>OW445491.1:2686483-4029725 GCA_918226075.1 Microctonus brassicae | reverse complement strand
GGATGTCGTCAGCTCAATGTTTGCCTTGAGTTCAGACACGAAACTATACATGTATATATGTAATATATATATATATAAATATATGTGTTTCCTTGATGTTAAGACACACAGCGGGACCATTGTTGATCGAGAACAATATTTCACTCTTCTTGTGCGAGACGGTACTGACCCACAATACAACTGTATTTTTATATTCTATAACGTACATTGCTCCCTCCCTATTAAGTTTAATTAATCACACTATTACTATATTACTATTAAAGTCATTTGTCCATGGATTTGACTATTATTTCATATGGAATTATAATCCCAACAGGAGAATAGCGCGATATACAAGAAATGAAATACGAGATGAAATATATTATATCGTTATATGAGAATGGTTAGAACGAACATTTGTATTATATACTATATAAAAAAGACTAAGGGAGTGGCAAAAGCAGGGATAGAAACTCGATGTAGGGTGACATGTCATGTCCTTCGGGCAAATTCCATTGAAGGTGTGGACACGAGGACATTCGGGACATTTTCACGTGGGATTTGTGTCGTGATATAATACTGATAGATAGTTAGATATAGATATCGTTTATTGGCTTACCAACATTCCAAGATATTATGTTTCTATTTCTCTATATGGCTATACCATTGTAATTAATTCCAAAAGTGTTTAATATATTGCTAAACGTATATATGTATATTCATCGTATGTTTTGTATATAAATATTGTGGTTAAACTATTTGTAGAATTTCTGTTTTTCTTATTGTTTTATAATTTATTATTGTCAATACTGGATATAATGTGGTTCAAGTTGAACGGTAATAAAAGTCGCAAAAAGAAAAACATGTGGAAATAATATTGTGTCAAGTAGTGGGCCAAGAGACAAAGTTAGCCACAGAGAGTAAAGCACGGAAGAAGTTCTAAAACTACTAGTCGATATTTCATTCCATGGAACAAACGAGATAACAGCAAACCCGCCCCTACACCACGCCACTTGCGTTCAACTCCACTTTTCTCCTTTTACATTCTATATATGTACATGTATAGTATGTATATACACTTGGTGTGCCCTTGTGGCACCTCTATTCCCGCAGGCTTTTGCTTCGGCTTCCCGCCGCTTATTCTCTCTTCCTCATTCTCTCGCCTGTTCGCGGCCTCTCTATATAATACTCAACGCTCGTTCGTATATCCAACCTCTTGAACGTTAGGATGCTGAAGACCTGCCCGCAACAGAACTCTGCCAGTGTAAAATATTATATGGCGAGGGGGCGAGGTGCGGCAGTGAAGAAAATTGCAAGAGGTATAGAGAAAAGCAGGGAACACAAGGAACGGGTGCATGTGGAAAGAGTATATATATGATCACACGCGCGTTCAACTACGTGCTACAGTGCTGACCTGTGTGTGCGCGCTCGCACACTCAACATTTCACCCCTTGGACTTGTAATAACCTCGGGGGATTCGTTTGGCTTAAAGAGAGGCTAAACGTTTTACTGATAAAGTCCCCGGAGTCTTTATAAAAATTATTTTTCCTTTCTTCTTTTTGTTAATTTCTCTTTTTTATTATTATTTATTATTTTTTTTTTTTTCTTTAAGAATATTTAGTCTGTATTTTTTTTTTACTGCTCACCCATGTAAAAAGAATTCTTCTCGCTGGAATATTTTTATTGAATTACTTGTCATGTATATTTCATGAGAATATAACTGAATAAAAATAAGAAAAAAAAAATGAAACGAGCGCGCACACGCCTGTAAGTTTATTGTTTTGAAGCCGTTATCGGTGTGGAACGTCGTCGTTGGAATTTGCGCTTACTTTCCTATTATAGAAGGTGTACGGTTGGATGTAGAAGCATATATTTCCCCTTAGGCAAAATATCTGATTTTACTATGTTAAAGAAATAGCCGTGAGAATGAAAGGTGGATAGAGAGTAGATATGTTGTTTTGAGAGACATAGGTATGCATTGATTTGGATATCAACCCCTCGACTTCCCGGCATTGTTATCATTCTCGTTTTTTTATTTATATTTTTATCTTTAAATTCTAATGCGGGACAATAAATTATTTTTTTTCTTCTCTTAACAATGGTAAACCGTTGAGTAATTTGTTTTTTCTATCATTACCACAATTAAGATGTAATTATTTTTAATTGAATCAATCTAGGTATATATGTTTTTTTCTGAGGCTGTACTTCACTATCGAGGAAATTGATTAATCAATTAATACAGTACAATCCATTAAGGAAAGCATGGATAAATTGCAGGTCATTACTTCATTATTTGTTTTTTTTTTTTCATGACATCTAATTATGACCAATACATAAATTTCATTTTTACGTCTTTCTGCTTTGTTTTTATTTTCATTTTTATGTATAAATAACCTTCAGATGCGTGACCAAGGTGAACGCATCAGCCATGAGGAATGGGCACTACACATGTCGTATAAGTTTGGCATATCAGAGAAAAACATTGTAGTGCACTTTAAAAGAGTCGTCTGATAGTCCATTTACTTTTTTTTCTTTTCTTTCATTCACTGTAATATCACTCAGGTTTCAAATATTATTTGTGGCTTTTACTGACGCAAGCGCATACGTGGTGATTGGCCGCTTCATTTATTCATTCTATCTTTATTTCTTTTTTATTCTTTCTCCTTTCACTTATATATTCAGGACCTTTCCTTCAAGTTTATCAAGGCGAGAGTGGTCTCGGTTTGGACAGGACATCCGTAACTAATGACCCTGATAGCTGGGGTTCTTCCTTGAGCGTTTTCAAATCTTCTTTTTAACCGTTTTTTTTTTCTCAGCTTTTTTATTTCTCCAACTTCTTCTTTACCATCTTTGTCTTCTTCTTTTTTTTTTTTCCCCTCCTTTCATCCTCGTCTTTTTCACCCGCTGATATTTTTTTTTCTCTCGCTGTCGTTATCCTCTCTTTTACTCGTTCCAATTCTCTCACTTTCTGCACTGGCGCACCTCATTCCGAACACTTACGAATCTTCAACGAACCTCGACGTTACTTAATTAATTTCTCTCTCGATACGATGCCAATCACCCAGAACCGTTCTTAATTTATGTGGTCTTTGTTTTTTTTTTTTTTTTTAGTTTCGTTACTTTGGAGATTTTATTTTTCTTATTCTCAGTCATGTATCAATCTATTGACTGACATCGCCGTGTCGTTGATAAATATTTCACTGAGTAAATTCATTAAGTATCGTAAATAAAAAATAAAAAATAAAAATATCCAACTTAAATTTAATTCAAATACCTGCTGTATTGGATATAAAATAACAACGTGAAATTCAGATAATAATAATTCATGGCTAAAGAATAATTTATGCTGTAGATTCAGTCGAGTAATCGAAACGTAATAATTTAAGAGACCCAAACGAGAAACGGAAATTCAAGATCTATGATGTGCGCTTACGTGGTAAGAATGTCAATTTGTTTTCGGTTTCGTATCCATATACTGACTGTTAATAGTTTATATCTCCCCCAACAAATATTCATTCAAACACACTTTATACTTATATATATATACAGTAGCGCCAAGGGGGCGAAAGTTTAGCTCATATAATATACAACACACACTCAAACACAAGAGGATATATAAATATACCAATAGCAAAATATATATTTTCCTGGCAATCATGAAAATTCCTAGTACACTTTGACGCGCATATTTTCCACCATCGATCCAATATATGTATATGTATATAGAGTTGAGGAGGGCATTGATTACATGAATGCGTCAAGCATCGAACCGCCCTGTGATTTACATACGACGATTAGGTGGTGCCAGTATAGTATTAGACTCGTTGTGCTTGCGAACAGCGGATGCACGTTTATATACATACCTATATAACCCAAGTGTGATTGTATATTTGTTGTGTGTATGTGGATCGAGCTCTTGCGCGCATCAACGGTCATTCTGTTGGGAATGCCGTGACGCGTGAGACGCCTCGATTCTCATTTCCTGAGTCGACGGTTATTGCTATATACATATATAGAAGTTGTATATATATATATATATATACTTGCGGGCATATAATATGGTCATCTAATTGGTAATGGCAGTTGCATTCCCCTTCGACCTGTGAGTTTACCCAATAGGAGACTATCTCGGTACGCACCGCATCCACTGTGTGTGGTACAGAGCCAAATAGTTCAGGTTAGCTATGTATATACAGATAATATCAAGCATTTCACCGATATAATATGGTGGACATAATTAATATATAGCTATGTTGATGGCATTCCATCTCACACGATCTCTTGTAACTCTGTGATGAATATATAAAATTTATATTAAATAATATTATGTATTTTTTTTTTTTTTTCGTTGTAAATTTTATGAATTATAATTTATGTGTATATGTTTGTAATTAAGTTTTTCCCACTTGAAACTCTCCGCATTTATGTTTTTTTTTTTATCATTATATTATTTTATCTAATGAGAGATATACGTATATATACCTACTTGGAATGTGTATATTTGCAAAGTTAAGAATTTTTTTTTTTTTTAGAATAGTGTGATTAAAGTTATGATGGTCTAGATGGTGCGACGGTATAAAATTAATTTACAGCATTGCCGCGCGGCAATCATCCATGAAGAGTGGGCATAAAGTTCTGATCACCGACTGTGTGTATTCGCGCGAGTAGCGCGCGAGGAAATGACCGAGAAATTCCTTGGTCCAAGACGCGTGACGAGCAGTCTTGTGAGATCGTACGCGCTTGATTGTCTGCGTATATAGTGCACCATAAGAATGCCGTTTCCGCATGGCATTCGTGCACTACACCAAGAACAATTTCATTTATTAAAACTTCAATATTTTTATTATTTTTCATTCTTTAATTTCCCTTACAGTAGTATAATTAAACCAATAATTAAAATTATATTAAATCAATTGAAACAATCTTCAAGTTAATAACTTGAATTTTTATTTTATTTTATCTTCACTTACGGTTGCAGTTAGCTCTATAAGTTTTGAATTTGTATAATATTGAAAACTAGGGTACATATATATGCATTATATCTGCAAGAGTATCAAGGGTTGGGAGTTAAAGGGAGTCACATATACGAATTGAAGCAATAACGGTGTCGAGAGGGTGCGAGAGAGAAAGAGGCGGAGCATGAGTCGTGCATAAAGGTGTCTAATTATTAGTTCGTGCAGAGGCGTGGCGTCAGATCGAATCGCCGTGCATGTGTTGGGGCTATATAACGTCTTCCGTGTTCCTCGGCGCACCTCGCGTTTGGCCCTCTTTTTTTTTCCATGATCACAGACCTATGCCATATAATGGCCCACGCATAATTTCTTTGACCACTTGCCGATATATTCATACATATTTTTTTTATATATTCTACACCGCTGCACTGCAAGCATAATATCAGACGTGAAAAAAATTAATCAACCGCTGCTGCATTGTAATTTCAAACTACATTCACATGTATTATAGATATAAAGAGAATATATATATATAGGTTAGAGTTTAATTATTTGATGATTATTTTAAATTTTACTGAGTGATTAACAAAATTAATGATATGAAAAAGCGCAAATTAGTTTTTATCTTTTGTTTTTTTTTTTTTTTTAACCGAGATCATTCTTTTGTTTGAATAGACAAATGTATAATGGGGTTTTTGTTTGAATATAATAGGTGTGTGTATGTGTTACTTGTAAAACAATTTTACCCTGGTGTTGTGCGCGAACGTCACTACGGTTAATCGTTTGGAAATTTAACGGATGAGTGGCGCCTTCCTTTTATACATGACGGCTAAATGGGCAATGAAATATATCACAAAGAAAAATGAAAGAAAAAGTCTAATATGTAAAAGATAAATACATAAAAGCCGTTAGGATCTTTTGAAAAAATTAACTAAAGGAAAAAAAAAAAAAAAAAGAAAAAAATTTTCTTCCTCTTATTAATTTTTACCGTCAGATTAATTGAATTAATAATGCGTAATTATGTCTTAAATATTTGACGGATTTCATTATAACAATTTTTAAAATGTTGTTATCTATATATTTAAACCAGAGATACCAGCATTATATTGTAATTCGTATTGCTAAGTGTATAATGCGAGCTTTAATATAGCTTATCTCTTACTAGGATTCATCTATTGTATTCTCCAAAGGCGCGCTTGAATTTCAATTAAATTATAGAAATTCCGCAGATGTATCGTGATAATCTCGCAATTATATGCCTTTTGTCGATGTAACCGCTGGCAATACGTGACCTTTTCATATATAATGCTATTTATTTATATATTTTTTCATTTCTTCAACTCAGCATTTAGTTGAGAAAGTCTCTGTATGGCACAATTGTGAATGAATCATTCCTTTAAGATCTGTTTAATATATATTATATATATACACATGCTGTATATACATTTACGAACATAATATCAATGCACATATCATTCAAAGTTGTCAAGAAAATATTCACTTAATATAAATCAAACGTACATTATTACAAATTCCATTAGAACATTTCATATAAATTTTTTTTTCTTCCTTCTCAACTAACTATACATATAAAAGCAATAAATAATAGCGGATTAAATCATTGATATATATATAAATATTAATAATTGAATTGATTTAGTCTAATAAAATCTTTTGTTGTGATTTTAACGTTACATATATACATTTATATTTTAAATACCAAAACATCTATTGGGACTAATACATAATAAGTGTTCTCATGGCAATTCTCAATGCATTTTAACTAAAGCCAAATTGTTGTGCCGCTTTTATCGTCGTCTCATTAATCGGAACACAGAAATACATTTAGGCTACGCCTGTAAAAACATGGCAGTTAGTCTCGGGATGTAGACCTCAGGGTAAGATAACGCATCACGGGTATGTGGATGAAAGCCGGGAAGCCAACAATATATGTATATAAGTGCAGGGGGAATTGGTGGTAGTAGTAGTAGTAGTAGTAGTAGTGTGGTCAACAGTGCGACACACCACACAGATATATACAGGAATATACACTCAACGACCCATTAAATACCCTTACCTTTATGAGGGAATTTGTACATATAGTTTTCTATACAATAACTATATCAGTCAATTTCATTTCCTTTATATATTTATAACCTTGATGATATATTTAATGAATAAACTGTTGAATATATATATACATAGATGTATTTATATATGTAAAACAAAAAAAGAGCTACCTAAAGAAATAAAAAAATCTATGAAAAGATTTTTTTTTTTTGTGTTATAGGTATTTTAATATACCATAAATTTTTTAGTATTTTATTTATATGCTTGGGTATCTCATCTCATGTCTTCTTGGTATATGAATATTTACGACGTGAATATATAGGTTAACGGGCGTCAATATTATACGAAATATTTTGGCAATAGTTCTACGTAAATGTATACATAAAGGTGCAGTATTATATTCATTTTATTGCGTATATACCATTGCTTGTGTGAGGAATAATCAATGCGGATAGTAATAATTATACTAACATTGCTTTAAGGTATAATGTTTCATTCCGATCATTCAAATAGTTACGAGTTTTGTTGTGTGTTTTGGTAGAAGCAATACAGAAAGTTGGATTTTGGCCAGGATACGATGATGCATTTTCGGACGTTGTGCACGATGCCGTCGAGTGTAAGGTAATAAATATTATCTATACATCCGACATGTATAGTGTAAGAGATTGAAATTATTTGCAATGTTCACATATTGTATAAAGTATTTTTTTTTCATTCATTTAATCATACTAAAAATATTCCAATTATTAATTTATTTATCTTATCTATATTTCTTGCGTGCACTGCCTTGGTTTTTTTTTTTTCTATATTAATTTTATTTGTATGTACCTACATCTGCTATTGGAAAATCTATAAATTTATTTTTTATTTGCTGTTACTATTGCGCGTCTGCTCCAAGCATTACTATAATACAGAGTGTAATAGTATATAAATACGAATGCGCAGCGTAATACAACTGCTATGGTATCTTCGATCGTTGGCTGCCAGTAACAACGGCAATTAATGTCCAAGGGCTCGTGCCATGGTACTTCGTAACCCAATGAACAGATACAATCGAAACATAGATTAACTGCAATATTGACCTCGACGGAGATGAACCGCGCGCTGACCGAAACGATGCGCGTACCCAAGAATCGCCAATCGGATCAGAATTACCAAAACCTTCCGGCCGGAATATATATCCATTCGTTACAGATATATATGCATATATGGATATATGTAGGTATATATATTACTGCTATATAACTGGTAGAGGCACTTTCCCCCAATGATTTGCAACCACATCCCCAGTCTATTCAGCAGTGCAGCAATATCCATATTCTCTTTGCATATATTCCTTTTTATTCAATTTTATTTTATTTTATTTTTATTATTATTTTTTTGTTTTTAATTTCATATAAAAATTGGTGAAGCTATGATTAAAAAAAATTTTTACGTTAGTAATATTCACTCGCTTATCTGCGGTCGTTGGTGATGCCATTATAGCCAGACAACACCAGACAACGAATGGCATTCTTGGATGGAAGTCGGCGCCTTCTAGTCATTCCCGTCGAACGAGTTATTATCTTTATCCAAATTCTTGTTCGTCTTTTCAAGAGTGCCTCTCACCCTCCCGCTGGATTGCCCCTCAATATCCTCTTTCTCTATATAGTATACATACTTTGCTTTGTCGCTAAGGAAAATTCACTCTTCCATTTAATATAATCCGTGGAGAGTTGAAGAGTCAAAAGGAAGAATATAATCTCATGAATGTCGTATGAAGTCATTATATTATACATATATTGAATATCAATAGGTTCAAATTACTATTTTGGAGAATATTATGTATAATATAAATGTAAAACTTGAAGAAAAAAAAAAAAAAAATGTGATATTGCGTAGGAATATCTTTTTATATATTTTTTAATTTCAATTTTATTCGTGTCAGAATATGAAATTATTACGAGAGGTATACAATGTTGTATCGTAGGCAACTGGAAGTCTAATAAAACTTATCTCGACGGTGGCAGGTTTTCGCGAAAATTTCAAAGCATTTCCCTATGTGCATTACGTGTATAGAACCATGTGACACATGGATATAAATAGAATCATTCTCACTTTCCCTGTAGCTCACAATAACGTAAAAGGTGTCAAGATAGATACACATTTATGTATGTACGTATATAATATATATATATATATATTTTTTTTTTCGTTATTCACCCCTCTCTATATCATTCACATTCGCATGTTCGCATGGGACGCAACCCAATAGGTTTCTATAGCTTCGTCATCCCAATATCCAATTTTTTCCTGAGTCAAAATTGTTGATTTATCCTGCCTCAAATCCACCAATTTTAATTTGATCTTCTATGTTGAATTTCCACATAAATAAAATTTCCTTTTCTATTTCATCTAACAAGACGAAAATACAAAATGAAAAAACAATAAAAAAATAAGGATTTGGATTACAATTTATCCATTTATTTTTAAAGAATTGCCATTTAATGGAAGATCAAAAAATAAATGGTATATGAAATTCAACATTTGCACGCTACCGGTTTACAATTCCTTTTTTTTTTTTTTTTTCGCAAATGGATGGAGACTAAGTGGAAGTCGTTAAGATGGAGCAGCGAGCGCTCGCGATGAAGTACCTACTACATACAGTGGGAACTTTTGATTGTATGCACATAGACATATACATATATTTCTCCTTGAGGCGTAGGCGGCCGTTTAACGTAGTAAATTTTACGCGCAAAGACTGAGGGTCCCTTCCCCCAAGTGGCCATGGTTCTTCCGCAATACGAGTCCCACGAGCCATTTCTTTTTCCTTACTCTTTCATCCTCTCTTTCTCCCTTCCACTTCCTCTCTATCTCTTCTTCACTTATACTCTTTTATCGAGCTCGAGCTTCCTTTCATTCGTCGTTACTATAACCCAACCCCGTCGGCGAATTTTGCTCCCTCTTGCAACTTCCCTTCTTCATCCGTTTCTCTGCTTACATCACACAGTCGCGTCGGCCATTCCCAACCGTGTGAGCTCTCTCCGTTCTCTCTTATTTTACCACATTTTTACTGCTCTCCTCAGCACTCAATTCCTCTTTTCGATATGTACACTTAACCAACCCTCTCATCTCTTCATTCCAGCGCATCGTAAAAAAAGGGAGAAAAAAAAAAAAAGAAAAAGAAAATTAGAAACTCCACAGCATTTACTTCAATGTTTTTCTTCATCACATAAAGCGAGTTTGGCGATATTTATAATATTGTAAATCTTTTCATCAATGTAGCAAAAATATTTATTTCATGAATACATAATTACCAACGTAGATTTTGATCCTCAGTGTATTTCAAGTCTGTATAGGGAATTCGCTTCAATACTCACAATTTCGATCTCACATTTCCCCCCTATTTTTTTTCTCCTCTCGCCACTAAATCAAGTATCATCCACCAGTGTTTTGGGTCTCACTTACCTGAAAAATAAAAATAAACATACAATAAGTTTAGTTTATATTATCACAGCAGGAAGGGATAAACGGTCAGTGTAAAATAAACAATATTATTCGATAGGTGCATATACTAAACTATATTATATAAATATTTAGACAGATGTCATCTCAACCGATTTATCCCTTGTGCATGTATATACATATATATGCATATAACATTCATAGTAAATAGCACAGCATCACGTTGTAGTCTTTCCTCTCAGTTAGATCTCTGCTACTGACACGTGAAGCGTCAAAGCTACTTCCACCGCATTATATAAACAATATATATACACATATACATTGATATATATATTTCTCTATACCTATATATACACACTATATTTCCACCATTCAAGTACAAGAACAGTCGATGCCAATTTATACAGTATCACTATAATGTACTCGACTTGTCGACTAAACATGTTTACTATATAGGCACGTCTATATGACCAACACACACACATATATACACACGTGAATATCTTCAACTGCATCCCTCTGTCTCTCGGCTTGTTCTATTTAATCGGGTGAGACTGCCTGGTTAAAAGTATATATATTCTCTACTGATTGAACATTCGATATACATCAATATATCAACTGTTGTGTACGGGTAATTCCGCGTGCACGTTTAGAAACTTCTCTTTCGGGGCATGCAAAGACGTCAATCATTCGTTCATTGCACAAGACCACCAATGTTATATGCCGCCTCTTTCTCTTCTCGTCTCTCTATATATACTCGTTTGATACGAAAACCGTCAGTATAATTGGTTTAGCCTTTGATCGTCGATTGACCGTACACATGCATAAATGTATAGAAGGGAATTTCGACTGACTTGGCACACGAGCCACTTTGTGCGCTATGCTCATTTCTATGCTCAACGATCAGTCAATAAAATCGATATTAACTCATTCGTGATATAAGCTGGTAAATTAATCGTATCTCCAATGATATATATAAATATACATGTATATAATATTGATGTTTTTTAATGTTTCATCAAATTAAATATTTTAGTACTTATAAAGTTTAAGGAGCGAGTGTTTGTGTATTATTTTTTTTTAATTTGGCTAGGGATGATTAGATGTGCAATGGTAATATTTTGTGTTCAGTTTACATTTATTATTGAGCGGTGAAAAGGATTTGCTGTTCTTATGGATAAAGTTGAATGGGCGCAGCAATGAAGGTCAGCGGCGCTTAATTAAAAAGCAGTCGAGATTAATAAAAGCGGTAACGATTAATTGTCTTGAGCGGTAAAAGTAATTGAAGCAATTTGTCAAGCTGTGCGAAAAGCCTTGAACCTGGTAGCGAGGCAGGTTTCACATTTACCGTGTGTCACGTATAACACAATATAACTATATTGGATATAGGCACATATGAATATATATACACAGCTATGAATGTATATACATATACTAATAAATATGTATATAAGAATATCTCACAATTATTTTGTCTTTGAATTTAAGTTGAACGATGAGTTTTTAAATATATTACGTAATCGGGAATATAATATATGCATACATAATATACTCTATGACGGATCGAGTTAAATCTCTACGAAAAAATAAATATATTTACGAAATAGGTGTTTGTTACTCCCTTTATTGCGGGACCTACCTCGTAGATATGTTGATAATCCGCCCACGGAGTTGAATCAAGCGGTTTTTTTTCTCGAATGACCACACTATATGTCGCGCGCGCGGTATAAAAGCAGACGCGCGCGCATGCTTTTCACTTGAAACGAAGCGAGGAGTGGTCGTCAGGATCGAACATCTGCTGTATCCTGAACACTTGGCGAACGCGTTTGTGCTCCAATATAAAGTATCCATCTAACGTTGAACGCATTAAAACATTTTGTGTGCGTGCAATATAGTGCACAATTTTCCTTCTTTAATTTAACGATTGTTCAAGTTATTTTATTTATTTTTTTATATTTATGTAGGTGTTATACATTGAGGATTGGAATTGTTCCTTATTTTATTGGAATTATATGGATGGCAATTATGAGAAAAATATCTTTTTACTTCAAGTAAATGTCTTTTATTTTTTACTGCGATTAAATTTCTTAGCATTTATACTATTTGTATATATATATTGTCTAACATTTTCAACGTGCGCGCTAGAGAATCCCAGCACACGATCCATGAAAGTGGAGATTTTGTTTTCTGTCCTGTTGATAGCAAACGAAGTGCGAAAAAGAGTATGAGAAAAATAGAAACGATAAGAGAGAAAAAGAGACCGAGTATACAGAGCTAATCAAGCCGACACGGTGGATTCGGAAACGAAGCAATTTCTCTTCCAGCCACGTTGCTGCCACGTCGCCTTCTTCGTGCCGAAAAAAAAAAAATATGAGATAGAGAGAAAACTTTTACTCGAGATAACGATCAACTTGTATATATATATCTATCCACAGTGCAAAAAAAAAAAAAAAAAACAGAGGTAATCTTCATTTATACTCATCTGTATGTACGTAGAGGGTAAAGTTGTGTATACAATATAAAAGAGTTTTTTTCTACCTAATAACACAACTGAAATGAAAGTAAATATTTCCTTTGACCTATTTATTCTGTTATATTTATATATAATAAAGCGATAAAATAAATAAAATATCTAAATTGATTGTTCATTTTGACGGGTCAGTAAAGGTATAACATAAAGAAAAGAAAAAAAAAGAAAAAGTGAATATATAAGAGTGAAATTGGCGTCAAGATTTTAATGCGTTTGTGTAAACCTCAAGTTGTGTATATACCCACACACAATAACGGTATGGTTATATATGTCTGGGAGATTGGATTGGGAGGCCAGTAGCGGTGAGAGTAGCTGAAGCCTACGATTCCTCGCTTCGAAGGAATGTGACGGAGCCATCTTGGCTGTACGTCGTCTTTCTCTGTTACCCTTCGTTGTCGCTCCTGCTCTTGCACCACAGTCTGATGGTACCTACACTGAAGTATATATCCCCCTTTTCTCAAACCATCCCGTATATGTTTCTTATACTTTGCGTTCACTGGCGCGCGAGCAATAGCAACTTTTACTCACAGGTCGCGTTCACCTCAACGCGTGCAAGTTGGCGCACACGCGAGTTCTCATCTTGTAATGATTATTAAAGCATAAATCTCGCGGCCAAGGACCGCGCGGCGCTGTATAGAACGCAAGAGAGTGGTTTCCGTTCCCGTGACGAACGGCAGTGTGGCATGGGCTTACGTGACTGCATCGTTCCTTCGCACTCGAACACGATCGGAAACTTGGCCATGATGTGTCTCAAGGCGGTAGAGTTATTTGTCGGTATGCCTTTGTACTTTTTCATCGTAGTAGCTGCCAGTATAATTGCCTTTGCCACTACTGTATGTATATACAATTACATATATGTGTTGTATATAATATATATATTTATATATCATGTATATACACATGACAAACGAATGCATTTTACTTTTTGGATTTTTCCCCATTACAATAGACTGTTTCTAAAAGTTTAGCTAATAAAATTAATGATCTCATATATATGTATGCATAGATTAAATAAATATTCACGCACGGGAGCAAAGATAAATTGTTCTGGTGTATTTCGTAATTCTGTACATTCTCCACTGAGCAAATATTCGGTATAGGGTAATTTTACGCTCATTCAAAGCTATTATAGGGCACTTATATACATATTCTTCAACAAATTTGTTCAGTGAATTGTATGAATATATGATATATCTTATATATATATTAAATGGAATGTACATATATCATTATTTTCCCTTTTCAAAAATTATTCCCGCTATTAATATCTTGAATGTATATATTTGATGTGTATACAAATATGAGATTTCGGTTATATATACCAATTGTAAGCAAATATATCCCTTACATAATTTGACATTTAATTTGAAATGTTGTGAGATGTAGGTATACCCACAGATGAGGAAACAAAAATGGACAAACGCAGTATTACAGTGTACCTACTATAACATATATACATATATAGAAATAGATACAATGAGAGAAAAGCCATGGCGATTTCGTTACGAGAGGGGCCAAGATAAAAGTATAAAAGCTGACGCGGAAAGATTTTAGAGAGATCCTATACGTAAAACAACGAGCACAACCAGGACAACGTTGTAGTAAGTGTCTTTGAATGGTTAGAAATGCTGAAGAGTGAGTGAGAGAGATACGTGAGTGGAGCTCAGAGTGAACGTGAGAGAGAAAGGGAATGTAAGAGGGGGGTTTACTGTGGTTTAGGCGATGGCCCGCAGTAACCTCGACGGTCGGATGGCTTTCGAGCTGACTTGGTTCGATTACACAACGACCCGTAGTTGAGAGAGACACAAAGAGATAGAGAGAAAGGTATAAGCGAACGAGATTGAAGGTGAGGGAGACTGAGATGTGTATGGAAGGATGAACGCGTCGAAGAGCTCTCTGTGAGCGGATGCAAGAGAGAATGGAGATGGAGGTAAGAGTAAGAGATGGTTGAAAATGGGTAGAAGTGAAGGAGGAGAATATAGATAGGGGAGATGAAGGAGAGAAACTGAAGAAGAGAGAGACGTAGCTTATTTTACTTGGGAAACCGGTTCTGTATAGTATGTGTTGCCGAGAGCTGCTCGCCCGGTCGGCTGTCTCCCTGGCTGCCGTTGTACTGATCTTCGTCGTTTTGCTCGCCAGCAGCCGTGGTAAAGTAGACGTGCAAATCCAAGTCCTATAAGATCCTTCTATGATACAGTATATACTATCTTTGCCAAGATGAAAAGTATTAAATGTCTTGATGCATCAAACAAACATCAATTGTTTACTCATTTTTTGTTTGATATTCTAGTCAATGAGACTATCAGACTAATGATATTGCAAACATGTAAATCTATCTATTTACAGTATAGATATGTGTATAAGAACGAATGGTAGATAGTTGATTTACTTGTAGACTTGTGTTTTAATATTTAAAATTGTCAGGTCGGCTCTTTTGGATAATATAAAATAAAGATATTATTAAAAGCGGATTTATTCAACAATGAGTTATTCATTATAGAATATATAAGTTCCTGTCATTCTGTGTAGATATACAATTATACATATACTTGTATGAAGTGTGACTTGAAAAATGAATGAATGAGAATGATGTTTGGGTTGTCTTCCACGTGTATTACGAATTATGTGTGAAGTGACTGAATGTGGGGCGAGGCCGTACATCACACAGATGAGAACAAAGTTCGAAGTCCCTTGGCACTCTGTCGGGCACTCTCTCGTCTTGGAGCATTGTCGGGTAGAAAATTAAGCCACCCCTCTTTGTGTCACGTAAAGCGAAGTGTCATCGATCAAACTGGGTGCAATTAAAGACAATGTGTGCGCACCAGTATTGATAGAGTTGACGTAGTTTGTCTAATTATTTCATTTTATTTCATATATTTTTTATTACTATTTTACTTCATTGTGTTCTTTCACGTGGAATTGATCCAGAATTTTTATTCTATCAGATCTATTAATAGTCAACACTTTAAAGTCCTACAATTTTTATATGAGATAATGACTTGGTTGGATATACATGTAATATGTAGACATATAGAGGCGAGTCGTTCACCGGAAGCAGCAGATGAACGGGGTGGACATCCATTTGTCTGGAATTAATTTACAAGACTTGAAGCCTATATGGTATACAAAACAAACACATATACAGTTGTCTCATTGACCACTCGTAACGTCCTTTGTCCCGTAAGTTAATTAAAACAACAAAAGTCTTGGCTATTAAATGCAGACAATTAAGTATAACACTCGAAAGAAGAGAATGAGACTTATAGTTAATGATGCGACATGTGGTATAGCAATGGCGTAGCATCATTCGTTTTATTTTATTTCAGCCATTATTTTTTCATCGTTATAAAATATATTCAGTTGAAGAATATAATTTTTTTTTTTCTCATGTTTGTATTTGTTCATTTCATTCATGTATTCCTGGAGGATGACCAAATGTACAGTGCACAAGAACGCTTTTATAACTACATACGACGATAAGTATACGAAATAGGTGGAATTTTAGAGTTTAGTAGTGGATTATATTCCCGTGACAATTTCAAAGTGCATCCTTATGTTTCGTTGATCTATATATTCTGTGCATACGGTGCGAGAGAGTTTTTGCCATTCTCAATGTCCATAATTCATATTTCTCAACGGCGAGTGTCTCGGATTTAGGTATATATACATGTATATGTAATATATTATTATACGTAGGAGATTCGAGTCAAAAGAATAAACATGAGATAGAGTATAAATATGAATGGATATATGCCAACTGTGAAAATGAACGATGACACTGTAGCACAATTTCATCCCATATAATCCAATGCATAATTCGAACGATACCGTCATTGAGAATAAATCCCCACTGGAATTATATTATTCACAGAGTTATGGGATGAGTAGACGAACGCGCAATCATTCGGGCATTTGGGAAATATTTTTATGCATTTTGATATTGGGTGAACGCGACGTTGTGCAAACGATTATTAATGACTAGCATCAGGGTGGACAAGAACGATAAAGGTCTTACGTTGTCGTAAGAAATGACAGAAAAATAAAGAGTGAGAGCTGTATATAATACTGAGGGAATGAAAATTGTTGTTTGGGGGTTGGTGGGGTGTACGAGTGTGAGAAGATAGCGAGAAATGTTTGGTTGGTGTAAAAGACCGGTGGTAAATCCTCGAATCAACATTTATGACAACCGGACGGAGAAAAACAGGGGTGAACACACCCGCTTTCTTGCGAATTGAATAAACAAGCAACGGCGGGGCTGGTTGACACTCGATGTATATTATATATGTATATATTAAATTCACTTATCGAGGTTGAACTTAATGGTGGTTGAGAACACCCCCATCGATTTATGAATCCTTGTGGCGTTTATTATTATTCTAAAAAGTTCTTTATGCTGATCCCATGTTTCATCAATAGGGGAATTTAATCCCTTGAAGCAGTAGTAGACTCTATCCAAGTGACAGAGGGGTAAAAATATAATATCATGTATGTATATACAATCCTTATTATTGTTTAGTTGAATTATTTTTTTAATAGACAATCTATCTTGGTTATAATAATAAGCCACGTGTTCTCTTAATATTCTAATCGTGTCTTTGACACATTTTACGTTATTCCAGACACAAACTCATTCTCTATGTCTTCGAATGAATATCCCCCGTATGCTCTCTCACCCTCAACACGTGAACCTGACCCCGGAGAGAGCTCTGAGGAATTTTACGTCAGGGAGTAATTTCCCCGTACACCGATATTTCAGGCGCGTGCTTGAATGAAGATTGGCCGGGTTACATTGCCGTTATAGAACTTTTTTTTTTATTCTTTCTAACACCTCTTTCCTTCAACTCTCACGTCATCATATTCTCACCAATATCTTGAATGCCTCTATTGTCACAATATACCAAGAATTTATATTTATTCATTTAATTCAAGCATATAATTTATTTTTATTTTACTTTCACACAATATAATTTAAAAGTATATTTAGCTTCAATAAATAGATAAATTGGATAATTAATTTTTATTATGATAAGATATAATATTTAGAAGTTGTGAGACAAATATTTTGATGAAATTAAGAATGTATCCAATTGAATGAATTATTAAGCAGGCCATCATTTTATTATTCAAATAAAATCATTCGCTTGTAATAATTACGATTATCAAGTGCATTTTCCGATGAAATTTAATAATATAGAGTTTAGAGTGAGAGATCTAACAATTTGAGGGATGATCCCCGAGACTATCAATATACATATAGGTATAATACCACACCAAAAACTTGAGATTACCTCTGAACTTTGCAAAGTTTATGTGGATTCATGAAACTTCTCAAAAGCGAAAATCGTTTAAAGTATTATCTAGACGACGTGCATGGCTTGTCGGATTGTCGAACTAACTATCCTCATCTCACATCAAATTGTTTGAATTACCTACACATATAATACATATCATTTATTTGCTTCATTGGTATGAAATCAAGTATCACAAAAAACTTTTTAAAATTTAATACGAGAGTAATAAGTTTTTTGATAAATAATATAATTTCTTTTTTAAAGATCTGTTTTTTCGCATTGTGATGGAAAGAAATGAGTAGAGTAATTGAAAAAATAAATAAATAAATAAAAATCAAGAAGAAATTGATGGCGCTTGGGAATAGCATTGGTATACTACGCGCTCAGTAAAATGAATTTTCTCTCAGCGTACTGGTAGTTCTGGTGGTGGCATTCGATTGCTTTCAAAAAATTCAGTGGCTGCACATATACAGTTGAATTTTGTAAGGGTGCCCAGAGTAGACAGAGACACATGACCGTTGCGCGGTTCGGCAAAATATACGCTACCACTTAAGATCGAAAAGATTCGTTTGTAAGAGGGCGTTGAATTGGCACACTTGGAATATTTTTTTTCTCTGCTTCCTGCTCACTTTTGTGCTTTATTCGTGTTGGTAGTTCTTGGGAATGTGGCTCAAATTAAAAACTATAAATCAAGTGAATAAAGAAAGCAACCGGTATATGAGAATTGGCTGTGTGAGCAATGAAAGAACTGACGATAATGTTCAACACAAGAGTATGATGGTAACGCATTTCAACAAGAATAATATAGGATAAAATTAACGATGTAATATATCTATATCACGTGTATATATATACAAAGTAGAATATAACTATTCATATAGAGATGGAATATAATTCAACTGAATAGGTCTTGATGTCTCGTGCAATTTTCTTCAACTTCTCTCGTATCTTTATAAAGACAATAAGACGTAATCTTGCCATTTTGTACGCAAGTTCAAGAGTAGAGACCAGTACGATAAAGTCCCATAGAAGTATCATCAGAAAGTTTCGAAAAGTATATGTACATGTGATAGTATATATATATATATATATATATATATATATATATAAATAAACGATATGAATAAAAATACAGGGGGAAAAAGTATCTTTGAGAATCTCTTTTACGATATACGACCACACTCATTTATTTTTTATTACGAAAAAACTAAGAAAAAAAGTGTTTTATTTTTATTTTTTTTTGTTTCACTCTTACGCGTGCAAATATGTTTCTAATTTATGGTACATTTCTTTGCGTTCACTGACGTCAACACTGCCTGAAAGTGAGATGGGAAATGTGCGCCGCGATGTCTGGCAAAGTTTCTTCGTTAGTAAAGAGCACGAGTGTATGAACTCAGGGTGGCGAATTAAACTTATGAGAGAGGGCGAGAAAATGAGACGAGCATACTCTGTCCCACCAATGGTCACACGGCTGGTGAGGCTTGCCAAACTTTTAGCTTGGTTGTAGGTATGGCAAATGAAAAGTCGGCAGAAGCGAGATAGCAGAAAGAGAGTGTGAGAAAAGCACCAAGGGGAAATATGATTGTAATGCAGCCACCGGGAAGTAGAATTCAGTGCGTAGATAATTTTCATAGTGCTGTATAACACTGTAGCACGGACAAATATTCCCGAAGATAAAAGAAAAGAAATGAATAACAATAATAACATTTGAATAAATATAAAAAAAAAAAATATATAATATATACAAAGCAAAATACGCAGAAACATGGTATGGAATTCGTTGTAAATTGCATGCACATATAGTTAACCAACTAGAGTGGAAAAAAATTAGAAAATGGAAAGAAAACTATTGGAGAATGGTGTACACAGTGGAGTGCCGCAGTGTATACAGCGGCGGTATAGTATCAGCACGCGCTGTAGACAGGTGGGTCGTTTGTATGCGGTGAAACAATAACGCAATGCTCGGTACAGTCATCGTTAATTAGCGATCTTTCTGATGCTGGTTGGTGCGCACGGGTGGTCGATGTCTACGTGTATATACACGCATTGCGTCCAATGCTTGAGATCTGCAGCGGGCGGTCTACTCTATATATACATACCTATATATGTATCTTTAGTCTTTTAACGATAATCACCCGAGTCAATAGTTTTTTTTTTTTTTTTTTTTTCATTTATAACGATGATTGTAGCACATTCCCACGTCGGGTCTCGTCTGTTCTTTTCCCTTTCACTCCCACTGCATGCTTAAATTCCAACCCCCTTTGCAGTCATTACAATACAATTCGTGAATATACATAATATATATGTAAACTAGTTATAAATAAATATTTATATGTATAATATATTTTAGACACGTTTCTGCAGTATTTATTTAAAATAAATATTGTCCATGAATTCAATTGTAGCGATGAGCAATAAAACTTACTGTTATTTACAAGGTAAAGCTGTTGAAGGAATACTGTATTGAATATACAATCAGTTTATAAATATAGATATATAATTGTAAGTTAAATTCATACTTGGCGTCTTAGCAGGCATCTGGGCCACTGGCCTCGGTTTAAGATCAAGCGTAAGTAAGAGAGAGATTTTCTTCGAAATCCGTTTCATTGTGATGATTCTGAAAGGGGATCGTGACCTGACGCTGTTGGACGCTCGAAGGTGGATTTTAATGTGTGTGTGTGTGTGTGTGTGTATTTGTATGTCTGTGCTGCCCATGGGGCAATTTTTTTTTTTATATTATTATATTCGGGACAGCTCAAAGTATCAAACGTGAACTGAAGCAATGAAAAAAAAAAAAAAAAAAAGAGGAAAGTACGATTGAATTGGTATATAACAAAAAGAAAAAAAAAAGAAACATGAGTGTATAGAGCAACTGTGCTTCTATTATTGTACACATGAATGATGAAGGAATTTGAATCCCACTAGTAATGAATTTTCCTCGAAATCACATCGTGTGGCATCCTGAGAATTATCGTTGCGTCGTGCTGTCTGCCATTATATATATTCAGTCCTTTAAATAGCTTCTATTCATATAACCACGACGGAATGAATGAACAGCAAGTGAAAACTATAAAACAAGACGATGCTGACGACGTTGACGACAACGACATGACTATATATAGTACGATACGCAAATTCCCTTGACCGCAGATATAAATATACGTTTGTGGAGATCAACGGAATAGTGAGAGGGTAAGCGGGGTGCTTGTCTCTTTAATCCTGCTTCCTGAACACCCCTTTCACGTTTGCGCGTGCCAACAACACTCGGATAAGACTCTAACACACTACTAAGATCCGAGACTAATGATGTCGAGGTTTAGTGCATACACCAGCATTTTATATACATATATTATAAGTACATATATATCACAGATGCGTTATGCTAACTCTGCTGTGGATAAGAGAGGAGACGTCAACGAACCGCGAACCGAAACGACAAAGTGTACCGCTGATGTCGAGACTCTGGTGTATAATTACGGGTGGAGGGATTCAAGGGGGGATCGTTATATTTTTTATCAAATGACATGATGAGTATGAAATTGTAACTGGCAAACTGGTATAGTATATTGTTGAGTGTATATATATTTTACAGCAGAGGGAAATTATTCCCAAATGATTGTATTACAAAATAATGATTGTGATGTATGTATATTTGTACCGGATCAAATGACAGAACTGTAATTATTAGCCGTCAATGATCATTAACCAATTTCGTGTGCTCTATAGAGACCATAATTAAAATGTATCTATCTCTCTATGGACGATATATATACATCTGTTGTAATTTATAATTGTCATGGAGTAGCTCGTCGAATCTACCATAATTGACGAATTTATCAGATGATGAATATGTATACAACATGAAGTAATGTGTGTATGTGAATGTATGGAAGATTGAGAGAGAGAGAAAGAGGGTGATAGATAGATGTGTAGATACAAAATATGAGGGTTATCCGAGTATAGTGGATGAATTTGTACATATAGTCCATCGTGGTTTGGAATTTGTAATGCAAATCTTAATGTCGGACATCCAGCGAACGTCAGAGTGAGGTTCCGTGATACGCCGATGACGAATGGTCGCGAGCTCGGGTCACCGCGACGTCCAAAACGAACGCGAGCATGCAGACACGCGATTTAACTGTGATAATATCGTGCGGGAGTGCTCACGCGCAAGAGTGAGTGAATAAGTGAGATATATACTATCAGAAGAGTTATGTATGTATATTGTGAAGCAGGAGGAAGAAAGAGATAATATGCAGTAGAGTATAGAATGAGAGCGTATATATTTGGTAGAACGAACGCGACTACTAGCGCAGAGAGCGCGTCACTCTGTGCTCTTCAACCCGTGCCATTGAATTTCCTTCCGTCACCCAGTGGAAATCCTCTCGCTCGGCTCACGGACTGCCCCATTGTCGCGGTGCTTCTAATTGAATAACGTGAGATATGTTGGTTGGCTGGCCGGATGACCATGCCGTCGAGCTAATTTCACCCGGCCCATTCATTTCGTTTGCAGTCGCACACTGTGTAGAATATATATTTAGAGTGGATATGTATAGCTCTCGCTAACTATCAGTTTTCAGTCTTTCTATCTTTCGTTATTCTCGTTATTCTTTTCTTTTGTGTAATTAGCGTTGTGTCAATACAGAATTCTCATCACCGGAAATATAATAAACTCTCTCCATCAGATATATAATGAATGGCAATGTAGGGTATATGATATACACATTGTATATCATCAACGTTCAAACTTTATTCAGTCATTTGATTAAATTCCGTCTTGTCTGTTTTCTCTATGCAGTTGGGAATAATGAAATATTTCGTGTATAAGAGAAGGTTCCGCGTAATTCTATATGTATATGTGTATATGTGGTTATATGTATAGGAAGGAATTGTTGAGGAGAAACAACCGGAAACGAGCGCAGTATAAATTGCACGAATGCTCTTTGGGTTGTACCGCGTGTTCCTATAAAACTTAAATGTATCTATGCGACAATTTCGGATTCTGATCCATCTTATTCATGCACACAAAGTTCGTATACAGTTATATCGCATTCAGCATTATCATTAACAAGCTTTATGATTTTACCTACATATTCAACTACATTCAAGTTATTATTATAAACAGTATTTTGAATTTTCTTTATAAATGTAGTAATTGTCCCCAGATGAAGAATCATTAAAATATCCAGGGTCAATTGTCTCAGAGTACAGTAATACAGTAGTAATAAAAAGTTTCAACTAAATTTTAAATATACTAAAAGAAGAAACAAAGGAAATGAGATCATGATTTTTTATTATTTTCTTTTTTCTTTAGTTAATAGGAGGGAAAAAAAATTTTTTTTTTTTTTTTTAGTTCATGGGCCGAGGAAGATTGAGACGTTAAACTCAATTCGTGCACCAGCCAACAAGAACCTTGTGTAACTTTTATTCATACATGTACATATATACATATATATAATTTCCCCAGTGTACACTTAAAAAATATAAAGAAGCGAACAAAAAAATTATTGGTATATATGTATATATAGGTATATACATAAATACATACACATATGCACATACATGAGGGGGATGATGTACTAGCAGGGATTCTGAACCGTGAAGCGGCGTGGTTCCTCGCCCATTGTCCAATGCTCATAAATTTTCTAACCGTTGGAAAATGCATTTTTCCGCCTGGCCACCGGGCATTGCAGGTAGATAGATGCCGCTCGCTTCGTATTCTGGTATATATCCGCGTACTCGCTAAATCCTCCGGCAGGACCACACACTTTTTCTTCCTATTTCATCCTCTGTACGTTTCACTTCTTTCCCAACATATTATTGTTTTTTTCTTTTCTTTTCAATTATTTATTTATTTTTTTTTTTTTTTTTTTTTTTTTTTGCTTTCGTTTGGTTATATATCTCTTCGCAGCTTAATGTATACATATGCACTACAGCTCAACAGCCGTTCGTATACTCTATACAGTAAACTGTCGCGCGCATATTACCATTGCCATATAAAATCCGTACAACTTTTGCGCGTTGCTGGCTTAACCTCATAGCTTGAATGTGCCATACAACTCGTGCGACAACAGCGATTACCTTACTATGCAAACGACGAAAAAGCGGATTTATTGCTTTTGCTATAACGTCATATTTTTGTTTTACTCTCCATTTAAAAAAAAAAGAAATAAATAAATAAATAAATAATAATGATAAAAAAAAAAAATTACGCAAACAAAAAAAATAGTAAATACAACACTGTTTGCACGTCAAGAGTTAGCGATTACCAAAAGATATAAAATATACAGACTGACGAATTTCCCTTGTCAACGCGACGGCACCGAGTCTAATGAATTTCACAGAGTAAAATCCCTCGCGTGAATTTTCATTAAAACTCTCGCACTCTTGCACAGTATTATAAGCAAAAACTCGTGTTGGTCATGGAAATATATATATCCACCTTTGGGATACCGTTGCGTTGTGTGCTGCTACCTCTCTCGTCTTTCGTCTCGTATTTCTACTCGGAGAAAATGCGCCGCGTGTATATATATAAACTATAGGGCTCGCACACACTCAACTGTGTGTTGTTCATTCGATGGCATATATGCAATATATGTGTGTGGCCATGTGACTCCCGTTTTTTTTTCTCATTCTTTCTTTTCTCTCTTTTTTTTTTTTCTTTTTTCATTGTCTGCACCGTTGTTGCCACCACGTCTTAGAGACGTCGTCCAGTGCTTGAGTATCAATTTTCATCTGCAATATACATTATACCCCTCCGTATTGTGTATATGTTTACCGCTGCTTTGGTATGCGACGTATTATAGATACAATCACCTAGAGGTTCGACGGTATTTGTGTGCTGATTCGAGAGTTCCGAACGATGTTGAGTGTACATAACAGCGAATGAGACATCGGACGAGGACAGACGGGTTTATAGAGAGGCAACGTTGAGAAAGAGAAGGAGAGCAGCACTTCCGGTGCTTCGCACCGGAGCTAAACATTAATTCTGTCGGTGACAACGGCGCCAGTGACGTCGCTCGTTCCTTGTTGATATATAGGGGACTGGTCCTCGACTAACGATTCCAACTACTGGTATATGGCGCAACCTACTCCAAACTATCAGAGAGAGGTAACACCACTCACGGAATTGTACATTTAGACCGTGAAAAATATCTGAATGCACCAGTAATGAAATGACACCAATTATTTTTCTTGACTCTCAGACAATGACTAATTTCACTTTACATTGAATAAAAATGGCAGGAAATTTATTATTCACTGCATTACTTTTTTTTTTCTGATTCGTAGAAGGACATAGAATGGGTTTACTATTAATTCATTAATTGTCCAGGTGGATTATAAAGGTACAAGCACATCATTTTTGTAATTTTTTTCACACACGTACGGCTATGTATATTATGTTTTTTTTTTTTTTCTCTTCGTGAAAGAGGGCGACCATTCCACGTTTTTCACTTAAATATACTTGTGCTCTTACCCCGTCTCCAATTATGTAAATTTAGGATTACATAATTAAACAGTTAGAAAGAGTGAGATCATAAGAGAAACAAGGAGAGAGCGAGAGCTTGCAATATCGCAGAAAGTAGTCGTGAACATTGAAATTACTCGGAAAATTTTATGTTGTGTGGTATGCACTACATATAAAGCCAAATGTTTTACGTTTATATTACCAATGTCACTATACATACTTATATTATGTGCGCAATATAAGGCGTTAAAATTATTAAGAGAAAGGATAAATTGAATTTAAGATGTGGATGTATATAAACAAAAGTGACGTGCGTGATCGAAGATAAATAGCTTGGTGAAATGAAGAATAAAGCTTCACTTTAGAGTTCACCTTGACAAGACCGAGAAACTTAAAAAATGATCATCCACCCGCTACTACTACGTCAGACCACCTGGACGGAAGAGAAGTGAGTTGAGAAAGAGTGTCAGGAGTGAACGCGTTCCTGGCCGCGTTGTATTACGGTCGTCACGGCTGCAGTCTCTGAGAAAATATCTCACGATGCTCGTAAAGAACAAAAAATAAAAAAATAAAAATAAATAAATAGTAGATAAAAATAGGAAAAATAAAATAAATTGAATTCGTAGACAGAAAAATTGTTTTCCACTACAACGTTCGTTGAGTGCCATATGCCCTCTTCATATATTTATATACATATATCCATGTAAAGATAAGATCCTCAGAAGAGAAATAACAGCAATTCGCTGTCTCCAAAGATATATTCCACATTATTTTATAATATTTATATATACACTACTTATTTTTTTTTTTTATTCAACCAAATTGCTTTTAAACTATATAATATATAATATGATAAAGACTTATGAATATTGTACCTACAAGTATTTAATATGCACAAGCTGTCAGCCCTTTTATATAATATAAAAATATACTTTTATTCATTATGAGCCAAAAATAACGCTAGGATATTTATACAAAAACCCAACATTACATCCTACCCATATTTCTTTTTTTTTGCCGGTAAAAGCACGACTGTCAACATGGGTTGACATGGACTCTGGACGTGTGTGCTCGCGTGTATATGGGTGGATTGGACATTTAATATTTCACATTCGAGCAATATGGGAGAATCAGATGAGTGAAAGCGAGATGAGGGTGTATTTGTTTGAAGCAAGATAATGCAAACACAGCGTGGTATATACATATGCTCGAATGTATATGAAGTTTATATGGAGAACAATGAGAAATCTTGTCCCCATGGAAAGCGAAAATGACGAGCCATGCATGGATATATACATATACTTATATGTGTAGCGTTTAATAAAAGATGGAATATGAATTTCAATCAGACTCTGACTGCGTATATGTAATCGCTGCCATAAAATCGTTTTTACCTTTTATTTTTATTTATTTTTTCATTTTTTTTTTTTTTTGGCGCAATATCCCCTTATGAAACCGTGTACGGCTTTGAAAAAAATAAAATATATACAACAAGGTGGGACATTTTACACTGCATATGAATTATAAACACATGCATTATATATTGAATCACTTTGAAATGATTAAAACCTTTGCATTTTCTCAATGATGTAGTAGGATGGTTATAATAAATATATATAACTATGTGAGTGAATGAAAAGTAGAGAGGGGAAAGGAGTGGATGAGGATTATGGCAGTTATAGTGAGACAGTTACTAATGGAGTACACGGTATTCCGTGGCCATTAATGTGCACAACGATAAATAAAAGAGCGTTACTTTTAAACGATGACTGGTGTGATGTGCCGCTTCTTTTAACGTATTTTTAGAGGGACTAAAGGAGCATGTAAAAGTACAAGAAGTGAGATAGAACATAAAATAAAGAAAAAGAAAATATGTATTCATACATATATACATGGGGTATATATGAAACAAATACTGTTGAATACGTTTGCGTGGTGAAATCTCGCACGGCTCTCTGATTTATCGACTCGCGGTTCGAAACCAAACCCAAACGTACAACCTATCGGTTAGCTTGTGTATAAGTTCGACAGTGTTATGTGCAGTGTGTCTGTATATAAGTGTATATATGTATATACGTAAACGCACGCGGTTGTACTATCGCGACGATCGATAATTCGGGCATCGAAACATTCGAAATGTCAGCGCTTGATTAAGGACGTGCCTGTGTTTCGCGCGCGCGTCCGGCCTTCGATCGTGTGGGACGTATGTAGCATAAAAACGACTGTACTAACCATCAGAATATATATGTATATATGTATAGGTATATGTATGGAGGGTCGAGTAAATATGAAAGGGAAAGAAAAAATTTTATATATAAAAATAACAAAGAAAAAAAAATATATATAAATAAATATAAATGAATAA
The DNA here is from genome assembly GCA_918226075.1 of Microctonus brassicae. Classification (NCBI taxonomy): domain Eukaryota; kingdom Metazoa; phylum Arthropoda; class Insecta; order Hymenoptera; family Braconidae; genus Microctonus; species Microctonus brassicae. The sequence goes on along the minus strand of OW445491.1, from coordinate 4,001,626 downwards.
AATAACGAGCGAGTTGGTCAGACATGAAAATCAAAGTTGGGAGAATGGTGTGGTATGTATATATACATATATATATAGGTGTGTACCACGGTCAGTCGATTGAGAATCGGCAAACTCTATCAAATATTTTGGGAAAATTCAATTTCATTGCTTATATAAATGGGGGATGGATTTCATTCGATATTGCGCTGTGTCCTTTGAGCAAAAAAAAAAAACGCAAAGAGGGAGGAAGAGTAGGATGTAGAAGATGAGAATATAGATATATATTTGAATCAAAGGAGCGTATGAGAATAGGTTCGAACATATATATGGAAGAAAGACAAGAGTGGAGATCAAGCACCCAGTATTACGTCCAATAAAATCACTTTTAGCCATGAGTTAGGTGCTCTCTCGTCTCTATAAGAATAAAGTGCAGTATATCCTGACTTGTAGACTGAAGAGGAGAAGGTAAGAAGTCAAGCGAAAAAAAAAAAAAATAAATAGAGAATGAGATTGTGGCTACTACTATTGGGAAAGAGCTGAACTTGTACTATCTTTATTCAGAATATTCTCTATTGACAGATCGTTGTTTATTACAAATTCAAAGAACCGTCGCTTTTATAGATTTTTATTTTATTGAACAAACTTTGCATTTTACCAATAGAATATTTACTGATATTATTGCAAAGTCTAGAATAAACCAATAATACAATGAACTGATGTGTAAAATATTGATCAATTGTATTGCCATAAAAATTTATTTATGATTAAATTTTGCATTGAAGTAATGGAAAAATTCTATTGTAATTTGTCGTATGAGGTTGTCATTCATGACGTTGATATGCAATGAGATGACTTTAATCATTTAATCATCATTAGTCAACGTCTCTAGACGGCTCTTGTTCGCTCAAGACTATACTAAATGTGTGTTTGCTCTAGTTATATTGTGAGCATAATGAATATTGGGTGGTTGGATAACACGACAATATTTCGTTTATAAAAATTAATATTCTTACTATTCATCTTTGTATTACTTTTCTAAATATATAAACTCGATTCTACTTTAGTAAAAATATAAAAAATAATAAAAAGAAAAAACACATGTTTCGTTTGCTCGGGAAATTCATTTATTAAATTTATATTTGTTCTTTGAGTTCCTCAATCTCAGTCAGTGTGAACATGACTTTGCTTCTTGACAAATCTTCATTTTTTTTTTTATTATCCAGCTTGACAATTTCTAGAATATGTAGCTCATTATTTCTCATCTCATTTTCAAACGCGAAACGAGAACGTGTAGCGTTGAAATGTCTAGCATAGCATGTGGTGTAGAAAAAAGTGTATACTCTACTACTAGATGTTGTCTCGTCAATAAAAATATACGTTCCAAGAGAGATGAGAAAAGTGCCAGCAAAGCAGTGGATTTTAAAGATAGAAAGAGGAAAAGAGAAAGCAGAATAAATGGAAGAGAGTAGAAAATTCCGAGGTATATAGAAGCGAAAGAACGGGAAAAAAGTGTGTACAGAGAAATGGAAGTCACTATGTGAATTCAGTTGTGAAGCCCAGATGTCAGCTGCTTGTAGAAAATACAATTACGTTTCTATAGTTTTTTGCTTAGTTCTTTTCTCATATATGAATATATATTCATTGAAAGTGAGTCTTTTTTTTTTTTTTTGTGATGAAATTGAACGTCTGGAAAGTTCATTAACAAGTTAAATTGATGATTGTAGTGATAGATGAAATGCCCACATTCATATCGCGATGACTAATGACTCAACGATTTCAAACGTTCATTTTTTTCTATATCCTCCCATTTTGCTTATGTCACACAATTGATAACTTATTATCAGTGAAAAATATAGAAATCATGAAGCGCCACATGTTCAATATATGAATCCGTATAATATTATGAAAAAATATTTTTAAAAAGTATATTTCAAAATATTGATAGTAAATCCATTTTTATCGCTTCGTTGAAAGCATTTTTGAGTAATTTCACATAGCAATTCATTTTTCTTTACTGCTAAACCGAAGACTAAATTAAATCCACAGTGATAAATTATATTCAAAAGAATTATTTCCATATTTATCTGTAAAATATTTGATTTATTTTTTATTTTTCATCGTGTTCTCAGAAATTCTTTTAAAGTGCTTTGGTTGGATATATATTACTGGTGATGAGAGCTCGCGTTTAATTAGAATTGTAGCAAGATCAAACTTGGTAGCATAATTAGCAGGAAACTATCTTGGTAAGATGGTGGAACAGTATATATATATATGTATGTATAGACGTATAGATGTATATTTATAGCGTAACCGCGATTGATCCCACTGGTATCACCAGACGAGCAAGTACGCATTTCACAAAGACCCTATCCAACCAACTTCTCCCTCTCGCTTCCTTTATAGTAAACATAGTAAAATGTATGTCTATATACATATTACACTTTCACAGTGACTAGATCGCACCGAATCTCTTGAGATCATACGCTACAGCAATATTGTTTGTCGTGTTTGAAATAACACAACCAAGTTTACTTGAATTTGACACGTCAAGGCGCTTTGATTTCATATCTTGAATAACACGCTTCGCATTTAACTATAACTGACTTCTGTGAAAAGTGATTTGTTACGTTGAATAAAACTTAGGTTGAGTGTGCGATTTTGAGAAAGAAAAAAAAAAAAAGATAATGGAAGTGAATTATTTAAATCGTAAGCAGAACTATTTACTCATACAAATCATATATACTATAAAAAAAATAAAAGCTGAAAGAGGATAACGAGATTTTTAAGGTACTTCTCTGTTTATTTTTTCACTTCGCCGCAGATAGGGCAATTTTATGAGAAATCGATGGCACTTGTGCCATCTAAAAGCTAATAGTTCACATTGAAAATCTCTTTGGAGATATGTATATATACATAAAGCTGAATAAAACAATGAGATAGCTACAATCGATTGAATAAAATAAAAGTATTTTGATAAGAAGTACGAATTTCAGGGGAGAAGAAACAATTGATTCCGTCTAAATCGCAAAATCAACAGGGGAATGATTGTGAAAAAAGTTTTGTAAGGAAAAACATAAAATAAGAGACTTGAATCGTATTCTGCAATGACTGTGTGATACTTGACATTTTCCAACTTGCCTCTTAACCAACCCCAATGTTTAATAGTACCGAATATAATGTATGTGTATATATATACAGGAGGAAAGAGCGAAGCTCTTGGGCTTCATCCAAACACACTACGAAGTTCGACGGCTGTTTCACAGACTTTCATGGAATGTGACTCGAGTGCCTTGCGCACCATCGTTGGATTCTCTCTGTCACCACTTGAAATTCTCTATCTTTTTCTTCTCAATATTTTTTATCTGTGTTTTATTCTCCTGTTTTGGTTCACTTGAAAAACGGGAAAAAAAAAAAAATAAATAAATAAATATAATATATAAACTCTGCACAGACAAAATGTCAAAAAGAACGCGACAGAGGTTTTCTTCTGTTCTCGAGTGGGAAGCGAATGTGCGCGTGGGCCACTACCGAATCGTCATTTATTATCTTTCGCCACGAACTTTTGACTTGGGAAAAGAAATGAAAACACAGGGAATCATATATTTTTTCTTGGTTATAGTGCAGTAGTGAAAGACACAATGTTGTAGAAAAAATTTCTGTTGAAAAAACTCCATGGACAAACAAGCAGAATGATAATAACCACAGAGACCCTGAGAGATATATATTTTCTTTTGCTTTTTGTCGGATAAATATATAAATGTTTATAAAATATACGTATGGAGAAGAGCCACTTGGATTAAGTAAAGATCGAGACACTAGAAATACGATGAAACTATACTGTGTACATATAAATATGGGTGGTCTATTTTGTCTCACCCTGTATATGAGAGTATATATCAATAATGTTGGTGAAAACGACAAAATACATATCGCTAGACGCAATCTTCACCAATGCAGAGAGTGTCCCTCCGCGCGTACGACCACCCACCTTCACCCCAATGGTCCCTTTTTGTCTCTGATCCCTGGAGTCACATTGTCTAGATTATACCAAGGGTACTAGCAGAATGTATAGTAGTAGAAGCTGGTGTATTCTACAGTCTCGACCAACATCCAAGAACCACCATGGAGCGTCGAGACATTGTAATTATGTATTCTCGTTGCTCACATCTGGAACTCTGTTGTCAGAATGTAGGGGGAATGGGAATTATATAGAGCATGCTATTCTCCCGAGGGATTGGTTCAAGCTTTACTTACAACGGTCACCCTTGTTGGACTATCTATTATATTTTCACTCTAGCAAGAAATTAAATTTTAAATTATATATGTATATATAATACATATATTATATATATGTGCGAAAAAAATCTTGAGTTATTTTGTAAAATCAATTTTACATTTATATTCTCCTATGACGAAAGAGTTTCATGTGGGATTTTATCTTGAGTGAAGAGTACTTGCGATTTATAAGGGGAGCTGAGTCTCAGTCTTCCCTTCTTTCTTCCTATACACGTACAAGGCAAATATATATCCTCGCTATAGATGTACAAAGAAGGTTTGGTTGAATTGAAAAAAAAAAAAAAAAAGAAATAAAAAAAAAACGTAGTTTTATGTATGTATGGAGATAACACGCATGTGACTATATGTAAGTATACAGTAAAAAACTAGAGGGAGATTCACCCTCTCGATGAGAGCGCGCGGTTGAAGCTTTTCCAAAGGACTGAGGGTGGGGTGCCTTGACACAAGTCGATCGATTCACCAGGCAGGAAACAAGTATCTCGTAGTAAAACGGGGCTTATCCCGCAAAATTCTAATATTTATTCATATACCCGTGACGGTGGTGGCGATCGGCCAAGCGGAAAAGCGTTCCTTAAAAATCCCTTGGGTATACGAAAAGTGGATTGGTATAGATCACCTTTTTTTTTTTTTTTTATTTTATTTTTTCCTTGGTAAGCTATACGTATCGAAAATATTTTCAGACATTTGTAATATACATATGTATCTACTGAACGAATGAGAGGTAAATATTTGCACTGTCTCAGAGATCAATGTCGTGTAAATAAAAATTGACTGAAATGGACACGATGAAGTTAAAATAAAAATATATAAAGTGGGATATAAAAGAACAGAAAATAGTAAATGAAAAAAATAAAAAAAAAAAAGAACATGGAAAAGGTGCTCGAATTTGGTGGAAAAAACCACGAGAGAAAAAAATTCAGTGACATGATGCGCCTGCTAAGTGGTTCCAATACTCGAATCTATCTGTGAATTTCTTCCTGAGTCAGCAAACTCTACTTCACTACTCCCCTTTTCTTTGCAGCTCGCTATAACCCAGTAATAAACTTCCGTGTCACCCATTCCAATCTGTCGTCTGGTCTAGTGTACATCCTGGCCTGACGATGTCTCTAATATATTACATATATGTATATATACACTTTTTACTCGCCGATGACAACGTCAAAAGTTCAGATATGCTGCACAAAATTGACTTGTCGTTGAAGCTTATAGCTGTCAATCATCATAGGTCGTTTGTATAAAATTCTTATATAAAGCTTCAGAAAATTTTTTGACACGATCGAAAACATAATTCAACTTGCAACACAAAAGTTGAAAATTTTTTCCCGAGAAAATCATGTTTTATATATAAACGTCATTGTTATTTAGTTACTGACGAAAAAATAAAACTGGACACCCGGATGAGAAAGCGTCGTTGTATGCCTCGACGTCCAACGAATTTATCAACGAGGGAAAATAATAGCTGAAAAAAAAAAAAGCTGAGAGATAAATAAAGAGGGCGAAACAAAGAATGGATGAGTGTATGGGATAAATGAAGAGAAAGGCGTTGTCGTATATATGTCTGCGTGTCCAAAAAGGTGTCAATGAAGATCTCAACGGAAACAACAGAATGGCGGAAGTCAGTCTACGTAACAGAACATTGACCACTGCCATTGGATGGGTGCCTTAATATCTATCAGGAATGAAATAACACATTGGTTGAGTAGCCACACTCAGAATCATCCCTATTTTCTTTGCCTCTTGTCCTCACTTGATACAGAACAATCATCAATGTCTCACTCCCCCAAACGATTCCAATGGCTAGATATAGAGCTTTATACTTTCACTGGCAGTAGACTATTATCGTTTCCCATTTCTGTCGCCAAGTATCGTGTTTGTCCGATGGCTACTATCAACAATGTTATATCTATAAATGGATATCCCTTCATTAATTGAAAGTCTGCGTTGGAAAGAAATTGATTACTCGTTGAGTGACGACGTCGCGATTTATTCTCTTTCGAGATCGAGTTTAATTGCATTGTTTATTTCCATTTATCCCTTGTCCTGTGTCCTTCTCGTTCGTTTATCGGCATTGTTTTCTACTGCATGTATATACATATACGTATATATATAAACGGTTTGTAGCGCAATGTTGAAAGATTTACGCTGAAATTGCGCGCTTGCGACAACAACAGTTGATGTGTTTTTGTCCAAACAATTGGTACTAAATCCGTTGGCATACACGAAAGGATTCAGGGGTCTTTTCGCTGACTATTGTTAACTTCAACATTCATATTGTATTTACATTGACGCGGATAGTTAGTACGTGCTCTAAATTATTTCATGTACGTAAACCATCAAAAAAAAAACAAAAAAGGACTACTTTGACTATTTTATAAGTTATGGGCTGAAAACTTTAAAATTTTCGAGTAAATATTCTCATGACTTCATAAGTACAGTTTGATTATTTTTTTCTCTTCGTGTACATGGTGTTGTACTCATAAATTGTGTACGCTAACGAGAGAGTGAGGAAAAAAAAAAAGTTTATCGAGTGCAAGTTGAAATAAATTCAAGTAACAAAGTCGACCAAAGTCGAGTATAGCAAGGGTTGTACGAACATGGGGCAATTATCGTAAGTGGCGTAAATCCAAGGAGCTTAAGGACGCTTGGGCGTGAATAAATCGTCTGTGTAACTATTAAGTTTGCCAGTAGTATGGGTATGAGACCAAGAGTAGGGCACTGGTAGGAGTCAGAAGGGGTTATATACGTATATCAGACGTAGTTAGAGGACGCAAAAGTATCGTTCGAATATACTCTATATATATACGTGTGAGGGAGAAAAGTAAAGGGAGTTTTGGAAAGGTCGAGAGCTGCAAAAGTATTATTACCAGCGAATTTCTCTTTTCGTCTCTCATTCGCTTCGGCCTAGTTTCTTAACAGTAGCACTTTTTGTATTGGCTTTACTCTCTTTTTCATTTTTCGATTTTCCTCCATCACATTGTTTTCTTTTATTTGTCAAACTAGTCAACGCGAGAGAATGCGGGCGTGCTCGCTGATGCTCGTTTCCGTGCCAGCAATTCTCGTCGAATAAATATACAGACATTCCCAATTTGAGAGCGGCCTCCACAACCTCTTGCACAATACTTCAATTAAAAACACAATTTTATTGTTGCTCAAAACCATTATTGCAAATTTAAAAAAAAAAAAAAATATATTGATGATCGAAAAAAAAAAAAATAGATTGCCATATGTGTTGAATAGTCGATAAATTTTATGTTGGACCCATACATTTCTGTACCGATTTCCAAATGCTCTTGGCTCACATTACTCTTTCTGTTTAATATATATATGTATATATACACTTCTCAATTGTCGCGGCCATTATCCGATCCTTCTTCTCTTATCTGCGCAAAATACTTTACCGCATTTAACATTGAATGCAGTTAACACGCTCGAAAAAGTAGAGTCCAATGCAATCTATTAAATAGATAACATTATAGTCGGTGGAACATCAATATATCTTTTTCATGAATTCTCCCATTATCATCATTATATACGGTATACGAACTCAATGAGTCTTACACCGCAGATAAATATAACTTAGAGAAAAGAATAAAATATGAACGTGTGAGAAAAAAAATATGGACCAAAGTGGTGCGGTGCGCCAAAGAACGGCGCACACTTGTATGAGAGAATTTCTGCAAGAGGCCAACTAAAGCGCCTGTTTCACTGACGAGAAAGGCAAGAAATGGCAGTAAAAAAAGTAGATATGTGTGTAGAAGTGGAAGATGGTATAGTGAGCTGGCGAGTGAGGAAAAAAAATAAAAGTGAGAAGTAAAGAGAGCGGGCAAAACTGTACGATGATGTTGAAGAAAAAGATGGCAAAATGAAGAGAAAGAGTATAAGCAGGAAGCAGAGTAAGAGGTTGAGACGTGTCGGGATACCAACTCTTATTCTAGCTTATTCCAGAGTTATTTTTCACTTGGCGTTGAAAAATTGCTGCCACTCCAAAAATCGGAAATCGATTACGCCCACTGTCGAGCTCTAACGCGAGATAACTCGGTCTTGGGTAAATGGTGATGTGTGTGCGAGTGACGAGCGTCGCATTGACGAAGACAGCGAGAGATAGTGAATAGGAGTGTGAGGGACACTGGAGTTTTGAAGAAGAATCAGGTGGTGCACGATAAAAAGATCGATTCGTCTGTCGTCCATACTCACGATCGTCTTGATATATATGTATAAATATATATTCCCTCGACTTTTGTCTTTCCTCCTATCGTTAAAAAATTTTCCTCCTGTTTCTTCTGCTTTGTAAATCACTCTAAACCTATTAACGATCTGATCTTAACTACTCCATATATCAATATACATATTGAGTGAAGTAAAAAAAAAAATAAATGAATGTGAAAAATCATTAGCAAACTCATAAAATACCTCCACTAAATTCGACAGTTAATATTGAACTTTTTTAATTACTACAAAAATTTTAATTTTACTTTGTTACAGTTACTTTTACCTAAAATATAACCTCTATGTATTCGTCTATAATATTATGTATCAAAAGAGTATATATATTGAACTTATATATATATATTCATACATTTATATATGAAAAACGGATGAGAACGATAAATACATAGAAAATTTAGTTGGTGCGCGTATCTAACCACTAGCGTAAATTTAAACGATCCTCAAGAACATCATAGAGTATATGTATGTATAGTAGATAGGTAGTAACACGCGAGAATCCAATTAGTAACGTTTTGTCGGTCATATAAATAAGAGTAGATAGCTGAAAATGGGAAGATTGGCGAGAAATGAAAAGCAATAATACTATAATCATGCGACCAATTTATATGCATATACATATTTAATTGTAATTTTTTATTTTTCTAGTCTCATTTAATCTCAGCATATTTTTTATCATCATTTGATTTAAATTATAAAAATCAAAGTGTATAATATACTCGTTTCACTTTTTATTTTATCAAATATACGTTGCGTTAAATAATTATTTACTCAAGTAAAAATATAAAATAATATACAAATAAATACGATGACAAGAGACGTAATTTAGTTTTAAAAATATAATTTATCACAAATATATATTTGTAAACGAATATATATTATTCATAATCTTGTCATGAGGTCTACAAATAATTATCTCGGTTTACAGAAATGTCACTAATATTATGGAATAACAAATGATGTATGTCACAGTATCATTTGTCGAGTTTCATTCAATGCTTTTTGGCGCACGTTATTTGAACCTTCTACAGCAGCCTTAGTGTGCAATGCGTTTCTTCTATTATACTTGTATTTCAAGAGGAACCATGAGTATATATACACATATATAGATAGACATATTGTACTGAGTGTCTCGCTATTTCAACGTGAAGAGATAGATGGTAAAGGATGCGAAAATGGAAACGAATGAAATTCAAAGCGAGCGAGTGAACAACGAAAACGTATATAGTCGCTATATGTGGATTGGGCGAGCAGCGAGGTGTACAATAATCGCGAAGGAATAGGGAGAAAGCTTTCTGCATCCGCTCTTCTTCTCCCCGCTTTCCTTTTCTCTATCTCTCTGACGATCCCTTTATCTCGACTCTTACTCCCTCTTAATGCTTTACTCCTACATCTACATTCTAGCTATCTCTGTTTAGTTCAGTTGAGTGTCTTTCTCTCACTATTTCCTTCGTCTGTCACGTGATTTGATCTTGGTGAACACACTGAACACTTGAGCGACTCTCGTTCGTTAATGCCTTTACTCTTCTCCTTCTACATTTACATTATCTATATATTTTCTCCTTTTTTTTTTTTTTTTTTTCGAATTTCTATAATATATCTCACTCGACCATTTTCATTCTCTCACTCATGGTTCTGCTTAATTTTCATGTCGTTCGTAATTATAATGAAGAAATTATTCCATTATATACATTCGGTAGAATTTTTTTCTTAACGGTAAAGTTATTATCTCAAATTTAATATTATTATTATTATTATTATAGTTATAAATCATAAATTATTTCTCATTTGACATACCTCTGTCTCTTGCGGCGACGATGCAATCGCTGATGCAGAACCAAGCAAGGATAAATCCGCCAAGCAGGCCTCTCCGCCGACCCTTGCCGCACTCCATGGTGAGGCACCTAACTTCGACTACGCCTGAAATAATATAAGAAAAAAAATTTTAATAAATAAAAAATTGTTCAATCAACGCGTGGCGAAAGTTTTTCGATTTTAATGTCTTGTCTTAAAATTAATGTATATAGTAATTTCTGAATATAAAAGTATCGTTCTCACTATATATATTATATACACAAACATAAATACACAGGTATATATGTGTCTTTATATATATATTTACATGAAAGTGAGCACGTATATACCTTGCATCACAATAATTATCGCGGAAGCACAGCAGCGGCAAACAACTCTGAGAGAGACAATGATAATTGAATGTTAACTCTCATGATGCACCACAGGTATATACACTCACTCTAGGTTAATCGTATATATATATACGTTCAAGTATGGATATAGGTATTGCTCGCACGTCTCTATAGTAACTATGCGCGTTCGCCGATGCTCAACGCATTACGCATAATTAATCTGGCGATAGCTATCGGAGACCGCCAGGGACAGTCAATGCGATGCGTTCACTATTTCAATGTATATAAATACTTTTATATATTAGATTTATATGTATATAAATGTATTTTTCTCTCTCTCTCTATAGCTCTCTATATTTTTCCTTATGTATGATGACGCTATATGTACCGATGAGAAATGAAAAATCGTGCGAATGGGAATACGACCTCGAGATATATAAAAATTTTTCTATCGTCAATTCACCTCTCACTTCCTTCTGTGGAGGAGGACACTGTTGATTTATATCTTACACAGGTGAATATAGATATATATATGTGAATATTTATATGTATATAATGCATAAATATATACAAATATATAAGTTTTATATATACACAGTGGAAAAGACAAACGTTCCGACTCGACGCGCGCTTTTATAAGATTTAAAAAGTTGATTTTACAAGAAAATAAGGGATATATGTATTTTATTATGTATGGTAAAGTATATAAATGTGAAATTGTTAGTAAAATATGTATGTAATGAGTCACTGGATCTACCACTGAAACTTAGGTATGGTATTACTGTTTGTGACTTAATATATATACCTTCAAAGTACAATTTTGTTACTTTTTACTTTGTGTACAACTAATTTAGTGGTGAGTAATACACATAGTGAAATAGTATTGTTAACGACTTTATGTATTATCAGTAAAGAGAAATCGGTTATAACAAAAATGTATGTGTTTTTCGTATGAAATAAAATAATAGAAAGAAATATAACTAATTTGTCATAATGTGAAAGTCGATGAATAATGATAGGTTATATTTATTTAAATGACACATACGTAATTAATTTATATATATATTTTTAATTACATGGCTATTGGAAATATTGAATAATACGTTATATTTGGATATTTTGATAAATATTTTTGAATTATTAATCCATCTAAAATAACAATAGTGTATTTTTGATCAAATAAATTCTATTTATTAATTGTGAATCATTGAAAATGAGATAGGAAATTATTGAAATTGTTGAGTATTAAACACGATTACTCTCTCGCTAATGATGACGATGATAATAATGATAATTAATATTATATATCAAAGCTTTTTGTACATGAATATACAGCGTCCGATATAGGCAATGGGATAATTATGCACATGTTGAATTAAAAAATACATATACATATATGTATGTATACATTGGTGAATAGGAGGATTAACATTGGAGATGAGACCAATTTGAAATGAATAATTGCACAATTATAGTGATATATACTAGGACTTAATTTTGTTAAACAAAAGACCCTCCACAAATTAACAGAAAACAGGGAATAAATTTCTACATAGCATTTGTACAAGTCATACATGTATATTTTTTGATGTAGATAAACACATTTTTATGAACAAATATGTGTCATCTATATCAAACTGTGACATAGTCATTTTTATTGTTTTACGTTAACTTCTTGCTATATGTATAATATTTTCATGCACCTCGTGGGATATAAAAATGCATTTAAATGTCAGATTAAAACTGTCAGCCAATTTGTCTGTCAGTTTGAATTCAGGTAAAAACTCTTCAATATAACTTTGTAAGCACACCCCACAGATAATTATTATCATGTTGTCATTGTTAACTTACAAACATTTTATTCATATATTTTATTTTTTTATTTTTCTGTCTTGTCAAGTACTCCAGCAATAAATATAGCGTTGCGTGACAAGAACAAACCGCGTCCACTATATGTTTGTGCCAATGGTTAATATATGCGATGTATATTCACACGGTTATGTTACACTGTCACAGTTTCGCGGCTTCATCACTTGAGTGTTGTGCTTGTCTTGTCGAGGGTCACGCGAGCATCTCTTGTAACAATGTCGTGCATGCGTGTTCTGTTACTCAATTTTCATTCGCATTCAATTGTGAATAAAGAATCCAATTATTATCTCCGCGGTCTTTAAGCATTTATTGAATTGAAATTACGAATGATTTTGTATAAACTATTATTGTGAGAAACAACTTTCAATTCAATACTTTAAAAAAAACATATTGTGACTATGTATACATATTAACTTATCAGACATTTCTCTCAATAGACTGCTATATATGTTGTATGAGAAACGCGTAATGGAGTTTGTGGAATTGGTTTTTGTATATATGAATCAACAACTTCGAGCGATTGAAGACGATATGGATAGAAGAAAACGAAGCGCTCATCTCCACTCAGCCAAGAACTACGTACCTACTTCCTTCACTATTGAGAAGCAAACTCTTCGTCTCGCACCTTACAACACCTTTAATATATATGTATACATATATACACGTGTATATACGTTCTATGTTCGCTGTCTCACGTTAACTTTCGAGGAGGTTGAGCAAAAGTTTACACGACACGAACTGCAGGTGTTATTTGCTCAAGCAAGTTAGATAGAACTCGTCGAAGCCCCTCACTGTGGGTGCATCAAACCCCTTCTCACTCTCACTCTTTCATCCCCTTTCATCGGGGTCTTCTTCCTCTTGGATCGTTCATATATAATATACATTGGACGGTAGGATTGATGTTTAGTATATTGCAGCAAATCCTGCTTTAACTTATACACGCGATCGGAAGATTTTAACGACTTATAGAATATATTTAGTTTCAGATTGTATATCAAGTTAATTTTACATTTAAATTAGAAAATTGAAAATTTACTACACCACATAATTATAATTATATTAAATATCAGTTCATTAACATATATATATATACACACAGTATACATGTTACCTAATTATATACACATATATTATGCCAACACTATCATTATATTTCATTGATATTACATTGGCAATAATATTAGTGGTTAATTCTATTTCGCCATGAAATAAAATGTCGCGCGCGCGCGTCTTTGGTCAATGATATCTATACAAGTTAAGATTTTCTGAGAAAGTGTGACTGGGCATTGCTTACACGCATACCTAAACCATTAATTACGACTCATTAGGAAAGCAACCGCCATCTGTCCCGGACGGACCGTGAATCACTCTTAATCATTGCATCTAGAGCCCAAGCACAGTAGCTGTCTTACCCGCGTGTCTTTTTCTCTCTTTCTCTTTATTTTCCCCTCACTCTCATCGTCTTTTTGCACTTATAGCTTCGTTCTTACGTTCGCTCATCGCACTCGTGAGAGACACGATGGAAAAGATGGCGCAAAGACGACTCACGCAATGAACACGCGAATACCTGCTTGCTTATATACTCCCTTTCCACTGTTAACGCATTGCTATATGTATATATGTATGTTTACTGAGTACATTTACCATCGAGATGTATTTATGTGCAGTGTATGTGTAAGTGTACATACCACTTTTCACGACGTGTTCAAGCGCGCATATATATTAAACAATTTCAATTCCCCATTCAAATATTTATATATAGCGTTTCCCATTACCGGTGCGATATTCATCGATGAATTTTTCTCTTGCTCTTCATTCATCATTGAACGCGTGTATATTCGATATAAAATAATCGCCAATATGTTAATATGAGAGAAAGAATGACAGTAATATATATATAGAATCCGATATAGAGAGAAAAGTAGAAAGAAAGTTTATGTCATACACCATTAGTGAATAGATTTGTATATATACATATTTTACACTCTCACCCTCCTTTTGTGGGTCATATTCATCCGTGGGAATCAAACTCGTTATCAAGTAAATATATATATAGCGTTGAAAATATAACATAAAATAAAAAATAAAATAAAATAAAATAGTTATCCATCCTGTATATGCGCTTCAATGCAATTTGTTAGAGACAGCTTGAGAAATTCACGACAAATTAGTTTTACTCATTTCATTTAGTAAAAGACAGCTTATACATATATGTCGAAACGAGTCGCTTTAGAAATTACATATATATATGGACATGTATGTACATGTCGTCGTTATATACATATTACGCAAGTTGGCTGTTGACTTATTTGTTAGTATTATACATGTATACAGTAAACGAACTTGAAGGCGTGTGGTTATACGGGAAAATTTCGTCGCCCATTTGGATATAGTCTCAGCATATAAATACATATATATATACGTACATTTATATTGTTGTATATAGTTAATGTCTAACGGTCACGCATCAATTTTATGTTTCCCGTTTGAAGGTTACCATGACAGTCATTCGTTAACCAATATTATACCTCTCCATATATAAACCTAGTATAATATATATTAGAGTGAAGAGACTGAGGTAAGAGTCATGATGAGAATAAAAGGGGAAAAATAGAGTAGAATGAAATAACTGAAAGAGAAAAATTCTATATATATATATATGTATTGTTCAAGGGGATGAAAGTTAATCGCTACAATCGCCGCCAAATTTCCCCATCGTTATCGAACCCTCCTTGCATTACAGGAGGCCAATAGTAATCCAATTGAATATAGCTCGACCATCCACTGCTCACAAATAGAATATCTATGTATTTTATACATATGTATATACATATATAGTATATATGTATATATTCTGGTAAAAGGGAAGATTGTCTATAAGGGGGAGGACTATGTTCTAATGAGGAATCGATTGAGTATATATACTGAAGAAATAGATGAATGTCTGGCAAATTATCTCTACTTTGCCCTTCAGCAACTCTATATAGGAAATATATATTATTTTTTTCTTATTCATTTCTTTCACATTTTTTTTTTTCTTTTTATACATTTCCAATCTAATCTTGAATCCACTGTCATATATTACAAAAAAAGATCTTATCAATCTCTCGCTTTGAAGTATTATTAGCACGAAAATTTTCTAGAAAAAATAAGGAAAAAAAGAAGAAGAAAAAAAAAAATCATTTTGCAATGATTGTTTTATTTTTTATGAGAGTTTTACGTGACGTCAGCGTCTCACCCTTGTTCACTGTCGATGGTGCTGTGCCACGTACCTCCCTCTACATATATATACACGCACATGTATATGTGTACAGCCGCGGAACAATTCCCGGGGTGGTGAGCGCAACGGGGGTCGCTCCGATAGGCAGGATATAGTTGAGAGACTCGTCGCTCGGGTATTGGGGGGAGGTAAATAACGCGAAACGAAGGGGCGAGGGCATGTCAGGCCAGTGATGATTAATATCGTTGTGGCATGCAATCGGATCGAACGCGCACACATATATATATATACATACACATTTATTTATATTACTGCGCTTGAATTCATACATACATAAGCTTCTGTGTATGGTTAAAATATGTGTCTGCACATATGTATATATACCTATTACATTTACATGTAGATTGACATGAGCACAGGAGCGAATAGATATTCTACTGGAAATTCAGCTGAGCCAAAGAGTTATTTGACTACTCATCCAACTTAGAGAACCTTTGAGCCCGTTAAATGTCATTGATGCGATTTTACATTTGACCATTTTGGCTTAACTTAATTGCAGATGTACCTCTCTAATCAATCTTGAGGGTTAAAGGTTTATCCATTTGGCTTATATAATTCAAATCGATGTATATAGTAATAGAAAGTAAAGCATTGTGTACAGTGGAGAATAAAATTTTTTTAAAGGGATGAGATTGATCAATAAATCGTTGTTAAATATTCATAACCCTTGATTCATTTAATCAGCTTGAAATGAAAGAAAGAAAAAAAAAAAATTATAACAGTAATGAAATGACAGGGTGGCACAATCGATATAGAAGAATAAATATATTTCATCATGATGGATAGATGGTCTAGAATTATGAGAATGAGGGAACGGGGTAAACAGGAATATCATTAATACAGACTAGAAGGTAGGTAAATGTTGACAATATAAACATACTCCAGGATGAAATGACGAGGGCTCACACATACATGCACTTGTTCATTTGAGAAAGAGAGAGCATATAATGTATGTACACATTATATCTGAATAAAACAGTGAGACAAATGTGTGCAAATATATTTTGAATACTTGTGTATATGACGATTTAATTCGTTGATATATGAATTGCGCAAATACATAATGATGACGTATTTTCGGTAAAAAAATTATATCAATATGTGATAGTGTATATATATACAGATCGATTTCCAGTTGAAAGAAAAAAAAAAACAAAAACCGTTAGACTTAATATTATCTGGTTGTGAAATAAAAATATCTACATACATATAATATCCAATATAGCTATGCAAAATAGAATAATGTTGAAAATTCGTTTGTACTGGTACATCGTAAGTGCGCACAAAGTTTGCATTCCCGGGGACGAGTTGGCTGTTCGCTCTACACTGTACGTCCTATACAATCGTTCTCTTACCACTGAGAATATGTATGGGTCCAGAAATGGGTACCACTCGACGCTAGGACATGAATAATTTTACATAATGTATACCATATAATATAACGTGTTATATAGGTACCGCCTTAGAGCCTCGAGCAAGGTAGGCGATGGATAAATGTATAGTACGCGCATACCAATAGCTATATTGCGTGTATATATGTATATATATATGAATATGAATATATGTATAACATAACTATATATACATTTATATAGAAGAGAGTCCATCATTCGCATCGAACTTGTGTGGCGTCCATCATACAGTGTGGGATAATAATCCTGTCCAATGATATATGTAGAGACATATGCAAAGTAGTTGTAACGTTAGGGAGATATCGTATACGTGCTTAATCACTCTTATAGCCTTCTGTCTAACATGACTTTTTATATTGATGAATGACAGTGTATAGGGGGAGTTTGTGACAACTTAAGTTGAGCGTTTTATAATGTGAAACAATTGATTATTATGTTTATTGCGAAATAGCATAAGAATAATTGTTGGACATTTTAAATTCCGCCTTCTTCATTTTACATTAATGATGTTATATCTCATTCGTATTTTTTTTTATTATTTTTTTTTTTTATTGATTTTACGAGTGTTTTCTTATTGGCAATATGGCCAAAAGGTCGTGGCAATATTATTGGTAATATTTTCAGTACTGTCATCGTTAAATAATTATTGACAATATTATTATATAGAGCCTATTGTTGTGTATAGGGTTACGGTGTCCATGAGAGTTGAATATATTCCAAGTTTATCTGTGAGAGTGAAGAAGACTTGAGAGAACGATTTTTATTACACTATGGGCAATAAAGTTTGCTGAACTGATCATAATTTTTATCTACTTTGTGTTGTAGTATTTAGTATTTTTACATGAAACTTATTTATGAGGTGTAAAATTTACAACGGTTGAGTAGAGATATTTCTTTTATTTTTATTTTTTTATGCTCATCCCAAAATTTCGTATTTTTTATTATTTTTTTTTATTATTTTTTTTTTAGGAAACGCTACTAATACTTTTTTTTTTTTTTTTTTTTTTTCATGTCGTATTAACAGCGAAGAATTCTATGTTTATAGTTGTTTATTGCATAGTGGCAATCTGTTATTTTTCACTTCACCTCATTTATACAGAACAGCGTGTATAGAATGTTCATTTATGCAGACAAAGTTACTTTCCTGTTCATAGATGTATACACGCCAACAGTATAATTGTACTGTCAATGGATATTTTTATCGTATACGGTAGTGAATTCAATAGAACAATGCACTCTCAGAGAGCACATACATAAACCTATATACACGTCGTTTATTAATATATTTCACCAATAATAATCAAGAATAATTGCTTTGAGAATTATATCTAAACCATTGATTCATATACTGTGATATTTGAGAATAATAATTCTGATACTCGGTTAACAAGGAAGCCACAAACTTATCCACGTTCGCCAGAAGATATATAATAGTATGAAGGGTTTTGAGCTTCTCAAGAGAAGCCTTGATTCCGCTTAATTTGGATAATACCTAGCAAAATGCCACAACAAATAAATCATACCATAGCCAAAATTCATTCTGCATAACAGTCTCCAAACTATGTTTAAAAATTTTCCTGAAAATAATATCCTCGTACATTTTATTTTTTCACGAGAAAAAAAAAAATAAATAAAAGTATCAAGCATTATAGTTGTTGAAGGCAATATTTTAGGTGGTATACGAGGGATAAAAAAAAGGTGAAGCAG
The DNA here is from genome assembly GCA_918226075.1 of Microctonus brassicae. NCBI lineage: Eukaryota > Metazoa > Arthropoda > Insecta > Hymenoptera > Braconidae > Microctonus > Microctonus brassicae. Next base: position 3,982,709 of record OW445491.1, on the reverse strand, counting down.
GACTGCTGTGTGTGCCCATTCTCCTAAAGAAACTGAGAGTTGAAATCCGCTTATCCCCCTGACGCTCAGACGCGCACACAACTGAACTAGAAAGAGAAAAGAAGAGCTATATAGCTTTATATGGATTTTCTAAAGGATTTTTACATTCTCGGGGTGGAGCAGGAGTTCTCTCAGGTAAACTTTCAGGTACTGATGTTGTATACCATTGCCATATAGTGCTCTCTCGAACGGCAACCCGATTCTTCTTTCAAAAGAAAGTATGTTTTTGTCGATACGCGTGAATCGAATTTCTCCGCTTCGTTCGTCTCGGGGAACAACTCCACCTTCTTTACCACTCTTTTTCATTCGACAAAACTATTCATGACACGTACAAAAATATCAATTTTGTCACAGGCACACTGTGCCAATACTCGTTTATAAAGAAATTGACATCATGTCAACAGTGTTAGTAACATTTATATTATAACTATTGGACATTTCGTTCCGTATGATGGTAGAATTTATTTACATTTAAACATAAAAGAAAATCCGGAAAATAATGTGCGTTTCCTTCCACTAAAATAAAATCTACAATGCTGCACTCTCAATAATTACATCAATCGATTTACTGGTTATATATATTTGAAGATAAAAGCTAGGGATATGAGCGACAAACCCCATCAATTTCCAATAGACGTCAAGGAAGCATTGAAGGGTGACAAACGGTTCAACTCTATATAAATGATCTGTATATATACATACATACATACATAGTAAAGATAAAGATGAATAGAATACGAGATTATCGTCCTAAAAGTGTTGAGCATGCATGGGGAAAGAATAGAATGTTGACGACAGTAAAGTTGTATACAAATCATGATGTCTCATATATAAAAAGATTGAAGAAAGAACTTATTAAGTGGAAAAAAGAAAAAAAATATGCGATTAATGCAAGAAATATAAGAGCGAATAAAATATAAAAATAACTTGAGGAAAAGAGAGTGAATTGGTATGAGATAGCAATAGATAAACTAGAGGGGCATAGGATCAATTCATGAGGGAGCCATTATCGATGTAATCGCTCTATCCGTGCGTGTCACCCTTGTAATGCCCCATCACCCGTTACCTATTTACCCCCTTTGCCTATATATGCAGATCCAAACCTATATATAACTCACTGGTGATTTGCCATCACGTAATTGTATATACGTATTTGATATATGTATATATATGCTTATAAATATATATATATATAACGCTATAGTAATAGACGACTGGAATGTATAGTGCGCGTATTGGACAAAAATGATTGAAGATATAGTAGATCACTGCATGTAAATTCTCATGTCAATGTTTATTTAATATTTATATGGTTCGAGGCGCCGGAGTTATATTTTTTCACTCACCGGATCTAAAGGCGGATAGAGAATTGTAAGATATATATATTTATATATGTGGAGTGTTAGAGTGAGAAAACGAGAAAATGTCTATGGGAATGAACATCTGGACGCGCTCAAATAGAAACCCATAGTACGCGTGAAATACACTGACGTGGTTTCCTCTCAATTATTTGCATGTGAAAGTTCACTGTCTCTGTAAAGTTGTATTTATGAAGAGTTGTAATGTTCTATATTATTAGCTATATTTACTATTGATCTCACCATAATAGTATATCTACTTTTAATATCGTTAGGTATACGATGTATTTAATAAATATTATTTATATGTATAGGGATGTATTGTGTCTTTAGTTTCTGTGACATTATATTTTTTGTTGTTGTTGTTGTTGAAATTTTATTTATTTTACTATTATGTCAATAGTGGAGTGGAGTATCAAAGAATATTAATAGACTATTTATTTATTTTTTTTTTTTGTGAGAATTGTCTGTATAATTCATAATTTTTTATTTCTCGAGGAGGATTAATTTAGTAAGGTAAAAGTGCTTTTATCATTTTCTATATATTAATATAACGTGGACTCTATGAAAATTTTTATGATTTAAGTTGAAATATAATAACGATAATATAAATATATATGAAGGGAAATAAAGTGAAATTGCGCGCTGATGAGTATATGCATGTGTATACATGTTTTTGTTAATGTTATTTGGTTTTACGTGATGGTATATAAACCAACTATAACTGAGAGGAAAAATCTGACTGGTGTTATCTCTGTATCTTTATTTATTTTTTTTTTTCTATCTCTGTCTTCCTCACTAAAATTCATGGAATAAATATTCACATTTTTATGCTCCAACAGAATATTCGTAATACTTTTGAAATGAATACATCATTCGTTTTATTCCTATATGTACATAAAATGTATTTTTTTTTTGTATTGAGATTCATGAGCGCATACTAAAATTTTTTTGTGCATGTATAGCCGGACGAATATATGAGGATTTATTTTTATATCGGCTCATGGAATTATTAAATGTCAAACAATTCGAACGTTGCTTGAATTTTAATTTCAATGTTTGGCATATACAAACAAAAAAATATTTTATAAATTGATTGGATGAATAATCTCCGGTATAATAAATTAATTTGTGACTAATTATCAATGTTTGTCAGATGGATTCTGTTTGCAATGATTGTAGCCAAAAATAATTGTTAATTAATTTTTAAAACAATTGAATTGCGCATTTATAAATACATATATATTATACTTTGAAACGATTTAATTTAAAATAAAAGCAATGACCTTCGCGTTAGCGCTTTGAATATTTTACGCTGGTACATGGAGTATTTTAGAGCTCGCGGCGGTTACGTTAATTAACCGTGGGAGGAAAGGAGTTAGGATCACGGTCGCGAAAGGCATGTTGCAAGAGATGGAGCAAGAGAAACGGCAATATCAGAGTGAGAGGCACGAGGTAACAGCAGTGCAATCGAATCATTTCATTCGTTGCTATGTAATACCGAGAGTGCACACAGAGAGAAACCAACGGAGAAAACTTAATGAGCCCCACGCAAGGCTGTGCATTTTTTTCTTCATTACTCCGTGGGCGCTTGCTAATTTCATCCCTTATTTGCCTGTCTATTAAGATGAGTCTACGACGAAATTCACGTTTCAATGGAGGACGAGATAAAATGAAAAGAAAAAAATCCGGTGAAAGTAAAGGAGATAGTAGGAGAAAATAAAAAAATAAAATAAATAAAACGACAAGTAGGAAGAGAAGAAAAATAAAAAATAATAAAAATAAAAATACGAGAACAAACAGCAGAACCAAATCCTCGAGGGAAAATGGTAGTGTGCCAAAAGAGCGCGTACACTCGGGACTTGGTCCAGGAGTATGTGTACATGTGTATTTGGAACATGGATGGGTATAGGGCATCTATATGGGAAAAACAGGACTTTTCGATGTTTCTCCTTTATTTATCTCGAGAAGGACCGTGGGGCAAAGCGTCGAGTCTTTTGCACAAGTTTTCTTCGTATTTCTCGTATTGCCAAAGGGTGGTGCACACGACGAGTGGGGCATATATAGCTTAGTGTACGGTGAGACAGACAAGTGGATATATGCGAGAAAATAGGAAGCAACGAAGAAGGAAACAAACTGGTAAAATGGGGCGGATGTTCAAGAAAGAAAGAGAAATAAAATACAGGAATACTATACGGAAAAGAATCACATTGAGAAAAATACTTCGACTTGGAAACTCTCTAGAGTTCTCTTAATTGTCTTTCTTCTTTATTTTTTATTTTATTTTTATATTTCTTTATAGGTCAATTGTATATATATTTTAGTTTTTGTTTTTCTTTTATTACACGAATTAAAAGAACTCTTATTTTTATTGACACACATCAATATATAACTCTATTGACAATACCATACAGGTGTTGATTGACTTGTCAAAATATACATGGCATATGTATTGCACAAGTTTGTATTAGTATCATGTTTATTTAATATTATTGTGTCTCACACATTATGTGAGACGGTTCGTTGTCGGGTTGTCTGATGCAGGAAATAGACATATATACTTATACACATCTATATATAATATATATACATACATACATAATATAATAGCTATATCCACTGATATAATTTGGTCTAATTTTCGTGACAATTGAAAATTATAGTATTAAATATAATTTCTTAAACATAAACATATTTTTTTTTTCCCTCTCTCTCAAACTGTACATATAAATATATATTAATATGAATGTATATTGACTGATATTTAATATTATACCGCATATATGAGAAAGAAAAATTTTGCACGGACTACCGAAGGAGAAGGTATATACCGAAAAGCGTCAAGTGCACCAATCATGGATCGTTATTGGCAGCAATTATGATAATAGCATACCTGAAGCACGAAAGCCGCGCTGTATATCGAGTCAGTATTCGCTTCTCTTCCTCTCGCTCTCAATATCTCCCTCTTTCATTATCGTTGTCTCGGGTTCTCTCGAGATCGCGCCACGTTTGTATATACATATCTATACATTCATACACTGTATATTATATATGTATATAGGTATATATATACATGAGAAGCTTGTGCAACCACCTCGCGATCAAGCCTCGAGTCCAACGTGAATCGAGCCGGCCTCTATTAATCATATAAATGGTTCATTACGCTGCTGAATATTATACTGCCCGTGATAATTACGAGCAAATTACACTAGGCAATTCAAATTCGTCTATAAGCGTCATTATACAACAGCGTTGATTTCTCTCCCATAGCAATCACCTTAATGGCGTTACGATGAGAATCATTTTATATCAAACATAATATATACCTATATATATATATATATATATATATTAGCTTCCGTTTTTCATATATATAAATATATACATATACAATAGAGTTAGATTGATTCAAAGACACAACACTAAACATATATACATATTCATGTTCAATTTATCATTTATCTGAATATTTCTTTTTTTTTTTTTTTTGTTTTTAATTTAATTTTTTTTTGTCCCACCACCGACCGCCAGCTGTTCTGCACGATTGCCGGATGGTCGTTCTGTATAACCCTCTCATCGAGAGTGCCATCGGCGTGGCACATTTTGTCTTATATACACGCCGGTGGCGTATGTATCCTTTGCGTTTCTAATTGGACACGTGTAGTTATTTGCTTTACAGTCGGCGCGAGGAGAGAAGCTATATATCTATATGTATATGATAATGCGTACAGAGTTATATACGGTATTTCATATACACATATTCAGCTATAAATATGTTAGCAATTATATATGGATTTGATGGTGGTATTGGTATATTGAGGTAGTGAACATCAGCGGCAATCTGCAATGACTCGTTTGTAAAGACTTGTTCATACAGGTACATGTATATTGTATTTATATATTTATATGTAATATTTATAAGCGTGCAAGTTTCGCTCCCGCAATTCGCTATGGTTTATTTTCTCACACGTTCATAATTACAAAGGTTGGCCTCCGTGGATCACGCGGATTTTAATCAATGGATTATCATCATGAATGCGTCTTTTAACCTCGAACATTTTTTTAATATACGCTGTAGGTATAGATACGTAAAGATAAATATATATTTTATTTTTTATTCTATGTACATAAAGTAATATTATTCAACTACAATTTGATATAAACAAAAAATTATAGAACTATAAAAAAATAATAAAGCGGTATATTGTAAGTTGTAAAAACGAGAAATATATCAGTGAAATTTATTTTTAACATTGAGACAAATAATGGTGCGATTGACTTTTGTGGTAATTTCATGTATATATATTTTTTTTCTTTTTTATTATTCTACGCGCGCTAAACGTCAACGATAAAACTCGCGGAAAATAATCTGTACATAGAGAAACGAGAAAATAAATATAAAGAAATACGAGAGTTTTACTTGTAAAGAAATATGGAATGTTCAGCTCAAATTTTCGATTCGACGCGGGTATTATTATTGCACACCTCTCATTCTCATTCTCTCTTTTGTTTCATTTTCTTTTTCATTCTCTTTCCGTGCGCTCATGTTGTCTGATGCGCACAGAAAGTGTGCTGAAGCGCGCGCGCACAAACGCAGTCTTATATAGACAATGAAATGGCTCGAGTTCCCATGAACGGATAGCCAGAAGATGGAAGGCGCAGCAATTACGCGGTAATTCGCAGGTGTTGTGAGAAAATGGTCGACGTGGTGGGATGCTTTCTACATTAATCGCAGTAATTTTTCAACCATTACATATTCATATACCTATACATATATAATACAAATTCTTTGTATGAAAAATTTATCGAAGTGTTGAGAAATATCGGAACATTTATGTATTTCAAATGATTATTGCACTACTGTAAATTGGTTGAAATTCACAACCAATTTGTAAACTAACAAAAGGAATAATATGGATCAACAATAATGTCATTGTGCACTTGAAACAAATATATATCTGTATAACACAGGGTGTTAAATTCCATCAGTTCATCCAGTGCTTGCTATATAGCTGCTGCCAATTGTGATTAGTCATCGAATTTTAATTCCATTAAAATAGCACCGAGCAAAACGTCGAGTGTCGCGTGCTATGTCAAGCTTATATGTATTTGTATATTTGTGTTGTATGTATTCTATTCTACGCCATGACATAGGTAGTATAGCGGCACGCGCGCACATTAGTACACACCATGCCGAAAGGAATAATCGAAATTCAGAATAGCGCGCACGACCCGACATCGCGTTCAGTTTATATACCAACAGCACCGACGGTGTTCTCGTGCGACAGACAACCCGCCACTCGTATCAAGTGTATGTCTGCCCACCCTTTCCCTTCATTGTGCCGCATGTCGATCGATCGCATTGGTGTTTGGAACGCGGAAACTAGGCGCACTTTATCACTCTTCTCTATACCGTCGCTTTACGATATAGACAAACTCTGGGTGAATATCATTTCGCTATGGTAAACACACACCAATATATGCGGGCGTTGTGTAACTCTTGCCGTCGCTCTGTCACGTTTCAGCTCAAACTATTATATATGTATTGTCACATATCAAGTGAGTACATGTTTTGATATTGTCGTATGTATATAACCCTTTATATATATTATTGTTATTGCTTCAATCATTTTTCTTTTTATTCGCCTTTTTTTTTTCTTTTTTATCACTATGCATTGATGCAGATTTATAGTTCCACTCACAATCATTACTCTCTTTCATATACTCATATTCAGTTGATGTTTCATCACAATTATTATTTCATTTGTATATACACACACTCGAATATATTAATTAAATATTCAGAAGATTATAAAATATAAATATAATTCTCAAGTGTGTCGTCGCAATACGCACGATAGACAGCTGTTCTTATTTTATATTCTATTATTTTTTTTTTGCTTTATCATAAGTGAGAGAATATTATTATAAGAGAAAGAGGGGAAAAAAAACAAAGAAAAATAGAGAGAGAGGGAGATTTAGTCTCTACTTTGAAAGGTGTGCGTGTGCCAAGGTATTGAGAGTGAGAAAGTTAAAAAAAAATATGAAATAAAATAAAAATACGAAGCAGAGTCGAGGAATGGAGGAGCAGCGGTGAGAGACATTGGTTAAAACAGGGAGAGAAAAGGTATTGGACAAGTTGTTGCGATCTGATCTCGACCGTTGCGCGTTTTTATTCGCGTACGAGAAATGCCAGAGGACACACTTAAGAGAGAAGAAGTGAAGTAGGTATAGTGTTGCTTTAGGTTGGTGGGACTTTTGCCAGTGTTGCTTGAAAATTTTGCGGTATTCATTGTCTGTTGTACGAAGGAAAAAGAAAGAGTAAAAAGAAAAAGATAGTGAGAGAAAAAAAAAAGATAGAGAAAATAAATATATATACATGTATCATATTGTCATGTTGGCACGGGGTCAAATTGCCGTTGGATAAACTTCAGACTATTATATCGACACTGTATAGTAATTTACATGGCAATAGACCGTCATGTATAAATGTATAGATATTGTGTATAGCTTTAAGAGCAACAAAAGAATAGAATAAACACAAATTTAACGCGTGCACACACACGTATATATTCAAGTTAGTTCTCTATGTTTAGTGCAAACTTTTAAAAGTATGACATCATTGGTCAAAGTTTACTCTGAATTAAATGATGAAAGTTTTTATTTTCTCTTATTAAACACGTTTGCACTCACAATAGATAATATAATATAAATTGTATGAGTAAATTTTGGACGAATAAATATAAGTTGATATATAAATCTACTCACAGGATGAATGAATCCGGCGACAAAATTGACGCACATATTGTACAACAAAACAATAATATCACTGCTCACACGTATATTAATATATTCACGCACGTATTGGGGCTGTTCACAAATATGGCCTACAAATCCAACAAGCCAATTGAAGATTCGACGCCGTGCGGGACGAATAAAACCGTTCGACCTAAGTGGAAGATTCACCGAGGGAACTCAGAGTAAGAGAACGCGGCGTTGCGCTCCGAAGAAAAGATATCCTGCAGTGTCCCTTTGTGTATTGCCGCAAGCTGCTGCTCTTTGCCTCTTTCTCTTTCACGTTTACTCTCCCTTCAATTTTATTTTTTTCTTTCTCTCGTTTTCAACCAACTTTGCCTTCTGTGCACGAACCAGATGCAATCACCGTTCAAATGTATGAACAAAACTATTCACTGCTAACACAGGGAGTAATATCTTCCTTTGGTGTAACATAAACGTCGCAAAAATAAAAATATAAAATAAAATAAAAAGAAAATAATAGTAATAGAACTTGAATTAATTACACGCACAGCGTTCGACACTTGTCAACACACTACTACTCTCGTCACTTTAATTTTAATTTTGTATTATCACTTCGCACGTACGATAATATAAACGTCGATTAGAAATATATTTACGTATATTTGTAAGAAAAAAAAAAAGAACTGAAAGAAATTAATATTCAACTCACAATGACTAAATTTATGAGTTTTAATGAAGTAAAATTCATAACACGAGCTATTATTATTAAGAATATTATTACGCTGATTTAAAATTGTTAATAAATTTATATGCGTAATGTGCCGTAGTGGTATAAGAACGAGAATAAATTCGTAATAGAAGAAGAGCTCGATCCGCTCCCGACTACGTCAGCGGCGAAACTAACCGCCGGTGGAGCAGGAGAGTGACGCTCTCCCCCACCATATAAGCTGGTATTCCCCTACCACGAATGGATGGTAACCCGGCGTTGCCGCTCGACCCGGTCGTGGCGTTCACTTTACTCACTCACTCTTTCGCTATTCTATATATAAATACTGTCGTTCTAGCTCTCTCTTCCATTCTATCTGTATTCTGCCGCTCGCAAAACCCGATTGTGAGGCGCTTTCCACCACCTCTGCTGCTGCGATCTCTCCTCTATTCTCTTTCTCCCACTGGTGATGAACAACTGGCTTAGTCCCTCCTGCGCTCTCTCTTGCGCATCATCCCACCTTGGCGCGTTTGCTGTTTCTCATTTTCTTTTTTCTCTCACTTGCACCTCTTTCGGATTGCACCCAATGTCCGCATTCGTCTCTTTTTCAGCCTCGGCGACCGGTGAACGTGTTCGGTATCTCCTGGTTCCTTCAACCAGTGAGAGAAGGAAAAAGAGAAAGATAAAGAGGAATAGAAGATGAACGAAGAAGAAAAGAAACGAAAGGCAACCGTTAGGTATAGAACTCAGTGCCGACGTACCAAGGGTGCTCTCCTTGCTCGTTGGAGATAGCGCGCAAGGTCCTTCTGTCCCTTGTCATTTATCGCAGAAGAATTTAAAAAATGTTTAAAATATTTTTTACATTGTGCTTTCTCTATTCGTTAATGTCATTTCACAATTAAACTTGGTTTACGATGAAAAGATAAATATATTTTATATATACAGTGTACATATAGGTATGTATATATGAATATATATTTACATAGTTATATTCTATTTTTAAATAGAAGATGTAGACAATTTTTGTATCCGTCATGACAAAATTTATAGGACGATAAAGTCGCTCGAATTTGCGTCTCGCACACGATATATACACCTCGACGGCTCTCGCGGTGGTATCGTGCCACTGAATTTATTTCACTATGTATACATATAAGATACATATATATACGGTATGCTATGTTGAAAACCACCCCCGGACAAAAGAGGCCACCACCTCTATCTCGACTATCGCATAAACAAACCGGATCGCGATCTTATAACTCGTGAAAATATACGTTCTCTACCTAGCAGGGTAGATTTAAAGTTGCTATACTCTACTCTCTTTTCTACCAAGTGCACACTGACGTCGTTGCTGCCACCGCGCGTTGTGCGCACTCACCATTCAACTCCAATATATATCCAGAAGAGATTTTCTGGCCATTTAATTCGCTTCAACTTCTTTCACTTGAGACTATAATATATTAAATATAACCTGCAAATATAATTATTTTGCGCTTATGCAAACTTATTTATAGATAAAACAATTTCATTAACGAAATTTTCCACCTGATCGTAAAATACACCGAAATTATATAGTAAAATTTAATTAATGCCTAAGATATAATTTTTAATGTATAAAATATATATTTTTATTTTTATGCTTACACGTGATGTTTGGTCGTTATTTGAATTCTCGTGTTTAGTTAAATGTCCCTCGCTTCACGATCTGAAATAATACAAATGGCGTTGTTACAAACTCTCGATAGATATCTAGGACATGTTGAATAAAAAAAAAAAAATTGTTACGCATCGCCGTATGTAGAGTCGTGATTTGCATTCGAGGGATTTCCATAATCCCAACTAATGCCCATAATCCTATTATTGTAGAATTTTTTTGTACATACATTTGTATACGTATCTATTACAATAGGCATAAAAAATTGACGATATGAGGTTGATGAATTGATCAGACATAAAAAAAAAAAAAAAAACATTGCTCTTAATACATAATTCCGCATTTAGGTATAAATAAAATGTGTTTGAAAATTTTTTCAAATTAATAATGTAGTTTTTCTATTTTATCTGGCGCATTGTCACAAAACAATTTAGAGTGAAGTGGACACTCTGTTCATTGTGCGAGCATGACACGTATCGAATGCATTCATTTCGCATACGTGACGTCTTATTCTACTGTGCATGTATATACCGGTTCGAGGCCCAGGCACGCATTGGCAGAGCAATGGGGAATCGTTTAATGGTCCCAAGAGGCCGACGAGGATCCGGACGAAAAGACTTTGCCCCTCGGGCGCAGTGCTCTTTCTTGCTCCCTCTCTCTCTCTCTACTTCACCAAGGGGAAAAAAGAATCAAAGAAGTGAAAGAGTGAGTGAATGAAAAAGAATGAGAGCGGCAGACGTAGTGCCAACTTAATGAGGGACAAAATTCGCTTTCAAGTGTTTGTTTTTCGATGTGTCCAAAGAAAATATATGCAATACCACCCGCATAAGAAAACAAATTCAACTTTCCCCTAATATATATCAACAATAATATACATAAAAAAAATATAATATTATAGTATTTATATTTAATTTTTTTTTTATTTATCCAATCAATGAATTAATTTTGTTCGATTAAGTTTATATGTTTTTATATATTTAGGATCATAAAATTTTCTGATTCAAGAATCAAATTAATATGAGCATGTACTAAATAAATATGTAAATCTATACATATATTTATTTGTGAATAAATATTATTTGATTCTATTATGGATGTAGAGCAGATTTTCATCATGGCATAAACCCACCACGTACTTCCGTTTATTCGTAAATATAAATATACCATACGCATATTTTGATATAGAATACAAAGTGCATTTTCGCTTCTGCACATATATCATATCCTTCCACGTATATACATATGTATGTATGTATGTGTGTATATTTTGACTATATCTTTCTGTGCTTCAATTGAAATTATCGATGGATTTACTAAACCAGATATTGCACCCACGAGATGAAACGAAGTTGGTCATGCATTTCGTCATTGATGCAATGATCGAAAACGTTTTATAGTCTATTGGTAACATATATAAAATATATTGCAACAGAGGACACACGAGTATTAGTGAAATTGGCAAGTATATATACTCGTACGCTAGAGAATATTATGATTTATCATAACCTATCGAGCCTCTCATGGATAAAACTATTTTCTCTGCATATGGCATTTTCATTGCATCAAAGTATAATATGTACATTCATATACAGACACATAGAATATTATTTATTAACATATGAATGAACACATTGAAATCCGCATAGAATTATAACTCATTCGGGTGCATTGAATAAACAATTTTGTAAATTTTCAATAAAATAATATCGAATATGAAGTATCAATATTGAAACAACTGACAATTATTTAATTATTTTATATTCTGACGTATAAACTTTGATTTATCTAAAATATTATATACGTATATATGTATATTGTATTAACTTTTGATAATTTTTTAATTCTATAATATTAAATAATAAATATTTAATAAAATTATCGGACGTTTATTTGATGGTGAAGAGTTGAGTGAGACATTATAGCTTATGTATAGTATATGTATACCGTCATTAGAGAATCAACCAACTGCGTGGCCCTCTGGTGTCCCATAGATAGCAAATAACAATACCCGGTATGCGCAGGACCTTAATTAAGTATAATTTTAATCAAAGTTGGCTGGATGCGGTTCAGGGAACGAAGGCTCCCTTTGGCTCGCTATCTACTCTCTATTGTGGCTTCCGCGATATTTCACCCGATCATTATATATATTTATATGCATGTATATATGTATATATATATGAAGAATATACACAATGTGTTGATGGAATATATGTTGTATCCATATATACTTCTCTGCTGTTGGAAAACTTTGATCAATATCAATTAAAAATATCTTAATCAAATTTATTTAATGAATTTTTTCACAAATACTTATTGTCTATTAGTTTTCGAGTATCAGGAAAATTATGAACTTTAATAAACAATGGTTAATAATAAGAATATATGATTAAATAAATTATATACTTGTAAAGCATCATAAAGTAAAGATTAATTTTCTATACTATCGTGCATTTAATTTACAGTTAAAGTTTGACGGATAATAAACAGTTAGTAATATACAAACTTATAAAATTACTTCCTGATTTTGACAGATCTGCTTTTGTGGTTTATCTCATAAAACTATATAATATTTATTTGAATTGTATGAATGCCTTTAGCATTATCATTTGCACTGAAAATAAGTGAATGAATATCGACATATTGATTACAGAGCTGAAACATAAACTGCATTTAATTTATCCAAACAATTCTCAAGTACTATTATAATATACATTAGCGGATAATTTTATATAAAAAGCATGAATATAAATTGAATAAAATTGGTATATATTAATGCATATGTACCAGCAATATGTGCATGCTTGTTTGTATAATATTTATATGTATATATGTATATAAACCAATTATTCTGGTTTCAATTGTTTGAGACGTTCGTTTGGACATTTTAGTCGTTAATAATATTGTATCGACATACGTCAAGGTGTAATATGGCTCTGGTATTAAATTTATTGTTGGTAGCACGGGAAAGGCGTGGACGCTGGCAGCTGCCATGAAGAGCAGCCATGTAGAAACTATGCGGGGAGGCCGTTGCTTTGCCTGATGGCTTACATATATATGTTCGTCTTCACCTTCACGAACGCTTACATTCCAAACGACATTTATCAGCCACTGAATATATTTTCCTTACATCGAAGTTTAATATTAATTTCTAATTGCTTTAGTTTCTTTCATATAGTTTATTTATTTATTTATTTTTCAATCAAACTACTCGATAAAATTTAAACAGAGTGATGTCGACAGTAAAATCATATAAAAAAAAAAAATAAAGAATACATATGTTTATTTTGTAAAGTTCAATTTTGATCAATGTCTTCAGTCAACTTTACAAAAGTATATTCATTTCTTTTGACTTTTTACCGTCTCTCTGCAGTACATGGCATATGTGTGCTCTTGTCTTCGTAATCCCTTTTATTCTTTTTTTTTTTTTTTTTTTCAGATATCTTCTGTTTGTGCTGTCTTCCCTTTCAAGAGATTGTGTGATGTGCATTGGTGTGTGCCTTTGGGCGTGAAGACAGTTCAGCCCATAGAATAGGTAACTTTTATAGACGTTCATAAATATCCTTGAATCATTTTATGTATGTATACACAGATAGATATTACATGCATACATATATACACACGAAATATGGTGTCTACATGAAGTATCGTTGAAGGCATCCAAGATTATAACATGAGATAACACAATACATGAAGTAAAATTGTTTTATCGTCAGTTTCATCCACTTTTTATATTTGTCGCGTTCACACTTGTCAATTTGTGCATGAATCACTATCAATTTCAATAGAATATATATAAAAATGATATTCAATATATAGTTTAATGTTGGTAAAATAAAAAAAAAATAATATATGAAACAAAATTTATCAAATGAAAAAAAAAAAAAAATGTATACACATAAAGAATAATATACAGCGTGAAATATTCCCCACTGACAGTCACGGCATACGGATGATAAAAGGTTATCGGTACCAACCACTCTGTCTCTGTCTCTTTCTCTTTCATATTGCGAGTTTATGTATGTATAGATACACATACTCGAGTCGCATCAGTCACGCCGATTCGTCTTCTCAGGTCAATATTGACGTGGGTCCCGCCCGGTCAATGATTATCTCTACACCAGAGTCAAGCGCAAAGATAAAGAAAAAAATTATATGTATATATATATATTACAGACTGGTACAACATCCGTTGGCGGCATTGTGAAAATAAGAAAAAATAAAAATGTGTTCGTTGTGCATACAAAATTGTTGACAACTCTGTCTAAAGTTAAAAGATATTTCATGATTTCTCCTAAGTATATATATAATATATGTACACATATTTGAACAAAGAATATAATATAAAGCTATATAATAAATATCTATACGCATATTTATAATAATAATATTATACAAAACTTAATACATATATATAGCGAGGTGAAAGAACAATGAGGATTAGTATAGTAAATATCAACCAAATGATACAGCCACTTCTGTAAAATACTTTGTATACACGTTCTATTCAACAGAATATCGTACACGATGAATTGAAAAGAGTACCTAATATTACGTACGTGTGCACATTGCATTTAGGGGATTTTGTATGATGTATATAAAGTATAAAATCATTGGAGGGCAGTGGCTGGAGAGGCCAGCGAGAAAACGGGGCGTGGTGTCTCACCTTGGGTAGTCACCTCGGATTTCGGTTTCCGGTTTTTTGGCGCGCGGCTTCTGGCTGTCGTGCTCGTGTCGCACACGCAGGTGCACGCTCACTCCTTATACATTCTCATACACACACACACACACATGTACATATGTGCAATGAAAGAGTGCCGCGCGCTTGATGGAGAAAAGTGGGCGCGTGAAAGAAGAATATATTAGGATATAATGTTAATGGTAAACTTCAACTATACTTGGCTTATTATGTATAACTGATTTGAATGTGCCTTCAGAAGGGTGCAGATAAATAAAGACAAAAATCATGTTGCGCAATAGATTTTTTGTATGGGATATACGAGTATATGAATGGTAAAAGGGTTATGTGGGATTAGGGATGAAAATTATAATAATTTTGTGAGAAAATAAACGTAGTGTCGAATTGTATTATTATATTCACTGAGGGTTTTTATCAATGTGTTTAAGTATATAGTTATATATGAAAATGTTGTGTATTGGGGTCTATATGTATTATGTGTGTATGTGTGCTTGCATATACACCAGGTGAAAGCAATGGCTTTCCCTCACATCGTACGTCGCGTGAACATCCGACACTTTGTATATAACTCGCACAAATTCATTCGCCCCATGCCACTGTGTGTTCCTCTATTCAATTGGCCATTTGGATTTGTAAACAAATATTTTTCTGGCTGAAATTCGATAGTGTACATTGTACAGATGTATTTTATTATATACATGTGCAGGATGAATTGTGATTTGTATAAATATACATGTGTTTGTTCGTGTATGTGAGCCATGACAAACGAAAATCGTTTGCAAAAGAAATATGGAAGTTTTAACAACAAAATATATTGTTATAAAATATTTTAACAATACATAACATATCATACTATTGAATTTTATTGAGAAAAATATTTATAGCAAAATAGTGAATGAAATACAGATATTTTTGATTTGATTATTCGATAAAAAAAATTTTTTTTTTTTCAATTATTGCTATATATTACTACTATTACTATTACTACTACTACTACCACTAATATTACTATGAAATTTGATGGCTTATATAATAGAGAATGAATATAAAAAAAACATAAGAAATAAAAAAAAAATTTGTACAAGCCGATGTTAACTTAGAATTCAGTATCGTGGAACACTCGCCATTATATTTTCTACAAGTTTACGCCAGAAACGATCGTTTAGTTATATATTTATAGATTGGAATATGTACAATAGTTATCTGCTATAAACAGGTGTTGCATAGGGCGTTGTTCGATTTGAATTCTCGCACGCTCTAGCGCCAGAAGAAAGGAGTTAGAGCGCATAATTCCTATAAAGAATATAGGAAAAGATCCGGAGGGCTTCACAGCCGGTTCGCCGGTCAGCAGTCATTATCGCACTTATTTCCCCGTAAAAGAAGAGACGAGGCCAACTCGCTCCGTCATCCTCTTTTGCTTACCGTGTCCAAGCATGCGAGCAAGCGAGAACAACAAACGCGCGTGCACGAGAACCACTTTAATCATCTTCCACGGCCGTCTGGCTGCATCGCGCCACCATTACATCGCCATGTTGCTTTCTCTCTTTCTCTCCTTTTCCAAGATGCACTCGTGAACGATTTAAATTTATACTGAAAATTATGGCGAGCGCCACCGAGTGTACACCATATTGTGATTGTTATGTTAAACGTTGAATATATTGCATAGTTTTTCTTCTTTTCCATCATTGATACGCAAGAGTATGATTGCGCGCACTATGTTACCACTTCTTCTTTAAAAATTTATGCTATATCTTTCTCTAGAGAATGCTCTGTAATGATGGCGAACAAGCGCACGGCCATAGCAGTCAAGTCAAGCCGAGCCAAGGCTTTTTACTATGGATATATATAATGCGCTCTCGCTCCGTCACCCATGAAGGTAATTTTCTTCAAATGCCCCCTCACCATTGCCACCACGGCACCATGAGAAATGTATAATATGTATATATACATACATATACACTTAATGGTTTAGTATATATGCCGTCAGAAACACCAATAAACCAGTCCAGTGCAAAATTCCATATTTAAAGAAGGAAAAAAAAAATTAAATTCTCAAACAATGAGGCTGCACACTGCTATTCAGAACACGAAACTTTAATTATATATTGTTGGAGGTTGTATTTATATATATATTTTATACATATGTATATTTATATATGTAGTTTTACCTTTATTATAAATATATTTTTTATTTATTAATAATATATATTCATGAAATCTATATTTTATCATAATTTTATTTCTTAATTCAGTTTATTTAGTATTTTTTTTTTTTTTTTTGAAATTAATTAAACTAGAAAGGTGAATAAATTAAACGTTTAGTCATTGAAAAACTGATGCACCACAAGCACTATATAAATCATATCTTGATTCATCATTCTCGTTTACCTAATTGATATCGTTACAGCAAGGGGTTGACGTGAGCAAGCCAAGCATGGGGTATTGGACATCAAGGCTTACGACTGTTGGTCAGCGAGTGTATATATGTGTGTTCGTGTCGGTCGAATAAAGTGTCATGAAACGAATGTAAAACTCGTTGAAAAGCTTGATAACGATAGTGGGTGAGTAAAAAATAAAATAAAATACACTAGTAGTTCTCGAGGTCGGAAACGTTCACATCCAGTCATTATTTCAACCCCTATTTTCACTCATGTATATATATATATATATATATATATACATGCGTGTATTGCGTAAACCACCCTTCTTTTCCCTTGTTGCCCACCAAGCCGAGTTTTGAGGATTATATTGTCTCTCTATGTTTTCAGCGCATCCAGTTGAGCGCACGTTGCCCGAGTGATTTTGTTATTCGATGCATATACGCTTGCCGCACGTAATATTCTCATCACAGTGACATTCCAAAATAGAAAAGTCACACATTTCATACACACATACATACAGATATGTATGTATATAACTTTCATTTGAACTCAAACGAGCACGCGGTCATTGCACCACAATAAAATTGCCATCGTGAATCAATAATAGATATATATTTCGTTTGTAAAATCTGTTTTTATTGATCACAATATTATATGATCACTAGAATTATTATTAAATTTATCTATAGAATTTATGGTAATTTGCGGTTATACTTCAACGATTTAATTAATTTATCATCCATCTGTGTGTTGAATAATATATTAATATGAGAGAAAACGTTTATAAAAAAATATTTTTAATAATATATATGCGTTGAATTATTAAATATCGATTTTTCTTAGAAATGTAGTAATTTTTTTGAATTATTTAATCAACGTAAAACTATATTTAATACGTTATTATAAGTTGCCGAAATTACATTGCATTGTCTGAATAATTCTCTGAATTTATGATTATTAACAGTTATAGCAATTGAAATAATTCTCTTGAGTTCTAATTTTCAACTCAAAACTTCGTGTGACAACTGGACTGGTGAATTTATAGTTCAATTTATATATTCTCAAATGAATAGTGTCATGTATATATTTTATGACATATTATTCAGGGTTGTATCAAGTTTGACATATATTATAATATATGCACATATAAATACATTATCGTCTTACTTGAATACTCTTTTCATGAATTATTTTTTCTTCTGTCCCTAGATTTTAGGATGGCCATTCTGTTGGGAGTCATGGGCAGCGTATCAGAAAAATTATACGCGTGCGAAGGGGTGGGTAAAGCGTCGTATTAAATATGAAAGGCGCATGAATAACCGTGGTAGTGCTCGTATCTTAGTGCTCGGCTTCCACCAGTGGCCCATGCATATTCATGTCTTGACCCGCTCTCTACCTCTCTCATGCATGCTATCGTCCTCCTCGTCGTTATGTTGGTGGCTGGCTCTTTCACTTGCCTCATATGAACCTTCTCCCCCATTTACACATATAGATAGACACACATACACACACGTACACAGTGTTGAATGCGCGTCATGTAGAATATTATATATACCCCGTTTGCTCCTTACTATATACCAGTCGCGCAATCCTTCGTCATCATGCGACTGTCACCTGGTGATCGTTCGTATACATTGGGGTTGAAAAAAATATTTAAAAAGAAAAAAAAAAAATTTTTTTTTCAACATATTTAGAAATAAAATTAGACTATATACCAAATGAAGTATTATATAAAATTTTTAAAAAAACATCCTGCATAAATATATTTAGTTTATACTCCCGGTTTTAATATTAATAATGCAAAAACAGACTTGAAAAATATATAGATGAGAATAAAAAAAAAAATACATGTTTATATGAGAGACATGATGAAAAAGCATCTGAACATTTTTAAGATGCAAAAACGTAATCCCGCAAGGAAACTCTTGCGCTTTGTACTGTGAAATTGTGACTTTCTAGAATACACGTGGGATATATAGAAAACGTAGAGTATGAAAAAAAAAAAAAAATAAAGTAAAGAATTGGATACCGGTATATATTATACGAATTGCAGATATCGCTCAATCGAAAATTTCCCGTAGGAGCTCAGGCGCACTGCTTCAGGCATGTCTCGTGAGTATGCGGCTTCTATATACATATATCAGTGAGGTACTCAAGGCTTACTTCCAAATCGTTGTCTATATGTATAAATACATATGTATATATTTATGTTGAAGTACCCATATCTATACAGATAACCCATTTCTGTTTCCTTTGTGCAAGTTTCCGTTCCAAATTCTCAAGAAGACAAGCAAGATGAATGTCTGTATGAATTTTAGAACGACAATATCTATATAAATACATATGTATTTATATGTATTTATATTCTCTTTAGGTAGATTTGTTGGATGAATGCAAAAAAAAAAACATTTTTTTTGTGTATTATTAGTTGATAATTTTTGTCAATTAAATAAATGGCAAATAAATTTATATACACTATAAAATAATTGTAATATATATTAAAAACGTAGGAAATAAATTTATCTTCAATTTAGTAAATGGTTATATTAATATAACGCAATATTCATTTGACATATTTTATTGCAACAAATTAATTGTGATAGATTGATTATTTTTATTTATTTTTTTTATTCTATATTCATTATTATATTGTAATATTCATTTATTATATTGTAAAATAATTTTATTCCGCGACTTTATATACATCATATAGTGGATATATGTATTTGAACCTAATAAAGCTTCACGTTTCGATCCATTGGCTTCGTCATTCGAATGATTTACTTCAGTTTGTCGAATGTATATATCCATATATACAAGTACATTGCAACATAATCCCAACACTCGATTTTCGGCAAAGCCGACATTGCATACTGCATTATATATTGCGTGTGTATATATGTATATATATATATATGATGCAGGTCCCTTGCCGACCGGCGCAAAACCGTTGTGCGTTCGTGTTAACGCGCTTCGGTATGCCCAGTCAGCCGCGCCGACAAGCGCCGCGCGGTTCGTTTGTATTACGCCCATTCTACAATTGATGCATAACGAAAGTTGCCACGCGCAATTACGATGCGGAAACGCCATGAAAATTGGTAGTACAACTCTACGGAAAATTGTCGATACAATATATACCAATGTATAAAATTTACAGAAATAAATTTCATTATTATTTACATGTTTTTTTTTTTTTTTTCACTGCTAGCTTTTTGTACGTAGCTTTTACTAATATTTCTCATCAATGATTTATGAAAATTTAATTCCATATATTATAAGCGGATTAAAATTATTTTCATTTGGATAAAAATATTGATAAGTTAAAAAATTTAATCTACTACAAAACATTAAGTGTTTTAAATACATAATTCCGCCATATCTATAATAATAATAAAAAAAAAAAAAACAAATGTAATAACATAAAATGTGTATTTTATATATAGAGAAATTGAAGAAAAATCAATGAAAGCACTCGTTACCAGAAGACAATGGCGATTATACCACAAATGCTATTATATACTCATCGTCGAAAACACAATTATCTGTTTCATTGGGTTTGAAATTCTTTTGGCTTACGTCACTGTATCGGATCGAGCGCGCGTCGTCAACTGCGTGCGGAGGCGGTGAATAGTAACGTAGCAATGCGAGATGAGAGTATACGTATATACATACACATGAGGATTGGCGCGCGGTGCGATGAGAGAAACGTGCGGGAGAGTGAGAGAACGAATGAATGAAAGAGAGAAAGAGAAACGGGCCGAACAAGGGTGCAAGAGCACCACCAAATGGTTTCATTAAAATAATCCTGCTTCGGGTGGCTTGTTCGATCGAAATTCCGTGTATGGAATAACGAGTGTGCGGATATGTGAGCGGCGCGCTTGTGGTTGTGCGGTTCTTCGTTGTATCAATACATATACGTCGTCTGAACGGCGGCATACATATATAAATATGTGCAATATATACATACATACATACATACGCATGTTAGTACTTGCATTGTTGCGTCGCGTCGACGCTCGAGGGTATGAACCTCTCGTCTGGCGGATTGTGCGGACTGCGGTGAAATGCATGTATTTGAACAATTAAGTTTAACCTGTTATATTCCCCCGCACCTTTCCCTCCCGATGGATGTATGTATGTATGTATGGATGCAATTTTACGTGCAAAATGGAAGAGAGTACAATGTTTTTCTCGCTGCAGTATTGAGAAATAAAGTAAAATATACAAAGAGACGAAGATTATATTGTATATATACGTATATTCTCGTAAAAGCATATTATGCCTTTGCTCTTGTTAGATTAGTTAATCTAGTCGAGGTAGACGGTGCACTCTTGGTATTTTGCATTTGGCCATATTTCGCTTCGTGTAATCCTTATGAAATTGGCTTGGTATAAATATATATATATACACACACATCATGTATATGTTATACTTTATAGTCATATATGCACATAGATGAGATTTTGTGTTAAATTAACGCACAAAATGGCCTCTAATAAATGTCATTGTTGTGAAAAAGAATTATTGCCAACGTGATTTTGTGTTAATCATACGTATATGTACTGTATATAGTAACATATTTTGTTATATTTATATTATAACTGCATGTAAAAAAAAAAAGACCTTCGTGTGGTTTAACAATTAGATATGCATATTGTACGAATATAGAAGTGCTTAATCATTTCAACGTTAGTATATATGCAGTATAGAAAAAGGGATCGCTTCATATTACTACAGCGTGTATAAGTATATAGTCACGCTAGTGAATCAAATGAGCATATATTGTGATATGTAATACAGTGAGAGTGTAAGTACTGGATAAAGTTAATTTTGAAATGCGGAAGGTGATTGTTAGTCCTATATGCAATGTAAGAACACGACATGGATTGTGATTTTTATCAGATGAAATTCGAACTAAATTTTATATATTAATCAAAATTAAAATTCGCTATGTCTTTTATGTAGATAATATTATGTGAGCTGCTTATGAGTACGTAATATATTGAATAAATGTCTCCAGTTATTCATTCGCGCTATCATAATATACATCTATCATGATCGCACGAATAATTAAACATTTTAAAAGCAGTTCAATGAAATGAATAAATTATACGAAAAAAAAAATTTTTTTTTCTTTATATGCGCGTTTGGTGGGCAAATTAGACATGGAATTAATCGATTGCACGCTTTGATCCGGCTTAATTGACACTATGGCCATTGCTAGATACGACCATCATTTTTTAAAAGAGTTAATCCTTTCGCTTGGACCGCATTCCAAGGATATTTAGCGCTTCACCATCGTTCCTCATCGCCACAGTACAGGCCATTGCCATTCGTACATACACATATAAAGTCCAAGAAGATGGACCGGGTCCATTAAATTGAATTAGCCAGTTTCTTATACAATGTAATATTCAGATATAAATAATTTTTTTTTTTTCGTCATGATTCAAATTTTCGCTTGAAAAATTTCGTATCTTTCAAAAATATTTTTTATATGAATATAATATTTTTTTAATAACATCAATATTAATATTATATAAAAATTTTATTTTAACATAGATAAATTTTTTAATCGAGATAAAGAAATATTTATTTTTTTTTTATTTTTTATATTTATTATTATTTTTGACATTTATCTTGAACGTTGAATAAAAATAACATTGAATTGGCATTATAGCTACATACACTTTTCAAAAAGTTTCAACAATGTTGTTTGTCTGCCAAATTTTATATATAGATATAATAAATAGTGCAAAATAAGAGATTTGCCATTGGCAAATGTTAGCAATATAATGCGTTTGGCTTGAGAGAGTTGTAGACAAGCCTTCGTCATGTTTTCCGCAGCCTTTTCTCGCGCGTCATCGTTCTATGTGCCCATAGCAAATAATATAGCTGGCATTACGAGAGTCTGGGCGGAGATTCAGTACAAACGCTGCAAAATCGCTTATGCAAGTATACTACTACAAATACGAATCCACCCACACAACCATACATCGTTATATATAAATATATTTCAACGTAAATATATGTGTGAAAGAAAGTAAAGAGAAGCAGGCGCGCAATATAATATAACGGGATTTGTGCGAGTTATACATACGACACACAAGTAGAATTTTGTGCCGACTTTGCCCAACTGGACATTCCATCCATGAAAAGTAATATATTATAAACGTCAGGTAAACAACGTATATAAATATAAATATCGGCCAACCGCAATGATGACGACAAAAATTCAACAGTAATAATATACGATTTTTACAATATTATATATAATATAAAACAAAAAAATAAAAAAATTTTTTTTTCTTCTGCTTTCAACTGTAAAAGTGGGAATGACTCTTCTGACCGTCAGCGAACGAGCTGCTGTGGTCAGGGTGGCCCCTACTCCCTTGTCCTCCCCCTCCGGTAAATTTGGCCACCCAACGCCAAAGCGCTGGTAATAAATGAGCGGTGAGTTTACTGGCAACGAAACTCGCGGCTTCAATTTCCCTGGAGGGAGTATAGCGCAAAGCCACAGCTTAAAAACAATATCTTTATACTCTTGGATATAACAAAACACAATATATGAGATCAATATTATATACCAGTAGCTTATTACAATATACCTATTTTATTGACAATAGATTTGTCAGAGCATAATTATTTACGCATCCTCAGTGTAATTAATGCGTTGATATTAACCTGTCAATCTTCCTTGCATTATATTTACTCCAAAATAAATATTAATATTAATTTATATGTCATAGGGATCGTGCATGTAGACCTTTACGCCAACTAGTGGTAAACGTCTCAAGTAGTTGGCATCGTTTATTAAATTTTTACACATGATTTATTTTTTAATAATTAATATTAAAATTAATTGATATTATTTTAATTATGTCAGCTTCAAGAAAGAATTGCTGTATCCGTGGGTGTAATAATACATTACGTCAAAAACGTGGAGTTGATGTGAAAGTGAAATTTTATAAATTCCCAGATAGCATGTTTGGAGCCGCATGGAAAATAGCAAAACGTAAACAGTGGGTAAAAGCAGTAAAAAATTATATGTAAGTTCTATATTAATCAAAAATTTATTACAAAATTAAAGTAAAGGTTCAGATCAAACTCGGGTATATAAAAAACTATAGTTTTGATAGTCAAGTTCTTAATATTTATGATATTTATTGAATAATAACAACTTAACCTATTAATTTGTTTTGTTTTCAGAGAAAATCCAAAAGACTGGGCACCAAATAAAAATACAAGAATATGTAGTTCTCATTTTATCAACAATAAAAAATCAGAACATCCGTTACATCCGTCTTATGTTCCTTCTATTTTTCCTGGAAGCGAAAATATTAAAAAAAATATAGAATCCTTGGGACGTTTCGAGCGAGTCAAAAATCGTGAATTATTAAAAGTTGCGAATATTAAGAAATCTTTTGTGAGTGATGAAACCGATAATTTGATAAATATCACCAATTCAATTAATGCAGTAATAATGGAGCAAGGTGATAATGTGCATGTCAATAGTATTGAACAGAATCAGACTGATGCTGGTGTTAAAAGTGTTATTCTTAAACCTGTACAACGAAGCATAAGTTGTCAAACGGAGACAGTTGTAGATGAAACGTACGAAGATTTAACATATTTTTTTTGTAATCTGGACTATCATGACGGTATAAGCACTGCAGCAGTACAGATAAATATTCCAAAGAAGAAAACAGAAGATAAGAATTGCGAAGCAAATATATCAATTTCAAAGGATATCCGAGACTCAAGTTGTGATCCAATAAATGTGGATCTCACAAAATCTTGTCAAGGCTTCCATGGACTATCTTCAATTACTACTGACGAAGTTATGAGCAGTTTAACGGGTGTGTCATTGACAATTTTCTCATATCTCTTAACTTTACTTCCAGACTGTAAAGCCTCGAAAATTGACAAAAATACCAGTTTATTAATTACATTAATGAAATTGAAAACTGGTTTATCATTTACGGCACTTTCAGTATTGTTTAATATTCATCGAACTTCAGCACATAGGATATTTGTAAAGCATTTACAACAATTGAATATTTTACTGAAGAATTTTATTTTTTGGCCTTCTAAATCAACTGTCCAAGCATCTGCACCCGAATCTTTCAAACGACATTACCCAGAAACTCGTGTCATAATTGATTGCACGGAAGTTAATACCGAAATACCACCAGAAGTAAATCAAAGGGTATTAATGTATTCAGAATATAAGCATCATCATACAGCGAAGTTTATGGTGGGTTGTACGCCAAGTGGATTTATCAGTTTTATTTCTAAATGTTATGGTGGCCGTGCTGGTGATTGCTTTATAACGAATGATTGTGGTTTAATTGATTTAATTGAGCCTGGTGATGTAGTTCTTGCTGATAAAGGCTTTCCACAGATAAAAACCCAAGTAGAAAATAAAAATGCTGTTTTTGTGATGCCTCCTTTTGGTCACCAAGATCAATTTTCCCCGGAAGAAGTAGACGAAACATACAACATCGCTTCTGTAAGGATACATATTGAACGCGTTAATCAACGAATCAAGGACTTCAAAATTCTATCTAAAGTATCAAATTCGTTATTTCCTCATATTGATGAGATAGTTTTTGTCATCTGCGCCTTAATTAATGTTCAGAAGCCATTGTTTAAAGAGAAAGAAATATTAAAGTAAAATTTTTTGAGAAAATTGTAAATAACATATTGAATTGGGAATTGTATCAAATAAGTCAATACATAATATTTATATGAGTGTTTCGATTGTAAAAAGTTATTAAAATTAAATGTTTATTTTTTTTTTTTATAATTATCTAAACATCATGTAAGTGTAGGTTAAGTAATAGTATGATTAATAATAAATATTTCAATTTTATCGCAGTTATTATAAAATTTTTTAATAAATTTAACATTTTTACAGTTTTTTTTCAATAACTTATTATAAATTAAGTAAGTATATTTCTTCTTTTCTTAAATTATAACTAGATTCTAAAATCACAGTTATGTTACTTTGCATCGCAGATAAATTGTTGTCTCTCTAATTAATATATAATATTATTTTAAACAAGAACTTGTTGATTTTACTAATAACAATAGTTTTACTTAGAGTTAGCACAGAATTTGGCATATAATCTTTGGATATATTCGCTAAAATAAAACTGTTCCAGTTTAGGAATTAACTTAGCCAATAGCTGGTTGTCTCGTAGGATTTTCAGTAGCACACTACCTTGTGGTGAATAAATATATAAATCACAAATTGCTATATTGGTCACATATATTTGGACCTGAACTTGAATATAAATTGAATGACTTGGATTTAAATGTAACCCATATTCATCTCTCTTCAAGTATGGAACGTTCGGCTTTCCAAGCTCGTTGTCCCAAACAGGTATTTTCCGGCAGGTGTATGGACATTTTATTTCAACCAGTCGTTTTTTCCAAGCTTCTTTTCCATGTACTAAAATAGCATCTGGAGAACAGCTCAACCATGGTTGTTGCAGATTAATTATTACACCGACTTTGACAACTTCCAACTTTGGATCAAGTAATTGTTTATACTCTTTTAAAGCTACATCTTCATTTTTTTTCCCATATATCATCGCAGCAGTTTGAGTAATTTTTGGATTTAATAGATCTATCATTACTTTTTCTACGTTGAAACGATGACCTTTCAGTTTGTACGCATTGCTGGCAGTTATCCGTAGAGTACGTTGTTCAAACCACTCGCTACAGTTTGCCTGTTCAATTGTTGAAACACTCAAATTTAATGCAGCTTTAAAATCACAACAAACATACTGTTTGTAAAACGTATATAAATCTAAATCTATGATAGATTCTTCACTGTATATTTGATTCATAGATTGTAGCAAAAATATATCACTCACAACTTTCTCTGCTTTTTCCATAAGCGTTTGTTTCGTCTTCATTTGAATCATTTTCAACAGTGATTCAGCTGGTGTAACAACGACATTTTCCTTTTCTTCGAGATTTAACATTTTTCCAAGAGGTGTGTTAGCGAATGACTCCGGTAAGTTCGCAGTCCTAATCTTGACAGGTTCCAATTTTAATGCTTCTCGACACAAAGGCTGCGGGGTAAAAAGCTTCGACATTCTTTGACCTTTATCGTACCCCAGGAGTTGTCGTTGGGTTGGCTTACCCCATTCTTGCAAGTGACTCGTTTTTGAAGATGAGCTTTCTGGCGAATTGACATAATGAATCAACGCACTAATGTGCTTGCATTTTCCTCCCAGACCTGCTTTACAGGTACATACAGCATTACTGATGTTTCGATTTTTTCCAAGCTGAAAAACAATATTTTTATTAATATTTCAATTCACACATCAAAATTTCTGCGAATTTTAATTAAATTGTAATAAAGCGTTTTTAATTTAATTTTTATACGTACCAAAACTTTCACATCATATGTATTTGACACACTCGTTTGTGGCACAACTTTAGCGGTTATGACACTTTCAAAATTATTTGTTTTTTCAACTACACCATAGACGTGATTAGAGTTGAATAACTTTTTCCCTTTTTCATCATTTTGGCCACGTACAATATTATTGACAACCGGTTGAAATCCGTATTTTATTATTTTTTCCATTATTTATAAAATTTTATGTTGTTTTTAATGAATGTTATGATCCCAATATGTGCGGCAAAGGAACACTAGAGAGCGCTTATTTCGACAGCAGTGCTGCCTCTATGTTTCACGCACGATCCCTATTATGATTTATATACATGAATAAATTAATTTATATAAATAGACGAGTGCAGTGATTTGGTAAATGATGATGAAATTGTTTCGAAATAAAATTACTAATTATTTATATATAATTGGATATATATGTGATTGGGGCACTCTCATCTGCAATGTCCGTGTGTTATCATAATGCTTTTATCCTGTCTCACATTTTCTCTCTTTCTCTGCATTTCTACTCTATCCACCTCATCACCCATTTCTTCTTCATTCCCTCTCTGTCATTCGTAGCATAGGAGGCAATTTGGCGTTGGCGCGTACGCGCTCAGCATCCCCAGTGGAGTTTGCCGTCAGCTTATTGAGAATCTGCAGATTTTCTTTGGATTCCCTGTCTAGTTGAGTGTGAGAGGAGTATAGAGAGCCAACACACACACACACATATGATCATATCCCTGAGGATTCAACGCGAGACAAATATATATGTATATAAATATGTGTATATGTAGGTATAATAAGAGACGGGCGTCATCATGGCCTTGGGACACACACCATATACCAAACGATGAGAGAAATAGTCGTGGATGAGAGTGAGGTTGTTGGCCGTTCAGTTAAAGTGCATTGGTATATGTATATCTGTATATTATACATGTAGGCGCCACAGAGAACAATTGGAATAATTTCAAGCTTTATGTGAAAATGGAAGGGCAATCAACGAGCGCATTCGTTCACGTATATAAATTTTATTTTCTCTTTTCTCCATATTGCACTTTGTTGTTTCGCACTATTTTTGTATATTACGAACGAATCAACCCATCTCGTCTGTCATTTTCAACATTCATTTTAAACCCCTCCATTTATTCCTATTGCACACGCTTGTGTTTTTTTTTTTTTCCGACTATCAATAACTCACTTTTTTCGTTTGAAATATGTCTGATGGGTATATAGAATTTATATATATATTGTGGTAATATATAGTGGAGATATATATCTTGTAAAAGTTAGAAAAAAGGACTCCAGGGCTTCGATAGACGATTAATCGGGGAGGACTCTGAGAGCCGAAGAAAGTCGTTTGGTTCGCGTATCGTCGTTTATATAAGCTAAGAAGTAGTTGGGTGGCCACGTCGCGTTGCGCTGACGCGGCACTGTTTTTCTATTATGCTATTCTTGATTCTGTATCACGATTAATTCTCCAATGCCATATCGTTTCTTACTGTGTCATGAGATGTACATATATATATATACGTATATTGGATTCATATAATGGCATTCCGTAATATCGCAAAATTCATTTGCTTCCAACACATTACACACTTTTGCTTTTATTTTATATTTATTGCATTGTGTATATAGCATAATGATTCTTGTTTTTTTATTCGTTTTTTTTTTTTTGAGTGCGTATGAGAGTGAGCTCAAGATGACATGGAGGGTTGAGAAGCTGGAAAAAAATTGCTTCTGTCTAGCAAAGCAATTTACAGAATGGCAAAACACAACTTGGCCCACCTGTGCTTGGTAAATTTTGTTTTTTTTTTTTTTTCCTACGGACTTTCAACGAAAATCGCAAAAGTGCGAACGAAATAAAATTCGTTGTATCTATATAAAGAAGATGAGAATGAAAAAAAAAAAAAAAAAACCCGATCAAAGTGCGGCACAATTTTATATATGTATATTTGCGAGAGGAAAAAAAATATACGAGAGATTAAACGCGTTAACTACCGAAAGCGAAGGCGTAAAACGTGCGTTAGTGTGAGTAAATGAACCGTGGGGCTTTTTTATATACTCTCTGACCGATGAATAACGATGGAAAGCTACGTGTGAAGGCATCACCCATCAAACGCCACAAACATGCGCCCACTGATGATAAATTTTAAACAATCAATAAGCTGTCGCAAAAGCTGAAAGGGTTTCATCGAAAGGCCGCGCACAATTATTCCAGAGTCTTTGTATAAATATACATATACAATTATCGACCTTGCTTTCATCCTCCGTACACTTCACTCATTGAATGAATGGCTCATTTATCCAACGATTGGCAATGAAAGAAAGTACCATATCGTACCGTATACATTTATATGAATTTTTTCAATAGCTTTTACATTACATACATTACATACATTATCCATCATGTATAAATTTAAACTTAAAAAAAATTTTATTCTTCTATAAACACCTTTAAATGGATTGATGCTGTCAACAGATTCACGATGAATCTAACGATACATTGTTCTTTCTATTCAGAAAAATTAAATAAGAATAAATGAAGCAAAAAAATTGAAAAAAAAAAAAAAAACGTTAGGGAATTATGTCAGTTTACAATGAAAGACACGCGTGTGTTCGTGTGCGCGAATTTGAGTCATGATTCATGATTAAAAGCGTGTGTTTCGTAACGTGTCAGTGCTACATCCATCAAGAAGAAGAAAAAGAAAAAAAAAAAAACTTTTAGTAAAATTAAAAACTTTGAACTAGAGGTGCTGAGTGAAAACAGCATAGTGTATATATATATATATATACATACTTATATATAATGTCGATCGATCCACGAAAACTCTGGTACTTTATGCCACAAAAAAGAATAAGTGAGAAAGCAAAATATAAAAGGAGAGAGCGAATGACGACGGTATATATCTACACTTTCCGCCGGGACTGCATTGTCTCTCAGTGAGAGAGGACTGAGCTCCTTCATGGCCTTTCTCTTCTTCCTCGAAGTTTCCTAGCGTCGCCGTTCACCCTCAACCCCATTCAACTTTTAATTACGAGCACCATTATTCGTCTGAAGATTAGGTGAACGCCGTGGCGTTTTAGTCGCACCCGACGAAAGAACATATAGTAAAGTCTTAACTGATAAAGGATGCGAGTAATGTATTTCGCATTTTTATTTTATTTTTGTATTTGCGAAGAATACACAGATTGCTAAGAATTTTTTTTTATTTTCCAGCAAAAACATAGATAAGTTAAATATAAATTATTTAATTTCGCACCTCGACGAACGAATATAGTATCCATATAAAAAAGTAAAAGTAATATAATGTAAAGCACGAATGCGGAAAATCGCAGCGACAATATATTATATGTATATTTTTAAGTTTATGCGGCACCAAGGATAAATTGCACTGCATGCAATGTGTGATGTGATACATATAGGAAGGAAAAAAATAAAAAAATAAAATAAAAAAAGGAGAGTTGTTTGAGCGAGGATATAGTATTCGTTTAAATACCGAAGACGCGACCGTTTTCTTGGTGGTATAGTTGTCGTACAGTGAGCACATAGGGATTACAGTTCCGCTGCTTTACATCGTGGCCATAAGAAATATTCATGCATTTTGTATGAGGAAAGCGGTTTTGTCAATACCGTGTTGTGATCGAAAATGGCCCCTGGGAGATGGGATTTGAATAAGGCACACACAGTGGCAAGGGAGCACTACACGATGTGTACATATATATATGAGAGATAGAAAGAGAGTGCAAGAATTTATAAGTGAGGAAGAGAGAAAATCTTTAAAGATACATATCGGACTTTGTAGTCTGCTAAAGAGTGCACTCTGGTAACGAATAAATTTCACCGTTTGGGTATATTGTTTATTAATGGGCTATCAAGCATCGGTTATTGCTGTGTGATTCGTTGTTGAATTGCTTGTAAATAATATATAAATATATGTATATGTATATATTTAAACTATTGACCCGTTACAATACCGTTTAATTTACCGTTTTATCAGGTAAATTTATTTGCATTGTTCTTCACGATTCATTGGAGCATCTATATAACCGATTAATGATCTTGGAGAATTAATTTTCATGCTTGATTGCTTCTCATCGGCATTATTTTTCCATTTTATTTACTTGCTGTTTGATTTTGATTTTATTTTTTGTTTTATTTTTCATTATAACGAGGAAAATAAAAGTGTTAAAACTCATATTTTAACATAAAAAATTGTTTGGGGCCAAATGAAACTACGCGAGACGGAAAATAAAAATGAGTATACCGTGAAAATTCGCACGTCAAATGAAGCACAACGCGCACGTCTCAGTAGATTGGCGTTTATGCTGTTGGTGTTAAACCTAAATATATATATATCCAAGATACGGTCGTCATCATGACTGTGACGCCGGTTGGTTCACTGCAGAAACTGCACTCTTGACATATAGCGTTGTCGCAACATTATGAGAATGCCACTTGTGAAGAGAAGCTAAAGGTAAAGGTAATACCGCGTGTGACCTTGGTACGTGGCATAAAATGTCACTTTCGTATAGAGGTGACAGAATGTCTCATTATATAGCCTTCAACTATACACATACATCAAATAAATATGTACATATATTCCTCCAGATAATTTGATATTATTGCTCATAAAAATATGATGATTAATTTAAATTTATATTCCAACTAAAAATAAATTGTCAAAATTCAACTATAATTTTCATTTCATTTTTGTATATTCTCATTGTCAGATGACACGCGCGGATGTTCACCTCGTTGACTTTTCATATATAATAATACACTCGTCAACGTAATATCATAAAATGATATAATGAGCCATAACGAGAATTCATAATATATATATTTTCTTAATATTTTACTTTTTTTTATTCTTTTTATTATACGCAAAAGTATATAACATTGAGATATATACACATCCAGTAAAATAAGAAAATCACTTGCCTCAAATATTAGACGACGCATAACGAGATATTGATGGTATATATATATAAAGAAAAGACAGAAAGAATGAGAGTGAGTGTGGGCGTATCTTCATTTGGTGCACGCAGTGTTGCACACCGACATGGGGAAAAGGTATATAACGATAATGGCCACGCCGAGTCTTATTCGATCGCGGAATGAATACATTATTAACGAAGACCGGATTCAACTGGGCGTGCACATATATATATATGTATATACATAGATACACCACGCTGTTATTATGGCGACGCTCGTTTGGCTTTGTCAAGTGAATTCATGCGAAGAGGATTGTACGGGGTTAGGAGACTTAATTGAATGATTGCCACCGTCACTATATCTTGTGCGCTTTTCAACTCTCTTCTTCTTTGTCTCACGCATAATATATCTCATATCATTTCATCATTCTCTTCATATCTTTTGTTTGTTCTTCTACATGTACATATGTTTACTAACTCAATTATGCATTTCCGTATAATATTGCCGTAGGCGAAGATTGCTCTACTTTTAATCGCTTGCACAGCAGCAACGGCAGCAAAACGAATATATAATCCGCTGCATCGTCTTCTAAACTACTTCGTTTGTGTTTATATTATCTATATATATATATATATATATATAACTAGCTGTATCTATAGATATAAATGTACTGTAATTATGCAGGATATATATTATCGAGTGAGCGATGCGTTACAATGAGTTATGTACACTGTGCAATGCAGTTTTGTATATTAGTTGAATTATGTATTGATCCGGAACGATTTCTTATATATCTATATATTACATAGATAGCTCATGTTTAAATGAATACGGTGTACAATTTTCTGTACCATATACATGTATAAATACATATACACTTATATACGTGCAGGCTTATACACGTATATTTTATATATTGGATGATTAGTCGCGCTCTATGTTCTATAAAGTGAGTTACGCTATATACATTGGAATTATTGCCGTTAATATTATTTAATGGTGTCGGGTATATATATATAGAGAAAGAGGTTCAAGTGCAGAATGAAAGAGAAAATCGTGACGCACCGATTGTGTATATGATTGCGCTCATCAGCTCGCAGAGAGGTACTTATGTATTTGTGGCTTTAAAATATACCTGCTGGTAATATATCCATTGGATTCGCATGTCTTCTTTATGCTATGGCAGAAAAAAACATCATTTCCTTCGCGGGTCGTAAAAACTTGAATATTAAAGTTCATAAAACGTGTCGCTTGTATATAAGTATATTTATAGGTTATATGACAGTCATGTATGGCGGCTATATATGCATCATTGGCAGAATGCCTTGATATTATACTGTGTACGTTGGTGCATATTATATAGTCTTGTTAAAAAATATTTCAAACTGTTCATAAATTTGTCTCACTCTTATTTTCATCTAAATTATCGTCCAAGTATAAGTCGTTCTATATATATTGTTCATATAAATATATTTAAACTTGTAGTGAAATAACAAACATCTGTTAATAATGAATATTATGGAGAGTTTGAATTTTTAAATTGTCAATGCAATAAATTTTTATACGATGACTAATTTTATTTATTTATTCATTACGTGTATATATAGTTTTTTTTATATTGTATGTATATTATTTCAATGTGTAGTATTATATATATTTATATAAATGCATAGAATATGATGAGGTCAACTCATTCATGTAGTATATAATTGAATAATAGATTTATCCAACATCAATTTACATGTCAAGTAACTGCTTCAATTATTTCAATATATACATGATGGTTTGATAGTAATCTATAATAATTTATAATTAAATGTCTTGACAAAGGTTAATTTAAATGAATATATATCTACCGCCAAATAATATTTTGTGAGAATTTATTGTCAAGGGTCACGTCGCGCGACATATATGAGCACAAATTATTATTGGTTGGACGAGACACAAGAGAGAAAGGTTAAATATACATTTCATTGTGTGTCATTAAATTATATAGAGCATTTTAATTTATATTTTAATATTATATTTACACAATTACTTTCATTATTGTGTATAAAATTTCGTTTTATATTTTTTTTTTTTGTAGCATAATCGTCATGTAAATCACACTGAGAATAATAAAAAAATAAGGAAAATTTGCAAAATATTTTTTTTTTTTTGACACACGCACATAATTTCGTATATACACTACACCTTTTTATGCGGAGCCTTTCTCTCTCTCTCTCTCTCTTTCGTTTTTCTTTTGAACGCAGTGTCGAGTCTGCCCACGAGGCAAATGGCTATAGCTCAAGTCTCATTTTGCGGACCAAACACCACGGGGAGTATGGCGATTCAAGGATAACGTTGGACGGCTCACGTCATAATAAAATTAAATTTCATATCTCGAATCAGGGAACGCGATAGCTACTGCGCGACCCGCGCGCGGGACTTGTGCCTGGCCCAAGACTGTGCCCAAGCTCAAGGCAAATAAAAACAAAAAAGTCTACATATGTATTTCATTCTCGAATAGTTTTTGATTCATTGAGGCGTGTATGTATACGACGTTGTAACCGGAGTGTTGTGTTGTACAACCAATATCAGCGTCATTCGTTTCAGCGGTGACTATACTCACACATATATAAATATATATGTGTATATGTAGATATATGTTATAGGGCATGAAGGTGCTATAGAGAGGGGACTTTAGTGGAAGTTTGCTCGCATTTCGCCGTCTTAAACCGACTATGGCCAAGGCACGAAGACGACGAAATCCGACACTGTATAAAAAATACACATAGCACTATATGGCCGAGTTTCAAAGGAAGAATCTGCTCTCTCTTTCTCTCTTACATCGCGCAAACTTCCAACACGTGTCAACATGTCGCTTGACACAGATTTTTCGTCGCGATATTGTTGGACCCCGTGGGTTAGAGGAACCGAATAAAAAATAAAAAGAAGTGAAATAGAGCGCGTGGAGACAGTGAGGCGTGTTTGATCAACAGCTTTTCTCTCTCACTTTGTATCATTTACTCTTCCCCTGTTCCCTTGGTCTTATACTCCTCTATATGGTTGTATATACATGCTGCGAATAGCTTGAGAGAGCAAGCCGACGAAGCAAATGTTCCCCGCGGACGACATTGAAGCGAGAGAACCAGTTTGTTCGTTTGTTGCCACCCGAGCGAACACGCGCGCGTCATTTTTTTCAAATCATCCAGGCGATCAACCACCTTTTATTTTCATATCTTTTTTCTCCTCACTATTCCCCTCTATATACCACTGCACTAATGTCGATCATGCGCTACGAGAGGCGTCGAGGACAACCACTCTCTAAGTACTGATGGCAGAGTAAATGAAATATTTTCTTTCTGGTATTTATATATATGAGTATACATAAAAATTTATACTTGTAATTATTTATGGATATATTGTTCAATCTATTGATCAATTTTCTGATATTTAGGTCTGTCTTGTGAGAATAAATGTCATATAGAAATTATTCATATCTATAAATATGAATTTGAATATTTTTTTTTTTTTTATAAAGCTTTAAAAATAATCGGGGTAGACAGAATTCCATTGACTTTTACTATTATTTTTGTATGATTGTCCTACTAACATTTGCTAATAAATAAATATATACATACATAAAAATATTAATAATTCAATAACGAACTGAATAAATTTTGTTTTGGACTTTCACAGTGAGTGAATAATAAATATACGTACATAATAATTAATTTGACGAGGATAATACAGTCAAAATAATATACATAAACGTGACTTACCTTGAATGGATGGATGAATGAAGAGGAAAGAAAAATCGAGAGTGTGGCGATCCGTGGTGATGATGGGGGGTCAAGTTATCGAGCAAGTCCACCAACTGTATAAACCAATGATGACACTGGGCATCCAAATATATAAACAAAAATAATTTCAATCAGATCAAAGATTGAAGTTAAATTCCAATGTCTCAATAGATCATTTCTCAAACATATATCAAATAATTATATACCACATACATGTTTATGTATATGATTATTTATTTTATATGTACTGCACACTGTACGTATTTTCACTGCATCCTATGCACAATGTGTCACTGAGCTGTCACTGCACATTGACGGGCAATATAAATGATCAAATGAAACATGCACATAGAATTTTAACGATCAAAATGACGAAAAAAAAAAAAAAAAAAAAACCATATAAATTCTCAAATAAAAAATTATTAATAATAATCATCAATCCCGTCAACAAAATCGTTGATACATCAGGGAAATCAATTAATCTTGATCATGACTAATTACGCATTGACCGTGCATGATTATGTATTGTATTACAGTTGTATAGATTTAACATAGCGGGATATCTTACACGATTCATGCGTGACATTCCACCATACACAACTTCAAGTCACACTACTCGCGACACTGATGTTGTAGACATAAATATATACATGTATATAATATACATATATACATATACATATACTTTGTACGTACCTATACACAATACGACTAGACCGCACAATCTAATCTGTATCCGATCGCATTTCGAGCCCCGCAATAATACACGGCATCATTCATCGATGCGATGTAAACCTGTATACATATACACAAACACACACGCGGCACATATACATACACTTAATGTAATAAATATATATATATGTATGTACAGTTCCACTCGATCATTCACATTGCACGAGTGCGCTTGGGCTGAGAACGCGCACAACTCACCACTTTAAACTCTCCAAGACTATACATTTA
Organism: Microctonus brassicae; assembly: GCA_918226075.1. Lineage (NCBI taxonomy): Eukaryota > Metazoa > Arthropoda > Insecta > Hymenoptera > Braconidae > Microctonus > Microctonus brassicae. Next base: position 3,945,009 of record OW445491.1, on the reverse strand, counting down.
TTATTTTACTCTCCACCAATTCGATTACGATCGTTATAATTTTATTTATTTATTTATTTTTTATTTTTTTTTTTATTTCTTTCGTTATCTCCCCCCGGCGCCGGATCGAATAACTGAGGGGAGAACTGTACTTTCACGAGATGTCTGACAGCTGATAATCAGCATCACTTTCACACGGTCGGATTCGCTTCTTCTAATTTTTTTTTTTTTTGTTTTTTATTTTTTATTTTAATTTTTTATGGTCGTTTCAATTTGAGCTTTCATTTAAATATACATTATATATCTTAATATTCCCGGCGTCACGACAAGATCAAGTAAGTTTAATCTGATAAAGTGTGTTTGTTGACACGTCGCGAGGTGTGTGTATGTATGTTGCGGTCCAGTCGCGAAAGACACGCTGGTTGAACTGTCGTACGGAGCAACTGGGACCGCGGTTTAGTATGAAGCAACGTTCGTTGTTGACTGCAGGCCTTGCGCCCCTCCTCGGACACTGCTCGACGCCAATCGACTGCGCGTATATACCTTTGTGTATATATAGGTGTATTATACACCGATTGTATACGCACTAATATAAATAAATCCGCAATTGACTGATGCACTCAATGTATATATATATTTGTGTACTGGCCGCGGTTTGTTTATATGAATTATTTTTCTTACTATTTTCATTTGTAAACAATTAGTCTATAAAGGTATATTTTAAAGAGAAATACTTGTAATATAATTTGTGGTTATAATGTCATAAAGTATTATATATAATCACGTTTCAACGAATTTGTATTTAATAATACATATAAAATAAGAAATTAAGTTATTCTTTCTATACACAATTTATTTTTTTATTAGCGTGTATGTTGGGCTTTTGCATTGCAGTTAAACTAACATATCCGTAGATCTATAAATTTTACTAGAGGCTTTTCCGCTAGTGCACAAAGTACTTTCCGTTTAAGCTCTTGGGCTGAACTCGTTATACCTGGCGTGTAACTTTAGTAATGTATAGAAGAAGAAATAGTGAGAACAAAGATAAATGCAACTATGAGAAAGATGTAACAAAAAGTAAAAGCGATTTATTTTCTATGAAGAAAAATGGAGCGTGATTTTTATTCCAACTGTGATATCTTGTAAATTAAAAACTTTTCATTTTTTTTTTTTTTTCATTCATTCATTTTAATTTTATTTCTTGTTTAAATATATATATATATGTATGTATCGTATACCTATATTTATACGTGTTTTTTATAATATGGTGGCTTCTTTTGGGCCTATTATCCTTGTTTTCTGTCTCCTGATGCAGTTTATATTCTCACGATCACTCTCACGTCGAGTTGGTGCTAATTGTCGGCTCTGAATCGCTACAATTTTCATTTCTCCGCCAGCAGCCGCATATCCCATCACCTCACAGTAATTACTTTTGAACGGATACACTATACTATTAAAACGACGACCAGCAATATATGTGGATCACACTGTGAAGATATTATACATACATGGCATACACATAGACACTCCTTTCTCATGTGCATTTAGTTAATGATTAAACATAAAAATTTTCGTGCAAAAAACTCATTCAACTATTTCAAAATACATTCACCAATGAAAATAATTACTCTATATAAACGTTCGAGAATTCTCAAATAAAATTCACCTAATGGATATAATATTTTCACAAATACACAGATATCATTTTTTATTTTTTTATTATATATACATATTCATACATATATTAAAAAGTTAATTGCATCTCATTCACCATTATTCAACATTGATCTCGCATGGCTTCAATGCACACACACACTCACATATATATTATTTCATGTAGTCTGTATGGACATCACATCGGCTCTCTCATGACCACACCGCGCGCGCAGTTGTGGCTGTCTATTATACGTTGCGTCGAACAGTAATTAATGCATCTTTTGGATTATCCCCAGCACGTTCATATTATTATAGTAAACGTGAATATTACTGTGTATATATATATATACGCACACATAAATATATATATTTATACATACATGCATTTATATATGGGTTAATGTGAAAATTATCCGAGATACAAATCGCGTGATGCAGTCATTAAAGCCTTTCTATACTCTGTCGCGCCCATCGATAATAAATATGTCCAAAATATTTTCAAGAGCGCTGCAATTTAATTTATATATGTATTTATGATTATTATATGCCTTTAAGCACTGTATATTAAACGTCATAATAATAATTTTCCTGATCAAGATAAATATTTATAGATACATACAGGTATATATATATGTACTCTAATATTTTGCATAAATAAAAATGTGGGAGAGAGAGGCTGCTGAGCAGAAAATTTTGCGTGCCTGTTTATATATCGATGTGTGACAGCGGGGGCCGTGACGAAACGAGTCAACTGTAGCTTTTGCATTATCGTGTATATATAAAATACCTATACATCTTTAAAGAAGTAGTAGGAGAAGCGGGTATAATACAGATATAGGGAGGTAATTATACAATGAGGGGCAAAGGGATATATGTTGCAAAAGTTGGTGAACGATCAAAGAAAAGATGTCGCTATTGCGTGCATCAAGCCGGTTGACTTCTTATAAACATACTGCACACATTCACGCAGATAAATTTAATATACATATGTATATATATGTATATATGTACACATTGCGAGTATATATAAATGATAAAAACCCGAGGTGGAAACGAGCGGCTAAACCTCAATAAGCATAAAGACTGCATGCAAATATACCAACCAATTATAAAAGAGTCGTTGGGCTCTCAATGATATATTATCAATTTTCATGGCGCGATCCTTTTTAGTTCAAAATATTATCGGTAAAGTGAAGTGAAGGAGGTAGAGGTTTTTTTTTTTTTGAGAGGTTCACTCTCTTTTTTGAGATAGCTAAAAAAAAAATTTTTTTTAAATAATAAAAAAGAAAAAAGAATTCGTCGCCGTTAATTACTGTCAACCGTATCTTCCAAGACTTTGCTGCTGAGGATATCGTCGAAAAGAAATAAAGAATACAAAGTGAAAGACACAGTAGTGGAGTGAGAGAGATGGAGGAAAGGAGGCAAGTTTGTAAGAGGCGACGAGTGGTGTGTATGTCTGGTATACATGACTTTGGTATCAAGCGGACATTGGGTGATCGACGAGTTGTGTGTGCCTCTGGTCTATACACACGCATACCGTGCGAGCTTACTGAATGCGCTGGCAATTATGTTATCTTCTTTTTTATATATACTTTTAAAAAAATATGTATATATGTGTATATATATACAACGTCGTTTTGCTTCACCATAAATCATTGAGCGCGCGCCAATATACACAGGCAATTTCTATTCATCATCAATTTAATTTATAATCGTAAAATAAAATAATAAAATTTATTTTGATTATATGTGTAGGGATTTTCATTTGAATTTTCTAATCGATGAAATAAAATTAAATGAAAGAAGAAAAAAAATAATTTATGAAGGAATTAAATTAATTCAGGCATTAATTTGATAAGTTTTTCTTGTGCCAAGTGGGAATGAATATATAGTACAAGAGTTTTTTTATGGTGTCGATAAAAAAAAAAATGTTATGATTGGAAGTGTATATACTTATATAAAAATAAAAAAGAAGAAGCATTTGATTTATCAAAAAATTGCAGCGAAGCGTGAAACCATCTAATGTTTGTGCGTGTGTTGGAAAAAGTTTTACGTGTTGAAAACACAACGAGCGCCATAAGATTCGAGGAATGTGTCGCCCACAATTTATATATATGTACAAAACTATATGAAAAATCTTTGAGGATACAGAAAGCTCGAGCGTGCGTGCATGTGGTGAATTATGTGAATGTAGAGGGATATATGGAATCGCGGTGAATCAAACACAGTGGACACCACCATGAATTTTCAACGGTGAACATGGGGAAAATGTTACCCAGCGCGTGGAACATGATGCATGGCAGTCTAAATCGAGTTTTCGTTCGTTTCAAAACTTTCTTTTACGTTTCAATGGCTTTAGGGCACAAGCTCTGCAGCCAGGAAAAGAAAATCCTGAATTTTTTATATAGATATATATTCACAAAATTATTTTATGTACATATATAGCTGAATTTAACTATAAAATATAACATTCTCAGGGATTATTAGATTAGTCTGCAGCTTTTGTCATTCAAAGATGTAAATTTATCCAACAAAAAAATAATTCATCATAAAAAAAAATATTACAAATATAATTATTATTTGATATTAAATTTTATTAATTATATTAATTATTAAATATATAAATTAACGATAATAAATATTAAAATAATATATTTATATTTTATTTTAGAGTTTCCATATAATAAATCCTCACTGCAAGGTTAGATTTATTATTTATTTAATTATATTTTTCATATTTTTTGTTTAACTTGATAAGTGATATGGCAATTGAGTATTTTATTAACACAAAATAAGATATATTACATTATGAAACATAAAGTCCATATATTTATATATACTTAAATGTCTTGAAACCATTTATTTACTTTGATATAGTCATAGGGTGACGTTGAAGCAATAATCTTTGGGCAATCGCCTCTGTATCGACATTATCGATACAACATATCAGCTTTGGTAAATAACTCTGATAAATGTTTCATTTTCTATATACAATATAATAGATTGATACGTGTATAAATAAAACTACTTGACTATATAATCCTATACAGTTATATTATCATTATATACTATAGAGTCAATGGCGATAGTTTAAATTTATTTCCGTGCATTTTGTAGAGACACATATCTATACAATAAACCTTTGGACTTGAATATATAAAATAAATAAATCATATATATATATATATTTTAATCTTTATTTTTTTCTCTGTATTTTTCCAATAAAATTTGTAAAATATCACATTATGTTGGTGGTAAGACATGAATCTTTTAACCAGTATAAAATCATGTATATAATGCGGAAGTTATATACGGAACTGATTTATTATGAAAAACAACGAAAAGTATATGGATGAAATATACATATTGCATATACACGTATATAAATGAACGAAAAATGTGGACAGTACCGAGACAGAGAAGACACATGGGGCAACTGGGGTGGGTTTATATTTGATATGGTTTCGCGTGTGTTACATAAAGTTGACTGGGCAACATTGGGGCAAAACAGTGGGCATACATTATGGTTACTTGTCCGTAGAATATATGTATATATATACAAGTCTTGGTGCATATCACGATGGGGGTCTTTAATTATGATTTAGTAACGTCGATCTTTACGTGAAAAAATAATATAGCCACATGTCTCATATATAATCTTTAGTTAATTTCCATTATATCAGCAAAAATTATCTTCATTAAATTATTAAAAATCACCAAAGCATTATGTAAACTAACAAATCATAAAATACAATATTATATCGATAATATAATTTACAAAATAAATGTAGATTGAATAATATAAAAAAGAAAAAAATATTTGTGCACTAACCTCAATTTTTTTTTTCTTTCTTTTTAAAACACAGTTGTAAAAATTAAATGAGACCGCACGCTGGAAATATATACATTTGGAGGGTGCTCTCACACACAGATATAACCCTTCAAGAGTGTGAAGATGAAATCACCCGACAAATTTCACTCCCAATAACTACTTGCGGTTGGTTTGTACTGTCAATGTTTATGAGATTTTGTGGTCCTACGAGAATAATTTGAAAAGTTTCGCGCGCCGCATTCCCATGACCGCGCTTCATTCTCGAGATATAATACAATCGTGTACACACAAGGGTGTGAAAACAGGCACTATACATATGTATATATGCATACAAGCTGTATCAATATATAAATATACATGTATTGTAAAGTCAGTTGTACATTGATTTGAAGTATCTTGCACAAGGCATTTCACTGCTGGTAAATTTTCACGTAATATATAGCATATATATAGTCTCTTCACTTCCAAGCTCACTTACATATGTATATACATAGACATATATATGTGGTCTTAGGCCGTCGTGAAGGTTAAACCGGTTCCTCTTGCGCACACCTCGAAACTTATTAATATTACCAGCCAAATGGATATTTAATTTTATTGCGGTTTTTTTTTTCTCCCCATGATTTTTATGGGATGCTGGTTCGTGCGCGTTTATACTTATTTACTATGACTTTTCTGTTGACTTTCAGTATATACTGATGATCCAATTTATTTAGAAGCTATAATTGCTAATCAAAATTACTTTGAAATTATTATTTATTATAATTTATTTCAATTAAAAAAATATTATGATTGAAAATATTGTCTGATAGATATATATTTTAATTTTATTTATATACATATTATGAGTATATTATAATAATATATTGTAGAAATCAAGATGATGGTAAAATCTTGACTGTGAACCGCATTAAATTGAGACTGTGTAAATATTACTCACGAGTCTTGTGATGGAAAATATAATACTTTCATGTGATGATGAGGCGTGCGGTATTTTTCAGATAAAAATTCTCATGGGTTAAAAGGTGCGTTGGCAATTTTTATTGCTAGTGTGACCACAGTCTCGCACACATTTCATTGTCTGTGAGTTTGTATCCGTGCAAACCACGCCGCGTGTTTCATTCCATTGTTAACCACGAAGACGAAATTGACTGCACGGCTAATCAAATGGTTGTCAAAAATAAAATAAAAAATCCTTTGCGTACTAAAATTGGCTCTTCAATTGCTCACAACTGTATATATTCTTGTATCTCTATATACAATATAGTGATTCATTATTATTTTTTTCTGTTCGTATATATATTGAATACAGTAAAAAAAATATGTCAGATATTATATCAATATACTCACGATGAGGTTTATTGATAACGGTTTTGTGTGAACTAGTTGTAAAGTAATCGGTTTTACCTCAATCGCTATCATACAAACATCTAAATGCATTAAAACGATTTATACACATATAAAAAAAATAAAATGTTTTAGTTTCTATTTCTATGAATCATCGCAATATTATATACATTATTAATACCTTTTTTTTAAAAAGAATTCAATAAACATAAAAACATAAATATATTCAGGACATAAAAATGAATGAAAAATTTTTATCTGTATAGATTAACATGATAATGCTAATGGTGAAATGAAAATATTCATATATACGATAGTTTCAGCATGATACTATTGAAAATGTTCGCTCTTTAAATTGCCAAAGAAGTTGGTATTGCAGAATGGAATTGGTGAGTGAACGTTTGAAATATGGACGTGGAAAATGGGTGAGTGAGAGAATCATTGAAGAGCGAGAGGTAAAGAGACGCGAGTGGAGAGTAGAGGAAAATCGATTGGCACAAAACGAGCTCTTGGGAGTTGGTGGGCGGTTCTGATCAAACGAGCAACCCGCCAGGCTTTTTAGCTTTCAGGGATATACTCGTGGGTTTACATAGGCACCACAACACGCGCAGCAAGCCTTCGGCATCTCTCGTATAGTGGTGGCAAACATCATCCCCCTAAAACAAAACAAAAAAAAAAAAAAAATAGGCGCCAATCAAACAAATTTATAACAATTTGTGTATACATATACATGAAAATAAATGAATTTAATATGAATATGGTTCATTACTTATAAATATATTATATTATTCAGATAGAATATAATTATAATAAATTGTCATTTATATATATGGATCATTTTTTTCTGTATACAATTGTGCATTATGACAATGTGACAAGTCCAATTGCGTTCATGCTGACGCACGGACAGTAATATATGACTCACTGTACTTTGATACATATTATTTAAGTGATAGTTGTAGTTATCTAATATAACATACGTGCTTTATCCACTGAAGACGAGCATCGCCATAGCCAACATTACTCAACCTCATATATATTTTTTATTTTATTTTTTTTTTTCGTTTTACATGTATGCGAGCTACGTGAATAGCTACTCATATGCATCACACGCACCACCACATTGGCGTTTTTTTTACACTTCTCATGTTGCTGGATATATTAAAGTATATAGTGTGTGTATGTGTGTATATATGTATACACTTAAAGCTACTTTATATTCAAAGTGTGATACTACCAGTGTAATTAATGTTTCGATAGTATCTGTTAGTGTATAAATTCCACTAAATCATTGATCATTTTCACGGATTAATTTTCGAAAAAACCAATCAACAATTTAATATACATTTTTTTTTTTTTTTTTTCGATTTTATTTTTTTAATTGAGTTTGAATTGATACTTGATCGGTAATGAATAAGAAACAAAGATTGGGAATGAGAAGATATAGATAAAATCGTAATAGACATAACTATATACAGAATTAAATTATATAATCGATACAATGGACATTGTGAATTCCATTTGAATTAATTAATTGGCTGGTTAGCTCATAGTGCAAAGCCAAAGGTTTTGCTCATCCTACCGTTGTCTTCCATACATAGGAATAAGCGGATGCGCAACGTTTATGTGGTAATGGCAAGCTGCACGATAACTCTTTTGGTATCAGCTTTCTGTGTGCGCGCGTTCGATTCACATATCGGGCGAATTTGTAGAGTTGTGAAACGCGCAAAGTGAAGTGGAGAGTGAGCGAGAGATGAAGAGAATGCGGAGAAGCGGGTGGTGGAGGAGCCAATCGTTGAGTCGGGTAACGAGAGGATTAAGAGCCGAGTGACATGGCGCCACATGTTCACGGGCGAGAATTATCGTTGCAATTACGGCTATCCCGTGTGGAAATTTCGTGTGGGCATAGAGTAGGGCCTATTTGGGCGTCCAATAATGAATATAGGGCCTAGTTGGGACACCTAAGTTGGTCCGATATCGAAATGTCACGCTAATTAAATGAGGACCTATACTATTATCCTAACTTGGTCCAACATGGAGTGATAATTTGAACCTAGATTATCATCCTAACTTGGTCCAACATCGAATACAAAATTCAATTCAATATTGGAAATGAATTTCGAAAATTATAAATAATTTATTTGAATATAGGTTTTAAATATGAAGTGACAAATTTTTAATGCACGTATAAATAAATTTTACACATTTATTGATATAGACAGCATAACATTTTCATTTCATCAAAAACAATAAAATTTGGAAATAATCAAAAATTTTTCTTTTCCGAATTCCTGAAATAGAAAAAAATTTCAATTATATTGAAATGAATACAAACTGGAAAGTCATATTATACAGCTTTTCAAAGATTATATTTGCCACAATAATATTGAGTTTTATGTAAATACTTGTCAAAATTGTAACTGAAAAACATGTGACTGATTATTTGACATATAGAAAGGAAATTAAACATGTTCAATATGTACGCGCACCCTCTTTGAATTAACGCCGCATTTATACAAAACAAATATATATTACTTTCCACATATATACTTTAAATAAAACAAACATAAACTTTCTTACTTATAAGAAAACGAATTATGAATATAAAAATGAGATCATTTTAAGTGGATTGAAACCATACTTCCAATGTCAATTACGCATGAATTTTCTAATATTTATGCGAACATTAATCTCGAAGAAAAAAAACCGAATTAAACATTTAAAAAAAAAAAACAAAAAATTTATGAATAAGCTTATTGTTTTTGTATGGGCACTGTTGGCAAAATGCTCCGGTTCACTCTGTTTCCATCCCAATCTTTAGAATCTGTAAGGCACCTTGATAGTGCTGAATAAAAAATTCGCTCTGTAATAGCACCACCATCATTTGTATGCGACCGTAAAATAAGCTCTGGAATATGAATATAATAATTTGTAATATTATCCACATTTGATAAAGAATTGATAGAAGACCAAAATATTTTCATTCACCATAGAGGAGATTGTAAAAGTGAGATCCTTTTAACACAAATTTTTCACGGGACTGTTTCATTGCAGTACATTTCATTGCGAACACTCGATCAAATATTGCTTTTACCACAGCAACTATCGTCTCTTTATATGTACGCATTACTTGACATTCCAAAGCATCCTTCTGAAAAATAAACACGATAATAAAACAAATGAAAAATATAATGTAATACCATGGTGAACAATTGCTGAGTGTACTTACATAATCGTTCAGAAACTCCGGGACCTCATCCAGATTAGATTCAAAAATTTTGAATTCATCAACGGTTTTAATTCTGACAAAGTTGTGTTTCGTGAAAAATGTTGAGGTTGAAATTTTGGAATTTGATGTTAACTGTGAACGCTCAAGTGCATTTATCATCAATTGTTGGTTTTGGTCCATCGTTGCAACTTGCACGCTCAACTTTTTTATCGCGACATAAAGACACACCATATCTAAAACCAAAGTACACACATAGAGTTTATATAATATGAATAGGAATATATTGCAAATATTAATTAATTTAAAAAATTACCTCTATTCATATGTGTTAAGTCTGGCATTTCAGAATTGTCTATACTATTAAAATTATTCATCGAAAATGTCTTTTTGCCGTTAATAATACTACCAGCTGGGGCTAAACCAGATAATGATGAAGAGAAAACGTTGAATTTTAGAAATAGATTGTGGCAGAATATGTAATAATATTTTAATTACCTTCAACAACTATTTCTTCACGATTAATATTATGATTCTGATCTGATTTAGCAGTAATATTCGGATCCGTAGATATTACAATATTTCGATTACTCAAAGTAGAAACGTTTTCAACACCTGAAATACAAAATAATCAAATTATTATGGTTGCACAATTTACTTATATAATGCTTCAATTATATTTATTATGTTTTGTTGAGTAATTAATTTTCAGTAAACGCAAAATGACAGTAAGATATTATCAATAATACAATGTTCAATGCTAAATGTATCTGTTGTGTATAAATCATCTTATTTGCAAATAATTTGTGGGTAAAAAAAGTAGGATTTTTCTGATGTTACAATTACTTCAGCATAATACAATGCGTCACATTTTCTTGAACAAATATAAAATAAATATAAGTGATTACCTGCACTGTCTTCACTGTTGCTACTGCTATTTATTGCAGATTTTGGTTTGGAATCACTGGTGACACCAAAATTATTATTTCGATCTTTTGAATGATGCTGACTCATAACCTCAAAACGTTTCTTTTTACCTCGTCGATTTTTATGAGTAATGTATTCTGAATCTAAAATATACAGAGATAAAAAGAATTATTTTAACAGTGGAATGTTTGCATACAGCTAATTGTTTCTATTAAATCTGATTTTTTCACAGTAAAAAATGTATTTATTACATACCTGAATTGCATGAGGAGCTGCTGCTTGTATTCAATAAATCACGTTCACTTTTATCTTTAAATTTTTGCGTGATGTTTCGACATTTTTCTGTACCTCGTGTCTCCGAATCGGTTGTGAAAGCCTGCGTTTCCAAGACCTTTATCTTCTTGCAAGCTTCACTGTATGTAGCTGTAATGAATAAAGCGTTAATATAATAATAAAATATCATGTACGGTTAGCTTGAGATACTTACCCGCGTCACCTTTCAAGATAATAGGAAATCTCGGCCAACTCTGTGGTGCGGGTGCACATTTTTTAATGAAATCGTTGATCATTCTAATGTCTTCAGGTCCATAAGGTTGAGCTAAAAATTTAACAGAGCATTTCCCAATCTTCTGATCAAACTTCACCCAAGAACTTGGAACACATTCTATTGATATTTTTCCGTCATCTGTCCTTTCCTCGATGAATTCCACCAACGCGTATTTTGCAACACTTTTTTTATTATTCACTGTAAAATATAATTTTAAAATAAAATTATGTTTTTTTTTTATGACAAATTTTTGTTTCGTCCTCGCGACGAGTATGTAAAAAAATATATTCACTTACTTTCGTTAGATCTTAAAAGACACCAGAAGTCGAAAGATCACAATAGTTTTCTACTAGGTTATGTGCGTTCGAGAACACTAGACGCTGATAAAGAAACTTTTGTACACAAATATCGTCACTAAAACAATCTTAGTCACTATTCAAATGAACACATCACTATAATAATTCAATTATGTAACTTAAATGTTCACAATTATTGTCGATATGAATATTTTTACGTGTATCACATTTGCATTATCTGGCTAGCGTCCTTTGGTAAAACACGCGGGAAACAATGGCTGATGCCGCTACTGTGTGTGTGTTGGACGCTATACATATAGGCTATACTGCTGACTGCGTCGCTTACACACACCGTAGGGCAGCGGTCAAATGCAATGTCAACAACGTAAACGTTGATGTTTTTCGAGTCATTTTGTGCACAGCAAAGTTATAAATAAGATTACAGTTACTTTTTTTTCGTTCAAGATTTAATTAGATTCTCAAAAGTTTTCTCAACAATTATTTTAATATATTAATAATGGAATTATATAGAAAAACATTACAAGCACGTATACGGAAAAGAAAATGTCGCTCTCTTCAACATGAGTGTGTAAAGGACATGAACGATATATCATTATTATTACAAACAAATTTGAGAAAAAAATGCGAATCCAAAGGTATGTTATGTAAAAAAATTACAATAAACATTAAAACTTTTAATTTGTACAGCGTATATTAAGCTATCAAAATTAATTTTGAATGGGGAAAACTTATTTTATTCATTAAACTTTGATTATTGTCTTGTAGTAGGTGAATACCCTCAAGTTTCACGTGACGATGAAAATATTGGTTTTGAGAATTGGGCGATCGTGAACGAAAATAATGATGAAATAGTAACCGCAGCTATTGACATGAACGACGATATCTTGAAAGCTGAAATTCAAGGAGATTATTGGCAAGATAATATATTACAGAAAGCAGATGATATGACTGATACGGACAAATTAAAACATTGGGCAATCGAACATTCTATTAGTGGTGCAGCGTTGAATGGATTGTTAGGTATTTTACGTGGAAACGTAATGCCACATTTACCAAAATCTGCGAAAACATTCTTGGGAACTGCAGCGGTGAATTCTATCATCACAAATATGGAAGATTGTACCTCAGATGAACTGGGAAAATTTGTATACATGGGGATTGCCACAGGTCTACAATGTTGTATAGGCGAGTTTCATACAGGTGATATTAATTTAACAATTAATATTGATGGGCTTCCTTTATCACGTTCAAGAGGAAAAACATTTTGGCCTATTCTTTGTAAGGTCCACTATATACCAGACATTTACAAACCATTTGTAGTTGCTAATTATTGTGGTGATAGCAAGCCCAAATATTTACCCAATTACTTAGAGCAATTCATCGAAGAAATCAATCAGTTACAGGAGCACGGTATAGAAATTTTCCAAAAAACTTTCATAGTCAAATTGAAATGTTTTGTAGCTGACACTCCTGCACGTTCGTACTTAAAATGCACGAAAGGACATGGTGGTTACAGTGCTTGTGAAAGATGCACTATACCGGGCACACGATACGTGATGGGGAAAAAAACTAAAATTATATATCCTGGTGACAATTATGAATTGAGAAGTGATGAATCATTTCGGAATAAAGCAGACCAAAAACATCATATGGGTACATCACCGTTGGAGAATATAAACCCGAGGATCAAAATGTCATCTGCGTTCATTTTGGATTATATGCACTTAGCGTGCGTAGGTGTGATGAAAAAAATTCTTGAGTTACTAATGTATGGTCCACGTAACGTAAGGCTGAGTGCAATTAATAAATTGGATATTTCTCGTAGGATTCTATGTCTGAAATCCCAAATACCGTCAGAATTCCAAAGGAAAATCCGATCAATTTTTTACGTTCGTCAGTGGAAGGCAACGGAATTTAGATTTTTTTTATTATATTGTGGTCCGATTGTGCTACGAAATATCATTCCCGAAAATTTATTCAAACACTTTTTATTGTTACATTATGCATTTCGAATCCTTTGTTCTGACAATCTTGCAATATCTTTAAATGCTGAAGCGAAAAAATATTTAACAAAATTCGTTGCACTTATGCCTTTTTTATATGGTACCACTACGCAGGTTATTAACGTGCATAACTTACTGCACATATCTGATGATGTTATCAATCTTGGGTGTTCGTTGAGCCGAGTTAATTGTTTTCCGTTTGAAAATACATTGGGCAGGATAAAACGCGATCTTCGAACAGCGGTTAAACCTCTTGCGCAATTCTGTCGTAGAGAATATGAACGTATGAACATTATTAAGAACAATATTTCATTCCCAAGTGAATTTAAAATTATTAAATATGACATTTCAAATTGTGTTCTTGATATAAAAAAAATGAATATAAATTATTCTACATGTATAGCAAAGTATAGTCCAGATAACATAGTATTGTTAAAAAATTATCAAATAATGCAAATAAATTCAATATCTGGTACAGAAGCAACAGCATCATCAGTTATGATTCATGGTAAAGTTTGGTGTTCGATGAGATGTATATATGAATTTCCAAAAAAATCCAGTGTAGTTGATGCATGGGAAATTGACATGACTGCACCTCATGTCAATGCAACTTTCTCAGTTTTGAACATAATGAGAAAAATGATTATGATGAAAGTCTTGAATAAAAAAAGTGGAAGCAATGAAGTATTTGTTTTGTCACTACTTCATACTTGATTATATGATATAGAATAGCATGTATTGTAACATAAATTTATAATATAGAGTTGAAAATGATCGAATATTTTTTGTTTTCTTCATTATATCAATTTTGACGATTTCAATTGTAGGACCAAGTTTGGAAGATACATCTTACCCAGAATTACACGTTTTTTCATTTTTTCCAAGACATATATATTGTTGTTTTTGGTAATATTCATGAATATTTATCATTGGAATTCAAATATGTTATTGATTTCAAATTACATTAATTTTTTATTCGATAATTTTTTCAACATGAAATGAATTGAGGAGCGATTTTTCATGCCAGTGTTGGTCCAAACTGGGTTGTGAGTTGGAGAAAAATAATATAAACATTTTGGATGTCCAGTTCGATCCTAAGTAGGGCCTGAGTAGGATCAGAATGGGCAGCCTCTAGTGAGGACGCCTCTGTTAAACCTATATCGGGCCAACAGTCAATGTAGGATGCCTATACAAGATTTCCACACGGGATACCGACAACCTCTCCGCGCACATTGACTCCCAGTTCGCGAGTCCTGAAGAGTCGTTGCTTTTACCTATCACTACTGCTACTGTTATACAGTATAAATAAAATTAAACCACATCCATTTCTCACCCTCTGTTCGCTTTGGAAATCGACATCGATCCCAATATAGAGGATCAGATACCTTTATAAATTTCGGCCATACATTAGCTCGGTGTCCACGATTTATTTGTCATCTCACCAATGTATACAAATAAAATAAATATCTGATGCTAGAATAAATATAATAAAATTATAATATTATGAATAAAATATTAAATATTAATCGCCTTTTTGTATTTGAATAATTGATAATTAATTTTAATTATTCAATAGTGAAATAAATATTAAATAAAGTTTTATTAAACTCAATTTGTCAGATAAATGTGATTGAAGGTAAAGACATTTGGAAAATATTTATGCCGGTCATGGAAAAAAAAAAAAAATATTAGGTATACAACGTGGGTGTTAGCTTTATGAATTATTAACCGACTTATCGCGACTCGAATCAATTAGGCTAATAGTTGTTTACGTGCACTAGCGTCCACCACATTCGTAGGGAGAGAGATATGAAACAGGAGGGATGTACGTATATACTGTTTGAATATATACACAACTTTCAATTGCGGATTGCGTTTGACCTCACACTTTATATGGATGGTATCCGATATATCTACATATACTATGTGAATGTATATAAATACCTGTATGTATATTGCTATCGACGTAGGTGGCAGACGCATCGTCGTGTGGTTGCACACATGAGAGAGTAACCCAACTATATTCTCTTCATTCAGGTTCTTCTCTATTGCTATATAACGGTGTGGGCTTTCATGGAAAATTCCAAGCCACAGATCGTCGGGCTGATATCATCTGTATCTTCTACACGGAAATCTGAAATTATAATATTTATATAAAATTAAAATGAATACTGATATTAATTTATTTTTATATTTCCAAATTATGGAACTTTAGTAAAGTGTCGATACAATTAATAAAAATTTGATTCTTTATAAATGGGAGATTTATTTTGAGTGACAAATATATATGAGGTTTTAGTAAGTACATTAAACCAAGTGGTGGATTTAGTCCTTTACCATTTTCTTTCATTGACCTGTACCTTTTCAACCCTTTTCCATCTCTGTTTTTTTTTATTCTTCAATTCTCTGTCGTTCTCTCCATCATTTCTCTTTCTTTTCTTATATATATATTATATTTTTTTACTTTTTTATCTTTTCATCTTTTCTCGTTTGAACTTTTCAATGGGCTAATTCTTTTCCGCTTTTGTCATCCAATAGTTCACGTCTCATGATGTATACGATCTCATCGAACTTTATACTTTTATCCCGGCGCCTCTCTTCTCCTTTTAACAATTGCCTTTTCATCTTATATATCTCCTTGACACTATATTTTATATACATGTATACACACACACACGAAGGTAAATGAATGGCCGCGAGCGCGCGCATCTTCACGTCGCGGTTATATTCACACCCTCAACTCCACGGGGTTCTCAAGCCCGCGTGCTCTCCAACCTGCTAAGCTATAAGCTTTTCAACGCGCAATTCTCATTGTCTGGGTGACGTTATTATCGTAATTGAATGCTTGTCCGGCCAGAAGAAATTCTTTGCCCGGCATACTAAAAGATAAAAATTCATAAAACAATTATATATTATATACATAATCTTATCATCACTGTACACTTTTAACAATTTATATTTTTCTATTGTTTCAAATGTAACGGGATTTTATGCAATGCAAAAAAAATCCAAGGTTAATAATTAACTTTGATACGATTTGAAAAATAATTCATCACATTTTTAATCCGATTATATTAAAAAATATTCTTAATTTTTCTCTCTTCTCCATTCACATAATCATTTCTTATTTTTCAAAAAGAAAAAAATCGATATAAAATCTCAAAATAAAAGTAAAAATAATAATATAATTAAACTAAACATCAAAATACAACTGTAAAATATATAATATATATTATACAGTTATGATTACCACAATCGTTCCGGAGCTCTGAGTTCCTTATGTATAATCCCAACTGGCGACTTTATATATATTAACGTGAGAGAATCAGACCTTTATTCCTCCAACAATATACATATATACATATCCATACGAATGATCTACCGGTATATGAAAAATGTATACATATACCAATGCGCGTGTCAGCTTATCTGTTCACGATTAACGTGCTCACAATAATATACGTAATAGAAATTATATTCAACGCCGCTGTTGTAGATATAGCTTGGTAAGACTGCAGCATCTATATACATATACATATATATATACAAGCATCTTGCGGTATATAACACATATACTGCATGTATATGCCTATTGTGTAGATTCATTGGCGCACGAACACAGCACCTCGTCGATGAAAATGATTGCTGGCATCTAACAATACACCGCATTATTGTCAAGAGATGAGAGACACGTGATTGTGCACGTATACACATATATTATATACATATAATATATAATATACTTCAGTCCGTTATGTTTTATTCCACTAATTCGCTTTACGATTAAAGAATTAAATGAATAAAAAAAAGGGAAAGAAAAGAGGCGTTAAAAAAAAAAAGGTTAACGTAAAAAATAGAGGGTTACAAAAGCTGGATAATATTCTGTGCGCAATTCCAATTCTCGCGGAACGTATATATACTATTCCACGGGTGACTCACGCGGGTTAAAATTTAGTCGCAAAAAGGAGAGTACATATATAATATAGAGGGAGAAAAAGAGAGGCTACACCTCGTCATAAAGGAAGCGTCAGTCCATAAATTGTGAGAGCCCCCCTCAGTACCTCCTATAACAGTTCTCTTACTTACTCATCGTCATTCGCCTCTCTGCCGTATTACTCAGTCGCCCCCTTTGCCTCATTGACGACGACCATCACCACTACTATCGCGCACCCAACACGGCGGTCTCGCAACTATATATATACATATACATATATAACCATCCCTTTGCTTCCGACCTCGTCTTCTTCCCCTCATTCTCGTTACTCCACCGCCCTCGTCGTCCACCGTCATCGCAGTGTTAGACGCCAATTTTGAGGGTGCCGCCAGGAAACTACTACCCTCGACAAAACTTGGTGAATTCATTATAATGCGAACAAAGGCGTGCGAAGCCCGTAGGCACTGTACTTTTTCTTTCTTTCTTTTTTTTTTATTATATATATATTACGCTTGGGACACCCGAGAAATTGGGCGCGATCGATTTATACTATTTTCTTTGCTTGTAAAAATGCCTGTGAAATAACTCCTTTGATAGTCGCAAGCGTCCAATGTACAATCAATTCAATTTTAAAATAAAGAAGGAAGTCGAGAGAAAAAATCAATTCCTTTTAAATTTACGCGCAAACTTTAGTATAGGTACTTTTTCTCTTTTGTTTTTTTTTCTCTTTACTTTTTTTTTTTTTTAAACTCTAGTGCACGTAATTCATGAGAGTATATATATATATATACATTGTAGTATGTACGCGAATGAACAATTCCATCTGCGCGCACCCCCATGCACTCTACTTGCATTCTCTTGTTTCAAGTAGCGGCCGCATAGTTCTTCACTCTTCTTTCATTATCATTCCCTCTCTGTTATACTCTACCCATATATACATTTATCTATGTATATATGTGCGATCTCATCAAAGAGGTCGCGCGCACTGAACAGAATTCTCTCTTCGGTTCAATAGCCGGTCGAGTCAACTCTTGACCAAACCAAGTCTCGTAATTAACTGAGTGCATCCCTTTCTCGATAGAGAACTTTACGCTTGCCAGAGTCTGTCGCCTTGATGGATTATCGATGATGGTCGATCGAGTGTATGTAGCATTTGCCACACAACTGTATTTGTTGCTGAAAATTGTTTAGAAAAAAAATTCATTGCCCAGTGAAACATAGAAATCGTATAAAAATAAAATATAATAAAATTATATACATTGATAATTTTTATTATTTATTTATTATTCATTATAAATATACATATATTAATTTATTTTAAGTTATCCAAATATTTTTTACTGTGCTTTTAATTTTATGACTTTGCGTTTGACTGGTATATGTATTTTTAATATAGAATATTTTATATATTGCAAGAAAGCCCCGCCTGATTGGTTTGAGACCAGCCTCCACCAATGAAGATTTGAATGTGAAGAGCACGCGACCAGTTGGACCGAGGGCAAAACGTAAAACTTACCGATCGGTATACGATAACTGGTGTTTAACACGCAAACGCTACGGCTATTAAGCCCTGCCCACTATATACTTGGGCATATATACATACATACATACATACATACATGTTCACTTGGTTCATAAACCAACCATAAAGTCATCTTCAATCTGTTTTTAATGTGTCACCCTAACGATAATTAAATTTTTCATTCACACAAATTAAAATAAAAAAAAAAATATTTAAAGAGAAATATATATGTATTTTTTTTTTGTTTCAAAGAAGATGTTTTTTTGTTATACTTCAGTGAATTCGTTGTTGCTTGACGGTGTAAAAAGATAAACCATTCAAATGTAAAATTATTGATACGAAAATTTTTATAGATGTATGCAATATATTGGAAAGCAATGGGAATCGCGGAATTGGATATGGGAGGGTGAAAATACACGGTGAATTCACTCGTGCATGGTTAGAATAGAGCCATAACGATCGATGGAAAAGAGGAGCAAGAGAGTGCAGCACCACAGAATAGATCGGATCAGCTACTGAGACCTTTTAAGAGAGCTCGGCGGGCCGCTCTGCACAGTCCACGAATAAAGACGCAAACTCGATTTGTCGATACACGCTCCGGCTTCAGCAACTTACTAAAAGTTACAAGAAAGATTTAAACATAAATAAATCATTCGCCATTGAATAAATATATCAATTTCCCAATGAAAATATATACATATCAATTTTTCCATACATTTAAAATACAAATATAAATAATGTTTAGTATACATACATAATTGTATTATCATTCAATTTAATATTGAATAAAAATTTTATATTGGCAAATATGCAATGATGTTTACAGCTGACATTTGACGATTGTGGCTATGCAATGTTAAGAATCCAAGCAACGCCCATCCGTGGACTTCAACAAGAGTGAAAAGCATCTGTGGGGCAATATAAATCAGGTTTTGCGCGTAATCGATCAGTGTAATGTATCAAGCGGTGGATCGTTGAAAAAGTCAGTTAGTCGACAGCAGTAATAAATAAGGACATATAATTCCGTAAGGACAGGTAAAAGAGAAGTTTCAAAAGACAAAAGGAGAGAAAAAAAAAAGTATATTTATATGTATATACATATAGAGTATATAGAGAAAAGGAGAAAAGAATATTGGCAGCAAGGCGTTTATAGTACATCTTCGATGTACTATAAGAAAATATATAGAAAAGGGAAAGAAAAATATAAGGTTTATAATGCTTCTCTCGTGTATGTGTGTGTGTGTGTGTGTTCCCCTGTATATGACAGATGACACTGCAATACATGCCACCTGCTCTTATTTCGTTCAAATTTATGTATCTCACTGTCCAAGTCGACAAACAAAAAAAAATTTTCTGATCGACGATCTCACGTATATATAACTATATATACTTTTTGTATATATGTATTTATACCATCCATGAATATTTGTGAGTGTACGCATGAAATGTCGATAGGTAAAGCCACATAGTTGCCAATGCGGTTCTTTTATCTATCATCGTATCATGATTCAGCTACAAATCAATTTATCTGGGCTGACACGTTCGATCACGAAATAAAAAGAAAAAAAAATTGGCTGACGCATGGCAAACACATTCTGATACATGGAGTTTCACATCTCCACCGTGGAAATCACGAGATATCACTTAATCTCTTTCTATATATATATATGCATGTGTGTGTATATATATAGTTATATCGTCATAGTAATATATACGATGAGTTTATTTCGAATGCTAATCATCGTAATATATTCACTGCTCTGTTACGTTTACCACACTATCCAGAAACCATTCCATTAACTATTTGCTATACGTGAAAGGGCAATCAAACACACATACACATACATAATCCAAGTGAATATTCGTGTGTTCAATCTTCCATCAAGACGTATATTTAATGACAACATACATATAAAAGACATATAAGTATTTGAATATAAAATGTTGTTACTTGAATTATATATACTTTTGCTTCTCGACTAGTATGTATGTATTTATAAATAATACATGGATATAATTTTTTATATTCAACGTGTGTTAACGGAGTAATGCAATCGCAAGTATAAAAGGTAAATGTATATATGTGTATACATATGTAATGGAAGATGTGAATATACAAGCATTGGTTGTTTAATGCATTCTTTCACTGAGCATATAGTATGACGAAGAAACTTGGCGGCAACACACGGCGGCGTCGATTTGCCTCAAGATTTACGGCTAGCACTAAATATCCCAAGCTCGGTGTTATTATCGACTTTATTACACTACCGGATGCGCAACGCAACCCGTACGATAGGGTTAACAGAAAGAGCAATGCCATTTTGCGTCTGCGCCTCGTATATCATTTTGGTCCCATTGACTTTTCGTTATATACCAGTGGGTATCATCAAATATATATTCTTCATACTTACTTATATACATTTATATATACGGAGTTAACATTATATGCATGCGATAATATAATACAATGCAAAACATTTCATGCATCTGCGGGAGATTTTTATATTATATATATATATTTTTTTTTTTATGTTTGATGAAAGAATATTATTATTTTCTCTTTCAGGTACTTACTTATTATGTATATCTACCAATTAATTTTAATGTATATATATAAAGAGTACTATTGCTTTGAGGCGTTCAATTATACAAATTCAGTTTAATATGAAGATAAAGAAATTGTTTTTATATATATTTTTTGATTATTCAATGATAATGGTAATGGTGATGGTTGTTGATATGACGAGATAGAAATGGAATTGTAAAGACTATTTCGGCAAAATTGAGTGTACAGTGAACGAGTGATGAGTGCAAAAGGGAAAAGGGAATTCAAGATGGATAGAGAGGAATAGTACGAGAGAGAGAGAGAGAGAGGCAGTAAACAGTCCAAGAGCAAAGTGAAATTTATTCTGCAGGTACAAACGGATGTAAATTTATTTAAATCACGTGATTTCGACTGGCAGTTTATTGTGGCACGACGCGGCTTTATTTGCTTTATCACTGCATAGGTACAAGAGATGGGCGTACCCATCCGGTGCAAAAGGATTCTATTTTGCGGGAAAATTAAAATGAAATATCCGTTCCGCTGCAACGTTTGATATGTTTTTCTCTCGGAAAGAGAAAAAAAAAAAACAAAAGGCAAAACATATATGTATACACACAATATTTATGTATCTGTGCATTTATGTATATAAGTACAACTGCACGCTCATGTATGGATATATAATATGCGCCATAGGGACAAAATGAGGGTAGTTTTATATTTATGTATATGTAGAAAGAGAAATTGGAAATTGAGGAGAAATGACATGACGTAAGAGACATGATCCGCCCAGTGAATGTTGAAAAGAGAAAATAATTTTCGTCTCAGTCAATGTTTTGTTCGCTGCTACTGCATACGCATGTATTATAATCTTCGAATTCACGGCGATAGGAATCGAAAGTAGGGGGATTTCACAAGAGACGAAGAAACAAAACAGTGAATCGAGTCCCAGAGAGTACTGGCTTCTCAAGTATATACATACATGTTACAACAAAGGTCTTTCTCTCTGTACTTGAACGCACTCGGGACGATCGGTGGATGCGAAGGGAAAATATATCGCCGAAACAGAAATAAAATAAAAAGAAAAAAAAAACGCGAATAAATAAGAAAGAGGGGAACAGTGAAGTGAAGGAAAAGGGCAAGAGGCAAAAGACGGAGAGAGCAAATGGTTGGATGAAAAGGAGAAAAAAAAAAGGAGAGATGATGCAGGAGAGAAACGATGAGAATGGGTGCTGCTACTACTACTACTACTACTACTACTACAGTGTGGAACTACGTCGGCGACTGCGATCGAGGAGAATGGCAAAGACGCGCCACAGAAAGGATCACTGGAATTGAAAGAGGGTCTGGGGTAACTTCAATTTTTGAGCATAACTCATGCGCGGAGCGAAGCGCGCTTAAATCTTCTGTCCGAATAATAAGAGAAGCGCATTTACTTTCGGCTACTGCGGTGACAACCTATTGGAAACCCGTCGACGACGGACAATGTGTGTAACGGGGAGCGAATATATAAAGTTAGAATGAGTGAAGGAAAGGGGAATAGAGAATGCTCGCCGCTCTGGAGAAAACGGCAGCGTTCGTATATATATATATTCCTGTTTGGCAAGGTCGAATGAATCGTTATATTCGCTCTGGAGTCGGAGACCAACACCCGAGAAAGTCTGTACATACTCTTTGATTTTACCGTCTCTCTCTCTCTTATTTTTCTCATTGGCTTTTCGTATTATTTTCATTTCTTTTATATATTATCAAACTTGATAAAATGCATTGATGTCCATTTCAATTATTTGTTTAATTAATAATACACTGCTATATGACAGATATTTCTAAAAGCGATGAACATATATAAATATATTCTCTTTCATCTCATATGATAATATTCACAATTATTTTTATTAGTCATTGTATTATTGTGAATTTAAAATACATAAGTATATTTATAAATAGAATATTTAATTTTCATGTTTCATTGAAACAACAATAAATGCCAGTCAATATTCTCAGAAGAAAAAAAAAATAAAATATATACTCAATATTATAGTTTAAATAATAAAATAAAACCATTATGGCAATTTATTGTTATCTCATGCTATGAATTATTATAGTTTCTCACAATTGTATATTTTTTTTTCTACCTAATTCACGATATATTATCGCATTTAGTGATAAATACTGTTTCAAAGTTCACTTTTTTCTTTAATCCACGATCGATATTCACTAATTTCTGTATAAACACCAGGAAATCCAGCAGCCCGACAATCCTCACCACCCCATGAGACTATTCCAGCGAGACGTTTTTCAATGACAAGTGGACCACCCGAATCTTTATTACACACATTTTTAGCGCCGTCTGGCCAGCCAGCACAAATTTGTTTTTCCGGAATTCCACCAATAGCAGCATAACTTTCGTTACATTGAGCTTTTGATATAATTGGAACATTTGCTATTTGTAATACTGCAGGAAAGCCATTAGTAGTATTGCCCCAACCAGAAATTGTGGCAATAGTGCCAGGATTTGATACTTCACCGATTTTGAACATTTGAATTGGCTGACGTGTCTCATCCAAATATAATGGTTCATTCAAACGTATTAATGCGATGTCGTCGTGCGGTGGTTCAGTATTATTTTCATATCTCAATATTTCTGCAATTGTATGTAATGATCCACCATGATCATGAGTTGTGCTACCAGCGCGAATAGTAAAATTTTTATCATTTCCATTGACACAATGTCGTGCAGTAATAATCCACATATCAGAAATAATACAACCTCCACATATATGCTCATTCAAATATTGTAGACTTATTTGATAAGGAACTTTATCAATAGTTGTGTTTTCACCGCCAACGATTCGATTATCGCGATTACCCACCAATGATATGGGCCACGTGTGAGCTGAAAAAAAAAAAAAAAATAATATTTAATACTTCAACCTTGATGTCAATTTTAATAATTAATGCTTAAAAATTAATTTATATAATTAATTGATTATTTGATAACAATATTTGTATGCTATTTCATTGCTTTTTATTCTTTTTTATTTTATTTTCTCTTTTAATTCTTCATCGATACATATGTTTATACATGATTTATTTACACAGGTATCGATAAGAAGATCAATCGGAAAAAAATATCTTTGTAAAAAAGATAATGGTATTTACTTACCGTGTGCTATCGTATAAATGACTATGACACTGAAGAATTTAAACATTGTAATGTTTCTCACAGTACTTCTCAACGATGAGTTTCGTTACTCACTGACAGTGCGTTCTCTTATATAGCCAACTTAATCATTGTGAATTTGTCAATTTATTTATTTTCAAAGTGGGGAGATATAATATTTAATGGTATTGGTGACAAGTCTGTGAATTGACGATGAAACAGTTAATTTGTGAGTAACCAGTTTTACAAGAGTTCTTATAACAAGAGCGTTAATCAAATAAATATGTATACTTCTATCTACAAGTATACATATAACTATCGATTACTTTGAAATACTTATCTGTTCTTATCCATCACATTGCCTGAGGAAAACCCAATGCATTGATAAATTTCGCTTTACGTAATATGACAGTAGATCAATATCGTCACGTGCGTACTTGAATATATAATGAAAAAATAAAATTTTAATATAAAACTGATTTTTTGATTCTCATCAAATATTTTTTGGAATTCCCGTTATCTTACACGACATCTCAATAACGTGGTGATTTTTAGTTAATTATTTTTGCCGACGTTTTCATTATCATTTTACTTACATTTATATGTATATGTAAACATATATTTTTTCTTTTTATTTATAACAGTTGCATTAATAATAACGTCGCATGAATAAATCAGATATAATTTTTGGAATGTCACGTAATGACTGTGAATTAATGTCTTGTAATAACTGTAACATCACGTATATATACATACTTCTATTCATAATGAAAGTATCAACAATATCATCAATTTCAATGAAATTTTAATGGAATTTCATTGAATTATTTCACGATGTGAATATGAAATTCCAGTGAAATTGCAATCACTACACTGCATCATTCTCAAATTAATCCATCATATAATTGATTATGAAATATATGAGAAATTATAATTAAACGAACACTGTGTATTTAATCACTACAAGAATTTAATAAACCATTAAATTCTCGTTGAATGTACATATATGTATGCCTTTGTGTTAAATAAACTCCCAATACTCATATGTATGATAGTCATTGGACTATTTTATTTGAGAGGTATGTGCACATATACATATAAGCTTTGATAAAAATTGATCGAAACGTAAATTCATTTCGTATATATACATTCTCTCCACCGTATAATTAGCGCGACTCTGACTCTGTCGCTATCCACCGTCGATCGGACCCGAGATATAGTTCCTTTCTTGAATTAATTAGCCCATAGGGTCGAGCGCACGCCGCGGCCGGATTGGGTTACCCCAATTTCGAGTTCACCATTCTCATACAAATAAAATATACATATACAAATACTTTGCACAATGCATACAATTTCAAAAGAGCAATACTTTGGCTTCGATAACGAGAACATTCGTGTAAACGATCACTTTTCCAAATGAAATCCTTCGGTATATAATATACAGTGTAAAATAAATTAATTTAATATACACATTGGCGAAAATTCTTATCGAATAAAATAATGTATATAAAATAAAATGGAAAAGTAGCGATATTGATAATATATGTGATAAAATCCCAATGTCTATAGGTACTATATATAAAAATTCAAGCGCCAATGACAGGATTTTTGGAGTCACTGTGTCTGAAGAAAATCGTGTCTCTGTATCCTAAATGACAAAGTTACGAAGACAGCAATCGTGATCTCTTTGGGTTTTCTAAAAGGATTCACCTTGGGCTTGTGTGTGCCACGAGAGAATTGGAAAAATCCTCAAGTTTTACGAGGGTAAAAATTGTGAACCATAGAGTTTTACGAAGGCAAAAGTAAAGCCTGGATTTTATCCAGTTTGTGACATTGTCATTGTGTCATAGTGTGATAATATAACTGAGTCGTTGTAATCTGCATTGTCATAGTATTTTTTCGTGACATTAATCGACGAATCGCGCACAATATATATCGATGAAATATCAAAAAAAAAAAAAAAAACATGTATAATAATATTGAACTCCGCGGGCGGCTGCTCGCAGACATGGGTGCTACAAATGGGCGGGCCAGGTACGCGGTACCCTCAGGTCATATATGAGAGGGAACGAGAGGAAACGTGCACGGCCCTGCCGTGTTGCGATGAGAAGAGAGCGAACAAGAGGATAATTGAGGAAAGAACACGGTGGAGAAACGCAAAACAAGAAAGAGAGAAAGAGAAAGAGATGAATAATGCGCAGGTGAACTGAAATTCTCTACACACAGGCATTTTGTATTAGTAATAGTGTATGATGGTTGTGGTGGCAAGTCAGCACATGGAGAGAGAAAGAGAGAGAGAGGACTATATCAAGGTGAACCACTTACACTTTACCGACTAGATTACACTAAGCGATCGTCCAGTGAGAAAGAGAAAGAGAGTGCGAAAGGGCAAAGAGAAGAGCGCACACGATGGTAGAATTCTACTCGAGCAATGTCAGCAGACGCGGTGGGCGCATATACACAAGTAGAATACTGCCAGCAAGTTGTGTATAGGGACGGACGGGCGCATATTGCGTGTGTACCTTGGACGTAGTTTGATCACGATCGCACCCGACTTCCGACCAAAGTCTCATTTGAACACACAGGCTTTTATATAGAGCGCATACTTATATATATATCGCGCGAGCTACTGGTGCGCATAACACGCGACTTCACAAACCGTCCTGTATATATGTATCATACACCTCCACTGATCATTGTCTGACTTTATATGTGTGTAAAAATATATATATAATTTTTTTTTTTTGATGTTTCAACTGATAAAGTCATTTTTGATATATTTTTGTTTTTTTTTTCTTAATTAATTTATTTTTCTTTATATTATAAAATTGATTTATTTGTTATTTCATTAAAATTTTGATATATGGTTTCATATAGATAATGAATTTGTCGCATTCACATTGCGATCACATTTTTCAATCTTTCGTTATACACTAACTCTGTGCGATAGTACTATAACGTAAGAGAATTTATTCGGGCACATGAATTTCCAACAACGAAAGAGCGTACACTTATATATATTTCGACGTAAATTCTTAGATCAAGTGGGGTGGAGCGTGATATATATATACATTTATATATGTATATATGTATATATAAAGCTGAGATAGAATGTGAAGAAGTGGAGAAAATAGTAATAGGGTGAATGTGTAACAGAGGAGAAGTATATATTGCTTTAGTGTGTAAGAGGGGCCAAAGTGCGCTCGCGGTTTGTGTCGAAGAAGAATAAAGAGTCGGTGGGAAGTGGATTCAATGTCGAGGCATAGGTTATCCGAGATTGATCGTTCCGTTTCTTATTCAGCGCCCTTACCTTTTACGCGTTCAGTTATATGTCTGTGGTATTTGCACACGGTGCTTGCTTGATTTTCAATATACTATACCACCATGTATATATAACTATATTCAAGTCAATACAATTTATAGGAGAACAAAAGTTGAATAGAAATTGAATTAAAAAAATATATAAAAAAATTTACTTATATATAAATTTTATTTTCTCATGTGTCATGAGAATAAATGCAGTAAAGGATATAATCAATGAAATATGAAAATATTTTTTCAAATACTCTCCCATATTATATCTTCTATGTAGATATTATTTATATTTTATAAGAGAATGGACGAGAATGTTTGGCATATGGAAAAACACTTTTGGATCACGAGTGTGCGGTGGATGTTGCACTCTATCGTCGGATTCTTCTACCTACGACATCGCCGTCAACGCCACGTGGCCCGCATACTCATATGTACAAACATATAGACACACACACACACACACACTCATGGACATAGACATAAAATAAAACGGAACGCGTTCGGCAAATCGTTTCCGGTAGCCGTCGAGCCGCAACACGCGCGGCGCGTGCTTTGAATTTATGACGTCGATTTATGCCACACTATATAACTGCATCGACGCGAGTTTTTTCGCACTGATGCTCTCGATTTACCATTTATATAATCTCAAGAATGTCATATAAATATATATTCATTTGAATATTTTTTTTCCTCATTATTATAGGTTTATATTATTATTTATTTTAAATTAATTTCATATTTAAATTGGAAATATATATATATTTTATATATTATTTTATTGGTTATACATATCTGCATTATATACAGTGGCTTTGTATTTTATAGTGCTTAACAAATGTCATGATGCTGTAGTGTTGTCGACAACACTTGATTTCCAGTGGGATGAACATTGGTGCGTATATTATGATTGCCAAATCGATACGAGCCGCCGGCTCCGTTCAGGTAAGCCGAGAAGCTGATGCGCAGTGGCGTTCAAAATAAGCCTGTGAAAAAGAAAGAGATAAAAGAAGAATATATATATGCTCACACGTTAAAAATCCATGTGAGTCCCAAAAGAGAACGAGATAGGAATGGATCGAGTGAAGTGAGAGAGGATGTATGAAGTAAAGAAAAAAAAAAAGAAAAAAAAAAGACATTCCTTTGCCGCCTGAACGTGAAAGATTGTGAGGAAGGGAAGGAGGGCACCCCTCTCTCATTCTCTCGCTCCCTTTTACTTTCTTCTTCTCATCTCTCTCAAGCACACACTCCAATCTTTACAATTCATGGACATGGAAGGGGGGGCATCAGCAACGCGGCGCCCCTCAATTCGATCGCGTGTTTCGAACACGGGGAGCCTTCTCGTCGTGTATCGCGTGACGGTGCGGGACGCCGCAGGTTGGGGTGTGTCGGCCACACTCGCGCACACTTTGCAAGAATATTCATCCAAGTGCAAGAGAATGAAAGAAAGAAAGAAAGAAAGAAAGCATTGGTACACTCGACCACTCATGTGTACCCATGTAGGAACTCCCAGTCTTGAACGACGGGGCCAAGCTCGGACTTACTCTGGGCAACCGAGCCTCGGCTGTTCAATGCTGGTCCAGGCCTGGGTCGACCTTGAGCAACTTTTTTTTATATTGGCTCGAGCCCGGGCCAGCCTTAAACAGCCAAACCTCGGCTATTCGATGCTGGTCCGAGCTTGGGTCAGTCCATGAGCAACCGAGCCTCGGTTATTCAATACTGGTCTGAGCTCGGGCCAGTCCATGAGCAACCAAACCTCGGTTATTCGATGCAGGTTCGAGCTTGAGCCAGTTCCTGGACAGCCGAATCTGGGTTATTCGATGTTGGTCTGAGCTTGGGCCAGTCCATGAGTAACCGAACCTCGGTTATTCGATGCTGGTCCGAGCTTGGGCCAGTTCATGGACAGCCGAGTCTCGGTTATTCGATACTGGTCTGAGCTTGGGTCTGCTCCAGAAAACTGAACCTCGGTTATCCAATGTTGGCCAATCATGGGTCAGTTATGGATAACCAAAACTAAGTAAATGTTATTCTTTATTAGAAAAAAATAATAGTATAAATAAATCGAGATTGAAAATTATTATTATTATTTTTTTTTATCGTCACCATCAATTATTAATTTCAACTTACATAGGAAATAATTATCTACATTAATGTCAAAAAGAAGAGTTGAGTTATAGTTAAACTTGAATTATATAATTTTTTCTCTTTTTAAAAATATCAAATAAATATTTTTAAAGTGAAACAACGGAAATGAAGTTGATATTTTTGTCACCAGTTGGTGCTGAAGTTACGAAACGCTGGGCCTCTGTTTGTGATTTAATTAATGTACGTCTTTCGATTCGTTCGGTTGTGACTTAATAAAAATTTTATTGTTCTCGAAATTTCCTCATTTATGGTGCTAGCTTTATTAAATGTTGAAAAATTGGTCTTGATAATTATCCATCGTGAATTAAATTATTGTTTGTACATTGGTGAATTTTTAATAGTTTAAAACTATGTCAACTTCTTATTATCGAGTAAAAAAATGGCGTGCATTAAGAAAAAAAAATCAAAATCAATGTAAACAAAATACTTCAGATGTCCACAGCAAAATTTTCAATAATCTTACCATTGACAATAGTGTACAAGTAAATAATGATCCAAGTGATGAGTCATTAAGTGCTCCAGAAGTGCATAGTAACTCTACTGATAGTGAATCTGTTAACAGTGTTGTAAGTAATCATGAAGCTTCAATTAACTCTTCAAGTAATTCATCATTTCAACAAAATGATGACATTCTTGAAGATGTTGTTTCGAATAGAACTTTAAGTGAAAAACTACGTCATTGGGCTCTAGAAAATATAAATATATTAACCTTGAATGTAGTGACTCAATTACTAATAGTGCTTAGAGAAGAAGGACATGAAGATTTACCCAAAACTGCTCAGCAATTATTAGGGACAAAACATTGTCAACCTTTGAAAACTGTGCTAAGCAAACGAGACACAACTGCTCATTATTTATACATTGGAATAAAAAAAAGTCTTCAAAAAATAATTGCTCCAAATATTTACTCAGAAAAAACAATCACTGTTCAGCTGCACATTGACGGAATTTCAATATATAATAATTCACAAATACAAGTATGGCCTATTGTTTTAAAAGTGCATCATCAATATTATGAAAGTAAGCCAGTCGTTATTGCACTGTATTGTGGTGATTCAAAACCTTCTTCTACTGAAGATTATTTGAAAGATTTAGTTATAGAATGTAACGAATATATTTTGAATGGAATAACTTTAAATGAAATTAATTATGAATTTAAAATTATGTGTGTAATTGCAGATGCACCTGCGAGAGCATTTATTAAATGTTGTAAATCTCCAGGGGGTTTCTTTGCATGTGAAAGGTGTTCTACTGAAGGAATTACAAAAAATCGGAAGCGTATATACCCACAAATGGATAGTAATCTTCGGACAAAAGACTCATTTATGTACAAGAGTCAATTGGAACATCATCTAGAAAATGTTCAGTCTCCACTATGTGAGTTGGAAAATTTTGATCCAGTAAATGATGTAGCACTAGATTCTATGCATTTGCTGTACCTTGGTGCCATGAAAAATCTATTGGAAAAGTTACTTGTAGTAAAAAAACATCCAGCTCGATTGAAAAGTGATAAAGTTAAAATTTTAAAAAGAATAATGGAATCAGTATCATCAGATATTCCCAGTGAATTTGAAAGAAAAATTTATGACATTGATCAGATTTCCAAATGGAAAGCCACCCAGTTCCGGTTTTTTTTATTGTACATTGGGTTTCTGGCTTTTAAAGATGTTTTATCTACAAATAAATATCAACATTTTCTGTTATTATATGTAGCATGCAGGATGTTGAATGATTCTAATAATGCTTTACGTTACGTAAATTATGCTCAAGATCTGTTAAGAATCTTTTTTAAATTATTGCCATCTGAATATGGCGACGATTCTCAAGTGTTAAGTATGCATAATTTAATTCACGTAGCAGATGATGTTCGTCATTATAAAGTTTCTTTAAGTGAAGTATCGGCTTTTTGGGGAGAAAACTATATAAGTTTATTTAAACATTTAGTGAAATCTCCAAAAAAGCCGCTTACCCAGATCGCAAATCGACTGAGTGAATTAGAATGTAGTGGTAACTTGAAAATAAAAAAAAAATCTACCTTATGTAAATGTAAATACATACTGCCAATGGATTTATTCATAAACAATCAACAAAAATATTTTAAAGTTCAAGAAGTAAAATACCAGGGGTTCAAACTATCTTGCAAGCATCCAAATAATGTAACACAATTGAACAACGGCAAAATATTCATTATTGATAGTATATTGAATATCAATAAAAATTGTGTAGTTCAAGAAAATATTCACTATCTATATATTTATGGTACTATAGAAAGTAAAAAAAAAGAAGTCTTTGATTTTCCCACTCCGTCAACAGATGTTGGTGTCATGGAAATAGTTTCTTGGGAAAAAGATAAAATGCTGTTTGAAATTCAATACGTACATCGAAAATGTATGCTTTTCAATTTAAACAACTGTCAATATATATTAACATTGCTACATGTATAAGTTGATTAGCGATGGAAAAAAAAGTAAATATATTGAAACATGTCACCTTGCAAATTTTATTTTGTTTTATTATAGTATTTAAGTAACATAAAATATTTGAATAAAGGATAAAATTATTTTTTACTTAGAAGTTTGTATTATGTTATATTAAAAAAATATTCATTTCGATTAAAAATATTCTATAATATTTATTTCTTCATATTTTTTATGCTGAAATTTTATTTCATCTTTTCTTGGAAATCAATATTATATGTATTTTTTTTTTATTCAAATATAGTCTTTGCTTTACTTTCAGTCCTAGAGACAAAAGAAGTAAACAAACAAACGATGTATCATTCTCAAATAACACACACGCGTACGAACCATGCATTTCGTGGAACGCAACGCGTTCAGACTCGTTGGTGTTTTGTTTTTTCTATTTGATATTTAGTGGTACAATTCTCAGTCATCAGTTCAGTCTCAAACCGTCAAGTGTCTCAAGCTCGTCAGTTTTTTCAAAGTCTCATAAAAACTTGATTAATACTTTTAATTTTAAAATTAATATTATTATAATTATTAAAAAAAGATATTATAAAAAAAATCCAATTTAAAATCGAACATCAGTGTTTTTAAAATAATATCTCGTTATAAGTCTACCGGTAATAACTTTTGATAATGTCGGATTCTGACGTTCTGTATGTTGTGGTGGAGTTTGACGAATTAGTCAATAAAAAAAAGTGCGTGGAGTTGTTGCCAATTTCTTGGTTACTTGATGATGATAGCAGGTGTTATTATCCTTCCAAAAGGGACTATGACAAGGTTGAAGAATGGGTAAAGGATCTACAAGTTCCTAAAAAAAATTGGTCATCATATCCCGTAACCATCATTGCGAAAGCCAGTAAGTTATAAAGTAATAATTATCTAAAATATTTAATTTGTTATTTTTCTCATTTAAATATATATTCTGTAATTGATTTTTTGAAATGGTAATTACTGTTCCAATTTATACATTTTTTTTATCACAAATAAATACGTGGAAAATTTTTTTTTTACTTAAAATTCGCAATTCAAATAAATTTAATTGTTATTTCAGAAGACTACGAGCAAGGACTACGACGATTGAAAAAATCATTCAAAAAAAAAGTCGTGAATAGTTCGGACAGTGAATCTCAACAGGTAATAGATTCAGAACCGCTTCTGTTGGACTCTGCAGGTGTATCAAAGACATTATTTCAAACAAAACCCCTGACAAGAACTGAAAGTAATGCACTCGGAACAATCTTTGAAAATAACTCAGATTCCATCGCTGGTCCATTGAGTCAACCGCAAATAAGTTTCATCAATGAAGGTTAGTATACAAGCATTGTTAGTTACTTACTATTATCAAAAAAAAAAAAAAAAATATTGTAGCTATTAAACGAAATTATTTGATGTAAATTGAAAAAAAATTTTTTGAGCTTAATTTTTTTTGTATTGTAAAATACTAAAGTTCTCGAAAAGCAACGATATTTTTTTTTATTAAAAGAAATTTTATTTTATTCAAAATATTGTTCTATTAGAATATTATTTCTTCTTATCAAATTTTATTTTAATGTATGTAATGAAGTGTCTTTCTCATTGTTGAATAGATTTTTATGTGATGAAATTTCATATTTGTCTTAATTTAAATTATGTATTCTAGCTATTGAAGATTTAAAAATATTTATCAAAAGAGAAATTAATAATGCAAAGCGAAGTATTCTCTATGATTTGGAACAGAAGATTAATACAATTAAAACTGAAATATCGCAACGCACAGGAGAAATCGCACCCCCAGAACCTTGGAAAATCGTAGGTGAACTCTTGCCAGCTATGGAAATAGATAAATTTTTGGAATTTAATGAAATGTTGACTGCGGACAGCGAAAAACAAGAAGCACTGGTATATAAATAAAGTATTCAACTGTGTTTTGATATGATTTAATTTGCTTAATCTCATCTTTTTATATTTTCTGTTTGATTCACAGAAACAAATTTTTCGATTAGAAACTATCGGTTCCACTAATTATGAAACAGACATTACTAAAATTTTAAAAAAATTGATTGGGAAAGACGTTCAGTTACTATACAGTGGATGCGGCAGAATGGTCAATGGGGTTGGAAAAAAAAATTTTTCCGCGACTCAATTTTATAAAATTATGAATGGTAAATTTAATATTTTTACAATTAATATGTGCAGTTATATTTTAATTAATCAATAATGAACATTTCAGATTTCATACTGTCAAAGTATAGTCAATCAACGGAAAAACTGAAAGTTATTCATGTGACGAGTAAATTTCTAGCTGGTGCGAAGGATAGAGAGGGCGGCCGAGCCCAGCGATCAAAAAAAGATTAAAAAAAAAATGAAAAATAATAAGTTACTTTTTATTCTCAATTTACAAGTATTTATTATTGATATGACTGAAGTTTAAACTATGTAATGAGTGTAATTACTGCTATATTAATACTCATAATAATATATATCTCGTATAATACGTAATTTAATTGTTGATGTACAATTTTTTTTTTTTTTATGAATTTCATTATAACATACATAAGTTATGAATTGAAATTGAAAATCGAATAGATTTTTACAATTTTGCTATTATTGTAGAATAAGAAATTCTATTTTTAGCGCTGACAATAGTTCAGGATTGGGTCAACATTTACTGCCAGTCTTGGCCCAGTGCTGTGTACCAAGCTTGGGTCGACGTTAATTACCAGTATTGGCCCAGCGCTGTATACCAAGCTCGGATCAACCTTTATTGCCAGTCTTGGCCCAACGCCGTAAACCAAGCCTAGACCTTAGTTATCATCCCAGACTTTAATTAAGGTTGGGCCAATGTGGGTATGCTGCTTTGGGCCAAGCTTCAAAAGGATTGGTGCAGGCTTGGACCAACGATGGGCCCATCGTCATTTCCTACATGGGTACTTGCGGATATGATAGGATAAATCCCACGCCATTCTCAGGATCTTTATGTAACTTGAATATAACCGCGACAAATTTCGTTGCCTCATTTGAAATATTCGCAATATCAATATTTAATGCACCGTTGCCCCCTTTTTTTTTTTTTTAATATATATACGACTTGTACCGAAGTAATTTATGAGAATTTGAACAGGGACGGAGATATCACAAAACGAGTTTTATGAGCAGGGCTTTATTATGAAAAAAAGGAAAAAAAAAAGAATGAATAAAAAAATAAATGGAAGAAGAGAAGAAAGAAAAAGAAAAAATATTGAGAAAGCATCAGAGAAACTGTGCGGAGAGGGGCATTCTTGAGATTAAAATTGAAATCCTCTTCTTATTCTATCTATATAGTAGCTTCCTTCGAGGTTGCTTCGGATCATACGACTTTTCCTATATAATCTGTCCCGCCACTGCTCGAGCGTTCATCGAGATATTGTCAAACTCATATACATATATATGTGTCGAACATGGCTCGAAGAAGAAGAAGAAGACCAGTAGTGCTCGCGATATTCTTGGCGTGCTGGCTTTTGTTCAGATAGGACAATGCAAACTGAAATAAGAAGAGCAACAAGAAAATGTAGAGGTGAATATATATACATAGAAATGGAAGAGGATGAATCTCAATCTAAATGGCAGGCAAGACAAACGATGAACTTGGCCTCAACTCGACAAAATCCAAACGCAACATTCACAAATATATATATTTTTTTTCTTCATTTTTATCCATTGTACTTTTCTTTCATTTTATTGTTACTCGCGCTCGAGTGATTATAACAATAATAATATATACCTAAAACTGTCTTGATTTTTGCTTTGGATGAAATCAAGTCGAGAGAATTGTAAAAGACAGCCAAAGAGAAAACAATGAACGACAGCAGCCGAAATTCACCTGTCATTCTGGATAACTATTTACTACCGTCGCGAGAGCGCGCGGCCATGCGGATTCTTGCATACGTGAATATACATCCCATTCGTTGGATAGAAGGTTGATACAAGTTGCGCAGACCGCGGAGCGATCGGCGTTGTTTCTGACGTTTGGCTTGCAGGGCGGTCCGCCCTCATTAGACGCCCGAGAAGAACCCACGAGTCAGAGTATATTCTCTGCCGCAATGCGCGAGTCACGTTCTTTATACTATAAAAATCTCTTGTTCTCTCTTCCACCCGCGCCTTTTTTATTTCATGGCGCTTTATTTATTTTTTATTTTATTTTATTTCATTTTTTTCATTTAACCTCTCTTGCAACCCAATTGTACTTCCGACACAATCCCCAGAGGGCTCTGCTTGTTGATGCTTCGAGTTTTAAATTAGTTGTTTGCATCGACTCACTCAATTACTATGCACATTGCATACAAGTCATGAAAATAAAGAGTTTAAAATTTATTATTCATATTTAAAAAAAAAAAAAAAATACTTATTATTTTTTCTCCTCTCATACCTTGGCACTCTGTTATATATGTATTATATAAAGAACCAATTTTTCCCCACTTATAATTGAGTAATAAAATAATAATATTAATATGATAATATTACGCAGCTGATAGTTTCTTCATTGAAAAAAAAAAAAAATAAAGAAAAAGCTCTAACATACTTATTATTATATCACAGTTGTTGCTTTCAAATAACCGCAGCTTATACATTGAATCACTGCTGCATTTTACGTGGATAAAATATAAACATTTATATCCATACAAGTATAATGTTGTGGCCGTGTTTTCCATGTAGGAGTATCGAGTTTATTAACCGCGCACTATAGAGAGACCGTTGAAAGGAGATGGTTAACATCGCGGTTTTATATACACCCTACATGACTTTTCCACATAATTACCCAACTCTGTCCTATTATTAATATATTTTCACCAACATAACAAAATTCTATTACTATATACATCTATCGTCTGCCACATCACACAAATATAATGTATATATATTTGAATTTCGCGT
Organism: Microctonus brassicae; assembly: GCA_918226075.1. NCBI lineage: Eukaryota > Metazoa > Arthropoda > Insecta > Hymenoptera > Braconidae > Microctonus > Microctonus brassicae. Next base: position 3,907,202 of record OW445491.1, on the reverse strand, counting down.
CCCTTTTACGAGTATATATGTACAAATATACACGGACCAATGCCCTTAACATCATCTATGTAATAAAATACAATCGAGTTTGTCAAATCGCCGTCGGGGATTGGCGAAAGCTTCGTTATATCATATATATATATATATATATACATAGATCTTTCTCGAAAATCCTCTCACATATTCACATATATATTTATATCACTATACACCTAATATCAGAATTTTTTTTATCTACTTCTCGCAGAAGAAATTTATTGAAAATTGTACGCAATAAAAAAAAAAAAAGAATTTTCAAACTATATGTGTACTTATTTTATTTTTGTATTTGTTGATTGTTTACTTGACTGGTTGTTTCGTCTTCGATACAGATGGATTTATATCCATGTAATATGTATATATATATATATATATATACAGTATGTAATATATAAATATATGTGGCGCTATATTGGTGGTGGTGTGAGTGGTTCGTGGTTTTGTCGAACGAGCACGTCTCAATATTTGAGAAGATAATCGGCTTATGGAGTTTGGAGTATATATATTCATATACATATGTGTGAATAAGAAAGACGAGATCGCACGCCAGGTAAAAGACAAGCGTGAGCGGGCGCGCGGGCGTTGATATTATATAGTAAGTACAATCTGGATTCCGCGAACGTGATGCGAACGAGTTCTTGGATATCTCTCATTGCTGAGACACAGGGGTGTGATTATTTGTGGCAGCGCGCAACGACATGGTATCGCAACTGCTGAAAGAAAACATGGGATTTCAATTATACTTCAACCGCGACCATTTCATCAAAATCTATTGAGCTAAATATATATATATATATATATATATATATATATGAGCGATCGTGAATTTATTTAATATAATTTTTTCGTGTATACACAAGTTTTTGACATATTCACCATACATGAGACATAAAATAAATAAATAAATGATAATATGTATATAAGTAAAATGATGTGAATTTATTTGTGATATAACTTTCAAATACTGTCAAATAAATTGTTAAATCCAATGTCATTTATTATAACATTAGTGGTCTGGGCCGTAGTGCAATTAGCCAAAATTAACCGTAAATTGAGGCTCTCCACACGTGGCCCAAGTGTATATGGCCAATGTCGAATGTGAACGTTGGACGGAAACACAGTGCGCGAATGAGAGAGAACGATGAAAATTATTACGCCGGGTTCTCGCGATAGCTTACGGCTGAATTTGCGCCCCGGTATATATACACAGTGCATGTGAATATCCTCAAGCAAGCAAGCAACGACCAAGAGGGTAAAGGAAGACTGCTGCAGGTATTTTTTTTTTTTTTTTTCCTTATGTCGCTCGCAAACCATTTGTTTTCCGCGTAGGTCCCCATGGACGCGCGCAGGCGGCAGAAGACGATGAGCCCAAGCACTCAGACGCGGTAGGATAACGGCCAACGACAAAACTGGTTCTCGAAACCAACGCCACTACTATACTCCTGTATCTTAGATATATTCACAATAAATTGTGTCAATGTTATTCAATTAAGGTGCAGCATTTATATAAATATTTTTATTTCAAAAATTCATTTTAAATTGTTTTTCTACCCGAGGAATAAATTTTAAATAATGAAAAATGACAACTGATCCTTCATACAATATAAATAGAATAAGATAAAAATAAAAATAAAAATATAAAGAAACAATAAAATAATAATGAAACGTGTGTGATGTGAAATAATGTGCTTTTAGCACTTGTCAAAAATAATATCTAAAATATATTGTTTATGGTATATATATTTTTATTTGAGGACATTATTGGCGAGGTAAAACTCGTTGAATTTTAAGGCAGTCTGCGAATGGTACGACAGATTATATTCCTATCGCGCATGGTATTATGTATAAGAAATGGATATACGGAGAATGAGCAATCGTATAAGAGCCTAACGACAGCAGCAAAAAAAGATACAAGGTGAATGTCCCCATACGCGCTGGTATTTGGCCCGTATATATATATAAACACACACAACAAAATGTTAATCGTGGTAACGCGTTGGATAATTATTCAGATATTCCTTCAAGAAGAATGTCTCAAAGGTATCTAGATACCTTTAATGGGGCAAGCTTTCAAGCCGCTATCTTTCTACCCAAGACTTCATGCGGGGCTGCTTTTATATACTTTGTGTCTTGAACGCGCGCTCGTCTCAGATAAAATATACTCGTTCACTCTTTAATATCATTAACGAGTTATCGTTAACGATATACTTGGCTCTTCAATATCACAATTCCATTACACGTAATTTATTTCTCTTCTCGTGTATGTAATTGTTCACTTGTATACATACATTCAAATAAATGGTATTGTATTTTCATCGGACTTAAAATTCAAATAATCTTATCTTTATCTTGACTTTTGCTATTATATATATAATGTATTTAAACTTAATGTCATTTGTAATAATATACAGAATATTATTATATACACTATGAATGTATTTGTCGATTTTTTTCATTTCATTTCATTTCGTCTTTGGAGCTGAGTGGTCGTTTCGCAATTTCAAACCGCGGGAACACTCACATGTTTCACTTTAGGACCTTCCACTCCTGATTGACCGCTGGTGACTTCGGACATTTCGATACGAAGAAAAAAGTGAAGATCGAAAGCGTATCACCGAACCGGATAATTGGCCCGTCTGTTACTATCCAGGGTGAAACGAGAGAACGACAATGGTGGAAGAGCATCGCGCGCGCGGCAGGGCCAAACGATGTCGCAATGCGGAGATTTCGAATGAGAGTTACCGCCACAACACATAACGATGTCATCGAACATTGTATATATGTTTTCAGTTGAATTGGAAAATCTCTCATTTTTGTTTTTTTTTTTTTTTGTTTTTATTTTCGCGACATACTATTAACTCTAACGTTATTCTCACATACAGCCATTCATGATGAATTTATTTTAGCATTTGTGCACGATATTTATATATTAAAAGTCGATACAAATTCGATTGGAGTTCAGATGCGTGTTTGAAACATCTTTGGAGCCAACATTTGTTGAGAGTAGTATCCAAAATTAGTTTACATGACCATTAAAGAGATAGCATCGGGAATTTATTAAGGACCATTCAGGGTTCTCGTCTATCCTCAACCGACATCTATGTCACATGGGTACTCTTGGAGAGAAGAGCACATACTTTAGTGCCCAGGGTAGAACGGGTATTCGAATGATTGCAGCATCGCGGCATTCAAGCAACCGGTTTAGGTTCCGGCCCACGTTCATTGGAATCCCCCGCCTGTGTGTATACGTCTTTGTCGGAAACGATCAACGATGAATTGAATAAAGAATAATGGAGAAAGACTGAAAGGAAAAAAAAAATATAAGAGAAAAAACCGAGCGAGAAATGTAGAGAAAAAGAGAGAGGAAAAAAAAAGATAATATTAACTATGTGACCGCGATATTTCTGGAAACTAAAATAAGTTAAAAGGTAAAATTTGTCATCGTATATTATTTTTTTATAATATTAAACATCAGCGCTGATGTGATTCATGAGTTATAGCAATTGTTTTTTTTTTTTTCAGCTTCTTTTTTCTCTTGAAACAGGATAAGGTATATATTGGATTATTCGAAAAATAATTAATTGGTTAAATTAATTTCTGAAAGCGTGTGGACTATATGTAGACACCTGGTGTATAGTTCACACAAGTGGAATGGCGTATTACTTTCAGAGTTAACGAAAGACGAGAAGTACAATTACATGTATGCCATACGTAAATTGAGTCCATCAGGGATGTCGTATTGGATTCCATGAAATTCACTATCATTGGATGTATTCTAACGTACCACAGCACTCAACATGAATCTCAAGAAACCTTTTCGGTCTTTGCGAAGCATTACAAAACAGTTGGAAGTAGTGAAACCCCTGTCGAACATTCGGCTCTTCTCTCCAAATTACCTCCAGAAACAGGCAAATTCGATCCGTCCATTTTCCACTCAAGTGTTTTGTTGTCTATAATGTATATGTATATATACATTGCATTTCCCACATTCAATTATTTACCATTTTACCAGAGTTCATGCTGAAGACCTATTTATCTGATGGTTGTGAAACTGATAATAACTATATTTAATACTCTATTTAAAAATTAAAAAAAATAAAATTAACTTTATAAATTGAGTTTAATTTATTTTCCCTTTTCTTCTTTCTAGTGTTATCAAAAGTTTCATTGAGTTAAACTTTGTCCATTGGAATATTTTTACTGATGCTCTTAGCTTCGAAGAATAAACTGAAGAATAGGAGGATGGCAATGCTTTTCACAGAAGGTGGTGGTTGGTGAGAGGTAAAAGCGTGCGCCAATGTGTCTGCGAAGCTCCCAACCCAACATTTTTCGTATTCATGGAATAGCGATTGCTTCCGGACAACCTCCCGCCGCCAGCCTCGTCGTCGACGGAATACGCTAATTTTACGAGTGCTCCTCCGCGCGTCTACCCAACTCCCACTCGCCACCATCTTTCACTTGTTTCTTTTCTACAGAACATGGCTCTGCAGTTTTTTACTGCTTTCGTTCACTCGGTTATTTAAATGTATTCGATCGTGTAAAGGTACTGGCAAAAGATTTTATTTCACATCAAGATGTATGGTGGTACAAAGTGCAATGTGTTGTATACATGAATCAACTGCTGTAGCTACTACCGTATTCCTTTTATTGCACTTAATAATTATAGTTCAAGACGGATAAGAATAAAACATTGGAAGAATAAAGAAAGAAAAAAAAAAAAATATTTATGAATAGCCATATTTTTTAACGCCTGAATTCCTGAGGGTAATTCGAATGTAATTCTCTATATACACAGCTTCTTTGACTCACGCGATATATCTTATAGGTATCTATATATATATAATGGGTGTAAAGGGAGTGTAAACCTGAATGAGCAGAAAGAAAAAAGAAACTACAATACACCACGCTGTGAAAGTTTACAAGTTTGGTCTCGCAGTGACGATACGTAAAAAGTCCTATTATGGCTCACCTAACGTTTGTAAACACGATGCCTAAGAAGCGCGAAAAAGCCAGTGAGGGAACAGAGAGAATGGGAAAGTATAATGCAAAGGGCGAACAAGGTAAAGAAGAGAATGATCCTGGGAAATTGCCACTGAGTGAGAGAAAGTTGGCGCACAATTGGAGGATGAGATCCAAACGACTGGCAAGGGAAAGAGTGCGAGGGTGCGTCGCGACTCGCTCTTTGTTAACTTAACTTTTTAAAACAGTGAAAGTCATTTAAACTTTGTGACTAGCACCCGTGTCACCTACCTCATTTTCTTCAACCTTCTCGATTCGCTTACGACATCCCTTACCCGCATTTTCGGGCTCATCTATCCCTCACATTCTTGCGCGTTTTTGCGCTCACGAGCTCTTTCATTTCGCCTCTGGCACGCAGTTATCCTGATATTTGATCTATTTTTTTTTTCTTACCCCTCACAATTCGAAGGTTGTATACCAGAGAGTTCAACAGCAATTCTGACAATGTCAATCACTTCATCTGCGCGTTTTATCACATTTCATCAAATCACATTCAAAATAAAAAAATAAATAAAATTCATATATAAAGTATAATGTAAAAAACTTTAAATATTGAAATGTTGTATGTCTCGTATATATATCGCTACAACCAATTTCTCAACCAGGATTATATTGGTTGTATCATTGTAGAAAGCACAATGTTCGTATATACGTAACGCAGCATTGTTCACTACTCACTCATCCGCTCTATCTATCTCTCGTTTCCTATATGCTTTACCATTTCTACCTACTCAATGTGCGTATAGTAACCAGTTGTACTGTGTGACAGTCGTAAGCATTACCATACAGGGACCAGTTCAAACAGACGTAGACTGATGTATGCGCGGTTCGTCAGTGCATTCGAATTTCGTATTCAAATGGCGCATCTCTCTGCGTCGTGGAGTCGAGATGGTTGCTGGTTACCTCCATGTGTACTACATGTGTACACCTCTGTGTTTTACCATAAGGTATACATATGTATAGATAAAGGGTTGGGCATCATTGTGGCGACATTGGGATTTACCTCTTCTACCACTCCTCTCAACCATCTCACCTCAACAGAAATGAAAAGCTAATGTAAAAGAGGACTCCAAAGCTATTTATAACTATGTTTATACATTCATACACTCAAATCACTTTCACGAATATTCAATATTATTTCGTTAGTCAAAGTGCTAACACAACTGCAGTATATAGATATTAATACATGAAATATGCATTACATAGTATTCACATTGCTTTGCATTCATTTGTTATGGCACATGAATTAATATAACTGACCAATATCCAATTATGTAATATTCCAATGTAAATATATACACAACTGTCAAATATTACCATAGCTTTGTCAATATAATACAAAGATCATTCGATATATATATCTGAATTTACGTAAAATTCAGATTATATCCACAAGACATTTTCGAAACTGCTATATACTATTGCACCGATGCTATATTACATTACTACTTTGATATACATATTGCTTGCAATATATGCAACTCTATATTGCAAAGCCATATACATACACAAACCTGACATTTATGGGTTGTCTTTGTCGAATGAGCGTAAAGGCGGCGATTCAAATTAGTGGAAACACTAGTTTGTGTTATGGCACGTTTGTCTATGAGTTGGTAGTCATCTAAGCATATACGCATTGACGTATGCTATTGGGGTTGGTTAACGCGGTCGTGTACATATTACGTAAGAGCATCTTCTTATCCTACCTATATACATATATATACATGCATTCGAAGTGTACATATACATATACACGTGCATATATAGTGTCATAGTTGTTCAAAAGGCCCCTTTGTTATTATAGCTTCACACGCATTCTCCTTGGTTCGCTTTCATGATGAGAATCACGATGCGTTCGCATACATGCCTTACTCACTTGTCTTGTATATAATAATATACATATATATATATATAAGTGTTTTATATATAATATATAGATGTAGGTAGCGAGCAAGTGAAAGAGAAAAAGAAAGTGATGCTGCATTGGAGTTTACCAAGCACGAGATATAGGTATTATGGTCTCGGTGATTTAATCGAGAAAGGGCAGATTGATCGCGTATGCTTACCAACTGCACACTACCCTATAGGTGATCCGATAACTCCAGCCTTATAGCTTCCTTGGTGCGCGCCTTTAAGAGAGATTTAAAACGTCGTTACTGGCATTGCAATATTCCCTAGGTGAAAGAAAAAGAAGAAGAAGAAGAAGAAGGAGCAGAAAGAGTAGATGGAGACGAAGAAGAATAAGAAGGAGAAGAAGTAGAGTGAATAAAATAAAAAAAAAAAATATAAAAACCCAAGTCTAGAGCTATTGCATATTCTCACGTTCCATTTACACTTGGAAATAAAAAATACCCATTTCAGTAAAACATTTTGTGTCAACAGGAGATTAGAAGTGGAAAAAGACGGTGATGATTAAAGGTGATAGATATATATGTAGGTTACATTTATTGTCACTTATCATTTTAAAAGAGTTCTTATTAATATTTTAATAGAACTTCTTTTTTTTTTTTGCTTTTTATAAATAAGAAATAAGTTTATTTCTTTTTATATATACACTATTGAATTTATTTCAATTTAGTTTAAGTAGTCTATTGCGATAGTGCAATAGATATATGTATAAAGGTTTTGTGAATGCGTTCTTGAGAATATATATTGAGTTGTGGTATTTTCAGAATAATATCATTCAAGTTGTATAACTGCTAAACGTAGAGAATTGGTTCTAACGGCATAACTCGTCTCTTGATCGCATCTATGTATATACATATACAACTATAATACCGCTGCCATTGTCAAACCGACGAAAAGCCCATCGCAGTTTCGCACACGCGACCCCCTTTAGCACTAAACCCAAATTCATTCGGACTGCCGCCCCTCGGTGACTGGATCCGCGTGCCAGGAATATTCATGATGCTTTAGTGAATATCGAGATTTAGGGGAGTATATAGACAGCGCGGTTTCTGTACCCCAGTGTACAATCATCTTTAGTACATAAACGAACGATTGCAATTCACCTATCTCTACATACAATAGTTTACAAATTTTGTTGAATAGATAAAAAAAAAAAAATTCGTAGAGTTATATTTGTTATTATAACAATTAAATAATGTGTAAGAGAGTGTATGTTTCATCACTTTATGGTATATAATACATCACACTCTAACACAGTTGAAGATAAACGATAGGGAGATTGATTCGAATGACTGCTGTGAGGGTGAAAATACATATAAATGCAAGGGAGATAATGGAATAGAGTTAAATTGAGAGAAGAGAGACAGAGTGAAAATGAGAGCGTTGAAGAGGGTTTTCGCGAGGTATATGTATATAGTGGGCGATTCGTGGCGCGCAATGGTGGTTATGGTTATCCATATTTCGAGTCGTTGGACCGCATAGAGGGGTCGCTCGGGTTCATTACAGTAATCTACCCTTCCTGACTAACGCATCGCTGGTTATGTATAATCGCATCGGAGCTCGGCACACTCTTTCTCTCTTCGTTCTCACTCTCTTTTACTTTCTGATATTCCCTTGCATATATACAAATAATTCTACAGCGCAATATTATGCCAGTATGGTCTCGCACCGGTAAGTCATTGAGATAATTATTATAACAGAATCGATTGAATTTACTTTCATGCAGAACGAATTGGATATTAAAAAATATTTTATCTCGTTATTTGTATGTTGTAGTCGATCGGGTTATAAATAATTTTCGACCATATGGATAGTCATTGTTTATGTACTCATGCGATGGAGAATTTATTATAGCATTTAATTTGTTTTGACAATCCAATAAAAATAAAACTAAAGAATTTCTGCTGCACTACTTGTAATATTGGATAAAAAAAAAAAATATTTATTCGTGAGAAATATTGCAGATGATATATGTACAGTCTTTTTATGGACATGAAAAAAAATTGTTAAACACAACTGTCCAGTTTGCTAATGTATATCAAACTACCCCTTTTACGTTGTCGACAATCATATCGTCTATAAAAACTTTGCCAACTTCGATACTTATATTAGTATATACATGTATATATAAATAAGTTTGAAACTATAAGTTTATGAAAGACCATATTTATATACGTGAGTATTATTAAATTATTATTTGTGGATGTTCGTCTATGAAACAAATCGCAAGTTATATTTAAGAGTTTTCACGATGTAAATTAGTTGGAAAAAAAAAAAAATAAAAAAGATTTAAAAACTATATGTGTATAAGAGATTTAATGATGAATGAAGAAAAATTGATGTATTTTTAAACGAGAAAAATTATGAATTTAAAAATAAATGAAAACATGCGTGCATGTATTATATGGGATGTATATGAGTAAACGTCGAAGGTTTCGTGACGACGATATACCACTTTTTGAAGCGAGAGCGAGTCCATGGGGATCCTGAAACCAAACGAGTTGAGCCACCCATGGTGTCCGTTATTGGAGGACATTAAGTCATTATTGATTACCCTCTCGGCAAACGAGCGCACGTCTACCATAATATAGCATGCAGTGAAAAGTAAAAATAATAGAGGACGCATGCGAGTTCACGATGCTCTTTATGCCCTCATCTTATGATGTATACATACCCCATATACAAGGGGGATATTTTCTCGACCTCCTGCGAAGACATTACGATAACAAATCGTTTTCATTTTCAATTTTGGCTTCTATATATTACAATATGTCATTCATATTGATTATTGACATGTTTATATAAACAATCGTCATATTTCCTTATTTATCATTTTTATTATTTATTTTAACAGTCACTTTATCTTTTGATATATGTGTATCATCATATATATGAATAAACCAAGTGAAAATATTACAAGTAATAACGATATAAATCTCAAAGATCAAGAAGTATCATTCATTTTATTTTTCTTTTTTTTTTTTCTTTTAGAAAATTAAAATTTTTCTCGCGTTCCAACAACTCAGGCATCATAAAAATGTTTCCTTTTACACGGCCAGTAGTAACAAAATATATGTCCAGGATTTTATGAGGATCTGCCGTATCGTATATACATATACGAAGGAGATGAAGCACAACGAGCGTGCACCTTGTATAACGTATATAAATAAATACATGTACATAATATATATACATATATATAACTGACGGTCGTTGCTAGCAATGGCAATTTCCATGGTAGTTGGATCGTACGCAGTCTCTATCCCCGCGGCCGTTGTCCATCCACCCGTGGTATTAGGCTATGTGATAGTTTGTATATATATATACACACTATACAGAAACAGGAAGGGTGTGGAGAGGTATATATACGGTGCGTATGTGCCGGGCTAAAGTCGACGAGGATCCGGGCATGCGGCTGACATGGTTTGGCTATAAACCACATAAGCCCTGGATTACAGAGTCCTCGTCGCGGAAATAGGTGACGCTAGCCACTGTATCAATTAAGGCACATCTGTGTCACTCGCACGATAACCACGAAAATTACGAGCGAAAAAATAAAAATACAAATAAATTAATGACGCATAATAAAATCTATTTACACGGATGAAAAAATATATATTTTTTGCTGCAATATTATATGTATATAAAATATAAATTACTGCGTTATAACACTCATTGGAATATAAATCGTATATATGTTACTCAGACATGCGGTGCTGTCAGTAAAATTTTCAAGCGAATGGAAATAAGTGCGTGCGGGTGAATATGAACATGCTCACAATATGTTTGTGTGTGCTCCGTTTCACGTCGTCCCTCCTCGTTCATTTCAATATATTTATTTTTATTTATTTATTTATTTATTTATTCATTTTTTTTTTTATCTGTTTTATTTTTCATTTCTCCCTCTCGCATGCCAACGAAACCTCGCGGCAACACAATTCTGTCCTTCTTTTCTCTCTTTTTCTCTCTCCTCAATATCCCCTTCCAGTTTAGAAGAGACCTGTAACCTCGGGGCTATTAGGGCGGACCGGAGTATTTGAACCTCACACTTCGATTTCGAAGATCCGACAGGCACCTGCTCTTTTGGGACTGGGCGGTCCATAATTACCTGCCCTATGTTTCATCCATCGGCCTCGCCGCGTTGGGTAGATGTAATCAAAACGAATGATTTGAAAACTCAATTATCCTTTATTACATCTATCACACTGTCTTATCGATATTATATTATGCTCTTACCTATATGCATTTATATAGATTTCAAATGATTTTTATTTATTTTTATTCTCATATATCTATCAAATAATTTTTTTAAATTCATAATATACAATACAAATTACAATTATATTATCCTATATATAATGTATGCATATATAAACACGCCCGTAAACACAAAGTTGTTATCTGCATTCGACAATTGAAGATTGTAATTTAACTTGTATTATTCCCTTTCATTGAACTCGATACGTATACATTTTACATTGGCCAATCTCCGATGAGGCATGTAAAGTTTGCGTGTCTCATCGAATAGAGATATCGTTCACCTTAACGCGCTGTAAAATCGTAGACTGCACGGCGGCGCTTTCGACATAATATAAACACATCTACATGTTTATATACGTAACAAACAGACACATATATACATATACATATACACATAGAGGTATATAAATGCTACTATACAGGTATATTTGTGCCTGAGGGTGAAGACAAGTATTTGGCTTGAGTTAATTTGTTGCAAAACCCAAACACGAGCACGTTTTCTTGCATTGTATAACAACGTAAAGTGTGCGGCTTTGTGGATAACGTCGAATTAACATGATATCATACTCTATTGTATATATGTATGTATATATTTGTGTATTATTGGTGGTAATAGTGTTGCAAACGTATTACTATATATTCAAATGACTTTATTTCTGCATACAGACGGTATATACAATGTGCATGGATATATACTACATATATTGCAATAAAAAAAATTCAGCTAGTCTTCAATTGCCTCTCGTTGTGTATATATATGCAGCGTGAACTGTTTTTCAAGCATGTTTTTTACCAGCTAACACTCGCAAAAAAGTTTTATTCGCTACTTTCCAATTCAAAATGTTTGTGGCAATCCAAAAGTTTTAAATGTTACTGTTGTTCTTTATTATTCTTCGTGCCTTTTTTATTTATATAAATTCTTTTTTTTTTTTTTTTTTTATGTCAATCCGTTTCACATTTGAATATAGGAAAATCTTGGATAGTCATAAGTACCATTCAACAATCGAACTAAATTCAACTGCAATAAATGGAGCAGAGTTTTCGTTTATCGTGTTGAATCCCTATATATAGATTGGTTTTTTTACACTTAACGTACTCGAATTCTCCCATTCTAAATGGACTATATAATGGGAGATAGAGAAAACTCAATTCACTGTCCAAATGTGAACTAAACAAAAATATAAAAATAAAATCCATGAATATAAATTTTTATTTTAATTGAACGAAAAATTTAATCTTACACTTTGCTTCATTATAATATAATTTCAGTTACATAAAATTTCATATTTTAAGTGAATATAAAAGAGAATAAGTAAAATAATATAATAACAATAATATGAAAATAATGAAAAAGAGGCGTTCAGTTAAATTTATTGGTTGAGCAATATCACGAGACATGTATTTCGTTCCATGGCGTCACAATGTTCCACACCGAGGAGACTGTTAAATCATTCGATTTTTATCATCTCTCTCTCTCTCTCTTTCTCTTCATTTCATGTTCGTTTTCCCTGTAAACTCGCGCAGCACAACTCGACGTAAGCTCTCATGTTATGCCTGAACTCATGACGGTCTTCATGCGCGTTTAACATTTTCATATATTCGCCACGGTCGGGCCACATGTTAATACGATGATTTAAGGCCGATGCAGCCGACTTGTGTATGTATACAAGTACTATATTTATATGTATAGATGCGCATGCTTTTATATATACATATATATATATATACGTATGTGTGTGTATATATGCGCGTGCGCGAGTACGAGTCTGTCTCAGCTTCTCGGACTTGAAACCAAATGAATACGGCTTCGTAATACAGAGAGACAGCAGAGGTAAAGTGCGTGTTAATTCGATTTCATGGTTTCGCAGGTAACACCCAGACACATATTCCATCGACCCAAAATGTGCGAATCGATAAATCGATTGAGTTGCCGAGTGTCAGATATATTCACATATATATATATGTATAGGTTTATGTTAATGGACATGAATGCATATAATACACACATCTAAATTTATTTATATACCTTCATTGCAGGTATATGTATTATGCATTCACGCAATGGATTTACTTTTAATATTATATAATACAGTGTAAATGCTTGCGTTCTTATCTCAGTGAACAAACACACAATGTTGGGATTGCAATTATTGCTCTTTCTCTATTATTTATTTATTTATTTTCTTTTCATATATACTAACACATTCACACTGTCCGATAGTGATGGATGAATTTGAAGCACATATATAGTCCGCGCACTGCGGCTGAAAAGTTCAAGGAATCGGAAATTTCGAAGGCGTGTGTAGAGTCCATCAGGCGTGTGAGCACTCTCAGAGCTCGCTCATTCGGCACGTAGAACTCTGCGGGGCCGGGCCTCTCATTTGCCGGTGGATTGTGTCGGAACGTTAATGCTCCTTTGGCACGCCACCGACGGAGAGGAGACTTACCGGTGCAAACGGGACAATGCAAACCCAATGCTCGCGCCAGAGTTGAAAATATTTATTTCTCTTTCCACTTTCTTTTTATTCATATAAAAGAAATAATAAAAATACATATACACACATATGTGTGTATATGTATATATATATAATTTTTTTTTCTTGATGTTTTATTTCTTTTCTCTTCTGTGCCTTAACGATAGTTGAAATTATCGGTGAATCCACAAACGGGGGACAAAGAGACGTGTTTTCGTCGCCGATTCACGATAACATGAACGCATGTATATATAATATATATCTATACATACGCAACGAGCACCTCCAGCGGCAAAATCGTTTCTTTTTTCCATCTTCTCTTTGCACCCAGAATCCCCTGTACATACATAAACGCCATGTATATAACAAGGAAGTGGCAACGTGGTCTGGGGTTTTGGGGACGAAAATTTATCAGTTGGTTCGATGCCGCGGTGTTACTTCTCTAATTTATACCCGTACATATATACGCTCACTCTGTACCTTATACCAGAGATTCTCATTTAATATCAACACGTCACTATGTGTACATATGGATATATATATATATATTACTACAATAAAACACACATATATACCTACATTAGGATGTTTTATTTTTAAGCGATATTTTTTTTTCGTTTGTGAACAATGAAAATCTGATAATTTATACAAAAAAAAAAATAGCGTTTATTGTAAGATAATAATTAATGTCAAATCAATAAATTCCAGTTTGAAGAAAAATTTTTGTCAATTATAACAACAAGTAGAGCAACTTTTTTGTAGCAAATTTAATGCCCTACCAAAGCTGTATATTCATTTTTTTCAAAAAAAATTGTTGATTACCGAAAAATCGAGTTGAAGTCAAAAAAAATTTCTCGTGTTATTTATATGGAAAATCGAATTTTTGAATTCACTAAGCCTCTATAATTAACTCAGAATTTTTTCTTTTTGTATAAATTATCAGATTTTCAGTGTTCACAAACAAAAAAAAAATTATCGCCTAAAAATAAAACACCCTAATAAATACATATATATATACCTTTGTAAGTCACACGAATCTTCACACATACATAGTGGAAACTTGGGACACACCTGAGGGAAACTCACCATTCTCATGACAATTGAAACTTTATAGCAATTGCAAATATATAAACCGCGTAACTAATCGCGTGCTCAATTCACATATATAATATATCGAAAAACTATTTATATACGCATCTATACATAAATATGTGTATACATTATATAAATAAAGGATGTGATGTGATGTGTCAACGCGATTGGTTAACAAATTTTCCACTGGCTTTAGTGTGAGCACCTGCGCTATTGTTTTCTACTTCACCAAAATTTAACGAGGAAATACGATAATTTACATTATTCCCGGAGCATTAGCGAGCGTCGATCTAAAAGGTGTGTAACTATATAACATAAACAGTGTGGCGTATGTATATATAAATAGATTTATCGTATATAATACATATATATATATAGATATATATTCATATTATACATACTGAAGAGGTTGCATGTTATGTACAGAAAGACAAAGGGTGAGAAACAGAGGGGGATCAATCGATAAGCGTTAGGTAGTATAGATAACGTATACGTGTATTTCACATTCATTGTACATTATGCCCCCGAGGTGATTGTTCGAATTAATTGTCTGCTTTTGTATATATATGTAGACACTATATAGATGTATTATATATGTACGGATGTTTATATATTCATGTATAAATTGTATTAATAATATTCACAAGATGTGAGCGACAAATAATGTAGCAAGTAATTTTTTATTTAAGAAATAATTTTTGGGTTATTAATTATATTTATATGTTTTTAAATATTAATATATGGCCATAGTTTTTCACGGATTAAACTAATTGGATTGATTGGACATAGATATAAGTGATTTAATATTGAATATATAAGTTTTACCAGCGGGATACTCCCCCGTGTATTTATGTCAACTCACAAATCCCCGGATTGAAAGCGGCATATAAGCATTCTAAAACATAACACGAGTAATTAATTGTCTAGCGAACGAATGATGTGACTATCTCACGCGACTCGCGATGTATATATATACGCGGGGCTTGTTCCAGTGGCCTCGCGCACACATTTCTCTTTCCTTTTCTTGCTTCTGCCATATATTTATATCATCTCATCTTCGTTTTGTTTTTTTTTTTTTTTTTCATCTCTTTCTTACTCGATTCCACAGGCCAACTTTCTCTCACTTTACATTCTCTCTACGTTCTCTCTTCTTCAATGTTACTCGATTATTCAACCCGTCATAAAGAAAGCCCTGGCTCATAGCAGTATGATTTAATAAATTCTCTGTCCTCTCGCTAGTTTGATTTATTTGTTGCTAGAGCTCGCTCAATGTGCGGTAGCGATCTTCACTTTCTCTGCCCATTATTCTCTCTACCATCATCGTGATGTTGTTGCAATATATCGCACGTAAATATATACATACAATTATACGTATACGTAAACGTATGTACACGTTCAGTTACCGATATCAGTTAGGAATTTTTTTTTTTTTTTTTTTTTTCATTTATATTATTTTGTATTTATAAATCCCTGCGTGGGTGCATTGACAGTCAAGAAAAATATGTATTTTATTCAAAGATGAAGAGAAAGGATTGGAGAGAGTGGGTTTTCAAATGGAGTATAATGTATTGTATTAAATGATATTGTATTGCATTTTAGACACACGAGTGCCTCGTAACTATTGTCCATTTTGATAATTATTTTGCCGTTGAAGACACCAGTCCATTAGCATATTTAATTAT
Source organism: Microctonus brassicae (assembly GCA_918226075.1). Classification (NCBI taxonomy): domain Eukaryota; kingdom Metazoa; phylum Arthropoda; class Insecta; order Hymenoptera; family Braconidae; genus Microctonus; species Microctonus brassicae. Next base: position 3,890,737 of record OW445491.1, on the reverse strand, counting down.
GAATATTTAAAATTTTTGGCGCAGCGGGATGCGCACAAACGCGCTTTACCACCACAGGGCTCGTCGTGAGTATTAAAATAAAGCTCGCACGATGCACGGGCCAGTGCGAGCAGAGAAACCCATGTCGTAAATTCAACCGGACGCACACATATCCAAACGGACGAACTTGGAGTTTGTTGCTCTCTCCAATCTTTTGCGGCAGAAGAGAAATGAAACGCAAAAAAAAAAAAAGAAAAATATAAATCTTGAAAAAAAAAAAAAAGTAAATAAATAAAATAAAATGAAATAAAGAGTAGAAAATAACCATTCAGTAGACAAGCGTACACGATACATATTGCTCCTAACAGGGGATGAGTATTCAGGGTACTGGCGAAGAAAACGACAACGAAATAGTGGTAGATAAAACCGAGGGAGAGAAAAAGAAATAAAAATAAAAAGCTATGAGCTACTCAAAGTCGTGAGTTCATTCGCGCAATCAATATATACGTACTCATGCGTATATATATATTCAACACACATGTATTTTTATATATAGAGATTTGTGTTCTGGGTTTGGTCAATATTCTGTTGCGGTCAATGCTCTATTATAACTGAAATAATTGGTCGAACAATTCGTCAATTAATTTACTAAATTTAATTGCCTCCAACCTATTTAATCATTTAATTCCATATACATGCTATAGCTACGTATACGATCATCAGATTATACTAAATCCACCAAAATAAATATATATATACGCATACATATAGCCGATAAAAAATTTAATTTTTTCCTCATCATCATATGTATAATGTCTGGGCTATCAATCCAATGTTATATTCACTTTGATGTTGGGCGAGCCTGATGTTTCTCGCGCGCTCTCCGCGGTTTGCGGTTGTCGTATAAACCATGTCGACCCTCCACATTTCCATTTGTATTCTCTCATCGGCCCGCAAGTAGATTAATCGTCTGGTCTCTCTGGCCGGCACGTCAGTAAAATCCTACATACATAATATAATGTACCCTCGCAGTGCACATGATATACATATTGCGCCTGTGGCGTAACTACTTCCCGACAATGTTAGAGGTTTTGATGTAGGATAAAATCGTCAAATTACCTCGATTAATCCTCCTTTATGCTGCCAATGTATTGTGTATATACATGTATAAAGCAATCAAAGGCTGTATAGTACATATAGGACATAGTATAGTAAATAAATATAGTTGAGAATGGAGGCAAAGACGAGCTACTGTTCGACGATGACGATGACGACGACAACAGTGATGACGATGATGGCGATATTGTAGCATTATGGGCAAGGGTATATATAGTGCCTTCATTATATACTAAAGAGAGTTAATTATAATGCGGGTAGACAGGCGGAACTTTGTTTATTTTCATCTTGTAGCTCCTGGTAGTGTGGTACAGGTGTAAACCCCGGCCCAAAGTGAACCGCACATACGTTCATTATTTGCCACCTGTATCCCATCATAATGAGCGCACTGCCAGTGCAATCTTACTTTTTATTGAATATTATATTATAGTGGATTGAAACAATCAACTAAACGAATATATATATTTAATAGTCCCACAGGTATTTTATTATTTAATCGGCTTGTAATATTTTCCTTCTTTTTAATGTTTTTTTTTTAAATACAAAAATTTTTATTTATCATCAATGAAAAGATTTAAGTACTTTTAAGAGTTTATATATATATTTTTTTAAGTCCTCTCGAATAGGTTCAATAATAGTCCTTTAAATATCAGTTGACTTTAGCTCTCGTGGAAGTTGAAACCGCTGTATACTATATACAGCGTAACTGATGGGATTAAATCTTTCAGTGGCGCACCTTATATCGAGTTGCCGTGTATGTTGGCTGCAGGTATATTTATTTTATATACACATATATATATACAAGTATTTATATCTTTTTCCCATCCAACTCATCTGTGCGTGTATGAAGCTGCCCTCACCAATGAACAGAGAGCCCTCACAGATCTTTTTTTATTTTTTATTCCATGCTACGTTTTCTGCTTCAACTTCACGCTTTTCTCTCTCTCGATCTCCCTTTATTTTTTTTTTTATTAACGCACATATATATATATAATGTACGTTTATCTACCACTTCGTTCGTCTTAGTGTTGCTTCATTTTATTTTTCATGAATGATCGCTTTAGGTGTTGATATAATTACCGAAAAAAATTATTTCGTTTCACTTATATAACTGCGCCATTTTTTGTAGACTCCTAAATTAACATAAATCCTTTTGAATATTTATACCACATGTGAAATTCTATTAATGGTTCTCAACGTATCTTCATCGTATAATATTATACAGAAGTTTATATAAAAATTGCTAACCGAAATAAATATGATAATAATTATTTTTTCAATTTTTTTCCTGCTTTCATATACTCATGTCAATAATTCCTACACGATAAAATTAAACATGCACATATATGTATATATATTTTTTGCACAGGTGGGATTCAACGAGACATGAAGTTGAATCGACGAGCGGGCAATGTCGGAATAGTGAGATGCACGAATGATGCCTGATGGGTTTGTTCGTTCATTATATACAAGGGCCGCGCGCGGATGAAGAAGAGGCCGGAGGCGGACAGACAGGAACCATGGGAAGAGCGAGGTGGGATAGACGTGGCCACATCGGACGCGCGCACTCTTCTCTCGCGCCCGACGAGTGACGTAATGATAGGAAATTACATGATGCCAGCCCTCCAGAAATTGGCCGTCGCGTATTAACATAATTTAATTACGTAGTAGCAGAAACTCACCGGGGCCACCGCGTGACAGCTGATCGTGCGCGGACCTCACACCTCGGCCACGCATACTATCCAACACACATCAAAATATATATATACGAACACTCCGAATATGTATGTGGGCTCTTTGATTCTCCGTGCGTCACAGCCATTCACGCAAATTGCATGTCTTCCTCATCTGAACTAAAAAATTGATATAAAAAAAAATAAAAAAAAAACAATAAATAATAAAATAAAAATTCTTTTATTAAAGTGATTTAAAAAATTATTTCCTTCGAAATTAATCTTTCAATCTTGCAGTTGATAAATTAAATATTTTTATATATTATAAATGTTTTATAATTATATCCAATGAATAAAATATATATTTTATATATACTAAATTATTCACATATTTTTTTATTTTATTTTTTCCTCACATTCTCATATGTATATATATGTATAGGTTATGTGTCAAAATTCGTGGCGCACTATCGTGATATGAATGATTGAAATTAGGCACACGATTCATGTTAGGAATAGTTGCGGGCAGCACTTGAATATGTATAGTTGTATAGAGGCAATGAGGTATGGTATGAAAGGACGACGAATATCCGGCCTTTGGATCGACGACACGACGAGAAGCCGCTTTATGTATCTATATATATATACATATATATACATATACAATTGCGGTGCACAGCCTCTGAGCATATTTCGCCTTACGTTATAGCCGGTATTGGACCAACCGCCGCGCGAATCTGCTTCAACGGTGGCAGCCACTCGCCGCGATTGTCCATCTCGCGTACAAACCATCCGCACACATATACATATACACGTATGTATATATCTCCCTCATTCACTCATCTCTTCATCTCTCTTACTACCTCACTCTGGCCAAACTCGTAAGCGTTCATGGTACGCCACGAGCTCTCAAGATTCTCCGATCTCTATCTCGCCAACGATCTGACACAATCGCGAATATGCGCTCCACTCTGCGTGCCACCCTCGTGTGCAAAGCCCACAGTGTCCATTTCTCCATGCCCATATCTTCTCTTCCCCTTATATTCACTTCGTATACATTATATATATACAATACATGCATGTAGATACCTATAACATCGACAATCCCTCTCCGTTTTATTTTTCGGCAACAGTTATGCTGGCAATGCACTCCATTCGAGCGATAATAATCTTCAATAGCATCCGATCATCGTCCATATAGTTATTTCTCATATGTTCATAAAATTCCTCATGATACATAAGGAGGGAGAAAATAAATTTTTTTTTTTTATCAAATAAGTTTGATGTATTTATTAATTTATTTTTTTCTTTTTCAGAAAAAGAAAAAATTCCACTGTATAAGTAATGTTTCAAAGTACAATTTAATTATTTCTTTTTTTTATAGAGAATTTTCAACGATGTAATATACAGATATATTTTTATATATGAATGTAAATGTATATATATATATAAAGATGTAGTGGAGGGTGGTGGAAAAATTGATTGCCAAGACTGTACGAACAAAGTTGAAGCTCGAGCAGTTACACCACGGATATATATACCGAGAAGTCAGATACATAATTCAACGAATTAAGTAACTCACGTTCGCTTTCTCGGCTTAATGTTCAGCGGTAAAATTAGCGTACGAACACGAAACACGAAAGAAGAAGCGCGGTGTATATGGCTAAAAGTATATTTCCTTCAGTATATATATATATGTACAGTACATATATACCGTATATATACACAAGAAAAAAACCGGACGGTTAAAGCTATAACTATGAAGGTAATGTCAATTTTCCAGAACCTCACAATGATTGGCGTAACGAAAGTGTACGCAGCGCGTATTCTTATAAATGTATGTATGTTTATATATACACTACGGCTTCAGTATTTTATATTTTTCACGGTGAAACTGTGTGGCCGGATTGCCCATGAATAAAGTCGGCAGCTAACAACCACTTTGATTTTTAATACGGATATAAAATTCGTATTTATATAGTAAAATGTATTTTTTTTTTTTTATACATTACCGTACATTTATATTCTTTAATACAATTATTTTTATCAAATAATTTCCTCGCTGTGAAAAAAAAATCTAAAATACTAAATAAATATAATTCGCTTTGAATAAATAAAACTTAAACTGAATTTCAGTATTCTCAATTAAAGTTAACATTTAACTAAATAAATTTAATTCTCTTTTCCATTTTTTTTTTTTTTTCAATATACATAGCGTGTGCATGAGTATTTATTTCTGATGTAGATATGTATGTACTTTAATCAAAGTAGCATATACTCAAAAAAATTATTTTCCATTGTGATTTGTTGATTTTCGATTACAGCCAATGTACGTTATCGGATTTTTTAAAATAAACTCTTGAATAACACAAGAGATCGTTGTCGATATATACTGAATTAACGTTATATATCGTCTACATAAAGATAATCTAACTCACTATTGTCAAGTATTATAATGGACACACCATGTGCAACGACCAACCTACCCCAATCCACAATTTTTACGGTCCACCCGAGGGGTTGACTGTACTTTATACGTGACACACTATACTACAGAGAAAAGCAGAAGGGATCAAAGTATATATTGTAGCACAGTGAAATAGAGACATTTGTCAATGCAGACCCCGACGTCGAAAAACGAGAGAAAGAGAATGAGAGAGTTGCTATACACTGACTCTCAGTCACCCCTGATTTATTATACCGATTGTCATTACGGCGTAGATAAAACCGGGTGTTTCACCAAATGTGACCCACGTTTGTGTTCACGGCGTCGACGTGGCCTCTTGACGTTCCATCGAGTATCTATGACTATACACACATCTATATAAATTTTTTTATTTCAGGATCAAAAGCCTGATAATTCGTTGATGTCTAATAGAATATTCACGCCATTATTTATTTTTTATTTTTTTTTCCATTGTGCATTTTATGACATCTCTGTATGTGATATTTAATTCACCATGCCGGATAAAAAAAAAACATAGGATTATTACAATTTTTTAATTTCATTATTTTCTTTTTTTTTTTCTCTTTAATTTTTTCGTTTTATTATTATGACTTATTCTTTTTTTTTATTTTTTGGATTACCCAATAGATTTTCACGTGCCACTCGCTGAAATATATCGTCGCCGATTGAGTTAGTGATAACACACCGTGTCGGAAGAGCGCGTTGATGTTCCATGGGTTGTGGCTGATATGAAATATAGATAACCATTTCCTGCGGGTGAATAAAAAAAAAAAAAAAAGTACAGAAATAATAATAAATGCATGGCATAACCCGTTATACAGAAGTGGACGAACAGAAATGTGGGCTTGACATTATCACACTTGGAATATAATTTTTTTTTTTCACTTATCTTTTTTGATTTAATAATAAAATAAATAATTTAACATAAATGTTGCGATTTTAATATGGAAATTCAATTGAAATCGACAATATACACCGATGGAATGTTATCCATACACATATAGAAGAAAGAAAACCGGCATCACAAATGGAAGAATATTGTACGATCATGCGACGAGTTATAAACGCATCCGTTATTCAAGTGCTTCATGCGTGCAATGATTAATCATATACATATAGTTTCAAGTTACTCATCTAAAAATAATAATCTTCAAGTCAGTGATCTGCACTTCCTGTCTTACGTTTCATGGATATTGCACTTATATACCTGTCATATAAATAATAATTTTTTTCTATAAATATTTTTTTTACCATCAAACGCATCATAATGCCATTAATGTGTCACACAAATGACATTATCTTCTTTCATTACATTTTCAATCTATACATAATATTTCAATGACTCATCATTTAGCCATGATTAAAGCAATTATTGTCAAGGAAATTCTACCGATTTTACCGGGATATAACATTGAATACTCCAAGGGTGATAACAATAGACTCATCATTTCAACCTTCATCCATTCGTTCAAAGATTTATAATAGAATATAAACCACGATGAGATGCTTGGGACAGATAACGAGGTATCGTTATTGCGAAACAAGTGAATAAGGTGATGGTAGAACGTGAGAATGATGAGGCACAAGATGAAACAAGCCAGGTCAGCTTTTCACTCAATTTCCATAAGCAATCTATAATTAATCAGCGACTGTCGTATAAACGGGGTCTTTGATAAGTAAACTTATTTCACAACCACATTTCGATAACACTTTCAACACTATAAGGTACCTACTATTCCCTTGAAAGCACTAAATCGAGGTCTTCTCAACATACTGCGCAATATAACAACACCCGAAAGCATTATAAACACACAGACATTTTTCCCATTCTTTCATTATTACAATTGTACAGTATAGATATATTTATATAGATTTATCTATGTATACATTGCTGTATTATAGAGGGAGTTGATGAAAGTGCCATAGGGAGTTTTGTCATTATAAAAATTGATTAAATATAAAGTTGCTTTTATATCTCCATATCAAACATTGGTACATCTGTGAGGGATCGTTTGAGAATTATAAATATAAATTATATAAACAAATAATATTTAAATTGAAAATTTTCAGGGGATATATAGTTGAATGATTTTTAATGAAACCTTGTGAAAAATTTTATTTAGTAAAATTCGAATTTTTAACTTGTTACTGTGAACATGAATATTATAGGATGATTTATGCGTAAATGGATATTATAGCTCAGAATATAAGGGTTTATAAAACCCTTGCTTCTAGACATTTTGTTTTGGTATTATTATAATAATGGTCGGTTTTATAACCATAAAGGTAAAAGCTTAACATACTTTTCTTCCAATTTTTATGTAAGTAGTTTATAGTATCTTATAAGCAGAATAAAAAATTTTAACATTTCAAGCTTTTCAACGGTTGATATATAAAATTATTTTTATCCATTTATAGTATATTTATCGACACGTATGAATTCATTATTTCCCATTGCATGTTTTGTGTTGGCTACGGAAATTACTAATATAATTACACAGTAAAAAATTTCGCTAATTACAGTTTACAGATTATTATGAGTGCTATAATACAGAAAAGAAAAAAAAAACAAGATTTTTTCCTGTTTTTCAATTCTTTTTATATATATATTTTTTTTTATTATATCGTTATGGAGCAATCATATAATACTATTAACGGGTCTTTGCTCCCTTATATCTGCCTACAATGGGATCGATAAAAGCCACCGAGGCGTGTCCGTGAGGATGTTTCGTTGGGTAATTTGCATCGGAAATGCGTCGAGTGAAAAAAAAAAAAAGGTGATTTGGAATGACTCTATATAGCGCGGGTGTCGCGGATTTTGTCTGAGAGAATCGGCAAAATGTTGGAGTGTGGGGTTAGCTCCCAAAAATCGGTGGCTGGTTGAATTGCGACTTCATTAGCCACGAGGTTTACGCTTGCCGTAATTTGGACATCGGAAGGGACGCGCGAACACACATATACACATATATATTTTATATAATACTACGTGTATACACTATATATACGTGCACGCACACGTATACAGAGTGAAGTTCTTTGCCGACCGCTCCAAAAAGCAACAGGCTCGACAAAAGAATGACCAACGCGCGCGGACGTGGCTTGAAGAAGAGTATAGAGAGAGAATAAATGCGCTGGAATGAGATGAGAGCAAGAGTGAGAGAAATAATATGGACACCATGGTCGGTTCAGTGCACCGCTTCAGGGTATATATATATATGTATGGATGAAAATATATACCTACAGATAAAGTGGTGGAAGAAAGATGGAAACGTGAGAGTGAGGGAGAGACAACGATGAAGATGGAGATGGAAGGATGAGGGAGAGCAGGAATGAAAAAGCAACGAAAAAATTAGCGGCTCTGTAGATCGCACGCCATGAGACTGGTCGCCGGCGTGCTAACGTGGGGGTATACAGTGCGTGTCGCAAACACTGTCACGAAATCTCGAAATACCAACGGTCTGTGAGCATGGCGCACCGTGAATTTTTGTTCTTCGAGTGCGCGCGATGCCAAAGAAATACGCGATAACGATTGTCATCGTTTAATACCCCTTCGAGTTCAAGCGCGCGCGCTCACACATATATCCATATATATGTATATATGTGAGCACACCTTTAAATATATTTTCTCTCGGGTCATCGACATTTATCTTCAGCAATATAATTTATTCTTACATATTATTTCAATGGGCTTGATATGTTTAATATGAATTAATAAAATAAAGAAAAAGTTGATGGTATCATATTTTGTGGTTAAATTAATTTTCTTATTTGTCGTTATATTATACTAACGAAAATTTCACATCTATTTGAAGTAATAGTGTTGAATATATATGGAGTGTGTAGAAGGGATGAAGCCAAGAGAGTTTTTCATCGAAATTCAATTTCCGGGACATGACTGGGCGATACTCAACTGTATTATATATCGAGCAAACTACAACTCTCGAGGTTGAAGCTTGGCATCGTTCACGACACTCGATTTCAGCAGACTCTATATAAATTACATATATATATGTATATATATGTTTATATATATATATACATTTATAAAACTATCAGTCATTCGTGTGAAACTTTTTATTTTTATTTATTTATTTATTTTTTTTCTATAAAAATAAATCTCATTATATTTTCAACTGTTGGTTTTGATGGCAAATGAAAGATATATTATTATCAGTTGTATTTTCGAAAATAAACTGATGCGGTATATTCACGGTCAGTCAATCCCACCATCAGTGGTTTCCCCTTCAACATATACTAAATTAACCACTACCTTAGACGAATACAATTTCACTGTAGCTATTTTCCATGGTAAATTGACTCGCACGCGCATATACATGTTATGATGCGCGTCGACCCATGTATCCGTCCCACCACACACATATACACACACGACCGCTCCCTTATATTCGTCTCCATTATCGTTCTCGCTCTCGTTCTGTGCGCATACGCGGTTGCTTCTCAGACAAATCGAGCCAGTAGATTATACTCGATTTGTTATGCCTCAATTATCATACCAAACCATTACTACAATTGTCCAATGCTCTCAGTGCATATTCCTCTTACATACAGGTACAAGAAGACAACAATCATAATATCGCTCATCTCAATTTAGTCACGTGCGGTTGAATATATTATAAATTCAGTGCTTCAGTAATTAAATGCACATGTGCAATTATTTTTTTTTTTTTTTATTTTTCTCATTATAATGTGGTGGCAGTGGTAATGCGTGTACATATTATATACACAGTATTCAGATATAGTCTGAACAACAGGATCGGCAATTGGTCTTTTGAAGCTTTTAAAAAAATAATACATGGTGCTATTTATTTATTTTATTTTTTTTATTTTTTTGGAACTCGTGTCAACAACGCTAAATCATTCAATATTTGCCATCAGTCTTTGTCAGATATCTTCGACATGTCACGTTTGCTAAGCTCTGCACAACTCTAACATCCATCACCATTCGAAATTCTTGTTAATGGATCGTTAATGTGACTCATTCAAATGAATTTATTCAATCATTTATATCTAAAAGAAAAATCAATGTCTCAATGAGATAATATATGATATAGATTTTTTTAAAGAAATATTTTATGAAAAGTTAAATGGAACATTTGGTATGAACTTATATATCATACAGTCTTTGAATTAAAATTCTGTCGGGATAATGCATAAATTTAAGTTGAAAATGCCTATAGTAAATGTCATCGATTCATGGTAAATTTTAAATCCATGGAATGAGCTAATTTCTTTATGCGATCAAGCGTTAAATGCGATTATGATGTGCCCGGGGAGCTGAATAGACATTCTGCGATAATAAAAATTGAATGCCAACGCGCATCACTCTTCCCCTGCTTTCCTGTAGTGCTTGCCTGCCTGCCAAAGATATCATTTAATCTCTACCGGCAGTTATTATATTCCGAAAAAACATTCACCAACAGATTCACGCTGGTAATAATATTCATATATATTTCATCATAGAGGTATACGTTATATATCATCGCAATTACTCATGAGGACATTGAATTGACGAGTTTGTATATTAACTTAAAAACCATAAATATACATATAAATTTTATCGTAGAAAAAAATCACGATAAAACAAACAATAAAAATAATTAAAGAAAAAATAATATAAATGTATGTGTGTAGGTATATATTGAAATCTCTTTGATATTATATATCATAAGAAAAAAAATTTTCTCTATACCACCCAGTTATATCAACCCTCTTCTGGCAAGATATTAGAGTTTTGCGATGAAAGCCATTTTTTTTTTTTTAATATCGAGAACAGTTGCTCGATCACGCTCAAGCTTATACCTACAAAAAAAAAAGACATTTTCTGTCCCTTCATCTCATCGAAATGTCTGCGCATTTTCTCCCGTACCATTGTGCATATCCGTATCCCCCCAGCTATATCCTTTATACACTTGGCCGAATATCAATTCATAGCGTCAGCATATTCTAATCTGTCCGCGATTTGCAAGTTTGACTCATTGGAATTTTTAGTCAACGAGCCAATGTCCTGTTGCGATTGAAAAAAGAAAAAAACAAAAATAAATAAATAAATTATTGATATATTTTTTCTTTCTATTGAAATAGCGCTCTTGAAATTTGCGTCATTATTATCTATATATAAAACTATACCAGACAAAAATTATTCCGGTACATCAACGATAATTGTGCGCAAATGATATACATCGTCGTTGTCATCGTCCTTATATTTAACAGTGAACGATTCTCTAATTCCTCGATAGGGATATCTGCCAGACTTCCTTTCATACTCTAAAGAGTATATTCCGAAATGAACATATATATATACATATATATATGTATGTGTATGGTGAAAAAGAATTGAGAGGGTGCGGACTGGCGTGCTCGTTCGATAATGGCACGAGGAGCGCAGCACACAATGGAACAACAGCCGCTCAGCCACGATTGTCTCCCAGTTGGATGAGAAGACCTTCTCTATACCTTCTCAGTGAGCTTGTGGCTTTGATTAGTGTCCTCCACGCACACAGTAAAGTCTTGTAGACAAAAATAATAACGCCATTGAGAGTATACATATCTTCAATGTGAAGAAAAAAAATAAAAAAAAATTGAAAGAATCCGTAGTGTTTATTGCGATTCAGTATAAAAACAACACTTGTATTGTGTCATTTTGATTTTTTACACAGAAAAATGAGAGGGGGAAAAATTATAACATAGATATATATGCATACAAAAATGATGGAAAACTCTAATGTATTCTTTCCGTGTTGGTATTGTGCTTTCGGCGACTATAAACCCCATAACAAGTCAAAATTTATGCTCGCGCGTGTTCTTGTCGCGCTTTGTATGCATCTTCCAGTTTATATATATATTTATACAAGCTACTAGTAGTATATACACATACAGTAGTAGTACAGTATACCTGATGGTCTCACGAGAATTGCGCATCCTGCACGCGGGATTCTAGATTTGGAATTCAGAATACTCGAATTTCTCTACCGACTATTGTATGTATACGTTGGTGCTTTTATATATGTACGTAGTCGGGTGTATATACTGCATATATACATACCGGTCCGCCTTCGTCGTTGTTTCAACGCGCGTACGAACTGTCATCGCGGTGCAGTTTCCGGGAAATATATATACCTGTATACAGCAACCGCCATAGTATTCTCCAGACATTTCGCGAGTGCGCTATACCCGACTCTCAAAATTATGGACATCCAGCGTTAAATTTACACGATAAACTGCTGCCAGAAACTTCCATACATAAATGTATACTATATACAAATATATATGTATACTTAATTTGTTGTTAAAATTGCTTGCATGATAAAATAAATGATATAGTGATGAAATTCAAGTTAGATTATAACAATTAATTATACAGTATAATCTAAATGGTTTTGGTGCTTTTGAAATAATTTTTATTCATCATAATACAAGTGCATATATGTACGTTAATATATTTATATGTATAATATATAAAGGCATACATCTGTAGAATAATGACAAACGTGAAACACATTCATTCATTTACCTCACGATTTTCCATGCATGAATATCACAGTGCTTATATATATTTTTATAATGAACTTACTTTTTAAATTAAAAAATATTGCGACAAAAAAATATTCCACCCGTATATGTATTTTAATATACTCTATGTAAAACGTACTATTAAGAGTATAATACATATAAAAAACACGATTAGAGTACAACAGTTCAGTATGATGACTCACTAACACGTAACAATAATCATTTTTCCGATACTATATGGTATTTAAGCTGTCGCGCCATCATTGACCGCGTACTCGATGTTAACTCCCAACCGCGTACGTCGATTATAACGCCACCACAACCCTCTCTCTGGATATCCACACTCTATAGTGTCCTCCAGCACGATTATTCTGACGCACCAAACCTAATTACAACTATCATATTGTCCACCACTTGTAAATCTGAATGCCATCATATAACCGATAGAGCTATTAACGTTTAACAGCAATTAAGATTGTATACATATCTGGATTATTTTAAATATTTTTTTTTCTTCCAATATATAGACGACAAAATGAGTTTGAAAACACCGAGAGAGGGTATATATGTATGTATATTACTGCAGTGTGCTTGAATGCGTCGGTTATATCCCGGCGATTGCCTCGATTAATCGCCAGTTGGCCATTTCAGCAGGGAAAGTTAATAGAAAACTCGATAGACTATGGCCTCAGCCACTAAACGGTTTATGTCAGGATATGCTCTCTTTTCCAAGTTCGCTAATGGATATCATCTCGTTGATGATCTATTACCGCAGGAAAATGGGTCAATCGAAGCTACGGTTGGTTCCCTACGTTGATTCTACATAGTATATTGCCATACTCTAAATTTTCTCATGAGCTCTTCGTCACTGAAAAATATAGCTTGGATATTACAGTTTAACTATATCGGTTTTGTAAAGCCAGTGTAACGATCATTGGACTGGGAAGCTTTTACGGTGTTCGTTAATGCTCCTGCTCTCAAAACCAACGCGTTTTACCTAACGATAAAATTACAGTGTTGTTGCTATAAGACTTTATTGAAAATTATCCATAAAAAAAAAAACAAATCTTCCATGACTTTGGTTTTACTTTTAAAGATAATGAATTCTTTTTATATTAACTCTAAATCTTTAATCTTTTTTGTACTTTTTATTAAACATTTTCATTTATTTTTATATATATATTTTATGTATATATATAAAAAATAAGTATATATATTTCTTTATATAGATTGTACGGATATAATTTTTCTTATTGTATACTTTTGAACTTGATAGTTGTTAGAAAGAACAATGTATTGCTGCTTGAGGAGCTCCTATATACTCGCTAAACCATCTGATGATACAATCGAGGAAACCTGATACTCTGAGGTCTTAACTGCAACCTGGCGCGTTGTTATTTCCCCGGCTTTGGAATCTCGAGGTCGAGACAAAGAGCATTTCAACGCGGCGGGATCTGCCGTCGATTATAAACCACAGTGCTTTCGGGAGAATTCGCCAGTTTTCTTGGAATAAAAAATTCACCAACGTGAAGCACAAATATGCAAATGAAATGACAAGAATAAAATAAAATCTACAAACTAAAATACGATAAAAAAAAAATTATAAGAAAATAAAGAAGAAGCGTCTGTGTTAAGTGTATCACGCCGCGGGAGTTGGCCAACATTGTTTCGCCTCACCAACTTTGTCGCACGGTTCAATGCTCTCCATTATAGTATACGACAAATCTCATTAACAAAGTCGTTTAGTTATCTAAATGAATTCTACAGCCGTTTATTTACTCCTTGTACACCCAAGCGGATGCTTTTAAACTCTTCAAGTGAAACACCGAGTTTCTAGCGCTTGCACATTCGCATATACAAAAACCATTAAATATTCTTCTAAATTTTTCGTTAAACAATTTAAAACAACAAATATATGTTAATTTATATTCCGCCATTACAATATACCGGCAAACATTTAATTTAATTATTGAATAACGATGAAATAATCAATGAATAATATAAATAATTCCCTCATTTACTATTCCTCACAAGTCAGAGAATTATATAGAGGATATATATATATTGATTAGGATCCATTAGTGGGGCACACGTGAATTGACCGAATCAGAATGAATTAAGAACGGACATTTTAATTCTTACACTCTTTCGCTGTATGTTTATACATGTATATATACCTACATCGATATACGTACAAGTTTAGCTTATCAGACGACAGCACGATAAAACGCGCATTCGTACACGTGTACGTCGCACTACAGACGGCCATACACGATGTCGGATGAATTATGTCCGTAACGCGTGCTGCAGCCACACCCCCCAAGTACTCCTAACTATATAGGTACCTATATACTCTATCCATTCGAGCATTATGTCGCGACGCCATACAATCTCACCATTTATCCCTCCCTTTTGCCTGACCCCTTAACATTTCTTGTGCGTGTGCACACACTTCGACATCTGACGCTCATTTATTTCAATACCGACTGTATATTTTAATACAAATACCAACACTCTTATATTGTATATATATATTTTTTATGTATTACTATATAAACATTATTATACACATCTCCCAAAAGAGTCGCTAGTTTGTGCATATCAAAATAAGCAACCAACAGTGTAATTTCTTCACCTAACTTTTCCCCTTATACTTTTGTAGTAGTCTCTCGCTTACGTATATATTTATATATATGTACTTTGGCGTTTACACTTTTGTCGGCTTTATTTTAATTCCCTTTCTCACTATGGTATACACGCGTAATACTTCGTAATGCGCCGGCTGCCACTATACTACTGTTGCCATTGGTGTGCTGGGTAAAGTGTTATGGGACGCGCTGTGTGTGTCAAGAATACGCGTGCAGCTTCTCATTCCGGTAACCATAAATAATGTTGAAACATGAATATCAAAACGCCTACCATGGCAGCAGCGCGAAACATATACAGAGTCGGCATGAGACGAACATATGAAGGCCAGTTGCACGAATAGGATGAAGGGTATATATATGTATATTGTATATATATAAAGCGAAAGGCCGCTGTGTAAAACAGTCTCTTCTTTTATTCTTTTCTCTTACTGGTTCTATATACGAGCCCAAGTGTGCGTGCCTGCTCACCTCTTTCATGGATAATTAGGATCTTTTTTTTTTGTTTTTAAATTTACTAAGAGCGCGACCTGCTTGTTTTAATTTCGTCCTGCCACCAAGAAAGAAGTGTGGCGTCGTGAGTATATATGTATATGTACGATGAAAGAGAACAACGCCCTTGTGACAGGTGTGGTGTGGTGTTCTATACTCTTTGTCCATAATTTCATCGGAAAATATAAAAAATTAGTTCTCAATTAAAAATTTTTATTCATGGCTTTTTATTTAAATATATACTCTATATATTTTTAAGCTATAGAATAAAATTGGACATCTACTTATTTACATGTGAATGTTATTTTATTTCTTTTCCTAACAAATGGCATTTTTGTGATTTCATCTTTATGAAATAATGTTTCATTTATTTTCTTTTTTCTTTATTTTTTTTTTTTTTTTTTCTTCAGTAACCATAAAACTTTTCGGATCTCGATGAACCAAAATAACACCGACATGCAAATGTATATCGTGACAGCGAGCAATGAAGTAGCCTGAAGCCGCGAGGATCGTTGTAAACCTCGGTGAATTACTCTCAATTTGTATTCCTTTATATTTTACATAGAAATATGGTAAAAAGAAAAATAAAATATAAAAAAAAAATATTCTAACATCACTATACGTGTGTACAAAGCTTTCGTTTATATTTGTCCTTTCATCTCTGCTCGTTGATTATAGATTAAAATATTCACCAATAATGAAATATTTTACAAACAAGTAAATAAATTATACGGAAAAGAAAACGAGATGATTAATACTGTAATCAAATTTGCGATGGTATTATTGATAATAGTATTAAAGAAAAATATTCAAAGAACAATTCTTCGTTGCTATTAGGATAAATACCCAAAGCTTTGGCCGCGCGAACGTGTCGGTTTATGTTCATTTTTATGATCGGTGATTGCAAGGTACGGCAAATAACTATCGACCGATTGCCCTGGCACTGCCGTAACCAGATTGCACCATGTACAAAGTGGTTGTTTGTATATTAGTCTTGGCCATGCACTTGCCTCCCTATATATATTCTACACTTCCTTTCTCTTCTTCTATTTACGTATACACAGTATAAATAATAATATTACAAGATTATATTATTCAACAACAAATAATTCCGATATAGAAATAAAAATGTTCGTCATTGCTCGATGACAGACATGTATACATTTAATTTTATCCTGGCGCTACATCATACATATATAAACATATAGATATACTCAAAGACATTACATCATAGTCATTATATAACTCAATATATAATATTTTCAATTTTTTTCCTCCTCAGCATCTTCATACCATGTTAACAGTTAAACAATAAATAATATAAAAGCAACACACTAATGTTTTGCTATATGGTGCTGTGAAATTTATTGTTGAATGAGAGAAAAGAAAAGGGAGAAACATATATATTTATATCCGAGCAATGATGATTTATTATCGAATGGCGTT
Organism: Microctonus brassicae; assembly: GCA_918226075.1. Taxonomy (NCBI): domain Eukaryota; kingdom Metazoa; phylum Arthropoda; class Insecta; order Hymenoptera; family Braconidae; genus Microctonus; species Microctonus brassicae. Next base: position 3,873,389 of record OW445491.1, on the reverse strand, counting down.
GGTGTTTCTTAATTCTTTTTATTGACGACTTGTATATATGTCCGTTAGAACTTGCGAATGCTCGTATAACGGTTTAAAACGAACAGTCGGCATATATAAAAGTACTCTCGCATACAGTGTGCTCTCTTCGTTGAGGTACTTAAATATATAGTCAGCATAATCAGTGGCCTACATCTGTGGATTATTCGTTGATCATGAACACCAACATTGCCAGTTTACGTACACATATATGTATGTATAATTGTGTGTGCAGGACATTGCACAGTGACTAGGCAGACAAACTTAACAGACATAGTTTTATATACATGTATATTTATTTGTATATATGATTTTGAGAAGGGTAAGTTTGTGCAATAACGAACAAGAATATATATAAGCAAAAGCAAGCTCGTTGCGTTGAAGCCAGGTCACGTGCCTGCTGCGAAAACGAGTTGAACGAGATATATATAGTTGGATATATATTTGCCTTAGAGTTCAGTATACACACTGATGCATTTATATACAATTTTAACTTGGGTCCATCACGCATGGCCTCTATGGATACATTGGAGAAAATACTCAAACGACTATTGGGTTAGGGTGACTATAGAGGGGGGCATCAGTGCACAAGTAAGCTTCCTCTTTGCCTTATTCTCGCAATCGAGATAAACGCGCTGGCGTGTAAAGGTAAATCACATACGTGCCCGTGCACATTGCGCGTATCGCAACCATAAATAGTGGTGGAAAGAAGGTGAAGGTAGAAGTATATATGAGAGAAAAGAGAATAAGAAGTACATTCAAGGTTGTATTTCTGTATATATATACTTGCAAAGTATTTTAAAGTCGAAGAAACCGCGTGCAATGCCGATGATACTAAGATCAACTACTGTGAATGCGCGCACACACGTGTACACACTCCCATCCCGATCCAATGAATTGAGATATCGCGCACATATATACATGTATATACTAATATATATATACAAGTATCGGAGCCCTTTGGGAAAATGCCATATCGATTCTTTCGTACTCTTTTTTTCATTCTTATAATTTTTTTTTTGCTTTAACAATGTTACTTATTCTTTTTATTACTTTTTTATCACGATCTTTCAACGATGGAATAGAATTAACGACAGTTCTCTCTTGGCATGTGACCTCAGCGTGGTGCGCGGGCGCTAAAAGCGAATATATGTCTGTTTGATTCTCACTCGAGTGCCTCTGTGCCACTTCGTTTTCTGGTCAACACGCGATGTCGACATCCTCCACGCCGCAACCGATATCCACCAGATGACGACATGGATCGCATTTCGCGGCTACTGAGATTTTGGTGATATGTCACTCAATTATTCGCAACTTCGGTGAAACTCTCTATGGTCTTATAAATTCTTAATGTCATCAATATAAAAATCAAATGAACGAAAAATAAAAGAAAGACGATCCCGGATGGAATTTAATATTAAATTTTGTATAGTATTCACATATTTGAGAATTAAATTGAAAATGATTGATTTATTTCAAGTGTAATATACCATTTGGTCAGCGATATGGAAATATCAACGTAATATTTGACGTGAGTTATAGTAATTTTACAATTGAAACTCGAATGATGAGAATAAATCGGAGGTAACTACATGTGCATTTATTATTAGCACACATGATATATTCAACATGATAATTTCTATTTGCTTCAGCTGTCAAAAAATAGAAATGTAATAATATCATGAGATATATTCCATGAAAATAAAAACGAGAAATACGCTAGATAAGTGCGTTTATTTCAAACTGACTTCAGCATGATTCCATCATTTGTTTAGAAGTAGATGAAACATTTTATTTTAAAAATCCAAAAATATTATTTCACAGTATTTCAAGTATGAATGAAAATTGGTGTGTGTGACACACGATACCATATAACGTGAGGGTGAATTTCTATTTTCCATCGTCGAATCAAAGCATTCCAACATGGACGTGAATAGAGATCGAAAGCAGGCAACCGAGTGAAGCTATCGCGCGAAAGAGTAAAAGAGAATGAGTATCGAGACGGGCGCAAGTATAGGCAATGTACCAAAATTGCTTTACCGTCGGTCCATTTACGAAGATGAAAAGCACTCTGTGCCAAATACACCGGTGGCACTCCCCAAATGGGAAGCGTCCTGCCAAGAGCACTGTTCGCTGCCACCGGTGTGTAGTATGTACCCTGGAGCTTCAGAGCTTTCGTACTGGCAAACTCCTTCTCCTTTCATTTTACTTCATACAGTGACGTTTGATTAGCTTTCCTTTAACGTCACACAACATCAACTAAATATCTTGCTATTCTAAATATTTAATTTAAAATAATATTACAAAATGTTTGATTGAAAATTATAAAATAATGCAATGAATTAATATGTTTCTATCAAATTCTTCCGTCTCATAAAAGTGAGTTACTAACATTGGTGCCGTGACTCAAGCGTTCTCACAGCTCGGCTGATAAAAACCCGATTCAATGGACTAGAGAAGGTTATTCATCCAGAAACGATATATTTCCATCTGCGAACGCCATATATATACTTGTTTGTCTCGCATGAATTGCCACATTGTAACTGCATCGATTCAACAATCAACATTTCATTGTCATCAATAATGGATGACAATTGATTAAATATATTTATTTCAATTTTTTTTATTATCAAGTTATTATTTTTATAAATTTTCATTACTTATATATTGATACATTTGAAGAATAAATTAATGAATAATTATAATCAGGTTCAACGATCCTAATGGCACGCCAATGTTTCTCAGATTAAATTATTTTCATCGTACAGGCATTTATTGATTAGTATAATGCACTTAAATTTCCATGAATTAATTATATTCATGGTAGCAAGAGAGTAATGAAGACCCTCAATTCAATTAATGTTCACATATGTGTCTATGTATAGAGATCGTGACATTACGAATTTCCTTCAATAAAATTTCATTTGCTTTGCCTGGTCTTCATCATAATTAAATAATTCCGTCATTGTATAAGGTCGAATCTCTTTGGTATAATTAGTTCTATATTCATTCTATCATAATTCTTTTATAATAAAGCATCTATAAAGTAACATTCATGTCAAGAGACATATCTTATAGATGGCCCATCACCATGTACTAATAAAATTAACAATAGATGATGTTCGAACATCCTCCATTGTTAACGAATATAAAAACCAGAAGAACTTTATAGAAGAAGTCGAGAAAAGAAAATTATTGATTAAATTCATTATATAAAATATTGAAAAACATTTCGGTGGTTGTGAATAAATTTTTAACGGTATATTTTATAAATATAAATACATGTAAAATAATGAAATTATTTCAATATTTAAATTTTCCGAATATTTTATTAAATTTATCACTTTTGCCTTTCAAGTCATAATGATAAATATAATTCATGATGGTCATTTACGTAATACAAATTATCACGCCCACGTTGAAAATCCGGATGGTAATATCAATCTATAAAGATTATCCGGCTAACCAAGTTAATCGATATTTATCTTGTGGCATTTTAACAGGAACTCACGCGTCGTAAGGATACAAGGAAAGTCACTGATGAAAATACCTGGTTAAATGGATATCGTGATTTCATATATATATATATCGGACTAGGATCTTTTAGTAGTATATAGTAGTAGTAGTAATAGTAGTATAATATATTTATCATAACTAAATACATACAAGAAATATTCACAAGCGTATCGAAATTTATCCACCTAAACAATATACTAACTTTATCTTTATTTCCATAATAATGTCAGTTCGTTTTTCATTCAATTTTATTGCATCCTATTCATTTGTTTCTAAAGTTGTTTTTTTTCTTTTCTTATAAATCAGCTTAATCTTACAGGCTATTATATTTTCGCGATCAAATTGCTTGCATGATATATCAAGAGTTTTGAATATGATTAACTGTTCTCATAATTCCTTTAACCTTTCATATTACAATGGATAATAATGTATGACTTCGTATACAAATAGGCATGGTTTTATATTTATCTATAAACCTGTGAAATATATGAGCACTAACAATAAACAAAATACTAGTCTACAGACGCCATTGTTTCACGAAATAGATGCATAGAAGATTTTTCTTATAAATCTATTATTGACGTTTCTAAAGTTCTATTATATACCAAGATTATTATTAAACCATAACAATTGAATGAATAATATATGCATATTCATGATCTAATTGCTTGCTATTATATGAGTAAAAATTTAAAAAAATAGTTTTAATAATTCTATAATTTTTCTCGCCCATATAATATTTCTTCAACAAGACAAAAAATTAAACATAATTTATTTTCTTAAATAAAATAAAACAAGATATGTTTTATGTAAAAAAAACTTTGAAATATTCACAACAACAAAAAAAAAGTCTTCATAAATTTTCAACAAACCCAGTGAGCAGAGGTTAAAGTTTTTACTTTTTTATATTATCTTATATTTTTTGAAGCGTCGTCTCGTCGCCTGTGAAATATTACAAAAACTTTTATATACAGCATATATGTACACGTGTATAAATATATACACATGTACAATATACTCCATCGATTTTTAAAGCAGAATTGCATTTGATATTTCATTGACATATAAAACAGATATTATATAGTATAAATATATATTTTTACAATCACTCATACAAAAACTTCATAAGGAAATATAAAAAACTATTCTACATCTGATGAGCTGTATAGGGAGATTCGACTATAAATATATATTTGTGTATTCATATATATACATATGCATATTAATACATGTATATAGGAGATTGGAAAGGGGCGATAGTGGAGGTCACTGACGTTGCTTTCACCACCAACGCTACTGTCGGCACTGCCGCGGGCTAGACACTGTCATGGCACCCTCTCTGCAACAAGCGATATTGACGAAATTGATTGCGGAGGGTAGTGTATATAGAGAGGCGAATAGACTTTGGGGTGCGTCCCACAGACAAGTAATCCGCCGCCTCACTCACTCGTTTCTCGCTCTTCTTCTACTTTGAACAGCCACCCTATATCACATACTCTTCTGTGTCTACTACCACTTTGACTCCCTCTTTCGGTTCATCAGTTTATGTACGGCAAAAAAAAAAAAAAAAAAGGGTGAGAAAACATTGTTACTAGAAGTTTAACTCTCTTGTACGCAATATACATTTGTATATGCGTCCTTGCATCATTCTATATACTATCCTCAGGGCCCTTGACGAATTGCACACGTGTTATTGCCTCAAGGGACACAAGGTTATATGGAGAGTTGATCGCTATACGAAATGGTCATGGGTATAAATGGGATATATAGAGAGCGATGAGTCCAAATCTCAGGGGCACACTTTTGAAATTAAACTCAAAGTAGGAATTATATGTATATATATTCAATGGAAAATACATTGCATCAATTAATCTGTCATTGAATGAGGTTAATGTATTATATACTATTGTGTATAGATTTAATTTAATTTTATTTATTTATTTATTTTTTTTTTTTTTTTTTAGATAGGGAGAAAAAGTTTGAAAGTTGTATTATCGTACGAAAAGCTATTTTCTTCAGTTTGTATAGTGCCAAAAGCAAGTTGAACGAGTTTGGTTTCAAGAGTACTAGAAGACATAGCCTACTTGGCCATATATAGTCATGACATAAAAGTTTAGAGTTACGCCTATACTCACAATGAAAGTGTAAAAGTACTTTGTTCAGTACACTATTGGCCTTCCGGCCACTCATTCTACTGCACGGTGAGCATTTACTACTGTTGTTCTTTTACAAAATTTAGGTATATAAGCATGTAATATATATATACACATATATACAAGTATTACATGACGATGGTTGATTCTTCAATATTTGCTTCATTAATTTTTTGGCTTAGTGAGTTTGACGTTAACTTAAACGAAAAGGAGTGCTTTACTAATGACTAGAGATTATCATGATGTGCTGTTATTGATAAAACTTTTATTAAATTGCCTTTAGTTACCGTTAAAGCTTCGTGTAAACTGGCCATTATCATTATTATGTAAGATATTTATTGTTGAAATTAATTATAAATATTTCAACATCATGCAAGCACGCATTTGCCATATATTCTTTTTATGAATTTTCAATATCTTTGTCAGCGTCCTTTCATCCTTCCTGCTTCTCTTTATTCTCCATTACTGCAGATATTCCCGAGCGTCGCTCTATATATGCCAACCCGTTTCTTCCTCTTCTCGTTTTGGTGAGTCATAAAATATCAGCGACTAACCCAGAAACCGATCTACCATATAAGCTATATGTATATTTAGTGGTGCAAGTCACATGTACATACATACACATATGTGAGAGTATAAATAGAAAAAGGTATAGCAAATCCTGTGTATACCATTTTCTCATTTTTCCTTTCATATTTCTGGCAGGGAAATCGGACATTATGGCTTTCGGAAACTGGTACTACATTAAAGCGCTACCACTCTGATATTTATGAATCTTCATCCGAGACTTTTTGGGTTTTACATCATGTGGTAAAGTCGAAAATTATTTATATCTATGTGTATTCGTACACACGCCCTTAATAAAAACAACAAAATTCGAATGTCACTCGCGAAATCGTTTACATTTATACCTAAGGGAGCAAATGAGATGCGAGAAAAGGGAGGATTTCAAGCAGAAGAAATCAAAAACATGAGAGAGAAATATTACGATGTAAATAGTTGGCAAAAGATCCTTTCTACGCCAGCATTCAACTTTGCCAGATGCGTTTACCAAGTTGGCAACCGTCAATGCAAACTCATTACGCATAAACTCGTCGTTGGAATGATATATTATTTGCATAGTCATATATATATACACATGTATAATTTATGATAGATGCAAAGGTGAAATATATTTTGGTATGCATAGAGAATAGCTTGATTATGTGTTAAATGACATCTTTAAAAAATCATGATGTCCATATATATTCACGTAATTTTGGATTACATTAATCCGCAATAGGTTTCGACATCATATTAATAGATAGCTAAATAAATGGAATGAAGTATGTATAATCCAGTGAACAAGCGGATCTAAATAAAGAATAAAAATAAAACTAAATTGAACGATAGCTGGTCGGAAATAAAATGCTGATAAAATGGTGAGCTCTCAGATTTCTCATTCCTTGTTACGCATTTTATTGTATTTGATGAAATATTTTATCGGAATACGAGAAAACGACAGAGGGTAAATGCACGGATACAACCCCGCGGGGTTCTGTCTCTTCTCTTCCTCTTTTAGCCAATATATAAATGGCAAAAGTGGAAAAGGGAGTACGGATAAGTTCAACGTATAGCTGCGCGCACGAAATCAGCATTTATCACCCCACTCTTCAACAAGCCGTATTTTAATGGGCTGTTCGAAAACTGCGCGAAATAATCTCAGCTTTCGTTGGAGGGTGACGACAGTGTGAGTTAGCAAAAGAGAAAGCAGATAGCGTTATACAAGAGGGCATAACACAGAACACAGGGGAACAAGAGGGATAGAGGCAGGGGCGTGTTAGCATGGACGACAATACCTTTCAGTTCAGTGCACTCTCTACTCAAAATCGCAAGTTGAATCGAGGATTCAAGACCTAAGCGCCTCTCTTGTCCCATCCCTTTGCTCCTTACTTGTTTGTGTATATATATCTCTCCCGCTTTCTCGCACTCGTCCACCAACCCAATATTCGTTCGCTCGTGTGTTCCATCCTACATATATATATATATATAAGAGCTTCAAATACTCTGTTTAAACTAGGCACGTGGCCACGTTTACGTTGCCAGGGGTATCGACTCCCTGAGTCCTTTGAAAACCAAAATCAAATATATCACTCTTGCTATGGATCGCTGAACTGCTTTCCATAGAGTTCGCTCAGTGAATGGCTTCTTTTATTTGCACCCAATTTCAAGTAGCCGTATATATACTCAAGCGCGTTCACTCAGGCTTAATAAAATTGCATTGCTTTTATTGATTCAGCCAAATATTTCAATCGTAAAAGCTTATTAATTGTCAACTCATGAGTGTATAGTTACAACCATCATGATACACATTTCAATAAAATCACAATAGATATATGAACGTTATAATATGTAATATAAACATGTATGTATATTGATTTATACATCAAGAAATAAATATGCATGAGGCAGGTGTACAACTTCAAATACATCAAGTCGTAACATTCACCCTTATTTTATGCCACCCTGCAAATATGTAAATGCTTTTTGACGCACGACTTTATTCTCTCCTTTGTCTCTTTATAGTGCGAAACTAACTAGTCCAGACTAACCTCGACGACTTCATTTTCTCCAATTTAATTTTACTTGCATTCTAATGACTAATTCGATAATATATCGTACTTCAAAAGACTTTGTCACCGCCTCCTACCTTACACCTTTTTTTTTTTCCCCACAAGTACTCTACATGAATAAATTAAAAGCAATTTTTTATTTTTATGCATGAGTGCCATATGTTTTTTTTTTTTCCTTCATTTTATGAAGCCATTTACAACAATGCGGACAAACTGGCAATATTCAATCAGTGTTACACACTCCGTTCTGTTGATCCCGCTTGGTGGACACTATACCAGTAAAGTGACTGTACTAGCTTGGACTTAAAATCCATCCTGGGATTCGCACTCCCTTGGACACGTGACTCTTCGTTAAGTGGGCAAAAGGCCTTTTTCCCAAAGTCACAGTCGATGCCGCCCATGAATAATACATCACTAAAAGGACGCTTCGACTCAGAGGGGTTGGGAAGGTAAGGTAAAGATGCCGGTCTTTCTTTCTTCTCTTTCATTTCATCTCTCACTGGGCTTATCTTTCTTTTACAAATACACATCAGATATGCTTCATACCCACATGTGCAGACAAATACATATGTGCTCGTATAATATACTCTTTGTGTGTATATTTACTTCATTCGAATATCATAGTCCTACCCAAAAAACTCATATAGAGTAGTGTAATTACACTAGTGGTTCTTGGCCTATTTTACAATTCCTTTGATATTCAACTACGTGGCACAATTGAAACCCTTTTCATCTGTACGATGTACAATAATCTCTTTCAACATTGATGATGTTACATAAGGATACACTGATTTAATTCGAGGATTTATAATTATACGCAATGAATTTAATTAAAATTATTTTAATGATTTTAATTAAGTGGGCGAAATAAACATTCTAGTGGATTCAGTTGATTATATTTTTGCATGAGTAAATATATATATTTTAATTTATTGTATCATTTTGAAAATGATAAAATTTGTATCATTCGCACTCTCGTTGCACGAATACGTCCCTTGTCTTTTGCACTATAAGGCTGCATATTCTTCAAGACAGTCTGCCACGACATTCGCGTACAAAGAGACTCGAGAGAAGCGTTTCTCGAGACGAGATTCATTTAAATAATGGATAATTGCCTGTTCCGTTAATTGAAGCGCCACGGGAAACGTCGACAAGAGGGTTACTGAGATTTTGCGGAGCACACGCTATCGTTGACGATAATGCATCTATGTTGTACAATAGTTTTAACGAGAACAAATAGATATAATACTCTTTCAAAAATAAACTGTCAAATCATTATTTCCTCAGATTTTATTTTATTTATTTAATCTACTTTTTTTTTTTATATGAATCCTACCTTGACATCTCGTTATTTCTCATCTTTGGAAATAAGTATTATGAAAAAAGCAAGAGATTCATCGTTAAAAAAATTCACAATCGACTTGAAAAGCGTTATATATTCATAAATAAATGTCATATTGACACAGAAAGTTATAAATAAAATATTTGATTGAACATTTTCTTATTGTAAATAAATATATATCTTGTTCATTGATATATCTACGTATACGTTAAATATTTATTAATAGAAGCGATCAAGTAATTGACAGTGAGAAGCCCAGTGCATTCTTGATGAACAATATTATGTGTACATCATTGGAATTGTCACGTACCTAAGATAGGCTTTAGAGATTCGTATAACGACCATTCGGCAGCGGGTGATTATCGGCCAACAATACCCACTCAAGATGCGTATCACTGCAAGTAGAGGATATGGCAGACGTTCACCGAAACAATACGGGATTGCGAATGGCTGACACGGTCACAATCACTAATTGAACCGTTTATCGGAGCTGCTGTTGCTGCCGCTGATGCTGCTGGTGTTACTATTGACTCCAGCATATTATATATACATATGTATATTATATTATTTGTTTATATAATACCTTGTTCAGAATCATTATCAGTTTTTCATTCAAATTAACCACTTGTTACGCACATTAGTTATATACTTTCTTATCATCACTCATTAATCATCTATTTGATATTGTATTATGGCTTGAAATATGTTTTGTAGCATGGAATTGAGAAAAAAAAACACTGTATTATATCACTATCAGCGAGACAAATCGGAGTACACAAAGTACGTGGTGAAATAAACTGTAAAACATTGATAGGACATAAAAAAAAGCCTTTGAGGTATATTGTATATTAGTCGTATATCAATGTGAAATATCTTTTAAGAATGACATGCTTATATGTGAACATATCGGCATGTGGTCTATAATAGCCTCTTACTTCAGCATATACTCGACGACATGAGAAAGGTTGATGCACCCTGCATACAGAGTAAAATATATATATATTCTATATTTATGTTTAAAGAGTGTATATAGAGAATATTTGAATTATTATTAAATTTCTGATAGCAAGAAAAATTTTATACAGTAAAATTAGCTCATCCAACGTCAATTTATCGCACCTTGACTATATTCAAGTGATGATTCTTTTTATACAATATATTATCGTAAGTATGGATATTGAAATGTAAAAAAATTTCCAATTTATATTTTTTATTTTTATAATACTTTAATATAATAAAAGCTACGCTTGGATAAGTGTTACTAAACATTGGAATCCACTACTGTCGATGTAGTTCAATCACATAAGTGGATATTGCATTCAATGAGACAAGTAAACTCTACTGAATCTCCAACTGATTACTAAATAGGGGAATTGCATTCACGATTACATATTGATGTGTTGCAACAATCGGAATTATCTATTAAACGAAATTTTATTTTGATATTCTCAAGTTCAATTTAAAATATATTATAATTTTCAAATTAAAATACAAAACACCCATTGAATATATTTTATTCATTGTGATTACGATGATACGCGACAACTCTGAATGATGATTCAATGAGTCGTTAAAATGGGGACCGACTAAAAGCTTTGCAAGTTGTTATATGTCTGATTACTAATTAGACTAAGAGTGGTTGCGTCCCGTGCATTAGATTCCCTAATATATTTGGAACTATCTATAGATATCCCATGCAAGAGTCATTCAGGCGACTTACCTGCCCGCTAGTGAGAGAGTGAACGGCTGCACAGGCTCCCATCCTTAATGGACGACCATACATTATCGCAAATGAGGAAAGTTGGCGAAGGGTTGTGGCGCGAGGGCATTGTGGTATAGGATCGAAACGGTGAGTGAGAAAGGAAGACGGAAAGAGAGATGAGAGGTCAGGGTATGTGGCACCAGCTGCCGAGTTACAGTTTCCAACTTCATAACCTACATGGATGGATGATTCTGGTAGACGTTTTCCGTTTAATTCATGGAACTACTTTGAGAGAGTACTCCCGTTACCAATGGATCGATGATCAAAACGGAAATACTTGTTGTGAATATAGGCATTAGATAAATTCATCGATGTGTAAATTAATAATTATTATATTATATCAATAGCCACATTGATGATGAAGCAACAAGCATGCATATAAAACCCCGGAAGTACGTGAACAAACCCTTTTGAACTCGTAACTTAATTATATTCTCTGCGCACCATTAATCGCAAGAGAGAAAGATCTCAGTGGAGTCGTCGCTTAGCGACGGTACATTTTATTACTATACGTTCAATGCTACGGTGGCCAAGTTTGGCAGTCCCCGAAGGTACTGAAGGGGTTAAAACGCCAGTCGGATCATAATCCCACGGGTGTTCTTCAACTAGAATAGTTATTCTCTCTTGTACGTACTGCATGTCTAGACCTTGAGAGTTAAATAATTATGTTGACCTTCCAGTTGTCTTGAAAAACTCTATGTCCGTGTCGTACATTATCAATGATAAAAAAATTACATGTATTCACATTGTCCAAAAGCTAAAATCATATAATTATACCTTCGTTATTTAACTTCATTCCATTGAATAGAGAAGAAAAAAAAAAGACATCATAATTGTTGGAAATTGACAATGTTACGGAAAAATTTTTAATTGCTTCAATCAGTCGAAAGTTCAATCATGAGAAAAAATGATAGATTTTCCGATGAAAATTTTGTTTATTTAGATTGATGTAAATAATGTAGGGTGAATATATGTACACAGACTATACTATTCAACAATGTGCGTTTGGTCAAACAGTGTTTACGTGGACGGGTGATTGACAATTAACAGCGCGCTAATAGCAATGTCCGTCAAAGAGCGTCCACGTGTTTCAAAATTATATTCAACGTTCATTGTATCGTATATCTACGTATGTGTGTCTTTGTGTGTGTCTATAAACAGACAAGGGATTTTGCATACAATGTTAAATAATTACGTTCTTGTGTATTGAGTGCCTTTGAAAACTCAAGTTTATATACCATCAGAAACGTAATTCAATCCATTAACATGTTGTCGACAAAATAAATGATTTAAAAATTTTCTCCTTTTATTTATATCTCATGGCCACCCTTTAAAGACGCACCTCGTATACGCGTCAACGACATGGCTCGCAGTGTATATTCTAATTTACTGCGTGGTATATGGCATTAAATGATTACTCTCTCTCATATATATGTACCAACCCATTGAATATGAGCGCTGGTGTCTGTTCAATACCTGTATTTAATACGACCGGGGCCACGATATACCTCGCCCGGATATATAACCCCACAAGCCGATATTGTGACGGTAAAGAGTGCGAAATAAATCTTAGTTACAATCGTTTCTTTCGCAGCCCGAGGCCCACGCTGAACATAAATCAAGTATCATCGCTCGCACACCGCCGCTTCTGACACTATATATATCCCAATAGGGGCCTCACTACAACCAGATATCCCTGATAGTGTGGGATAATCAGCTAGTGCAATAGATAGAAATGAGCTAATGGTTATATTAAATATATTATTAATTATGTTGAATATTTTATTATTAATCTTGAGATTAAATTAATCCATTACGTATCAAGAATCCAATGATTATTTGTTAACAAATATTACGATACTTGCTGCCATAAAATATTGTAATTAATTTAATCTTGAATCGTTGTGTAAACATTGTTATCAGAACCTCAGAAATGGCAGGTCCCAAGTGTACTCAATCCGTTACGATGAACACACCGTACATATAGTTATAATACTTGGTGGTAAGTCCTGTGGCCCTGGTATTACGTGTCCTGCATTTCCGAGAGCTTCGCAACGCGAACTCATGCTGTTACAAAATTGTCTACCGTAAATCCACTGGTAATCCCACGCTCTCGCATACCTATTTCGATAAAACTCGAGGTTCGCCGTTGGTAGAATCGCAAATTTCCTTCGTTCGTCTATGGATAAAAAGTATAACAACCAACTTTTACATCACAAATAACCATTTTTATTTTTTTTTTTTACCTCTTTTTTTCATTTCGATTGTTTCCCAAAGAAGCTCACGAAAAAAACACAACATGATAAGCAATTTCTACTTTTTGTCAGCTATATATTTATGTTTGGAGAATATTTTATAGTTAAAAATATTTTATATCTGTTGGTTGCACCAATGGGAAAAAATTCGTAACGATCACGATAGCGGAAGTAGAATTACGGGTACGAATGCATGTATACGAAGAGAAAAAAAAAAAATATTGGTAAAGTTTATAACTCCCCCCCCGATGTTGAAGGCTCAATGTAGAGTGTTTTGTTATATACACAGATGTTCCGAATGAATTATACGTATGCCCAGGTTCAGATAAATACCAGTGAAACAATGGTTGACAGGATAGGGTATGGAAAGCGGTTGTTGGAATAATGAACGTCGATTTATAATCGAAACGAGATGAGCTTCTCCTCCCGCCCCCGCGTCTCACTAGCCGTTTGCAATCTGGATGTTAAAGCAACTCATCCGACATTGTCTGGCAGCTTATATTCTCGCGCTAGGACTTGTAACGATCTGTAACTGTCCACGTCTGTCATCGGATTCAGTGACGAGGGCCACGACTTCATTCGAGAATGGCAATCCGGGAAATTAGATCTTCCGCCCTGTTGTCTGGGAATTACGTAGAGTCAACCCCAGGGACAAGACACTGGGTCTCGAGAAATGCCACATAAACGTGTACTGAATTGCACAAACTATTGAGAAATTGATCGTTTCTACTATATCCACAAAGTTTTTATATGATGGCCAAAAATTTAATGGCAAACTGAGCAGCAAAATTTATAAAATAACACGTAACAATAACGTATAATTGAGAATGCTGGGGATTTTGAATGTACAAACTCTATCCAGAATATAGTCGAGGGTAATGTAAGATTGCTTTATTCCTCCAACTCCGGTCCGCCACCATTCTCTTCAAGTGGTCCTTGGTGGCTCATGACTCTCCATTATTGTAACTGCGAAACGACTGCTTTTCAAGCGTTGAATTAATTATCTTAACAGAGAGCCACTGTGTACTTTAAATTTTAAAATCCACTACGACCTTTTAAATCACAATGACAAAAACTTTTTTTTTTCATACATCAACCAACTCATTAAATTGCTCCACTAAAAAAGAAAAATTATAACAAAATGGAACAGTATATAGGTGAAAAATCCAAATATTTTTTTAAAACATCTCATATGAAAAATTTTACTTTTGTAAATACTTTGTAAGTATTATATGAAAATATACTCTGCTTGCTTGCTTGCCTTATTCGCCTTACCGGTCTAAATATATATACATAAAAAATATTTAAGCCACACCCCGTGGGAAGAACGAGCACTATCCTTAATGACTCCGACGACAACTAACCACTACTGTCACATTTACTCCACCTCTCATCATTTGTAGACAAGGCAAACACGAGTACCGGACAAATCTTGAAAGGCACTGTAACTTACTCATGAAAATGAAAAATCCACGAATGTGTACGTGCAACTTTTAGTAGGGCACGCGATACAATGCACGCAATATCTATCTACTGAGAGACTGTGGAAGAATTTCATGTGATACTTAGTCTTTGTACGGTACTCTACTTGGTTCTTCGACAAACCTTTCTAGTTTAATGTATACGATGGATACATTGCATAAAGATAATGACACTGCCCATTATGAAAATTAATTTTTAAAATTCATAAATTTTATGTGCACTACTACTGTGCGCATTAAATACAAAAATAATATAAAAATAATTTCAATCACACGTGTATATAAAAATAATATTATTTTTTAATGTTTAATGTTTGTTGATCGTTTTCTTTTTTTTATTTTATTTAGTCACTACATTAGCTTGAATAAATAGTGCAATATAACGAGGGTTGCTTCGTTCAACTTTGAACGAATTTCAAAAAGACCCTTCGTAAATTTATTAGTCTGGTCGTAGACGAAATTCAGAGGCGTCGGTACATTTTAACAAGGGTTGGTCTATATCGGAGAGCGGATGCGCGCGTTTCACTTCCGTTTCTGAGACAAGGGTATAAAGTGGGTCGTTTCGCTTTCATTTTCCATTCCCTCTCTTGTTTTTACTCGTCGTCTCACGATGTAAAAGTATATTTTGCTACTTTCAGCCCCTCATACTCATGAATTCAACTCTTCAAACACACATTTTCAAGCTATCCATATATGTCAAAGCAACATAATGTATTCAGTAATTTTACATTCCCGGAAGACAGTCACGAATTAATAGTAAAATCAATATCAATTAATTATTAATATCATTCATTATGATAATAATAATTACTTGATTGTGTGCAAGTGCTAAATAATCATTAAAGAATCTTAAAAATAAAATTAAATATAAAAAAAAAAAAAGCAGCAGATTTACTGTTAAGTAATGAATAATATAGGGGATATATATCAATCAAGGCGAGACTTAAGTATTTTAGCGGGGCTTAAAGCACGATGTAGGTGGTTAAGGTGGCTGTTAAAAAGGGGGTTGGATATAGGAAGCACCGCGGACTTACGGTGCACCTACTTCCGAGTGATTTACGGTTGAGCTTCCTGGGGCAGGAAATTCGTTAGGGCATACTATGAAAGGGGGGTATTCGAGATGGTCTCTTGCACGCACTGTACCGTGCCAGATAATGTTAACGAGTGCTCCGGATAGTGCTTGCCCATGGTTCTCCTTAATACGAGTATGTCGTGACTTCCTTTTTCGCGGCAGTGATTCGACTCTCCGCGCACTCTTTCCGCCTCATGGTCTTTTCTAGTTCATCGGGTATCCCCATAATCCATTGCCGGCAACCATCTCCTTAACGACCACTTCCATCCCTTTTCTCCAATTTTCTTTTTCTTTTTTTTTTTTGTTGCTTCTAATATCGATATATAAATATACTCAATGAATAGAATAGCTTTCATTTTTATGAATTTTTTTTTCCAACAAAAAATATAATATGTATGTATATATATGTAAGATGGAATGAAAAATACTAACTGGATGAAAAAACATGCTAGAACGTTTGGTATATTCACCTTCCATTGAAAATAACTGCAGTATGATAAATAATCGTGGGTAGATGATTGTTGAAAAATTGGTTGAAGCTAATATAAATGTTGGCCTACATTGGCTGAAACGGGCAAATACGGGCACACGCGAACCACGTTCAAATAACCTGTGACCTATGATATCTATAGGCACACACACACAATCGCATTTGACGCTATATGCTATCAAATGTGGAAATAAAATATATGTAGACCTTTATCACAAACCAACTGGGCTGTGAGCCGCAACCTCCCTTTTTCCCTTCTATTATAGTGTCGTTGTAAAAGGTTCAGTGACGCGAATAGGGTGTATACGTCAATATAGAAAAGGTTAACCAAGAAGACGACGTGATACTATATTTGTTAAGTTGGGTGATCGTAAAGGCAGAATTTATCGTCCTTGTCTACTCCCACGATCGCTGTAAATACGTAAATTTCGTTGGCACGCGCAATATATTAAACAAGTTTTATTGCCATGTTACCATCATCGATCTTTCTGTAGCTTCAACGGACCTAAGGGATGATTATCGTACTGAGAATTATTCTCATAAAGAGATTAATTGCATACATACAAATTCATTTCTGAATATAACTAAAGCATTTATTAATTTAAATTAATTCAATGATGTAGAAGAAAAATATTGCAGAAAATTAATTTTTGGTTAAATTAATAATGGATATAAATTTAAATAATGAAGTATCAAAAATTAAGTCAACAAAATGAAAAGCACTTGTAGAAGAAGTAACTAGAGATTATAATAATTTATCGTTTAAATATATATACCAACGTATGTTTCTACATAGAGGGGCGGAAGAAAAAATATATACTTAGTTACCGCGCGCCCTCCCTGTAATCGTTGTGTAGTCATAAAATGAACTTAACGCCCCCTTTTCTCCACCGCTTCTAATGTCTACAAAAAGAGAATTCTCCCGCATTCTTCTGTATATATATATTACACACATATTGCACTGCAGAATAAGCACAATATCGTTAATGCACACCCAACTCTTTACTAGTTGTTAGCATGCTGCAACAGAATTAAATGCATCTGTCGGCTTTTATACAGTACCTCACAGAGTAAATAAAATATTTGGTATTATATATCCATGAATATTTATCTGACAGTATTTCGTTATTACAAACGATGTCGGAATAATTTTATGTATTTCAAGTTTCACGAATAATATACGAGGATGATCGATGAGAAAATAATACAGCCATAGAATTTGAGAAAGAAATTGTATACATGAAAGATGTAACAAGCATCAACGTGAAAAATTTAAAACTAAAAGTCTTAAACGACACAATAAAAAAAAATAAATAAATAAATAAAGTGAAAGAAAAGAAAAAACAGATTCCAGACAAGCTTTTCGCGCGTTATATTCGTCTCGTGGGGTCTCAGTGAAAGACGACCGACCACCCCTTTGCATATTTGTGTTTCTTAACGTAACTCTTATTCAACATTCATATATAATATTATATTTCCACATCCTTTTTTCTCTCTTACACTTTTCTATCTATATCTTTATCTGACTTATCCTCGGCGTTGAATTGCGCGCGACAGCCCACCCGCACTATTCATTCGATCACGTCGATTTCTAATCGCGACTCGCATAAATCGTTCTCTCACAATAAAAGGTGAAAGCGCCATTGGCTTTGGATAATAATAATCACTGCGATGGGGAGGTCGTTGAGACAAGTGGCCACCATATACGACTGAATAATATAAATATATATATATATTAACATCGATCGTATGGAATTTAGACATATCGAGAGGAAAAGAACGTGACAAGGCGAATGAGCATGCAACGTAAAAGCTAAAGCGGCGCTATATCTATCTATAAAGCTTGTAGCTCGTTCCACACCAATGAACGACCGCGAGTGATCGTTGCCGCGTTCATGTCTCGACCGCGAAATAGCCAACCAAGCACTATATGCAGGTTTGAGGATCTTTTGCCGCCACTTGATCTCAGCTTCTGGGTCACGAGAATATGTACAGTGGTACACGTATCAAGCTTTCTTGTTGCATATATTAATGAACCGTACAAAGGTAGCATAAAACATATTATCGTTTATATATACATATCTCTCTATAAATATATTAATACAAATATAAATTCGCATACCGTTTAATATTAAATAATACAATAATACATATAATATATTATTTTGGATATAAAACAAAATAATTATTGAACTGATCAACAAATGGATTGTTTATATTTTTTGTTTTTCTTTCGCTTTGTTTTATTCCGCATCTACCTTCGATGTCACTCATCGAGCCGACTTTGATGGCATATCGTAAGACGAAGGGCGAACGGTGGATCAACCGATGGACAGGTGAGTCTCAAACAGATTTACCGACACTTCTGCGCGCCCGTTAATGAGTGAGCAAAAGCCGCGCTCTAACGCACACGGCATATAACACTCTTTCAACGTATATATATATATATATATATATCTCGCTCATTGGCACGCAACAAGAGAGCCTTGTGACGCGACGAGTGAGCGCCTCGATCTGCGCGACCTTGCACGCTCAAAAATGTTTGTCCGTATAAGAGACACGAAAGTGCCAGTGCAACAGCTGCTCGCCACTCTTCACGCCGTCTGGATACGAATCCGACATGTCCCGCGAATTCCATGGGAAGAGAGAAGAGAAAAAAATATGAAAAGGTGAAAGCTAAAATATATATATATATGTATATGTACATATACAACATATGTGTGTATGATATATTGTCTTGTATTATTTTTTTTGGTTGTTCTGATAAAAATAGTATAACGAGTAACAATTATTTATTAATGAACAGTACGCAACATACATGGATAAGAGAGATCTACAAACGTGCATGGATTGTTCATTGTCATTTGAGAAAACAATGAAGGATTTTCCTTTATTATTTTTTTTTTTGTCGACTATTGTATAGCATTAAACTTTCATTTACGCTCTGCCATATACAACGCATGAATTTTCTCCACGTTACCTAATCACAATTTATTTGTTATTTAGCTGACTGTATAAAAATTCAAAAGAATAAAAATTTTCTTTTTATTCTCTTTATTTCATCATGTACGAAACATTTTCTAAAATTAACAAACATGTAACGTATTTTTTTTTTTTTTTTAGACAGTCTAAAAACATGAATGTCTATATTTATCTTGTAGTTTAAATATATTCCCGGCATCCCTTATTAAATTACGCCGGTGAACGTACTTGGAGTTTATATAATAAATAAACAGAAAATATCTCTCGGTAAAATTTTTTTTCTCTTCTTTAACGACATTCACTTCATAAAACCTCTCTTGAAAACTTATAAAAAAAAAAAAAAAAGAAAAATCACTGATAAATCTAAATAGAATTCGCGAACGTTTATTATCAATTAAATAAAATATTTCATGCTACCTATTTTCAATACAACAGTTACATAAAATATTGTTTAATAAATATACCGTCACACGTGAAATCTATGCAGATATTTTAAGTGCGTCATTTTCCCATGAACAAAATTCTAGAACACACATACGGAGGCACTCCCTCTATATAGTCGCGCAAGATACTCAATCGACTGACGCAAATCAGATAGCGGCTAACTACAATCAAACTTTTCTTTTCAACGAGTAAATTGTTAGCTATTATATACCATGTGTAGGTGCATATCAATAATTCCGATGTACTCGATGGTATATATCTACCTATATAATAAAATGAAACTGCGCAATATGTATATTTGCCAACGTACGTCGATATTTATTCGAGTGGTTTGTGATATTGCAACATAGTCGCGTGCCACATAAACCTCAGCAAACATATTGTATTAAATGAAAAAAAAATAAAAAAGTTGTTTACTTAAATATCATCAATAATATCAATATAAACTGATAAGTTAACGATGCAAATATTTTGTTTAGCTACCAGATAAAAGGTAGGGCGACGACATCAGAAACACACATATATAGATATATGTATAATAAGTAGATATATACCGTTACGAGCAGCCCAACTGCACATCCCGCGCTTGTCCAAAGCCATAAATCATCGTTGTCTGACCGAACATTACGAGGCGTAGTTACATCACGCGAATTGTTCTGACATAGTCCTATGTGTATATATGTATATACATTTATTGAAGAGCCTACTTAAAACTATTCTTCAATATGAAACATCAAAATGATCGAGAGTTCTATTCACTATAATATAATCATTCATCTGTATATATGTATGTATATTTTTTATAAAACATTTCTTCAATCGAGGATACTTATTACCACATATACAATTCTCTCGCACTTTTATTCAAACAATTAATAAAAATTTCAATGGGCAATTCAATATAAACAGATGAATAAAATATATTTTTTCATGAATAACGGCGCATAGAATGAAATAATTACGGGTATTATATTTCCAACAAATGAAATCATGAGAAATTATTGATTATACAAAATCAAATAGCTTATTGGACTATTGAGTATTATGAAATTATATATCTACGCAGTGTAATAATAATATATACATATAATTTTACACAGTTGAATGAATAATATTTCAGTTGGTTTGATGTGAATTTAATAGTCGATGTACTGGACAATTTTAATTATTATAATTTTTATATTCTATTTATTGGCAATACGAAAAATATTCATTCATGACTTATAACGTAATCTTCAAATAATTTATTTTACCCAATCTATTTATTTAATTGAATTAAAATTTTTATTTTCATTTGTTTATAATATTTAATCTATCAACCATCATATACATTAATATATTAGTATGTATTATAACAAAATGCGTCACTATATGGCTTTTATAGTTCAAATACAAGCCCACTTGAATGAATTGCACGATATGTTGATAATATATAATTATATTGTGAGTTGAATATTTTATCTGCCACTATACCGATGATGTGCCAGTGACTTGACATTATTAATGACCTTTCTATCTCGTGAGATCAATGTAGAATCATTTCGCAAGATTTTACATCATGTGTGCAGTGCTCTTAAATATATCCAATACTAAACACGTTCTAAATGCTTTCTATTTCCGCATTGACGAGTCAAAGTTATAGCTCCTGCGAATTAGCAGTTATTTTCACCCGCTTATTCGTGCGTGCATACATGTACGTATACAGTGGCAGGTTTCAATATACAATATACCATGTATATCCATATAAAATATATTATGTACAAATGGCAAGGGATATATATATATAAACAAATAAAATAGAGAGAACGGTATAAATGCGGCTGCACAATCCTCAGAATTTTTATCTCACTATTTATTTTTGTTATTATTTATTTATTTATTTATTTTTTTCCATTTCCAATACTTTGGCGGATAGATAGATCGATCGATTGCCGATCAACAAACTGCATCGTTGAGTGGAATGAACGCAGTTGGCATTACCAGCGGGATCTCGATGAGCGCGCAAGCTGCCGGTCTGTTGTCCATGCACACACACATATACACTCGGGCTGCATGTGAAAGTCGGAACCCACGGCACTTTATTAACGTATGCAATCAGGCACACACGTGGGCGCTCTATAACCTTCCTTCGTCTCGCGTTTGCTATTTCTCTCATGTTTTGTCTCGCTTCTCGTCTCACATACTTTACTTATTTTTTTTTTCCCCTCTCTTTTCTAACCAAACTAACCAATTAAATAACCAATCGGCCTCGTGATACAATTAACGGCGCATTCTTATACATTTACCTGCCAATCTTGCTGGATCACGATCTGCTCGCGAGAGTATATATGCATATTTCGATCCCTCTTTCTATATCTTTCTCAATGTGCAAGCGCACCTCGTGTCGTGTCACACGAGATATATTTCCCGATGGCAATGCGTACATACACATATGTATATTTGTACGTATATACATTTAACCAATGGCGATAGCCAATTACGAATACTAATTACGGTTGATCCTCGTCGACATTTATCCTGCTGGCGTAATCGAGTGCATTACATTGCTGAACGTTTTCTAAATGGAATGTATAAACGATAATTCGTACAGCTGCGTATACATATGTATCAGAACCAATTTTATAATCATAAATATAATTCAAGTACGTCGATCAAAAATTAAATTTTTTTTTCATTCAATACGTGAAAATTTTATTCAGTAATGAAAAATAAAATCGAGTGATAATACCAAAATGAAGTATATATATAAAATAAACTCTTTAAAAGAACATAAATAAATAAATTGAAAAAAAAAAAAAAAAAAAAAAAACGAGTATATTGGTGAGATGAGAGTGGTGCGTCTGCTCGGTATATTAATTCTACATTTAGAGCTGCGGTCGTGGTGGCCGTGTGGCGCGCATAGTGCCGATATGTAGGTTGGTACAGAGAGGGCGCAACAATTCAGCGAGGGTTCGTTCGTTCACCGAGTGTAATGGCTGGTAATTAGAGTGCCATGATAGCAGTCTCCGCGAAACCAGTTATCTTGCTACGTGGATCGTGCATG
This sequence comes from Microctonus brassicae, assembly GCA_918226075.1. Lineage (NCBI taxonomy): Eukaryota > Metazoa > Arthropoda > Insecta > Hymenoptera > Braconidae > Microctonus > Microctonus brassicae. The sequence continues at coordinate 3,850,219 of OW445491.1, read as the reverse complement.
CTCCTCGTATCCGTCCCTTCATCTCCTCTCTTTCTCTTTCTCTCTTATTCTCTCCTTTGCCCTTTTTTCTTTCTCATTCCTTCTTCTGTCTGCTGCATATACTACATCTCTCACTTATTCTTTTTTGTTTCTCATTCGCTCACTCACTCAATCCTTTCTACACACTGGCTGGCATCCACCTTCGCCATCGTCCTTTTCCTACGGCTGTCACGGCCGAATGCTGTTTTCTCTTCAACGTCGTCGCGTTCTACGTCTGCCCGCATATATATATAAACTCACATTTACATCCTTTGATTACAGGATTGACGCCTTGTGCAAAATTCACCTCGACGCTTTCTGAAACGATTTACACTGCTGCGTGTACATACAAATTCACAAAATAATTTAACTATTTGTGTGTATTTATTACATGCACATATTTTATATGTATTTTCTGTCCCGCATAGTCATCGTGTTTATTTATACTATTATATTTATTCGTCATTTTCATTAAATTAAACTTGATGATGAAGAAAAACACCCTTTCGGAAAATTTATAGAGAGAAGAAAATTTTTATTTATTTTTTATTTTACCTACGGATATATAATAAATAAGACATTGTATACATAGAAACGTATAATTTGTTTTATCGATATAAGTAGTGAGCGAGGTCACCCCTTTCTGTGTTTTCTGTTGAGTGAACGCGGAACGGGCGGTCCAGGAAGTCAAGTATTATCCAAGTCAACATTAGAGTTATAGAGAAAGCTTGAGTATACTTATAGATTGTTCGTGTATTTACTACCATTTTATTCTCATCCAAGTTTTTATTTGTATCATCATAATATTATCTAGGTATATCTATATTATATTTATCTTCGTTGAAAACCGTCAATTCATATTGGGAATATTTAATCGAAATATTGTCAATGTATACCAAGTAGAGTATTTATCTATCCATTAGCTAAATAACCTTCATGCCAAGTTTCAGAACATCTTCCAAAGTACCTACTCCATGGAGAGTATTGGACTACTCCTCTTAATGTGACTCACAGTTAAACGCGCCCCGTATAGCTATATCCATATATATTACTGCATCCAACTGAGTTCACTTCGTGTATATATAACATATCCTTCGTCTTCCCCCTCGATTTTGCCACAAAGAAAAACGATAAAAGGAGTACGCGAGCGTGAGGACGATGGGGCACAATACCAAGCTAAGGCGAGGACCTCGAAACCTTTATGGGAAGCTGCGAACCGTGCCCGCGCTCCCTTTAACTTTTCTCCAATTGTTCTGCCGGTAGTAGAATAGTTGAACGTTAAAGTGCTCACTAGTGCAACCAGTAGTGACCATGAAAGAGCAAAAAAAAAAAATAAAATAAAATAAAAAGAGGGAATGAATGAATGGAAATAAGAGCATGGACGAGGGGGAGAGCAAAAGGACAAAAAAGATCGAAAATAAAGAGCTTTTTTTTTTTATTATTATTATTATTTGAAAGTACTCGTGACTGCCGGTACGAAGTGGTCGTTTTTACACGCGGTATAAGAGTCAAAATCAACGATAACGGAGCCAAGTTCGAATGGAAACTCGGGCAATACACTCGTCCCGGCCACTTTTTACTCATTGCATCGGTTTTGTGCGCATCCGTGGCTAAACGACCGGCGATTTGAAACTCGATGCACAATTCAACTGTGGATATCGTATGGAGAATTGTGTGTGTATTTATATATATATATAATGCTTGCACCGGACCTCAAGAGGATATGGAAGTATACATACTCGGGTTTATCGTATAATAAACCTATACAAGATATGAACGCGAGTATTTGATGTGTCTCGCTAGCAATCCATAAAAGATATATTGGTTATATATACTTATATATGTATGCATATGCATATAATATAGCGATTGCGTAAGGTCGGGCTCATGCGAAAGCACACACACACACACACATACAGTGTGTGCTACGGGTAAAATCAGCCTTCAATTATTTATCGAACGCAAAGAGGTATATACCTACGTGCAGTTAAGGTATATTTATACGTGGGTTGAACTTATCTTAACGTTCCGCCGTGCAATGTAAATTTACGTACATGGTCGTGATTTATTACTCGCAACAAAAGGAGAAAAAAAAAAAAATTAATTACAATAAATGAGAACATAGAAAAGCGGAAATTAAAATGAGGAAAATTGCTTGAAATTTATTTAATTAAATATTCTGTCTGATTAATAATTTTTAAAAATATAGACTCATTGGTTGGAGAAAATCCTACTGATATTATTAATAATGTCAGATTAATTTTAAAAAGGTAATGAATAATTAATTTGACCAAATTTTTATTAATATAAACATTATATATTTTAGTTTAAAAATAGTATCACGAAATGTCTGTGAATATTAGTGAAAGGTTCAATGGTATATATTACCATATGAACATTATTTGAACAATATCGAAGCGATATTATTTACGAGTGAGACCTTGAGATCACGTGGGTGGTTTAATAGAATGGAAAATTCTATGTATATATTGATTTGGAAAAGTACTCATGGAATGATATTGAGGGTAATGTTACGCAAAGTACCGACGTATCGAGATGTATATCGTGAAATTTATGGGTTATACGCTCGTACTTTAGATCATGATGGTTAATATACATATGTCGAAAAAGGGAGAAGAGAAAAAAAAAAAATACAGAAAGCAAGTGAGATAGAGTGAGTCGTATCAAACTTTACCTTCGTCTCCAGACCGTAGTGCCGCCGCTCAACTCTACTGATGTCATGATTTTTTACTGCTGACCCGAGAGAGCCTCCTCGACGTTGGACAGCATTTGAACGATTCGTATTCGAGATACGACGAAAGCGCTTACATTGCAAAGTTTGCCAGTAATGGGAAACACGATACTCTCTATATCCAGTTGGCGTTTGCGAAAGAACCAACTCGACTTTTATATTTCAAGAGGCAAAATCATGTTCCAATATAGTTGCACGCCAGCCTATTTACTTTTACCTTTAGATAAACACTTTACAATGACGTTAGCAATTTTTTTTTCCTACATATATTGATTTATTTTTATATGATTGTACCTTTAACATATCGTTGATTTTCTCGTAACATATATTTTGCTGCAAAATAAATAAAAAAAAAAAAACTTTGAATTGACACGATGAAATCTGTTATTGAAAATAACAAAAGCTTTGTAAATTAATCATGGCGTAAAATAATTTTTCAATGAACCGAGCCCACATTGTGAGTTGTTTGTCATCGTTATATTTATAGTTACCAATATATATGCCTCGATAAACATAATTTTTATTTTCCTTATTGCTTATTCACTTAACCCAATAATCACGAGTACATTGTCATACACAGTGTACACTTTGTGTGGCTCTATCGATGATTGGTGTTTTATTCAATGAATACCTGTACCGTAGGTATATACAAAGACATCACAGAATAAATAATGAAAAGAAAAAAAAATATATTTATACATGTACACATATATATTTTATGTCGAGGACAAAAATGAATAAATATATTTCATTTTTTTTTTATACGAAAGAATAAAAAGAACACTACGTAATGCAAATATTTTAAAAGTTTTCTATGAAACACAACATTCACGTGAATAAAATTGCCATAGTACTTCTAAGAACAGCCTATGATCAATTGCTCTATTCGTTGCAGCCATTCAAAAAATATTCACGATCAATTTTACGCTGTATATAATTCCATTTGTCAATCTACATGAATTGATAACCAAAATAATTTATTATTATTTATTCTATGTGCTACTGGCAACGCAAATAATCTTTCATTTCAATATAAAATACATCTATATCTTTCCCGGAAATAGAAAGATAATCAATAATCGATGCAAATCTCAAATGAGAGGTTTTTTGATGATCATATATATACATATGCGTTGTTGCCGTGAGAGTTGTTCCATGTATTATATAGAGAAAGTGAAAGTAAAAGAAGAAAATTTACAATACACACGCCATATGCATATACATATAAAATAATGTTTTGACCTCGCGAATAATGCAAGATCATATAGTCGCATAAGTTTCTCTTCAAATTATTGATTATCTAATCGTAATTATATAGAGAAATTTGCAGTTCAGAAAACGCATGATTCATCTTAAGATATTATTGCACCATGCCAACAAATTTACATTAATATTCATACTGTGTTATTAATTTAAAGCCATTGAGGTCATTCTGCAATTATATATCTATACAGATTGTTTAACTTAATATCACGTTTCTCGACATTATTAAATTATTCAATCAACGCAATGAAACTCATATCATCATTGAAACAATTTTGTATTACATATCTACATATTTGTCTGATGCATTTGAATGCCATACAGAAATCACACTAATTCACAATATACCCGTGACAAAATTCAACAGTAACTCATTCACAATTAAGTTAATTTCAGTTCTATTCGTGTGTCAGATGCAAATAATTGAAGCTATTAATTAGATACGTAATAGAATACAGATTTATCATGTATATATATATATTATATACATGATAGTTAATTACCAATGAGCCATTAGAAATTAATGAATAGTATACGCGAATTATATATATACAATGACAAAATCGAAATACAATTCTATTTTGCAGATCGATTGTACATATACTGCGGTTTGGATGGTATCGCTAACTTACCCGCGAGGCCTATACAAAACCGATGGTTACGGTAATGCGACTTATCCGGCGCGACGCCCTTATCTATACCACGAATCTACAGTACGATCTCGCAGCCGTGTGCGCGCGAGCTCGCGCGCATCATATACTACTTGTATATATACATATATTCTCTCGTATATATGTGAGAGAATACCGGCCTCTATATAAAGCGAAACCGTTTGCCCTCTGGGCAATCTCCCTCGTTTCGCATATAATACACTCACATACGTATTATTGCTTCCAGGTCGAATCTAATTGCATTGCCGCCACTTGGAAAACGCACAAGTGCCATGGGCATTCACATTTAAAGACGATAAATTTTATTCTTTTGGCATAATTTTTAGTTTTAATACCAGCGGTTCAGTCAGATATATGCATATATATATATAAACCATTAAAAAAAAAAAAAATTATAAATATTATTTGATTTATTGTATTGAGATATATATTATGTATACATATTCACAGCTGCATCACCTTATTTATCATTACCATAATTGTGTATAATATCTATTTATCTTCTACACATGGCAATTGTTTCACGAATAAACGTTAATAATAATCCGTATAAATAACAATATACAAATAAATATGCGTGTCCATATGGTGGATTAATGAAAATTTTGAATATCCATTACGAGATTCGTCGGGGAGTATACATATAGTAGTAGCATATCTCAATGTGCGCCAGCGGCACAAGTCTCAAACGCGGCAATTTCTCGAATCTATATATATAAGCGTATACATATATACTCCGGAGATAGATAGATAGATAGAGAAAGAGACAGAGAAAGCAAATGCGAATGTGTATATAACTATAGTATAGCGGGGTTAACGCAATTTCAAATCTCTCTTCGCTATCCCCTGTATTTCTCCCTTTTCTTGGCTCCCTGAGTGGCGGAACGATAGCGTGTATATGTACGTACACCTCAGACGCAGTTTAATCGGCCATCCGAGAAATCCGGGAGGACCCCGAGTTTGTTTACGTGACTCTCTCTTATACTCCGAAGCGAGATTCCTGACGGGTACAAATTGGTTAATTAAATCTACGAAATTACAAATCCTACACTTGACTATGTTGTACTTATATATATATACACAACATTTTAGTTATAAATTAGATATGTGTTTAATATGTACTCGCTTTTATATATAATTATGACGATACAAACATTCATTGACATATAACTGTGAGAACCATGAAATCATGAAATGATAATATCCGAATATATATATTCATCGTACACCGATTAAATTTACCAAGCGACCTGCTTTTATGTTTAATCTTATTATATATATAGACATGTAATATCAGAGATGATGAATAAGAGAATGAGAATATATATTTATAATATAAAAGACGTGTATGTACTTTGGTATATATGCAAACGGATCGGATTTCCCTCAAATAGATATCCGGTCACGTCTCTGTATACAAACTCTACTCATAATTTTCAGTTCTCAATGTATTTATATAAAATTCTCCTGCTAAATAATAATGTTGTATTTCATCCCGTAGATTTTAGAACGTATATCTATATACACTTCCGCATACAATTGCGCTTGTATGAGAAAGCCTCTTTGAGAAATTTTGATATGCCGTCAATGTTTTGGAATATTGTGCGAGCTACTGGTTTATGATGAATATGATGTGGATCGTGTTACACTTCTCCGTACATTTTTTGTCTATTATTTTTTTCGTTTCATTATTATTCCTTTCTCATTCCTTTGCCTCATTCTTTTTTTTTTTTTTTTTTAATTCTATGTACGTGGCTTCACATATATATACATGTGGAGGTAGGAAAAACATTGTACAGCTGAGGTTTTCTGCCGACACTCGACGCGAGACTTCTCGTTAATCAACAAATAAGTAAAACAGAGAGGAAGAAGATAAAGAAAAAATGAAAAAATGAAAAATAAAAAGGCAAAAAGAAAAGTCCGTCATAAAACTTTTGTAGTCTAGCAAAAATATCTAAAAAAAAAAAAAACAATGTACTTCTAATTTGTAAAGCAAAGAAAAAAATTTCGACAAATAAAAAAATTACATACAAAAAAAAATAGACATGAAAAATTGTGGAATCGTTGTCAAGTTGACCTCGTTCCTCATTTTCCCCAATTCTTTGATGTACTTGTAATGAAAAACATATCTTGATGGTGTTGAATATACTACACTAAAACACATACATACATATAATATTAAACATCCATTAAAATAATGAGTGAAACGAATAAATATTTCTACTTATTTGCATTTCAAAGTGTCAATGACTTTCGAATATCTCAATATCAATGCAGAAATATATCCATCTGGGGTAATATGAATCTAAAGTTTGCACACCAGTAAAAATGAATTCAAGATATCGCAAAAGATAAAAAAAAAAAAAAATACCCCATACAAAATATATATCAATTCATTCTCAAATCAATATAAAAAATAAATATCATAACATATTATATAATGAACAAAATATTTCATCTCACAAAAGTGAATAAATGAAAATAAACAAAAGCAAATAAATTAATAATGATAATTGTAAAGACATCCATGAGACAAATGTAATATATTTGTTTGGAAATCATGGGCTTCGCCAAAGCTACCAACAGACAACAGGATCAAACGCACTATGGAAATAAATAATCGCTATAAAGAATCACATAAGAGAAAAGGTATGTATATATATATTCACATTCATATAGCAGAGAAAGTCGATGTATATATAAACATAAGGATATACACATACCAATTGGTATATAGAGAGTATAGAGAAGAAAAGAGATGAAGGGCGTATATATAGATGGGGCTTGTCTCAGCGCATATATGATTATACGCCATCGCGTTCGATTATGGCGCACAAACCGTGGCGACTGAAAGATGCCACGATGCAGCCTTATCGTGGGCGTCGTATGGCCATCGTATACATACATGGCCATGTAATCAGGTTTGAATGTATATGCACACAGCAGATGTGTGTATATATACATATATTTCGTATGGATGTTTATGTACATATATTGCAGTACATATAGGAGAGAAGAATAAAGAGAGATATATTGCAAGAGCAAACGAGCAGCGAGCAACAGCAATGAACGAGTCTCCATTCACCACCATCACACCATCATCCATCGAACCACCATGTACACCAATGATAATATTGGGTGATGGTTAAATTGTGATCGACCATCACGTCGACGATAGTTGTGCTAGGATAGTATATGTAGGAAAAGCAAATCCTAATTAACGGCATTGATCCGACTCTATATTTGCATACGTAAACAGAGGGTCCAAAACGAAAGGCCGTATAGAGCTTTGCAATATTCGATTCTTGGTCGAGGTCGTGTGTGACAAGGGCTCTTTCACTGAGATTCACGGGTGAACGCCATTTTCAAATTGGGGACGCATCACGCTAGTGCTTATACTGCTCGGGACTAGCTCATACATATAAATATGTATATATGACGAGATCGCGCGTTTGGAATTGTGAAAACGAAAGAGAGAAACGAATGAATTGAGTGAAAAAGATAGAAAATGAATGTAGAATATAAAAAAAAAAAAAAAAATAAAAGAGATGACACAACCACACGGTTTTTCGTATAAAGTAGTAGATGTGTATGAGTGTGCATAGGTATATGTACATATATAGATAGAGGTATATACCCTCCGCAAACTTCTTTCGCGACCTTTCGACCCCTTCGGCACCTTCCATTAGCTGAACCCATCAAAGCGTGTTTGAAAGAGCGAGAACTTTTACTCCAACTGACTCAAGTTACTCGCCAATTCTTTTATTCCCTCTTCACCACAGTACTCTTTCAATATATATCCAAGCAAATACGTATATAGTTTTTTTCTATTCTTATATTCTTCATTTATTTTTATTCTCGAGACCAATCACAACTGATCTAAGATCCATTTATTAGCTGGATATTATATCTTCGACTACTGAAAAATATTTTACCCCACTGATTATTTATCTATATAGAACTCGAGGTATATTTGAAATATTATAAAGATGAAATTTGGACATTGACGATGAAAAAAACGGAATGAAAAAAAAATATATATCTATGTATGTATAAAAGTAATCTCTGTTACATTTTGCACCGGTGAGTTTTGGATTCCAATATCGACGTGCAAAAGTATAAGCGCGCGCATTATCCCACGTGTAAACTTTACTCTGATGTTTTTTATTTCACTGGCAAAGAGAGCGCGTCCAATATGACTACAGCGATGAACACGCCATGCCACCCAACGTGCGCGAGGTTTTGCAATAACGCTTTAATCCCTGATGATGAGAAAATTTGGTATCTTATATTCAACGTCCTTCATCCAATGTGCTTTCACCACGAAATGTCTGTATATATATTTTTTTTTTTTTTCATTCTGTGTAATAGTTGCTTGTTGCAATTAAGAGATGAATAAAAATTTTTTAAAGCGTCAAATACATATCCAATAAAATTTATTATAAAGAAGACTGTACTTAAAAACTCAGTCTCTGAGCACGTTCAACTTTTCTCGGACATTAGGTTACTCACTCTGTTAAACTTTTCACTAATACCAACTTATTTCTCAAAGTACGTGGAGGAGAAGAAGAAGAAGAAGAAGAAGGGGAGTAAATTATCGATTTGAAGATGTGGTAAGTTACCAAAGAGAGTGTATCGAATAAAGTGCACGAAAATAACCGACTGAAATGAAACTGAAAAATAAATAAATAAATAAAATAGCCAGTAGAACGGTACAAGAAGTTGATGAGCATAAATGTAGCAAATAGTGAACAATATGTGAATATTGTATATAACGATAACACAGTGTCTAGAAATTTTGTGCCATCTGGCATTTAATGGAATTTTGGGGATATTTTCTCACGTCATCGACCACAGCGATCTCATTCGTCGTCGACGAATGACATGAAGCAAATCCGATTGGATTAGTTGAACATACTTGGTTTCAAACAAGATGTGACCACGATTGCCATTCTCGTGTATATATATATAGCACTAACCCTCGAAAGCTTCAAGCTCATTCCCATATAGAACACATATGTGGACATCATACTATGAGTATTCGTGTAATACGTCGTTGGTAGCGCATTTGTCCCTCGAGACCACGTAAAACACCAAGGGAGAGAAATATGCACTGTCATCACTGGACTATCTATTTGCTAGCCCAGTAAATTGCAACAAATGGAATGTTGTTGTCTACTAATAAAAGAAAAAAAAAACCATTTCGTAATGAGTTCATAGATCTCAGAGGCGATTTATTCTTTTCATTATTTTATGTTAATAACGCCAGATGCAAAACTGCGAACTCGTTTGAACTTTTCATTTACTTCCAACGTGAATATAGCAAATATATACATATATTTTATAAAGAATATGATATAAAATTATCAGAATTTGACGGCAAACTTTTATTAAATATCAACTAATTTTAATATATAATTAAAATAGTTGACAATAAATGAAACAAATAGTAATTATTGATGTGTAGAAATGTATCACAAATAAATAGGAATTAAAATATTAATTGTCAATAAAATACTGTCATCATGACATATCACTTCAATCAATATCATTTTCTATTTAATGTTCTAAAAAAGCGACACACATATCAATATCTATTAAAAATTTTATTCCAATTTTCGCGTCGATGAATATTACAATATCACTATGCATAAAGAATAGTCGATGATTAATAGCACATCTATAAAATCTATAATCCAAGATATAAGCAAAATTGATTGCTCCACTAACCGGATAAAGAATAAAAGAAACAACGGAAGCTACCTAGTACTACATTACAAAACCGAACAAAACATAAAAGTTTATTGTTCCTGTGCATTCTATCTCGATAACAATTGGTATCCTATATTCAGTCTTATGAACTGTTTTCCAGGTCAACGTGCTTTCATTGATTTTCGTAGTTATGACTGAACCCCATCCGTTGCTAGGATGCCCTGGGCTAAAATCCCGCGATCCATACCACGGGTCAACTGTTTAGATAATTTATAACTAACAATTATGTTATTAAACGTAAATTTAACAACCTAGATTGTATCGATTATTTAAACTCATGAAAGTCAATCAATTCCGTTGAATTATATGCATGTAACTAGCGTAAATTTCACATGAATCAAAAGTATCGATCCAAATTTATTTCTAATACAATAATATATCAATTTATATTAACTTTGACGCTAACAAAAAAAAATATAAGTATATTTCTGTTAGTCAGAACAATTCCAAATACTATCGATACAAGATGCTGAGATCAACACACCATATAATCCAATCAACGATGATAATTGCGTACGTAGCTTGCGGGCTAAGCAAGTGAGCGAGCACAAGCTAAGACTACATCCTGGAGGCGAAAGCATGGGTTCATGGTTAGATAGTATATAGATTCCAAGATACTAACCCCACTAAAGGGAATCCAAAACTGATTGTTTGTATATCGTTATATGTCTGTCGAAATTACAATCCTTTTAGATATAAATTGAGCATACAAAATTTAGCACACATCTACATGAATATATATATATTTAATTTATTTTAATTAAAATGTAAGATTGATATTATTTATTCATTTTCTTTTTGTATTATTAGCTGAACACTATAAATTGCTCTGTACGCAATATTGAATTACCGTGCCGCAGGTGTGTATACAGAATGATTTAGGGCTTTCTGTCAAGTATGATGTATTGTTCTTCAGCATTATCTCCCCTTGTTGTCATCGCAATAGATAGAATAAGGAAACTTATTAAAAAAAAAAAAGTCGATCTAGCTAATTAAACAAAATATAAAAAAAAGAAGAATAGAAAATTACAACTGCCTATATTGATTTGAATATTTCTAATAATATTAATTATTGTCTCTGATAGATATTTTACTAGAACTATTTTAAAATAAAGATTAACATATGTAGTAATATATTCTGGCTTCAAAAAAATTTTTAATGAATTTATTATATATAATCCGGGGATATATTATTAGTATAGATTGTTAATCATACAAATTCATGATTGAATAAATGATTATAACTAGAATATTAATGCCATACAAATTATCGATTAGAAAGCCATTTATGTGCTGTATACATATCAAATATACGAATATACTATATATCATGCGCGAGTAAGATGATATACAATTATAATTGTGTAGCTGAATAGCGTGTTTAGCCTACAACTATAATGCAGACATTTGCTATGTTTGGTTTCCTTGACCTCGGAATGAAGCCACTGCCATTCCACAGACCAGTAACAGCATCAATTGAAACGATACCATCTTCATCACGCAATATTAGTGGAGTGCCGTAAGGTTTATACCTCGGAACCCAGGGCCTGTAAATGGATTTGAATGAAACCTTTTGCAATGTGTTTCTGATACCTCATATAAAAAAGTTAAAAAATTAATTTTGGGCGCTTTCAATTTTTTAATTATTAAAATTAATAATTAATATTTTTTGGAGTTCTCATTCATTTTCTATGGAAAAATTGAATTTATTTCTGTTCAAATTTCGGTTTTGGCAATGAGAATTATTACACACCTGTCCTTGGGCATTCAAGGGACCGTAGGTATAAAGATACGAGAGGGGAGGAGGGCTTATAGAAGAGACAACCGCTGCTGAGCGTCCTTGGCGTAGTCTCCAACAGTACACGTTGCAACTAGCTAGGCTGAACACGTGGCTATTTTTGTGCGTTCCAAATAAAATATTTTATTGTGAATCTGATTATTTGCAGTTCATTTATTTATTCATTATTGTGCAATTAGTGCGACAAAAGCTATTTACTGAAAATTATTGTGTTTAACAAACTTTGAAGATAGTGGCATAGATAGTAAGTATTTGTTTTTTATTCGTATTATACTCTTATACACACGTTGTGAATACTCGATTGTACATTTTATAATTAATCGATACTGAAAATTATGTTATAATACAATTAAATAATATTAATCATTAATCATGATGTAAACGTTAGTTATTAATATTACAAATATTTGTTGTTACAGGCTCGTATCAAAATGAGTGAACCGTCGAATAATGATAATAATGGAAATGATAATTGCTTAATTTGTGAAAAAATCGGATCAAGTTCACAATCAAATTCCGATCTAGGAGAAATAATAAAAGTAACAAGAGGGATATCAACGTTGAAAACTGCTTCTGCTGAAAGAGCAGATGGGCTTATTCAATATTTAAATACTCGTGAATTTGTCTACGTGCATGCAATATGCAGACAAAAATATATTAACAAAGGATGTATTCAAGCATATTTAAAGAGAGAGGACACCACATTATCATGCTCACCACCTAAGAAGAAGCTCCGTACTGCTACGTCAATTGATTTTGATTGGAAAAGTAGGTGTTTTTTATGCGGAAAAGAGGCGGATGAGATGAAGGAAAGAAAGAAAACAAAAGCTAAGAGACAAAAAATTAGTTATGTAACTAATTCTTCTTTCAAGAAAACCATCCAAGATTTAATAAGTAATGATCAAAGTGAATATTGTCGTAATATTAATAAGAAAATTGTAGGCGTGTTGGATTTAGTGGCTCAGGAAGCAAGATATCATATGGATTGTTACACATCATTAAAAAGCATTATAAAAACAACCCAGAGGGATAAAAAAATTCATCCCCAAATTGCACAAGTAGACGCAGCAATGGAGCAGATTTTTAAATACATAGAAGAAAACGATGACTGCCAATTTTCACTGACAGAATTAAAAAGCATAATAACTACTGACCATATTCCAGATGATAAAACAATAAAAACGAGACTTATTATGCACTATGACGATAATATTGTATTTTCAAGTAAATTCGGTTCAAATACGATTATATGCTTCAAAAATAAGCATTACGAAATATTGTGCGATAAGTGGTACAATGAGAGGTCGAAAGATGAAGAAAAAGAAGAATATCGCATTTTGAAGGCTGCTGCTGAAATCTTACGACGACATATACGGACACAGGTTTATGATAATAATATTTATCCGGCTAGTGATAAAATGTTCGACAACGTTCAGGAATCAATACCGAAGTCCCTGAATTTTTTTTTATCAGAAATCATTCTGAATGATAAAAGAGGTAAACCTGAATGTATTAGTTATTATGAAACTAAATGCACCTCTATCGCTCATGCGATAATATCTGCCACCTACTGCAGATGCCGCACTTGGACATTTCAAAAGAGTACATCTGCAAATTCAAGCATGGCTAGGAATAGAAATGCCACCAGAAGAATGGGGTTGGAAGTATGAATGTGGAATATTGACCCCAGAAACAATGACGCAGCTACCAGCTCCACAATCATTATTGAAAATGATTTTTTGCGCCTGCAAAACAGGGTGTGGAGTTTCTTGTGGGTGCAGGAAAAGTGGATTAAATTGCACTCTAGCTTGTTTAGAGTGTAATGGCAACAGCTGTACTAATCCTTCGCCTATTATTCGAATAAATGAAATTGACGACGACAACAATAATATTGATATTTGATACAAATTTTGTCATTTTTTATGTATGACCATTGATATATTATCATTTATTTATATATATTCAATAAACAAATAATAAATGTTCATTTCTTTTAATCTCGTCATATTTCTTTTCATTCCGTGTATTTTACCAATTTATTTGTGTCTATGCTCCGAAATATATATGATTTTGATTAATTTGCCATATTAAACAACTTTTTTTTAACTTGTTATTTTTTCATAAATAATAATAAATTAACATAAAAGTTACTATGCACATATTATTTATTGTGTATAAAACTTAAATCTGAACTGCAAACATTTTTTTTTTCATATCTCCTTTATTTTTCAATAAATTGTTGTTATTCATTGTTGCAATCAAAAGCGGCAATTTTTTTTTTTTTAACTTTTCTATTTAGGCTCTTCAAAATGCTATCCAAAAGGATTCATTCAAATCCATTTACAGGCCCTGGGTTCCGAGGTTTTACGACTTTTATGTCTTACGGCACTCCACTATATACATATTACAGCATCTCTTGTGTTCAATGGTGCATCCCTCGGGCACTCTAACAATAGCATTATTCAAATTTGCGCGTCTTATTAAACAAATTTAATGCATGCTCATCATACCCAAAATTACGCAAGATATCGCTCAACCGAAACTATTCCAATCAATCAAATTGAGTTTATCTATTAGTATATATATTGTATTAATCTACTGAATATAATAGTAACGATATACCTCATGTGCTTTCTCTATAATTTGCTACACATGTATACATAAATATATATGTATCATCATCTCTTCACCCTTACAATCATCCCCTCTGATGCATGTATGACAAATCGGTGAGATCCGGCATATGCACTCGTGCGAACCAAAACAGCTACCATCAAACAGCATCATAATAGCTAGATACTTCATAGAATATTATTTATATTCTAACACTTATATAATAAAAAAAATAAATAAATAATAACCTCAATGATACTCAATATCTAATCCCTTTATTTGATCAAATTCACGATACCATACACAATACAACTATTCTCATCAATAATTGTCAGTCACATTTGTTGTGTTCCCACATATAATACTGTTATAATGACTTTTCTTTCATTTTATTTATTTGTTTATTTAGTTTGTGTTTTTCATTTAACATGGAGTGGACGGTATTTCGTCGCCCGCAGTCAGTTTATACTGAGTAAAAACGAACTCGCTTGGAGTTTGTAGTTTCGGACAACGAAAATTAACGACTCGACACTCGGTTTAATGGATTCCAGAGCAAGCAACAGTAGTAGTGTGCAGACGATGGCAAGCAAACGAGCATTTCTCTTCTCTTTCTCCCTCTGTTTACCTCGGATTCTCTCACATGACTCTCGCGCGTCGTCGCTCGCGTAGGGGTTGCACAACGTAAAGTGATTAGGAGAATGGGCTCAGGACAAAAGAGAAAGCGCCAATGCTCACGCGCGCAGTAACTCTATAAAATCAAATTACGCATAATTGGCTTGTCGCTAAAATACGAAAATATATTTTCAACCAATTGGATTGGTGTTTGAAAATGGCTATTAGTTCAAGTCGAATAATTAGTGAGACAGACAAGAGTGCATACCCATACAAATACACGCGTTATATACTTAAAATAGCTATATGTACATCATTCGACCCTATAAATAATTGAATTTCACCAGCAAGTTAAAAAGTTTAAAAGTCCAGTGTCGTAAGACACATTTCAACACGTTGAACGTGACTAAAAAAAGTTTTTTATATAAGCTAACCAAAAATTCATAAGATTTTTCTCTTTAACCTTTTGCAAAATAAATATGTGCATTTGAAAAAATATGTACACAATATTTGTCATTAAATAAATAGCAACCACAACATATCAAGAATTGCCTAGTGATTATAATCCAAAGTTTGAAGTAATGCACGTCGTACATTTGAAAAAGTGATTAACGATATGAAATACGCCTGTGATGTCAGAGGGTGCGATTTGCAACCACTGAGTTTGCATTGTTCTCCCTGTCGAGTTAAGGCAAATGGAAAGTCACGCACAGTCAGCGGACGATTACAAAGACGCACGCCATACTCTCGTTGGGGCCAAAGCCATATATATGTTATGCTATCGGTCTTGGGTGCATATATGAGCATCGGTTAATATCCACAGATGCTAGGGCTATTCGGTTGTTATATATATACATCCATATACGCCATTCAACGACTTTGGTCGAATAAAGGCCTTTCATAATTGCTAGTGCATTGTGGATATTAATTTAGTGGCTGTTTCATATCGAAAGTAATATCGACCCTGGGCGACCGAGGGAAAGTCTAATAGAAGTCAAGTTGAGATGAGTTACGGCCTTTAATTTCCCGATAATGGGGCGCCCGACAAACCCCTCGGTAAAATGTCCTCTCAAGTTCCTACACCCGCGTCTGATGTCTTTTCAACCTCTACACCGAACTCGCATTTCCTCCATCTCTGTATATACATCACCCGTTCCCTCGTACTCATTTCCTTTTTTATTATTATTATATATGTATATATCAATCCTATAAAACGTTTGAATTTGTCAAAGAAAGTATTACATAATTCTCTTAGCGGTGTGAATAATACATACATAATTAATTATACTGAATTCTCGTAGTTATGTTTTCAAAATATACGTCATACATTATAATTTATCGTACCTAAATATTTTTTTAAGATTAAGCCGTCACACTTTGAATAATATTATATCGTTGATATCAACACTCGATTTATATTTTGAATTGCAAAATCAAATTTGTGTTAGAGACGGCAATACTCGAAGATATTGGCGTTAAGCCACACACTCTCAACATTGAGCGTCACACTCAATTTGTTAAGTATGCAATTTATCATGCTTAAACTTTTCAAGCTCGAAGTTTACGACGCATTCCGCGCGCGTATAGCCAAATGGTATACCAATATATGACTGTTGCTCGTGTACGCACACGACCACTGCGAACACCGTACGAACATGTGGTCCGAACAAAGATCAGTAAATCCCTGTAGAAGGGATGATAGGCGCACCGGTGTGACAATGTACTTGTGAGTCCAGTTGGTATGCTAATCGGACGTAATACTGATGAATTTACGATACAACCACTGACTCTCGTCCGTGAACCCGGACACTATGGTTGTACACGAGTTAAAAAAAAATAATAAAGACAGATTATAATTCTTTTTCTCTTATTTTTCCATCATTTATCACCGGGACAATTACAATTTCATGCATCAAAACTCAATGATTGCGAACTTTAAACATATTATTTAAATAACCGAGTATACCTTTATTATTTAGACACATTTCAAACTAGTATGTAAAGATGAAACTAAATAAATGGTCAAAAGTTGACACAGTGGATAAGAATTATAGTAGTTCTCAGTGCCAATTTAAAATTTTCCATATTTCCATACAGCACACGTCAAGCAATTCGTCATGGCCTCGCCCGAAGCGTTTCACGTTTCGTCTTTCTTTCTTTCTTTCTTTTTTTTCTTTCTTTCACCCTCAATGTTGGTGGTGGTAGTATATAGTAGATATTCGCTGCGGAATATACACTCGAGCATCAGAACATTTTACATCTCAGTCCAAAGCGGTTATTGCTGCCCTTATCAAAATGGCAGACAATTTTCCGGAAAGTAAGAAGAAACGACGGCAATGCAAGCCGTCAACCAATTTTTTTATTCTTTACCCTTCCCATCTATACATCTTTGGACGATTTCCTGCGGAAAGTGATCGTGACGGAAACAGTTACCGGGAATGGTGCTTATCGACATTTTCTTCCGGCAACATCTCTTCATGATTTCTTTTATTTATTTATTTTTTTTTCTTTTTTCGTCTATACATAACTCGATCTTTTGGTTGTATCGATCGACAATGCATTATGAAAATAAGGTCGGACTTAAGCACGACAAATAAGTTTATTGTAACAAAGTGATAAAGGGAAAGCGGAAAAAAAAATAAACCTGGGGGACAAAATTGTGGAATTACTTTGAGGGTGACTGGGATAAAATTGAGATATTTTTTTTACGGCTGCCAAAATTATGTAATTGAGAGATTGATCCTATGAGCTAACAGATGTTGTATTTCTTCACGCAATTCAGGGACGATTCTTTACGCATATGCGTCAATAAGTAAATGAACATATGATGATGTTTTGCACATTGTTTATTCCCCAACTAATGCAATCAATTGCATTTCAATGATCATATTGATTTTGTGATATCAAATTTACTATTATAATATCTTTCAATCATGATTACCATTCATGCAAAAGGAATAAGTAATTTTTTATCCATATAAAATGACATATAGTAAAACGACTATAATAATAAAGCAGAAAAAGCCAGTCAGTAAAGACGAATATGACAAGGTACTCACGGATCATAGGATCAGCGGTGCATCTCATTGCACGCTTATGAAAATCGAAATAAAAGCATCAGTATGAAGAAGCACTGGATTTGTGCAGCCGACCGCGGACGAGGTCGACAAGTTATACTCGACAACTTTACGGTAGCAACATGAGTGAGGAAGGAGCAAATATCAGAAAGGGAGAAAGGAAGAAAGCAATATGAACAACTATCATGGAGCAAAGACTTGGGATTTGCCCATGAAATGCTCTGGATGCGAAGAAAAGAGAATCGCGCAGTGAATCGGCTGATGATACATACATACAACACACTTGCACACAAGCAATAAGAGATTCGTGGTCGAAGAATGAACGAAGACGATCGGAGTCATGCCGCCGTAGAAGAGAGGTAAAAGGGAGTGAACGCGAGACGAAAGGCAACCGAACGAGTATACAGGAAGAAAGATGAAGTGAGAAAATATAAGAGAATAAGAATGAGGGAAAGAGAGAAAAAGTTACGGTGGGAAGAGGGAGTCGGCGTTCTGTCTTACCTTGTAATTTACTCACCGCGAGCCTCGAGCTATCCATCCCGTGGCATAACTCAGGTACGTGTCCATCGAACTTTGAAAATACTGTCACTTGAACGGGGGGACTATTCATGCTATATTATCGCACGATGAATAAATTTAAACCTGATTATCGTCAATTTATTATCGTTCTATTACCATAAAATATAACTATTGAGTATTTTAAATGTGAATAAAAAAATGTGAGATGAATAAGGAATTAAGAGGTGAAAAAAAAAAATTTTTTTTTCAATAAATAAAATGTCGAGTGATTTCAATGTATACGAGATACTAAGTACGCTCCTGATTCTGGAGTCAAGCTTCAATACAACGCTGCATACGTTTAGCTAAATTACACTTTATACATACCATTATTATTTCATGTATCCCTCTGATCCCTCTCGCTTCTGACGCCTCTTTCCCGCCCCTCACCACGCTCCCACCACGAACCGTTATCGCTCCGCCCTTCTCACACTCACCCCACTTCATGTAGAAATTATAAACAAAAAAAAAATGTAAAAAAAAAACGGTGGAGGAGGGAAAAAAAAAATAAACTCAGACTACATATCACACAGCAGTTCTAGCAACTTTGTTACGCAAATGTCGATTTGAGAAAGTTTGAAATTTCACGAAATTTTTTCATCTTCATCTTTTTTTTTTTATTTTTTATTTCTACAAGCGTAATAGAATTTTTTTACTCTTCATCACGTCGAGTAGAATGAATCAGGTCAGAGTTACCACGCCCCACGCAGGCAATACTATCAAAAGAGTAATTAGCAGTATCAATTAAAATTCCGCATCGTCATCATCAATTAAATTGAGGAAATATTCTTTGTTTTTCAATTTGTATTGAAATTTATGAATTATTTTTTTTTTTTCCGTCATAATAAAAAAGAGTTAATAAATTAAAGTCGTCAGACAGCAAATATTAAAAATTTTTTTTCCACAGCGATGCAATATGTCGATTTGTTTTTCTTAAAAAAATTTTAGCAATAATGCAAAGTCATAATTACATGTCCAGCTGTGACAATATCACAAACCAGCCACAAACATACTGATTTTATCACTCATATTCTAACCACGTTTATAAATATCAGATAATATAGCGTCAATCGATCCAATATGTTTCGGTGTCATGTCATTTTAAACGTCACTCTCATAAAATCTCATGATTATCGTCAGTCCAAACCCAAAGGTCCATTCTGCCAAAATATCCCGCATACTACACTGCCTCCATACTCCTAGATTATATTTTTTTCCCCACGCTCACAGATTTTTTTTTTTTTTGTTTTTCTTTTAACTTAGTCAGCATGTTTGACCACGGTCTCTCTACCAGCTAAAAATCGCTGACAACAACCTACGAAGCGAGCTTCTACCAGACAATTGATGAGTGCCCCAGTGAGACTTCCACGCAAACCATTTTAAAGTTCCATGTTGAATTTTTTTTTTTTTTTAAGTAATTGACAATAAAAAATCGCGAAACCTGCACAAAATTTGTATACAGTGAATAATATTAAATTAAAATTAGCCGATGCAAATCTAAAGATATAAAAATGAAATAAAAAAATTAAAAACTAGACAGTTAACATAATATAAATAAAAGATTGAATTTTTAAATATTTAATTCAAACTATGAACACGGTCTACTGCAGCTGCACTTTGAAGCTTTCACTAACGTCAAAAACATTACCAGTTACGTATATGTATATAACTTGAAATTAAAACAGTTGAATTACACAACTCTATAATATTAAACGAACTTCTATATTAATTAATTGAGTTAATACAGAAATATTCTGAAAATTTATACATAACGCAACAAATTTGTACAAATTGGTTAACATTATTTATATTTTTGTGTTAAAATAATCTTTAAACAAACAAACCGCAGGGAATATATGCAACAGCGCATGACTACTTTATTACCCTACGAATAATTGTTAACCACTAATTTTCGGTCGACAAACTATTAAATTATTTTGTTGTGCCTGATGTGTTCACACAACATTGCGTAATTAATTAAAACCGCCTTCGCCAAGCATTCCCAAATTTTCTGTGTGCAGTAATCAATCACAACACATTGTTTACTATCCGAAAATTAAATAAAAAATCAAATTAAACTATATGAAAAAAAAAAAATAAATTCATTACGGCAAATTTAAATGTGTATACGACTACCGCTCATATCACAAACTCGTGAATTATTTTGCTGTTAAATTATTATTAACAAACACGGCTCGCTCGCACAATTGCAATTAGTTTCCACAGAAATCAACTGTTCAGTGGTGCGCGAAACGTTTCGCGTGTTGCGCAATCAGTAGATTTTTAATGTGAGCACGATTAAAGCCCATAATTTTGATCAGGCTAGTTTGTTAATCATGATGCAGTTTATACATTTAATCTCGCTAGTTGAGTTTTTTCTACATCAATGATTAATGGACATTTAATTGTCACCATAGTACCTGTATGTATATTTTCTCTTCGAACATTGATATACATCAAACAAGAAATAAACAAGAGAGAAAAAAAAAGAACTCAGAGTGACGGATAAGAGGAGCACACAAAATTGCATGTGGTGCTCACGAAAGAATGTTAATTTCATCGCAATTCACGTCAATCCTACCAATTGATTCTCCATGTACGCTCGAAATTGCGTCCGTCCCCAGTCAACGATCTATCGAGGGTCGTCCACAAAAGAAAAAAAAAATAACCAGCACAACGAGGAAGAGATAAAATGAAGGAATCAGAAAACGCGATTGAATCTCCTAACCCTTCAGTATTTTTCGCAACTGCGGACGCAGTCCTTAACATTTTCGTCCTAAATTGTTCGTAGCCAAGATTTAATTGAGGCAATTAACTTGGGTAAAAGCCAACGACTGCAAGAGTGACATATACTTGGTATAGAAATAAAGGCAAAAGCGTAAGTATTAGTGTATAGTTTGAGGATGCGTGCAAACAAGAGGGGCTGTGAGAAAAACGTCACAAGGGGTCGAGACATTTCGGTGAAGGGTCTTCTCATTCACGCAAAAAAGGAAGCTTCAAATGGGTTATTTGAAAAGGGCTAGCCACTAAAGAATGGTGTATACATGTATTCTTCACTAAAATGACTCGTCAAAATTATATTCTCTTTAATTTACTTTCTCAGAAAATCTACAATGAAGAGAAAAAAAAATAATTATTACACACTTTACCAATAATTATAACATCATTCAATAGGCCAGTTACTCAAATACCCACATAACGCGTATATTTATTTTATATATTTGAGCCATCTAAAAAATACGATGCAATAAAAATTTTGGACAAGTTGTTTCGTTAGCTATGGGTTAACATTTTTTTTTTTTACGACTCACACAGTAAAAATGTCAAATGCTTATATTTCTTAGTCGATTGTTTCGCATAGATAAAAAAGATTTGATCAGTGTTCTCGCGCTGTAATAAAATTGCTTTGGCTCGTGAAAACGTCATTCGCATAATGCTTAAAGAGAAACAGCAAAAGAAACAAAAAAAAAAAAATAAAAAAAAAAAAAGAACAGAGTATCGCATTATATTGTGTTTTATGGTCATTATCATTTGTAAAAAAGAAAATTTTTACAAACGTTAATAAAATTATTTTTTTACGAAATAAAAATTATACATTTAATATAAATCATTTTCGCACAAACCAATATATGTATACATATATAGAAACTACACTAACAAGCGAATATATATATATATATACAAGGTAGTTTCCCGACCATAAATTGGCTTTTATGCTGCGTAAACTCGATAAGTGTGAGCATTACGTCGCGCACAGTTGCGTCGACCCCTGTATAAGGGGAATACTGAGAAAAGTAGCACCATCGCTCGCACAATACACATGAAATATGATTTCTGCACTGACATATAAAGCGACGAGTCGGAATTTATGATACTTTCAACTAAGAAAGTAAAATTTTGATGTGACGAATACGAGGAGGTCTTAGGTAATATTCACAAATTTATATTTAATATATTATTTAAATGGTTTTAGCTATTAAACATCGATTGAAATATTATATAATATTAATTATTTTCATACTTATACACTGTAAATTCATATGAAATGAATCAGATCAAAGTGCAGTGATTGAAATGTCAATATTATAGTGGAAATAAGCGTTTGATATTGTCCCTACATTATTTCCGGCGCAGCATGTCGATAATAAACTGTCGAAAACAATGTCCTGTGAATGAAATTGCCTTTCCTTTGATATTGTATCAAATCCATACCCTTTTGTCATAAACAAAAGTAATGTAGCGAATAAAAAATATCAACTAAAAGGAAATTATAAAATCAAATCTAATATTTGGTATAATTTTGTCAATAAAATTCATAAGAAAATAGAGTCAAATGGATTGATGGAGATTTTTAAGAAAAATAAATGACACTTGAATAGGACAATAAAAAATAAAACAAATACCATCTCAAGTTATTTATACGTTTAGAAACCACGTCGACAGGGTTGGAAAACTTTAAAAATGCACACGATCCAAAGTACGAACACTTTATGGATTTTACCGCTCTCAAAAAGAACTTGAACGCGGATCTAGTGTCCCATGACGCTCCCATAAAACCAAAAGTACACATGATAGTTCAGCTGTGTAGAAATTACTACTGTAACTTTCAGAGTCTGCGCATACTTTTGTAGATAAACTCAACACAGATCTATAATGTCAAAGACAATATATCTCTGACTGTACTATTAAATGTCAGTAATAAATTTCAACATAAAACCACAAGATACATTTTCAATCAAAGTCAACATGCAATTTTTATCACAAAAGGGCTCGCGCTTGATCACACTTCCCTGAGGAAAAATGCCATACAAACGATAAAATGTGCTTGATGTATATACATTTCTCATGTGTTCCATTTATGTTTTATTCCTACTGAAGATTTATATAATTTTACCGAACGACATTTAATTTAATGTTCCACGACACTATTTTGAAAAGCTGTGGTGATCGTTTGGGTCATTAAACTATTGCATGTTTGATTTATTGATACTAAATGGACGATGGCTTTTGGGGATGTTACCACACGATTCGTCAAGTGTCTACATGAGCAATGTTTTCATGAATGAGGGGAGAAAATCTAGTTCGATCTATACCATACTTTAATAGTAAAAAAATATAATTCAACTACCTCAAAAAGCCACATTTATTATATAAAAACGAACATTAATTATATCCATATATGAGGATATATAATATTGTAAAAAATAAAAATAAAAACACAATGAAAAAACTGATAAGTATAAGTATACCATATATATTGTCAAGATAGTATGACAATTGTAATATGATGAGAAAAAATATATTAAGAGCAAAAAATAATGTAGATGATGGTAATATAAAGAAGAAAACGAACATTAATTTCTAAGCTTTACGCAGTTCTTATTAGAATCTCTGCGGGGACAACGGAACAGCTGCCTCGCTGCAAAATATGACTCTATTTTTCGTCCGTTGCCGAGTTATTTGCCTACTCTACGGGGGCGAGAGTACGAGGGGATGGAAAATAATGCTTGGTTTATAAATTGCACCGGTGCACCCGACGCCACCACCACCACCACCACCACCCTTGTTCGTTACCATCTAACCCTCTCTACAGTTTCCTTTTAACCCTTGGACGGATAAAATGTTTCGTTATATATCCCTTACCTTTTTGTTATTTTTTATTCTTTATATCGTGCCCTCCATTTTTATACCACTCGGTTGAATTAATTACAGTGTGCTGTGAAACACAGCCATGACATAATTAACAACTATGTTGACGATATAAAAATTTAATAACAATTAAACAAATGAGAATAATTTTATAAAAGAATTGTGAAGAAAAAAGTTGCAATTATTTTTTAATTTTTTTCTTTTTCCCGCTATTTGTTTCGTTAGTAATATATTAAAAAGGAACAAAAAAAAAAAATTGTTTATACGACGGGGCAATTCAACGATTCGGATAAAATATCCACGTCGCGTATGCTATTTGCTCGAAGCATAAGCAAGCGAGAAAACTCTCTCGGCTTTATGACAAGCCACCGCGCTTATGTGAGTTTGAAAAATTGCCCACGAAATAACACGAACTCTCGTATAAACCGCTGCCTTCGTCGCGATAAACAATGGTTGGATATTTTCCTCCACATATGCGACAGTATATATCCTCGTCGCTCTTATAGAAGACCAGCCATCATCCTATACAGTTGCGCTTTGTATGAAGATAAAAATAAAGCGATAGCTTGGTCGAGGTGTACAAAAAAAAAAAAAATTTTTATTTTTTATTTTTGTGTGCTACTGCATAAATAAACGGATTAGTCGCAGGTGACAAAATGTTTCTGAAATATATTTTTCTATTGTTCACTATTCGTTGAAATAACAAGTGGATTTATTTTCAATCTACAAACAATTCATGAATAATTGAAATTTAATATACAATCGTTTATGTTCGATACTACGATCGTATTGTTACAATTCCAACTCACTCGATGTGTCCAATATCCGAAATGCGTGCTTACGAATGCAATTCGAGATTATATAACATTTATATATGCATACATGTGTACATAGTACGTTGCTTTTGCGATATCCACCAATTCTCTGGTTGATCAATCGTATTCAAATGCTTTATGATCAAGTATATTTCCAATACACGATGACAATAAAAAACAAATCACAAATTTTTGTTTCATATCCATTTGTATATAAATTTAAAATCGCATTCTGTCCATTCCGCCAAAAAAAAAATATAAATAAATAAAATATTAGAAAACAAATAATACTATTCACTACATATAATCATTACTTTTGTTATGTAAATATATTATAATATTTGATTATTAATTTACCGAAGTTTCGCCTCACGATAAGCTTCATAAAGTCAAGAATATTTTTAATTTTCTTTATGATATTTTTATCGATAATTTCATAAATAAAAAAAAATATTAAACGTATGATATGTAAAATACTTTAATAATATTCCTGCTTGAATGTCACGAGGAATTTTCGCCACTTGGCTTACCGGTTCGCCAACCAGTAATAATATTCATTCGCAAAAACGCATTAACTATATATTATCTCAATTAGTATCTTATTACATATTAAATGTAGCGTTTCTCATCAGATATATATGCAATTTACTCTGGCTCGCACCATTGATTTTCTGACCAACAGATGAGTCACCGCCTCATCATTTTCATATCTTTCATATTATCGAATAAAATAGATAATTGCGTATACATAAATATATACACACACACACACAAACATTAAAAGACAATTATTCACAAAAATGAATGAACGTTCTATATAATAGTTTTGCTTATGAATGACATTATAAAAAGTACATTAGTAATTTTTATATAATACTCGGTTGTTGCGAACGTCAACGAGAAGGTAATCTATTTGATCGATCCCTAGTTCGCGAGGATTTCCCCTCATTTTATATATTGTGACTATAATGCGAGGGGCGCCAGGGTCGGCTCCGTGTCTAAAGTATCGTGAGGACCGCAGCGGGGTGTCCAGGCTTTCTTCGGTATTAATAACCCAGCCCGACCACCGCCGGCCATGTGTATATATACTTTAACGAAATAAAAAGGAATAAATAAAATACAGAAAAAAAAATTGATAGTAATAATAATAATAATAATCGCGATCGTAATACTTTAAGGGTCGCACGAGTTGCACATTTGTCACTCTGCGGTATACAAAAATTTCCGCGGGCACATCATTTTACATTTTATTTTTCACTATGAAATATATAGCATTTTTTTTTCTTCTTCATTATATAAATTAAATTTCCATTTTATATCAACTTCAGTATGATCATGTCTATGTATGTAAATTATTTGGATAAAAAAAAAAATGATAATCATGATAATAATATAAAATATTCTCGTAAAAATTTGCTCGTATTAGAGTCCAAAGTTCCAGCAACTGAATGAACATATATATTTATATATGTATTTATATATATATATATATATATATATATGCAATTGATTACGCTCAATACGTGATCGTCATACGATACGATATACATACGCGTGTCATTCTTGTCGATCACGGACGCACGAGCGCTGGTGCTGTACTGGAATACCAATAATTTTTTTATTATTGCACATTTCTACAATTTCATCTCCACCAAACCATTTGTCATTCAAAGGTAACAGTGTAACATACACACATCTATATACTATAAGCCCCTTCAAATTTTGTTTATCCATATACCAATAGATGTACGAAATAAAAAAAAAAAAAAAAAAAGAAGAAAAAAATTATTATACACATAAATATATATAAACCGCAATGATCCTCTATAATGATTATATTATAAATGTTTCAGTGGCTTTGTATTTTCTTAAACGTTGCTTTTAACCAGTCTCTATGATAATTCGTTCGTACGATGTATCGAGCAATAAAATGAAGTATCTATATACACAGTAATAGTGTAACACAGTCGGGTTTTGCAAGCATCTCTCTCGGAAATCCGCCGACGATAGAGCAAGTTTTCTCTGTTGGCGCGGTATGCACCACGTTGCAAAACGCTGCGGGAACGTTTCTCTCGCGCTGACCCTTTGTTATGTATTTATGTGCATATTCGCCTATTTGTCGAGAAATTCCAATGCCGTGTTGGTGCCTCTAGCCCGCTCACGACTCGAATACGATGACCTGGTCTCTCTATATCATATACCTAATGTGTGTATGTGTTTATATGCGAGTTCGTGAGTATCGACCTTATATATACCTACTTCGTTGGCACAACGGGCCAACTATACTTTCTATATATGTGTAATATGTGGTTATACTCATATACATGTATATACCGCACCCTCACGTGACTCTCGATGTTCGGACACACACGGACCAATCATTTTTAATCAAGTCCTATAAATTTTATCCACCCTGAAATAATCCTCTCGGTTATATTCTACATACATGTGTCGATCAAGAATTTCTCTGTGCTTTTATCTGTATTAAAAGCCGAAGAATAAAGGAAATAAAAAAAAAAAAGAAAAGAAATACACGAAAAAATAAATAAAACTGAATTATACTATAAAGTAAACGCAAATGGTTTCGCGTAAATCTTCTGAAAATTGAAAAAGTTTTTCCGCGAACGAAATCACCGCTGCTGGGTGGTCGTTCCACTAGATTTATTGATTACAAATTACACAGCAATTGGTGTATTTATAATGGTATCTCTACGTGTCTGATGTCCAATGACGTATTTATGATTCTTATACAAAATAAGGGTTTATTAAATATAACATCTAATGTGTATACATACCACTCATTTATATTCTTCATTCATCTTTCGTATATATACATATATTTTTTTTTTAATCTCTCTATATATTTATTTTTATTATTTATATATATATTTTTTTATTCTTTTTATTCTTCTCTCTGTTTTCTTATCTCTGAGAATATATATACGATACGTAGAACGCTTTATACACTGTCTATAACGTCTAGAACGACGTGACTACACGTTTCCTGCCTTATATAAACTTTGCAACGCTTGTTGAACGATGCATCGCAAACTGCGCGTTAGTAAAAGAACAAACAAAAAATATCCAACAAGCGAAAAATAATGATGCACAAGGTTAATAAAACGTTTGAGGTATAATGACGTATATGAAAAATGATACATTAAAGAAAAATAAAATGTGCAACAAATGAATAACAAAAAAATTAAATAAAAAATATAAGTGAAAATCGTCTTTCTTGACTCGATGACATAATTTGTGAATAAGACACTGAGAAAAAAAATTCTTTATATTTTAAATCAACTTCTTATTTCATTTTAAATAATATAAACCTTTAATCAAATAAATTCATTTGATTTCATCAAAGTTTTTTCCTCTGTATAAAAAAAAGATAAATAAATCTTTCCGGGACGAGATGTGTATTGGAGAAAATGCAAAGAAAAAATACGTGCAAAGTATGTTATAACGGCCCACACAAATGTTTCTCATCGAAACAGTAACAAAGCAGCATCAGAGAAGTGGGCGGCTTTTGCCACTGCAGACGACACGAGTAGCCAGAGAGTGTATAGCCAGAGTTAACGAGTATATGCGATAGTGAGTGTGCCCGAACGAACCTGGTTAAAGCCTGTCATTCTGTTTACGGTTTCTACGCACTAACTAGAGCGGAAGCCGGGTGGTCAGTGGGGGCTTTGTGCGGTTGGGCCACTGGCTTTACCCCATTTTGTAGCTTGCAGATTAAGTCACCACGTTTACATACATATATAGCGATGTTATAAATCGATTCGCATGCAGTTATTCTCTTTTATTTCCTTTATTATGGATATACTTATATCACGCGGATGAGTGGCGCGATGCAACGTCGTCCTTTGCCACACTTCTTCCCAATAACGTCAGTGTATCCTCACTTTACGCGTTAAAGCACCGTGAGCTCAGCATGTCCTCTGAAAAAGGTAACAGGTGCGCAACATGGTCGCGATGTACCGCACCAACCACATGAATGTCCAAGCAACAAGGACAATGCTGATTTATAGGCGAAATACAACGAGAAAACTGGGGAAAAAAAAAAAAGTATGTATGTATGTATGTATGTACATACATGAGTAAGACAATGTTTTATATGTATATGTGCCTATGTACTATACATTGTTCAACAATAGAACGAGATGTTATGTCACGTTGCTTTTCAATCTGTGAAGCGTTTGCATTTATAATTTTTTTCTCTCGTTATAAATATATTGGCTTGATTTTCTTTTGACCATGTATTCGTATTCGTATTTTTTTTTTTTCAAATGGCTTTGTAAATTATCCGCAAATGTATATGTCATATTGTTATCATTAAAAAAAAAAAAATAAATATAATGAATGTGATTCTTTTTTTATTCAAAGTTTAATAAATAAACTGCATTTTCTGTTTTGTGAAAATATTCAATCCGAAAAAATTCAATAACAATGTTTTACAATAATGACTTGTTAATATTGTCATTTAATAATACACCTGTCGGTTGGATATGTATATATTGCGGTGAATAAAAAAAAAATACCCCTCCGAATAAAATTTTTTACAAACATAAATAATAATAAATCTGCATGTGTACAGTTATGATATCTATTTAAAATATGATGAACAATGTGTGACATTTTATTTTCAAAGGAAATTCTCGTTTCAAAAATAAACATTAAACTCTTGTACGTATATTCCAGATTTTTTATTCAAAAAATGTGAAAGCAAAAAAAAAAAAAAAAATTCATCATTGTCTATTTCTCGATAATTATTTTTTATCGCATTGTAAACCGTATAAAATATTTACAATAGCAAATATTCATATATATATAATACATTATACACAGGCATTTTCTGCATGTACAAACATATCCGGGCCCCGCATAAAAAAATAATGCAAGTGCAGTCTTTCATATAGGTTTTGTTCTAATAGTAACACCAGTAGGAGATGAAATAAAGAGCAAAGCACCCTTCAGTTTAGAATGACCATTGTGTTGAAAATTTGCGTTCTTTGCGCCTACTTGAAAACATGAACATAGAGGATTGATGAAAGCTAAATAATAGTCGAATTAAAATTGAGATTAAATGTTCGAAGATAAGTTCAGAGTATATACACTAAGTAAAAAAAGAAAAATAGATGAATATAAATAATAGAGAACTGAAGAGAAAATTGATGAAAAGTGGAATGGAAAAATATTGTGAGAAGCCTGCTGCAGTGAGGAAGAAAATACTTGCAAGTATTCTCGTCAATTCCAAAGTTCGTAGGGATTGGTGATCCATTAATGAATTTGTTTAATCACCACTCCAATTTGACCGGAACGAGTGAAGCTTATAGGGCCGCAGTCTCAACTATTTCCTCCTCAACGTCGCGTCGTCGCTTTTGCTTCTCGTCAAGTGCTCACGGAATTTCCGCGACAGCTCGTCAGATGTTTCGAGCACTTTCACCCAGGCATTTGGAGTTGTCGAGTACAGAATTTCACACCGAATGCAAAAGGTCCTCATGTGAAGTTTATACTATATATACATACACGAACTAAATATCGCTCACGACATTGACGAACTTTCTATTGTCCTTGCCGCAATCCTCGTTGTTATCATCAAGCATTGGGTCATATATCAAATGTCCATATTGTATGAATAAAATAAAAATGCACAGATGTGCTGATGAGAGAAAACAAATGATTAAAGAACGCAATAGGTTTTTGTTGAACAAATGCACATCTGCATAGAGATTTCAAGGATATATAACAACACTCGAGTGAGAATAAAGCAGAAACATTGTATAACAACGGTGAGGATAAAGCAAGTTAAAGCCAGAAAGGGACAAATAAAGAAGGATCAAGGAAACTTTAGTCGGGGGCCATTCCTTGCGACAAGTAAGAACAGGCCGGTGGCATCTTGCCGAACGGAATTCCGTTGTCGGATTCCCGTCGGGCAATTTGCCAGTTGCATTCGAATTTCGCGAATTCCTAGCCCTTGTATCGGCGCTTGCGTCAACCGCGCGCCTCTCATCCACTCTCATTCTGTGTATACCGTATATAAAAATCGTGATGCGAACGCAAAGGGCTTGTAAAAAGTATGAGATACTCTCGACACAAGACCACCCCATGCGTTTTTAAATTTGACCACATTCATAATATTCCCACACATATACCCACCAGTACATATATTTTAATATATTTTACTATTTTTATAAATTTTAAAAATTATATACGACAATTACGAGAGTAAAAAAAAAATTTTTTTCAACTCTACTGTAGAAAAAAAAAAAAAAAAAGAAATGAGAAATTTAGCAATTTATAGTTAATATAAAAATTAAAATTTCTCACTGACAATCATTCTGACAGTGAAATAATTGAAAATAAAGGTTAAAAAATTTCTGGAATCATTTATATATACATATATACCATATAGATTAATTGTGTATATACCACTAAGTCGAAAGGGTCTCGTGATACGCATGTCAAATTCACGAACGCGAACTAAAGACCGCCCACGTAACTTGGCGAGAAGGAAATTTTGGACCAAGTGAGGGCGCGAGTAAGCCAAGTAGAGGCAAAAATTGTTAGAGAGTAAATAAGACAGAGAGATGTAGTAAGAGGTTGACCGACGTCAGGACTGTGGAACGTATATGGATCCCGGAGCTCACCTTCCCCTCTTTCTCCCTTTCTCTCTCTCTCACTCTCTCTCTTGAGATTCGCTTAATTACCGTACCTATACGCCACGTTCGTGCGCGTAAATCACTTGACGATGCCTTTTGCCTCTCTATACCCGTTTTCTTTCTCTCACATTATTTTATTTTTCTCTCCCCCAACATAATTCGACCTTATATCCCTTCCTCTATTTCTCCATTCGTTTTTTGCTTACTCGTTCGTTCGTTCGCTCAAATGCACGCGTGCGAGCTACACATTCGGGGGCCCCATATAAATATACGAACGTTAAATGTCCATTTGAAATATGACGAAGAAAAGAGCTGCGCGACTCTGTGTGTCCTTGCGCTTTAACAGACGACACCTTTAACAATACTTGGACCAAGTTTAATACGGCATTTAATCGCAAATGTCTATAGTTCCAATGACACCACCATCAACAACAACAACACAATAATAATGATAAAAAAAAAGAAATATGAAAGATAAATAAATATGACTATGCCAATAATGAACCAGCAATACCTTGGAGCTAATTATAAATTATTACCTTGGCATCTGTCAGTACATATATATTCACTGACAGACACACACACACACACACATTGTATAGTATGACCTCTATTCTCGCGATCGTGAACTAGAGGTTGACTTATATATTCTCATACTGAGAAATGTATGCCCACAAATATTTGAATGTGTTTTCATTTGAATACATATTTATACATGTAAACGAATATCTGAGTATATATATATTTATAAATACATATAATACAACTGGACAAGACCAAAGAAGACGACCGCATTGGTTGCTTATGTATATATATATATACGTTTGAGATTCATATTCTGGTGAATGTGTGACAAAAGTCCCATTCGTGGAACGGATTCGATGCACTGCCTCATCTACAATAAATTGTATTTTGCAGTTAAACATTCGCACGACGACACATAGCCCATACACACAGGTCGAAAATATAACGTGTGATATTCTTACACTTTGCGGTTTACTCATATACTATATATACACACTATTATATGTATACATGTACATGTGTATATAAACATGTAGAATAATAATGCTGAATGGCCTTTTTGTGGGCCCGTATATGTTTGAAAATGAATCGCCGCGTGCAGTTTATATATACGCTTTATTTTTCAATGCTTCGCACAGTTGTCTTCTCTTCGTGTTATATTTACGTGGATATATTGGTACCAACGCCGATACTGCTGTGACAGTTATTACGGCTCTTCGATCATGTCAGCAAAATGCATGAGCACATTCACCATCATAAGACGAATCTTTGTGTATTATATCGGATATATATTATAAATATATTCATTTATAAAAAAAAAAAAAAATAGAATACATATATGTATACATTAATTTATATGTCTGATAGATTTTAAAATGAATAATACCGTCACTATAATTGTTAGAGAGATACTTTAGTGAATATAACTTTCCCAGAATAATTCATCAGGAAATAAATAAAAAATAATAAAGCATGAGAAAATAGTATGATAAATTTTAGTTATCAAATGGCGAATTGGTTGAAAATTGGAGCTCAAGGCGTCAACGGATGTTGTGCATCGATCGCAACGATGCGACAAGACGCTTCATTAGATTCGCATCCATGGAGACGCGGTATTTCATTCCACTTGAAAGAACGAATAAAGACATAAAATGTAACGGGTGTGTTAGAGAGCAACGACAGAGAAACAGTGCGAAAAAAAAGATAGAGGAAAATATATATATAATGTACATAGCATAGTAGTAGTAGTAGTAGTAGTAGTAGTAGTAGTAATATGTGGTGGTTGCAAAAAAAAAAAAAAGAGAAGTGAGAAAGATAAAAATAGTGGTAAAGAAGAAGAGAAGATGCAATAGCGAGCCATTGGTTACACCGGTATAGGTTCATTCTCCACCACTCTCTCAAACGATGTGTGTGGTCCGTCGTGGCAGCCGCCAGGCCCGACTTCGCTAATAACACTCCCTTCTCTCTCGGCTTTCTCGCTTCACTCTCTTTCTCTCTTCATTTCTTTGCGTATATATATATATATATACACGCGCTATTGCCCAACGGCCAAGCCAACGAAAAGGGCAAAAAGGTCCCAAAGATTCGCAAGAGAGAGCCTAAAGTCTGCAAATCGTCTTCTATGAATGTCTCTCATTCCGCTCACTCTTCATTCGCCTCTTCATCTTCTTCTCGCTTTTTTTTTTCTCTTGTTCTTTCTTCATTCTCTCTCTCTCTTCCTATATCATCACTATTATTGTTATATTCTCTCAAGCTCTCCACGCATATATGTGTATATATACAATATACATTCACATTTCTGCACCCTCGTACGTATATATAACCTCTTTGCCCTATACCATCACAATATATCCACCGCCACCATAATTCAACTTATACGCTGTGTCTTATTTCTCTTTGCCTCTATACCAACACGTTCTTCTTCTCCTTCTTTATCCAATTCGCGTATAGTATAACCTTTTCTCAATGTGCGATTCTCTCATTGTCGCGTTTATTCGCGTTCTCCTTCGTCCACTTTTTATAATTCCATCGAAAACGTGAACGCACAACGTACACGGCTTGTCGTGCTAGTAAATTTTTCGCATTCTATCGCTTCATTATCAAGCCCAACATAACGTGCAACCATGGATTATTTTTCATGCACGAATTTCAAAAAGATTCACGTTTAGTTGTCATCTTTTAATTTTACCAAAAATGACGTTACAAAATTTATGATGGGAATTAAATATAAAATGGCATACATATGCCTGAAGAAATGAAATAGGAGGTTGAAATTTTTTTGTTTTATGTCAATGTGTGTGGCATTTCAATCTGAAAATATATATATTTACTTTGTCACTTGAATTCTGATGGTAGATAATATGTATACATATACATTTATACAAAAAATAAAATTTGTAAATTTAGTCGAGAATAATAAATATTTATTCACACTATTTTTCACTCTATTCACTTGAATCTCAAATATATTCTTGTATAAATAGTGCAAGTGGCTTCTTGAAAGGGTCGAACAAAGCCTCTGGTGCCTTGTGAAACGCAAAGGCCAAAAATTTGCACCGCAATTTACGAGATACTCTTGCAACAAATATCCACGTTAATGTCTGCGGTTATACACTAAGAATGAAAGAAAGAAAAAAAAAAAGAAAAATAACGAACAATAAGAAGAAACGATACATAAGAAAAGGAGAAAAGGGGAGAGCAAATGTCGAGGGGGGAAGCAAAAATATCCTTGGGTCCGGTGTGCACATAGTCCCATGCTCCAAGTCTTTAGACGTTTAGTGCCGAAATATATAATTCACCGGCTTGACGCGGATTTTCTTTTATTGCTAATAAAATACATACCAACTCGCTTCGGTTAAATTTGTGCGAGTAGTAAAGCTTTATACAAGAAAGCTCGTTGGCATAAATTCACCATTCTCATGATTATGAGTTTAAATGCAGCAAGATAACCAATATATAAAATCATTCATAATTTTATTATATTTTCTCATCCTGTACATAATATAAACTCGAAAAAATTCATTGGATAGTATATAACATACATCCCTAATATACCAATGTATATAAGTACATACATACATACATGTGAACGAGCTCGAGCGGCAAAGTTGACTTTGATCAAGAAGTATCTTCATTCTTTGAGTATATATAATGATCAGGTTGCGAAACAAAATGGTTCGCATGGCCTAACGACAAAAGATTCACCAGTGGGTCAATACATATCACACTATACCATTTTACGATAACATAAAGAACAAAAAAAAAAAAACGTATTTCATTCTTGCACAATAGAACCGACCTGAGAAAATAAAAAATAAAAAAAAAATAAATAAATAAAAAGCACATCAATCGGAACATTGTTAAACATTTTAAATATCTACTATACCGTACATATAATATACACATGAATAGGTATATTGATATCCATATACATAACGAGGCAAATTCGCATAGCAACTATATTGATGGAACTATAACGATGGCACGCCATAACGATATCCTGTTTCCTGGTTTTTCAACGCGTACATTTATCGCCACTGTCGGCTTTCACTTGTCACACTTTGTCACAGTGCTTTCGGCTGCTCGATCCTCGTCCCCTTTTCTCTGCCACTTGACAATACCTATATTCGTCTCCGCAAGCTAACGCCCCCCGCACACCCTATGGATCACTCGAACCTTCGTTATCGAAATGTTACTGGCTCGTGGCGTCGTTACAACAACGAGGTTATACATACAATAGCCATGATATCGTAACAGTCACTGCGCGGTGAAAATATAAAGCAAACTAAAGTAATATTTTTTGTCCAATTTTGATACCCAATTTCGTTCACGTTCTATACATTTGTATATACGAGGATAGTAGGTATTCATGTATATATATTTTTTTTTCGTTCTATATAGAGATATATGTATGTATACATAGAGCCGTTGATGGACGCACGCACCCAAAGCGGATTAGTTTTGCCAACAGTTTTTTCTGGGTTCGCGCGCGAGGCGCCGCGCTGATTTACGTTCAGTGCTGCAGCAAACGCGAACTTGTGAGATATAATTCGTCGCTCTCGTCGAGATTCGCCATTCAGTTCTATGTCTCGTTGATAAAAAAGAATTATCTGATTTACACAAGATCCTTTGGCTCGAAGAATTTATTTATTCACCTAAAAAAACAGGAGAATTACCGAGAATGTATTTATATAATATAATATAAAAAAAATAAATAAATAATTGTAGAAATGATCAACTTCATTTTTATGGCGTGAAAAATTATCGAATAGTTTCTTTTAATTTTTTTTTTGTTTAAATAAATAATTGTAGATCATTTCTACAAATAAATAAATGATCAACTTCATTTTTATGGCGTAAAAATTTATCAAATGGCTTCTCTTAATTTTTTCTTTTTTTTTTGTTACTTTGAATTACATATGTATTATGTGACTGAATGTACATTTGCTTCTGTATTTTATTTTCTTACTTTTTTTTTATCCCCTGAACCTATATTGATTTCACAGAGGAAAAATGTCGTCGTACAATTCCAATTCCGCTTTTGAGTACACGCAATCGTGTTCGTTTCCCTCAATCGCGTTCGCGTGGAAAATAAAAAAATAAAAAAAAAAAAAAAAGTGGTTTTTATAAGTCTCATTTGCTCTGTGAGAATGAAAAAAGGGAGGAAAAAAAATATACTCTTTCGGTTGCGCGTTCGCTTTATATAACTCCCCTTCGAGAAAAAATATACACCGCGGTGAATCTCGCAAACTTTCCGAACAATTTTTTCGAGCACGCAGGATTGATTCAATACACTATTGGATATATCCTCCCCCCTTTATCAAATTAATTGAATTTATCGTTCTATATACATATTTCGAAATACCACGATGAACAGTATCAGTATATAAGATTTAATTGAAATATATATCAAAATAAATTCCAATATCTAAATCCAATGAACGCAGGCGATTTATGAAAAACAAAAAAAAAATAAAAAAATATGTTCATAAATGATGAAGGAAAAATATTTCAAAAATTTGTGTAGACAACTGAATTGATATAGATATTCAATAAAATTGGACTGCCAATCCCGTCAGCATACTCTAATTAAAATTAAAATCGACAAAATCTATCACCGTACAAATGAAAAAAATTTATTCCTTCCGCCAAACTAATAAATATAAAAAAGCTCTCATGCAGCAATGCAAATACTTGAAATAACAGGATGTCTTTTTCCCCATATCAACATCACATACAAGCATTCAAGCGTTAAAAAAGAATACGACGTGAGGATTTAGTAAGCGCAAAAAAAAAAAAAATAAAATAAAAAACGAATTATATATCGAAAAACAAAGTGACTATCTACGAGAAGGGATCCAAACTGAAGCAACATAATATTAAGCATCACAAGTTCCCTGTGGACGAAAGCGCGTGTGACACACACGTTTGCTGTGTGTGTATATATATATATATATATATATATATGCCTCGTTGTTATTCAGGTTGCATAGTTTATTAGGGATAGGGAGCAGAGAACGCATGAGATTATGAGATCGACCTACGCGACGATGCGAGGGTGGTATAGCAGCAGTGTGGATGCTGTTGGGTATTGGTGTTGGGTGAAAAGGGCTCAACATCATAAATGAAAGCGAAGTAGAAAGGATAATACAACGCGGGAAACAAAAGAGAAAGAGAAAGAGCAAGTGGAAAAATGTGAGACAGCTACTGAAGTATATATAGACTGCATCACAAGGGAGAAGTAGAGAGCAAAAGCAATGGATATCGCCGTAGGGTAATACTTATACAATATATACTGTGTGGAGATCTGCACAGCGTTTAACTTGTAATTGAATCGCGAATCCCCAATAATGGCTGCATGCCGGATAGTATATAGTATGTGTATATAAAATAAAAAGAGAAAAAGAGAATTGCAGCTAAATCAACTGTGTGAACTGAACTAAGTAAATTATCAATTCGCAATGCATATAAACATTTATATGTATATATACTTTTGCATTATACATCATGAAAATAAGTGAAAAGCTATAGAGCTGAAAGATCCGTGATCAAAATAACGAAATGGTTTGAATTACCAGAAGAAAATTGACTTGGCATTAATGTTCAAAATAACGAAAAATTGATTTTTTACATTTTTTTCGTAAACTATGATTTTTTCGCAAAAATGGTTCGAACAAAAGTTGTGAATTCTGAAATTATCTACAAAAATAGTGTCTACACTTTTTTCGCTACAAGCCACCATTTGTGAGATATGACGATTTAAAGAGTCGAAAAATCGGTTTGTTTTTTTTTTTTCATTTTCCAACTCTTGAATAAAATAGAATAAAAAATAAACTGTAGAATAAAAGCGTATTTCATATTGGAAGTTAATAATTAAAACTAGAATAAATTCCACTTTATTAATCTTGAATAAATATAACGTGAATAAAAATAAAAATTACATAGTAGCAATAAAAAAATTGTAATAACTCATGAATTTTTTTTGGTTAAAAAAAAATTTTTTTTAGATATTAAAGACAACGAGAAATTTCCCTAATATATTCTACAGTAAATGTAGACTAGACGTACAATCAAAAGCTGAATACACATATGTATCTTCAACATTGGTAATGGTCCCAGGCAAATTAATGGAAGCTGCGTAACCCTTGAACGTTTACCTTGTGGCGTGCGTGCTCGCATACACAACGTCAAATTCACGTATGTAGAGTTAGATGGAAATAACAGTAAATCAAAGGTTCTCTCTCCGTCCGTAACCCCGCACAACCCCACAATCCCAATGATTATTGGATTATCAAACATGCTGCGACGCACCAACGAAGGGGTGTCCTTTCCTTCCCGTCGTCTGCGGAGCTTCTGTAATTTCCGTAGCAAGTACTATTCACAAATTAAGTTCTAATCGGATTTTCTCGTTGCGCATACGACTGAGAGCGATATCATCCCTTTCGACAATGTTATACACGTGTATATACGTATACAAGAAAGCGAAAAGCAAAGGGAGATGAGTATAATATATATGGAGTGAAATCTACTACACGTACGTTGAATATTTTTAAAAAATAATTTTCATATAAGAAAAAAAAATCTTTATTGATCAATAAAATCAAATTCGTATTGATTTTATTTTTCTTTTTTTTATCCATTTCATTCGACTGTAATTCGTGAAAAAAAAAAAAAACGAATACACCCTACTCAAAATAAATGACACGACTTCAAATAATGATCAACTTTTTCAACCCCCCTAATACGAGTGTCACAAGACTGTACAGGCAGAAAAGACGCGCGATTTTTCGTATATAGGGTGCAATCTCGTAGGTGGCCCGCGAAATAAATGCACACGCCTTAGAATTTTCGAGCACGCGAGGGTCCTATTGTCGAGCGGGTCACGTATACATCGAGGCGACACCCGGCATATGAACTATTGCCCGACATCATTTCTTCTATATACGAATATATATATATATATACATATAGACACCATGAACAACCCATCATAAGCCCGTTTCGTCGCGCTATTTCATATCCGTCGTTCGACCCTTCAAATGTCGTCGTCGTCGACGTCGTTGTCGCTTCTTCACTATATTCCTTCTATCAAAAAGAAATATACTTCATCACTATATGTATATATGCAGGAAGAAAATGGTATGGGGGATTGATTTCCATGCCTCAGCACCTTCTAAAGATATCTCATTCATCGATTCTTGCACGATCTATTGTCATATACGAACCGTTTATATATTTTCTTAGATAATATCCTACGTATATAAATACCCTTAACTATGATAAAAAATTTTATTCAACAGTCGATTATAAAATTTTTTAATTAAAAATACTGCAATACAATTAATTTGCAATAAAAAACTAATATATAATCTCCTTTATTATATATCCACCTGATCGATAAACTCGGAATATGAAATAAAATGCAGTCGTCTGAATGCAAAGACGCTCCCATTTAATTTGAATATCCATTCATATATCTATTTTCTTTTTCATATCCTTTTCGTCTGTCTTTCTATTCTTTTCTCTTTTTTTATTTTTTTTTCTTTTTTTCTCAAAAGCAAACTCACATATTTAACATAAATTTTCATCGAACAACCGTCGTATGAGAAGACCAATGGCTTCGACCGGCGATATCAGTCCGTGCAGTCAGCAAAACAGACGAACCAAAGACGAATTTGAATACGCACATGCCAAATGTTGGCGCGGGCCCATCGTCGTCGTTGTCATGGTGTAAGTGCGCGCGCGCTCACATCGATCCGGTTCACGTTCGTTCGTTCCTGCATCTCTCTTATTCCTTTACTCCATTATTTAATCTCTCGCTCTTTCCCGCAGTCTCGTTCAGTCACTCTAGTCTCGGAACAGCTCCTGCCGTTGATCCTCGGATCGCCGCTCGTCTACCGCTCGCTTCTCGTGGCAATAAATAAGGGTGACCAGAGATCGGTGAGACAGTCGTGATGTCTCGCGGAATGCATCGGCTTCCGTCAAACGAGGAGAAAGAGGAGGTATACGCTCAGTGGCGAGGAACGCGATGGGTCTCATCGAGTCAACAGCATGCACATACAACCTATATATTGAGGATTATATACCCAACTAAACATTTTCAGAGGCAGCTTCGCATCTTCGTGTGTCGCTCTTGCACTCGACACGCCGCAACCATCTTATACGTACCACAAACATCTCTCTTGTTCTCTCTCACTGTGATTCTCGATTTGAGATTGCATTAAAGGCTTTTCCAAAATGAGCGATGCGTCTCTGAGATCTCGAGTGCAGTGAAGACAAGCACGCCAAAGAGAACACAGCTTCCGCCATCATCATCACTTAACGGAAAATGCGGATATCGAATAGCACGCGTGGCATTCCACAAACGTCGCACAATTGATTGCGATCACACGATTGTCCATGTGATTGGCCTTTTTTTTTTTTTAATATTGATGATTATCGTGTGATTCAAAAAAATAAATAAATAAAATAAAAGAAAATGTTCTGCGTACGGATTTTATTAGTCATAATGTTTCGTAGTGGCAGATAATGCTTTTAACCACATTATTTCCACAGGAATACCAACGTAATCCCACAGGAATTTACTACAGCACATGATTGTCACAGACCGAATAATAAACGAACCGCGAAAATATGTTTAAACCCCGCGATAAATACATATAGTACAAACGTAATACAAAAAAAAAAAAAAAAAAACAAAGGGTGTACGCGAGATTCCATCCCTTATTCGTTTTTAAATTTTTCCTTTTTATTTTATTCTCTCCCTCACTGTGAATAAAACACGCCTGAAATATTTATTCATTTTTTTTTTCTCTATCTTATTTTATTTCCTTCATTTCTGTCGCAGATATATATTAAATGTCCAATTTTATTTTTTCATAACTATTCCCCATTCTATTTCTTTATTATCGTTTATAACTATAACACGATCATGGCTGTCATACACATCCGCCCTCATCCACAATGTTGGTGTAGTCAATGACAACAACCGACTATATGACGATGAGCCAAGAAGATATATCCGCAAAGACAACGCAGAACCGACGCTTATTTGCTCCCATTCTTGGGTCAACTATAGATTATATCCGCTCAAGTCCCTTGCGATAATGCGCACCAATAAATATATAACAATGACATACAGCGAAACGATGGCTTCCAATAGATATACAAACGCACACATATACAAATAAATATCTGTGCATGAATGTACATTTTGACATCCGTGACATTCATGACCGACATCCAAACAAACCGTAAGCTCTTCCCAATCATGTGTATATGGAAGTAATCACTTTTTATACCTCCATGCACCCATCTCTATACATATATTTATATATCTGCTATACATATATACACATAATGTTAGTGTACATATCGACATTGGAAAGAGGAAAATAAAGTGAAGCCGTAACGAACGACATGCGTACACGTGGAGTAACGCTCGTTAAGCTCCAGTGCGATTCGCCCAAGATATCGTCCTGGCTTTAAATCAACTCCCTCCCTTTTCTTTACTCGCTTTTCCATCTCTATCTTTCTCATTCTCTGTTTTACGCGAGTCTTGACTGACTCGTTGTTGTTGCAGTATAGATAGTCCTGAATTGGCGCGCGGCCTCGACATTCGCGAAACAAAAGAATCGTTGACGTTTTCGTTTCGCATTCGAGACGCATTCAAACGAGCTAAGCGCACGCCCGCCCGCGTATATCCACTTACTCGCGCACACATACACATATATATGTAGGTATCTATACTCTGACAAAAGTTGACGACAACACGACAACGAGTCTACCCAAGTGTGTTACTCAAGGAGGATGCAAAGCATGATTGTTCGTTTGAAAAATAAATAAATAACGATAAATAAAAAATATTTTACAATTTACGGATTTACTAGATGAGATTTTACAAACATATATGCATGAATTTTTGTGCTTTTTTTTATTTACGTGGTTGTGTATATTTATTATTTATACATACACTTATATTGCGAAAGGTGAAAAGAGATTGAGGGTAGTTATTACAAATGCAAGGAATGACGGTAATACAGAATTGCACCGCAATCTACAGCTTAGAAGCTGATGTGAGAGAGTATACCATGTATAAGCTACCAATATTCCACCATGCGGAGATACCCGATTAGCATATGCATGAAAACAACCCTATATACATGTATGCGAAAAGAGGCAATGTCGAGCAGCGCGACTGACCAGCCGTGGGCGAAATAAAACGATCGCTAGAGAGCATGAGAGAACGCGGCACAGCGAATCGACCGAGTGCATGTCAGTGTCAACATTTTACCGTCCCTTCGCGTCACTCTGCAATTATACATGGCCCCGAGAAACCTTCAATAGTACCTATACTACCCGCTGTCTCTCAATTATTCCCCTCCCCGTTATCATTTCCCCGCTCTGACATCATCACGTTATCTCACACATATATATTCAACTACAAGCCTTTATAATTAACGTTCATATCACGCCATTGACGTTTTCATCTCCCACCTGCGCGCCCATTCTTGTTTTATAATCATTAATAATATAAACATATATAAAAGTTATGTATCATCTCATCATCACTTTGTTATTATTGATTCTTCTATTAAATATTTGTATGAAAAAAAATAAATAAATATATATATGTTTATGTAAATAATAAAGCACACATTGCTGATATATTATTTGATGAATAAAAATAATTGAATGTTTTTAATAATGAATTAAAAACGAATGAGTGTAATTAATTATTTTAAAATGAATGAATAAAAAAATTTTCTATTTAAATATTTTTATGAAGCCATGTATAAATGTGTATTTTTGTATAGAGTGACAGTACAATCAATAAACAAAGTGATAACATTTTAAAAATGATTGCATAAATTGGCCAACTGTATTTGAATAGTGCACACAGGATACAATTGACAAAGCAATATATTCTCAACGACTAAGTTGACGCGAGTAAACTTCAATAGACTTCACAAATTATATGTGCATATATATATAGATATATTTTGATATCTATATGTATATATATATATATACATTAAGGATAAAGTTGAAAATTAACCACAGCAGCAACAAAGAGAGGGTGATAATGTTGATATACATAAATACAATGGGGTAAGATTGGAAGAGTAAAAGGGTGAAATGTGTTTCACTGGCAATGTCATCAAGAGTTTATCCTCTCTGTAATATACTGCAAGTGACATAAACTAAGTATTGGTTAAATTACCTATTGATTGAACTTAAAATTTTCAAGAGTAAATGGAATAGTCTCGAAGCAAATTGAAATGAAAAGATAAATAACATAAAAATAAACGTATAATATATTTTACAAGTTGAATGAACAACAATATATAGCAATGGAATAAAAGTTACCGGCAAAAAGGCAGAAAAAAAAAAAAAGAATAATGATAATGAGAATATAGCCAAGCTAACTTGTGTTGCAATTGTGCAAAGAAAATGCTCACCAAAGTTACACGACAAATGAGGAGTGTTATTTTGCCGCAGGATGCTACCAAGGCAAAC
Organism: Microctonus brassicae; assembly: GCA_918226075.1. Lineage (NCBI taxonomy): Eukaryota > Metazoa > Arthropoda > Insecta > Hymenoptera > Braconidae > Microctonus > Microctonus brassicae. The sequence continues at coordinate 3,805,419 of OW445491.1, read as the reverse complement.
ACCGGGGCCAACGGGGTAATGTCTTTTTAAACACGCTAAACTGAGGATAGTCGGGATAGTACGTACTATAGTTGGTAGTGGGTGGCACAACTCGCGTTGGATATGCAAATTTTATGGGCTAAATAGGACGCCTGAGCGGCCACGGAAATAATTATCCAGAGTTATCCTATACATTTATATTTATATGTACATATAGGTATATTCAGTGTGTCTTACAGTCATTGCTTCCCTCGTGTATAATTGTAGATGGCTCTCACATGCCTTCGCTCAATAAATTTACTTCAATAATATTCACTTGATTATATTTCAAGCGTTCGATATGGACCGTTACTATTTCCTGAAATCGGAGCACCTGTACGTATATTAATGTTCTATGTAGTTTGTTCCGGAAACGGAAATACTCTTGCAAGAAAATCTATACGTATAGTTTGATTAAAAACATATTTTATAATTTAAATTCACGAAAAAAAAAAAAAAAAAAAAACGTATTATTTTTTCTTACTTTCAATGAAAAGATTATTTATTTTGGAATATATATTAAGGGAAAAATTAATTTTTCTGCAGTTTTTATCAACTTTATAAATAATTATTTGTTTGTTTAATAATGTATTTACATTAATCAAACGCTATTTAATATTTTTCTTCAACAGATTGGTATGGAAAACTATTTGGAAGTTTGGCTGGCAGTCACTAATGTTGAATAAAATTCAACAAAACCTGAATAAATAATTTAATAATTATTGATAGAAAAATTAACAGTGGTCTAAATCGACTATTATTATAATTGATTTTGACTTACACGAAATAATCATTGTGGAATTATTGCGAGCAAATTATTAATAGAGACACGTGATAATAAATGATGAATATAACAGAAATAATAAGACGTAATGTGGAGTATGTGAGAAGAATTTCATACATCCACAAAACAAAACTTTGTTGAACATTATCACTATTGAGAAAATCCAAATACCAATTAATATGGCGGCACATGACTGTGTATATATTAAGTCTGATAATCACTGTTATTTAATTAGAAAAATGTAAAAATACGAGCTAATTGGATTACAATGGCAGCTGTTGTGATGCAGCAAGACAGTGTGAAAATAAAAAAAAAAAAAAAACAAATGAACCCCCGCATATTCTGGCATCTGTTCAACGACAGTCAAATTTTTTTTTTTTTTCCTTCGTTCCTACATGAAAATACTCATGACCTTATTTTCATGATACATATTTTATTGAACCAAAAATGTCAAAAAGATCTCGTAGAATAATGTGCAACGTAATTTTAACGCACGAATTAATCTTAAACAAAGTAAACGACAAAGTATACACGGAGCAATGTCACTTCAACGCAACAGAATGCAACTCATCCATTAATTCAGACGGTTAAAGTTGGAAGTAACTTGACGGTGAACATCTTGTGTATTTTCCTTTACTTTCACAATGTTGGAAAATAAAACAAAACACCAAAAACTTTACTATTTTATGTGACAGTGAATAATAAAACGTGTTTGATGAAAGCAAAAATATGTAACTTACAAGAGAAAACAACAAAATTTGTGTAACACATTAATTACACCTTACAAAAGACATACGATACCTATGAATATACAAATATAAGATAGAAAACTCTTCAACTATAACATTGTATATAATTATTAATGATGTTATTATTTATACTAGCGAAACACAACTACATTGCATTTGTGCCAATGTGCCGTCTACAACTTCAATTGTATTCAACATTGACAAGACAATTGGATTGCTTTCTTCTTCATGAAATTGTCACTTCATATCTTCCTATTTGTCGTCAATTCACTATTCAAAGAATGCAATACAATTTGTCGAAATTGTGTAAGAGAATGTCAATAATATCGCGCAATTTATATGATAACAATTTATCGAAGCGATAACTTGTTTAACAAAAGATAACAAGATGTTTTCGTGAGCAAAAAAAAAATATACTAAAATATTCTATGATTATTATAACTAAACCAACCGAGAATAAATAATGTAAAATAAAATTAAATTGTGGCTGTTTATCCATTTGTTTTGTCTCATTTAAATTCATTTTCCATTAACTATGCAGTGAATAGATTTAAAAAATATAAAGAAATAAATGAGGCTTATTGTAGATAAGAAGAGACGTAATAGCGAAAAGCTGTGCACATAGAGCTGATAAAGAGTGGGAGGGCGGCCACGATTGAACTGTGGAAAGAAACTTGGCGGCAACAAATGGGCAAAGTCTGCTATGGACGCCACACAGCCCTAGTCATTTGACGGCTCATTTCTGTTGCGGCAAAAAGCCGGGTAACGACCACAGCGACGATGAAGTACCCTACTATATGTTGTTAAGAAGAACGACTCTCACGTACAGACATCGTGGGCACTCTTACACCCCAATAGAAACACCACTCGTCTCCTCGTATCGCTTGCAAGAAATATATACTTTTGTACACTAATAGAAGAAAAAAAAAAAAATGAGAAAACTTTTCACGGAAAAAAAAAAATACATATTTTGTGAATTCAAGTGAACATCTTTCACCTTATTTTTCCATTTTTTTTTTTTTCTTTGTTTTCTAACAAATTTTTCTTCATTATCCCAGGTCATTTCGTTAATGAATCGAATAAATCAAAAATTATCATGCGACAATACGGATAATATAATTAATCGAAAAAGGGAGGAACACCAAACGTGATTGCCAATTTATATTTCAATTTTCTATAATATAGGTCATAAATGTAATAATCATATAATAAATTTATCAATAAATTCAATTGTATTATTGAAAAATGTCAACGTACATTGACATTATAATTCATCTCAATTATATAAAATTAGATGAATATTATTATATCTAAAAAATTTATGACTAATAAAATTTATCAATTCATTTTACTATACAATACTTAATCCGAGTAATAAATTAGATAATTAATTCTTATTCATCAGCTAATGGATATTCGGGTCAAGTTATATATGTATATATATGTATGGATGACATGTATAAGATTAGAAGTATTGCTAACGAGGCAGCGACTTGGCAAGACACAAGTGCGCGACACATTTACTCGCTCTTTATATACCATTGAACTGACTCTTGATCTCAAATGAAACCGTCTACTCTATGTACATGTCACAATTTACATTTTTAACGTCTTTGGCATTGCCAAGTAGATATACACCTTCTCACGTTTTTACCCTAAAAAATCTACCTATACATTCCGGAAGTGGTTGCATTTTACAATACATATATCCAACATGAATTCTCCAATGAGATTACAATAATAACTGACCTCGATTTATTGTTCGATTACCAAAGACACGAAAGTCATCCTCTTGTTCTCCAATTGCTCATGTATATAGGTATATATATCAGCTTATATGTCTGTGTACTTATGTATTTTACAACATATGCCATGTAGCATGTTGGGCGATATCGCGCAAACGCAAACGAATGAGATATTATCATGATTATTGCGACGAAAGAGGTCGTCCACCGGAACTCGCGGTCGCGCGCGACATCAGAGGATACTATAATGCGCTCTGCCTCGATGGTCTAATTAGTCAACTTAAAACTCACTTAATTAGCCAAAAGATAGTACATCTAATTACGTGTACTTGTGCGCGGCGTGCCGTTCGCCTTCATTACCAAAGTGCCATTTCACTGATTCAATCGGATCCGGCTTCTGAGAAACTTTATGCTCGCTTTTATATATGTATAGAAACGTTCAATAGGTATATATGTATTATACCGAGATCGATATTGTCGCGTTACTATACAGAGAGGAGGTTACATTGCCCTACAACGCAAGATCATTATGTTGACCTCCGTTATAATGATTCGTAAATTCTTTCAAGTATATATTTTAAATATAAATACTTAAACGCAAATAAATAAAGCTACAATTTAATTATTTATCACAAGAGAATTTAAATTATTCAAATTTATATCTAACAAATACTTGATATTAAGTAATACATCAAAGAATATTTATCTAAATTTAATATAAATTAATTCTCTTAAATACTTTTTAATTCAATAAACTTTTCAGTGCTTAAATTTACACAGAAATAATAATTTTAAAAAATCCATCAAACTCATGATCATCTTGATATTATAAACATACAAAACTATATTATATCCTATATAAAGATACACACACATATATATACTCATAATCATCCGAGCTTAGTCAGGCAGTTAGCTAGTGTACTTTCCGGCCAAAAGTGTTCTCCCAATATTCACGAGAACCCGCATGTTAAGCCATATGCCGCGTTGGATATGGCCACGCATATTATATTACGCGCGAAGGATTATTATTGCAAACGGCGCAAACTGAGTATATATAATATATACATATACAAGTGTGCCTTAACACCATCAGAGTATACTACATACTTGAGCGATAAAATAATTTCTAAAGCTACGATGAAAATTTCATTATCTTACATATTTCATTATAATATTCATTAAATCATATAAACGCCTTTCACATCACATACATCTAACAACCGAGGCCATCATTTTATTGCACATCATAATCATGATGTAATGATCATGATAAATGAAAAATCTTTTCATCTAATAGGAAAAAAAAAAAAAATAAAAAGAAAGAAAAAGAAAAAATACACATACGCACAAAACATATAGAAACTCGCGTGACGTTGCGGAAGCGTAAACCGCAGAAATGAGTTCCAACAACGAGACAGAGGGGTTTTATGATGATGTTGAATATATATATGTATACATGTATATTCGCAACCCTTTTTTACATCAAGCTCGTCGTTTGCGCTCACCGATGAAGACTCCCCGTCGAATATCTTTTAACGAAAGCCCTCTATATACCCTCTGGCTTTTACATGAATCCCTTCACCCTCTTTCGTCATCTTTCCATCTGCTCGAATATATACACAGTCTCATCAGACATGTTGGGGCAGACATAGATTGCTATGAGCGCGCCAAAGGACTTAAGACACCGTGAACAAACGGTTGGCGAGAGACGAAAACGATTTTACATGAATTCGTTGAGTGTAGAATGAACACAGCCAGAAGGCGTTTAATACTGCCGCCATCTGCGCAATGCCATTACCATTGCCACCCAAGATACACCATGTTTAAAGTTTATTCTATTGAATAAACCAAAAGTATTTCGTATATATTTTAAATATAAATGCTGATAAGAGTCTTGGAGAAATTGAATAAGCCGAGTAAATGGTCAAGTCATCCCCTAAATTCCCTTGATAATATATATATATTTACATGTTGCATTTGAATATAACGGAAGTTTGTTATATATACATACAACCCACGATTAATTCGTAAAATTATAATCTAAATTAATCGACCTCGGACACGTCCTCAATATCATGTTGAAACTGTAATATATCAAGGGACCGTACGTATATACTATAGGGACACTAGTCAAAATAGATACAGGTATAAAATGATGAAGGACAAGTATTACATCAACAACAGTGTACGTGACCTTTAATAACGCAACTATATAATAATGGTTATAAGTCACATAACTTGAGATGTATTCAGGAATATATTCCTCAGTATATATGTACTGAAACTCTTCGGCAAACTTTAACTAATGACTGATGCAAGAACACGTTCGTGTTTCCTTTATTATTATTTTTTTTTTTCATACTTTTAAAAGCCACGAGTATTTGAAAAGAAAATATATTTATCACCCTATAATTAATTGATATTGCATCAATGAATTTTTATTTAAATTGAATGACGAGTATTCTATTTATAAATAAAATAGCTGAATAATAATTTAATTTGCTTCTCGTTTTATGTATCAATTATGTGTGATATTTTTTTTAACCTGGTTTAAAGTCCAAAATTGAACGTCTCACAAAATACAAAATTGAGTTGTATACATCTCGAGTGACGAAATAAAAAATTTATTTGTCACTATAGATATATATTTCTGAGAATGCGCGTGCGGTCAATTCACATAAATTTGCTGTTTGCATGCATGCGCATTTTTTCACTTTGAACCACCGTCAATTATCTTAAATAGTGGTTAAATTACCGCCTAACAATAAAGCACAATAAAAGAAGAGAAAGAAAAAAACAAAGAAAAAAAATCACACATTTTTAACACTTGTATAGCTTGTCGCAACGGAACCGACACCTGGGTGGCTTCCAGCGACAGTTTGTGCCCATCACGCATGTTCCCATTCATACCAATATACACCTCAACATATACACTTAGGAAAAAAATATGAAAAAAAAAAAAAAAAGATAAAAAACTGTTGCAATAAAAAAAAAAAAATATTTTTCAAACAAATGATAATTTACAGGACTTTGCAACGGTCCCTGCATAAACATGTATCTCGAGATAATTTTTTTAACTGTATTTTATATACCAGTGGACATCCTCGCGATAAAATGAACATTAAAAATCCTTTCGGTCTAGTTTTCCCAGATTTCCCGTGTTGCTCGTTCCTGCGCAATACTTTGGACGTCGTTCATTATTCGAGAATGTCAAGCAACCGACAATGCAATAGTGAAGGTGAGATCGCACCGGGTTAGGTGCAACAATGACAAATAACAAGTATGAAAGAGATAGCAAAGAAGCTCAGCTGAACCCGGGCACCACTGTCGTTCACATTCACCAACGACGACGAACCACCGTCACGACTTTTTCCGACATGCTCGCGCCCGCTCGTAAACACGCAGGACATTTAATTTGCGCGTTACGACCAAGCGGTTACTCTGGCGTATACGTCGTTTCAATGCTGCACGAGGAGAAACGAGGAAGAACAAGACGAAGATACGACATCGACCAAGATGAAAGTTTTATCTTTCTCTTCCTTACTAAATTTTCCTACACCTATCTTATTCCAACTCTCTTAGTCGCTCGTAAATGCGCAAGGTATATAACAACGACCACAAAATAGCCGAGGGTGGTGCCATACAAAGATAACTAGAAAACTGAGAAACATATATTGCTCAAGTCATATATATATACATGTATATATAGAAGAACCAAAATTACTTTTCAAATGATTCCACGTAATTCGTCACGTATTTTCCCACATCACACTAGTGTATATGTCTATGTATAATAATTCATCATCTTTCTGCGTGCCACGTTTGTTAACGATTGGACCTCAACTAATTCATATAACGTACATGTATATGACACTATTATAGTCAATGTATATGCATTAGGGGGTGGATTTCATTTTTAGGCGATATTTTTTGTTGTTTGTGAACACTGAAAATCTGATAATTTAAACAAAAAAAAAATTCTGAGTCAATTAGAGGCTTAACGAATTTAAAAATTCGATTTCGCATATAAATAAAACGAGACAATTTTTTTTTTTTTGACTTCAACTCGATTTTTTGGTAATCAAAAATTTTTTTTGAAAAAAATGAATATACAGCTTTGGTAGGGCATTAAATTTGCTACAAAAAAGTTGTTCACCGCAAACGCTCTCCGACCAGCAGTTTTCGAGTTGTACGTAGAGCTGGAAAGGTGAAAGTTGATTATGATTGACAAAAAATTTTCTTTAAACTGGAATTTATTGATTTGACATTAATTATTATCTTACAATAAACGCTATAATACTGAATCAACAATGTAATAGTATCAAAAAAAAATTTTGATTACCGAAAAATCGAGTTAAAGTCGAAAAAAAAATTTTCTCGTGTTATTTTTATGGGAAATTGAATTTTTGAATTCGTTAATCCTCTAATTAACTCTAAATTTTATTTTCAAACGAAAAGAAAAATATCGCCTAAAAATAAAACACCCTAATGTGTATATTTATATGACATATTTTACATTAGCGCACGACCAAATACACATCATGTAAAATAAAATTATATTTGTACATGTTCATTTATATGGATAAATGTATGCATCGTTCAATTCTCATTCGCCTGTCTCTATTTATTATTCACTATATGTCGCATATATGTGTATATATTACTATATATATAATATTCACAGTGTTTACCTACGTGCTAGCTACACGTGACAAACGAAATGTTAGATTGTTTCGCGGATAAAAAAGTATGCAGTCTGTAAATTTATTCCCACCCGTAATGGAATTAGCGCGGCGCGTTTTACACGCGATATTTCGATTACTACCAAATGCAACGGCCATCCACTCTCTCGTCTACTCTGCTAGTAAAAAATTTATCCATTTTATATTTTTATATACACGTTATATGTGTGTGTGCAACAAATTGTAGTTACATTTACACACTATCCACATGACCCATTGGACAAAATAGTTAACTTTGAAAATAATCTGAGTAATATAAATTTTTATTCTTCAATACTATAGTCCTACTTTATGTAATATAAACTGAAATATAATATTATTTATTTTCATCCTTAAATTAATTAAAGCGTCTATATATTCTCACTTTAACCACGAGCTTTAGAGTTTCATTAAAAATGCCCCTTTTTTTTTTTTCTGCACAATATAATTCCCACTGACATTTTCCACGATCGTACTATAAAACAACTCGTTGATGTATAATTTCCAAGCGTGTTTATAATTGAAAACATGAAAAAAAAAAATTTTAAGAGATCACGACTATTTCAAATTAATATTAATTTTATTAAACAAAAAAAAAAAAATATTTTTCCTACCATTTACCTATCTCGCGGATTTTTTTAAATATAATTTAAAGTGTAATAGTAGCGAAGTCGACAGTCGCATTCATCGTAGAGAATTCATTTGACGAACAAACACTTTATCATGTACAGAGTGCAAACACAAGTGGGTGGTGCTACCTAACGAAAGATAGTAGTGCCACAAATTTAAACTGCAACATCTGCCATCGACAATAAATAATTTTTTATATATTGAAAAATAACAACAAAAAAATAATAAAAATAAAAAATGAATAATAATAACGTCAAGACTAGTACTAATTTTTAAATTCTATCGAATTACAATTATCAAAAAAAAGAATCTATCGAATATTCACTGACATGTGTGACTGTTAATAGCAGTTTCCTACTTTAATCGACCTCGTTAGATATTGTAGAACGCATAAAATTTTATACCAACAAATATTGTATGGAAACTCTTCCTCATTATGTATATATTTCAACGTTTGTGCGCATATGATGTGGTCTCGACTCTCGCATGCTCAAGAAAAGAGGCATTGACCGCATTTATTCATAACAATGGCATTTGCAGTGAGAAGTTTACGAATTTTCTGTAGAAATATACACAATGGCAATGGCAATGGAGCACTATTATCTTTAAAAAAGTCTAATACAAGATTGAATCTTATAAGAATACCTGAAAGATATAAATTTACTGTTGGAGGTAAGGAATAAATAATGTATATATAACCTCACTTCTATTCAATAATAAATATTATTCATGAATTCGTAAACCTTTTGCTGTATTTTTTTTATTTTCTGAATGATATGTAATATAAATATTTCAGATAATGTACCTAAAATTGCTGGCAGTCTGACGAATATATCAGTAACTTCATCATCTATTCCATCACCTCAACAGAATTTAAATGAAAAAAAAGAACAAAATCAAAGTAACACAAATAATGAAGATGAAGAAGATAGAAAACAGCGTGAACAATCATGGAAAATGATGAAAATTAGCTTTATAATATTTGGTGTATCATTGGGTGCTCTGGGTGGTATGTTTATATATGATATTTCACGACCAGTTTATGATGAAAATGGTGATCTTGTAGAGGATGAATTTTCTCATTTACCATTTTTCCAACAAATATGGAAAAGACTTTACAGAGAATTAACATACTATAAAAAAGTATGCCAATTTATTAGCACAAATATATTAATTCAATATATATTTTAAAATGTATTTTTTAACTAAAAAATTTATTTATAATATTTTAGCTCGTACAAGAACCCAGCAGAGAAAAATTATTACCTGATGTACTCAAGTATCCATACGTACAACCACCCTACACATTGGTATTAGAAATGACTGATGTTTTAGTTCATCCAGATTGGACGGTATGTCAATGATAATAATCATTAAAATGATAATTTTTTATTATTAATTTAATAATTTAATTACAGTATCAAACTGGCTGGAGGTTCAAAAAACGTCCAGGAGTCGATCAATTTTTGGAAGCCGTAGCACCACCACAATTTGAAATTGTTATTTATACAGCGGAATCAGGAATGGTGAGAGAGGAATAATCAACTTATAAATAATCATTAAACCTTTATGATAATTTTATAAATTATTTTTAGTCAGCGTTTCCTATATTGGACTCTTTAGATCCAAATGGATACATTATATATCGACTTGTAAGAGACGCAACACGTTTTGTTGACGGACATCATGTTAAAGATCTCGATGCACTCAATCGAGATCTCAAAAAAGTAATTATAATTATACTTAAACTAATTAATTAAGAATAATTATATAAACAAAAATTTCTTATATGTAAATTAATGAATATTATCGGATGCAGGTTATTGTAGTGGACTGGAATGCAAATAGTGTGAAATTCCATCCAGACAACGCATTAAAACTACCTCGTTGGAACGGTAACGATGACGATACCGCACTTTACGATTTGGCCGCATTTTTAAAACGTAATTATATCTACTATTATTCTAGTATATATTCTAAACTATTAAATAACTTAATTTATTTTTCAGTCATTCACGCCACAAACGTAGATGATGTTCGTGATGTTCTTAGTTACTATCGACAATTCGATAATCCATTGGAAGTATTCAGAGAGAATCAACGAAAATTATCGGTATGAATACAATTGCCTGTAAAAATAAATGTCTAACTACATTATAAATAATATTCACTCACCAATTGCAGCTCCAGATGCAGGAAGATGAAAGCCATAAGCAGCAACAAAGTAGCAGCAAACCTCTAACATCGAAGTGGTCGCCGACATTTTTCCGATGAGACAATGCTCCTCCTGAGATGTACATTTAATGTCCAAAATGATTATGCACATTTCAGTCATCTACAAAACAATTTGAACATAATTTTAATAAAAAATTAATTACAAACACCATAAATGCATTTATTTGAATGAATCATTTAATATTCACTTACAAAGTAATTTAAATTATTCGAAATTGACATGACAATATTGATATTTAGAAGCCCGCAACATAACTACTTTTGTTCTTTGCTCCTTTTCGTTTAGTTTTCATTTTGGTCGCAGAATAAATTGGCTCTTCAATAATATCATTATCAACAATTTCCACCACATCACGGCATTGTTGAGAAACACTGACTAATTCTTGAGATAATATTGGTGTCAATGACACGAATGATTCTTCGTGTGGCTCTTGTGATTGATTTTCAGTTAATTTTGGACTTGACATTTCTAACCAACTCAACACCTTCTGATGTGGTGCTGCCTGAGGCGCAAGTTCACCTTCCTCTGATATTTCCCACGCTGATAATAATTCAGGCGCCAATATATCAACGTAGGAAGTTAATTTATCCAGAGATTGTTTCCATGAATCAAAAATAATTTCTTCTGGAGGTTCTAATTTATATTTCAGTGCCGGATTCGAAAAATCTATAAATATAAAATTGGCATTTTAATTATTCATCATTATTGACATACTAGAAGTATATTTTAAATTATTACCATCGAAAACGTGTTTCATATTAACTTGATCTGTGAGAACAAGCGGAATTATATCACGATTTTGTTGCAAAATCTCATGTTCCCAACTTTCTAATGCATAATACGCATGAGTGTTGATCAACGGAAGATTCTCGGTGTCTTCACAGTGAGTGATGCATTGATAAAAAATATCTCCTATAAATAATTTAAAAATATTATTAATTTTTTTCAATAAAAATAAATTATTTCAACTTACCAATTGAATTTTGTAAAAATATAAATGCATCGTGAGTACTGTCATTTGTTAATAATTGTAAACCAACAGTGCTAAGTTTTAATCTGGATCTGAGGAAGGGATCTAAGCATTTGCCCAACTGTTGACACTCCATCAATGTGTCCATCATGCATGGCGGTGTATGGGGTAAACTGTATGAGTGTGGATCGTCATAATTTTCCCAAGTATTTATTACGATTGATACGTCAGAAGGCACTTGACTTGATATAATAACATATTCTTGTCCAGAGCTGAAGTAGAATTAATTAATTAGTCAAATTTATTTCAAGCTATGAATAATTTAGCTTTGATCATTACCACATAAGAGTTGAACCCAATAATGGCGGGCTTCTAAATTGATGAGTCCACTTTTGATGAACACATTGTTCAGGTGAACGATCATCACACATTAATAAACTGTGCGTTGTACCAAGATAATATCGCGATTCTCTATTACTTGGAATGCACAATGAAATATCATCACAGCTCTCTAAATGAGATTTTGGAGACATTGATAATACTGGATCTTCGAAAGGCTCCTGCAGAAAGTATTTTTAAAAATTCATATGATTGTTTTGAAAAATATACGAATAAAAATTATTCAATACTCACTCGAACATCGAGATAATGTAGAGAACATCGATCTGCGAATGCAATAATATTTGGATTAAATGTCTGATATCGAACACTTCCCCATTCATCATCTAAACATTTGGTAGACTTGACCGTATTTTTTCTTATGCACTTTCTACAAAATGAATAATTTTTATTAATAATATCATTATGAAAATATTTTTGTATTATGATGTTGAGAAAAAAATTTACCCTGACACCATGTCCCACAGTTCTAAGGCACGATCAATTTTTAATGTACAATATTGGTTCAGATCAAATGAATTTAAATCGGCTGATAAATATGGAGTTTTTGACTTCTGATTATCTACTTCTAGTATACTCATCTTATTATCACGTTCGTTGACAGAATAAAATGCACATTCAGTTTTACATCGCGCTAAAATCCGACCTACCATACGAAATATATATAAATCAATGTATAAATATAATTATGAAATATTTACTGAAATAATTACAAGTTTGAGCTGTGACGTTATGCCGCAGTTCATAAATTGGATGTTTAATGCTGCATTTTGCTGCTTTTTTGTAGACAGGGTTCCAAATTGAATTGTCTTTAGTACATAACGGCATCGCCACTAAAAAATATCATTATAATAAAAATTTTATATAGCTTTTATACAAAATCAAAGTTTTACATACCCATTTCTTCCATGTAGGGAAAAAATAATAGAAATTCTCCACCAAATGTTACACTATCCAGTGTTCCGCCAGTATAATACCAATTATATTTCTAAAAAAAAATATTTTTGAAATCAGGCTCATGATAAATAATGTAAATTCAAATATCATACAAAAAAAAAATATAAAATAATTTTTTTACCCCTTCAAAATGCGGATCTGGATCCATTTCAAGTATGTCAGCCAGATCTGCAATGTATCTTGGCAAATAAGTTTCCATTTTGTCATTTTTAAACGTCCAATTAATATCTTTTTTCAATTGGATAGTAAATTCTGTAAAAAAAAAATAGAACCTTTGAATTATCAAGAATCAGTGAAAAATAATTGCTCTCAAATTTTGATTATTACTATTTTGGTGTGCTTGAAAGGTATCTAATATTCTATTAGCATCTTCATCAATGTATTTTTTCGTGGCAAGAATGTCTGTGGCTGGATCACCATCAGCAAGAACTGAAATATAAATTAATCATAGATCAATTCATCGAATTGATTTGTGAAACTAATTAGAAAATAAAAAGTACCAACCACTTCTTGGTAACTTCGTTGGAGGCAACAATGGTTTTGGCAAGTCACATTGATGTGGATATGGTCTATATAAACTCATGACATTTTCTAAATTCCATTGCTGTACCCATGGGGTTTTATTTAAATTCAAACCAGGCACATAATGATGATGATATCGTTCTAATACATATGATTTTAATTGCCCTTGTAAATTAACCTCTGCTCGTTTGAATGCCTTGGTGTCATTTCCCGTGGACATAATTTACACAAAGTACAATATCTAACCTCCAATATAAACGTGAATATTTTATCTCTAATATGTTATCTATAATTATTTGATTTTGTTAATTAATGCCAATCAATGTACCTGATATTATCTCGCATCGAGTGTTCGAAGAAAAGTGCATCGAAACCTGTCGAAACACGCAAGCTTGTAGACATTTAGGCGCCAAAATGTTAGAGACGCCACAGTCCACACGGCGCTGCATGTCTTGCGCAAATATATGGCTGCCGAAAATTTTTTAAGCGCCAAATTCAATTTATCGTCGCTAGCACATATGTTCTCTTGTTCATTTCAACATATTTTATTTATTATTCTATTCATTTGTTTATAAATTTAATTCGCTTAAGAAAATAAAAAAAACAGCACAATTCAATTACTATATACTAATATAAAAAATAATTTATAAGTAAAAACTCCACTTCGAATAAAAATTTGTAAAAACTTTAGTTTTATAATTATTATTATCTAAGAAAAAATATAAATATTTGAGCACCTATGTCTATGGGTAACTATGTATGTATTACGATTATAAATAAATTATAGGTTATATCGTGTATTATGAATAAATTATTTTTAAAGTGAAGTATGAATAATAAAAAAAAAGTGTTGATGATCTGCTTGGGTAAATTGAAATTAAATTTTTAATACTGTAATCGATAAAGGCAAAAGTTAGATCACTTTTCTTTGATTAAAAATTTTTTTTTAATAGGTAACACGTGTCGTTCCACGATAGCTGAAGCTATTTTCAAAAATTTTATGATGGAAATGGAGTTGACTAATGACTGGGATGTAGATAGTGCTGGTCTTAGAGGTTATCACTTAGGTCAAACACCAGATGAGAGAGCAATAAGTATACTTAGACGAAATGGAATTATTAATTATTCACATCATGCCAGAGTCGTACGTCTTAACACATTCGCACAATTTCATATAATCATCAATTACTTATGATATAAATAATTTCTATCACTTATTAATAGATCACTCCAGAAGATTTTCTTATTTTTGACTGGATTCTTGCAATGGATAATGATAATATGATAGAATTGATGCAAATTAAGCCACAAGAAATTAAAGCTCAAATTAAACTTCTTGGAGAATATGATGCAAATGGAAAAAATATTATTAGAGATCCATATTGTGTGAGTTTAATATCTTTTCTTATATTTTTTATTCAAAGGCAATAAGATGATTGATGTAATAATATATTTCTATAACAGGATGATGACTGTAGTGGATTTGTTGAAGTATACGAACAATGTTTCAGGTGTATTAAAAATTTCCTCCAAATACATCAGACTAATTCTTAATGAAGAATTAATTGTCAATAAAATATTAAATTATTGATTTCACTTTATGACCAAAAACGTATGCCTCAACGATATTTCGATCATCACCAGAATGAATAAATCGTTGAAATTTTTCCTCTAAAGTATAATCGCCTAAATTATCTAAAGGACCATTAGGAGTACTGACATCTATAATCAAAGCGTCAAAATGTTTCCCAGGAGATAACTCCCCTGTTACATCGAAGATGTCCAAAGCTAAATAAATACAAACAGAAATTAATTTTGCCCAATCAATTTAATAATTCATATATGTATAATAATTGTGTACGTATGAATATCTCACCTTTTGCTCCACCTATAGTTGCTAAATGAAATGCATCTATATAATTTATTGGTTTATATGGCTCTTTTTTCAACATGGCAATATGATTTGATACTTGAATCGCTGATCGCATTGCATCAAGCATACATACACTTTGGCCACCGGCAACATCTAAATAATAACTTAATGAAATATATTTTTAAATAATTGCACATTAAATATTGATTACCTGTGCCAAGTCCAACTTTTATTCCATGTGATCTTATACGTTGAATATCACAGAGACCACTTTTCAAACAAGTATTTGATGATGGACAGTGTATAATTGCCGTCTTTCTTTTCTTCAACAATTCTAATTCAGAATCTTCCAGATGAACTCCATGCGCAAGTAATGTCTACGTTAAATTAATTTCGTTTAATTTTTATTTCATCATATCTTGGATAAAATATATTTTGCTCTTACTTTATGTGTTAATAGTTCAGCACTCTCATAAACATCAGTATATGTTGGACAATCAGGAAACATTTCTTTACATATTTGTATTTCCGATTGATTCTCCGATACATGAGTCTAAATATCATAATGACTTGTTACTATCAGTTTATCAATATTTATCTACGTGATTATTATCTAAATGTTGATTAATACCTGAATGTTGAGATTGTGATCTATTGCAATTTCAGCGAGTTCTTTCATCATTTCCATTGTGCAACTCAATGCAAATCTGGGTGTTATAATCGGTTTTACTAAAGGATCCTGAAAAAAAAAAAATAATTGTAATTTTAATAGAAAAAAAAATAATTTTTATCATGATGAACAGCAGTATTTATGGAGTGCTTACATTCAAGTCATCAACAGAGTCGATAAACTTCACAGTATTACTTAATGACTCTTCGGTATTTTCATAATAATTATCATCTCGTGTGCGATCCATATTAACTTTACCAATAAATGCTCGTTGTCGATACTGCGAGGCTTTTTGCGCCAAAATAGTCGATGTATTTCCATACAAAGAAGCAAAATAACATGCAGTAGTTGTACCAACTGACAATGTACGTTTCTATTTCCACATAATAAACAATTACTATTTTTATATTCAACATAATTCTATCTATATAAAAAAAAATGAATAAATTTTTATTAAACAAACCACAACAGCGTCGAATACTTTGTCTGCATATTTTTCATCCGAGAATTTTCTTTCTAGAGGGAAAGTATACGTGTTTAACCAATCCAAAAGATTTTTATCATAACCAGTTCCAATGTTGGGTAATTGAACTGCATGAATATGGCAATCGATAAATCCTGGTATAAAAAATTGATCTGGTTTTAATATTGTGATTGATGAATTTGGCAGTGAAGACAAATCTGGCGTTTCCTCAATTTCCATGATCTACAAATAAAATAAAACATTTTCAATAATATATTTTAAATATTATATAGAGAAGAATATATGATCCCTGACCATTCCATCTTCGACAAGTATTGTTGCACTTTTCTTTATTAAAAGTTTCCCAATGTCATTTGTTTGGATAATTGGCCCCACGTATAAATGTCGATTCATCTTTGCAATATTTCAGCTTTATACGTATTTATTCTTGAAGCAATGATAACAATAACTGTAGTTTACAATATTTTTTTAACTGCATTGATAACCCACGTCATAGCACGTGTTCAATACTGACCACAGTGACTGTAAATGTTTGGATGATTTATAAAAAAATCTAAACAATTATGGCGCTACGAGCGCGCGACAGGATATTATCATGTTTCAAACTGTGCTACTGTAACCATGGAAGGCAAAATAATATTTATATATATATATATATATATATGTATATTATATGTTTATACATTCCAAGAGAAAAAGAAGATAGATATTTATCATTTTTAAAAGACATTAATGAGCGAAATGAATGATAAACGAGCTGGTTCCAATGAACTAAAAATAATGAAAAAATCTGATAAAATATCATCAGTTTCTTATAGAGATTATTTAGACATGGACACTGATGAGGAAGAATTTGGTCGACAGGGTATATATTCCGCACACATCTGTTTATTATTAGGATTGAATAAAATATTAAAATTATTAATTTTACAGAAACGCCAGAGCCAGATGAAGAATTACCACTGGAGCCCGATAAACCCATATTTACAAATAGAGAACTCAACACTCTGGTCGGTATAATAAATTAAAATATTCATGAATAATTAATATTATGTAATTTAATTTTATAGGTAGATTATGTAAAAAATTTGACGTTAATATCGGATGCTGATGAATTTATTTTATCCGAGGAGTATACTGATATTATTCGTGAATATTTTCGTAATCCATCGTATACAATATTGACGATTTTTTATGACGGAATGGAATACAGAGCGCATTTGGATTTTCCAAGTTGTGTCAATCGAGGCTTTACGTATTTCCTGAGGTCATCATGGCAAATTTATACAGTAGATAATTTTATGTCAACTGTACTTTATGGAAGTCTTAATAACAATATGGAAAACTCTATATTGAAGTTTATGGAAAATATTTATGCACCGATAGCGATTAGTCACAAAGATTGGCCGAAAGGTAATAAATTATTGAATAATAATTGCAGATGATGATTGGAATATTTTTTTGCAGTTACAAAGGATGAAGTATTTTCAAATTTGAATGAATTTTTAATAAGTTTAACTGATGCCACGTACGAACCAATGGGTCTTACAATTTTGTATGTACCACGAGAAGGAATGCAAAGCTATCAAAATAATTCAGAGGATAATGGAGTAATTGAAAGATTAGAGAGGGTTGCACGTTATTGGATAAAACAAATACGGGGTGTATTATGTGGTGTCAATGTCCCACCCAAGTCAGCGTACATGACTATTATTGATGAACTTCAATTTTGGAATCGGCGATGTTAGTATTGATGACAGATATTAAATTTTGTGGTTTAATAATTATTTGAATTTTTTATTTTAGTTGAAAATTTGAGCTGTCTTAAATCTCAACTTTCCAGTGAAACAATTAATACAATTGTGCATGTATTAGAAAAAATAAAATCGTCAAGTGTCACGGATTTTCATCGTCTTGTTACCGAAATGAATGCATTATTGATCGAGGCATCTTCAAACATCACTTATTTAAATTTATTAGCTGATCACTGCTGTGACTTTGAAATTCCTCATGGAATTCATGATTATGCAGTTAAAATACTACTGTTGATTCGATTTATCGGAATTGAATCTGAATTTTATAATAGTCTGTAAGTTGAAATGTAATTGAAGTAGATATTTTTGGTATAGTCATGAATTAATTAAATCAATTAAATTTAGAGATAAAATTAAAGCACTTTGTCAAGCTTTGGGAACACAAATCATAATACAATGTAAAAAAAATATTAATTTAGAGCTTGTGCTTGAGAATGACCCAGAAATTGGCAAAAATATGCTCGAAAATTGTATTAATTGTTGTGAAAAATTTTTAGAAATATTTAATCAAGTAAGTTTGACTCATATCAAATTTTAGAATGGTACTTATAATTGTTATTTATGAATTTAACTTGTTACGCATCGATTTAGCTGACAATTATGGACAGAACTTCAGACATAATGACCTTCTCAAAAATTGATGAAAAAACTGCATTTTGCCATGTGAATACATTTATTCAACGTTGTCAAGACCTCATTGAAGTTGCAGACACAAGAATTGTGTTCGATAAATCTAAAGAAGTCAAAAAGATCGGTGGTGCAAGAGCATTGGAACACGAATTACAATATAAAAAAATTCAAGAATCGTTTTACGAAACATTGGATAAAATAAAACAAAATCGTGATTGTATTCTAGACGTGACAATTTTCATATGGCTCCAACAAATCTCACATTTTCGTAGCCAAATCGAAAATATAGATAATATGATGAATAATTTAATACATAATATATTCGATGATGTTCTAAATGTAGAAGAGGGATTGGAGGCATTGTATTCTATGAAAAGGTTTGTGATACGGAAAAATTTGCACAAAACTCTTCACAATTATTGGACATTCATATGGAATTTATTCGATAATGAATTGAAAAAAATCATTATCGGTATTAACAATAAAGCCGATACAAATAGCGAATTGAAGTATTTTTCAATAGACACAGCTACATTATTGCATGTCAAGATCAATTATTTAACAAGACAATATAACATGTTAATAGACGCATCCGATTGGTTCGACGATAACACTCCTATATTTATTATCGAAAAATATAAACGAATTCAAGCTTTTTTAACACAGAAAAAAAATAATCTCTAGAACAATCTATTTAGAGAGCTGTTTAAATCTACTGTGATGGATATTGCTCTTAAACAAATTACTACTACTCCATAACATCGAAGCAACCTGTAATAATATAACTATAAGAATAAAAATTGAATTTATCATATACCTAATTATAATTTGATGATACTTATACAAAAAAAAAATTATTGTCAATTACTTTGGCATTATTCGGTAAAAAAATATTGTAATATTGCTATGTTAATAATTCAATTCAGTTTGGCACATTATCTTCACTCACAAATAAATTTTATACGTATATCTAATGTGATCCGGACATGAGGAATTCCGGTTTGTCAAGAACTGTGAATATTGGAGAATCCGAATCGCAGTTAAGGTTCAATAATTGGCTATGAGAACGCGGAAAGTCAATCATTACGTTAGGTTGTACTTTGTTGGAAGCTGATGGTAATAAAAATATCAGGGATAAAGCTATGGTAGCATGCCACATGCTGTGAATATACTGATAGTTTGCTTCCGTTTCAACGGTAGCAAATAGAAATAAACCTAAAATTACCATTGACAAACCTACACATAGCTTCAAAAGTCCTCGTGGCCATTTACATTTTTTTAATTTACGACATCTATATACATAATTTCCTATGAGAATTGTAACACCAACTGCCAACGGTATTAAAATACTTGGTAGTCCTGTTCTATTTGATTCAACGCCAATTGCAATAATTAAAACACCAACCATGTGAAAAAATGATACTAAATGTAAATGCAATTGTGCCATTGCTATTAATGTCACCCAAAAAGCTAAAATACTAGAAAAAAAATCACTGTATTGCAATACTTCATATTTAGCAATGCAATAATTCACTGATTTTTGATCACAGGCATGATAAAATGACGAGAATAACATTGTAGCAAAATATACTAATGCTTCTGCATAAAGTTTACGTTTTGTTGCTAAGTAAATTGCCGGTATAAAAAATATATTACTGATAATTAGCATTAATGACGTTAAAATTAATGATGATCGTAAATGGACATCTGTTGAATCTGAGCATCCCCATCCTTTATATCCTAAAGATATAAAATTATTTGAGAATCATTATAATTTTGTTATTCATCATAATTATAATAAAGCTACATTTAATTTAAACACTTACCCCCAAAACAGCTACATGTTGTATAATACAAAAGTCCTCGATGAATTTCCTCACAAACACCATTATGACCACATGGATGTGAACCCGAGTATAGACATTCTCTAGTATGAATGTTCAATGACACCAGAATTTCCCCTATATCACAACGAACTGGATCTCTATGATAAATAAATCAAATAAATCATCCATGTCAAGAGAATTTATTATTAATCCCTCGAATGAAAAACTACTATTTACCCATTAGAAAAACATTTAACTTGCAAGGCTATATGCCATATGTCAGGTTGGGGATATGGAATTAACAAATTTCCTTCATGCCTATCAACAGATGAGAGATTCATCATCATACGTTGATTGTCACAAACAATTTGACCATTAACTCGATCAGGCACTCGAGCACGGCGGATGCATGCAATCACCGTAACTTCTTGCTTAGTCATTAATTTATCTACTTCAAGATGTATTCCAATATCGAGTGAACCACCAACATCCACTAATGATAGTATATTAAACTGCGCGATAACTGGATATGTATCAGTTAATAATATCCATGGCGTTAACCATTCCCTTCCTTGAAATAAATATACACTGGAAAATGTTTTAAGCTGCTTAACTCTAATCAGTTGAAATCTACGTGGACACGGATAATTTTTCATATGATTTTCTTCGTCTTCGAATTCAAGTAGATTTTCATGGAAAGGCAATGATTGAACTTGAACGCTATGATTTAAATTCGTAGCCCAGTAATTTTTCAAATTTGTCTCCATAATTTTCACAGGACATTCTGAAATATAAAATTCACCGTTGTAATTAATAATTTATTGGAATAAACATAAACGAAATCGAGACTCACCAGAGATGGAAATTTCAACATTAAAATCTACCACACTGTCTGATGCAACGAGTAAATAATAGTAACTATCTTCATAAGGTGAACGTTCGATAAATGAATAATTACTACTTGTAGTCAAATTTTTCATTACGTATGGATGTGTATAATTGTAAATTGGCAATGTTCGGCCTTGTAATGCTAATCCTTTGATGCATAGATTTGATTGAGTATTCGTGCTATTGAATGTAAAACTACAACCCCAAACAGTTACATAAAAACTCCATGTTCCTGACGGTATAAAAATCCTAAAGGAAAATATAATACAATAAGTATAACTTATTTTTCCATTTAATACACCATATCAATATGTTTAATAAAAATCCTGACTTGTAGTAAGTAGACGGTTGTTTTGTTCTCATAGTTTTTTTATAACCAATTGGAATGCTCTCAATGCCATTTTCTTGCGACCAAATGCCAATTGATCCAATAGTATAATGACATTTATGTCCAATTCCCTAATTAAAAAAATAAAATACTGTAATATTATGATTCGGTTGTACAAAAAATGATCTGTAGATAATAATTTCTCACTTCTTGCTGTACTTGTTCATCCCACGGACTCAAATATGCTCCAACAAACCAATCACCTGGTTCTGGACTATTTATTGGTACCACCACTGTCGTTTCTGCTTTATAAGTCGTCGTACCAGTCACTACAATCATTCCATTTTTTTCTGAATACATGTTTGGTGGCATTGTAGTATTATTTAACGATATCACAGGATAACTTCCCCACTGTAAGTGTCTGCAAAATTAAATGACATGATTTTTTATAATCAAAAAAATTATTTCAACAATTAAAGCTGAATAATAATTTGATCCCTTTCCTACTGACATATATACTTTTCTTGGCAAACAATTTTTGTCATCCATAAATGCAGCGAATTTCCATGTTGCTCGATAAACTTCTTTCGGAATTGTATAATGAAATGTTGTAACATCTTTGTAACTTTTAAAACCTCGAAGTGAACCTTCTTGACTTGCTTCTGGCACTAAAGTTGTAGCACCTTTAAATAATTAAATAATTATATATTAGAATCGAAAGATATTAAAATTGTATTAAAATCACTTACCATTGAAAAATAGAAATAAAAAATATACTGTATAATAAATCGAATATATAAATCTAGTTTGGAAAATATAATTGTTTTCTAATTGCATCGCCTCTGATTAATAAATGTTTTTATTCAAAAAAAAAAAAATATTCAAAAATATTTATGAGACACAAATGATTTTATGATATTGCTAATGGCTTCTTTAGCATTCCATGAATGAATAACCTCATAATTCACCGAATATCTATTAAAAAATAAATATAATGCAATATTATAAACTGCTGCCTTCCTTTAACATTGTCGAGAATATAAATTGTATTAAATTACAATGGATATTGAAGTGCTGATACAACTTCTTATAAAGTTTGTAAACAACCTATCATTTCTTGTTATCAGCGAAATTAAATCATTAAAAATTGCGCCCCCTTTATTTTTATCATGAAATTTTCAGGCGCAGTATTTTATGCGCATACTCCTCTTGCGCGCACATGGAAAACTCTAATTGGTTCCAACATATCGCGGCAAAAATTAAAAAATAATATACACAACACTATTAACAATTCCAAATTATATTCATAATAAATAATTCATTTATTTGTTTTGTACATAACACTATTCAATGATTTATTTTTCATATTCACACTTCAATGTCTGGTTCAGCAACAGGCAATATCACAGTGGCGCTTGTAATTGGTTGAATTTTTCCTTTTTTACACAAAAGAACTTTAACTTTATCAATAATTGCTGCTTTCGGAGTAGCTTTCACAATAATTGGTACTGGAATTCCACTGGGAAGCAAAGGCAAATCAACAACACGAGGTTCAATAGTCGTTTCAGTTGTTCTAAACACTAAAAATAGCGAAGAAGTTAAAATATTATCCGAGACATTAGTCACAAGTGTTCGAATATTATACGTTGGTCCAAGTCCTAATACACTAATTTCCAATGTAATTGGATTGGCTTCACCATCATCAACAGAACGTAATACTTGTTGTGCCTTTTTTGCTACACTTAAACGTAATCGTAGTTGGCCTTGTTGAAAAGTATTATGAATTTTTACAGCTTCTGATCTTTCTCGAATTGATTGTTCAACAAATAAACGTGTTTTTTTTGGTATAACAAATCTACTATGAGTAGTACCATCTGTAGAACTATTTGTTGGTCCAGGTCGAGCATTAAAATTAGCAGTACGTTTTAAAATTTTTACACATAATCCACCATTTATTGTTATCATTGCCATTGCACGTTCTTCTTGACCCATCTTTCCAAACTGTAATATTAAATTTAAAACACAATTAATTGAAACAAACAAAAAATAATCAATTATCATATAGAAATTTACCTTCAATGCTGATATAGGTTCTAATGTTGTAATAGTATCAACATGATATTGTGCATCATAAATAAGAATACCAATGCGTGGAACACTGATGGCAAGCAATGACAAACCAGTTTGTGGTACTGGAAGGCCAGTCATATCCAATGCCAATCCAGGAAGTTGAACACGCCACATTCGTCTACCTTTACTTGAAAATCCAACGAGTACACCATCCATAGTGATAATGGCAACACCACCACAGGTGAGTGGAGCAATTGCTACAGCTGGTGCAGACAGTTTATCCCAAAGAGTTATCGTACTCAGTCCTTTTCGTAATGAACCAACTCTACTATCTCTTGACACTACAAATATTATACCATCTCCAGACCAAAGGCCTGTACTAGAGATCGCAACTGGTGCCCAACCAAGATGATGTTTGTCCACCAAAGCAAAAGCCCTTATTCACAAGATAATAAATATTATAAAAAAAAAAATATATTTTATATAATCTAAAATTTTATTTAACTATAAATTACCTTGGATCTAGAATTAATAATTCTCCTGATTCAGTTCCAACAATTAAGCAACTACTGGCTGGATCATTCCAAGTGTCTTTTCGTATCAATCCAATGGTTGTTACAGCATTTAAACGAGTTAATGGTAATCTACGATATTGTTCAGCAAATTCCACTCGATGATGTTCATCAAGTGATAAAAATTTTAATGTTCGTGGTGATATAAAAGCTGCACCGAGCTCTTTTAGTAGTAATTCCAAATCATCATGCAATATTTGAACGTGTAATTCTGGCTCCAGTCCAGCTTTATGCCAAATCTAAAGCAAAATAAATATTTATTTATATATAAATTCGTTCAATTTAATAAAATACATTTGAATATCACACCTTTATACCTCTCGTTCTTTCGGATGAGCATCCAAATATGGTAAACAATATTTAAAATGTGGCTTCATATTTTTATAAATAAAAACATTGGCACCCGATGCAACCGCCACTACTGCAGATCGTGAATTAGCATTTTCAGTATAAAATCCCACTACTCCACATGCTGGTCCTGTCAAATTATGTTCACTTACTTGATCGCCACTACTAAATACACGAATCTGAGAAAAAAAAATTATTTTTTTCATTAGTACATATTTTTATTTAAACATAATGTTCTTTTATTTATTTTCATAGAAATCACACTTGGATTACTTTAGTTGAGTCTGATTTATCAAAGCCCAAGTCCACGACAATGAGCTTAGCATCACCAGTTCCTGATATATCCACCATATCCAATCCACCAGATAAAGTCTTCATTCTTGTACTAGGCTCCCATACAGCTTCCAACCACCGACTGGAGCTTAGCTTTGAACACATACTTCTCTCCATTCTAATAAAAAATAAATAAAATATTACGAATAAATTATATGATAATTCTTTAAACTATTAATTAATTTATTTAGTTACATTTATTGTTTTATATATTTTAATCACTCTCTGATAAATTCAATATTATTCATATCAAGTACAAATGTATACTCTAATCTAATGATTAAAAAAATCAATTTATTCACATTCCTTTCATATTATTATTATTTTTGACACATTGTTACATTTTTGTATACCATAGTTATTACTATATAATTATCTATACTACTATACAAGCTTGATATTCCGATTGAGGCAACTGGTTTGTTTTGGTATTTGTTTCCATGGTAGTTTTATTCAATTATGTAAATAATCACTAGCGCGACATTCGAAATGTCAGGTGTTATTGTTTACATTATTTCATGTGTCTGTTTTTCTGTATCTTAGCTAATTATTGTATCATTATTTAATATGCATCAGTCTATTATTTGAATAACTTTATTATTGAATCAATTCATAAACGATATTGATAAATTTTGTAAAGGACTTGAATCACATTTTGGTTAGTTGAAGAATGGTTGATTATGGATATACGCACAAGTACACCGTTTGTCGTACCAAAAATTCGAGTATACAGAGAAAACAATTGTGCCAAAAATGATAAACCTGTAAATGATGAATGGTATAATGCACTCAATGCACCAAATAAATTTGATTTCAATCATGAAATATCTAATCAACATGAATCATATTTTGGTATGTAATCAAATATTTTAATTAAATACAATTTTACATTATAATTAATATTTTTTTTTTTTAATTTCCAAAAATGTAGATAATAAAACAGATGACACAAAATCACTTACATATGGTCCTTTAGTATCGAGGATTGCAAACGACACTGAAAGCATTGTCAGGTAATTAAATATTTCACTAAAATATTATGATTAAAAATTCCATTCGAATAAATTTTTACTGCTACTAATAAACAATTTATTTACTTAGATGTTTGAAGAATTGTTCCATCTCTGGAATTGTTGAATCAAGTATTGAGGACAGTACACTAAAAGTGGCTGGAGGAACCGTTGATAATACGTTAATCAACGATACAGTTGCTAATGTAATTATTATTTGTTTTATTCTACTAAGTCAATGACATTATTATTTAGTTATATTTTTGTTAAATATCATAGATTAAAACACCAGATAATACTGCATATAAAAATGAAAGTATGGAACGCAGAAAATCCACAGTTGTAAAACCATTTAGTTTCGAAATTCGTGAAAAACTAAGGAGCGAACACAAATTGGAACGATTGCAATACCATCAGGTATGTGTTTAATTTTACAAACCATCTTTTGATTCGATGAATTGTGGTTTTATAAAGAATTAATTTACGTTTTTAGAAGCTTAATAATGAGCAATTAAATGCTAGTGGGTTTGAACCAAAGTTTACAGCATTTCAACAGAACGTTAATAATATTCCCCATGCTCAGGCGAAAAAACAAATCGGAAAAACAAATGTTGAGCAAGCTCAAAAAAATAAAATACAGGTAATTTATATTATTCAATTGGTTATAAATTTATGAAAACGTTATTCACTCGTATTTTTATTTCTTTTAGCCATGGAAGAGGAAGCCGTTTCAGGTGAAATTGCCAAAACTTCCTCTCACGATTCCAATATCACCAAAATTATCAACTGCTGAACGTGCTCGTACTAGAAAATCACAGGAAGAGAAATTGATGGAAAAAGAAAGGCTGGAAATAGAGCGACAAAAAAAAGTAAATATAAATCTGTAAAATTTATGTTTATAATAATGTATAATGATTATTTTTTAATAGATACTTGCTGCGCAAAAACAACGTGGAAAGGTGGGAATTGCTGCATATCGTAAACATACTGATTTTAAAACAGTCCCACATCATATCAATCCATCAACAATTCCAAAACGTCCAGCATGTGATCCAATGTTTCCACAAGTTACTAAGCGTCGTCGTCGTATTTAAAAAAATACTGTTTATTATTGAAAATCTAGGATTTAATAATCCGATAAATTATCATAATTATTTAATTAATATGTTTGAAAATGTCCATTTATTTTACAATCATATTATTAGCACACAAATATAATCATGCATAATTTTTGATAGTTTACTTCTCTTACATTTATATAATTTATGATAAATACATTTTCATATGAATTTATAATGATTTATCGAACATCATGTTTTTACAATAATATTTTTGAATAAAACATATTAAAGAATCGATTCAATTAAAAATAATAAAAATAAAATACTATATTTCATAAAATACTGATTCAATTCTTCAACATGTGACCAATGATGAGGTAATACTTACTAAAATTAAATCGAAATTATCAACCAAATCTAATTATAATGTTATTGTCAATTAAAATAGCTAAAAATATCGTGAATAATTGATATAATATCCATTTGGAAGAACAATTCAGTCTGTAAATAATTCTAATTTGCACTTGCAATGTAATACTAACATGATTATACATTTTTTATAATAATCACAATACTCTTACATCAAGTGACAGCCGTTTTATTATTATTATTATTATTATTATTATTATTATTATTATTATTGTTATTATTATTATTATTATTATTAATATAATTGCCATTTCAGTAACGATTGAGTCGTGTAAATCACAATAATTTAAGCTTTACGTATATTTGTTTATATATCAACCTGCATTTTTGTATTTCAACAAATTGTCAAATTATTTTAGATAACGTGTAAACAAGACATCAATAAATTCTTTTATATCACTCATAATTTCCTGAACATCTTAAATTGTCTTCAGATAACATCGAACATTTATTATAATCAAATATTAATTTATTTAAGTTACGTATGAGAATTATAAGACACGTTTGAATAATTAATTTGTGACAAGTATTAATGTAACTATTTTCTTCTATTATTTCCAGATTCCGAATAATTAGAATCAAAATAAAGTAATGGTGAGGACGATGATTGAGGTAGTGATTCCAAAGGTGGTAAACGCGAGCTAAGAAGCTCTACTTCAGTTGAATGCAACTGACAAACCGTACTGGATGTACTCAAATTCGATTCTGAAAGTATACCTCTTCCTGGCCTACAACGCCAATTAGCTTTATTACCCTGATTACTTTCTTCTGTATTCTCATTATTTTTATTACGGAAACAGGGTAAAAATTTTTTCAAACTCGCATAATGAAATTGGGCAAAATTAGGCGATGGCCCAATAACCGCCAAAAGTGGACATAAGAAAAATGTTGCATACATCCAACTGATTCCCATTATTAATATTAAAAAAATTGCAATTTGTATGTAAGCTAAAACATGCGATGGTAACATAAGAGCACCGGATGCACCGCTTGTTGCAGCTGCCATCAATGTTGGTCCGCCCATTTGTCCTAAAGCAGCTTTTACCCTGTCAATATTTTTTTTTGACTTGCACGCACGATAACTCACGCTATAATGTAAACTAAAATCAACGGCTAGACCGATTGCAGTTGATACCGCAACGCTCTCAAGAACATTTAGCTTCCATCCCAATAATACAAGACCCGCTACTGTGACAAGTATTGCTCCACCAATTGTAATAATTGCATACAAACTCACCAATAAATTTAATGTCACTAATGCTAAAACAACAAAAGCTAAAATCATTGAAACCCCCATTGCCCAAATCGTACCTTCATAAAGTGTACGTTGAAGCTCATAAAATTCTAAATGACTGACAAACCAACCGCTTTGCATACCTGGTGGTGCAGTAATTAATTGTCGTTGCATCCAACTTTCAACTTTACTATAAAATTCATTCATCTCAGCAAATGATAAACTGTAGGAATATGTACTATCATATTCAACAATAAGCGCCATAATTTTTGGCTCTGACATTGATGGTGTGCTATTGTCATGTGTCTGATGTGCCAACAGTTTTACAGAGTTCTTTGAATATTTTATACCACCCGCAACAACTCCACCGCGAGTCCATAAATATGTTGGCGTACGATAGAGATCAGCACTGGCTTCAGCGACACATCGTCTTAATACTTCTGGTTTATATGGATATGTACTACTTTCACAACATGGTGCACGTGAAATTCGTGGATCTATTATATCCTCACATCGTCTTGCCATCCATGATCGAAATGACTCGATAAAACAATTGGATAACAGTGGACCGAGTGTGTTATGATAAAATGATTGAGTACGTAAATTTTGACAGAATTTCTGAAGCCATATTTGAGATTTTTGACTGGAAATATCAAATGTCTCGTCCCAAATTAATTCTCCTCGTGATGATGGATCCAAATAATCACCATTGTCTATTGGTTTTACACCCCAGACAAATCTCAATGGCAAAAGTCCACCACCTTCTCCCTGAGAATTATTTACCGTGTGAATAATTTGATATTTCATTTATATTAATTTTGTCTTATTTTTATAGTTTAATAATTTACCAGCTCACGTCTTTCGAACCAAAATTTTCTGGCATATAATAAATCGTAGCGCTCAAACGGATGTGATCTGTCAAAAAGTTGGAAATTTGGAGAATCTGGTAAACGCAATCCAGGAAAACTGAAAACAACCATTCCACCAGCTAATGCAGTAGCTCCAAGTAATGGCAACCATAACCAACGTAAATCAACGACCATATGTAACAGACAATTGCCAAAACCCTCGGCCACTTTCTCCGTAAATACTTTCAGTGGTCGAATAACTTTTCTAACCATAAAATTGGCTGGTGACAGCATCACTGTGCGACAGTGCTCAGCAACAATAACGCTTGCTGGTAGCCAAGTAATCATTAAAAAAAAATTTGCTATTACAGTCATGCCTGAAAATAAACTATTTATTCTTAAATTAGTATCTAGATATTGAAATGAAAATTATTAATGATCGTTTTATAATTATAATTGACAATAATTAATTACCTGAAGCAGTTTATTGCTGTAACATTGCTGACAATTGATGCGAAAAATGCCACGGCTGTTGTTAAAGAAGTAACCAACATTGATGGAACAGCATGTTTCAATGTTTCCTGTACCAATTTTGTTAATCCACCATTTGATACTTTCTTCTGTTTACCTTGTTCCCAAACTTTGCAAAAAATAAAAGCATCATCTGATCCAATACCTATAATCAAGAGACATTTAATAATAAAATAACTTTAATCGTGAAATTATATTTGGTGAAATTAAACTCACCTACTGCCACTACAATTGCCAATAAATTCATGAATGGGAAGAATGTTATTCGTATAACCAACGTATAAATTGCATATGATATTCCAAGACTAAAAATCACAGCCAATAATGTTGCAACAGTGAGGATAATAGAGCTGGTATATACCCAAATGCAAATAGTGACAAAGGCGAATCCCGAAAGTAATAATGATGAATCCGAGACCAATAGTCGATCGAATAATGTACTTTTCAAACCCAATTCCATTCCAAGAACTCGAAAATTTCCATATGATAAACCATCAGGAGTAATGCTCTTGTAAAAATCTAAAGTTGCTGAACTTACAGCTATTGGCAAAAATAACATAGCAACATCCAACGTTACATTGGAACTATTTTGTGCAGCCTACATTGAAATCAATTTGAATACAATATTTAAATAAGAATATGAATTTACATAAATTCAGAAATAGAAACAATAGCTTACATTTTGTCGTATAAAATTTGAATCCAACAGAAAATGTAATAAATGATATGGTGCATTGTGAGCATAGCATTCAGGTGGGACTTGTTTTTGACAATTAAAATCTTCAGCACAATCAGCTGTTAAATGATTATTGCGATAAAAATATGCGCATCTTTTCAAAAGAGTTTCAACTCTACTTAAATCATATTCAGTAACGCCCAAACATGATGTACGATTTGATAAAAATGCTACATAATTAGCCGGTGACCAACTGCGACAGCATTTATGGCCTTCAAGACCATGATCTGCGCGTGTCTCACAAATTGACGGGAATTTTGGGTTAGCCCGTAACATTGCGTCAATATGACATTGTGCCAGAACCCCATCCAATGACCATAAATTATTTTCACCAGATTCCGAGCCAATAACAACTCGAGCATATGATGATGTTGGTACGTGACAAAAAAATGCGTTATCCAAATGATTTTCATGATTATCAATTCGTTCTAAATGATTTTTATTTCGTAATTTAAGTAATTCATCCCATTGATCTTTACTTTCATTGTCATTTACTTCCATCAATGTATCATTTGATAATTTATTAAATTTTTTACCCTTCTTCTTTTTATTTTTAGGTTTTTTTCGTAATATTCCAGGAATAGTTTTGGTGCCATTGAACAACTCGGTTGAATTCTGGTCAAATCAATCATCGATAAAATTTATTTTTATACTATAAACAAAAAATATTTCATAACTAAATTATAATTTTAATTATTTTACCTGTTTATTGAGTTTCAATAAATAATCGAAATATTCTATTGGATTATCAACGAGTTCACCTTGAGCACCAGTTGCTTTCATCAAATTATACCATGCTGTTAGTCGCTGAGCTAAGGGCGTACCCCGTGCTTCAAAACCCTGGGACATGAAAATTCATAAAACATAGTAAGCAAAATAATTATTCAAAAAAATTCCATTGCAATCGCATTATTGATTATTACCCACCATTTGAGGATCGGAAAAATCTGGAAATTTATTGGTTGCCAATGGAACAATTAAACACGTTGATGAAAATACAAATACTGCTGCTAAAATTGCATAGGGGTGGTGTGCAACCACCCTAGAAAACCACCACACTTCCATAGTTTTGAATCAAATCAATTTACCAAATAATAATTAAATTCTCAATTAATTAATTATTAAATTTTTCTCATATTACAACGTAATATAAAAACTCATCAATACAATATTGTCCTTTGTTTACAATAATTATAAATGAATACTGTCATTAATACCGCATTTATCGTATTATAATTGATTTTAAAATGGTAAAACATTTTTTTTTTCAAATCATCAGTTGTCAATTTATGATAAAATCACAGAAATGATTCTATTTTTAGAAATACATGTATATCAATAATCATTCATTATTTTTTCAATTAAAATAATACTAGGAAATGTCACTCAATTTATTTAATTTTATAAATCAATCAGAATCCCATATTCACATTTGGAAAATAAAAGTTTATTACTACTAATTTCAAAAGAGAAAATCATCTGGGAAATTTTAACTTATACGAAGACAGTACTAAAACTATCATCGCACCAATCTCTAAAAATCACCATCTGATATTCTGATGCTGCGCTGGACACTTTTAATCTATTTTTTTTGGCTGATACACCAATCCGAAAGCTGTGGATTGCTCACGAAACTATTGTACATTTTTGGTCATGATTCGATAGTCGGTCGCACAGATTTCTATCGTGATGTAATGAATTACATGTACCGGCCATTAGCCACCCCCATTAGCCAAGTGCACGCACCTAGTGCACTAGGATCACGCACAGTGCACCTTAGGTGCCTACCTCGTGTGGTAGCACAGTAGGCCACTAAGTGGAAGCCGAATTTTAGGATAATGTAGATATGAGTCGTAATAAACTTGAGATATCATGTGAATTTCATTAATATTCAAGGACAAGATCCAAGAATCCAAGGGATTTTTTTTTTTAATCCTTTTGGATCCTTGGATCCTTGTTTGGATTCTCTGGGATCCTGCGGGATCCTTTGAGAGATGGAATAAATGATCATATGCGACAATTAATGATTATTCGTTCCATCATTATTTGTTTATTTGTTTATTTATTCCATCGAAATCGATCGTGGGGTTCCGGGGGGTTTCGGGGGGTTCCGGGGAGTTCTGGGGAGTTGCGGGGGGTTTCGGGGAGTTGCGGGGGGTTCCGGGGAGTTGCGGGGGGCTCCGGGGAGTTCTGGGGGGTTTCGGGGGGCTCTGGGGGGTTCCGGGGAGTTCCGGGGAGTTGTGGGGGGTTTCGGGGGGCTCCGGGGAGTTCCGGGGAGTTTCGGGAGGTTTCGGGGGGTTTCGGGGGGTTTCGGGGAGTTCTGGGGGGTTTCGGGGGGTTCCGGGGAGTTGCGGGGGGTTTCGGGGGGCTCCGGGGGGTTTCGGGGGGTTCCGGGGGGTTTCGGGGAGTTTCGGGGGGTTCCGGGGAGTTTCGGGGAGTTCCGGGGAGTTTCGGGGAGTTTCGGGGGGCTCCGGGGAGTTTCGGGGAGTTCCGGGGGGTTGCGGGGAGTTTCGGGGGGTTCCGAGGGGTTTCGGGGAGTTGCGGGGGGATTGATTTCGATGGAATAAATGATGATGGAACGAATAATCGAATATATAAACAAATAATCATTCATTGTCGCATATGATTATTTATTCCATCTCAAGACATTGCATAAATATATTTAATATTTATCAGTATCAATTGCTGAATTCACCAATTAGAATACAGAAAAGAATGAAACGAGAACATGGTTTGGCGTGTTGCGGTCATGTCGGTTGGTTGTGATGTTGTGATATGGCGTCTAATATTGGGGAAATTCACATGATTTTGGCTCATTACATAACGTGAAATACTGTGGTCTCACAATAGTTATAACTTGTGACAGCATGGAGTGGAATTTCGTGGAGTGCACTAAAGGCTACTGGGGTAAAAATTATAATTGTTATGTGCACCCCCCCCCCCTCCCCCCCTCCCGAATTGCCCTTAGTGCGCCCCACGAAATACCACTTCGTGATGTTACAATTAGTTCTATAACTATTATGAGGCCACAGTATTTCACTTCGTGTAATATGTCAAAATCATGTGAATATTA
This sequence comes from Microctonus brassicae, assembly GCA_918226075.1. Taxonomy (NCBI): domain Eukaryota; kingdom Metazoa; phylum Arthropoda; class Insecta; order Hymenoptera; family Braconidae; genus Microctonus; species Microctonus brassicae. The sequence continues at coordinate 3,770,927 of OW445491.1, read as the reverse complement.
TTAAGGAGGTTGGGAAAATATATATATATCAACACGAAATATATATAACTAATATCTACGACGTGGCAGCTGCATGTACGCATCGTCAGCTGTATAATTATTATATAAACTTGTATTTATTTCGAATAGCGCGCGCGTGCCCAAGTTATCCTCTTTGCTACGAGGTTGCCAACTCTTCGTTACGTAGTAGAAATTGCTGTAATTTTCCTTCTTCATTCGCGATTTTTTGTTATAATGTTTAGCACCCTCAGAATATTTTTACGTAACAAAACCGTTCTTTGAAATATTATCTTCCTATCTGTGTAAGTTTTATTTCAACCTATCCTTAATTTACGAATATGAAAGCAATTAAGTACGGATACCTCGTCATTTTCCATAAGAACGCGTGTTAAAGGCTCGAAATATAATTATTAATAACTTTTTTTATATGTACCCTCGACTCTTGAAAATTTCCAGAGCTCATTTTTTTAATATAATCTAATATTATTCGCGATTTCGCCGATCTCCATCCTTAATTTCTTGTTAGTAGAGAACCTCCTTACTATTCAGATCATTTGTTCTGGATCCCTTTGGATCCTTCTGGATCCCTCTGGATCCTTTCTTTGCTGTTTTTCGGATCCTTGGATCAGTTATGATCCAGAGATGACGATGATTTGGATTTCACTCTAGTGGGCCACTGTGCAACCACACGAGGCAAGCACCTGACGTGCACCGTGCGCGATTCTAGTGCACTAGGTGGACGCACGGTGCATGATCGGTGCACGCACTTGGCTAATGGGGAAGCTATTGAGGTTCATGTAAATCCCTGTCTAGCCTTTGGTGGAGTGCACCAAATGCTATTGGGGCGAATATTTGTATTCTACATAGTGGTCCACTGTGCTGCCACAGTAGACGAGCCCCTAAAGTGCCCCAAGTGCACTATAGGTGCTCGCACGGTGCGCGCCCTTGGCTAGTGGGGTATATAATAGATAACGGTCGACAATACAGATATCTACAATATAAAAGTGGAAAAATATCAAAGCCAGTTTTAAGTGAAACAAATTTATTTTCTTAGAAATTCAAACTTTGTAAATTGATATCACAAATTAACACTAATTATTGAAATTTTTGCATAAGTGATAAACATAGGTCTTAAAAAATAAGGTAACTGAAATATATATTTATTTTAATGTATCTTGTTTATTCAAAGACTGTTTTTTCATGTTTGAACATGACTTTACCAAATTACAATATGAGACACTCTCGTAATATCAATATTTATTGATACATTTGGACACATTACATCGAAATACACTCAAACACAAACTAACAATAAATTAGTTATGCGTAAATGCTATTTATTGTAATTGATTACAATATCTTCCACCTTTTTCGGCGATGTGTTGAAATTTTATTCGTTACATAGTATAATAAATTTAATTAACTGTAAGGTACGCGATTAATTAAATCATAACTAAATAGTTCAGTAAAATAAGCAAGAGATCATTTACAAATGAATACTGGTGTACCAGTATTTAACGATGTCATTTGTGTTTTGACTTCTTCTTTTTTTTTGATGACTTACTTTTAGCTTTAGATTTCTTCGATTTCCTTTTATGTTTATCATCATTTGAACTGGAATCCGAAGAATCTGAGTCGCTATCGCTGTCTGAGCTGCTACCTTTTTTCGCTGATTTACGCTTCTTATGTTTCTTATGTTTCCTCTTACGTTTCTTATGAGAATCATTTGAACTATCGGATTCAGTTGATGAGCTTGTAGAACTGCTCGAATCATCATCAGGACTGCTTGACTTTATTCTGCGTTCACTGATTTTAGTTTCAATCTCCTTATTTGTAATCAGAGGTCGGTCTTCTAATTTCAATTTTTTCACCCCTCCAATTTTACTATCATCAATGTCAGATTCTGAATCAGTCGCTGAATAATCTGGCTCAAAGCTAGCCTCATCAAGCACACTACGTCTACGATCCAAAAGAAGCGGTATTTGTCGTTGTTTGTCTATAGATGTTTCTAATTGCGATGACTCAATATTTTCAATACTGTATTTATTATCAGTAGTCCGTGAAATATCGCGTCCATCACATATGTATTTGTGCTTAGTTTTTTTTTCATGAGCTTTTTCTTTATCCTTCTTATGTTTCTTATCTTTTCGCTTTTTACGATCTCTAGATTTACTTCTATTTCTATGTTCTTTCTTACGTTTTTTCTCGTTTCGAAGTTTTCTATCTTCTTTTTTAATCTCACTATCATCAACACTATCTTTTTTACGTTTTAAGAAGTTTAATTTTATTGATTCTCCATGTTTATAAATTAATGGCGATGGCATACGTGTGCGCTGCTCGCTTTTCTCCATTTTTTTTATCCGATCATGATCGAGAAAAACTTTTCGATCAGTCATAAGTGGAGGAAGTTCAATATGACATCCTAATAATGGAGATTGCTTTCTTTCTCCAGTTAACTTTGGTGGATGAGCTCTATAGATATTATCATTATCATTTAGCGTTCTTTCTTCCACAAATGGCATTGATATTGCTAACGTATCAATTTCTTTATTATCTTCAACCTTTTCACCCAATCGTTCTTTTGCGGATAATCTTGTTGGTGAGTGTGTAAGTGACTCTGTGATCATTTTAAATTTAGATCGATCCAATTTGGATTTTTTCAATGGCTCGGGCACTACAATATTACGTTCATTGCCAACCGTACTGCTTGTCGCATCAACACTTCTTTTTGATTCATTATCTAACTCTGTTCCAAGAGTTTTTTGTTCTGGATTTTGATACAATATTTTACGACTTTCACTTATTTTTTTTATCTCAATAGGTCTGATAGTTTTTTGAAGAGTAATATTTTCAGTACTTGTGGATATCTCAGATGTAATATTTTTTGTTGTTTTTGATGTGTCAATCTTTGATGATAAATTCATCTGCATTGTATCTGATTTTTGTTCATCATCAAGTGTGTCTGCATTTGTAGGCTCTGATTTATTCACTTTCAATTCATCCTTACTATCAAACTCTTCATTTGAATCACTCTGGTCATCTGGCATTTCTGTTTCCATTGTTGTTAATTTTTCGGGATTAGTTTCATCAGTTTCTTTATTTTTATTCTCAACTTCTGAAGACGCTAAACGGTCTTTTATTTCACTGTCTATATTACTATGAGGACTATTGATTGGACTTGATTTGGCATCCAATTTCGGAATTGGTTTAAAATTAGGATTAGATGGATTTCTACTTGATTGAACATCTACTTGTCTAGATGATTCTTGTTGAAATATTTCTGGAGGCTCAGGATTCATAATTAATGATTTTTCTTCAAACCTTCCAAGTGAGGATGGAAGTAATGCATCATCATTTTTCATCAATTCCGGTTGATTCGATTCAATATTATCAGGCGCTTTTGCCTGTGATGATGTTGCTTCCTCAATTTTTATATTACCTGACAGGTTTTCTAGTTCTGACAAAAATTTTGTTGACTCAGGTTTTGTTACCTCTTTTTGCATTAATTTTTTATCCTTCTTTTTCTTTTTCTTTTTCTCTTTCTCATCGTTATTCTTCTTTTTCTTTTTATCTTTGGCCTTCTTGTCTTTTTTCTTCTCATCCAATTTATCATCATGATGATCTTTGTCTTTTTTCTTCGCACGGTCAGGAGAAAGCGTTTTAACTTCATTCTTTTGTTTTTGAAAATGCGGACTAGTGCTTTTCTTAATTTTCTTCCTGTCAATCGGAGGTTTATCATGACGATCACGATTTTTATCATCCATAATACCCCGATCGTAATCGTCTCTGTATCTATAATATCATAATAAATAATTAATTAATTAAATATTCAACTATCCATTGAAAATATAAGATAAAAATGATATACATTACCTTTCTTTTTCGTAATCTTTTTTCTCAGCTTGTCGGTCGTCATCGCGATTCTCACGAACATATCTTTCATCGCGTACGTCCTTATCTGATCGGTCCCTGTTATCCTTTTCACGTATTCTATCGTCGCGTTCCCTATGTGATATCATTCTATCACGTTCCTCTTTGTCTCGATCTCTTTCTCGATCTTGATCGCGACTGCGGTCAGGTCTACGACGATCTCGTTCGTCTCTTTCCCTTGGGCGATCATCACGAATTCGCGTTCTGAAATAACTTCATGATATTGATATATGTTTGATAAGTATATAAATATTATATGTGTATGTGAAATGTCCTGTACCTATCATCGCGAGCTGACAATCGATCATTATTATCAATCTCTGAATGTTTAATATGTTCACGATCTTCTTGTTCTTTTGGCATTCTAGATCTATCTCGATCATCCCTCACAGATCTTTGTGGATGATCCGAGCTAGATGATGCAAAATCATAACATCCTTCAGTTCCCGGGGGTGCAACATCATCAAATCGTTTAAAGTGTGGATCCCGCGATGGATTGTTATACCGTTGATTCACTGGCTCTGGGTACCTGACGATAGACAATTAAATGCACTAAGCATATAAATATATATATATTTATTGTTATTGGCAGGCGATATTATCAAACTGATTATTTCTATGGTTTCGTAAAAGTGAAATATGAAAAGGCCAATGTTGACACGTTGATAACAATTTGAATTTCATCAAATGATCCGTAACTTCATGAGATTGAGCTGAAAAAGGGAAATTCCATTAAATCTCGCGGATTATTTAATGAAATCATTATCACTGCAATTGCTAAAGATCATTTGTTGTAAAATAAAATAATTAAATCAACATTTATAACAATATTTTGATGAAATATTTGTTGGATATGTTAAATAATGTGGATGGAGAATTAATTAATAACTTATAATAATATGGAAAAATGTAATGTCGATTATAAATGTTGATTTGGTCCCGACTTCACCTGAATTAAGAATCAAGTTGTAGTGCCCATCAACTGGTGGGATTGGCCATGTACCGTGGGTAATTGTTGATGCGGCGAGCCGCAATTTTATAAGTGTCTGTCCTCTTGATACACTATATTTGACTTTTACATCTCTTATTGCAATTCTTTATTATGAATTAAACACAGTTTATCAAATAAACATATATAGAATTTGAAATATTGACGGAGAACAATGACGAATATTTTATTACAATTAAATTTGCAAATTGAAAATTGTCCTATTCCCGGTCACAATAAAATCTAATCACTTATGTTATTCAATTAATTTGAAATTAAAAAAAAAAAAATTATTTTTCAGTGTTTATATTATTGCTATTTGCAATATATGCACTATAAATACCGCCACTTATTTAATTATTTCACAACATTAGCAGTTTCAATGCACGTGTAGAAAGATGATAACAATAAAAATTCATTCATTCATCGTTTTAATACACGCAATATTCTCATGATTACTTAGAAACAATCATTAATTAAAATGTCCTAATAATTCTATTTTAAAATTTGTATTACACTAAATAATACTTTAGGTACTTATCACTTCCCTATTATAAATTAAAAATATCTACATCACAAGTATATTGTGTTGCGCATTATCACAATAATTAATAAATTACTTTTTGTTTAGCAACAAACAAAACAATAGATGGGTATACGATCATTGAATAGAATAATACTGTGTGTGCCGCCTTAATGAATACACGTATCAAAATACAATTGAGGCGAAAATACCTATTGTAGAAATCATAATAGTCTTTCCTCTCCGACTGAGGTGGTGGTACATTCGGAAGTGAAGATTGTGTCCGCGGTGGATAACGAGAACCGGATCGTTCTCTATTGGGCGGCAAATCACGTTCACGATCACGAGCTCCATAATCATTTGCAGATGATTCATTATAATAACTATTATATCCTTCTCGTGATTCTCGGGATTTAGCACGATCACGATCGCGATCTCTCTGGAATCTGAAATAATTTAAAAAATTATAATTTTCATTCTACGAATACAAATAATGTAGAGATAATTAATATTATTTAGCATGAAATTAAGACCTCGGGGGTGATTTAACAGGTGATCTGTAGCGCGACGGCAAATCTCGATCGCGATCTCTATCACGATCTCGCGATATAGAACCACGTGGTGACTGACTTCGTGAATAAGATCGTGATCTATAACAATATTTTTAGTGATATAATTCATAAACTAATAGCCGAGTGTTTAATAATTAATTCATTCGAAAATTATACGGATTATTTTTTACCCACCTACTAATTGAAAAGCTTCCACTGCGTGATCTTCGTTTTGGTGTTCTACTACGTGGTTTGTGCGGTAATGGCGATCGAGATGCTCTTCTTTTAAGTGGTGGACTTCTTGATCTACTTTTGCGAGATGACAATGGAGATCTGCGACTAAATGATCGTGAACGTGATCGTGTATAGCTTCGAGTTCGCGAACGACTTCGAGATCGTCGACGATGCTTCCCGAGTCTTCGATCTCTCTCATCTTTTTCTCGCAGCATACGTTCAAATGCCTCCAACGGATCATCGATTACCCTGTAAATTGCAATTCAATATTTTTTAAACACTTATACATTAATTATCAAATTAATTTGATTGTTAAAAATAAAAAATATAAAAATATATTTACCCTGTAATACTTCCGTTACGTATATTCCGATTCAGTGGTGGTGGTTGTGGATGCATTCCTCGATAATTCACTGAAATATACAATGAACAAAAAAATTTTAGCACTGTTTTTCATATAGATAAATTATACAATAAATATTATTGGCAATTCTTACTATGGTGCATTCCCCTCATTGGTCTCGGCATGCCATTAAAATTGCGTGGAGGCTGAGACATTCTAAAGCTTTGTTGATGATATGGCGGTCGATTATATCGCGGTGGGCCATAAGGACCGTGAGGTCGTGGTTGATGATGATACATTGGTGGTACAGAATGATTCATATATGGATCTGGCAATAATGGTGGATTGTGCGGCAATATATTAGGCGGCGGTTGATTGTAATTGAGCTGTGGGATCGGTGCTATTTGCCCTTCGCCCGGTGGATAAGGAATTAATGGCGCTTGATTCACAGGTGGTTGGGAATGTAAATGAGGTTCATCTACCTGCAAGCAACAAATAAATTTGAAATCTTACATATTATTGATATTAATTGTTGTAGAAAGAATGGAAGAAAAGTACTTACTGTTGGCGTACTTGAACGATCTTCGCCGGGTCTACGTAATTCTGTTTCATAATGTACATTTGGAGCGTATCGTGCTGAATTATTCATTGACAAGTTGTCATATCCTCCATCTCTTGGATTCATTGATCGAGATGGCGATATGTTGTATGAGTAATCATTGCAACGAGTATTTCTTGGTGATGGGGTACGTTGTCTATTGATTGATCGCAAATTTTCATTACGATTATTATCAATTCTAAATCAAAAAAAAAAAAAAAAGGTTGATAGTTATTTGCTGCGTATTTCAACATTTATTTGATGGATTTTTTAGTAAATAAAATATGATAGTTACCTATCGTGACGTGTCTCATTTTCGAAACTATGATGATCTTGGTGGCATTCTTCTTCGGTATAATCATTTTCATAGTCAGTTTTTTCACTGGAGAATGATTTATTTTGTTCATTTATTACATGTTGTGGTGATTGATTGGTTGATTGAATTGGAAATAAAGGTTCGGTTCCTGGTGGAGGTGGCGGCGTAACTTCCGTTTCCTCATCAGCTACCACTGGCGTTACATTATTGCTCGGGTTTGATTCTACTGATGGTTCCCGTGTTTCTAAAACTAATTGTTAAGAAATTGATTTTTTTTTTTTTTATACATGGGCAATAATATAATATCAATTTATTTTGATAACTTACTTGAAGTAATAGGTTCTTGGGGAGGATCTGGTGCAGGATCTTCGGCTACTGATTTTGTCGGTGACTCCTCTGTTAATTCTTTTGATTCAGTTTGACTCACCGTACTCTGACTTTCACTCTTCTCTGTTTCACTCACTGTTGCCTGTGCATTTAATCGATCAACTTGCTGTTTAGCTTTAAAAGTCGTTACCGCGTTTCGTAGAAAACGATTTGGAATAAGTGTATCAGGTAAAATATCTTTTTCAGTACATAATGGACAATCATGCTCTTCAGATTCCAATAAAAATGTTCTAATACCTACAAAAAATCCATCATTAAAATTAATTAATACTAAAATCATCAAATTACTTATTTAAATTGTATAATTAATAAACAAATATCCTTACATTCATCGCAAAAAGGATTTCCACAACATGGAATTGTAACTGCATCAGTTAAAACATCTTTACAAATATTGCATATCAAATCATCTGGAATTTCTGGCTTTTTAACAACAGGTTCAGGATCTTGAAAAAATGGTGGTCGTTCTTTCTTGCCTTCTTTATATGCTTGACTAAAAAAAAAAAAAAAACATCATAAAGCACCAGTTAACTATGAATGATATACATATGAAAATGTGTACACGAATTTATATAAATATCAATTATCATGAATAATCAATAATACTTACTGATCGATAGCTGGAACAGCATACTGTCCTGTCGGTGTTATCATAGCTCCAGGCACTTGTGGACCTTCAACAGGTACCATGAAACTTCTTGGTATTCCGGTACTTTTCTTCACTTCAACCGGCTCTTGATTCACACTAAGTGGACAATTTTTAATCCAATGACCAGGTTGATAACACTTGTAACAAACGTAATTAGGTGGTACTTCACCAGTTTGACTAGAACCACGGATTTTCATGTAACTAAACGAAAAAAAAAAAGAAATATATTCATTAATAATTTCAAGCACAAGAGTATACCAAGTAGCATATAAAGAATTTTTTAATACTTTGATGGATCGTAGTCTTGCGTTGATTGTGTTATCATAGCCCGAATTTTATCATCTTCTGACCCGTCCAATCTGGTGAGATCAACAGCATTCCCACTGTTAGATTCATCTTTGGAGTTTGCAAATGCCTGAGACTCCGAACGGTCCCATGACCTTTTTTGTTGCACTGTCAATGGCACACGCGATATAATGAGACTTGTATTTTTTGCTATCAACGCATTATCATCGGTGTATTCTATAAATAATAATAAAACAAAATTAATATTTAAATTATTATATTTATTAATATTATAAATAATATAGATACAAACCTTCTTTTGTCTGGGCATTGGTTATTTGAAGATCAAAATTCATATTCTTTCCAATGCGTTCTTGATGGAAAATGGCTTTCTTCAAATCCGAAACTGATATGTGCAACCCATCAAACGACACTGTGTCATAATCTAATGCTGATTTAAATTTATAGTGGACAGACATTTTGAATCCACTATCTTAATGAATTAAATGAAATTTCCAAAATTTACTTTATCAAATGTACGAACTTTTACGATTATTAACATCCAAACTCAAAGCCCAAGCACACATCAAGTTTGTAATAAGCGTACATATTGCATAGGTTAACAAAGTAGTACATATTTCCACCACGGAGAATAATTGTGCGCTACTAACCACTTTCTCTTTTCCACCATAAAATACTAATCCTGCTCTCTGATTGGTTCATATCATTATAAAGTCACACTGTCGCCCACTATGAAAATAAGACTTAACTATGAATACGAAGCCATATTGAATCTAATTTGAATTTTATCCGTTAATCCAGAGGGCGCATCAGTATGAAAAAAAAAAAAAATTAAAAAAGAGGAACGGAATTTTCGAGCTTGCAGATACATAATACAAATACGTATCACATATGTACATAGATAGATATTTAATTAATAAAGTTGATTTATTTCACATGGAATAAAGAAAAAAAAATAGAATTTGATAGTAACTATGGTTAGTTGAAATATTTATTTTAACAAATCACCTATGAATACATACTTGTTTGTTGCATTGAATATTTAAGAAAATCCTAACCTCACTTATTAAGCATGAATATTTTATTTGAAATATTTAATTAATTATATTTTATGGGTAGTCGGCCCTATTTAATTTCCAGAGTTTGATGACTGTTATTTTATTATTAATTTGTACATGCGCATATGTACGATCAATTGTTCCACGTTTGGTAGACAGAAAAAAAGTTGGGTAAGTATATATAAAAATAAATAAATGTATAATTGGATATTGTAATGTGCCGACGTCATTTTGACAATATGTTAATGATTGGCTTATGTTTGCAGTGTTGGTGGAATTTTTTGGAAATGTGCGAGAATTGGTGAGAGAAAAAGTCCATATGTGGCAATAGGTTGTCTCTTCATGGCATTCAGTATATTATTTTGGTCTTGAAGCTTTTTGGTAATTACGATCTTGATACCTACTATATTTAATTTTTCATACATATTTTGTACGATATATAAAAAGAAAAAGGTATGGTCCAAATAAATGGCAAGAATATTTTTTATTTCGACAATATATATTTGTTGATAATTTGGTGAACGTATAAAGGAAATATATTTTATATAAATGTAATTGATAAATATGATAAGTCTGCAAAATTAATTAGCTCTACAACTACATTAATATTTATTTCAATTTATTTTGTCAACACATCATCACTGCAAAGCTATATAATTATTTAATTTGAGCACATTTTCTCATTTTACATTTTATTATTACAATATATATATATATATTTTTTTTTCTATAAACAACAACATTTTTTCTTTTAAAGATAGACTCTATCATATCAATGTATTGAGCATCATTCGTTACAATGTATAAGAAATAAAAAAAAGTCGCTTCATTCACGCCTCGAATATTAATAAACGCGAAAATAATTATAAGCATGCAGTTAATGAGATTACAAAACAGATTGATATGTATAATAATTTGCAGTTAATTTTTTTTTTTTTTAATTAAATACCAACACAGTAAATATGTATTGGTCATGCAACATATGTTGGTTATATGTATATATTATTTTCGATATAACATCAACGGAAAACATTATGTATTATGTTGATAAGATTCGTTTAATTATGATGCACATAACAGTTTTATTTAGTTGTATTTTCGCAAATTCATACAAAATAATTAACCAACAAAACTGTTGCTTATTTCTCTTGAACAATAAGTGTAACTTTATATGCACTATAGATATGGTTTCATAAGGATATGGAATTATTATGTACCGTGCATTCATAGCAGAAAAATCAGTATCCTATCTCTCCTTAATATTTAATTATTATTCTAATTATTTGTCTCATATTTGATTATGAATGTATTTATATCAGTTATACATGACATTCGAGAATGCTTAATAATTAATTTTTCGTAATAATCAATTACTAAAAACATTTTTGTTCTCGAGTCATTTCGTTTCTCTCATCAATATTCGAGAATATCAAAAAAATATAATCATCTCAACATTGGAAATATAACCTTTGTCGAGCAGGATATGAACGCTAATGAAAATATTTTTTATTGGCTTCTTTTTATGCGTTCTTTTCTAATGTCTAGAACAATTTACGAGTTCAACATAAACTTTATTGGGGTATTTCATTACTTTGACTTAGAGAGAGAGTACAATACCTCATTCTCTTTCCCCTTTCTTCTTCCAGCCGCTACCTATATTATGATGAAAATGATGTAAATGAAGTTCGCTGAGGAACATTATAAAGTTTAACTTCTGCAGATGATGCTCAGAGTGAATAAAGGAACTTACTTTATATATTCGCAACGCTGATAGAAAATCAAATGTAATCAAATAAATTAAGCAAAAATCATTATAAGACATCCGAACAAACATACGATAATATTATAATCTAAGAAAACATTGGAGCCGTGGCTTACATCAAAAATTTCATTGTGTTTAAAGGCATTTTGATCTTTGGTTAAAGGTACACGAGGATCAACAGTTGTAGATGTGGTGGTGGATATAAATTTCCTTTTCTCTGGAATAAAAGCTGATGTTGTCTTTTGTTCTACCAATATGCTTGGTCTGCTGTATGTTTGCTTGGGTGTAGTTAAGTAATTTCCTCTGACTCGATTCAATTTTTTCCAACTGACTGATGTCGCACGTGTCGATTGTGTGACGCCTTCAATTTCTACAAATGATAAATGACTTGATATTTTTTGTCATTTTTGTAACAGCTGTTTTATGTATAAATTAAATAATTATTTTACCATAAAGTCGAAGTGTAGATTCAGCTTCACCCATACTTGATTTAGCTATGCACCTATACTCTTCCAAATCCTCTTTCTGTAGTTGTTTAATTCGCAATTCAATTGTCGTTTTCCACTCTTCATTCGGATGTGGCCACTCGTGACTCTCAAATCTCTCCCTATATATAATATATATATACATTAGCATTCGAATTAGTCGTAATAAATTAGTGGTGACGTTGCATCCGACTGCCATGATAGATATGAATTTATGCATATCAAGATTATTTACGGGCATGCACGTATTTCCAAAATTGATTGCAACAACCGGCCGAATGATTGTTAGATATTATAGTTTGATAACGTACCCACTACTTATTGATACAAGCTCCTCCCCACGTTTCCATAAATTTATCGTTGGTGGAAAACTCTCGATCTCACAACTGAGTGACACATTTGTACCTAATGGAGCGCCTACCAGTTGATTTTTTACTTTAGCAGTAGGTGAAACTAAAATTTAAATTATTTTACAATTAGTTAATGTTAATTATTGACGCGCGTGCAAACAAATTAATTTAATTGTAGCTTAATATCGTTGTATACTCACAGTGAACTTGCAAATAGACTCGTTTGCTTACGCCTGGTGGGACATAGTTTGTGGCTATGCAAAGATACGCTCCCATTTGCTTCCTGTCCACCTTGATTAATTCCAGTCGTTCGCCAACTAAATCTCTCACTGAAATTTATGCACCATAGAAATATATTTAAGTTACTGTATTTCGACAATATGATATACAATATAATATATATATTAAACATTCACTTGAGAATAAATTAAAGTTATAAATAGATATAGGAATTTTATATACTACTAGAGAAATATTTAGAATTGCTGATGGATATTGTAAAAGATAAAATTGAATTTTATTGGTTTATTATATACCTGGAGCAAGTTGATCGCGATGATCCCTCTTGAGAATCATATTTTTTTCTTTTCGCCAGGAAACTGTTGGTTCCGGACGACCCGTCGCCTTACACTCCAACGTCGCATTCTCACCCTCTTTGACGATAACATCGCTATTTGATGTTCCCGTCGTGAGAATATCAGGACGCACTGAAGGATTAAATTATTCAAGATATAGAATTGATTACAGTTCTCTCGTACAATTATATATATATATATATATATTACTGCTATACATGAAATGTAGATGTATACTATCGGTAATTCGATGAGTTTATCGAGCATTCGATACACTTGCTGCTATCGAGCAAATGTGATTTTGGCAACGGTATATTGCTATGTGCTCCAAAGGGAACACGCTTATGTCTATATATGCCGCAGGATTTTCTGTAGCAATTAACACGTTTGGTGTGTAAGCCCATATGGCAACGTTATTAGCTCATTACCATTAAGTGAGCTTGATTGAATCACAGTAGACGTTTTTAACTTAATTAAAAAAAATTATCATAATTTTACGATAAATTCATGTAATTCAATTTTGCCATTTGTTTTTTTTTTCTGTGAATGGAAATTCATAATTGTAAAATGTCACGTCAAAGCTAATGATATTCAAAGCTTGTAGAATATGTGTAAATTCAGGTACTAATTGAAATTGCAAACTTGGTTAACCTATCATACCGGCCATACGCAAGCTGATTTTCGCGGTTGATATTATGGAATGCATTATACAGTATAATTATAGGCATACCTACCCAGGACATCGACGCATCCCACCTGGTTTAACATTGGTGTTGTATTTACTTGACACATATAGCACCCACGGTCAGATTCCTTAACGTCACGTATATGAAGACGCCACGATGCCTCTTCTTCATTTTTTCCTGTCGTTTGATTTGTATTTATCTTTACATTTTCCAATGCCACTGAATATTTCTGTGGATTATTTACTGTTTTCGTTCCTATTGACAGTATCATTTGATTATCCATTCGTAGCCATGCCACCTGACAATTAAAAGACAGTATTAAATGTATAATGAAACACAGGCAAATTAATTTTTAATTTGTATTGAAAATCAGATTGATAAATTTATATTTTTGATTTATTATTTGTTTATCATTCAAGAGAATATACTGACAATCAACAATAATTTTTGTCTCTCCATTACATACATTGTATTTTCGATTCAAGCGTAATCATATTGTGTAGTCGCGACGCCAAAATTGATAGAGAATCCACACGGAGCAGCCGTTTGTTAACGGACATAATTGCAAACATTAATTTCACGTGGGAGGTGGATAATTACAACCATTGATAATACATGCAAGTGTTTCGTCGGGTATTGTTCGAGTCCTCTGGGAATTGGACACCCCCCTATGGACTGTTTGTTTGTGTATGCATGTGGATATAAATATGTGCATATACATTCACATATAGTTTCATATGATCCTATTAGAATTTGCTTAAGTCATCAAAAGATAAATATAAATCGAGTAGAATAAAATTGGTATTACGAAAAATATAAAAATAACAATTGTAAAAATTCTGGACAAATATTTCCTGTATATATTATTATATTATTTTATATCTGAGATCAAAACGACATTTTGAAATTAAATCAATAGAGTTCCTGAGAACGAACTGAAGGTATATAAGAATATTATGGAGAATACACTTGGATAAAAAAGACGTTTTTTTGTAGACGCAAACAACGATGGTAGCTATTTGGACTCTGGCAAATATATCTACCTACACCATTGAAAATTGAAGTGGTTTGGAGATAGAGATGCATGCGGGAGCTATTGCCTTTCGTTCACAACGAGTATCATCGTGATTGTCAATATACAATGTAGTGTACCAGCTCAACTCAACGGTAACCAATGTGTATACGTAAATAAACTTTTGCCAGGATTCTTGTTTGAAGTCTATAGCAGCAACATGATTTCATTTCTCTCATTGTAGCTGAATGTACCAGTTGCAATTTAGTATATCTATACATATATATTATAGACAAGCGTTATCGAGAAAAAGAAATGGACTGGCACTTATCTGAGATTTAGCTCTTGCTTTTTTAGATAAATAAAAGGTAATAAGTAAATTGCGCTCTTTGCTTGTACGTGAAGCAAACAAAAGGTCTTGACGACTGAGCCATTTTTGACATCAGACAATTTTCTATCATTCTTTTTCTACCCACCCGCGCAAAGTTATATATATACATGTATATATATATATATATATATATATATATATATATAAGTTAGGTAGAGTCGTTTGTCATAAATTGGCGACGAGAACGACGACGACGACGACAGGGAGACGGTCTCATTACTTATTCTTAAAAATGACGATGAAATGGGAAGTTGGGGATAATACGCGGGGGAGTTGATAGTTATACGATAGGTCGTGTATATGTGTATATATGTATTATACATAGACGCCTCTTGTCGAGTTGCAATATAATCCCAGACCAATGGACCTGCACTTTATCGAGAACAATAAGACAGATCGGTATGCTCACAGCGTTTTCCAATAATGCCACTGAAAGTATTTCTCAATGATATCGAAATGAAACATACATATATACAGAAAGATGAAATATAAATATATATATATATATATATATATATATATATATGTATTTATATTTGACAGATGAAAAGCTTCTCGTTCGTTGGAAAAACGCGTCTGAGTGTCGTGCAATCAACGTTTGCCTTTTTATAAAGCGTATCATCTGTATTCTTTGATCTCACATTAAAGACGGGCTTTACACATTTACGTCTAAAAATATGAAGTGAAACAACGTGAGCGATTAGAAGGTGGAACGATTATTCCGCCTCAAGTGCAATTGTTTTTTTTTTTTTTTTTTTGCAGTGGTATCAGTCTGTCTCTAATCGATATTAATATATAATTCAGACACACCTTATGGCACAATGGATGTATTAAAATTAATAGAGCTATGTGCACATTGGGGTGTTTCATTTTTAGGCGATATTTTTTTTTTGTTTGTGAACACTGAAAATCTGATAATTTATACAAAAAAAAATATTTCTGTTTTAGAAAAAATTCAGAGTTGATTAGAGGCTTAGTGAATTCAAAAATTCGATTTTCCATATAAATAACACGAGAATTTTTTTTTAAAAAAATGATTATGCAGCTTTGGTAGGGCATTAAATTTGCTACAAAAAAGTTGTTTACCGCAAACGCTCTCCGACCAGCAGTTTTCGAGTTGTACGTAAAGCTGGAAAGGTGAAAGTTGATTATAATTGACAAAAAATTTTCTCTAAACTGGAATTTATTGATTTGACATTAATTACTATTTTACAATAAATACTATAAGCTAAATCAACAATGTAATAGCATAAAAAAAATTTTTTGATTACCGAAAAATCGAGTTGAAGTCAAAAAAAATTTTCTCGTGTTATTTTTATGAAAAATCAAATTTTTAAATTCACTAAGCCTCTAATTAACACAGAATTTTTTTCCAAGCGGGAATATTTTTTTTTTTTTTCGTATAAATTATCAGATTTTCAGTGTTCACAAACAAAAAAAAATATCGCCTAAAAATGAAACACCCTAATGCACATAATATTTTCTTTTATTTTTATTGCAGTTATATAAAATTCATCTGATATAATCTCCAAGTTGCTAGAAATTATTAAATGTGTAAATGGTTACCCCAATGGCACGGGGTTGTCGTGACATCATTTGACATTGCTCTTTAGAGAACAAAAGTTATGGGAATAGATGGATTCTCATACTTGCAAATGAAATACGCGAGGTTTAGATTCATGGTGCGCGCACTACTATATTCCAAAGGGACCGATTCGACAGCTGACACATATTATCCTCTGCGCAGGTTACGAATTTTCCCTGGGTGATTCCCATCGGTGTGATATTTCGAGAGTCTCCACGTTCACGAATCTACGTTAGCGTTAAGAGATTGCTCCCCATACCCATTTTCTGCCATACTCCATATCTTCTCCTCTTCCGTGCCATTGTAATCATGGAAACAATCATTCTTCTCTTTCTCTCTCCATCGTATGTACTCTTTCTCTGGCAATAGAGCTTTATATATGTAGAACTCTAGCTCTAGTTCTTCCTTTTTGGCATACTCAAGCCCGCACCACCCAACGTAAAACGAAACGATCTTTGTCTAACCAACAAACCACCGTGAAAGTAGAAAGAGAGATGTACCCTTTCACTCGGCTCACCAGCAATCACCGATTTGTCTGAATAAGCCTTGGGCAAGTATATGCTTGCGCTTATACCCTCAAGGGAAACACCACTCTGTCCAGCTCACTCTTCTAAAATCCTCTCATTCGTCGATCCTTAATGGGAACGAAGCGCCAGTGTTAGAATCATAGTATGGAATATATACCTGCATGTATATGTATAATATCTATTCTCATTCTCGTGCTCAGTGAAAAGCTGAGAGTGATGGAAAGACAGAATGAGCGATGGTGAAAGGGAGAAACAGTGAGAAATTTCGCATGAGTGCTAGAAGAGGAAGTGTCGGAGGAAGTTGGCTCCAACAACTATAGATGCAACTTGCATTCGTTCGTTCTCTCTCGTCGCGTTTTATTTGCAAAACTTTTTCATTTGCCCTGCATCTAGTCAAGCAACTTTTCGTCTATTTTTTTTTTTTATATTCGTTGGTTGAATGAGTCGTTTGCTCGCGGAACACTACTGTCACGTTCACGATTTTTATTCACCTCGATAATTGCAACTAAAGAGCTTGTGTTACGAAATAAAAAAAAAAAAAAAAAAATTGGAAAACAACAAAGGCGTTAAAACAATTGTACAATGTGCTTAATTATTATTTTGCTTGTTTGCTTTTTGTTTTTAGTATTATTATTGCTTGACCTGCGAAATACAACAGAAATTGTGTTTATTATTTAATTATAATAACACGACAATTAAAGTTAATGAAATCATAAATTGAAAAGTTTTTTTTCTTGTGTTTGCACTGAGATATTTTATGATATACATATATTACTGAGTATGTGTACGACTGTTCGTTGATATGATGCATCAACCGTTATGCTAATTAAGTTTTCTAACCATCGTTGAAAATTTAATGAAAGCTTTAGCAATAGAATTATTAATTATCCTGTACTCTACATCAATTTACAGACTATACCATGTTCCAATTAGAGTGAGCGGTGAAAATTATTGGATTTATATGAAGTTTTACGTCTATTGGGAATACTTTGGAATTAAAAAAAAAAAAGAAAAAAAAAGTAAATAAATAAATAATAAAAATTAAAAAGTTCGAAGCATAAATCTGATGCGAAAATATTTTCTGCTTTAATTAAAAACAATATAAACTCACATTTCTGAAATATTTCAGTAATGAAAATATTTCAGTATAGGGGTAAAAAATATTAAGCAGATAAAAATGAAATTTACAAAAATAATATTTCTCTATGGTAAATAAAGATAAAACCCATTAAGTATGTTAGGATTATAATGAGATATGATATGCTTTAAAATAAAGCATACAAATTTTCACTATAAATAATGATAATGTACTCATTATTTATTTGACATCATACAAAGCTTTCTTGTTTCATATCTTTAATGTCAATATCAAAATCTTCTACACCGGAGATTGCACATAACGTTTGATGGTTGGTAACATTGACTATGATGTATATCGAATGAGCTCCTAAAACCTTTGAAAATGCATAAAGCTTGTCAGGCAGTAGGATCTCGTAAAGGTGATTTACTATACTGATTCGTATTTTATTTTTATTTTATTTTTTTTTTCTTGTTCATTTATATATCTGCTTACATTATTTTTATTATTTTTATTTAACACCTTAACTATTGGTTATCAATGTCAGTGATCTGCAAATTTATCTTCAGGCCATTTTATTTGCTTACTTATACAATGAATGGGCCGGAGTAATGTGCGAAAAAAGAGTAACGAAAATCGTAAAACAATTTAAATACCGTGATAATTATAATTGATATTTTAATTAGTTAATTATAGTATAGTAAAATGTTAATGAATTAATTCTTACCTTATATTTACCCAGTGCTCTGATAGTACACGATAATACAGCTTCTCGTCCGCTGGCAACCGTAATATTTCCAATGAATTTAGCAAAGCTTGGAACAGCTAGAAATTATGATAAATTTTATTCATAATAAATAAGATAAAATATAATTTATACAATCATATATATTTCTAATATATAAACCAATTTCTATACATAATTTAATATGAATTGCGGTTATGGAGTTTATAATAACTATCAAACGCCTTTATATAATGACTGAATTGTGAAAGAAATTCTATAACTGTAACAAAAGACAGACAACAACAGCACTGTTGTACGCAAACAATGTCTATGCAGCATCTGTTTCAGCGCTTATTGAAGATGTGCTTGTTGAATAAAAAGAAAAAAATATATACTCTGAAGTTTCTTGTTTGCAAACGAAATATTCTGCAAAATGGTGAGATTCGAATTTACATGTCCAGCGGAGTTGGAATGTAATAATGGAACAGTGAGAGTTTCTTATATAAAAGCAATGGAGGAAAATAAAAGCTTAAGTGGATGCTGTAAACATATAGTGACATAATGAAATGTCTCGTTTGTTCCAATTGCATGTGGAATTATACGTGACTTTTCGCTTCTACTAAACGATTGGAAAATTTATATTATTCTTATCGAAAGAGTATATATACTAGGGTGTTTCATTTTTAGGCGATATTTTTTTTTTTGTTTGTGAATACTGAAATTCTGATAATTTATACAAAAAAAAATATTCGGGTTTGAAAAAAAATTCAGAGTTAATTAGAGGCTTAGTGAATTCAAAAATTCGATTTTCCATATAAATAACATGAGAAAATTTTTTTTTTTTTCGACTTCAACTCGATTTTTCGATAATCAAAAATTTTTTTTTGAAAAAAATGAATATACAGCTTTGGTAGGGCATTAAATTTGCTACAAAAAAGTTGTTCACCGCAAGCGCTCTCCGACCAGCAGTTTTCGAGTTGTACGTAGAACTGGAAAGGTGAAAGTTGATTATAATTGACGAAAAATTTTCTTTAAACTGGAATTTATTGATTTGACATTAATTATTATCTTACAATAAACGCTATAATGCTGAATCAACAATGTAAAATCATCAAAAAAAATATTTTGATTACCAAAAAGTCGAGTTGAAATCGAAAAAAAAATTTTCTCGTGTTATTTAAATGGAAAATCGAATTTTTAAATTCACTAAGCCTCTAATTAACTCTGAATTTATTTTCAAACAGGAATATTTTCTTTTTTTATAAATTATCAGATTTTCATTGTTCACAAACAACAAAAAATATCGCCTAAAAATGGAACACCCTAATATATACATTGCTCATCATTTTACGTCTCATTCTTAACTGTGTATATGTGCATAAGTACTTTAGACATATAAAACACATTATGTGTGATGTTGATATCTATGTGTAAAATCAGGATGCTTTTTGCCCATCAGAATGAGTCGATCAACTCTCGTGATAAAATGCCAACGTTATACATTATCAACGAATGCGGGCTTCATATAGAGAGAAGCTGTGTAGAGAAAAAAAAAAAATTCTTTTTTTTTCAATCTTTCCACACTTTTTGCTCTCATTTTCTCTCGACAGAGTTACGTGATGAGAACACAGGAAGTGTTGAAAATTGTCCTGTGGGACATAGTATACAGCTACAGAGTATCTATCTATATATAAAGTGAGGAAGAAAATCAAGACTTGATGTAACGAGAAAATGATAAGATTCACTATATGTACATCAAGATATATATACACACGATTGAAATATGTGTGAAGAAAAGACGTGTGCAGTGCGCGAGTGTGTACTGATTTCAAGGAGTAAACTTGGCAAATATTGCCACGGATGGTGTTGATGTAGCTGCAGCTGTGTAACGGAAATAACAATATACATATTGCTGTATAGAGAAAGAAAGAAAGAAGAAATACGTCAAAACTGCGAGTCGCAAGCGGTTTTGTTTAGTTTCTATATCAAAATGTGGCCCGGTGCTTATTTCCTTCTGTACTTTAGTTTGGTAATGCTCGTATATAGTCCCCCCTTTGCTATTGTGATTCGTATTATGGTAAGATATTCACTGACAGAAACAGGAGAAGAGAAGAATTTTCAAGTTGCCTATATCTAAAATGTAATATGAGAAAAACGCGAGGGAAAATAGGTGGGGTTAGTACGGGGAGGTAACTCAGCGGGCCCAGTGAATCGTGGTTATATAGAAACGCGTCTGTGCAACCACTCGTAACCCTCTCTCTTTCACATTGTCTATATATATATATATATATGAGTTTTATTTTATGGCAAAATTATTCCTGGAGAAAAATAATTCAATCTCGGCCGCTTGTTCAGTCCACAATGGCTAGGTCGCATCGTGGATATATATATAAAATATACATACAAATATAATTTGCATATAAACATACATACATACATATAATATGTATATAGATATAGTTGTATTATATATTATATAACTATATATTTATATATGTACGTGTATAATAAATACAATGTCGAGCTGACACTTTGCAACTCTCTTAAATAAATGTTTGGATGATGTTGTCTGTTATTTTCGCCAACGTGCCAATATTAAAGTTAAATTGATTCAGAATATAAAAATAAATAGTGTATAAATAAAATAAAATAAAATGAAAATAATATTATTTGAAATATATATAAATTCTTAAGATTTTTACACGACGATAAAAAAAATTTTATCGCTACAATATCTAACGTGTCAAGTGCACGCGTGGCTAAGAAAAATGCTTGTGATTCATAAAAAAATATAATGCTTTTTCTCGCCCGGGTCTTTATACTTGGCTCTTTAGAGAATTTTGTTTACAAAAGACTGAGAAAATTTGCCACAAAATTATGACAATGTTACGTATTATGTTTTTATATTTTTGTTTTTTTTTTATTTTATGTAAACATTATTTGGATGAAATTCATGTAGGAATAAAAATTGTATACGCGAGTTAATATATACAGAACAAGTGCATGAAATTCTTGGGGGCGAATTACACGTCTTGTTATCATCATTTTAAGATTACGACTGGATGTTGAATAACATTTTACATTGCACCACCTGCGGCTTCTACGTCGCATTTTAAAGTCTCATTGCCAAGGGCTTTTTATACAACTGATGAACGTAAGCGCTTGAAACTCTATTAAAAATAATTGTCTTTAGTTGAAGCAAATCTTTTTTATGTCTTAATCAACAAACGCTATCACATATTATATAAAGCCATTTCATATGTAAATTTTATAATTATTACGTGGTTATACTATATAAATCATTGCAGGAATATAGTTTATTATATTATTCTGCTACCAAAATATGATCTGCCTTCAAACATTGAACTCGTTATCGAAGTTGTTAGCCTGAACAGGCGTTAGCATTCGAATTTCTCATTCACCTATTGTTCCACCAACTCAATTTACATAGTTATTATGAAATTATCCCAACGTCAAAATCATTTTCACCTAACAATTTCGTAGATCACTCAAAAATTTCAAAATTTCATAACGTAAATTAAAAAGTTTGTACTTATTAAAAATGTCCCTTACTCATTACTCATATTAGAAAATATTCCCGCAACTTACTATATATATTTTATCCGAATATGAATTAATAAATAATTAAATAAAATATAGTTTTAATTAAAAATAAATTGAAATTGGTTTCAGTCACATGAATTCAATAGATTTATATCTATGTATAGTAGAGTACAAAGCCACTATTCAAAATGTTTTTTTGTCCATACCATCTCCTGCAATATTCAAATACACACATGTATATAAATATATATATATGTATATATGTATATTTATTCACATATAAATAGTGACAATGTCAAGTGTTCTACATTTGCATCAACGCTCCAATGCCTTGTTTACGTGTTCATCGACAACTATCGATTGATACGCTTCCGGTGTTTTTTGAATGTGTGCATGGGGAGAAACAGGGGGTGCACAGTGGTTAAAATTGCGATACAGAAACATTGGAATGTCCCAAAAGTATTTGATCAACGTGATCAAAATGCCGTGCAGCAATGCAAAGTTTAATATTTGTATAATGCAAGAGCATGTAGTGATGTTGCTGTCAAATAATTTGTTCAATACATCATAACGCCTATTAGGGTTTTATATTTTTCAATATTTATATATGTATAAATTAATTGATCATGCACCCAAAAAAATAAAAGGACCTTAATCAAGTCTCAGCAACTTACCCCTTTTTACAACTGATTTAATTCAAGACATGTGTAATGTCTTGAGTCAACCATATTTCAAACTTTAATCAAGACTATTTGTGTCAAGTTTAAATCGCGGCTTGATTCAAGACTTTTTTTTTTTTGATGTATGATAGAAAATTATTTGAGTGCAATTGTTGCAAGCACGAGACATGATAACAGTATAAAATCTGTAAATTATGATTCTCACTGCATTACCTCAAGCAATTTGTTTTCATATACAGTAAACACTTCTGGTATACTGCCGATATGTTGTAAGAAAAAAAAAAAACATAAATACAAGGAGTGAGTATTTATTGAATTCAGGTCAAGAGGGTAGAAAATAAAAGACGCATTATAGGAAAATTCACACGGCAACTTTAAATTATCCACGGTCGAATCGGCAGTGAAAAAACTTTTCTCTAAAGGGGGATGTGAATATATGACACGTCGAGGGCATTTGCCTCTATTTTTCCCTCTGTCTCTTTTTTTTTTTTTTATTTCACGCGCCCTCACGGCCAGGTTGCAAGCTGTTACCCTCAACATTGCAATAATAACGTTTTCACGAACGAGTGAATTCGAACTTTAATTAATCGAATTCCCTCTAGATGGTGGGTGAGATTTGATCGGAAAATTAGTAAAGCTCCTACTCACATGCCAAGCACGTATATCAGATGTGCATTACTGAATTAATCCAAACACCATTGGTACAAAAGACAAGATAAAAAACGACGACAGCATATAAAATATATATATTCCTTCGCACAATTTAATTTATCAGTTGAAATATACAAATAAATTATAATGCGTAAATAAAGAAGAAAAAAAATAAATAAATCGTATGGATATATCGTTATTATGAGAACACTGACGTTAGTGATAACGTATAACAGTATGGAAGTAAGTGGTAAACTTGTAAGTGGCAAAATAAGTTTGTCCCCGTGGCTGTGACAGTTTAATTAATATCTTTCATCTTCAAAAGAATAGAAAAAAAAAACTTAGTAAACTCCCGACGCGCCGAATCACTTCAAGTTCTTTTTTTTTCTTCATATTTTTTTTAGCTTCTTTCTCTCATCCTCCTTACGCTTATTACAGCTGAGCATTAAACAAGTACTTCTCAACAACACCAGCATATAACTCGACTCTCGTATATATTCTTTACTTAACTTAACACCCTCCTTTTGTTTTATGCTGAT
Organism: Microctonus brassicae; assembly: GCA_918226075.1. Taxonomy (NCBI): domain Eukaryota; kingdom Metazoa; phylum Arthropoda; class Insecta; order Hymenoptera; family Braconidae; genus Microctonus; species Microctonus brassicae. The sequence continues at coordinate 3,746,432 of OW445491.1, read as the reverse complement.
GGAATGTATGTGTATGTATATTGCGATATACTCAACAGTTTGCCATTTGATCTAATGTGTAATAGGTATTGCATTGCAATTTTATACATGACATTCAGATATATATACATAAATATATATGAATATATATGTAATAGTGAAAATTGTGAATCGGCGCAGAAAGCGGATTGGCATCTATACCAAAGAGCGCGCACTTTTCACCCGACAATTTCCCAGGGCCGTTATAATGCTCCAACTATTTTCTCGTCTCGCAGTGAACATTATTCTTCTCTGTCTACCATCCTATATATTATATGCCTGTGCAGTATACATAAAATCATATGTTCATTCGCACATATATTTTATCAGAATTAATGATAATTGAGGGTATATACAATACAGCAGTTACTATAAATATTCATTCGACATTAAATTGACCAATATCAAGTGTGTAATACGCATTTAATCGACCATTAAAACTCAATATTTTCAAATTAAAACCATTCCCTTGTAGAAATTTTATTAAAATCATTGCTACTATTTTTTTAAACTTATTATAAAGGGTGTTATAAAAAGATGAGAACAGAGAAAAATCTCTTAACGTACCGGTCAAATCGAAAAATCGAAAAATACGTATCTAATATTTTTGGAAAATCTATAGTCCTTGCGATACCAAATTTGATCCGCCCCATCTCCCCTCCTAATTCAAAATTTCAAATGGAGTTTCATTTATCTTTGTGAAATTTTTTGATAAATTTACCGGTAATAAAAAATTTGAATGCCGGTAATATTTAATGGGTTTACCTCTGTATAAATCTCAATGTGATAAATCACATGTGTTTATGTATATGTATACACAATGTGTGAAACGTTAAATAGCTCGGAAACACATGGGTTGAATTGGAAACATCAATGCAAATAGTTGAATCGATTGGTTTAAAATTACTGTGGAAGTAATGACAAATAACACGATCTATATATGCGTATAGATAATGTGTATATGTGTGTAAATAGAGCGAAAGAGATGGAATACAATGGAGAAATGCGTACTATTGTCAGGGATCGTTACGATGTTTGGCTCCGATGAGAAATCCTGCTGGTGCTGAATGTCACTCGTAATTGCCGCCCATGTAATGCTACAGTAGTCTTCCAGGAGTACACAGCACAGTAATAGTTGTGCCACCTTCATGCTGGAAAAAATATATTGTTTAACAACTATGAAAATAAGCTCCTATAAATTTCCTATTTTCTTTTTGATAATTAAACATTAAACATAGGTTAATTAATTGTGTAGTTATAAATCTTTTCATTTTTTTGAAGATAAAAATGGTTTATAGTAAAGTTTAAATATATATTGAGAGAGCGAAAAATTATTTGACATGGAAAATAATTTTTTTTTTTATTTTATATAAATTTGTTTTTTTATTTTTCAACTTTTTTTTTTCGCCTTCTGAGACATTTTTTTTAAATTCATAATGAATTCATGTTATAAAAATTAATTTTAATATGACTATCTGATAATGTTGATATGGAAAATTATAATTTAATATATTTAATTTGATTTGGAGATTCACGTGATAATTTCTTTTTTTCTTTTATTGTGAAAAGAGTAAAAGTGGAAAAATCCATTGGCATCGGCAATCACCGGGAATAGGGTGAAAGAGGATTTTATCGGCTTCGCGGCGATTTTATTCGCGCGACTTCACCGATATACATATTTGTAAAAAAAAACAACACACACCCATGTATAGTAACACGCACACACACACACACACACTGGCCTCGCCTGGCACGTTACGATAAGTATGGAGAGAAAAATGCCGGCATAAGAATTTAGTTGGATTTTCTGGTACGTTTATCATACATGATTGCGGATAATAGCTCAATCTATTACAAAATATCTATTCACAGCAATTAATTTGAATAATTTTATTCACGGAGGAAGGGAAAAATATCAAGCACTCTAAAATAAAAATTATTATTCATTATTTTTCCACGTAACGACTCATTATAAATTATTGTCAGAGATAAAATTAAATGACACTATGAATAATTATTTAATTATGAAGTAAGATTTATGTACCTTATAAAAAAAGTTTCGCATTATATTTTATCGTTACTTGCTAATGAAATCATTTGATTGATTAGTCTCGTGTGTGCGGTTTGTATTTATCACTGAAATATAACAGAAACAGCTTCTCCGCACAGCAATAGACGCATCCCCGGGCGCCGAGACGCGTGTACTGATGTGTCTGGCGAACGCGATGTCGAGAGCTTTTAGACAATACTATATGTTGAAGTATATGAGAACAGCGCAGGTCCACAATTTCCGCAGCTGACAGTTTGTTTATTATTAATAATACATATATCTACTATAAATTAAATGTCAACGATATTTTAACAATATATTTGACATGAAATATAATTATTAGAGTGTTTCATTTTTAGCCGATATTTTTATTTGTTTGTGAACACTGAAAATCTGATAATTTATGTATAAAAAAAAATTCAGAGTTAATTAGAGGCTTAGCGAATTTAAAAATTCAATTTTCAAAATTTTTTTTTTATGCTATTTCATTGTTGATCAGCATTATAGCGTTTATTATAAGATAATAATTAATGTCAAATCAATAAATTCCAGTTTAAAGAAAATTTTTTGTCAATTATAATCAACTTTCATCTTTCCAGCTCTACGTACAACTCGAAAACTGCTGGTCGGAGAGCGTTTGCGGTGAACAACTTTTTTGTAGCAAATTTAATGCCCTACCAAAGCTGTATATTCATTTTTTTCAAAAAAAAATTTTGATTACCGAAAAATCGAGTTGAAGTCAAAAAAAAAAAATTTTCTCGTGTTATTTATATGAAAAATCGAATTTTTGAATTCGCTAAGCCTCTAATTAACTTTGAATTTTTCTTCAAACCAAAATAATTTTTTTGTATAAATTATCAGATTTTCAGTGTTCACAAACAAAAAAAAAATATCGCCAAAACAAAATGAAACAAAATGAAACACGCTAATAATTATACTGCAGGATTTTTAAAATTTTTTTAAAAAAACTCTGTCGACGAATTTTGCACTCAGTGAAAATAATTCCACATTTCATTTAATTCCTGACTCGTATATAAATTTTTCCGTTCATTTTATTAATAATATAAATTGTTATTTTACGGATTATAAAAGCGTGAATAATGTACGTCATCATAAAATGAACATCGTGTACATATTTAATAAAATTGTAATGTAAAAAAAATTTTTTTAAAATGATCGTCTTCCACTGTCCAGTCAGATTTGTATAAACAAATATATATACATTTGTACGCATATTACATAGTAGCCAGTTGTCAATAATATGATATATCGACAAGTACTCCATACGAAATGATTTTAAAATCTATTGACCTATTTTATCGTATACATATATACAAATGGAGTTTGTGTGTATCTTTTTTAAAAGCGTCAGTTTTTCTCGCGTTAGCCATGATAAAGTGCATAGGTATATGCGTCATTATATATATCGATAGGTTCCATATCATGGTTGTCCGATATATACCGCAAAAAACCATTTATTTGTTTTTTTTCTTTCTTTCATAATCATGGTACATTGATCGACACGCCAATATACTCGTTATTAATTTTAAAATACATATAACGGATGTTACGTCAGAGTAAATTTTTTTCCTCTCTCGGTTTATATACATTTTATACTTTTCATTAATATACACTCAATAATGCCTCATGTGCGTATTTAATTTAATAAAATATTGCGGAATTTTATGGACAATGAATTGAAATAAAAAATATGTGATTATTACTTTTTAAATTGGATTAAATTAATTTAAAATCAATTAAAATAACAAATTGTAAATATAAAATGATTTCGCTCGAAGCAAGAGAAGTTCAATATAATTACTTACGAAATTAAATATTGCCCATATTAAACAGAGTATGTTTGATAATTTTTGATAATGGAAAATCTGAAATTTTCTCGATAATTCATATGAGAAATTTGAAAGAGGAAAATATATTTTTTTTTTGTTTTTAAAATTTATACGTATTTAAATATATATTGACAGACTGAAGATTGAATGTTGACTCGGTTGACAGTCACATATGTCATAGAATAATATATATAAATATTTTATATTTATACATACAAAAATTTGTATACGTTTTTTTCATAGTATCCACATGACTGAGCGTATTTTTCCATGCTTATCTTTGGTCCACACGTGCGTTACAGGAGACTGCACATAAAATTCTTATCCAACATCCGACCACCACAAAATTTGTAATATAAACAACTGTTGTTACTCCTTTAATGTATGTTTTAAATATAACACAAGTAACTAAAAATAAAATAACCAAAAACAAAAAAAATAAATGAAATATTTACTTGGATATAAATTTTCATGCGGATCGCAATTTTATTTCATTAAATGTTTCAAAAATTCTTTTCTCATATATATTCTATGTAGAATATTGAATCTGATAAATTTTAAGAAACTCTTTCATGCATGTAAAAATTTTTTATATTCAAAAAACTTTTCACAGCGTCGTATTTATTCTACCGCATATTTACATTGTTGATGGGTACACGAATCATCAATGTAGAAAATGAATCCTCAAGGATTTGATCTGGCGTGTCGTCAACTGCGCAATTGCGTTGAGAGGTCGTCATATTTTTTTTTTCTCTACAATATTTGCAATGCCATTGATATATATATATGCAAATGCCATTCGTCAATGAGAATGACGTATTTTTCCCAGCCTGGAAAAAATACTAATGATTAAAAAAAAAAAAAAAAAAAAACAAGAGTGTAGATGAAATGTAGAAAAGTTAATGTGGGATGAGCAAATTAAAGTGCAGAGTAGATATCTACAAAAAGTCAATTACTGTATACTCTATCAAAGATATATGTATGCATAAAATCTAAGTGCAGAATGTTAATCTAACTTCAAAAGTTTACGTTGCTACTTTTACGTTCATGATTTACCATCAGCGCTACTACATACGATGCTGAAGGCATCACGATAATTACATGCAAGCACAACACACACGTGTGTCTTCGTTTGATTGCCTCTGATGTGTGTATAGGTATGCTTTTTATTTTTTTTTTTTCTCTCTTTATGTTCAATGAAGCTACGTCAATTCTCTCGATTTTTTTATTCTGTTTTATATTTATTTTTTTTTTTTTGCCAAATACGCGTCCGCATAATTCTGAATACGATCGATATTTTTAATCATGAAAATGTCTTTTACATTCTATACACGTCGAGATTCATGTATGTGGACAATCGATAAAAATAATCACAAAAATATATGTAAGCGTGTGAACAGGGGGGGGGGGGGGGACAAGTGCACAGGGGTGCGAGTGAAAATATAAAATATGTAAGGGAATGTATAATAAATATGAGGAAATATGAGAAAATAAATGTTTATGAATGAGCGAGTTTGTAAAATTGCTTGATAATTTTTTTTTGTTTTTATAAATATTTATTTTACTTTATTTTTCGCGCCAAGTTAAATTCCTGTGAATAAGAAACAAAGACATGGCATTTGATAAATCTTCACCTCTCAAGGGTCGGATACGGTATTCAGACCACGAATCTCGCGCGGTGTTGACGCAGGTCCGTGGGGCATTTACTTATATACACACTATATATATATAGATATATAACGGTTCAAGCAAAAATAAAATATATAAATGGTCAGCTTCCGACGATAGATTTGAAAAATGATAGTACCGTAACCATTTTCAATCGAATATAAGTATTATCGATATTTAGTACGATTTTTATACTATATTATTTATATATAGTTTGGGAAAAATAAAAAAAAAATTCATCGATGAATAAATTAGGGTCCATCATTTTTAGGCGATATTTTTTTTTGTTTGTGAACAATGAAAATCGGATAATTTATACAAAAAAAAAATATTCCTGTTTGAAAAAAAATTCAGAGTTGATTAGATAGGCTTAGTAAATTTAAAAATTCGATTTTCCATATAAATAACACGAGAAAAATTTTTTTTCTTTGACTTCAACTCGATTTTTCGGTGATCAAAAATTTTTTTTTGAAAAAAATGAATATACAGCTTTGGTAGGGCATTAAATTTGCTACAAAAAAGTTGTTCACCGCAAACGCTCTCCGACCAGGAGTTTTTGAGTTGTACGTAGAGCTGGAAAAGTGAAAGTTGATTATAATTGACAAAAAATTTTCTCTAAACTGGAATTTATTGATTTGACATTAATTATCATCTTACAATAAACGCTATAATGCTAAATCAACAATGAAAAAGCATAAAAAAAAATTTTGATTACCGAAAAATCGAGTTGAAGTTGGAACAAAAATTTTTTTAGAATAGATGAATTTTTAAATTGCATATAACATATCATAATTAATTTGCTGCAATTGAACAGTAATTTTGTATGATGACATAGTATTTTACCAACTGTATTCTGTATATAAATACGTATACGTATGTAAATCGTTGATTTATAATTCGAGTGGAAATTCCTGGTGGTTAGCTTTGGGAAATCACGTGTGAGGCTGAAGGTATTATAAATCATATATTTCACTAGGATTTACCAAGAATGACTTTCCACAATACTAAGCGATTGTGGTGAGAATGACCGAGCATTTGGGTCGTAATTCTATGAAATATATATTCATCGAGGCATCAAAATGGACACGAATACATAGCTCGTTTAAAAATCTTATACCATCTACAATCATTTATATAAACATAAACTTATATGAGAAATCGATGGAAAAAAAAAACCAATATTATATAATCATATTCAAATATATAATTGTAATGTCAACTTGATATGACGTACGATAAATGGAATTTTACATTGATATAAATTAAAAATATTGAGCACAGAGTTATTTACGATTCCGTCGAGATGACTTTGAATGATAGTTTCGAATCCAAATTTATGTTGAAAAAAAAAAAAAAAAAAAAAATATACTCATCCTTTATGCATGAGATACCTTCAAATATATATGTCAGTGAATTATTTTCAATCATTTATTTACATATGTGCACTTGAAGAATAATAATACAAATTATTTATTAAAAGATTCTTCTCAATGTCATTTCATTCATGTACATATATACCTGACACAATTGTGATATTCAAAATTCATGAAAACATAGGTCAGGATTGGACTTAATCGGCTTATCTGAAATCCGCCGACGAGTTTGCTCAATCTTTAGGTGTGATCGTTACACAAAAGAGAAAGAGAAAATAGAGTTTATATATCCATACACAGACGGAACTAACGATGGTGATAGGATGGAATGGTTGGGCGGCACGTCGCACCGGATGTCGCGCGGTCGCGTTGTCGTCGCCTTCATCGTCGTCGTCGTCGTCGTCGTTGTCACTCCGCCTTCCCCATTCAAATCCGCTCTCGATAATTGCGCGTTAGTTAGTTCAGTCGATAGATACGACAGATATATAATATACAGATCAAATATACGTATATATACATATAATATCCATACCCATGCATATACATACACAGCATATTATGTACTATAAGGTATATACATATATCAGCCAGATTTTGCACGTAGGTGGTATAATGCACATTCCCCCTACGGGCCGCTAATGTAAAACGTGAACATGCGGAATAGAAGAGACGAAAAGCTATATTCAAGAACGTTTCTTGCAAGAATAAGAGAACAGGATCGCTGGGGATGTCCCGGGATTCTGTCCTCTATCGATCTCACCGTATATAGACACTAACTTGTGCCCTCCGCAAGCCGTGTGCTATGTATATCTATCGTATTATATATACGTACACCGCGAGAGCAGTACTGTCTCTCTTTATCTTGTGTTCTCCTCACTTTGGCCAGCACCCATCGCCATGTAACACAGTGGCGCTGACTCCCTTCCCCCGAGTGTGCGGCCCTTTTTCGCGGGCTTCAGAGAGTTGTGGGTGTGTGATCGCACCAGTATCTATGTATATAGTCTTTATCTAAAACCACCACCACTGCCGTCGCGTACGCGTTGCTTTTCGATGTTGGCATGTCCTCACTCGACCGTCCTTTTTATATGTGTATATATGTATGTAAAAGCTGGATATATCACGTGCTCAGTACCACGTTGTTATTATTATATATCCTCATATTGCTCTTTATGTTTAGTGTTTTATATGCTAAATAACATTTATGTTAGGGCGCTTTTTTTGAGAGAACTATTTTTTTTTTTTTTTTTTTTTTTTTCAAGTGGGATGGACGAAATATTATTCTAAATATTCAGAAAAAAATTTCTACCAAAGATGAACTCTTAATTTTGATGTTAAGTACTGCTGCCATCAATTTGAAATTTTTTTATTTAATTAACATGTAAATTTCAATTTTTTTTTCATTCATGCAGAGCTTCGGGGAATTTTATGATATTTAATTGGTTCTCAGCAGAAATTTTACAGAAATGTATAATGTTTAAAAGTGCCGATCACTAAATTATTTTCTGTGAACTACTTCATTGGTAAAAAATGTAGATTAAACAGGGAAATTTTGAATTTCCATGTGTTTAATTGGATTTTTCTCGAAAACATTTAGCTCTACGGGTTTTAGTTAAGAATACTATTTTATAGGAAATTTAATTCCCTACAAAAAAGGTCCTATTGAATTTTGCTATAAAGTTGATAGTTTTCAAAAAAAAAAAAAATCGAAAAAACCTGAAATTCGAGCAAAAATCGGCTTTAACATTTTTTTCCGTTAGGACAGTTTACAGAAAATAATTTTATGATCAACACATTTAAAGTTCAAATATTTCTGTACAATTCCTGCTGAGAACCAATCAAATCGCATGAAATACCGCGAAGCTATGCATAAATGAAAAAAAAAAAATTGAGATTTACGTGTTAATTAAGTTCATCTTTGTTACGAATTGATTGTTTTTTTTTTTTTTGAATGTTTACAATAATATTTCGTCTATCCGACGAAAAACAAATAATCCCCTAAAAAAAAAAAAGCTCTCTAATCTATATATATATATATTCACTCTGTATAAAATTTATCAAAGATTGGCTGACGTTTGCGATTTTCTGATATTTTATTAATCATTATAATGAATTGTTGAAGAACTTAATAAATGCAACAGGCCACATTTCATTACATAAAGTGACTTGAGATGAATGTAGATATTTATAAAAGGTAAACATTATACGTGTGTGTGCTTGCGGAACGTACATATATATATATACTTTGGTTGATAATATATAAGTACTTGCGGTCACGTAATGGTGAACGCGCGATGTACGGTTATAAAGTAAACCAAGAGATACATATAGGGGCTTGTATAGGTATTACACTACTTAGTGAACGGACAAGGGTGTGCATCGTACTTGACAGTATGCCCCACAAGTATATATATATCCATGTATCATCCACGTGTCGCTTGCAGTCGACAATGTTGTCTCTCTTCGTTTTTATATTTTTTATTTTAAAAAAAAAAAAAAAATTTTTTTTCCCTTTTTTTTTTCTTCATTGTCAATTGAAACTTTAGTTTGCGCGTAAAGTACTTATACGGCGATTTATCACACGATCGCCAAACTCGCATTAATCTATACATATGTATATGTACCTATATATTATTGTGTATTTATATAGTTATATACATATATGTGGGGTATACAAGTTGTATGAGGTATACTTATGTGTGAAAATTGGTAGCGAGTTCTTACATATACCATTAAAGAAATCACTTTCCGTCTTTTCATTCCTTTGCGCGTTAGAATCCCCTGTCGTTTAAACTCTCAACAAAAAAGTTTCCGGTAAAAGTTTTGTGCTCCTATCTATTCTGCTTTCGAGCAGCACAAGTTGCTTTTGTTTTGTCTGGGTGGTGAGGGGTGAGAGTGCAAAATGAACTCTCACTATAGGGAATAATCTCTAGGTACTCGGAGAATTGGGATAGGAAAAGGGAAAGAGGAAGCGGACACTCGAGGGGGTTAAAGCAAACTATAGGTTGAGAGTATAAGAGAGCTTTGGGAGCGTCGATGAGCTTAATTATTTCAGAAACTCATGGGGGGTTAGGTTCACCCCACTCGCGAAATTGTATACATACACCTTGATCCTATACTCATTCGATAATTACCGTACTCGAACCGGATGATGCCAAAATCCTCACACTATTCACAATCGCGTTGCTTAAATAATTTACTCATAGTCATATTAATTTTATGCTACCATCATTTATCATATATATATATATATGAATTTATTTATGTATAATATTTATTGGAGTATTGTGTGTAAATATTAAGAGCTGGAATAATAATAATACTGATATTATGGAAAATACGTATTATTAAAATGATAATTATTATGAAGATTTTATAATTAATTATTGAATATAACATGCATTGTTGTTGTGGTAATATGTAATATCACTTAGTGTATTAAATTAGAATATATTTGTTGTTCATAATATTGTTGGTAGACTGAAGACAATTGTGGCAGTGTTGTGTTAATAATTTTAAAATCCACATTTATATTCATTTGTTTTAAATTAAATTCTAATTTTTGGATAAAACGCCAGCGTATTGTTTCATAATTTTTGTCCATTCCTCTTTAGGAAATGTTCGTTGTACGTGCGCAAGTACTTTTTTTATTTGTCGACTTTCATCTTTACTGCATTGAGGACAGGATCCACGTAAAACAAGAGGCGCCAAACCTGAAATATTCACGAATAAATCATTTATTTGTTATTAAATTTCAGTCCTGATGAAATATTAGTAAATTCAAATGACTGAAATTTCATATATCTTTATATATAAATGCATATCAAAGAAAAAATATATTGAAATTTTTATTTCTGCAATCAGAGAGTAATGTATTAAAATTATAATAAATTATACTGATTCATAAGTAACAAGTATAATGACGTATAATTTATTAGACTTTTCTTTATTTTTTTTTCTTTCTTTATTTCTCCGATGCGAAAGCTGAGAGTTTAATGAAAAATTAAAATATTAGTCAGATTAATTTACTTTTCAAACGGCGTCCTACAGGATCGCATGGTGCTTCGCCCAAGACACATTGTATCTGCCTTCTCAGATATCTCCGGTCGTTAAGTGCCATATTTATTTGTTCATCCGATATGTGAAATTGGGAAATACCTCGTCCTGAAGACTCTTGACCAAGTATTGCGCACACAACTGTAGAAATAAGAAATATCTGAAATAGATAATAACAAAATATAAATTAAAAAAATTATCAAAAGAAATAAAAATTCCAAGAAAAAAAATCGTAATTATATTTAAATTAATTTAAAAATAATTCAAACGATAAATTAACATACACCGTAATGTATATTGATATCATGTCTTCATATTACTACATAAGAATACATATATACGAACTCAAAGATAATATTTTTTTTCTTGACGAGAAAATAAAAGAGAAATAAAACGCATGTGTAGATACAATTATCAAATAAACTAAATATTGAATTATTTCTTAGATTGCTATTATTCAAATCACGAATTGCAAATTGAGAATGTTAGTGATGTCATTTTAAATAACGCACAACCTTCACTTTCAAATGAACGATTGTGTGTGCAATCGAAAATTCATCGTAAGTGAGAAAGTTTAAGCCATCGACAACTGCCTCGATAAGTAGCCGCTTAGCATTCTGCTTGGTCGATCACAAAAATACGTTATATGCATGAATATAAGATTCGCACGAGTGCTAACGTATTGATGCGATCAAGCAAGTTATACTATTGGCGTCACATACATACTTCAAGTATTGTCAAAGCTTGTAGCAAATCATTCACAATATTATTTATCATAAAAAATATTAAATTCACAAAAAAAAAAAAAAAATATATATTTCATCTATTTATTTTATTCAATGATGAAATAAATTTAATAATTATTTACCTGTACCAATAGAGCCATTGTATGAATATTAATCAAACAATGTAATTGAATAAATGAAAATAATTATTTGATCAACAAAAGAGCTGGCACACAGAGTTTGTTATTTGCTGATGACCAATTGAAATGACCCTCCACTCACAACGAATATTGGGAACGTACTGATAGAATTCTGTACTCTCCCTGCTCTGACGTTCAACTATTAACTGATGCCGGTGTGCGTACAATGTGACGACGTGATATCCAACCACTTTCAATCCTTTACGACATAAATCTATGCTCCAATAAGTGGGATTGGTTTTGTCTATTGTGTGCTGCAGTTGCATGGGTTTTTCCTTTTACCTGAATGTGACAATACAAGAAGAAAAAAAATTATATAGAATTGGTGGAATGAGAAAAAAAATAAAATAAATAAGATATATAAGAGAAAGTATATATGAATGTATAAATTGTTATGTATATATATTTGTATATATTTGTGTGTGAATGTATTAGAAGAATCATCGAATGAAAGCTAGTTTCATGTGACGATACTAGCTAGTAGATTTAACGACATGGCTTTGGTATATATTGAAATATTATATGGGTATATGGAACGGTCGCGGTGTATATACGATAATACGATTGGTTGTAAAAAGCGAGAACGGCGCAGCTCTACCATAAAATATGATTAAATGTGCATTGTCGTTTTGGGTATGTATATGTATATGTGAATGATGTTTGGGAAAAAAAAAAATAAAATAATAATGTTGCCTGTTTTATGTAGATTAACATTGACAAATCCACTTTTCTACTTCATCAATGATTTCATATTTTAAATTAATTTAATATTTGGGGTATTGATCTTTTAAAAATTGGTTAATATTTTATCATTATTAAGTTTCGTTAATTTTATTTTCATTGCATTACTTCAGATTTAATATAATAAAATGATTAATACTGCAGTAATGATTGTGATATTTTGAATGAAAGAACAAAAATAAAAAAAAAATGAATTGATAATATGCAACTTTACTGTATAATCGTGTGACAAAATGAATGCAGGAGAAAGCAGAAAGATTGCTTGTAGTATTATGTATTTTCACAGACTGTTAAATGTGTATATATATATATGTATTCATTTCCGTTTCTTGGAAATAATTAAAAAAAAAAAAAAAGAATTTATTTACCTTAGAAGTAATGAAAAAAAATATATTGTAAGAAAACGTACTTTAATTTATCCTTTGCTAGAAATGAATTATGAATTCATATAGAAATATAAAATAGACTTTATAATGGATGAAATGCAAAAGAAAATTTAATTTTACCGTAATGATCAATTAACTTTTATTTTATTGCTTAGTATTTATAATATCTATTTACAGTAGTGCTGTCAAGAACTTGAATAAAATAATATTTAAATGATGTACGTATTGAGGACATAAATTTTCACTTTGGAATAAAGTGAAATAGTATTTTAAGATCTTGACCGGCATTTTATCTTGTCAATCCATGGGCGTTTGAATTTATTCAACATTTTCTATAAATAATTTTTACAAAAGTTATTCATTTTTTATTCCGATCACGTGTATAGACACAAGATTGATTTATAGCCAATTTTTTTCTTGTATTTTAAAGCGAACTATGTCACTATTTGTTTAATATATTTGTTTCAACACTTGCCACGTCATAGATAATTTTTATTCATTATTATTCTACATTTATTTGTATACATGATTATTAATTTAGTTAAAATTTACTTCACTTGTGTTATTATTTAATTATAGAATTATTTATTTAGTTGTATAGAAATAATTAATTATAGAATAGAATATTTAATTATAGAATAAATAAATAATTATATAGAATAGACTATTGACCATTAACGAGAAAGTATAAATAATAAATAAATCGTTTATATACAGCTTTGATAATTCTGCATTTAGATTGACAAGTTCAATCTATCAAAATTTATTCTACATACTATTTACATTCTCCTTTCAAATATAAATAATGAGAGTACTTGATATAATGGTCGATAGCGTTTTACTTTCTCTCATCAACTCTCTTACAAAATTGTGTGTTGCAATTATCATCTTTCACTTTCTTTCACTTTCTTTCACTTTTGGAGATTTTATTATTTTTTTTTTTTTGTTTGTCATTGAATAATGTGCTAATATCCAATGAAGAATCGCCGGATATTAATGACTGAGTCATATCTTTACAAAGACTACAGTGCAAAGGTCCATTCATTTACTCTTCCACTCCATCAAATGAAAGAGATGAAAAAAAAAAAAAGAAATAATAATGAAATATAATTCATTCAAATTAAATGAACAATTGTGATCAATTAAATTAATGAAACTTATTGAATTATATTGATAAAGCAAAAGTAATTGTCATAGTAACGGCTGATAATGGAAAATTCTGAATAAAATTCCGACTCGAGCTTTACAAAATATTCCTTTGAAGATTCCTTCAAAGTTCAATATAATATAAATTAAGAGTTAATAAATATGTGTAAATACGTATAATTAAAAATAAATCATTATAAATAATTTAGGATGATAATTATATTTATCAACATCATTAGATGATAATTTAGATTATAAATTACGATAATGAAAAATAAAATAAATAATTAATTACTGTATAGATGTACAAAATAATTATATATTAATTTAATTGATTTATATTAATCCCGCTATTTCTTTCATATTATAAATATGTCGGCGCTCTGTCGGTGAAAATGAATACTAAATGAAATTTATGCCGCCATATAAATGTGTCTAGTAGCGACATCTGCACTGCAGATCGTGTAATAATAATGGAAGGCACACGCCAAATATACACAACACACACGCAATACACATAACTAGAGCATTGGTGTGTCGACAGTGTGTCGACAATGGCCATTTCATTCTGAAAGAATAGATCAAGAACAATAAATATTTTTCATAGTTTTAAAGTGATTTATTATTTGTGCGGAATAAATATATTATAATTGTGAGTACACAAACTGTACTGTATAAATGTAATGTTTGTGGTATCACGAACACAAATGTGAAGCTGATTGTGGCGCTGAAACTAAGTTTTGATATATACTCTGCTTGACACAAATTTTCTTGTGTTGATTTTGCCGAAAAAAGAAACTTTTAAACAATGTCCACATATTCAATTTGTGTACGATAATGTTTTGGTGAGTATTTTAATATTATTTTATTATATTCATGTGGCCATAGTTGATAATTTTATGTATAAATATAACTTATGCGATGGTGCTATAAAAATACGTAGGTTAGGTTGGTTTTGAAGAACTGGCATCACGAAGCTTGCTTTGGTTTGCTTTCTTTTTTTTTTTTCATTTTTTAATATATATATTTTTTTTTTTTTTTTTTGAGAGATACTATAAGCTATTCGTATACAGGTTAATATGCAGACGCCATTCCATCCATTAAACAAATATGAAATTTTTGCGTTGAAACAAATGATTTTATAATCATAAAATGTTAATATTATTTTTTGTCATGTTGATATTAATAATAATGAATATGAGTTGGGATACTGGCATAGTAAATTGTCATACGTATTTGATTTGTACTTTGTTACTATTTCATTTGATAATAAATATCACTATGAAAAAATAAAAATAAATTATATGTTTGATAAACAAATGATAATAATTTTATAATAATTATATTATTGCAGTGTGCCAAGACTCGTAGATAATCACAGAGGGCCATAATATTAATCTCCAGGCATGATAAAATAAAGGACAAGAAAAAGGAGATGAGCCATAATATTGCAGGCATGCCACCCTTTGCAAGGATACCACTAGGTGGTATGGGCATGGGAGTGGGCATGGGGCCTAATGGTCCTCATTCTGAACCCAACGCTCATCCTCATCCACCTCCACCACCGCCAGCTGGTGCAAACCCAAAAAAGAAGAGGAGAACGAATGCAAGTGTTGCACCACCACCACCTCAACCTCCTCCATCTGTGCAGGTAAAAATTATTCATTTGCATTTAAATCACTGTATATCAATTTAATATTTATTTCTAAACAAATAATAATGATTAATTGTTTAATAATTCATCGATTATTTTCATTTCTTTAGGATTTATTACCACCACCTTTATCAGGATATGGCGATACAATAGTGGCTAGTAATCCATTTGACGATGCTCCACCGCAAAATACGCAAAGTTCAATGATGCATGGTGGACCACCACCACATATGCATTCACACCATGGTCATCATATGGGTGGACCGCCAATGAGAGGTATGAGTCCACTAACATCAATGGGCGGAATGAGCCCAATGATACCACATAATATGGGTAATATGAGTCCAATGGGAAATTCACCAATGGGCAATCATATAAGTCATATGGGTGGAATGTCACCTATGAGTCATGCTCCGATTGGTGGTATGAGTCCGATGAATAATATGGGATCAAATATCCCGCCTGGAGCAATGAACTCTATGAATAATCATATGAATATGAGTCACATGGGCAATGCACAAATGAGTGGCCCACCAATGGGTAGTCCAATGAACAGTATAAATAGTGGACCAATGGGTAGTCCAATGAATAATATGGGACATAGTATGGGTAGTCCGATGGGTGGACCATTGGGTTCACCGATGAATAATATTGGTGGTAATAATCATAATCATATGCCTAATGGACCAATAAATATAAATAATATGAACAGTCATATGCCGCCTAACAGTCCACTTAATGGACCGTCAATGAACAATGTTAACAGTCCGTTAAATCATAATGGTGCGCCACAATCTCATCCCAATCATATGGCAAATAATATCAGTAATTTAGGAAGACCTATGAATGGACCAATGACAACAATGAGCTCAATGGTGCCTAATAATATGAATATGTCCGGACCAAATACCATGAATAATATGAATATGGGCGGTCCACCAATGAATAATATGTCAAATATGAATATGCCTCATCCGAATCAAATGGGCCACATGGGCGGTGGTCCCATGGGAGGCCCAATGTCTAATAATATGGGTGGTGGTCCACCAATGGGTCATCCTATAAATATGGGTGGTAATATTCCTCCACATGGATTTCAAGGACCTCCCGGTATGGGCCCAAAACCTATGCCAGTCTCTGCCGGAAAAGTAAGGCTACATTTGTTTTGTTTTTTTTTTTGTTGTTTATTTCCCTAAAATAGTATAATGTATAAAAAAGTTATAAAAATTGATATTTATGATTTTTTTTTCTCTTTATTTGTTAGATTTATCCAGCGGATCAACCAATGGTGTTTAATTCACAAAATCCTAACGCACCACCAATTTATCCTTGCGGGATTTGTCACAAAGAAGTGCATGATAATGATCAAGGTATTCTCTGTGAATCAGGTTGTAATTTTTGGTTTCATAGGTGAGTGTAAATATGTGAATTGATTTTTTCATTCATTTAAATTGAATAATTGAAAAATATTAATAATTGTTTTGTAAATATTTCCAGAGGATGCTCGGGATTATCGGAAGCCGCCTTTCAGTTACTGACACAAGAAGTTTATGCAGAATGGGTGTGTGATAAGTGTTTACAATCGAAAAATATACCTCTCGTCAAATTTAAGCCATAACACTTCTTGCTACGTCAATCTAGTGACACGCAATTAACACTTTGTTAAAGTTTATACTTTATAAACACACGTACTCTGTATGCATAATACGTGGTCTTGTAATTATGCAAGTAATATGGACCCATGATGTTTGTTAATGACTTTTTAGCTTTAACTTGTTGAAAAATTAGGATATCACTGCAAGTTGGGCAGGCAGAATGTTATAAATGTGGCTGAGGTTTGTAACCACTATTCATCCTGCGAACAGTAAACAAATATTTATACCATATAAATATATATATACACACACATCAAGACCGGATTTTATGATTTAAATTAATTTGACAGCTCTTGAGTTATTTTCTTGAAACATTTATTTTTGAGTATTTTGAAGAGCAAAAGTAATTAGGTTCTTTCATAGATGTTATAGTTATACAACAGAATCAATTATGAGGATTGCAGAATTACAAAATACAATATAATTTATCGTAAAGAAAATTTTGCGCTGAAAAAAAAAAAAAACGATAAATGTGTTCTGTGATTTTTATTTTATTTTATATTATGAATTCATGGTGCTGGCAAAAGATATGCTGATCTCGCAAGCAACAATTTTATTAGTCTTTTTATTATTCAAACGTCAAAAATAATAAGAGGAAAGAGCCTAAGTCGTTATAATTATGTTATTTGATTGCGAAACAGCAATTATTCCCTTGCCAGTAAAGTTGATTCCATTTCAGGGAACTGATTAATTGTGAAGATAAAATGTGCCCCGAGTGGTGGCAGTTTGTTATTTTAATTCAATTCCATCGGCAGCTAAAATGGAATTAACCATGTCCACGTATTGTACAGTTTTTTTTTATATTCTAAAAGTTGTAACCACTCAGCAGCGTTTCATTGCTTAAGAATTATTATTTTATCATTTATCACAAATAACTATTTCGCTATGCAGGATTCTATACATAACATAATGCTCATATTAGTATTACAACGAATAGACTATCATCGCCAAGTACTTTTTTCATTTTGTTCTTTCGTTTTTTTTTTTTTTCTTTTGTGAAGTATTATTATTAATTTCCATCAGACCAATCGAGATCATTTTTTATTATAAACAACAAACCGTTACATCACTAAAAGAGATTAAATAGAAATAGTTAATTTTTGGTGAAAGAAATAACGTCGCAATAATAATTTTTTTAAACAGCCACAAATTAAAAAATTTTCTATTGAATTTTAAATACAAAACTTAATTAGTTTCAAAATTTTATTGGTGGTGATAAATAATCATGATACGCTAACTGCTACTTTATGATGAATTTTTTACTAATAATTTTAGAAAATTTTTTTCTATCGTACTCTCAGATTAACACAGACGATACTCGACATCTAACATAAGTTGTAAATATTAACGTCACGGTTTTTTATAATCCTCGAGTATTCGGAATGTTCAAATAATGTTATTAAAAAAAAAATATATATATATATATATATGTATATATATATATATATACATAATAAAATAAAATGTGGGCGCAGCATTTCCCTCAAATGTTTCGCAGTATATTTGACAAATGGAATAACTCTCACTAATTATGAAACAAAATTTACTAATCTCAATTCTAAAGATATAGGTCATTTTTAAAGAATCCTTCCATTATTTTATTATCAACTGTCACAATATTTTTTTGTGTATATATTAATAAATTAATCGTTGTTCGGTTTTTTTTTTATTTTATTATTTTTTTTCTGCATAAACGGAACCTAAAATCTTGTGATGAAAATCTCAACTCCTTGATATATTGAGCTCTATATTCCTATAGAGACTTGTAAATAGATTGAATCAAATGTTATATGTATATCATACATGAGTGCATGAAATTCTCGATTAAGCTTTTTATTAATAATTAATCAACAATTATTAACTAATAATTGGTCATCAATGGTGTATAATAATAAATGATATCGAGGGCCTGATCAACTTGTAATCTGTCATATATCAATGAAATGTCATCACAAAATTGATTAAATGAAGAAATAAGTTCTTCCCTTATAAATAAAATTTTGGCCATACATAACGTACCTTCTAGATAGTTTATTTTACTTAAAAAGTTATTGCAAGTTGTGGCATTAAATCATTTGTAAGTATTACAATCATCTTTTATTGAACGCGACCCTTGCCATGTAGAAAAATGTATCATCATGGTTGGTAAAATGTTCGCATTTGTCTGATTTTCATGTCTAATATGTAAAAAAAAAAATTGAAAATAAAACAAAAACAAATTGAGAATAAAAAAAAGAAAAAGATTTGTTTGCGGCAATCAAGTATGATAATTAGATTATTCTATGCGATTATTCATTAATTTAGTTATAAGATAACCGTCACTAATACATGTGTGTTTTTACTATGATTATTTTGCAAATATTCCTCATGATCACTGCACATTAATCCAATTCACAATAATTGTTCATAGTTTATTTTTTAATCATGTGAATACAAAAATATAAATTAGCAATAAAAATTGTTATACATTACAGATTTTCGTATGAATGGTTTTTATATATAGGTAGTAGCAGAAAAATTTTTTTTAAATATAATTAGCAATAATTTTAATATGACAGTATAATTTTTTAGAACAATTAATTTTTCGTAATACAATATTTTAAACATATTGATAAGAATTTTTTTGTTCGCATATTTTTGAAAAATCTAGAATGATAAATTATATTATATAAAAAAAAAAAAATTTATGGTATGGTTATATTCATGGAGATTTAACAATTTAATGTGATTTACCATTTGTAATGTTAGCAGTTTCCGCCTCGAAAGTTTGTGCAGTTTTATAAAGTTTTTGTTCAGTCGATGGTGCACTTTTTGGAGATTGACATTTTTCTAACATTTTCTCATAAAATCCATATTTTTTTATATCTGCAGGTCGAAGTGATCCATTTTTTTTCATAACTATATATATTTGCTCCTGAATACCCTGACTTTTTATTAAAAAATCTCTTTCTGCCATTGATGTAATACGTTCTCTTTCTTCAGATTCACTTATAATTTCTGGCATGAATGATGGCAGAAAATTAAATTTAGATATATTTACTCGTGATTTTTCACTCTGTCAATTAAATTAATCAAACCTTTATTTATATCCAGATAATTTCCACTTTATTATTTTTAAATTACTCTTAATTTTACTAATTAAACAATTTACCGTTGAAGTAATGCCAAATTTTTTAAATTGAATTGTCATTTTATTTTTATCATTCGACACTGGTGCTGAATTCACTTTCCTAAATCCATTAGGACTTTCTGACGTTACTTTCTGATCAATCCACTTTCCTAATATTCGTTTACCCTCTTCTTCCTTTAATTTAATCTAAAAAAAAAAAAAATAGATGTAATAAAGTTCTTCTTTATTTATTTTTTTTTTTCATATTCTAATATTGAAATATCACACAAAATAAATATGACTTTTTTATATCTCACGATAGCTTCTTCTCGTTGCATTTTCGAAGCTTCTTCACGAGCCCGAGACGCAGCTGTGTTTTGGAACATTGAATTGCTACTTTGCTTGAAAAATAAAGTGTATTTATCACCATCGATGCAGGGATAAACACGTCTAAAATTACCCATATGCTCATCTTCCCATCGATATTGCTCTTGAAAATAATCATCTGATGGTCTCGTTAGACCTACAGAATCATTTATACTACTTTCAATTTTCACAATATTTACTACTTCTTATTAAAAAAATTTATCATGATATATTTCTGATTAATATTACATAGCATCTCGTGTATTTATTCCTTGCAACAATCTATCTCGCACTCGTTTTTTATCTTCCTCCAATATTTTTTTCTTATCACACTGATGAAAATTCAAAATATTAAATGTATCTATTAACAATGATTCCTTTATATCTCTATCAATTTGTGCATCAGTATGAAAGCTCGGCGAATGATTAACTTCCAATAAAAATGGTTTTAATTTCCAATCAATAAGAATATCAAAGCCCAATATTTCAAAGCAACCATAAGTTAAATCATGAGTTGGAAAGCATGTATGATAGCTGTGCTTTAAAACAGGATAAGCAGACAATATTGTTTTTACAATAATCTCATCAATTTTATGCCACAATTCATTGGCATCAATATCATTTGTCATCAACCATTTATTAAATGTAGATATTTTTCTTTTACTACCAGCTTTTTCATCAGTTACATACATTCGACTGTGTTTATTCACAGAATAATTTGTCAAGTGCATAAATACATTTGAAGTATTATGACCCGTTGGTTCTTTATAACGACTTGTTGCGAATCTATGAATTATAATAAAAAAAAAAAAAAAATTATATATATTGATATTTTATTTAATATTCAAGATAAAAATAATATTCAAAATTATTAATTCACCTCACTAATCCATCATTGTAAACATAAATTCTCAGTGGATCACATGATGTTATCAATACGTAAACACGTAAATCAAATTTGAAGCCATCGATTAAAAATGGCTGGAGATATGATGAAAAGTGTAATAAAAGTCACGAATTATATTTATTAATTTTATTAATATATAAACATATATATTTATTTACGAGCATTGTTCGTATACCTTTGCCAAGTATACTTGACAGATCATGCGATCGTATGGTTTAATGTCCTTGAGAGTTTTTGTTAAATATATACCACGACCCTGACAACCTGTATCTGGCTTTATGATAAATGTTTTGGAACGTCGCATTTTTGCATATGCAGCTACATCACCATAGCTAAATAAATATTATTTAATAATCATCAATATATTTATTCAATTAATTATAATTAAAAAGAAAGAATAAAAAATAAATATATAATTGTAATTTGCTCACTCGGCGGGTAAACACCATGTTTTTGGAAAAAAATTATATTCTTTTGGAAATAATCGAAGCATACGATTTAAATTTCTTGCTAATAAATCTTTTCGACATATTTCAGTCATGCCTGGAAAATGATTAATTTTTTGAAATCTTCTCATTTCTTTTGCACGTTCAATGCTGACACTCAAATCAGTCCAATATAAATTCCAACTACTGTCCTCTGTAACTTCTTTCATACCATATTGAGTAGCTATACGTCTGACAACATCATATTTACAATTGCTTGTACAAATTGTCAAAAATCTGAAGAAAATTATAATTCATTTATAATATTTATATTTTTTTTTCGTTGTTTATAGATATAATTAATTAGATATAAACTTACTTTCGTTTTTTTCGTTTTTTCTTCAAGTATTTATCATCATTACTATTATCATTACACATATCTATATCCATTTTGTTGGCAGTAGTGCCTGATATTTAAATGCAATATCTTATTTGGAAAATGTATAATTTTTTTTATTTCTTTTTCACTCGTATCACTTGTGATATACAATATTATATTACCTTTAATTTTATTAATAAAATTATTTGTATTATTTTTTGTATTATTCGTAATGATAAATTCATTTTGATCAAAAAAAAAAAATTTGTTATTAATGAATGAAAATTTATTTTATTACACGACAAAACGATGGTAGACAATTGAATGTCAATTGTCAACTCGCTGTCATTTTCAATTATATTATCCAGATTATTTTCATAATCAAACGATATTTTTCTTCTCGTATAAAATTCGTCATCTATTTAAATGACCACAAACTTACATTATTTAAAAAAAATTCCTGCATCATCGCACAGTGCTTTTTAAAAAATTAAAAGCATTTTAAAAATAATATTAATTGTCATGTTTAATATTTAAAATTAATATAAGAATTTTACAATGGTATTAATAATATTCAACGTAGCACAGTTGTCGACATTTCCTTGCGTACTGAATTCAAATTGTAACAAGCGACATTTGGAAAAGAAAAAAAAAAGTCTTGATATAATTACCTTACGTCACGACCATGACCACGTTAAACGCGTGTCCGTATATATTGTTAGAGAAGTATCACGGCATTATTCCTAAAATAGCAAACTGGTACATATTGTGCCAGTTACCGTACCTTATATGTGTATATATACTTTGTTGAAATTTTATAATTACCACCGTTGCATTATTGTAATAATGACACTGCGTGTCGTGCCAAAAAAAAAAAAAAGAAAAAGAACAAAACAAAGCGACTAAGAGAAAAAAAAAAAAGAATTAAATATCGTGGCATGACAAATATGTGTTAAATTTAATTAGAAAAAAAAAAAAAAATTAATACTATGCAGATAATTTTATAATAATCAAACACGAAGATATATATTTTACATGCATACAGATCACTGCAGTTTATAACATTGATATATATTGCATTGTTTTTTATCACTTTGTCACTTATTTCATTCACTCATAAATCTATTGATCTGTAGATAATTCGCCTAATAATTTTAATTTCATAAATGTCATTATATTTTTGAGACTCTAAATAATTTTATATAAGTAATTATATTGAACATGATTTTAATATAATTTTTCTACTCATTTTTCGTGATAAATTTACCTCCTAATAATATTATTTATCATTCATTGTATGAATAAATAAAGCAAATAATTTCTCTTGAAATAATACAAACAATAAATGTTGATAAAGTTTCTTTGCAACGAGCCATATTATGAGCATAATGTCATTTAATTCGTCATGATTTTATGCTAAAATATGGCACTCGCCAAGATTTATTTGATGAGACTAAAAATTTTTTTATTGATTTAAATATAACATTTAATCGTAGATATATTTTTTTATGCCGCACTAAACGGTAAACGAGCATAATGTCATTGAAATATACTCGATATTATACTCGGCTTACCGATAGTGCAACGTAAAATAATTGGTAAAAAATATTTAAAAAAGAAAAAATTGATGAATGATTTTTTTTTTTTTCACTTGTCTGTGAAAGACACTTCTTTTCACTTCTACATCTTCGTTGGAACTAAAACATCTCAACGCCTAAGTGAAATATTCAATGCTTCGTTCAACTCAAGTGCTCGATGACAAACTGTGATATGAAGTATTTATTTACACCGTGTGTCCCTGCGTTAGACATAATAAAGTCCGGAAATGCGATAAAGGGTACCCATAGGTGACATACGAAGCGTCACAAAATATGTCCGACTTTGATTTATATTTAAATTTCGTTTATTTAATTTTTTGAGCTAGAGCAATATATATTATTCTACGAATTGATCCGTACATTAATATCAATATGATATACAAACTTGACATATATAACTTTATAATTATCCTTAAGTATATTTTAATAAAAAGTAAATCATCAATTTAGATAAAATTATTTTTATATAAATATTTTTTAAATTTATTTCCCAGTAAAAAAATTTATCAAAAACGTTTCTCGTTATTTATAAATAATCAATGCATGGATGACTTCATAGAAAATTCTTTGCATGCTGTGAAAATAATTTTTTTTTACTTTTTTTCTTTAACATGAGGTCAGAATGAATCATAAGTGAAATTGTTTATAAATACAGATTAACTCTTTTCTTTTTTTACGATTTAGTTATGAGTTCGATGATTCTAAATGAAACTATACATTTGTGGTCTATAATAATGAACCTGCAGACAATTATAAATTTCAGGGTGGTCATATCACGATGAGAATTCATTAAATACGTTTCATATAGCGGACACCATTATTGTCCAAGTGATATGGTAATGTTATATGATATGATATCGAAGAAATATGTTTTATTTTTATTTAAAAAAATTTTTGTACAGTCATATAAGATCGTGAGGATGAAAAGATATCAACATAAATGCATTGTTGATCAAGTATCATCGCTTATCGTATGTTATTTAAAATATAATTAATTCATTTTATAAAATTAAATTAAATTTTTATTTAATGAATATTAATTGAATCGGAATATTATTATGTTTGTTAGAATGGAATTTATTCAACAGTATTAACGAAGGATATAGTAATAAATATTATTTTATGTTTATATTTTTGTTGAATGATAATGAAAATTGATATTTACCAACTTTTTTTTTTTCTTTTCAAACTGAATTGTCGACGCATGCGCACTTGTGTTGTTGCGCAAAATAAAAGTTGGGATTAATTGAGGTTATGTTGCATGTCTGCCGGTCGACTGAATCAGATCGAGTTGCAGTTGTTGATTATTAGTAATATTATTAATAATATATCTTGTTGATTGAAAATGCGAAAATTATCAGTAAAAATAAAATACAATATTTTGGATCATGTGGCTGAATGGTCAAAGAAATATGCAAATTTACCAGATCGATACATAAAACGTGCCATGGAGCAGGTATTTATCGAATAATTTAATTATAATATTATATTAAAATGGGTTTATAAAAGTTTTATTTCGTAGGTTTACTATAAAACACCTAATGATAAACGATATCTTCCAAGAACTGTTCAAAGGACAAAATGGTTATTTGATGTACATCGTCCATGGACGAATGAATTTTATATGGATAATTTTCCTGGAAAAAAATTTATGCCAGTTGCTGTAGAACCTATCAAAGATTGGAGTTTCTTTCGAGGAGATAGGGTTGGCACAGACAATATTACATTATTTATTATAATATATATAAAATCATTATTATTATGTATTTATATTCGGTAATATATTTTATCAGGTTGAATTATTGACTGGACCTGACAAGGGGAAACATGGTATTGTCATTCAAATAATTCAAGAACGAAATTGGGTTATTGTCGAGGGTCTCAATACAAAAATGGTTCCAATGGGAAAAACAAAAGATTTTCCTGGTATAATTATATTGGAAGAAAAACCATTATTGGTGACAACAGAAGTTGCTTTAGTTGATCCTAGCGATTTGTTAGTATACGTAAAAGTATTAAAGATAAACGATGGGCAAGTAATTAAATTCAATTAATATTTAATTATGCAAATTATTTTGTAGACAACCGACAAAGATTGAATGGCGTTATACTGAAGAAGGCGAAAAAGTTCGTGTTTCTGTTAGAACTGGCAGAGTTATTCCAATACCTATTACTAATCAAGAAACAATTGATTACAAACTTCCACATCTTTATAATGAACAGGATAAAGATACGCCAAAAAAAGTCGTAGAAAAGATAACGTTCAAGGTATTTTTTTTTCTCTTAAATTCATAATTATCTTGTATACATGTTTCATACATTACGTTTGAATAAATTTTCATTTTTAGCCTGAGCTAAAAACCTTTGAAATGGATATTATGGATAAAATGGGCATTAAAGAGGACAGAATACCAAAGAAAACATATTGGTATTAGATTGATTCCCAGAGTAACTACAGAGGACTCATTCATTGTAGATATTATTATTATTATTATTCATATAATATTCGCATAAAATATTTCAACTTTTAAGTTTGGAATAAAATGAAACATCAAATTTAATAGTTTTGTCAATATAATTTAATACGGGATATAAAGACATCATGACTGGAGCTCAATTTTATTGAGAAAATCATCGATATTCGGGTATGTTATATTTTTCACAAAGAAAATAAAATAACGTTATATTTATTCAGAGAAAGATATACATAATTGTATCGGGGATCAAGTGAATGCGCCATAAATATATGCATTCAAAATAATGGATGAAATTTATTGCATACATTGATCATTAATTTGATACCAATTGCGCCACAATTATCACAGCACGATATCTAACAAATATCATTTTCAAATAATAATACGACAATTTAATTTGAATTGTCTCATGCATATATTTGCTTACACATAAAAAAATAATATTATTATATTACCTTTATTTAATTTGTAAATTTTTTTTTTCTCTTTGTCGCAATTGCTGATATATATTTCGAATTGTGTTAGGTATTTATTGGCATTCATTTACAATTCTCTTGAATTTTATTAAACAAATAATTTGCAAGGCAATGGCGGTTTTATTCTATCGCTACTTTAATAAAATAATTATCAATGAATTCAACTAGAAGCTTTTAATGCCTATATGAACATTGTTATTGCACTGCCAGCACTGTAATAGAATTGATCATTATAAAACTATAATTTGACAAAAGTCAATTCTATATACATTACATATATGTATAGGAATCAAATATGGCGTAAATGTGTATACATTTTTTCATAAAATATGTGTTCTCATCAGTTATTAAAAGCTCGTTTTTTTTTTCTTATAAAAGCATCTCGTATAGATGAGCAGTCTAAAATATTACAATGAATCGCCATTGTAAGGCAAGTTTACAATAAATTCAATCAATTTCCATACGTCGATTATTTACAATAGCTCGAATGATAAAAAGCTTTATTACATTGCAATCAAAATATCATTTATTGCAATTGACTATCATTCAGGATGATTTGGTGGCAGGATGTCTGACTAGGAGAATAACATCCCCGTCATGTAGCTTTTTCATAAGGGACCACGCTTCTATTCTCGACATTCGAGTAACATCCATACCATTTACTGCCAACAATTGATCACCAGCTGTTAATGTACCGATTTTTTCAGCAGCACCGCCTGAAAAACCCCCACAAAAAAATTATAAATTACAATTTTAATATTAACTCAATCATCTTTTGAAATTTAAATAAATATATTTACCAGTAAATATTTTTTTCACGACCAAAGGTCTATCTCCAAGTGGACTATCTCTACCACCTTCTAAGCTAAATCCTAGTCCAGCGCCGTCTTTAAATATCGTCACTTGAACTTGTGGACCCCACACTGTGTTTTCCGTTCCATTAACCTCATATCCTGACAATAAAATTAATCGTTAATATTTATTTGCAATAATTGAATTAAATAATGCACATTAAAATAGGCGTGTCGAGATGAAAAATTATTCTATACCTTCTACAATGGTCTCCACACTGTCAGTCCGTGATCTCATTTTGTTGGCATCCTCTATTTTTGCTCTAGATATAACTAATACAATTTCTGATCTTGGCTGCTTCAAAATAGCAAGACTCTCTCGGTGACTTAGTCCACGTGTGCTTCTGCCATTAATGCTCAAAATTCTATCGCCACGATGAACCCTACCGTCTTTATCAGCAATTGAATGTGCCAATACTCGATGAACAGAGATCTCTTTGGTCTCGCAGTCAATTCCACCTGCCAATGTAATGCCCACACTTCCACTTGGATTCTCTTTGTGCAATAGTACAACAATTAAATCATGAGATCCTTTAGGATCATCCAAGGTTGCTTCTTCAACCAATTGAGCGAGTTCTTGTTGTGATATTAAACTGGTACTACTTGCTAAAGAGCTAATACTACCAAAGTGTTCACTGTATAATCTTTCTACGTCTATTTCAGAGCCATTAGAACGATTGTGACTTCCAACACTACTATCCAAACTGGAAAATCGTTGATGTGCGCTTGGAATACCGGATGAATTATGATTGTCTGTGATATAATCCGGTTTGTCAATCGCTTTTTTCATGTCTGTAACGCTGGCACTTCGTCGTCCAAGAGACCTTTGTAATGGAATTTTCGAAGCTTTGGATCTTTCATTAGTGCAATTTGTCTCATCAAAACTCTCACTTATTTTTTGTCGTCCATACGTTGGTATTTTTGATATAAATGTTTTCTCACCCAATAATTCCTTAGAATTAATTCGTGTTAGAGGTTTAACGTCACGTTCATCCATAGATAGTCTTTCATACGATGGACTATTTATAAGTTGTGAATCGGGTCGTATAGTCTGCGGTGTTACTTTACCCGTCAAAATATCCTCCAGACTCATATGACCCTTTGAGCGAAGAATTGAACTTTCATCCAAATTAATTGGTGCTCTAGATCTACTTCGTGTTGTCAATGTTGCCAATAGATCATCATTTTGCCCGTCCATTGATTTTATATTATTAATTTCATTAGAGCCATTAAAAAATGATGGTTTAATTTTCGAGTCTCGACAAATTGTTGGTTCATTTAATGTTGAAGATGACTTTGATCGCGGTACTTTACATTTATTAGGTGTACTTGACTCATCATGATTTTTTTCACTCAATTGTCCACTAGAGTTTTTTATCAACATCGCTTTGGCTTCTGAACGAACCCACATTTTTAAATCATTCGATGGTTGAACAATCATTTCAGGTTTCGGGGGTAATTTAATGACAGGTGTGGATATTATTTTTTTTGGTGGAAGTTTTGGTTCCTCAATTTTATTTTCGATATCCTGATCATTGGTAAAATTATCAATCATATCTAAGTAAGCTATTTTAATTTCGCTATTATTTAAATTATTATCGTTATCATTAACGATCGTTGTAGAGGATGTATTATTTCCATTTTCATGCGATAAAGTAGAGGCAGGTAATATTTTATCATCAGAAAATTTCCTCTGAATTAATGGTGATCCATTCAAATTTTTACCACTTCGACAGCGCGCACTAGCAAGAATATTTTTTCGATTAATTGCCTCGACGCTTTGAGGCTTGAGAACTCGCCGCGATAATGATTCTGCGCTTGCTTGTGAGCCAGAAGTGAGAGTCGATGAAGTACTGTAATTAGTTTCAGTACTACTTGATCGCTTCAATAATTCTCGTTGCGCAATGGCGGGGGAGTATAGTAAATTAGATTCAGGGGGTGGCGAACGTGAATTAGAATTGCTGCCACCGCTACTGCTGTCGGTGGAAGAAGTATTAGATCCATGCTGGTATATCCTTTCACTTGGATATGGTACGGATTTAGGATTAAATTGCGATCTATCATTGAGTAAATAATTTCTTGCGGAAGTTTCCATGATAAATGATGTTGGATAAGATCGTTCGGACGATAAAATAGAACGTTCTGAAGGTACTGGTGATGATGGTGGACTGAATCCACGGGAAATGCTACTTTGTGAGCTACTAACAGCTGAATCATTGTCCGAATCATCGTAATCGCCACGAATTTTTTTTTGATTTATTCGCTGACGATTTCGTAAATTTTCTGGCGATACACTAGATGATAAATATTCAAAGCTGTAATCACTTCGAGTTGGACTACAAATGCTTTCTAAACTCTTGGGAGCTTCGGTAGGTGTACTGGCGGGCATTTGACTAGTTTGTTGAGCCACTGTTGGAGACATAGTATTAGATGGGGTATTGTTTGAAGTACCATAGACTGCGAGACTCTTGCGTTTGAATGCTGGTGAGTACTTGGGTAGAATTTGAGGTGGTGGCATTTTAAATGAGGTCGTTGTCTTTATCGGAACGCTTTGAGTACTTGTATTGCTGGCAAGAGAACTCTGTGAACCCCACTTATCCTGAATATTTGCCTTCGACATCTATAAATAAAAAGGAAAAAAAAAATACATGAAGGAATGAATAAATTGAATAAGATTGACGTGGACATACTGTATAATACAATAGTAGACATATTATTTATCAAGTTACCTGCTGTAAAAGAATTGAATCACGTGATTTAATCTCCGGCAGATCAATTATTGGCTGATCAATTGAAACAGTATCTTTCTCTGGAATAACAAGTCCGCGTAATTTTGAAATACCCTTTTTTCGTTGCTCTATTAGCTGATTCAAACTGGTTCGTCGCATATCTTCGCTATTACGTCGAAATGTCGATGCCAAAGAATTCGTTCGTGAGATTTGATTATTATTATTTGATGAAAGATCGCCGTTGAATGAAATGCCACCGGAAAAACTTGTAGCTCGGGTCAGAGTTGGCATCGATGATCTCACTATAATTGTCGGTTCGTCGAGGACTTTTTTAATTTCATCTTGAGGCGGATTTGATTGAGGAACAGGTGGTTTAGATGAATTTATGATCGTTTTAATATCAGTCGATGATGTAGTAGTAGTAGTAGTAGTACTGGAGTACTGTAATTTGGGTGACGTTGAAGATAATATTGAATTACTCGTTGTAAAACTCATGGATGAAAATGTTGAATCGTCAGGCGGTGAAGATTGCGGCAAACTTGGTGATATTTCATTGTGTTTCTCAATAGCCAACATTGTATCATTTGTTTTATCATCATTCAATAAATTGGATGAACTCAGAGTACGTTCTGATAGAATAGTTGTCCTATCGTGGTGAATATGGTCTCTTTCCTCATTAAAGAAATCTTCTGTAGACTTATACTTGGATAGCCGTCGGCTAGTATTCGTCACGATAGTCGTGATTGGACTGGTTGGAAAGAGTGGCGCCTCAAGATTGCTTTGTGATGAGAACATGGCGATTTTATCCCTCACCGATTTCTCGGATTTATCATCTTGACGTCGAGGATCGTTATTGAGCGAAAACTTCCTGGATGAATTGTCAGTTGATGTGCTTCTGGTAAATGGAACGGGTTTCTCCATCTTCGGTGGTCCTGTCAATGGCAACGGCGGCGGCGGATTGTCAGGATAATCTTTCCCACAGCCACCCATCTCCATTCTTGATTCCTTCGGATAATATCCAGCAATCTCGATCGTTTGCTCCGTCAACACCATTGTTGTTGGGCCATCGCTCGATTTATTATTCAAACTTGAATAAATGTTAGTGGTATTCGTTGTCGTATTACGTCTAACTATATCCTGTGAGTGTAAATTCTTGTCATCAACAATTTCCGTTGCTGTCATCTCTTTGGAATTCGTGATGATATATTGAGTAGTTACACGACTCTCCTCCGTTTGGAGATTGCCATTGGTGTGTTTGCTGTTGTACATTTCGTTTTCGCCGTTGAATATAAGTGTGGTGGTGCTTCGTGGCGCCCCTAACGACTGCAACTGCTGTGACGAAGCACTGAACTCTTGGTAAGCCGCTGGAAACTCGTCCCCATCCGGGGGCAGGCGTTGACCGCCTCCACAGTTGTCCATTCTACCATTTACCACGTCTGCAACAAGTAACATTCAAGAAAAAATAAATAAAATAAAATATACACATATATGTATATGTAATAAGAATTATCAAGTGAGTAAAGGTGATGATTTTAATCATTGATTGATAAATTTACGAACTGCCAATGGGTTATAATGGAAAAAATAATGCGCACATTCTTTCTTAT
Organism: Microctonus brassicae; assembly: GCA_918226075.1. NCBI lineage: Eukaryota > Metazoa > Arthropoda > Insecta > Hymenoptera > Braconidae > Microctonus > Microctonus brassicae. Next base: position 3,713,989 of record OW445491.1, on the reverse strand, counting down.
CAGGTTATCAGTAATTGCTTGCACATCTGGTATGTATATAGGTATATATGGTGATTTTCAATCAGGACCTGGGATGACTCGCGACAATGCTAGACGTTTTATGTCTTGGAGCGACAGTCAATAACTCACCGAGTTTCTTTAATGAAGGAAGTGCTGTGTATCTTTTTCCCCCTTGTTATTTTTTTTTTCTTTTCTTTTCTTTTTACAAGAATAGCTTCTCTGGAAACTTGAACGCGTCATATACTACACACTGATGCAAGTTATATGCTCGCGTTTTGAGTGTATATGTTGCTCGCGTGGTGCTTGAATTATTACCGCTATCACCGATGGAATGTTGCTATCGGGGATAGGTAAAAAAAAAAAAAATCTTTAAACGACTCAGCCAGCTTGTCGTCGCGGTGAGCAATATGAGATAACGTCGCCACTATAATTTTTTATATTTATCTCTGTACGACACAATGTCTCGATCAATATATATGCGCCATTCACCGTCATGTTGCATTAAAGGACTTTATCAATGTTGATCGGTGGCTTTCTCAATCGAGGGTTGTTTGGTTATGGCATATAGTTGATATGATCACGAATAAAATTTGTAAAAAATCACATGTGTGCTCAAGCTACCATGTGATATTTTTTCATTCAAATTTTTTTTTTATATTATTATTCACACGAATTAATATTTATATTACATATATATATATACATAAGCAATATTTATATGTATAAAATTCTGCGTGTGTGGCGTTTTCATTGCTCTCACAACTGTCAGCAATTTCTGATTTGTTGGCAAGTTGACGAGTGGAATATTGACTGTAAAATGGCATTCATATATTCTGACAAAAATAATTCATTTTTTTTTTATACATCACTTGACATTTATAAAAAAAAAAAAAAACAGCTGAATCAACATACTACGAGGTAATCTTTATTTCAGCAAGTGGTCGTCCAATGTTTCTTGTAAAAATAACGGGTGTGCTTTTCAATATATTTTTCAATCAGCGTTAAAAAATATTTTTGTAAACTAGAATATTTACAAAACAAAAAAAAAAAATAATTTAATAACGAATTATGAAGAATAAAAAATTTATGAAGGATATTAAAATTTATTTTCTACTTAATTTATATATATAATTTTTTTAAAAATGAATAGGTTGATTAATAGCAAAACAGTAGGCTATATAATTTCTGATTATAGCATTCTGGCGCGCTTGCCTATCGACTTTACAATCGTAATCATATATGTATCTCGTATATTATAATTTTATATATGTATCTGTAACGGCATAACTAAAACGCTTGTACATTCACATATGTATATCTCTCTGCAGATATTGTAATATATTGTGAATAAATGAATCGTTATATACGCGCTTTGTTTCTGTTGATATCATCAACGCTTGCACGTCATCGTAAATGTATTACTGTCATTGCCATATGCTCAAGCTTGTTATAATTCCTAACAATCCAATGAATATTAAACTCGTATATCAATTTCAAAATTATTCATACACAAATTTTTCCTCAATTAAAATAATACATTATCCGACAATATATTTTCTACTATTAAAATATAATCTCCATTATTTCCATAATGAAAAATAATCCTGGAATAATTAATGGCATCAATAAATAAAATTTATTGTCTTCAGATATTCTTTGTTCTAATTTATGCAAGAAAAAAAAATTCCTCAGTATGAAAAAAAAAATTATATTTTATATATAAAATTGTAATTGATGGGTCGTAAAATAATTCTGATAATTATATCGCAACTTCACTACAATAATAATCGCGTAAAGTCGACAAATACCTTCAAAATTTGTGTAATCAATTGCGCCATTATATACAAGTAAAACCACTCAGTAAAATTTTGTAAGACATAACAAATATAACGAAAACTTGCACGTAAATACCGGCAACATATTTATACACCCACCATATAATTATACAAATACACGTGATGCAGTGTGTGTGTGTGTGTGTGTCGTTCACGTCTTAGTCTGAAGAGTGAAGAAAATTGTGGCGATGATGACCGCGATGAGGAGGCTGCGGTTCAACTGAACGACATTGCTGGTGGGGTGTGGAGGATCAGCTTCCGCGGTTGGCACTGAAGCAACCGAGGTTCAAGAGTAGGGATAAGCTCGCGGGAAACGACTTGCCGCTATATTACCGAGCCGTGATCGTCTTTATACATATATACATTGGTTGTGGTTCAACGATGTCGCGTGTGCCAAGAGAGTAGTATAAGAGAAGAGACTCTACGCGAGATAGACGCGCCAGGGCGGTCGCTAATGGTCCAGTGGCTTCTTCTTCTTCTTCTTCTTCTTCTTCTTCTTCTTCTTCATCGGATCGTCATCGTGGTCGCTTCGTTGTTGCAGATATATAGCATTATGCCAAACGACGATGAATAAACACCATGGGGATGTTATATGCATCTATAAAGGCGAAGAGAAGATCGTGAAGACAGGTGAATGCTGATCGACGAGAAGTCATTTAGTGCGTTGATACTGTCAACGATGAGGAAAAGCGCTAATGAACGGATTGGCGACAATCGTGTAACGCTTATAGAGTAGCCAATCATGTTTTTATTTTAATGTTTCATTACCTGTCTGGATTTATTTTAATTGATATGTCACTGAATGTGTATTTATATACATTAGGGTGATTCGGGAAATGAGAAAAATTTCCTTTTTTTTTGTGAATAGCCTTGAAAGTTTCATTTAGGTCTAAAATTGAGTCTTTGAAAATATGTACTCTTAATTTTGATATTGAGATAGTATCGCACTTTTCTATTTTTCATTAAAATAATATGGGAAAATTGTTTTTACGTCTTCTGATTTTCGTAACTTGTAAACTACCAATTACACAGAAAATTGCAGAGTATATTTTTTGTCGAGAATTGAACGCTCTATAAAAAAGATCTCTTTTTATTTTTTGATTAATCTACTTGTTTAAAAGTTATTTAATGTATTAGTTCAATTTTTCGTAAATTTGGATGATTTTTGTATATTACACCAAAACTGTTATAGTTTTATTGAGGAAATACGTATTAATTTCACTTCTAACATATATTTAATATGCGAAATATGTTAAACAATAGTATTATTAGCTAATAAAACAAATAGAATGCTTCCGGAATATTTTTAAAATTGTTACTACAATTTTACTTGGGCTATAGAAATAAAATTTTCTTTCTTTTTTTTTTTTTTTTTTTTTGAATCACCCTAGTATGCATAATCATTGATTGTTTGGTGTAATCCAAGGACTTTGTTTTATTTTTTATTTCTACACTAGTGGAAAAAATTAAAGGGTCAAAAAATTTTTGCGTGTTTTTTGACAGGCATTTGTTTATTTGTATTTCAGTGAAAAATGGTCGTATCAAATTTTCAAAAAAAGCATTTTGAAGCTCTAAGACTCTAGTTTTCATATCTTGTGGCCAAAAAATTTTAGGAGGCAAGTTAATTACGTAATCCTAAGAAATAGCACGAAAAAAAAAAATTCGCAAATTTTGTTTCTTTTTTTTTTTGACTTCACGAACTTGGAAAATTTTTTTTCAACCAAGCCATCATTTGGATTAGAAAGCTTGTTCATTTAGCTTCAATCCCTTTTTTTAAAAACCTCGATACGACCATTTTTCACTGAAATACAGCCTGTCAAAAAACACTCAAAAATTTCTCAAAATTTTTTGACCCTTTAATTTTTTCCACTAGTATATATTATTAATAAATTTATTCTGGTATCCATATTCCATAGCATTTTCTTACTTTCTCGGTTGGTGTAATAAAAATAATTGCGTTGATCAATTTCATAAAATTGGCATATTTACAAATTTCTGTGTGAAGTGTATATAAATATAGTCAATTTCACCTGGGAAAATAATGATGAACGTGAGATTAGATTACCGTCTTATTGAAGTAATCAGACCGCTGTATGACAACACACTCTGATTCACGCACTTACATCATGCACTCGAGAGTTTTATGAGATTTTTTTTTTTTTGTAGTGGGCGTGTACAAATATTTATAACCCACACCTTTATATTTGCAATTGTATATACATACATATTTAACTAATCATCATCATCATCATGAATAGTAAAGTATTTCCGTGAAGATGGTGGAACGTTGTTTCTATCTTTTATGGATCGGTGATGATGCCATGAGAACCGGAATTTAAATTTTGTAATATTTTATCCGGTAAAACTACATCGCAGACCTCATATTGAGTCAGCATTAACTTGAAATAATATTCAAAGCATTAGATATATAAAATCTAACGTTCTTTACATAATAAAAAGAAAAAAAAAAAAAGAAATTACGTAGTAAAATAAATACAATTGAAATTACAGTAAAACGATAGTTGAAAAAAAAAAAAAAATCTGCGATTATATTATTGTTTTATAAAAAAATTCTCTTATTGAAATATCTTTCCCAAGATTAATTTGAATATTTTTGTCATATTATATATATAGAGAAAAATATCCTGATAATTCAAGAGAGGTAATAAGAATATTTCTCGCCTCAACGGTCTTGAGCGATGGCACCATGGATTAAAATCACGATGTACATTAAATCCGGCGCGTGCATCCATCCACGAGTTAGCAAGCAAAAGAATTTTGATATGGCGAGAGGTATATACCACACAACTCGTGATGTATCTAAGTCATGAATCTCAATGTGAAGTTCGTTGGTTGGATTGAGAACGAGTAGATACACACATAATATATATACATACGTATATTTTATTCGCAAAACTTTCACCGCGGTTACTGTTGCTGATGTGTGTTGCGGGCGGACAAACAATGTTTTCACGAAGGCCAATGTGGAGGCGAATAAATGTAGAGCATGTATTTGTTAAATTGCACTCTGTCGCCTTTATTGAGTGCACTCGAATGAATATGGGTGACTAACTGGCGATCACGATATCTTATATATATTCTCACTGACACGAGAATGCCAAAAGATCACACGCCGTATGAGCGCATGTAAAAGCGCATATATATGCAAGCTATCGTGTGGCTCTTATTTCCGCAGGGGCGCTCGCGCGCCCTCACTTTATAATGAAATAACAATTGGCTTCATTTATCTATTTATCAATAATAAATCGACAGTATACAGCGCGAATCTTTTGCCTCGCCCTCACCACCCACAGCTCTGTTCCCTCTCGGTGGGCGTTTTCGCCTGTGTATCAAGCCCTGTATAATAACCACAAGTGCATCGACCCGTTGGAAAAAAAATATATATATATAGATATATGATGAAAAAAAAAAAACATGATAAAAAGTAAAAAGTGGCAGAGCTAAAGAAGGAAAAAATAATGTGAAGAATGCATTTACTCTTATCCGCTTTCTTATCCGTCGTTGTTGAATTCGTCGTGATTCGCTTCACCAGCTCAGTTTCATCTTGAACTGTAACAAAAGTAAAAGAGGAGAATAAAAAAAAAATGATTAAATGAAATGATAATATATACAATTTATTTTTAATGTGAAGAAAATAAATATAGAGAAAATATAGAGAGAATGAGGATAGTATGAATGTGAAGAGGAGTGTTAGTAATAATAATGAATCGGAGTAATAGTTATATACTTGAAGTGGACACAGCTGCGCGATTGACTTCAATTGACCTGATCATTATTGACCACACCGCTTTTTGCAAGTATATAAGTATACTTTTATATACAATCGCCAATTAGTGATGCACGCGCGATTGTATGTATACGCACATGTGTTTCCGGCTGTAGTGTTTGCCATTCTTTTTTTTTTTTTTATTTTCTCTCTTTACCAAGGTCAAATATATATACGAGACAATCGATCGTCTACAAATTGCGACGAGCTTTACCTTCAATTGACCCTGACTCCACGCACAATAGTCAAGAATTAAATGGACATGCATGTGTGTTCATTAGAGTGTTTCATTTCATTAAAGTGTTTCATTTTTAGGCGATATTTTTTTTTTTTGTTTGTGAATACTAAAAAACTGATAATTTATATGAAAAAATATATTCCCGTTTGAAAAAAAATTCAGAGTTAATTTAGAGGCTTAGCGAATTCAAAAATTCCATTTCCCATATAAATAATATGAGTAAATTTTTTTTTTGACTTCAACTCGACTTTTTGGTAATCAAAATATTTTTTTTGATGCTATTACATTGTTGATTTAGCATTATAGCGTTTATTGTAAGATAATAATTAATGTCAAATCAATAAATTCCAGTTTAAAGAAAATTTTTTGTCAATTATAATCAACTTTCACCTTTCCAGCTCTACGTACAACTCGAAAACTGCTGGTCGGAGAGCGTTTGTGGTGAAGAACTTTTTTGTAGCAAATTTAATGCCCTACCAAAGCTGTATATTCATTTATTCCAAAAAAAATTTTTGATTACCGAAAAATCGAGTTAAAGTCAAAAAAAAAAAAATTTTCTCGTGTTATTTATATGGAAAATCGAATTTTTGAATTCACTAAGCCTCTAATTAACTCAAAATTTTTTTTTCCATATAAATTATCAGATTTTCAGCGTTCACAAACAAACAAAAAAATATCGCCTAAAAATAAAACACCCTAGTGTTCATATTCATTCAATAACAAAGAACTGAGTGGAGATTTTAAATAATTCCATTGAAAGATCTCTGTTGGATTAAATTGAATTAACAAATTTTTTCTAAAGTGCAAGATGAAAAAAAAAATACGGAAAAATTGTATAGAGAAAAAAAAAATTACAAAAGGGAGATAGAGTAAAGAATAAAAAAAAAAAAAAATGAGAAACAAGGGAGTGCAACATGGTGGACTTCTTGGGCTAAGAGGTTGGGAGCGGGTGGCCTTGAGCAGGTCATCACCTCCGGCTGCAGAGAGATGTTGGCCGCTGGTACGCGCGCGAGTTGGACCATCTTAACTTCTTACTTCTTCCAGTGTCTTCTATATGTATACATATATTTTCTTGGAGCTCGCGCACTCTTCACCTTGCCTTTCATATACCAGTGTCTCCCTCTCTTGTTCGTTTCGTCTCTTTATACCTACATTTTTATAAAGCTTTTCCCTCCTGTTTCGTCGCACAAAAATAATCCCTCCAAGTTGATACACACACACACACACACACTATATGTATAGTAGTTGCTTCACATCATACCAAGGGGACCAAACTTGGAAGACACGGTCCACTATATTTGGGGGACTCCGTTATCTCAATGGTCGATTACATGATGTGACTGTGCTGGATCCAAACGTGTTTCCGCGTCCCTTTCGCCACCAATTTATTTTGCATATTTTATTTTGGACTTTTTCACAGTCATGTCCCTTATTTAACTGCAGAACCATGAGAAATAATTTTCAACATGGCACGTTTCAGCTTGAGGTCATGCTGTAAATTTATTTTACAAAAATTTTGTATAAATAAGTAGGTAAAATTTCTCTGTTAAATTTCAAGAAAGACACGAATTTTTCACCAACATGAAATTATATATTAAATAAATATATACATATATTTGTATGTATGTATATGTATAATAATGATATTGTGAAGTTGATGGGTCTTAAGTGAATGATAAAGATAAATATAGTAATTATGAAAAATTGCCGACTACCCATAAAAATGCAAAAATAAAATTGAGAAAAAAATGAAATTGTAGGTTGCTCTTTTTTTTTTTTTTTTTTGGTTTCTCTTGTGCATCAGAATAATGTTGAATAAAAATAAAATAAGAAATTAAGAATTTAAATCAAGGCCATGGATAACATCACATTGGTAATATACATGTTTATAAAATATATAAAATTTTTTTTCTTCCTCTCCGCAAAGTTTACTTATGGTAATGTACACACAGGGTTCAAAAACGGATACTTATAATCTTGTTTAATATATACATGTATATATATATTTAACATATGCCCACGTGCGAGGAAGCAATCAGTTTCATTTTCAAAGAAATTGGATCGCGTTGAATCGTCACTTGACGTTTGCTCATAACAAGCCTTCCCATTATTCTATTTTTAACTTGACAAAAACCCCGAAAAAAAAAAAAAAAATTCAACAGGATTTCCGTTGCAATATATACCATACGGATAGAATAAAGACGAGAATAGATCATCATTTTTCAGAAACATCTATATCAAACAAATATATAAATAATTCTTACACATACTAAAAAATATTTTTTTTTTTTTTCAAAAATCTACCAAAAAATTATCACCACTTTCCAATGTATAATTATTTTTTCTTCTCACCTACGTCAACATATTTATATATTCCTTTCATGAAATCCTTGTGGTCACGAATTTTTTGTTTCGCTCTGAATGCTTCAATTTCATGGCAAATAAATTTTACATTCATATAATGACATTATGATAACTTGGAAGCACGAGTAAAAATTCAAACAAATTAGTGCACGCGTCTGGGCTTCAAAAAAAAAAAAAAAAAAAAACAGCGGTACACCGCGGGAGTTCTTTTGAGTACCACCTTGGCTCGAAGTTCCGCCCTCCATTTGAATGCTGTTGAGTGAAAGAAGTCAGCTATTTTTAACCTGCACTCTCCATCAAACCTCCATCGCTCTACCTCTCGTCTTCTCTCTTCCTTTCACCCTATATATATTTTTTTAATACATCTACATTGATTAATGCGTTTAAAAATTTTGCCCATATAACATGACAAGAAATCTTTGTCTCAATTTAATCAACAAAAATATGCAATATATATACATAATATCATGTAGTATATCTCATAATATAAATAACAATATATTATTCATAAAACGATTTTGTCGAAATGAACCGCTATGTAACTTTTTATTTTTATTTATACACACCGATATTGTATACATATAAAATTGGTGGTCCATTTTTGTATTACATGGCAGATGGGGCCGGTTATATTGACTGTATGGCGCCGGGTCCTGATAATTTCAGAGTGTCCGAACACCAACGAATTGATGCAATGCATAAATGTGCATCTATATTTAATATCAAGTCCATGGGATCGTGCGTGAATTAATTATATCCTCTCCCTCAAACGTATATCTATATAAGTACGTGAATGTATTATATAAAAGCGTGTATGAAAGCGATGAATGGAATTAATTGTCCAAGGGCTGTTAAAGCACAATCTTTTAATTTTTTTAATTTTTTATTTTATTTATCTTTATTTCCTTTTATCATTCTTATGTTTTTCTTATCTAATTTTATTCTGACAACTGGGCCAACACTGGCGCCAATCAGACAAGCCATTTATATATTGCAAAATGCAAACTACGATGAGAGGAAGTCGTTAATTCAATTGATTAAAGGAAGCGTCGACAATGAATGCGTATGTATAATAATAAACGCACTTTCATATTAAATATATATTTCTTGTCTTATATCTAATGAGCTATAAAATATCTATGATAAATATATATATATATTCCGACAATTTTTATTGGATATAATGATATGTATAATGTATATTTGTAACAGCTGCTTGGGAAGTCTTATAAATGTTTAGCATCTGGAAGTTAAAAATTATAAAAAATTATAAATGACAATGGCGCACAACTTTAATGAATAATATTCTAGTTGAGAATTAAATTACCAAGGTCATATACATATTAAATTAATTTATTCCCTCTCTCTTTTTCTCTTTCTTCCATAACAAATATAATGAATAATTAAAAGTAATATATATGGTGAATTTAAAATGAATGTAACTATATAATTGTGTAAGTTTAAATTCAATATGTGATCGAGTTAATGCAAGTCTCGTGTCACTGGATGGAGCATGCCAATCGAGATAAAATCAGGCCCTCTCTTTATACAAAATGGAGTATCATGTATCGAATATAAAGGAGCAAGACGAGTATTACCAGTATAATCTACCGGTAAATTTCACCAACGCACCGTTCTCAATGATATTTATATAAAAATAACAACGTGCGTGTAAATTATTCGTTCGTCAGACGAATTTAATTTGAAAGACTTATCGAAACAGGATATTATTTTCATCTGTTGCCCCTTCTCTAAATGGTTTCGTACGTATACATGTATACAATTTTTTTTTTTTACGTATATTTATATATATAGCTTGGTGGGTATGTGTGATTGTCCATGTAATCCACGCTAGTAAGGGGCGACTGACCGGTAGAGATAAATATTACGTTCGTGAAAGGCGAGAGCGATGAGCCCAAGCTGTCACAACTTTATCGTTTATATTAATCGTTTGAAGATGTTGCAAAAAAAAAAAATAAATAAATAAATAAACAAACAAATGAATTAAATTATTTCTAATAAAAGGTAATAAATCTATTTCAATTTACGATTTATTATTCATCTATAATTTTAAGAATATATATTAATTAAATCTTTAATAAATTTTTTTTATTCATGTAATAAATAATGTTTATTTATATCGTATTTATATTCGATCATTTAAACTCACCAATAGCCCAATAATTATTTATATTTATAAGCAGGTGTACATCATGAATTATTCTCACTTTAATACACAATTAATTGTATATATAAGCACAATAAATTATTTCATCTCACACTATAGCGCACAGAGATACAAATATATTCGCTACGCTTTTGGACAAATGACTTTTGAGTAAGCACCAGAAACAGTTAAGAAATAGTAATAGTAAATAATCCCGCACAACACTCGAGGAACGTATTGACTACTTGAACGTCGACGAGGGACTGCGGCAAACGCCTTTAAGTCACAGCACATTGCCGGCATCTTTCCCTTTCTCCCTTGCAATCCAAGTGGAAATTTTGTGTTGAACATAATTCACACTGTATATCTAAATATATACGACTGAATTATTAAAGCACTAAATGATAATATAGATTTTTAGAATGATCATTAAGAAAAAATAAAAAACAAAAGGTTATAATTTTTTTTTCTTTTGATATAACTCATGTTCATCATCAACTGAAGTATATTTTCTCTACCTCTGCACAGAGTTGATGATGGAATGTTGAGTACCTAATCAAGTATAAAAAGTATACATCTCTTCCATCTGGACATCGAGAGCGACTCAAAGATGAAAAATGAAACGATTATTGCAATAATCCTCGGCATCATTGCATGATGGATAAAATTAATATGGGATGTTTGGTTGAGTGTCGCTGATGTGCTTCTCTCACCGAGTATAACGTCGTGTATATATATATATATGCATATATGTATGGTCAGGGAAAAAAAAGAAATAAAAAAAAAAAAAAAAAGAAGTAACGTCAAGTAGCTGGGGGAGTTCTTTGAGGAGTCGAATTTCGTCGGGTTCCAGTGTGCACACTCTGCACTGGCTCTTATAGACATCCCGACTCGCCGGCACCACGCTCCATTGACGCGCATTTAGTGCTTGCACACACACACACACACACATATATATATGTATATATAATCTAGATATATGTGTATATACATAAATAAATTGTTACTGTATTAAAACCGCAAAAATAATTTAATCTGATCAATGGTTTTCATTTATTCCATGTATAAATATTAATATATTTTATGTTATATTAAAATTCATAATATTATATTTCATTTGAAATGCGAGAAGAATCAATGAGATGAAAAAATTATTTGCTTTGCAATTGTAAAAGAAAAATAATATAAAGAATATGTATATAGAGTGTAGAACAAATAAAAATTGTTGATCAGAGTGAATTCCATTGGCGACTCGTCGTTGGCTTCTGAAACGGATGTGTCGTTTTCTTCAGGGTTGAATCCCTTTGAAGAGCGCGACATTGTGGACTTGTTGTGAAGATCCTCCACAGAAAGACAGTGAGAGAAAGAGAGAGAGAGAGAGAGAGAAGTAAGAACAAGGAGAGATCGGATAATTCCAGCCCGAGTCGCCGAGCCCTTTATAGTCTCGCGTCCCGTGTGGCTCTTCTTTCTCTCCTTCTCTTTTAAAGAGCAAAGCAAAACAACCAAAGAGTTTCTTTCTACCGCGAAAAGGTATTCCCGCAATGTCGCGTCCTCTGAAGTAATTCCACTGTGGACATCAACTTCATGTATACATGAATGAAGCTACCCAACATCATCAACACAAACGTTTAAATTGCCCATTTGAAAAAAAAAAAAAATTCCACAATCAAGTTTATATTTATTTATTTATTTATTTATTTATTTATTTATTTATATACATATGTAGGTATATACGTTAAATGTTCACCTTTTCACACCCTGAATTACTGACCCTCAAGTATCAGAATAAGAATCTCAGACGTCTTTATCCAGAATGGAGTGCAGCAACTTTGCTACCAAGTCCAATTGCTCAACTCGCCTAACTTGTTTTCCCTCTCTCACCCGCAATTTAACGATCACTTTTGTCAGTAATAACGCCGCTTTGCGGTATACACCGCTTTACGACGATCACGCCTAAGACCTTTTGCGTCCCTTTGGCCATGCCTTTCTCGCTCTCCCGCTGATACAAAATGAAATGACATGAAAAGGACCAGTTTAAAAAGCACGAGCGCGCGCCTGTCGCGAATTTTAACAAGTCTTTCGAGGAACCCACCACGATATAAACCCAAAGACATTCGATACTTTCTCAATGATAAAAACGAAAATTAATATAAAAATAAAAAAAAAAAAAAAAAACAAGTGGTGACTGTGATTAAGTCAAGTTATACCTGTTAAAATATCAATAAAGCTCTTTATAAAATCATTTCTCTCTCACTTCATATATATTGTCTAAAAATATACTATTGTTTAACATTTTTCCAAGATTAAATATATATTAAAAGTGAAATTAATACGAATTTTGTCAATAAAATTAACAGTTTTGCTGTAATATAAAAAAATCAGCCGAATTTACGAAAAATTGAACTTTGACATTGAATAACTTTTAAACAAGTAAACTAATCAAAAAATGAAATGAGACCTTTTTTGTAGAGCGTTCAATTCTCAACAAAAAATATACTTTGCGATTTTCTGTGCAATCGGTAGTTTGCAAGTTACAAAAATCAGCAGATCTAAAAACAATTTCCCCATGTCATTTTGATGAAAAATAGAAAAGTGCATCAATGCGTACTATCAATATCAAAATTAAAACCACATATTTTCAGACGCTCATTTTTAGACCTAAACAAAACTTTTAAGGCTGGTCAAAAAAAAAAAAAATTCCTTTTTTTTTTTTTTTTTTTTTTCGAATCACCCTAATAGATATTTATTTTATTTATACACAGATACATTGATCTGCACGCGTACACTGTACGGTTATATCTTTGGGTCAGTAAAATAGTTGCGGCGCGTGAGTCGTGGTCGAGTCCCAGTGGAATGTCGCCTCGTCGATTTGCCATACATACATACATACATACATGTACATATATTACATACTTGTAAAGATATAACATAGCTGTGCCTACCGATCGTAACATATTTATCCATACGATTGGTATATAAAAGTGTACCGGCATGTGGCAAGTATATCGTGAGGGACACATAAGAGGGAAGTGTATCAAAGCAAGTTGGGAATCGCCAGGTTCGATTGCAAGTTCGACCAGTTACAGAGTGAAAGATCTCGTAAAGGAAGGCGATTAAGGGGGAATGGGACCTTGAGAGCGGTCAGCCACTGGAGCTCACAAGCACTCTATATACTCGTCGCACACACTATTTCTCTTTATACTTATAGTCAACGATATATATACAATAAAATCACACCAACTATTAGTAGTAGTAGATGCTGCTTTGTGGTCTGGCTTATTGTTGCTGTGACTACTATACTTAACATACACTTAATATAAGTAAAATGGTCTCATGCCCAATAATATACATCCACATTTTATATATATCTATTTATGTATGGACTTTTAAGTACAATACTAATTTATTCTACTTAAAGTTTGCAATAGATTATATATCTTTTCTTGAGCATCATCAATGACCGGTTTTTCTCACAGTCATCCACACACCCGCGCACTCGTTTAATATATAACTAGTAATGGTTGAGTGGCTTAGCCACACACTATCAGAAAGTAATTTCCACTTTCCAGGTGTGGCCAATTATTTGACGAGTAAATCTGAATATCTTCCATTCACCAATCTACCTCAAAGGCATCAATTCAAATTAAATATAAATGTATCTATATAAGCCTAGGTATGTAGACATTTATAAATGATATAAGTATCAGGTACTATTCACACCAATTTTCAAACCATTCAATTTTATATTATTTTATTATTATTAAAACGAAATTAAACTTGGTATTTTATTTGTTTTTAGTTTGTAGCCATAATTGCAACGCGTTACTGGAGACAAAGCGAATAATATTTACGGATCACTTGACGTCGACGCGTAGGAGTTAATAACTGGTATATACCGTAGATATGGGTAGCAATAAATCCGTCAATTAAGTTGAAATAATGTGGCAAACAGAATAAAATGAAAAAAAAAAAAAAAATTGAAATAAAATTTATTTATAATGAACGAAATGATTATTATGGGCTAGGGATAATTTAAGGAGTGCGTAGTAAAGAAGTTGATATTTAACTGCATGACGAGTTTTGCATTACAATGGAATTATTACTCACCACTCATGCTGATTTCGTTCGTCTCGCTGACAGCCAATGCATGTGATTGCTTCACTGTATCGTCGGCTCTCGAGTCGATCTCGTTCACTTGATTGTTACTGGAAATGTTAAAGATCAATAAATAATCATGAGTAACTAATGAATAGATATTTTAGAAATTATTTACAACCATGGATTATTGTCCCAATCATCTGTGTACAAATATGGAATTGTTTATTTAATTTTATGAAAGTAAATACAAATTATAAATCATTATGTTTGATGATTTTGTAAATTTTTATATTCAATTCGTATGTGTTTATATAGGTATAGTATAATTTTTTTTCTTCTTTTGTTTATAATCTGTGAATAATTTCATTTGAAATTATATGGGCGTGTGAATCCCGAGTGATTGACCCGCATACACTTTAAATGCCCAATTAACCTTTTCTCGTGTATGCCAAGTTAACCCACATTCGTGAGATAGGCGTTTCACTGTTTCATTGAAAGAGAAAAATACAAATGAAAAAAGTAAATAAATAAATAAATAAAATCATCGGTATCTCTTTAGTCATTCATTCACGCCAATTCATCTGACGGATAATCAATTTGTGTTGGCTTTCCGGGCGCAAAATAAAACCGTGGGTGGTGTGTGAATGAAAAATTATTTTCACAGCCATCGATTGCACAAGCAAATACCTGCCAAGGAATATAGAGGAGTGATCAATATGTATAGCGCTGTAGAGAAGTCGCGTGAGAGAAACATTGTGAGATAATTCTTTTATTTTATTTTCTAAATAATGAAGATTGCGTGTAAGTTAAAAAGAGAAAAATTATCTCGATAAACTTACATGCCAATATATTCTAAAGATGGTGTTTCCTCCTCTTCACCAATTGTTGCGAGATTACTTTGCCAATAGTAGTCATTTTCATCGCAATCACTGCCAGAACTGGATTCACTCTCATCTTGCTGTTGATCTTCTTCATTAATGGCGTTATTAGATTTTGAATCTCCTACGTCATTTATTATTGGATCAAGGGGTTGATAAAGATCCTCCATGTCGACGTGTTCCACTTTATTTTGCTCTGATATTTTTAATTCTTCACATTCTTTTGCATCGATAAAATTATCATGCTCATTTGATTGCTCATCTTCATTGGAAGTAATTTCATTTAAAGATTCATTCAGTGTACTAGCATCAACATTATCTTCTGACAGTGTGTCATTATTCATTTTGTTTTTTAATAATTCTTCATTGATGACTGATGCTGGTGTAATTATCGATATATTTAATTCATTGTCTTTTGATGATAATTCATCAGTAATTTTTTTCTTCAAAGAAATTGCTCCACAATCATTTTCAACAATGTTCTCATTTTTTTTATTTTTCAATGAATCATAAAGTGCTTTCACCTTTCTCATCTCAATTATTTCAAAAACTTTATTTGTTGCCATTATCGGTAGTGTCTCGTCGTCATGTTTCGTAAAGATTTCTTTAATTATTCTATCATTATCAGAATTATTTTGCTCACCATTAATTTGACTTTCATTTGTTTTTGTTTCATTCATCTGCTTTTGATCAATATCAAAAGATTCTGATGATGAAGAATCAATGGATTCATTTTTATTTAGACACACATTTGATAACCCAATTTCATTCGATTCTTTTGATTCTGGCAAAAGACTCGTCGAAATTGCTATAACACTGACATCTGACATAGCACCATCCAATGGGGTAATTGTTGATTTTGATATTTCTAAATTTCTTACTGGCACAGGAGGAGGTAATTCTCTCCTCGGCGTTGTATTAGGTGGTGGTGGTGGCGGTGGTGGTGGTAATTGTTTTCGTTTTAATTTAGCATCTTTTCGTGGAAGTGGTTTTGGTGGTATTGAAATATTTTGTGTATTAACATCAGATGATGTGTTTTGGCTAGAATTATTTGAATCTACAGCTATCAACACAATTTCGGATGATTTTTGATTGACCGGAATGCAATTAACATGATTTCTGGTTGGCAATGGTGGTGGTACACTTGAAAATACTTGTGGTTCATTACTATTAATCAATTCTATGTCAGATGGTATTATAAATTCGCCATTACCATTAATGCACTCAACAATAGACACATCATCGCGAATAGGTCGGAAATGCGTTGTAGAATCGGCTGCCAAATCAGCAGTATAAAAAATTCCAGGTCGTGTTTCATGGCCATAACTCAGTGGTGCATCTTGAAAACTCAATGGCGGTTGAAGAGTCATAGTTTCTTCTATTACAACGGTATTGGGTGCTATCACAGCTGTAACCTTCTCAACAACTGCGCCAGCTTCACCTCGAGATTCCACATGTGTTACTGCCTCAGAATTAGCAAGCCGATTTAATAAATAATCCGATGAATTAATTGAAAAATCATGATCCAATTGCGCAAACGACTCTAAAACTGTATTCATTTGTGTTTCATTAAGTCTTGTTTGTCCAATATCAAATTGTTCATCAGATCGTTCTTTTGACCAATCAAATGGAAATTCTGAAGTGGTTGATATCGTTGATGTGGTGGAAAAACGATCAGAGCCAGAAAATCGATCAACAACAGTTGACATTGAACTGCCTGTGTCATCGGAGGTGCTGCCGTGTGTGCTCGATCCGTCTTGTGAACGTGCATCAAGATAAACCATTGCTTCCGGTGGCTCCTAAAAATAAATATCTAATTAATACAATGATTATTATTATCAATGGTCACAAGCCAATAAAAGAAAAACAATGCAATACCTGTTTTGGTTTAACAATATCTGGTGAGCATTCTTTTGATAATTTTTTTATACTCTCACTTCTGCTAATGTTGGGTGTCTTTGGTGAGGAATTGCAACTGTCATAAAGCGCACCTTTATTATTACCGTTTGTACGTTCAGTTTTACTCGGTGAATTATTCTTGAGAATTTTTGTAGCAGGACTGGGATTAGCTTCGCCATCAGCTAAACCTCTAGCCTGTCTGAGTTTTCTTGGTGGTACTGGTGGTGGTGGTGGTGCTGCCGATAATTCTGGTGGTATTTTACATTTCTCCGGTGTTGATTTCCGTTCAGCACTGACAACTTCCGGCTTGAGAGCACCTCGACATCGCACCAGTAATTTAATTACCAATTGAGATTCTTTAAGTCTTCTCACGCAGTCCAAACGGGTCATGTGCATAACTGGTACACCATCAATTGAGATTATCTGTAATAAAAATTTTTTATTTTTATTATCTGTCGTAAAATAAAATGAAAAATAAGTAATATTTACCTCGTCTCCTTCGCCCAAACTTCCCCATGAACATTTTGCTCGACTTGCAGGACTTTCTTCCGCACAACTTTGGACAAAAAGTCGCTTTACCCTTTCTGATGTTTTATTACCACCCTCAAACTTCAATCCAAATCCCAAACGTTCACCAGGAAGTCGAAAAATTTCCACTTCCTCTTGAAGATTGCTGTCCAATCCATTTGATAAACATGGCAGATCATTTTTCCCTGCACCAATTGACAATACCGTTACAAAGTTTTCAATTTTCGTTTGATTTCCAACAGCAACTACAGTGACAAAGTCATCAGATCCATTCTCCATTGGGTCCATGCTCTCCATCTACTGATTTATGAATGCAATCCATTCATGGAGTTCATATACAATTTGCATTCGATGTGTGTTCCGGAATGCTGCAATATGTATACGGCCGCTCCCTGAAAAGAGGACACGCCATTCTAGATAAAAAGTCAATATGTAACGCTCACGTAAATGAATGTGCACAAGAATATTAAACAAATATTTATCAATTAATTTCATTACTTATTATTGAATCAATAAAAAAAAAATTATTATTTCATGTAAATAAAATAATAATTAAGTTGGTAGAATTTAGAAACTTATATTGTCCCATTTATTTTATTCTTACATTATTTATATGAAGAAATGAACGAAAAATTAATTCATCTCATTATATATTAAACGACTTTTACAACTTTCTGGATAAATATCCCCAGCATCCGTACTATAACGTCCGGTTTTGTTGTTGGTGAAACGCGTCGGATGCTTTCCATCGGATGCAAATATTCATATACGAAAGGTCGGAGGTGTTTTTTTTTTCTTCTCTTCCTCATGTTGAATATACCACGCATAAAATACTACCGACGTTTTCACTTGACCATGTATCTATACAAATACACATCGGTATCAATATATGATCAACAACGTGAAAGTGTATAGCATGTTATATTTACCACCACTACAAGTATCGCAAATAATGTGATGATAATTCTTCTCACGAGTTTCATTCTCAATGATCTTCTCTCTATACACAATGTGACAAGTAGAAAGTATCGAATGACCCGGCATACCGCTGACAAATAGTGAGATTATTGTACTTGGAAAAAGCCGCTGAGGGTCAATCATTAAAGACTATGATGATATTAGAAAATATCAATACTCATTCTTCATGATTAAATATAATTGCCAGTTGTCACGATCTTGATCGATTTATCACTTTGCCGCATTTAAGGACCTTCGTGAGCTACGCTAAAGTCAAATAAGTATTAACTTTTTATAAAATTTATTCGAGACTTGAAAAAAAAGCTGTAAAATATATTAATAATTTTACAATGATTTATAATTTTTTTTATATGTACCAATTATTTTTAAGGTATTTATTTAAAAAAATCAGTTGATCCACATTAAAAATTGATTTGACTCCATTTATCAAAATATACCAAAACAGTTTTAATTATCTTTATTAAAATAATTAATATTTAATTCAAACATTCATCAACACCTGTTTTTTTGTAGAGTTATAATATAAACTACATATTTCAAAGAATATTTCTAAACATTATTTATTATTGCATCTACTCTTACAATATACTTTTCGTGATTTTAAATACATAAAATGATAGCTACATGATTTAACTTATTAAAAAAAAAATTTTATCTACTAAAAAGTTTCACTAACAAACGTCCTTAAACACAAATAATTATTATTATACATTACAAAAAGGAAAAAAAAAAAAAAAGCGAGCGGATATTATTCTAATTTGCCATCGGATGTTGAAGTATCAAGTCAAGTGCTGTAGGTGGGCCATGTAAAAATCAAAACCAACATAAATTGAACGAATGTACACGCATTGAAGGTATTATAACGGAGTTTATTGCCGCCGGGTGAATCTGCGCGCGCACACATTCCCGATGTAGAGAATTTTATGCCAATGAAACCGATCAAAGCCGCAAAAATCGTTGTGTAACATTTCGACAAGCAACTCGATCACCATATATGACAAATGATGAAAATAACAATTTTTTATCGATTGAAAATACAGAAATAACTTTACATATAAAAATATAAAAATCTGATGAATCACATTGCGATATAAACATTTCTAAATATAGAAATGTGACATTGATCTTATATTAATGTTCATCTTCATGAATTACATCTGAATAGATCGATAAATAGAATGAAAAAACAAATAATTATTTTTAATTTCTCCGACATTTATATCTTGATGATAAACAGATCATTAACGTCGGAATCAGTGCGAAATGTGCCACTGGAACAACTTGCAGATGCAATCGTAATATTTTATGTACATACAGGTTTTTAGTATATATATTGCAGTTACGAAATAATAATGACTGGAAAAATTTCATCATTCATTTGATCAAATACCAAGTGATAAAAATAAGACGAAAAATAACGTGATGATTTTAAAGTTGGAAAAAAAAAATATATATTATTGAATAGCTTGATAATAATTTAGCTATAATTTACCGCGGTAATATCCGTTCTTATTTCACGATGATGATGATGATGTCCCATTGTTATTACTATACCCAATAATATTAATAGAATTTTTTTTTTTCCCTCATGGAAATTTTTGCGATTTTCACATAGATCTAACAACACTATTTGTCTGGTAAACAATGAAACATTATGCAACGATCAACGCGTTCTCTGAAACGCTTCAAAGCATTTGACAGAGAGTACATTCAATTTAGAATATAAAATATTTTTTCATTATATTGGTAAATATACAATTTGTTTCTACTCAATGAATAAAATTTATTATTAAAAAGAGGTGTTAATTTTAATTACAATTTTCATTTGTTATATTGAATGTTAAACTACGTGTATATGTATATATAAGTCCGTTATACATGGACCGGTGTCCGGTCAATGCGCCGGCCACTACAAGTCTGTATATATACTTGTAAACTTTCACGCGATTGAAAATAATTGTGGTTACGAGAGAATATGTGAGAAATACCAAAACCACAATAAAAATTATTAATGTTTTTAAAAATAACTACTCAATGTCGTTAATTTGTTGATGGAATGAAAAAAAAAAAAAAAAAGTTTTTATATTTTAACGATAGATAAATATATAATGTCATTGAGCTCTTGTACTGGAATTTAAAGACCTCTTTTTATGGATATTTAACGTGCTTCCCACATTTTACTACGACCTATATATACTTATGTTTAGTATCTAATATAATCATTTGAAAATATGCCGTTGACAATACATTATTGTAACTATTTATAAATTTGCGATATAGCCTTGTTAATGATAAAAAAAAAAAAATATGTAAGTATATAAATGAATTGATACTGAGCAGAGAAATGAATTATTATTATCTTTGGAAAGTTATATTTATGTTTTATTTTTCTTTTATTTTTATAATTGCATCAAATCAACATGAATTTGCCGGAAATATCATATGTAAGGTGTATAATAACAATGACGTATAACGAAGCCATACATATATGTAATTGTAGGTCGTTAAAAGGATGAAATACTGTCAATGAAATACCAAACTCAATGCAATTCAGCGTTTATCCAATTGACAAGCAAAATTTTAATTCAATTACTGTTATATACATAAAAAATTTTTTATTTTAAAGAAGAAGAATAAAATATATTGAAAAATCATATAAATTCGTTTTACTATTTGTATGCAATTATAAAAATAATGAATAATATTAACAAATTCGTAGCACTATTTATATTACTAAATATAAACTGTAATAAGCTCACCAATATTATTATTAATGTATTTAAAATCCAGATGAATTGATGATGCTGATGATTGGATAAAAAATTAAAAGATATTCACAATTATTTAAAGAAACAATTGATGAATACTGTTGGACTGTCACAAGTACTCATTATTGTAAATATTTTTAATAACAAATATTGAAAATAAAATCGACCGCGCGAATGGACGTCCATTCAGAAGAGCGCACGTCGCTGGACTGTGGGCCACCGGTAAGCCAACTTTCTTCCATGCCGCGGATTGCCTCTTTGATTACAAACACCGTCGTCGTCGTCGTCGTCTCAGTGTTTGTCCCTCCCCACAATCCCCCATGGTAGATACGGGGATATAAAATGTGTGTGAGCGAGATCGGACAAACGAGCATCCATCCATCCGCTGCTGGTAGCTGATTCCCCACTCACACTTTATATTAATGAAGCCACGTTGACTTGATCCTCTCTATACTCGTCTTTTACTCGGTCAAAGCAAGATGATTGCGCGCGTGTTTAAACACGCGCTTCCCCACTCGAAGATATCTAAAAAAAAAAAAAAAAAAAAAGAAAAAAAAAACCACCTACCACATATTTCATCCTCGTCGTCGCGTCCCATATTATTTTACCTGTGTCAACTTTCCACACGATTATCATTGTGAACTGATCCACTAGTTCTAAAACCAAATGGAGATAAAAAAAAAAAGGAATAAAGGACAAGTATAAGAAGTTGACGAGTGTCCAACGTATCATATTGTCGTGAGCATTTTCATATTTATCTGCAAATAAAAAAATTATAAATAAATATAAATTCAATTTATATATGTATAATAATACTTACTGAAATGTTGTTGAAGAAAGTTCAAATATTTTTGTACTGAAAAAGAAAAACAAATAGAAATGAATAAACATGAATAATTGTCATATATACATCTCGACAACTGAAAGATTGACATTTACTTATGTGTTTTTTATTTTTTTAAATTTCCATACGTGCGCATTATAAGGCGGCGGGATAACAGGTTTGCATCGACAGCCCGCATACGGAAATTCCTTGTGAACAACCGCCCCACCTCGCACTCACTTCATTCTCGTTGGTAAAGTGCGGTGTGCGCTTCAACGGTATCCCACAAGCTAATCTGGGTTAGATATAGCTCTTGCTGAAATGAACGAATGGCATTTTAACTTCATTTGTGGTCACACTAGATGATAATAAGAGCATGTATGCATTATACATATGGTTGCATCTCAATTGGATGATGGAACATCCAGTTATATACATATATAATTGGTAACTAGAGTGTTTTGATGATGAAAAAGTTTACGCAATGATGCGATGACAAGTGATCGTTTGATGAATGTCACGGATAGATGAACAGAAGAGTAATAATGTTTGAAAATATATATTACCTTGAAAATACAACAAAGTCAATGATCTTCCTTGCAATGCAATTCGGTCGACTAACGGAGAAGTTTGTTCGGTTGCTGCTTGGTAATCATCAACGATTCCGTGACTATTGGATCAAGTCAAACTGTCTGTATACTGAAATAAATATAAACCAATATTGTATACACTCAGAAAGTATCGGGGAAATAATAAAAATAAGAACAATACTGAGTACGATGTTGTCATACACCTGAGGTCATTTTGTAGAATGGAATCTGAGCATGCTGAGAAATTGTACTCCATCAATCTGATGTGGTGTCATTTCAAATACCTTTATTCAAATAAGTAGTTAGTTGTTAAATAAATATAAGCCACAAAATTGTTCCAAATCGTTGCCCATCAATGGTGGTTGAATAAAAATTCTCACAAATCTCAAATGTTGTCAGGTGATTGATTATTTATTTTATTTTATTTTATTATTGAATCAGCAGTAAAAGCGATTTTTTAAAACTTTCGAGAAAGCGAATTTTTTTTTTATCAATACGCCATTTCGTGAAGTATAAGAAGCAGGAACATCGCGATGGATTTTTAACTGTGTCCATTGATTTTATTACTGCATTGATGAGAGATAGAGAGAGAAAGAGGACACCGCTTTCGCGTGTCTGGCATCGACATTGCTTCCGTGACCTGAATGGAGATGCAATTATTGCTTGTTACTACGAGAAAATGAGGTAGAATATATAAAGATTGAAATGTTGATCGATAGATAGAAATAATGTGAGAAAAAAAAAATAAAAATAAAAATAAAAATGGTTTAGGTGAGGCTGTCTTTCCAGTTAATATCAAACTTGTGCGAGGACCGGTCAGTGAATAAAGAAGATGAAAAGAAGAATCTCGAATACAGGTGATAACGGTACCATATATATTAAAATTTAATCGGAGATTAAATAAATTTATATATTTTTTTTTTATTCTCATTTTGTATTTTTATTGAAACTCGAATTTTTTATTTATCCATTTCAACTTCGTTTTTATTTATGTTTTGTAGAATAAATATCTCAATGCAGAAAGTGAGTTGTGTCTGGTTGATTAAAACACATGCACGTTTGTGAGGTGAATGCTCCGATGAGTATGAGCATCAAATAAAGAGGAACATTGCAGCGAGCGGACGCTCTTGAAATACGAATTGAGGTCGTGAGGTCGATCTCTAACTAAGGAGAAGTACAGGTTGTTTTGCACCCGTTCATGTAAAAGAAATGAACAGGACATGTGCGAAAAATAGTTAAAGATTGTTGAATGAATAGTATTAGACATATTCCACGAAATGTTTCACCACAAGTATGCGAGCTAAATATTTGTCTGAAACAAAAGATAAAAATAAATGAATTAATGAATGAAAAGAAAATAAATTTAAAAATAAAATACCACCTATATATGCCGGTGAATTCTTTCACAAAAAGCTTTTTATTAAAAAAGTTGTATTTGGTAAAT
This sequence comes from Microctonus brassicae, assembly GCA_918226075.1. NCBI lineage: Eukaryota > Metazoa > Arthropoda > Insecta > Hymenoptera > Braconidae > Microctonus > Microctonus brassicae. The sequence goes on along the minus strand of OW445491.1, from coordinate 3,689,592 downwards.
AAAATTTGTTTTTCCTCTTTGCATACAGCGTAACGTATGATTATAATTAATATAATAGTTATATAATTAAATTATAAGATATTATTTAGTACAAGCATGATCCAAACTTATAATTGTTTGGCCACGATCTGAAATATCGTTAGCTTCCAAATTTCGATACAACTTGGAGAAAATCTTATTAAGTGTCTATACCACATTACAATTTTTCACTAAATACATACAGCCAATTGATAGTGATGTTAATTTTTGCTTTTTATAATTGTTCTCTCTATTTTAATCTAGACTTGCGACACAATTTTTTACCGTTCGAACACTCATTTTATTTATTTATTTATTTCTTTCACCATATCATTATTCATGTTTCTCGTGATATCGATTATTTTCTCTTTCGCACTTTCACTACGTACATTTCCGAATTTATTATATATTTTTCTTATGTTGATAGTAAAGTTGACGCATCATTGAATGAGCGATGTTCAAGATATATTTTTTACATGACAGGGCAAATTACTCATATACAATTCATTCGGAGATTTGAAAAAAATTTTACATCGTATAAATTATTGACTAATGCATTTCATATTTTTACATACAATTGATTTTTGCAGCAAAACGTACAAGCAACATGTTATTAATAATGAAATTAGCTACCAAACTTTATGTCAAAATAAATGAGATGAAACTTGATGGCTTCTCATGTTTGAAACAAATAAAAGACTAGAATAATAAAAATAAAGTGAAAAATCAATGATTGATTGAAGCACGATTATAATATTATATGACTATTCATTATTCTGATGGCAGAATTTTCTATATATGAATAAATAAAAATTAAAATTGTTGTGGAAATTTTGGTATATATAAAATAATTTATATCAGCTGGGAATTAATTTTCCAGGCACCGCGGTATGATACTGATTGTTGAGCAAACCTAAAATTGAGCTGGTTTGTTGAAATATTTTAATAATGATTTTATTCATTGAGTTTCTTTCCATTAATTATCGTTATTTATCATTTTAATATAAAACTTGATCGTCTATAAATTTATTTTATTCATCTGATGATTAATAACTTTGTTTTCTCCGAAAATACGAATGTATTTATTGAAAGTGTACGAGTTTAACACTGTAACAATTAATACGGTAAAAGTGAAATATAACTATTGATTTCGATAATAATAATGTCAGTACGATTAATTTTTGATTAAAAAATTCACTAGAGATCCTGCTGTCAGCCATGCAAATTCCAAATTCATTTATTTTTCAATCTTGTACTTTATAATTACAATTATTAAAAAATTTTTTTTTATATATCCGCAACATGATAGGCCTGTTGAAATGTTTAGCAAATATAAAAACAATGGCTGTGACTCCATAATAAGATATAATCATATTATTAATTAATTTTTCGTTCGTATACAATTTATATACACATACATGGTATTAAAAGCAGATGTATTTAAATATTCATATACATCTGCATAACGATTAATTTATAGATATCCAAAGCGTTTACTGTGTCATTTTTTATTTTTTATTTTCATCAAATTTATTTATAAATTAGCATTTGCTGTATTTGAAATATGAATACTTGAAAAATACAAGTGAATTATTCTCTTGTTATTTATAATACGTTGGGTATGAAATTCACGTCAAATATTTGTATGTTTGGATTATTGTTAGATTCAATTCAGTCTGCAGTGACTTGTATTTGCGTGATTTATAGGCGAATACAGGCACAAGTGCAGATAAAAGGAAGAGACGGATCATGAATAAAAGGTTGCAATAAAAGCCAAAAAAGAGAACAAAAATATTGTTCAATGATAATAACGAACGACTATAAGTACATGTGATTTTATCATAATCACCATTCTATCAAAAGATTGCGATTATGGACAATAAGATGTTTATAGAAGAATACATATAGATGCGCGGAATTTTTTTTTATATTGGCACTGACATGATACTGACAAGGAACATGTCAAAAATGTTAATATACCTAAATTAAGGAGTGATTTCTATCAGTATGATTTAAATTTACCAATTGCAATGTATCGATCATCGAGAGCTAACATATGATTAAATATATTTTTTGTTTATTCGCATTAAAAATTCCTAGATTAATTATAGATTACTACTAGATTTACAATTTTTTTTTTATTTGTTCATCTATGTACTATGTTTTTATTTCTCACATACATCTGATACGTGTTTCAATCTGTGCAAAATTATTTATTCCAATATCAATTTAACGGTTAGTTCTTTAACCGAGTACGAAGCATTAAAATGAATATAGAAATATTCTACGGGATCACTGGTACTTTAATAACAATTATTATCAATATTATACTAGATATAGTTAAGCGGGCGTGATGTGACATGAAAGAAAAAAAAAATGGCATTTATATGGATAAAAAAAAATATTGTGGAACATTTACCATATTGTGTTTTTAACGTTTACTTATTGATAAATTGTGAGATTATACAGGGGGATTAGCTAATCAGTCTTGTCTTTGAGGCTCATTATATCTAGTTTCAACTGTATTGCGTTGTTCGTATATATTCATATTCCAATAATTAATATTGGATTAATTCGTTTATCTCATTGTTTATTCAATGACTGCTGGATTCAGTACTCTTGTTTGCAATCACTCTTGGCTCTCTTATAGAGTTGAGACAGTCTGTATGTTCTCATTTATTTCAAATCATATAACGATTTTCATCGTGGAATGATTATCGTGCAGATGTCAGTTCGATTTCTCTAGATAGCATTATTTAATTGCTCTGTGAATTAGCAATGTTTTCCTTAAATAATCTTTATTGTATTTTATGTCTATAAACATAAGTTATAATTGATGAGCCAATACAAATAAATTAATATTCAAGCTGATCATCAACTTAATATAATAATAATAATAATATTAATGTTAATAATAATGATAATTTAATATTTATATTTTTGTGATTTATTGAGCCGAATCAAATTCAATATTTGTTTGAAAAATAAATCAATTTTCATTCTGTTTATCATTCAAATATTATGAGATCGATGAGTTTATTTATGAAGCGCGTAATAAATTTTCGTCATGAAACAATTTAATTTAATTAAATTTAAATAGATAGGGGATTTAAAAAATTCATAATAAAAAAAAAATCTGATTTCCATTATTGTAAAAATTATTAGTGTAATCGCTAATGCGACATTGAGCACAATATGAAAGCTCAAACATTGCAAGATAGATGCAGCATAAATACACTGTCTGTCAACGGGAATTAAATGAATATTTTATGTTATGTTAGGTATGATGGCTGATGGCTATGGTTGAGATTAGGTGTAATTTATAGTACGATAATTTAGAATGACATTGAATTATACACACAATTGGTATAGTATTATTAAAATATGATTTTGCTGAATGAAAAACATTTGTGATGTTGAATGGAAATCGCACCAATTTTTTATCTAAATTATTAATCCGTATATTTCTACGTATTAAGAATAAAAATCCAAAGCTATTATTAATAAAACCTACCTTAAACGTTATTTGAAAACATTAACATATTCATTCTCATTTTTAATGTATTCATAAAACACTCTTGTGTGTATGAATATTTTTTCAAAGCCATTAATTTCCAGTATTAAAAAAAGCTTAAAACTCATGGGGGAAATAAGCTCTCATAATAATAAAATATTAACGCCATTATCAAATGGTGCTGTAATATTAAAACTACGTTGTTGCTTTACCACTGATATAACCATTATTGAGTGTCTCTGATTTATCAGAATACTCTGTTTGTGGTTGTTTGTCACACACTTCAATTGGCGTATCAACTATTACATTATCGATTGATGGAAAATCTATTCGCATTGAGACAACGTCCATTCCATCATTATTTGACGTCACTTCGGGACTTTGATTTTCATAATCTGGACTATTTTTTTGCATCTTGTTACGTCCACGAGTTTTTATAATCGCTTGATCCAATTTATTTCGAGGACTTATAGAATTGTTTCCCGACTTTGGGCTTATATTACTACGTGTTTGTGGCGTACTATTGTTCTTTATGGACGGCGAATTTTTCACTGACTTGAGGCTATCTTCGACAAAGGGAAAATTTAATGTATCTTTGCTTGAGCATAGAGACCCAGCAGATACGCCATCAAAATCATCGAACCCAGCTTTTAATGGTATCTTTGAAGAATTCAAGTCATGAAAGTTTGCAACAATTTTCGAATTTTCACCGTATAGTTCAATACAATAACGTGAATCAGAGCTGTTTTTAAGGCAAACTGGTTCAATACTTGCGAAATCATCAAAATCTCCGCGCAAAGGTGAATCTTCATCGTCGCCTTCTCGCTCCTCTTCTCGTAAATCTTCCAGCATCGCCAATTCAAAATCTCTATAATAAAAACAAATAATAATATGTAGTCATATTCATAAAAAAAAAAAAAATTATCATAATAAATAAAAAACGAATATTTAATCGAAATAATATTTTTTACTTGTCATTTTGTGGTGAATTTGAATTATTTTGATTGCGAGCTTCAATGCCATCGGGACTATGATAAAAGCTAACTTTTTCAAATCCATCTAAATCCGCTTCTTGTAATAGTATAGTGGCAATATCAATAAATGTAGGCCTTCGAGTAACTTTTTGATTCCATGTACGTCTCATTAATATATAAAGGGAATCTGGACAATTTTCAGGGCGTTCCATTACGCCTCCGTCAATTACATAACGTAAAACCTAAAAATATATAAAATAGTAAAAATATTTTATTTATAAATAGATTAAAAAAAATTTTATAATCTAATAAATTATAAAGATAATATTATACCTGATCATTTGATAATCCTTGATATGGCTGCGAGGCAAGAGTGACCATTTCCCACAATACTACTCCGTAACTCCATACATCAGAGTAACTTGTGAACAAACCATCTTTCAAGCTCTCCGGTGCCATCCATCTAACGGGTAAAAGGCCTTTGGTACCTTTTCTATAATAATCTGTTTCGTAAATATCTCGAGTCATTCCAAAATCGCCAATTTTAACTGTGAGATCTTCTGCTACCATACAATTTCGCGCTGCCAAATCTCTATGGACAAATTTTTTTGCCGCAAGATATGCCATACCATCGGCAATTTCAACCGCCATTCTTAAAATTCTTTTTAATGTTGGCGGTTGTGTTGATAAATTTTCACACTGATCTGGTCGATGGCTTCTCAAATATGTTTTTAAATCACCATTAACCATCAATTCCATGACAACCAATGTAGGTTGGCCGCGTGATACAACACCCAACAGTCTTACAACATGATGAGTATTAAAAGCTTTCATTACTGATGCTTCATTAAGAAATTCAATACGTTCACGATCAGTTGCATTTTCATTAACTGTTTTAACAGCACATCGAATTTCTGGATTTGATTTATTAATATCTTTGGCAATGCCTTCATATACCATTCCAAATGAACCATTACCCAATTCTCGTATCACACGAATTTTCTTTCGCGGTACTTCCCACTCATCTGGTACATAAACCGTACTGACATATTCTGGATTAACAGTTGCTATTAATCTCATGCTTGGAACATTTCGCATTAATTTACGTTTACAAATATAAAATGTACCAAGTGATATAATTAATAAAACAATACTTGTTATTGACCAAAATACCATCCAAAATGTTCCTCTCGTACTATATTCATCAATATAAACATAAACTATTTCTGAATCACTGCCACTGCCAGCCAAGCTTGTCGCACGTATTTTAATAGAGTAGTTTCCCGATGGTAAATCTTTTAAGATATAAGAGTAACCGTTATTGACAAAATCTTGTCGGGTAATACAGAGAAGTGTTGCTTGCATCTGTAAATAAAAAAAAAAATTATATTTACAATCAATTATATATTATTTTTATTTGTTTTTAAAATAAAAATTGAATTAATTATATTGGTGAATTCTTACATTTTTTATATCTACTCTTTTGTATTCAATTTGATAAGTGACAATGAGACCATTGGGTTGTGGTGGCTCATCCCATTGTAATTTAACAATAGGACGACTATTATTTCCATTTATTTTCACCAATTTAAATGACCCAGATGGAATGTCATCAGCATGCTCATATGGCAAAGTTATATAACTTCGCATTGTTTTTGATGAACAATAATACGGTGCTGCTTCGTCAGGAGTGCCTTCTCGGCATGATTGAATTTCAATGTTGTATAGAGCAAAATGTCGTAAATTTCGCATTACAAATGTAAGTTCATTGCTGGGCACTGTATACTCAACTCTATGAGTACTGTTTGTATTGTTAGCACTGATTAATTGCTTTATTGTTGTTTCATTTTTTTCATCCGACTCCTTGGTATGGTACTATAAATATTTCAATACCATATGTAAAACAATAATGAATAATTATACATGTAAATAAATAATAGCACGATATATTACTTACCGGTGAAAAAAAGTTATGATTTTTTTCCGGTGGTATGTCTGGTAAATTTTCATTAGAGTCACGTTTTTTACGAGTACCACTACCCTTCCGTATATATACTTGATTATGCAGAGCATCCTCAAAGGCAATTGAACTTGACACTTCTTTTTCTCGAATAGATGGATCAGTTTTAAAATCAGCGCAGTCACAAGTGACTACTTCTGGCTGTACAGCTCGAGCCATTTCCGCTTTAGCACGTTGACGTTCCTCCTCAGCCATCACAGCAATTGGTTTTTTCTCAGGCAATTGTAGAGCTAGTTAAAAATTATTAATAAAATAATTATAAACTCATGAATTTTCATTTCATTTATGAAATAAATTAAATAAATTAATACTTACGTTCATCACAATAATTCCTTTGAGCGATAAGATGTTGATCGTCTTGTTCCCATGTACTAACTATCAAATAGTGGGTTAAATTTCCATTTTTACGAAGTGGTGGTGACCAAGACATTACTAATTCATTGCTTGAATTACTCCATATTGAAAGAGCTCTTGGCGGCGTTGGTGTGCCTGGCATAGTTGTAAAGTAATTAACTTTACTCTGTGCACCAGAACGTTCAGTAGCGATGGTGTAAGTTTTAATATAAAATGCATATTGAGTATAAGGTTTGAGTCGGGTAAGTGGTGTGGCAATTAATTGTCCACCTGAGTCAGAAAATTCTGCTGGTACATCATCAACTTTCCATCCGTCACCACCGCAAGCATCGCGTCCATCATAAATTGTAACATTTTGATTTGGCGCTTCAATAAAGTAAATAACATATCCCAATAAAGATCGAAGATCATAATGTGTAAATGTTTCCCATTGTATAATTGCAGCTTCAGAGGTTTTTTTAATCACTTCAGCTTTTAATTCAGTTACATTACATGCAACTTTATCACCATTACTATTTGGCGCAACTTCTAAATCCGAAAATTCTTGTAATCCTGCATGGTCACGTAAATTTTTAATTTTTTGAAGACAAAGTTTTGGATTAAAATGAAAAAATACTTTGGCCGATCCATTTCTAGAATACAATTTTATTGGTTGATGTGTTTCCCAGTCCCATAATTCTTGAAGATTTTGATTGTCAAGTACAGCCAATGTATATTTTCCATTTTCTAAATCATTACCTCTTATAACCCTTAAACTCTTGAGAAAATTAAGGGATATTAATGGAAAGCTTCGGACTATTTTTAAATAACCATCAATTTCTTCAATCATATTTAAATTATCTTCGAGCTCTTTCACCATATTTTTACCACCTCGTATTTGAATTTCAAGACTACCCTTTATATGAGTACATCCACGTAATTTTTGTGCTGTAGCGATACTATCAACACTTGCCCCCGAGCACTCTTTTAAGCAGGGTCCGTCACACTTTTTACAAGAAGCCTTACCGTCTCTTTCTTCATCCATATAACCAGCTGGACACTCAATTACGCAACTATGATTGAACGGTTTATATGGGTAATCTCGTACGTTACCTAATACCTCTAGAGGCTTTTTCATTTTTCTACATTCATTTTCTTGTATGCAACGTCTATTCATAAATTCATAAGTGCCCGTTGGGCAACGTTTAATGCATTGATTTCCCACAACTGTCACTTCTCTACAAACAGTACAATTTTGCGCAGATGACCCACTACACCCTCCTAGACATGAAGAGTGACAGCATTCACCGGACGGACTACAAGCACGATCTCCACATTTTTTATCGCAAACTACAAATATTACAAATTTATTTTATTATTAATATTCAACTAAATACATTTTTTTCATTTTATTTATTTTTTTTCTTTCAATGTAAAAAAAAAAAAAAAACGTCTATTACCTTTTTGACAGTGTTGTCTATTCCAGCAGAGTGTATCGTCCGATTTATCCAGTCGAATTGGGCATTTTTTATCGCACACTGGACAACCATTTTTAGGTTTATTACTCTGGAATTCATATGCATTTTATATACATCAAACGATCGATATACAGTGACAATAAAATTATAATGTCGCGTGTCGATTCTAAAGTATATTAAAAAAAAAAAAAAAAAATTCACCGAACTTTTGTATCATTTTTATTTCAGGTCGTTGACCTAACATCTATGTCGAATTTTTATCCACCGTGGCCACAGTAAATTTGCATAGACTTTGAATATCTGCCAAATAATATTAAAAGCCACCGTTCTACGCCTTCACATTTATCGTTTATCAGTTTGTTATCTTATTAATTCATTCAATTAATTTTGATTGATAAACGAAAATAATTAATGTTATGGTAAATTCATAATGAAAAAAATTGATACTACATTCTGAAACAAAATTATAGTCATACATTTATTATTATTGCGTAATATATATTAATCGACACTGGCGACCAAATAAAAAAAAAAATCAAATTCTCAGAAATACATAAATACGTATGAATAAATCGATATAATATGCCAAAAAGTATATGTATCTGTTTGTTCTTCGATTTACCCATGGCTCATCGTGAATCACGTAAACCGCGCATGATATCTACACGTGACCTCAGTCGCGTTATGATGTCGACATACATTTATGCATACACCAGCACATGTTCACAATCATGTGTGTGATATATGCACGTGCAGTGACGTAGTTGGTGCCGTAGGCGGCCCTGGGCCAATGATCGCAACGCCAGTTCCGGTATAAAAATACGTTGATGACGTTGTTTGTTATTACGCTTTCCGCCTGATTATTATTGCTAATAAAATTTCACTTCAAGTCGCGTGTACTATATATGCAGATAGTAGCTTATTAACCTCTCAACCGTCACTACAAATTCAGCTTTGCATCATTTATGTTAAATAAAAATTATCCACAATGAGCAATTAAATTTATGAGCTATTAAAATACTTTTTATTACTGACTATATATGAATATTTGATTGAGTAGATAATTTTTAATATTTAATATTTATAATATATTGCAATAATATTTTTAATTTAATATAATAAATTGTAATGTTGTTTATATAGGTACTGCCCTGATATTCTTCAGCTCATCTTCGACAATGTTATAACCCAAACACTTTGGTGAGCATTCAAATCAACCGCAAGATGCAACACAACAATAGACAATATAAAAATTGAAAATACAAAACGAAACTGATAGATATAATATTGGTTTTTTATACTTTTGGAATAGACTTTAGCAGTATTTTATTATAATATGTAAGAAAATGAATGCTCGACCATATGTATCATATTCCCAAAATATTTTGATACAAATCACTTGACCTGCCACATAACCCTTCGCTTCCGCCGGATATTTCGTATCCTGGCGCATCTTTTTTCCATTAATATGCGATTAAATAAATTTTTTTATTTCATCATGAGAAAAATTTACAATGGAAAAAAGAAAACGATGGAAAGTAAATAGATGTATAATTTACCGATATAACATTGTGCTCTCCTTTATCAGCTCTTGCAATCATGTCCCAATCAATTGTGTCAACGTAACACAGTGCTGGATTTTTTTCAAATCGAACAGATCCACGAAGAATATCAGTAAGAGAATGTAGCCCAATTTCCTGCAAGTGCATCATCTCGAATGCCACAAGCGCATAGTTAATAAATAGCGAATGTCCACGAATAACCGTTAGATTAGGAAATAATCGACCGAGGCTTCGTAATCCGTTAACTCTGAAAAAAATAAATAAATAAATAAATAAATAAATAAAATATAATCATTATTATCAAATAATTCAAATGTAAATTAATTCATAAATATATTTTTACCTATAGAGCAAAAGATATCCAGTAATCTCAACCAAATCTGGAAATGTAAGATTACTATAAGCTGAATCATCTGCATGGTCAATCAACAGTATTTGAACAAATCCTTCGACTACTCGACAACCTTTTAGCCGTGAAAATTGATTGACACTATTTCTTATGTCTATGCTTTGGCACACTGAAAAAAAAAATAAAAGACAACAAACAAAATTAATTCACAAGTGACATTGAATTATTATATATAAAATCAGTATAATTTATTTTTATCTCTCGATAATATATTGTAAAATAAATAACAACAGCTGATGTAATCAAGGATATAGAGTTAATAATACAACAGTTTATAACATTATATATACATTGCATTATGAGTCATCTGGTGAGAAATACATTTCAAACGGTAAATATACAAGCAGTGTGAGAACTCAGTTCATTAAACAACACAAGTAGTAGGCTGTTCATTCATAATAAAAGTGTACTCGGTCACGCTTGTTGCACTACGGTTTTCTACACATTCTTTCATATATATACAATTCAAATATCAATTTCTATACAAGAATACAAGGAAAAAAATTAAAATTAAAATCAATAAAAAAAAAAAAAAAATTATATATTGATTTTAATTGTATCAACAATATATATTACACATTATTCATGATTATAAATTGATATATTTTTTTTTCATTCATCATCGTATGTCTATATAAACACACCACAATAAATATTCATCAAAGGAGAATGAGGAAAGAAATGAATTGCCGCATAATTCAAAGTGCTTTTGTCTTGCTTGATAGCGGAGCCGAGTTAAGTGCGCATTCCTGACACTGGTCTCAAGGTTGTTGTGCCGATCACCCAAAGGCCGCACCACCACCACCACCACCACCACCATCAACAGCAGCAACATCAGCAGAAGCAGCAGCAGCAGCAGCGGGCGTTGGATTTGACTCTCTCGTGCGCGCTAGCAAACACGATTATTCAACAAGCTGTGTACAAGTCTCTCGCTTTTATATATACATATATAAAGATGTATATACGTGTATAAATTTATATACATATATTCTCGATACATCCTACTACATTCTTCCACGCGAGGACATCAACATCTCCTCTACGTTGTGGTCTCTTTGTCCTCTTTATAATTTTTCAAACAATTTGCCTTTTGATGGCCATGGAACTTTATATACCCGCATCTTTGGTATTGATATTGACATGGCAAATTGTTTCCCATTATAATTATCAACTTTAACATATGTATCACGAGAAAAAGACAATAATAATCCCAATTTTATTGTTGAAATAAAATAAAATACATATAGAAACTTATTTTATTTTGTTTCTTAAAATATTAAATTTATAAAATTTGAGGAGAGAAAGCAAAATTATTTAGACAACGAGGTGTATATTTTACTTTACGACTGTCACTGAATTGATTGTTATTAATTAATCGGACGCCGTCGTGACCACTGATCCCATGACTGGAAACGTAGGAGGTATTATAGACCGTGGGATACTGTATATTCTTCAATTATCGATGACTGACATCGCAATTGGTCAGTTTACATGCTTACATTTAAATTGCTCATACATATATATTTTCAGTATATATATTTTAATGAAGATTATTATTATTCTGCTATATATATATATATACACATAAAGAGAATAATACAATTATTATTTATCTATTTTTTCTTTTTTATAGTGAATAAATTATAATGATTCGTATAAAATGAAATTTATTTGTTTCAAAAAAAAATCGTTTGATATCATGAATAATTGAGGGGCTTTCATGAAGAATGTGTAAGTGAACGAAACGACAATGAGACAGAGCGTCGCGACGTTGATATTATCGTACAAAATGAATTGCATATAAAGGATATTCATTAAAGGACTTTCGTCACGCATATTCCTTTTAAGCGAATAAAAAAAATATCCTGTTTTCAGATAAAATGTTTATAATTCTATACGGATAATAATTTGTTCATGGGAAAAATACGTGTGTAGGTTTAATGAAGATGGTATCAGAATGAATTTATATTGTGAATAGCATTTTTAATGTGAATTAATTATGAAAAACGATATATAATTAAATATCAAGTAATTATATATATTACTATTATCTATTCAACACCTTTTTAAACATAATTAATATATTATTTATTCAATATATACACGGGATTGTTTAAATATATGTCTCTGGTTATATTGTAACAAGATGATATATGGTTTAACGATAGCAATAATTTTTCTTTGAATGAATTATTCTAACTATCAACATAGATATGACGAGACCGGATGAAATCGTTTTGTCGTACCAATGGGATAATGTTAGCCTAGACCTCGTGTGCTATATCATATCGCTCTGCATTCACTGCTTATGTTCCCCACACACCATTCATCATCTTCAGTGCATTCAATATAAACACACAGGATGTTTATATGGCTTGGAATTTATTTTGATAAGAAAAAAAAAAAAGAAGATTAATTTATTAAATGTATCCCAAGCACAATTTTTAATTTGATTAATTGTAATCAAAATTTTCGACAGATTGGTAATTGAATGGCTCCTTTGTGGTTTATTTAATAATGACACAGACGTCACATATTTATGTATATAGTTATGTGCATATATATTTTATTCGTCTCATATATTTTCGATATGATCATTCATTATTCAGACAAACATAATCGCAAGTTGAATAAAATGTTAAAATTCTTATTTTCTACACAAGAGACAATTTATGAATGAAATATCTCACGGTGACCACGCTTTTTATTCTTTCAATAAGTTATATATTGATAATTTAATTTATCACATCCATTTTTATTGTGACCCTCACACACCGATAAACCTCATATTTCGATATACTTTTGCTCGAATATAAATATATATATATAATAATAATATTAAAATCGACAAAGCGATAAGTGGCGCTCGTTAAAAATAGTTTGGACTTTATTCTACAATTGTATAACTGGTATGAATTTTCGTGCGATAATATATAACTTGAATAGAAGTTAGGTACCATGGTATTTGAATTAAATTTAAAAAATGTCTAAAATTATCCGCAGATGTTTTATAAACTGAGTATGATAGTAATACATATTTCGATTATACATATAAAAAAAAAAAAAAAAAATAAGAGAATAAAATTCATTGGACAAAAATATAATTACCTATCTAACCTTGAAAGACAAATATCGTCGTATTGAATGTATATATACAAGTATAAAAATAAAAAACAAGAATCAACTGCAATTGTATGGCTTATTTACTATTGATAAGGTCTTTATGGACTTGACAATGCGTAGAAAATAATACAATAAATAGATTTTACAGCGACTAGTTATTTAAGTGATTTGAAAACATAATTACATGCACGTCACACGTAACTATTAATATTATTAATATTATTAACAATCCTTTGTGTATTTAGGTCTCTCACCTTCTCCTCTGGAGGAATTGGTGTATCTCCCAATTGAGGGAATTGTCATTTCGGCAAGGCCAGCAGCAATGACAGAAAATAGAATAATAGCAATCCAAATGAAGCTTGGCCAAGTAATTTTTCCGCCACAACATCTCCATCGCACAACACTCGATGCACATTTCGTTGTTCTACACTCATTTAATGATCGCCATGAATATTGGCGTTTAATCATCGTTCTTTCATCACATAACCAATCAACATTTTCACTGCACTTTTCACTTATGATTAATTCATCATTATTGATATCAATCATTGATGTCAATGTGATGTTTGGTTCACCTCGAAGACGGTCACAGAGTTTACATTTATTGTTTAGGCTCATTGGTATCTCTGAGCAAACAAGGCAATTTGGACACCCGAGTGTGATCATTATTTTATCTCTCTTTTGTTTTTTATATTCGTTGGAAGACTCCATTGAAGTGAGGTTATATGTGTGCTGGTAATTGTTTTTTTATCTTTATGTACACTTTTACCGCTATTTTGTAATTTTTTTTTTTTATTCTTTTCTGTTCTTTTTTTATTTCGCCGACACGACAATGCCTCACCGCCGATGTACAGTCCGTAAACACTGTCGATTAATATTATACATCGCGCACAGCGACACTACACATTTGCGTTACCGCATTTTTAATAATATTGTGGCGGACGATACCGCATCATGATTAAATAATTCTTCAAGAAAAATTGATTCCCATGCTCACGAAACATTCCATTGACTGTGGGATTTTTTTTTTCATGTAAATAATAAACGTTGTTTTGTGAGAATTGTCACGCTGTGCGACAGCCAGTACTCCCTCCATAGAACCATTCCAATTGACTGTGATTAAAGCATGAAATTTTAGAGAAAGAATTTCACCATGAATTTTAACGTGAGTTATGTCATCATTCTCCTTGAATCCTGTAACACAAAAATTAAAATATTATGATTAGATATTTCTAATAAATAAATAATATTCTTAGATAATTAGCTTTATAAATAAATTAATGACTATCGGAAAACGTGAAATTTAAATGAAGTGGTTAGATAATATTGATTGGTAATAAATAACACAAACGATTGTGTTGTTTATTACAAATCTCTACACGTAATATTTTACTGATTCTCATCAGTATAAAATATTTGATCACGTAAACGTGTTTACGATGTGTTTTACGACTAAAGTTACACTCTCTCTCTCTCTGTTCATAACCAATACATGACGAAGAAAAAAGAAAAAAACAATAGACACAAATGTGGAAGTGCATTAAAAAATAAAAAATCATAAACATATTATGTGACAATTTAAACGATTTACGTGTTTCAAATATATACCCTTGTGTTTAATAACAACTGCACGTGAGAATTGAGAGCATTATACTGAGATAATTCAAGGCTATTTCACGTAAACTCTTTATATAATAACATAACAAATATATATCTGGCCATATGTCCACTTATTTCATATATCATTTATAATACAATAATAAATAATAAAAAACCAAGTATTGCCAATTATTTCTTTACATTGTATAAAATAATAAATATATAATTTATAAAATGACACACTGATGATTAGCCACATAAAATTTATTTAATAATGACAACGACACATAACAACTCTAGAATTTTCGGGTCGTTTTTACACATTACTAACGCGTAACTGACAATGCAAGCACTTAAAATCAGCATGATTGAGGACTATATACAATTCACGAAGTACTATATTACCATGATTATTTACCACTACTTTTATTTCGATATAATATCACAATTTTACATGCATTGTATATGATGAATAAAATATATACACAGTGGCAAGTCACCATCAAGCTTATATGTATTTCGTTTTTGGCACAGTGCCCCGCGCTTTCTGATCCTTCTCTTTTTCATTTACCATTTGTGATCGCGTCTTTATGGCTCCGACAGGTCGATCAAGTGTGGGGAAATTCAGTAGGAGGGAATAATAATAAAAAAAAATAAATAAATAATGGGGAGGCGACATGAACTGCGCGACAAGAATTGTCGAGACGAGGGTCAACTAGCATCATTTAATTAAACATAAATTTTTTTCAATAACAAGCGATAATTAATTTATTGGATTTGTGTGGGTCAGAAACATCGGCAATAATCGACGGTGCCTATAAAGGCATGCGGGTTTGAATTTATTCCGAGCGTTCAATTAAATCTCACGCTGTTGAACGTAAATAGTTTAATACAATTAATATAGGGCAGAAATATGTGCAATAATTTGTTGCTGTAGATAAAATAAAAGATCCGATATTGATAACTATTGTTATTCTTAATAATTTATGTTGAGTGCGGGTATACATAACAATATAACAATAATAATTAACAAAGCTGGTGGGTAATTTATAAATTGTTTCATATTTTATATAATTTATTTGTCTGCTTTGACGTAAAACAAAAAAAAAAAAACATTAATGCCAACAATTTTATGCAGTTTAAACAATTTTATAGTTTATTTCAATGTTATTGTTATGTTGTATAACGTTTGATGATTTTGCCAAAACTAATAAATGTCTACGAAACGAAAAAGTAATACTAAATGCGCAATAAAAAAAAATGTATGTAGTAGTAAAATGTATATTAAATTTTGGTTAAATAATATTAATTATAATGAATGAATGTTGAATAAATTATGTAAAAATTTATGATAACGCCTCTTTATTATAATCGATTATTATCTTGAGAAACGTTTCATCAATAATTATTATTTCTCACGAGCATCTTTGGCCTCGCAATGTTTATTTCTCATACTCAACTTTTAATATCGTCATCACGCTCGATACAATTGAAATTGATAACGATTTATACATATAATAATAGTAATAAATATACGTATGTAAATTTATTATGAATCTACGTATAGATATTATTGACTATTTGATCTGTTGTGGCCCAATGTCAGACAATTAACTTTTGCGTTGGCGTTATAGTATTTAATTTATCTGTTGACTTGGACGAAAATAAGTTCTACATAAAATCAAATTTCAAATTATTTATCTTATTCATTTATTCATAAGTTCTGTATATTCAAAAATAATTCGAGATACTAAAATACCCATCTTTATTTTGTCTTTATTCTTGTAACAATAACTATATTGTATTCCATTATTTCTATTCATAAATCTAT
The DNA here is from genome assembly GCA_918226075.1 of Microctonus brassicae. Taxonomy (NCBI): domain Eukaryota; kingdom Metazoa; phylum Arthropoda; class Insecta; order Hymenoptera; family Braconidae; genus Microctonus; species Microctonus brassicae. Next base: position 3,672,731 of record OW445491.1, on the reverse strand, counting down.
TTCGATTTGTCTCTAAAAGTGACAACTTCATTATTGACAACTGCTGCTACCTATATAATCATGTCGTAAATAAATAATACAAGAAAGGAACATGAAGGGATGCATTATAGGTTTTGCTTTTGTCATTTCAACTTCAATGTATCAAACGTATATATTTTGATTTGTAAATATAAATCTTTATACATATTTATATGTATATAAGTAATGCTCTTCTGCATGATATATCTTTTCATTTGGATGTTTGGTGAATATAGTGGTAAGAAAGCAAAGGGAAAATAGAGAGAAAGAGAAAAGAATATTTTGCGGCTGGGAATTTTAGCGAGAAATGGGACGCTCAATAAAACTATGACGCGCGAGCGTAGACAAGTCACACGAGTGCCCTGGCTAAATTGATTTCTCACAGGAAATGTCTCTTGGCCTATAATATCATTTTTCCGTCTACTATGTATGTATGTATGTATGTATGTATGTGTATATATAGATATGTCCTGCTAGATCTGTTTATAGAATTGACCCGTTCCTCACTGTGTCTGTTGCTCTTAAATTTTGAGCATAAGAGAGAGGGACGATGAAATATAGAGATAAAAATATATAAATGAAAATATCTTGATATAATTGGCTTATAAAAAAAAAAAAATAAAATGATAAAATAAAAATAAACATAGCACGATTGAATAAAAATAAAAAAGAAAAAAAAATTCTGCATAAATATTAAATATATATTTGCGTTTTTTTTTTAATTTATACATATAAATATTTATTATTATTTCTTCCCATCATATGAAATTCATACCTGTTAAAATTATTTCAATTACACGTACATCATGACATGATCGATTTACATTTAAATAAAATTGTTAAATGCTATGGGTGTCATAATGATGAATTAAAAATAAAATTAAACATCTCATTCATAATTAAAATAAAAAAACAAAAAAAAAAAAATATATTATAAAAATAATCGTAAATAACACAATTTAACGGTTGGAATATTTTGTTCACTGTGCGAAAATTATATTAATAAATTAAACTAAAACAAAATTGATTGATTGAAGATGAAATTTTCGTTGATGAATATAAAATAAAATAAGAAGAAGAAAAAAAAAAAATCAATGATAATTAGCAAATACCGAATATTGAATTTAATAAGTTCAATGTCCTCGATAAAATCACCACCGTGAATTTTGCTACAATACGAGTCTAGTCTGTCTAACGCCAGTATATTGCGCGTAATGATGGTGCTGCTGCGCGCGTACCGTATAGTAGTAGCAGCATCGAAACGCCGGGACAACACTGAATGGAACGAGATGATGGTCGATACTCTCGCCCCCTTGCCTTCATCGTGAACCGCGCGCTCTTCCTTCTTCCCGCCGTGCTTACGTTTACTAGCAAAATATATTCTCTCGCTCTTTATTTTATCTATACCTTATTCACTCACTCCTCTTTTACAACTCCCTTCTTTTTCGCATTCACTCTCCCGTTACACCGCGCGCCGTTGCCCGGTCAACGTCAAAACCCCCGGCCAATCATCGTTCACTACAGAATACGCGCATTTTATCTGTGTACGTACATTTTACGAGGGCTGCAGAAGCAGCAGCAGCACCACCACCACCAACAGCAGCATAGTAGTAAATGCACGAAGCACCCACGGTGATGGTTCTGCATTCATGCATTTTAGGGCGAGTGTGGATGACTATAAGGACGACAGTAAACGTGAATAATAATCGCGGTAAAGCAAATGAAGGCAAGAGAAGACACGACACGAATAAAACCGCGAAAATTCGTTACAAGAATATTTTTTTCAGATATAATTTTGAGATTTAACCGAAAGTTATTCTCTTTTTCTTCATATACATAGTTGGATATATGAATGGTACTGGTAAAATAAAGATCAAATAAAATATTTTGTGATAATATATCACTGAAATATAAGAAAATTATTTCCCGGATGTGAACCACTGAATGTTGTCGAACCCGACTGGCTCCAGTGCTCGTGAACTGGGGTCGGCCAAACTCGGTAGCTCTCGGGCCCGCGCATTTCTCATTTCTTTATCTACATATGTATTTTTTTATGTATATATTATACATATACAATTATTAAAACTTCATTAAGCTTTAGTTATTGTTGTATTCAACGAAATTAATGACGCTGAGAGATAATTAACAATATTCTTCATCTATTTTTCGCAATTGATAAATAAATTATTCAGGTTACTTTGTAGTTTATTATTGGCATTGCAAATGAAGAGGAAGCACACGCAGTAAAATTTTTCTTTCCCTGATACCACGTTATTATTGAGTGTAATTTAAATATATGTAATATATTATAATTAAATAAATTATCTCTGTTATACATTTCAAAAATTAATTATGAAAATATTTTGGGTGTAATGTTATGAATTAGCTTGAATTAATAGAATGAAAAATAATTTTTATTTAAATTTGATTTATATATAAATATTGTTTGTGTATATTAAGCGAATTAATATTTAGTGAATTACGTAAATTGAGGGTTTGCATTGGTACATGCAATAACATAGCAATAATGAGAACCTCTGTCGTCTGAGGGTGGTTGAGTGAACCAGGGCGTGGGTGGATTATGCAAGTGATGGTGGGGCTAGCTAGTACAGTTGGTGGAGGTATAGAGGAGAAGAAGAAGAAGAAGAAGACGACGACGAAGAAGAGAGAAAAGAGGGTGAATTTACAGTGCAGAGGTGATACTAGTATGTGTGGTACTACACCGCAGTATAAGGGAAGTTGAAGTCGATCGATGCCGGCCAAAACATCGCCACATGCCCAAGTTGTTCTCGCGCGACAAACTATCGTTAACAACAGACAACGAGAACGACGCGACAATGTTGCACTCAAATTGCAATTCACGATTGATATTTTGTCGCACAATATTGCGCAATCAGTCACGATATAGTCGTAATATTCAAGTAATTTTATAAAATTACTAGCTAACCCGGCAAACTTTATTTTGCCATATAAATTATTTCTAGTGAATATTTTGATAGTTAAATTATTACTATATAAAAAAATATAAAAATTCTAGCTGACCCGGCAAACGTTATTTTGCCGTATAAATTATTTCTAGTGAATATTTAGGCTGTTAAATTATTATTAAAAAAATATAAAAATATTTGGTAGTTAAAAAAAAAAAAAAAAAAAAAAAAAAAAAAAAAAAAAAAAAAAGGAATTATTACAGTACTAATATCGCTATTAAAAAATGAGGGTTCATGATAGAAGGGTGAAAATTAGGGGTTATATGTATTTTTAATGCCAAATCACAACAAAATAAAAATAAAAAATTTTGCCTAAAAAATAAAAAATAAATTTTTGGGGTGGGCCGCCCTTATCACTTAGGGGTACAAGACATAGTTTACAGGATATTCTCAGACCTATCAAATATACAGAAAAAATTTCATAAAAATCGGTCAAGCCGTTTCGAAGGAGTTTGCAGGTTACAAACAATAATATTTCATGGACGTTCAATAAATAATAATTATTTTCTCCCTTGAAATAAACAAATGAATAAATTACTAATATACGTAAATATAATAAAATATATTATAATATAATTATATTCATATTTATTATCAACTTTATTTGCCCTTGCTCTACTAATATTATATCGATTTCAATTCTCTATGGGTTTATTTACCAATTATATATTTATTACATGAGAGTATATGTATAGATTATTGAGGTAAAGAGAATGTTTAATCACACTGGGATTACGCGATTCATCGTGACACTACTAGTTTATCGGCTATGACGCATTTGCAAACTTATCAACGAGAGAACGTTTGCACGCATGCGTTAGATAAGTATATACGTGCAATTGTCATTCGAAGAAACGTTTTCCGGGCGCGTGAACTCGAATGTTGTTCATATCGATGGAAAATTTAATGTAAGTGTAGATAATTAATAGTGACGCACTGTATTATATACCACAAACTAAATAAATATTTTTTTTTACCTATAATCGTTAAAGTTTTTTTTTAATAAAACAAAAAAAAAAAAAAAGTAATAAATGAAGTTTTTTGTGCAGCTGTTTATCTTCCAAAAGATATTTATCAAAAGTATTCTTGTGTCATCGTATCAAACTTTTCGAAGAAATATTTGATCACGAACGTTCAATAAATAATAATTATTTTCTCCCTTGAAATAATAAAAATAGATTCAACACATATTTAACAACGTTAAAAATAAAAAAAATAATTAGTCATTAAACACCACACATGGAATGAAAAAAAAAATAATTCCTCACCCTTAAAATCAAATAGTTGAAAGTATAATTAATCAAATATTATTTTGTCAGTAGTTCGGTATAGATATATTCACGACAAGTACACATATCAATTAAATCATTGTTAGTACTTGTATTATTTTTGGTTAACACCCAATATTTACTCTGCAATCGGATCAACAAGTTTGCACAGACGTTAATTAAGAATCGACATATACTATAACACACTCTAATAAGCATGCGATAGTAGGTACAAGGGTGGGAAGACTGAACGACAAAACATAGCGAAACGATAATGTGCAAAACTATACAGACATGCGCCGCCGGTTTTTACGTACATATACAAACATATCTGTATACATTATAACAAAAAATAATATAAGCGAATCCCGAGACAGCATATTGTTACATATAACTATATGATTATAAAGGATTGACTACGAAAAGAGGGATAAAACAGTGCGCAATAAGTAAAGCACAAATATTGTTGATGTATTTTGTCCCCTATGAATATATCTCTATACTGGAACTACTGTCAATGACACTATACCACTGATAATAATCAAAAGTTTAAATTAAAATAATTGTGAATCATTATATATATAAATAAATAATAATAATAGTTGTCTTGAATTTTTTATAAGATTATATAATAGTCAATGGATCACTTTGGGATCATATAAAGCTCGTGAATAAATGATGCTGAGATTTTCATCAAGTTCTGAGGTCGAATGTGGGCGTAGTTATTTCTCTTTCTGCACCCCACAATATATTTATCTAGACTATCTTCCCACGACCAAATCATACTTTCTATTATACTGCCAATGAAGTTTTGATCTTTATTAATGTGGGAATATATGTATTTCAAATATTTATAGATATTTTTTAGGGGATAAATTTGTATAGACATATATACCAAAGAGAAAGTAATGAAAAATATATGCGTGTATTTATAGGTAAAGTCCTTTCCCTTATAACGAAAACTTGTTCAATCAGGTTCCACTTGGCAATATGAAGCAGTAGCTTAAGTTGATAAACTTGTATCAACAATTTATAATTATCAATAAAAAATTCGCGTCACTCATAAAAAAAAATATTATATGTGGAGTCCCTACGCGCAGATGAAGTGAATTGAAAATATCAAAAAATATTTTAATAGAATCTCGAACAGTAAACACCACAGATTTTAAATTGACATTAAAATAAATCAACATAAGACGCTTCATTTGTTTATTCCCTCATCAAACAGTAGCATCAAACATTTAACACAACCATTTCCAAAGTCGATTAAGAAGTTTCACTTCAATAATTATTAATATTATTTACTTGTCATAAGAATTTTTCTATTGATTAAATTATAAAACAAATCAATTTGTTAAAATGTTTGTGGTCTCGATTTGACAGTTTCCACATGACATTTTTGTGTGAATTTAAAAAAAAAAAATCTTCACATTAAATTTAAATACCCGTGATAAACATAAAAGAGTATCATTATACAAGGTAATAAAGAAAAAAGGGTATAATGCCATTATGTATATAAATATGTATATAGAATATAGATGGATATATATTTGTGTGTGCGAGAGAACGTGCACTATACTAGGTCCCAACTGGCATGCACAAGTAAATGATGGTATGGGGATATAGGCTGAGAGAATGGACGTGGTGAAGTAGTGTATGCATGTGTATCGTGGTAAAATCATGGCGAGAGGGTAGAGGAAAGGAATGGAGAAGGGACTGAGAGACGAGACGGCCAGACTACGTCGGTCATTGACTACACAAAAATATCCTGGAATGCATGTAGTATATATCTACCGCGAGACGACACTTTGTAACTCTTGCTAACATCTTCAACATGCAACAAGAGTTCACAGGACTTTGTGTGCAGTCACTTTGATGATGACACTTAGCTAGCATACATATATGCATTTATGTATATACAGGTTATACATATGGCAATTAGGTAGCTTTGCCAGCGTACATTGATCTTCTATATTGAATGTATCAATAGTAACAACATTTATTTTTAACCGTACAACCATTTAACTGAGCAAAAAGTTTGTCACGGCTTTGTCTTTATCTAGAACACTTGAGAAAGTTTGTTCTATTGATGCCGACGACATTACTATCCAGATTTTATATGCTTTAAACATACATAGAGGCTGTGGATATAACGATAAAACGATATCGTGATTAAATACTTTATAAAAGAATTTTTATTTCTTGAGTATTGCGACGGTTTTTTTTTTTTTTTTTTTGTGGATTTACACATATCTATTCGACGACACTACGAAATAAATAATGTGTGACTCATTTATATTCATTTATTTTAATTTTATACGATGTTTGATTTGTTAATGATAAAAGAGCTATCAGATATTTATTCATTTTTTGATAATATTTGTTGATTTTTTTATGAATTCAAGGCAACAAATAAATCATATTGATGCCAAAATAAATATTAAAAATTGTATAAAGACAAAGACCAAATGCCTTTGTCTTTGGCAATTTTATATAGTTATGATGACATATAATGATGCCATGTATCACAAATAATGGCAGTGAGTTCTTAAAATATCTCTCGCCTAGTTATGTATACATACATAGTAACAATATAAACGGTGGAGGTTGAAGAGGAATAAAATAAGTTGGCGAATGCGATAATATATAAAAATAATTATAATGAATGATAAATCTGTGAGTATGTACATATTATTGGATAGAAAAAAAAGTTTACTCACCACAATCCACAGCACGCCACGGCGGGTTCCAAAAATTTATCGCCAAACTCAAACGACATGGATGAAATACACTGCTTCAATACAATGTGAAGACCACTTATTATCCAACATAAAATTAATGCCAGCTTATACAATGTAAAATGAGACTTTTATAATATGAAATTATTATGAAATACACATATAAATACGGTAATTTAGCGGTAGACAACTGGCACAATACACAATACACAAGTTGTTTACTACAGCCGCACTAAACACCACACGCCATGCTCCGTAAGTCTGTCGTGGCTTCGTGTCCATTCGTTTGTCTCCGTTTCTACTCCGAATATTCCCAAGCAAAACAAGACTCTGCGCACAATATTACTGCGCACCGGTGGATTTTCTCTGGACAAAAAATTTTTTTCCCGGAGAATTTATACAGATTTTTCAAACTTGTTGTTTTATAATGTTATGATTCTTGTCATTATTGTTGGTATTTTCTTATTAAATTATACAATATTGTTGTGGAGCAGTTGTTAGGACCAAAAAATGGACAGGTCATTGGTCGCCATGCGGCTTATATTGTGTTTAATGGCGCTTGGGTCAGTGTCGGTAACAATTTAATTTGAAAAATAGATTTTTATTGCCCTCTATAGTCTTTTTACAAGAACTAATGCTGTGGAAAATCTTCATTTATCGACAGTAGTTACTATAATTCAAAAAATATTTTTTTTTTCATTTGGCACCACTGTTGTGTACCCACACTTTGGCACTTGCCACTTGGTAATTTGTGTATGCGTAAATATACGAAGTCAAAAGTGAGAACAAAGTATTTTGTTTTTTAGTATAAATAAAATATTATATTAATATAAAAAAAATATAAAATAAATAGATAATCACAATGGCACTATTCGAAACATTGAGAAATGATTTTAGTGTAAGTATTACTTATATTTTGTATTTTTTTTCCAGCATTTCCAATTGCATGATATTTTGGAGGTTATGTTACATTATCAATATATAAAATTGACTTTTTTTTTTTTAGGATTTTGTGCAACAATGTTTAAAATCGTCGGATATCACAACGTTTCAAAAAAAGTGTACAGAAGCTTGTTCCAATGAAGCAGACAGAAAAGCTGCTATTGATCTAGCTTTACGAGACATTTTGTTGGTGACTCTTAGTGATGATACACCAGACAAGGTAGCTGCACTTGAATCATATATTACAATTACAATTGAGCTGTGCAGAAAAGATTTGGCTACGGCTAGTTTACCTGTTATGCTATTAAGTGATATTTTTGATGCGATGACTTTGGATAAATGTGAAATGCTATTTACTTTTGTCGAGAACAATGTCACTGTGTGGAAAGAAGATTTATTTTTCAGTGCTTGTAAAAATAATTTATTGAGAATGTGTAATGATTTACTGCGACGATTGTCACGGTCACAGCAAACTGTTTTTTGTGGGAGAATTCTCTTGTTTCTTGCGAAATTTTTTCCATTTTCTGAGAGGTCTGGATTGAATATTGTGAGCGAATTCAATTTGGATAATCATACTGTGTTTGGTGATGAAAAAATTGAGGAAAATTTAGGAGAGCCAATGGAAGAAGATGACAAAATTGAGAATAAAATACAAATTGATTATAATTTGTATCGAAAGTTTTGGGCTTTACAAGATTTTTTTCGAAATCCAAACCAGTGCTATAATAAAATACACTGGAAAGTTTTTTCTGCAGTAAGTATAAATATCTTATATTTTTTATTCTAATCATGAAAATAATGGATATATTTTTATTTAATATTCATTTACTCACAGCATGCTACAAGTGTCCTTTCTGCATTTTCGTCATTTAAATTGGAAGAACAGCGTTCCTGTACCACAAGTGAAGGAAAAAAAGATAAAACTATGGAAACTACCTACAAAGAAACGCATTATTTTGCAAAATATTTGACAAATCAGAAATTACTTGAACTACAATTGTCTGATTCGAATTTCCGTCGATATGTATTACTTCAATTTTTAATTCTATTTCAATACCTCAATAGTACAGTAAAATTCAAAGCGTAAGTATTGACAAAATTATAATTTGAAAAATATGTAAAATCGTTGGATTTATTATGTAAATCAATTAAATTTAATTTTCCTCTAGAGAAACTCATGAATTAAAACCTGATCAAGTAGATTATGTGAAAACAGTAACAGATCAAGTATATGCATTGTTGGCTGAAACTCCACCGGATGGTCGTGCGTTTGCGGAGACTGTAGAAAATATTTTAAAACGTGAAGAACATTGGAATGCTTGGAAAAATGACGGATGTCCAGCATTCAAAAGACCAGCACAAGAATCTGGTGAAAATGATGAGCCAAGAAAACCAAAGAGACTCAAACGTCGTATTGGTGATATGATTCGTGATGCACAATCCAGTGGAAAATACCAAATGGGCAGGTGAGTCACATTAACTATCATATTTCCTGCTATATTAAACTTGAAAAAAAAAAAAATTAAATATGTATAATAATTTCTTTAGTCCTGAACTCACGAAATTGTGGAATCTCTGTCCGAATAATTTGGAGGCGTGTAAATCAAAGGAACGTGATTTTTTACCATCTCTAGAAACGTATTTTGAGGAGGCCGTTATGCAATTAGATCCAGCGGCCATGGTCGATAATGAATACAAGTAAGTTGTGAAATAATCTCAGGCGGAAAATAATAATTATTATATTATTTATGGTTTTGTTATTTTTATTATTGTAGAAAAGTTAATGACGGTAACTTTGGATGGAGAGCACTACGATTATTAGCCAGACGAAGTCCTCATTTTTTTGTCCATGGAAATTATCCAATCAATAAATTACCGGAATACCTTGAAACCATGATAAAAAAAATTGCTAAAGATCGACCGGTAAACGACTGAAATAAATATATAATATAAATTTAATAAATTCAACGTTGCATTTATAATTCGATAATAAATTTAAAAATTTATAGCAACTTCAAACAGACGTAAAAGCAGATGCCGACGAAACTCCACCGACTGATTCTAACGAGCAAGAATTCAATGATGATGTATTGAAACAAGATTCTGATCAGGTGGAATCTGAAAATGCTGATAATAAAACCGGTAAATTAAATCCAGTAAGTGGGGAAATGATTGCTAAACTTTCAGAGGTTTTAAAAGGCGATTGGGAGAAGTTGGCGACTAAACTTGGATATGCACAAGATGAGGTATGGATAATGAATAAATTTATAATAAATATCTATTAATGGATAATATAATTGAATTGTTTTTTCTTGCAGATTGAATTTTTTCGGGGAAAACCAACGCAATTTGAACAATGTAAAACTATGTTGGAGATATGGGCAGATGCTGATGAAGATGCGTCAGTTGAAAATCTTGCATATATATTAGAAGGTTTAAACTTTACTGAAGCTGTGACAATGTTGAAATCTTAATTGTAGAATCTGAAATAAAATCATTTTATATTTTCCATCAAACCAAGTTTTTGAATAATTTATAATTATCCTGTATAAATTGTGACCTAATTTCGACATATCAACAAAAATAATTTGTCTTTTTTTTTTTTTTTTATTGAGAAATACATTAATAAAGTGTATAAATAATATAAAATGTCTTAACTCAATTGCGTCTGAGGCAAAATAATACTAAATCAGAATTACCGTTATATCTTCACCCAATTTTTTTTTCTTGCATGTGACAATAACAATTTAAATACTTATTTAACTTTATTTTTCTTCCAAAAGATATTAATTAATTATTATGCAAGCTCGCTATACATCGAGTTATTGATAACTAATATTAATTTCATTTTACGTATAGATATCGCGGCGAATCAAAGACAAAGAAACATTATCAACACTTTTTTTTTAACATACATTCTAATCTTACATAAATTTAAAAATTGTTTATCATACTCACGGTTATTATACATCAAGTGGCAGTACTTAAACAAATATATAAGTCGTTCTCACACATATATTATCATTAGAGCTAGATTCAAGAATGGCAATATTGAATTGGGCTATTTGAAATTCATGGAATTTTACAATATTCAACAAATACATTTAATAATTTACGTATGTATTTAAATATAAATTTTCTATTGAGGCCAAACATTTTGTTGAACAATCATGTCAGTCATCCATTTGAGAAATTGAGAGATTTATCATTACGAATTGATTTTTGTAAATTAAATGATTACGATTATATATAAATGTAAAGTGATATGGATTGATGTGTTTATGTGCCGTAACAAACTTTGAAGCTTATCAGTCTTTTCAGTAGAATTCTCAACACTCAACTTCAAAGTAATATTTATCAATTTATGCTGTGTAAATATAATGAATAATAATAACGCATTCACACAGAAATTATTAAACATATTTTGGTGTTGGAGTATTAAAATTTGATACTGATATTGGCCGAAATTGGGAGATGGTAACTTGATTCAATGCTAATTAATTTATGTTTTAATATCATATAATTAATTTCTATCAACAAATTAATTTCTCATAGTATAATCAAGATAGTCTTGATATTCATCCTCTGATAAATCGTCATGTTGGCTGATTTTATTAGTATTATCTAAACTTCGTCGTCTTCTAACTGTTTCGCTTGTTACCTCTATGCATAATAAAGCGAATTTTTTATCGCAAGCATAGCGTGCTTCCTCTAATAATCTTCCTCTTGTAATTGGTGATCCCAATCCATAACGATCAGAGCTCCCAGAGTTCCAAGCATCGCAATAAGTATCCATTGCACGGTCACCAAGCTTGTGGGAACCGTGCCAAACTATCTTTTCAGGCCTGAAAGATTTCATAATTTATAATAAAACAATTATCATTATTATAATATTATATATTAATAATAATTATTCATACCATGTTAAATCAGTGAGGATATTTTTTCCATTAAAGCTGTAAATTCGTGGATTTTGTGAAAAATAGGCACCATTCCCGTTAAATATCTCCTTCCAAGAATTGAATAGTACATCACCTTTAATATTTACTATTGGTAAATCTCTATCACCTAATCGAACAATGCTATCGACATTTTGTACTCTTGAACTGAGAAAAGCTCGGAAAGTTCCTCGTAAACCTGCTCGTTTTGCTTGTCGATAACAGGCGTAATCGGCTCCGCTTAAACCATGCATATCACCAGTTGTGGGTTCATTTAATGCAGCCATACGTAACTGCAATGACAGATAACAAAATTATTTAAATGTACATGTATTTCATTTTATGGTTATTTCTGACAGTAAATTATTATTGATATCGATATCATATTTAATCCATAAACTATTATTGAAATGAACAAATAAATTTTACCTTCTTTGGATACCACTGCAGCACAAAACATTCATGAATTGTTATTTTTTTATTTACAATTTATATAAAATTAATGAATGGTAAAAATAGAAGAAAAAAAATATATACGCTTACCCCTATGCCATCGGCTTTTATTGGTATTTGATTAATAAGATTGGAAGCTTCCAGCGGTGGATTTACTGGCGGTGGAACGGTGGTTGGTGGTGTGGGAGTAGATATTGGTAGTAAAGTTCCGAGCTGATAAATTTAATAGGATTCATTTGTATACGAGAAATCAATAAAAATGATATTGTTATTTAGTATTGTCATTTATATACTCACGGCAATATATTGCCATCCATTGTTTACTCGTACTAACAATGCTTCCTCGTCAATGATGTAGGCAAGTGTTCCAACTGGACTAACACTTGACATCTATAAACAAATTAGTTGAACATATTATATTCGAACGTTTAGAAATATTATTTATATATTTATTTCTCAATAATACCTTTGTCATTGCTTCGGTATTTTGGAATGTTACAGCACCTGGAACAATTTTTGTTCCACTTTCATACGGTCCTCTTGTTACTGTAGCACCTGCGCCTATTTGAGTATGAATAAATTATTTAATGGGAATAATAGGAAAGCGCAGAGATCTAATTTAATAATAACGTCATTATGTGTGAACAAATTTATAATTGCCACCGTCTCACCTAAATGTTCTTTTAATTCTTTCAATTGTTTCAATTCTTGAATTACTTTCAATTCATCAAGACTAGTTCGCACTCCTTGTAGCGTGTAATAAATCATCATTTTTATTTCTCCCATCGGAATATTTTAAGCTATGAATAATATAATATAATTGACGTACCTTGACGCGAGCTGTAATAATCTTTTTCTCCGAATATATGACTCCTTCCGACTCCCGGTTCGCCTTTCTGACCTATTAAAGAGAGCCCCGGTGGGCCTGGTGGTCCGGGAGGACCTCTTGAACCATCTCTACCAGGCAATCCTGGACTTCCGGGAAATCCATCAGATCCTTTTTCTCCTTTCACCTACAAAGATTTTGCTTTATCATTCTATTATTTTGTTCTAAATAATATGAATATAAAATTATGAGCAACCCAAAAATTCATTTATATTCTTTTTTTTTTTTTTGCGCAATTACGTTTGTTTACGCGATTTCAATTTTATTGAACACAAAAAATATCTCAAATAATATTCCGTTGTTTTTTTCATCGAATATTTTATTCAATTATCCTTGTGAATTTTATGCAATAGTTTATTATATAAAAAAATAATTGAATTTCATTTGTATAAAATATATAATACCGCGTGTGGACTTACAAAATTTCCAATGTCCAGCAGCGAACCAGCATCACCTTTATCACCTTTGGGTCCCGCGGGGCCTGGACTTCCGGGTGAACCAGATGGTCCCGCTCGGCCCTAATGAAGCAATATACAAATTCATTAATGAAATATTGTGCTACAAAATACCACCGTTCATTTGCCCACCTTGTGAGAATTGATCTATTCATGAGAGCATTGAAAAGAGAAAAAAAAATAGACACAAAATCACAGTAGCATAATTAATAAAACGCAAATTAAATAATATGAATATAAAAAAATTACCGGCCATCCAGGAAGTCCTATTTCTCCAGCTATTCCTGATTTTCCAGGCGGTCCCATTGGTCCAGGTGGTCCAGGCCGACCTCTTCTTCCTCTTTTGCCTTCATTACCTTTTTCCCCTTTGATCGTAACATAATCTGCAGCTCCAGCGAAAGCTGTCACACCTGGTGGACCTCGCTCTCCACGTTCACCTTTACTTCCTGGTGTACCAGGAATTGCCACACCATCTTTTCCTGGTTCACCTTTATCACCTTGAGGACCTTGAGCTCCATTAACACCTGGGACTCCACTTGGTCCACTATCACCACGGTCGCCCTTTTCCCCTTTCATACCAATTTCACCCTTGTATCCTCGCACACCGGGTTCACCTTTCTCAATTTTACTCTCCAGATCTATTAAAAAGTTTTACATTTTCTTTAAATAAAATCAATAAATGTGTCTTGCTGCGTTCAAACAATTACAAAAATTTACCTGAAGTACTTTTACTAGATCCGCCAATTGTGACAGGCCCTGGCGGACCTGGTGGTCCTTGTTTTCCCTCTGGACCAATGTCACCTTTTCCACCTTTTTCAGCGGGTCTACCATTTTCTCCTGGAGCTCCAGGAACACCGGGAGTACCTGGTGCACCTGGTTCACCCTTAAAACCTTGGATTCCACGAGATCCTTCCTTACCATGATCACCTTTTGCACCTTTCAGACCTTGTTCACCTCTCGTTCCTTTAGCACCTGTTATTCCAGCCTCGCCTCTTGGTCCAGGTGTACCTGGAATACCAGCAGCACCTTTTTCACCTGGTAGTCCAGGTCGCATTGTGATACCATCCTAAAATAAAAATAATTAAATTTTTAATTTTCACATGATTAGTAGTTTTTTATGAACAGTGATGGAGGAGCACATGATGCATTTATTGGTGGTCATTATTGATTATTTGATAGCTATATTTGTACTTACTCGTGGTATGCCGCGCGGAATCCAAATTGACTGCATGGGAATGTTACAAGCAACCAGAAATTAATTTCGCAATACAATTAAAGTAATTATTTTTAATTTAATTATCTTTTCGAGTTAGTAGGAGGAATAAATTAAAAGCAGTTTTATTAATCGAAATTGAAGCATTAAATATATTAAAATTGATTGGTGTGCGGTTACATAGACTTATGAAGTTATCTACTTTAATATTATACGACGGTGTCCGGCAGTTACTCATTATGAATTTTCGTTCAAGTTTTGAGAGGTGCACAATTGTGATCCAAATGAGTTAGCTTTAAGACTCGGATATTTAACAAAAGAGCAACTTAAACTATATTGCATGAACGAAGTGAAAGAAGGAGCAGGTGGCTGGTGGATGGCAAGAATCAGAATTTTCGTAAATCCATGGAAAGCTAACGACCCGAAAGTTTCCAAAGTTTCGTGCCAAGCTTGAAGGAAGAACCGGTGCTTTACTCGTTTTCCTCTCGACATGGCATCGAATCTCTTCAAGTTCAACTCTTTCTACCCCCTTTTTCTATTTCTCTACCTCTCTACGTCCGTTTTCATTTTTTTTTTATTTTTTTATTCACCTCTGTCTAGCTTTGCACTGCTCACTCTATTTGCGACCCGTGTTATACTCTTGTTTCTTTTGCTTTTGCTCCTTCAACGACTTTTACACCCCGTTACTCTCTCCACCTGATGCTATTGTAGGCATGCAGTAGGCAGCCAAGGAATTGGTTTCTCTATTCCTCGGGGAAATAGTAATACTTCGTCTCACATGTGCATTGAGCATGGCAATGTAAGACAATCCGCCGCATACTATCCATTTCCGGTTGCATGAACTGACCAGGTCAATATCTGATCAATTGTGGATACTCGGAATCTCTATGTTCTATAGCGACATCATTGGACAACATAACTCTATTTATTGGACCACGTAATCCGGTTATATTAATATATTCTTTAAATAACGTTTTTATTCAATTTTTCAACTGGCGGTTAATCGGATCAAATCAATCTACTTCATTTGTATACAGGAAAAAATTTGAATTCACAACGTTCACAACAAGTAGATGCATTTATTTGAGAATAAAGTCTGCTTTTTTATTTTAGAATTCATAGACAACTAAAATACTTTGTTCTCAGGAATACATATTTTTTCTTAGATTTTTATTTTTCTAAAGAGGCGGAGAAAAAGAGGACATTGTTAGGAGTTTTGTGCTGTAGCGGACGGAGAAAAATGATACTAGAGAAGAAATGGAGGCCAAGTTGTACGGAAGAATAAAAATGAACGTTGAGAGTTTACAGTCGAATAAATGGAATTGTGTAGCAACTACCAAAAATATTTCGTATGTATTTATCGATTTCTACTCAATGAACTGAATTTATATATTAATTTTTATTCACTTTATTTCGTATTTTCAATATTAAATGTAAGAGCCTAGAAAATTTCTATACTTACATCATGAGGTGAAAATTCAACGGATTTTCCTGGTGGTCCAGGTGGTCCAATATCTCCTTTTTCACCTGCAATTCCGTCTCTGCCTGGTTCACCTTTTTGTCCTTGCGGCCCTTCAGGTCCAGTTACACCAAGATCACCTTTGTCACCTTTAAGTCCAGTTGGCCCACCCGGACCACGTTCTCCTGGTGGTCCAGCCGCACCCTTGTTATATTAATTTTTTCAATATTAATTATCACTACTATATTATTTATTTATTAAACACTTTTAAATTTCACAATAACTCACCGTTCGCCCCATTTGTCCTTGTTTTCCCTCTTTTCCAATGACCCCAGGTTCGCCTTTTGGTCCAGCAATCATTTTTGGCATTAAAAAACTTGTCATCAATGCTGTTGCATTACAAGTGCATTCGCCTGGTTCACCTTTCAAACCCGATAATCTGTCAGATGTTTTTCTTGGCCAATCCTGGGCGAAACAGAAAGAAAGAAAAAAATTCAACACTATACTTTGATAGAATCATTGAGGGTAAATGACAATTAACTATACATACCTCATCATTGTCATCAATGCTACCAGGTGGACCAGGTGGGCCTGGTGGTCCACGAATACTATCACCTTTATCACCTTTCTCCCCTTTCAATCTCGTAACTATAATAAAAAATATGAAATTTATAAATTTATCTCACAATGATTAATTTTTTTTTTATTAACAAAAGTTACCGTCTGGATTTGGTGGTGGTGGCGTGATAAATGGTGGTGGGTTACTTTCATTTCTTTCATCGTCATCATCCCGATTGAGCTATAATATATTTATGACAATTAGAAACTTTTCAATATATAATTATTGATAGTAATTCCAATTAATCTGAATTTATGACCATGAGAATTATTAGTTTTTTCGTTTGATTAGCAAAAGCATTTGATGAATCGAAAGAATTATTGTTAAAAGTCTCTGAAGCATCATGAATTAAATAAGCTAAATTTACGTTTAATTTGCATGAGTTGAATTTGCTAAAGATAATGCGTCAACATAGCTGGTATGTCGAGTCATGTTATACAATTTCACCTAAGGGCTTTCTCTGCGTCAGAAGACACTGGAATGATTATCAAGTCTATTATATATAGGATAAGATGTTTCGAACAGCTGATTCTTGTTCGAAAATTAATTTACGACAATTTATAAGATGAGTGTTGAAACTAAATTTCAATTATTAAATACGCAAGTTTACCAAGGAAAAAAAAAACTTTGATAAGAACTAAGATTAATGGCATTTAGTGCCTTGTCGGTTGTACATAGTCATTTGTAAATGCATGTACATCTTTTTGTATATGTTGGCAACGCTATTGCTTAAGTATTTTTCAATAATTATTCACGATATCGATCACTCTGCGGTGAATTTGTCACCTAAAAATTCAATTTCTGCATCATATATCAAGCTGTCTGTCTGCGAAAAAAAAAAAAGAAAAAAAGAAAAATAATGATAATAAAAAAAAATGTATTCTAAGTTTTGATTTATTTCTCTTCTTTCACAATTTTAACTAAAATTGTTTTGATTAATTACAACAATATGTCACTCTATAAAATATTTATACAATGAATCGCTTATTTTAACGTGACATTATAAACTTTAAGTCTTAATGAAATGTAGTTGATGAAAAAACATTAGCCATTCGATGAATGATGATCATTGGTGACCACATTTGATTGATCATTCCCTTTTCCCATACAATCGATACTCACAAATTCGATAATCGCAGTGTCACGTGTATCAAGCGCACATCTCAAAGTGCGGACGCCAGCAATTTCAAATGTCGATTCTAAACTTGGACTATTGCAAATCGGCAATAGAAATTGTTGCAGTTGGTTGCTGTTCAGACGGCGTTTCAATTGCTTCCTCTCATGTTGGAAATAACAATGTTGATACCGATGACTATTAATTGTGTTTAATGAGGCCAATGTTTTCATACAATGATTGCAGGTCAGCATATATATTTTATATTGTGATTAAAAATATATTTTAAATTATTTTTGATTATATTACCTTGCTATAATATATTAATCGCAGTATTTTTTATTTATTTATTTATTTATTTATTAAATAACAAGTGAATTTAATTCAAATAGGAGTTTGTTAACTTCGATACGTTACTCTGTGTTTAATCGAGCACGAAATATGTGGTAGGTGAAAGTAGAGACTACGTATAGCTCCTGTTACAGGATTTGCTCAGCATAACTGAACAATGACGTGGATGATAGGCACACCGATAATTAGACGTTGCCCACTTGAGCCAAAGTTTTGGTGGTATGGCTTAGGAAATATATGGGTAGACTCACGGATAGTTGCCTTGTCTTTATCATCGAAATTAAATGAACTTTGTATATAATACTATGTCTTTGAATTTTAACAGACTGTATCTTTAAAACTTTGCATGAAAACAAAAGTTTTTCAATTTAAAAAAGCTGAATTTACAGATATTTTTTTATGAATACTAGTCAAAATATAAAATTTTTATTGAGTAAAAAACTAAGTAATATATAGATGAAGTGCAGAAAATAAATTTAAATATGTTAAATGAGCGCTGAGATATGATAGCTGAATATGTTATGTCTAATTAAATTTTTGAACATGACTTTATCCACTGATTTGATTTTCATGATTATTCCACTCATATATTATTAGACATTATAATAAAATTTAATTGGTAAGCTTCTTTAAATGCAAGTTATAAGCGCATTAAAGTTTTAACAGATTTTAATTAATATTTTACCCTTTTTGATATTATGACATTTTTAAATGGAATAAATAATCCTTCATTAGTTACAAATAATTAGTTACGATAAAGAGATGAAGTTATTTCATTGTTGGCAGTGAATTTAAATCTATTTTGCATCATGCATCTTAGAATTTAAGTGTGAGTCAGTATTAAATTTCACACATCAAGGCAAATAGATATTACTGCTACCTGATCAAAGTCAATGGCACCTGAACCCTCAAATAGATCGTCATCACCAGATCCTGAATGCTCCGGAAAAAACTAAAGTAAAAATAAATTACGAATAATTACTTTATCCAAATATACTTGAGCGTCAATTAAATTTTGTTCTGCACAGACGTTTTTATAATCACATGAATTTTTATTATCTCATGTCAAGAACTTTTTCACTCTGAAAATACTGTCAAATAATTTCCGTAAATTTTCATGAAGAAAAAAAAAATAAAGAATCCTCGAATAGCTATTCATCCGCTGCATCATTATATTATTTAATGCAACCTATATAAATGTCGCTTTGCCTCTGCTGATATAATTGTCTCGGTATTTTCATGAGCTCATCTACTGCGATGGTGAAATCTTTCTCATTTTGCAGATCATAATAGACTGTTGAGTTATTTATTTTAATTTTTTTTTTTTACATCTCAACACGGTATCAGTGTGGGGTCCATCCTTTTTGCCATCTTCATCGACCGCTGAACCATCCAATTTTCACGCCTGTAATACGAGACTAGATAGTGATCGGGCAAACCTCCAATAATGATTCCCTAATGCTGAGGTACAGAATTTCCGTTTCGCTTGCTCCTCATTACTATAGCGCAACTTTGTTATTATTTGAGAGCCCCCACCGATGAAACTCTCCAATTTTTATTCTCATTATTATTACAATGAATGGTTTGCTGTATTTTATGAATTCGATCACGCATTCAAAAGTATTTTCATCTCCATTTTTTTATTCATATTGTTAATAAATATATACCATAAAAAGCAATTCAGAATTCAAATATGAACACTTTAATTAAATTAATTCATTGCCATTTCTGTCTATAGTCCAATTTAATATCGTTACCTCAATTAGCAAATAAAATTCACTGGGCATTTATTCTGTAAACAACTATAAGTTTCCTTCGTTATTTCTATTGATATTGTTCTGATTAAATGATAAATTTAATGTTACTCCTATATATATTTGTTTAATTTTCGGTCATCAATTTAGTTCACGAATTTCTTATTATAACTTGTATACTTTCTCAGTCAGCAACAGAATTTCCTGATATAAGTTATCAATATATATACATATATTCGTATATTTACTTGTGGTAAATAATTTCTATATGTATTGACGGTGTATAAATGATATAGCAACGTAAGGAAAATTTCCTTTTCAGATTTATTGAACGAGAATATTTATTATTCAATGTAATAATATAAAAAATAAACATAAATATAAATTGATGAAAGAAAAAAAAATTTTTTTTTCACATTCAAGACCACCCAATGCAGAGACTGGTTCAATTGCTAACGATCACATGTCATAAACTGAAATATATACGATTATGTCTTCTGCTAATTGGCAGTCAGACTAGGCAAACTTCAGCGCAGCATCGCGTGATTAACGGGTTTGTTATAGGTTTCGCGGTGTTGGGCACGAAACTCAATTTAGCACGATTCAAACTTGAAACTTTGTGTATTATTATTGAACTTTCATAAACAAGAAATAACTATATTGTTATTTGAGGTAGAATGATAAATGTATATTGAAAGGGGTGAAGGAAATGGTACCACAATAATTTCAATTGTTGGTCATCACGTGCAGGTGCTAGTAATAAATATAAATGAAAATGAATATAAAAAAAATAAAGCACATATCGTTCTGGCTCGTATAACGAGCGCCCCGGGTCATTGCGACAAGAAAAAAGAACTATAAAGCACAAAATGGTAACGCGAAATAGCCTCAGGAGTACAATTTATGTTCATAAATCTTGATTTACCGTCCATTTGCCAAAGAAGATCATTTATTTGTGCATTCAAAGCATCATATATAAAACTATTGTTGGAAATAACTCCAAAGAGATTTCGTTAATTTTTCAACTGAAATTGATTTTCAATATTTATCATGCACATGTGGCAAGTGGTATTAAATATCCTAACAATTGAAATTATTTGTTGAAAGAAAAAAAGTGGTGAAAAGATTGATAAAAATGAACTCGTAAATTCTTACAGGACACGTTAATCAATTGCTAATTGATAATCTCATAATTTACACTGTACTATACTTTGCTAAATTGATAAATATTTCTTGAATAATAATATTGTTATTATTTTAAGTTAATTAAATATTATGAAATTATATATAATGATGCATAATTTGGTATATTTAATTATTACCATTGCAATATTATCAAACGTAATTTATTATAGAATTGTTTGCATTATTCTAGGACAATTATTGATTTTATTCAAACATATATGTTCAAACATTTACTGAACTATATAAACATGTAACGTAAAGCTAATATTATTTATTTATGCAACACGCCCAATTCTATACAATGGAAATGATCTCAATATAACGAAATTATGCTTTTAAATTATTGTTGATTTGTCACGCTAGATAAACTATTACTTGTCTGTCATAATAATTGATTATATTAAAGTACTTATTATGCTTTCGAACAATGGTATACATATATATATTTATTCTAAAGAAAAATGTCGGCTCTTGCTGTGTTAAGTATTATATATTGAAAACTAAATCAAAGTCTTTTATTTAAAAATTATTAAGAAAATCTCGAGCATAAAGTTAATAAATTTTTCTCATGTTAAAATAAGTAAAGTTTTACAGAGTGAAGAAAAGATAATCATGATAAAGAAGAAATAGTTGCTTTAATAAGAAAAAATTATAAAATTTATGTTCATAATTTACAACAGCAAGAAAATAGTTTTTAATTATATGATCATTTGTGATATTGATCAATAATTTAGATTCAAGTTTCTTATTTATTTTATTTTGTGATGAGCAATTGAAAATAAAATATAATAAATAATGAAAAATGATTTTAAATAATTTTTTAAAATCTGTCTAGTCATAAAATAAATATAAGAATGATTATGAGGTGAGAATCTAAGGGCAGAGCTGAACGTCACTCCCATAGGAATCTCACACTCATATATTTGCTCGACTAATCGTAAATCGTTCGATTTATTAGTGCTGACTCATCGGAATTCTCTTGTACGATAGGTGTGAGAGTGCGGGTTCGTAACTGAAATGGAAACCCATGGTGCACGTATACTATAACGGACACTGAAAATTCGAGACGGTGAAGAAACCAACTCTTTTGGAAAATTTCACCATTTCAAGTCGTATCAAGCGCCACTAAAACTTATCGACTGGAAGAAACTTTCAACGAATAGACATTTTGAAATGTAAATGAAATTCGTTTATTCGTTGATTTTAAGTAAGCTCACTTACCAAACTGACATTGGAACATTTAACAAGATCTTGTGGTAGTCCAGAATACAGCCTTAGTGTTTGAAGTAGACCCTTTAAAGAAATAATTAACAAATAGTAATGAAATCCCTGAATAATTGGATTAAACATTTTTTTTTTCTTCTTCTTAAGTCTCGTCTCGCCTGTCACTCGTAATCACACTAATTAATAATTATTATAATATTTGTTGAGTAGTAATTATTATTTATCATTCTCCACGAATAATTTTTAAAGTATTTATGGAGAGAAAAAAATTATTGTCCCATGGAAAATTTAACATAATTAACGTTATTTATTGCGTGACAAATTAAAATAATTTTCACTTTAAATTTGTATACAAATACTCATTAAACAATGTCACAATGTTCTAAAGTTGTTTTACAGTTAACACTGAGCTGCATATTTATAATTAATAGGTGAATTTATTTGATAGTTTATTCTGACTACTTCGCCTGCCGAGATTGGTTATAGGATGCGACTGATGATGCGTAGTTGTGTGGCATGTGGTGTTAGGGCAAACGTTATAAAATGCTTATGGTAAAGTGGAGGGGGATTTTCATCATATTGGGATGAAATATACTATGTACAATCAAAGCAAATGAGCTTCATGCTTATATACAGCATCTTTTCCTTTATCGATACCTTTCATTATTTATTTATTTATTATCGATGAAATATTTTCTTATCATCTGCAATTAAATATGTAAATGTACAACGCTTGAATTAATGTAATTTGTCTCTGCCAGAAATCTTTTTTAATTACATTAGAAATTTTATTGATATTTATACTTTGTGCATTTATATTTGGATTTTAATCGAGAATTTATTTATAAATCTGGCAGTCAAATACTAGAAAAAAAATTAACACACGACGAAATATATTTATTATCTCAACGCAAAATATTTATATTAAAATATATACGAGTTCTAATTTATGGATAAATATTAATAAATAAATATTCATTACTGTGAATAATATTTTATATGAATAAATTTTAATATTTATATTTAATGAGCCAATGATATTTTCGACACTCTTTCGTTCATTTTACCTGGGAAATTATGTTGTTAACGTGAATGGTGAACGAGCATCGTTTAGCTGGGTATCACGCAAGCATTTACATATACCACACTCTACTAATTATTAAACAAATCTCTTGTGCTCCCATGTTTCACCATTATATCCTGTCAACCTCCTTTATTCTCTTCCATTATCCATATGTCCAATAAAAAATAGTTGCTCACGGATTTCAATAAATTTTATTGAATATGTAAAATATTTTGTTGGCTTAAAAATTGGCGCACAATAAATACTCCAATAAATTCCACATGGTGACTTAAACTTGCTATTAATATTCTCGATATATATTCGCTTGAGGTTTGAGCTACAAGTGTGCGAGAATACATGAAATAGTGGTGAATAAATGGAGGTATATTATACTGTCCACTACATACTCGTGAATAATTAAACGAGTATAATGAAGTGGAAGAATAATGCAACAGGCATTATAATTCGATCTTAATCAAATATATTTATGTAGAATCCACACACGATTTATGAATGAATGATGCATGAGCTGCTATTAAAACTATTTCACATGAGGAGGATAATGCTGAAATTCACATTCAATCCTGTCAGCAGTTCTATCGACCGTGTCTTTATCTATATGTACCATGTATTACCATCAATTGTGGGCACGCACTCAGTGAAATACTCCATCCATTGTACCGCTGAGATCGTAATAAGCTCTGTTTATTTACATCCCCATTGTTGTGAATCAGAACAATTTTGATGCACACAATGTACTCAGGAATATGTGATATCAATGCATGATATTAGTGATTAAAAAAAATTTTTATATACTCCATACACGATCTTAATTTTAATTACATTGAATATAAATTTTTTCATAAACATAAAGACACTTTAAAAAATATAACATCAATGATTTAAAATATATTTATAATTAAATTGAATATCAATTTGATTAGTGAGATAATTAGTTATAAACTCTAGCGATATATCTGTCAATGTCTAATGTCAATCTGCCAATTTTTCAATCGATATCAAATAGTGAAAATTTTTTTATTCATAAAGCAACTTTGGTGACTCGGTGACGCGTTTCAATGCGGTAGACCCAATCGAATGCAATACTCTGATGGATTCTAATTAACGAGTGTGGCGAACACAGACAGCTAAAATAAGAGAGAATAAAAAAAAACCCCTCGAACGCCAATCCATTTCGTATATCGAAAACCCGAAACAAAGTTTAATTCTCTCTTTCTAACGACCATTCAATTCTCTTTTTGTATTACACACCTCTGTCTTTGTTTTTTGTGTGCACCATATTTTTTTGTTTTGCTTCTCTCGTTCGTTCAAGGCACTTTTTCTTTGGTGCCAATGTTCTTTCAGTAATTGTGCAATTTCAACAAAAGATGGGAGCTTTTGCTATTTCTCATAGGATCACATTCACTGATATAAAAAAAAGTATTTGTATTTCATTATAGAGTATAGATAAACTTGTGCCAGATTTTCTTATTACATTAAAGAATAGTCTGGTTTCAATGACACTTAGATCAATATAGATATCTATAATAGGATAAATATACACAGATATATATACATATATTGTCCAAGCATCAATAGCATTTACAAAGTGTTCTACATATACTTATAGATACGGCGAATGATATTACTGCATTATTATATTCCCCAGTGACAAAGTTATCGCACTGTTGGCTCTTGTACTTGGGTATAGCAGCTTTACCACAGTTAGTTTATGAATTTATTGTAGAATCTTGTTCATTTGTATTGTATCAAACTATATAGAACACAGGCAAGTTGATAACCAGACAAAAAATAAATTAAAAAATAATTTATACACAAAAAAAAGCTGATAATTATATACGTGCATTAATATAAATATTTGTATTCTTGTTTATATATATAATTAAATTAATAATCATACGATTGTTGATGCACAAATGTAAATATTCACTACCAAAATTATTTTGTGTGATTGTCGTTATCATATAAATATATTTATATATTTTATCCATGTGTCACTAATGACAAACAATGTCAAAAACTAGTGCATAATTTTGAAACACGATTGTTGAAGAAGTTTCGTGTAAATGAGCTGGAGGGTTGTGTATATTGCGAGGGGAGTTTGTGGATGCTTTGTATTGACGCGCTGGAATGACATTAGCAAGACGTGCATGGAGTGAGCTTATAAATTTAGAGCTCCGCTTCGAGTTACAGTGCAGTGAAGCGAGTCACCAATTTCGACAACACCTCGCAACTCCCTGCATGCATAAAATCATTACCTTTACTAATTTAATAAAATTTTATAATTAAATTTTTCATTTATTCTTCTCCATCTTTATATTTTAGCTTGGTCCAATATTGCGAATATATTAATGACGAATAAATAAAGAAATATTTAATATTAATAAATATAATATCCATAATTAATTCTGTAATGATGAAATATTATAAAATCACAAAAATAAAATGCTTTAATTAACCAATTATTAATTACCTATCATGTTAATAAATCATAAATGATGATACGTTGTAATAATTCAGTGCAGTAAGCACTATTCTGTCAGATTTGGTGGTGTATGATCGATGAAGAGCGAGCGAACCGAAGAAACATAGCTGGCTACACGCATATAATATTTGTTTAGTTATATACGATATTCACATTATATGCATTGAGATGCCGTGATATTTCAACGTTGGATTATATTCATGGAAGATACATGAAAATTTGAAAAGCCGATTTAGATGAGTCGGCGTTACGATGTCTGTACGTGCCAGGCTGCTTGGCACGTTTGCGTGTATACCGTGGTTTGACTTATGAATCAGCAACTCATCAACTCTGACAAGTTAGTGACGGCCAGTTATAGTTGCCGTTATTAACCCCCTTTCTCATTCACCCTTTCATTCTCCTCCAACATCATCAAGTTGAATGGATTAAGCACTGGTAAGAGCCTAATTGCATGGTCTTGTTGCTCCTCATTTAGAACTAACTCTCGAGGATGGCCCAAGTTACCTTTGCGATTTAGTCATTAGCTACAAGTACTTAAACATCTATAATACTGATATTATTCATCGTATGCATTATTATTGAAGTTGTAATTTTGAATTAAGCTCTGTCGATTTGATGAATAATTTTATTGAGATAAGAAATAAATAAATTTACGAGTTTGTATTATGGTGGTACTGTGCTATTGACATTTTCCCACCATTTTGTGATCAAATCACATTCGTAAATCAATAAACCTCTGGTGTTAGCAGACTACGAAACATTCCTTTTGTTCTAAGTTTGTGTAAAGCTCAACAATAGCATTCTTTTTCTCAATTCTTTTATTTATTCATTTATTTTTTATTAGCACACTACTCTTTTGTGAGTTGTTCTGTCGTGTAAAATGACAAGTAGTGGAGGGGACTGTAAAGTATGACGTAGATAAAATAAATGGGCAAAACGACGTCATGAAATAAGAATGATGCATTGGGGTTGTTCTGCGGTATCATTCACCCACCACAAATACTCATTTTCATTTGGTCAATAGGTGTATACACTAATAATCATGGCTATTTATTTGTGGGAAATGCCAAGCCACCAATTTTCGTAGTGGCATTCACATTGAGGTATCCAATATCGTCCTCATATAATTTATCATGTAAACACAATTGGACACAGTTATTTGAACAGAAATTCCGTAAGCGTTTGTTCATATGAAAATTATGATTTGCCAATAAGTGCATTAAATCCAATGAGTAAACTATGATAAATAAATGACACGACGAAAAATTTCAATATTAAATATAGATACACAAATAATATGATGTATTTTGTTATTCATGTATTCAACAATATTATTGTATGTATTATATATCTATTCTCGTGGGCTTCCTTATAGATATATTGAGCAATGTTTCGCTCAACGGTTTGTTTGCCCAAACTCCACTTCATAACTCCATGCGGACCACCTGTATATGCTCCACAACCGCGATAATTAATCTCTCCCGTGTGCAGTTTGTGTCGCTTGAACAACGAAAAACATAATAAACACAGATGGAAATTTATGGAAGAAGTAAAGCTGAAATATGCAATAAGAGATCTGTTGATGCACTTACTGCAGCAATTCAAATTATTTATGATGTTGAGCTTTTTTATTTTCCAATTGTCTCATAGAATAATTGTTCATCATCAAATTACACAATACAACAACTCTACAGTTGCTGATAATACATATATGTAACGTGATTTATGCCTTGCCCAAGAGACATCTTCCATATGTTTCTCTATATTTATTTTTGTATCCTATTGTCTTTTTGCACATGGCCTCGCGCATCTCGTTATGTAGGTTGAATGTATAATAACGTCCAACTCCCATGTATGCAATTATTAGAATAATACAGAATATAGTCATGGACAGTTGTTGTAGATAACTGGATTCGTCTGTTGCTCACAATTGTTTCCCTGCATTGATCCCCAGGGTGCTTGGGTCTAAGCCATTGGCGTGATTGGACCTAGAGCTTGCGCGAATGCGCTTTAGTTCATTTATGTGAGTCTATTCATTTACTTTGTATTCGTGCTGTGTGTTGTCATCACCATTTACCACTGCCGCAGTCATCTTCAAGTATGTCTACTAACATTTTCCGTCGTCATAACGAACAAGTCTACTCTATGGACGCGTTCTCATTTTTGCATCCGTGTTTATCTTACGATATTATTGTTCCCTCGATACACGAGTTCATTTTAATACAGACCTAGTTTTACTGTGGCCATGAGACTTTTTCACATAGGGATTCAAGTCAACCAATGTTGGACACAAGTTACTTTTATTAAATTCAATAAATATATATTTCAATTTACAATGATTAATTTCTCACAATTGATTAAGTATTTGTATATTTAACTAGCTTTAATTCGCGTCGAAATTGCGAAATATTTGTTACTCAAGGTATTTAATCTAATGTTTGACACACTTAAATAATACATATTATTTTGCAAAGAAAAAAATATGATTTCAATTGAAAATCTGTTAATTCTAGCCTACCATCAATCTAGTATAATAATAATTTATTATTAAAGTCGTGGTGATATGATGTTTCTTCTAATTCATCCAGTTCCGGTGTCCCAAAGTTTTACTAATACAAAACTAGCTTAGTATGCCTATATCGTTGGTGTGAAACCCGTGTTTACGTCGCGCCAACTGCATTCACAATGCGGTTAGTATCTAAGACACGAAAGGGTCTTTCTACGACAGTTAGAACTTGGAAAAGGAGTTGTGACACTTGCTACAGTTTGGTATATGTCAAGAAACCACAGGATTCTCACAAAAATATCACATGAAGTGAAATAAATACTGGGAATTGTGAGAAAATTATTAGAAATACTTTATTTAGATAATTTTTTAATAATAAATAATTAGAAATATTGATGGTATTGTGAATTAATATTAGTTATTCTGTAACCTTTGATAGTAAACATAAATTAATGTTGGTTGGTGAAATACAGATACATCAATGGACAATGGATCGCGACGAAAGTTGAGCCACACTATCTGTATACATTGAGGTCAATCTATTGTTCCGAAATGACCAGCAAGCGTAAATTGCTGGTGGCATTTCGCTTAGGAAACGGATTTACTTGAAATTCTATAGACGTTGGATACCTTACTGCTTCTCCCTCAATTCTATATCCCATTTTCTACCGACCCTCATGTACGTTCTCATGCATTTTATTACAAGTCCCATTCATATTAATAACGTTTCTATATTTTTCCCTTCATCTGACTCTTTATGCTCTTATTTATGTTTATATATTCTATATGAAAAAATAAAAAAATAAAAAAGATAAACACAGTTAAGAAATTAATTAGGTGAATTTATCATGTTCGCTTCAACAAATTAAACATAACAATTCAAAGTTAATTCAAGTTGATGTGTATGAATATTAATTAATGAACTTGCTTTACTGGTATTAAATTAAAATTTGATAATTAGATACCTTTAAAATCTTAGTAAATACATAAAAATATTTGTCTTACTGAACTTTTCATAGCACTTAATAATAGACAGTATTCGCAATCAAAATATATCAATAGCGAGTATATAAATATAGTTTTTATCGATTTGATATTAATTATATAAAGCTTAATGTTAAAATAAACCTACAGAATGAAAATTAATTTTTTATATTTCATCATGTGCTTTTGTAATTAATGAATGAAACTTATTTTCATCAAACAATTCGAATAGAATATTTATTCCATCGTACAGAATATTTAAATGTGATAAAATCGATGACTCTTTCGATCTCTCTAATTAGCTTTTGCAATCGTTATTTTCGTAATAATATTTGTAAATTTGTAAATGGAAATTTGACAATTTTACAATAAAAATACACGTTGACAAAACGTCTATATACTTACGTGTTTGGTGGCTGTGTAACCGGTAAATTGTTGTAGTTTACTGCTGACTGTTTTCACACCACCATTACCAGCCTTCACTTCGCCACTGCTATTATGCCAAAATCCAATGACGCCAGTTATTACCAGGGCAATGAACGTTGTGATGCCGATAAGCAATGACAGTGTGACAATCTTGCTTCGAGGTGATATTACCATCGCCATTATGCACGTCAAATTATTGTCTGCTTCACGATGTAAATCATAAATATCTATTTATAACTTGACTAATTCATTATGTAAATATAGCAGTGGAACAAGAAAACGAATAATGTGAACTTTTCGTAGAATCATTTTTTACGAGGATATATTTTTTTTTTTTTTTTTTTTCATAAGTTCATTCTTTGCTACTTTATTTCTTTGAGATTTTTTATCGTCAATAATTTTTACACGATTCTTCAGTAATGGTGAATGCTAAAATTCTTCAAGCGTCTTGCTTCCGACGGATTTTCATTGTATTTTAGTATATATACCTTGATTTTTTTATATTTTAACTCACTTTATTTTCTATACTACCGATTCTCTTGATATACAACGTAGACGTCGTTGGTTGTTCAATTCAGATGAAAATACTGAGGAATAAAAATAAAAATAACTCCAATACAACACGTTATTATGAGTCTCACGACGTATTTTGAATTGTGTTCATTGTAATTCTGTCGTGATATTTCATCCAAGAGAGAGAGAGAGAGAGAAATTCACAAAATTCACAATCTTCAGCAATGCGTAACTTTTAAATAAAAAAATAATTCACGACACAGCTAATTTATTCTGTGAATGTAAAATAATTCAACATTATCAATAATGTCTAGGATAATATAATTTAAGTTGATTTTCCTATTAAATTTACATTGAATAAAATAAATGATAAAAAATTACTTTACATTCAGAGAAATATAATTTGATCAAGATGAATACACAGTGATGTAGAAAATAAATTCAAATAAAAAATGAGGTGTCTCTGTTCATAATAGTGATTTCACTTCTTCCGCCAGAATATTATGAGTTCATATACCAATATCTCACGAGTCATTTTCCCTGGAGAAAAAAAGTTGAAATTCTTTTAAATACTGTGATATTGACGAACTTATGAATCGCTGAGTTGCACGTAACTTTTTTAATTCTCTTGGGCTTGCAAATTTTTACGATTCAGGAATACATAATATTCATGTATATTTCTCTAGGAGATACTATGCATTATGAATGGAGTTCAACAGTAATGTGGCTCTTCTTCCATAACTATAGCATTTTATTATTTATTTGCTTATTTATTTTTTAAATCTCTCACTCATAAAAAAAAATAACAGCATAAAATAAAAAATAAAAAGGAAATATTACTATCATTTTACACATTGTATAACACTCCCCTCCCATCTCATTTGTTCCATTTCGTTCTCTTTGTGCAACACTATATATACAGAGTTAATGCAGATGCAACTGAGCAATCGCGTACATCGTTGGATCCTTCCTAGGTAAAAGAAAACAATAGTTCCGCGTCAACGAATGTTAGTGGAATTCGTGCTTGTGAATACGAAGGGACATGCTGGAAAATAATGTAAACGATAGTATTGTAGATACTATGTCTGTCTCTGGCTTGTATATTTTCTTCTTGTATATATTCTTTTTTTCTTTTTATTTTATACATGCACAAAAATTTCACGTCTGTTTGATTCCAAAAAGAAAAAAAATATATATTCCTATGAAAGGCTCAACGGGTGTGGTATGAGTAGAAGAGACGAAAAATTTGCAATGGTAAACATTTTAGTTTATTTTATTCTATTTTATTTTTATTTTCTTCATTCTACAATGCAGAAAATAAAAAAAAAAAAGGGAGTGCCAACTAAAATAATAAAAAAAGAAAATACAACCCCGATACGAATCACGTTATTTTTGTGTCTGCTGTGCAAAATTCTACTTGAAATGCTCTCTCCCAGTTCAACGAGATGCAGTGCTACGTAATATGGTCGCTTCTGTATTTCTGTTTGTCAAACGGATAGCACGTTCACTACTGTAAATCATATAATCGTTGTGTAAAGTGTAATACAATCTGTCACTGTACCATTTACTTTGACTAGCACAACATCTTGTTTAATAATGGGCTTTAATTATAACCTCTAAAAAAGAAGTAGTATTGCATGCAGATAAACACATCTGCGATGATATTAAATTCGTCATTATTGTCTTCACTTATTTCATAATTTAGTATTCATGGGGAATAATGGTTGTCTGTGAGGATGAGTGCAGCACTTTAGTAAAAGGAACTGCTTGGACGATCTAGCTCGGAATAGTCTTGTACTGACGGTCTGTATGGTCGGAAGATTCAGAATTATGACATCTCCGTCCCAATTTTCACCCATGAGCGCGCCATTCTCAGCACGTTCGCCGTTTGCTCAGTACATCCCTTCACTACATCTTTTTTTTTTTTCATAAAAAAAAAAATTTTTTTTATGCTTTCTATCACACATTTCTTTCAGTTTTCTTATAAACCTACAACCACATCTTTTCGACTATATCTTTACGTTATCAAATATCGCATTTCTTCATACCTATATTTGTCAGGGGTTTCTTTACAAATTCAACGATCACATTCGCATCATGAAAATTCATGAATGAAAAAATATAAAAAATTTATCAAGATAATTTTGAAATTCACCAAGATTTATACATAAAAATTAAATGACTTTCATTGGATTTTTGTTGATTTTAAAAAATCAATATTGATTTGTATTGTAATTATTTCATTTGTACACCGAAAAACAATTAAATAGAAATGTTTAGAATATTAAGGTGAATAAATGCTATGAATTTTATACTTGAATTGCGGTTGCAGCTGCGTGTTTACTAAAAGGAAACGAATATCGGTTGTGCAAGTATTGAAAAGGCTCCGTTGAGCTCAATATCGATAAAATGTTCTCGACAAGGTTGAACGTTAACAGTTCTATATACAGAGTTAGTAATTCCAACGTCGTACGGAGATTCGCTCATGTATTCTGGCAGCACCGAATTTTTTTTTCCTCCCAACGGATGAAACACACAGTAATCGAAGCAATTTAATCGAGAACGTTTGCCCACAACTTCTCTCAACATTCCTACTCACGCAAATCGTGGCTGCAAGGGGAACCAGAAAACGCCAGATGGTATAGAGGAAAGAAGAGGAAGCTACGAGGGTTGAAAACTTGGTCTTCTTCGATTCAACTTCTTCAACGCAATCCCACTTGTACAATAAAGGGGTTTTAACTTTCTCGTCGCGCGCTTTTCTCTCAAGGGGTGCGCGCGCCCAATGGTCCAACTATATACATACATACATACATATAATATAAAGCTTGATTGTAACCTTTGGATGCTTCAGGGAATTTATAACGTGCCTAACACTTTACAAGTAAAGAATGTTACTACGAATTTTGGATTTGATGCGTGAACATAATCTCAATTTTACAATATATATTTCTTCAATCTTTATATCGCGAAATCTTAAATTTTTTCTAACACTTGGTTACAAACACTCGTGACACGAGAATTTTATATATATAGATTTCATATTATGTTAATTAATGAATAATTTCTATTGCTATAAAAATTTACTGCATTGTTCTATTCTCATGTATATTTATTCTATATTAAATATTGTTAATTTGTTTGAATTGTTATTATCATCATCATCATTATCATCTTCGTGTTGCTATACATGTTTATTATTCAATCCAAAGATAAATTTGATTGTATATGTTTAGTGCTATGACCTAAGTGGAGCGGAAATTCTGAATTCCAAAGAGGCCCTTCAGTTGGTAATGACATGAGACGGTCATGTAAGCGGAATTCAATCTCCGTGGAGGCACGTTAACCCAAGGTAAGTCAAATAACAGCTGATGATAGTGTATATGTGTATACAACAGTTGATTGGAGATGCTGAGGGATTCTCCCTTATATATATTTCATGACGAAATGTAGTAGTGGGCGATGAAAAATTTAGTACCACGTTTATCGTAAATAAATGTTATCTAAATATTATGAATTTGTTTTAAATCGCGATTTTCAGGTCACTTCAATTGTATACTTTCAATGTAATGTTGATTTTTTTTTTTTTTGTATCACTGTATTTTCCATAGTTTTATTTGAAATATCCTCAATTGATGCATGTTTTTCAATTCAAAATACAATTGAAATTCTGGCATGTGGAAATGAAATTAATCAACTTCAAAAAGTGAAAAAAAAATATATATATATAAATAAATACATAAAAAAAACTACACTCTGAGCATTGGGTGACTGTGTGTAACGGGAATATATGGGAAAGTTAACGAGACCATTATTTCCACCTGGACTAGCATTGCAAAATTGAAACGAGACATTTTCGTTTGTTTAACTTTATTTTTTTTTAATATATTTGTTCAAGCACAATTTATCGTTCAAAATCGATTGGAATTAATAATGGCCATCATATGACGTTCATGTAGCTTAAATTATTTAGAGTTTTGAAACTTGAACAAACTAATTATTAAAATTAATATCATGCCATTAATTTGAATAATATCTAACAAATTTTATAGCATTATTAATTGAGATTAACTTGAAAAGAAAAATTGCAGTGATAAACTTTAGTTTATGCCTGATGTTAAGTTGATATCGAATAACTGAAGCAGATCGATTAAAAAATTTTTAGCGGCATGAATATGATTGACATGTGAAAATTGACCACTGCGCTAAAAAAAAATAAAAATAATACTGATAAAAAGTATAATATTTCGATAGGTGAATGTGTGACAGACAGCTGCCAATATTATTTATTTTTGCTCGTTAACAGATCGAAAGAAAAAAAAATATATACATATACCGCATATAACACAGTTATAACTTTAAATGGATTTACTTTTGACCGAAACATGTGCAGTATAATTGAAATTTACATAAATTTCTATACGCCCAAAAAGAAGTTAAATACATATATAAAAGCAGCGGACTATGATTATCATATAAAACATTGGAGTACCGAACGAAACGGTAAGTTGCAATTAGAAGGTTGAACATTAATTAACCTCTTCATTATTAATTTACGCTGTATTAATTAAATATAAAGGCAAGCAAACTAACTAGAGTATTTCAACGCAATAAAGTAAATGTTAAAAGAACGTTGAGAAATTTTGCAAGCCCAAGAAAAATGATTGAATAAAATTGCGTACCCAGTATAATGAAGTAAAATACCCTACAGTCATAAAAAATCACTTCTACAATTATTTTTTTATATAATTTCGTTGACAATCAACAAGTAAATATACTCTCAACCCTCACTTAACAAACAAAACACTGTAATAAAACACACATACACACACACATATAATGACTATTCTATTTCCTCACAATTTAATAAAAACTTTTCATTTCACCAATATCATTAGAATACCCATCAACAATTTTATCACATAAAAACTCACGACAATATGATCTTAATTTAAATATCACGTCACATGTAAAGAACGAGATCCTATTACGTTTTCTTCTTCTACTATACATGATCGTTTATCTCTTTCATTTTTAGTATAAAAAAAAAAATTCAAACAATTTTTCGATACGTAATAATTTTAACAACAAATATTAGAATTGAATAATTGTGACAGGTGACTTTAATGTGCGGCCCATAATCAAGACGCCGCGAGAGCATTTGATCATCGTGAAGTTTTGAGAGGTTCGCGGGTGTAAAGATGCCACCTCGCGGATACACGATAAACTAAATGGAGCGCAAGTAAACTCTATACTCTGAATGATACGCGCAACCCCAGTCGCGCCGCGACGCTTCTCAATACTCATAGTGGGGGATGCAATTCGCCTTTGCCCTCACGCCACCCTCACCTTCTCCTTCATTTTGGTATTCTCGCGTATACTCCCTCTCCCATCATACCACCTTTCTCATTGGACTCACTCTCTCTCAATTTTACTCCCACTCTTGTTGAGTTACAGTAAAATAAATATGGAATAAATAGTGGGGCTTGCGACAGAATGTAAACTAATGTCTTTAACTCTTGCTTCTTGTGTTTATTATTTATTTGCATATTCACGCGAATTTATGAAAATTAATATTTTAGTTCTCACCAATTTTCTTCATGTTTTTATTGAAATATAAATGAAGAATATTATTTTGTATACAAAAATTCAGGAATGATGTTAATTTTTATAATTATCTTCATAATATTATTTTGTATATTTTATATCGATAATTATATATTATAATATCAATATGAATTTATTGAAAATTGTATTACTTCATTAAATGTTTATATGCGAGAATTTTTGCACGGTCAGAAAATTAATTTACTCGCAAATAATTTAACTCACTCATTACTGACCGAATACTAATATTTACCTTCCAATTAATTCACAATTTTAATTATTATTCATTATTTCTATTATATAAAATATCCGGGGAATAAATTCAAAAATAATTTTCGAATAATATTTAGCAACAATTTAAGCGGGGTTCACCTGAAACAAATGACTATAAAATATAAAAAAAAATATATTGAAAATATTGAAATCAAAAATTCAAAATGTGATTTTTTTTCTAACTGTATGCAATGAAGTGAAGTAAAAATAATTGTCAAGTGTGGATAGAAAAAAATTTTTTTTTCAACTATATTATACTCGTGGCATACCGCAATAGTCAATGCAAATCGATCATCCCTTGAGAGCGCAGATGTAAAAGTCGTCGGGCGTCCAATTTTTTATCTCACAGTTCCGCACCCAACATGCACCACATTCAAACTTTTTTCACTTGCCAGTGTGCGTACAATATCCTCCTAGAGCGATGGTATTTTGTTATGTATATTTTTCGTTCTTTTTTTTTTTTTTCCGTTTACTGTTAAATTTCGCATATCACGTCAACCGATCAACGGTAAACTAATTTAACGCTGGTGAAAAAAAGGAAATAAATAAAAGTAACGAAAAACCGAGAGGGTGAATCGATTGGAGTGAGTTGCAGGATGTTGTTGGTGTGATCAAATGAGGAAGAAGACCGTATACAGAAAGAGTAGTTAATCCACAACAAGTTCGAACATTTGCGTACGAAAATCGTATGCATACATATACGCTAAATTCCGATTGAATGCGTGATTAAACTGCCGATTGAATTCACAAACGATTCAAACACCCTCAGGTCTGCATGATTTTTTTTTTTGTCCCATCTTTTTTATTACTAAACATATCATACAAGTGTGTAGATAGATAATATCAATAGCAACAATGAAAAAAATAAAAACAACATCAAAGGGAAAAAAAATGAATATAAAAAAGAATTATCTTTCGATAATAAATTGTTGAAATTCAACGTCATATACTCGACCAGTTATAAAACTATCCAACAAATATACATTTAGATTTTCAGGTTCTGCGATATGAATCGTATCATAATGAAAAATATTTTTGAACTTTAATATGACGAAGAAACATTAGAAAAAAAATAAAAATCAACGATGAAAAGTACTTATGTCGTTGAAAAATATATCGTTCGATGAATTTTGTTGCCTCACCAATGAATCAAATTCCAACTACCTAATACCAATATATTCCCTGCACTCGCGTGTGTAAAGGTGAAAATAAACGACACACATGTATACACACGTTCATTCTTGAACGTTCAATTGGGTTGAGAAGTTATTTGTACACTTGAACGCGCAATGGGTGACTTCAGTTACATACGTGTATACATGCAGTGAAAACCGAAAAAAATAAATAAATAAATAAAACTAAAAAATAAAAAAAAAGTGCAAAGCGTACACTGAAGCAACTCAAGTCCACTGTAAAACATCGTCTACACATATAACACACCTCACACTCCCAAACAGTACACCCTCCTCTTTTTTTTTTTTTTCTATACCAAGTGAAATACTTTACTGTACGACACTTGTTTGTTTCAGTGAGTAAACGTATTTTTCCGCGACGTGCAGGTGTGTAACCACTGGAGCATCACTTATTCTAACAGGTATATAGGGTCACGTACATGAGAAGAGTTTTCGTCTTTGTATATATACATTTTATATAAACATACATATAGAGAGACACACAGTGACCAACAGTGGTGAAAGTAGACGATTGATCCAAACCAATGAGTACAAATCCAATGACCGGTGCTTCACATATGTATCGTATATATAGAAGTATATATGTAATGAGAAAATGGATGAAACAGGTGTGCATCCAAGTTAAAGTATTTTCCTTATGTGGAACTCGGTACCATACACCGTACGTGTGTTTATATGAGTTCTCTATCCTCTCTATGTACACCAATAAATATATATACTGTAGATTGTGTGCTGCACATATCTACTTGCATATCGAGGGAGGTTCTCTGTGGCCGAAATGCGGCCGGAAAATAGGGTCCTGGATGGTGAAACTCTGGCGTATCTCAGCACGTGCAGAAAATCCTGATTCGACTATACCCACTCCGCGATGGCCTTGTATATAAGTTCGTTCGACGCCGCAACTTTACATTTAGGTGCATTATTGCAAAGTGATGAGAATTACACACATATATTTATTGAGGATACAAGTTTATATATACTGAATGTATCAACATTTGTAGACAAAAAAGAAAACTAAGATGAATGGATATTTGATTGTATAAAATAATTTTTATTACCTATGGGATTGATGAAGAAAGAAAAAAACTATTGTTGGGTAGAAAAAGAAAATATATATTGAGAATGTTTTATATGATCGTGAGTTTTAATAAATCCACCAAGTGTGTCGCCAGCTATTATTGGGTTGCTGGAGTATGGAATAAAAAAACACGTATGAAAGCAAGAAAGCGAGTAGAGGGACAAAAAAAAAACAATGATAAATAAACAAACGTGAATTCATTGGTGGTACAGCCGACGTCTCAAGTGGCAGGAACACGAGAAAGAGTCAACTCTGCCCTCTAGAGATTGGCAAATGTCCCAGAGGGCTGACCAGGACATAAAATAATAATGGAAAATTAACAGTAAAAGTGAAACTTAACTTGTGGTATTGCATGAGATGAAATACACATTTGCTTTTGCGTGGGTTTTATTTTAGATTGTTGTTTGGGTATAATGAGGACGAGGGTGAAAATAACACTTGATTCGTCAGCTCGATATTACCTTTTTAGTGGATATTGAAGCGCAAAAAAAAATATACATACATAAACAAATATATACACATATGTAAATAAATAATTGAACAGCTGAAGACAATTGCGTGTTGTTTTTTACTTGAAATTTATCATAGAATTCAATATTATTATATAATTAATCTCACAATTTCAAACAAATTAATCTTTTATTTTTCATTTTCAAACTTTCCTCAATTTGATTTATTTCACATCAATTCATTCCAACTGTCGTTATAAAAACAATAGAGGCTTGAATTGTGGGTGAGAGTGTCAATAGAGCTTTAATAAAGTTCACATTGTCAATGACAACTATTCATTATGATATGGTTGGTCAAACATAAAAGTTTTTGGTCTCTCCCCTTTTTTTTCAACTATATACATTCATATAGACTCTTTTACGCGCACTCAACAAGCCATATATATATACATATACGTGTATCAATCTGAAGTACCGTTTGAAAAATAACACGCTTGTAAAAATTCTCGAGGGAAAATGTACTACTGAACGCGCATTAACCACAATCCAGAGAATAGAAGTCGGTGAAAAATGGCGTCGCGTGCGGAACTCATTTGCACCAGTTCGGTGCTTGATTATTCTATGGCTACGTTGAATCATAAATTCTCGTACTTGGAAAAAGCATTTTCCGCTTCGAAGAAGGCAATTCGATTGTCATTGATCCCTCTAGATAACTGTGTGCACATGAAAAAAAAAAAAAAAAAAAAAAAAAAAAAATCGATATGTAATAATATACCTATCAAAAAATTTGTTTTGCAAATGAAGTTTATTATGATATCTCCATACTCATAATAAATTCTATACTTATTCAGGTATATCATCATTGTAAAAGAACTATTTTTCTTTTTATATATATTTTTTTTGTTTTTGCAGAGCCCCAGGATTTATAATATTATTATTTTGTGTTTATATTCATCATCGAGATCTTATATTTCGTAATTTCTCAATGTCTAAGGTGGCATTATTTATCTTCTTTCATGCATTTACATCAATGCAAACACCATATCACGCCAGAGATGAGGTGGATGATGATGAAAACGACGCCAGAAGATTTGAAATTATCTCGTTTCCTGTAATACAACTGAAATACTCTTGACGAAGTTTCCATTTCACTATATACATTAATTCCCACGGGATAAAATGTGTCCGTCGACCTGCTTCACGTTGGCTCTTTTCATCTAACCATTTCTGCCTTTGTTTCCTCTCATTGCCTAAGAGCTTGTCGAGTACCTTCCTGCGCGAAGACAAGCTTGCCGATCCCATTAGCAGCCATTAGACAGTTCATACGCTTTGATTGTCAGTGGAATACATTCAGTGTCGTGACCATCTGACGACGGGAAAGAGATGGTAAACTCGACATGTAGAAAGTCAAGAATAGACTGAGAATTGCGGGAATGAAATTAAAAATGAGTGAAGTTACAGTGAAAATTAGAACCATGTCTGATTAATTCTGGATATAGTTTCGTAAATCTCGCGCAGTCATGATTGAATATTCATTAACTAAATAAAAGATGTCTATATCGATAGGTATATATACTAGCGTTAGACATATTGCAGTAACAAATAATTCATTGATGATAAAATATCGAATATGCAGAACGTCGTATATAAACTGTCTCTGATACGATGATTTATTTACATGGATATTTTTCGCCCGTCAAAAGCTATAAGCCGGGATGAAGTTTAAAATTTTTTCATTTTTCAATTTTCATCGAAGGCGATATGGGGAATATATTTGAACGATATTTTGAGAGGCAAATACCGTAAAAATATATAAAAATCGATGGGATATCAATATACATGTAGAATATCGTCCACGAAATGAAATTTTCATAAATGTATACTTGATTTTTTTTAGTGTGAAAAAAATTATCGAGGAACAGTGAGAATGGTTAAGAGAATTTTTTAACGAGCTTATGATTGTTAAATAACAATTATCAACAAGTGTTGATATTATAGAAAATATATATATTCAATACTCTAATGAATTTACAATCGAATATTTACTACGGTAATAATTTATACAGTTACAATCAGAAAAATGACCAGACTGTTAAGATGGTCATCTTGAGATAGTCAAGATTTATTCGAATAGCCACATCAGATAATGCGAGTTCCAATTCGCGTTGGATTTCAGCTTCTCTTACATTTTCCACATCTATCTTTCCTTTATATTCGTATATCTCCCTGTTCTCTTCGTTCATGAATTCCACTCTTTTACCGTACGATAATTTTTTTTTTTCCCCCACAACTCTTGCAAAAATTTAATGATAAATATGAAGGATAAAGACAACGATAAATCAATCCCCTTCAATTACTAATAATGAATCAATAGAATATTAATAAATGCCACTATAAAAATAATGAATATTTGTTTGATGAAAGCAGCAATTAATACGTGAATTAAATTGGAATTTTCACTTCATTCTTTTCTACCTCTTTTTCTCTAGCAATTTATGTAGCGAATGTTCGGATTTTATTTTTCTACTTTTGCTCGCCTCTTTTATTCTTCTCCTACCGCGACACGAGGGCAGAGGGAAGGGACGGTAAGAAGATTTTGTAGAGAAGGAAATCCAGTATAAATCCTTGGCAGCCGTTCGCCGTTGGTGCTTTTATCGCCGCGAGTTTTCGCGGTTGCGTCCCTGACAATAAATTCTCAAGATGCCACGTACGGCCAAGCATCTATTTAAACTTCTGGTAAATCCAGCTTTTTGTAAAATTAAATTCCAATAAATTATTTAATTACAACAGTAAAATATACACTACAAAATATACAAATATTATTAATATTTATGTCGCGAACAATATTATAATATAGCTGCGATTATACTTTATGTTATATACCTGCTATCGCTTGCATACTACTGTCATCTATTCATTTCCTATTTCCACAGTAAAAAGAGCGTCGAGCACGAGTGGAAAATAGAAAAGTGGTATGAGGCATTTGTGAGGAAATGCGCATGGCCTTAGAAATGAGAAAACGAATGGCAGATAGCTTGTATCGCTGTGAGCGAAGTGATGCACAGAATAGTGCGATAGAAACCCAAACAGATAAAAAAAATTGTGGAAAACAAAAAATCACAAGAGAACATGAACAAATGAGAGGCGACCATGACAGGTTCTTTCGCGATAATGATACCAACATTACCACGTAGTTGTATAGTCTATACTCAACACACGTATACTGCAAATTTTTGTAAAACATCAAATATAATATGTACCTTGCTCTACTTTTATTTTTATTATCTTGATGTTTTTGAGCTCAAAAATAAAGTGGGTCATTTTCATATGAGCTTTGAATTTAAATTAAAAAATCTTATACCTATAATATAATTTGCGACAGGTTTTCGATATTAAAAATAATATCGGAAAAATTTAAATGTAGCCATCAGCTGCTGATGCACTGATGTTAATACTGAAAGCTTCTATAGCATCCATTAAATAATAGAGAGAGAGAGAAAAAAAAAAAAAAAAGAAAAAAGAAAAATCGTAAGTTCTGAAATTACTACACCTTTGCGAACAACCATGGAAAACTGCACTGCTGTAACACTCTGTGTGTTTGAGAATATGTTGGGCAGACTGCGGTATAGAAGAAATAAAACTAAAGATAGAAAATGGGAAGATATTTCCGAGATACTATTCTCACGTTTTCTTAATAACTTTAAATGCAATGGTGGAATAGTGCAACGGTCCGTTGTCTCTTGCATTTTTGTTCCAACATTTATTGGCCAATAAACCAAGAACGGACATTCTGCTTGTGTGGGGGGAATATGTTTTGTGATAATGGAGCGAAAAAATAAATAAATAAACCATCACAATCCATTATCCCTTTTTAAATAATAATACGCTTCAACAGTAGTAAATATTTAAAGCAAACATATGCATTATTAAAATATGTGAGCGCTATATTTATACATAAATATATTTATGTGTTTCATTGTTATGTTTCGATATTTATTTTAAAAGGATGATGGAATATGCGCCTGGACTAGCAATGAAATTTCATAGAATTACATTTGTGGATTTGGCAATGTGATGGCGTACAAAAGTTGCGAGATCGATGGAATACGACCACTCGAATTTATTCAAAATCGATAATCAATTTACAATCTAGCCTACTGGCACACTGTGTATATCGTTACTGGTATCACCGATATAGTGAATGAAGCAAGAGAGAAATGAAAACCCTGGGAATTGGTTAGTTGAATGTAATTC
Source organism: Microctonus brassicae (assembly GCA_918226075.1). Classification (NCBI taxonomy): domain Eukaryota; kingdom Metazoa; phylum Arthropoda; class Insecta; order Hymenoptera; family Braconidae; genus Microctonus; species Microctonus brassicae. Next base: position 3,629,278 of record OW445491.1, on the reverse strand, counting down.
GAACTAGAAAGAAAAGCAATGAAAGAATTGAATTTCACAATGGAGAAATGGCCGGCACTATTGAGTTTATTGAGAAAAATTAATCCTTTTCAATCATCATTATAAATTAAAAAGAATAAAATAAACGATATTACCCTGTTAAAACTATAAATGAAAATATATATGTACGTTTGATATTGCAATTAAAGAATAATATTTGAATCATAAATTTTTCACTAAAAATTAATGAATGATTTTATATGAAAATATAAAAATGAAATAATTTTATTTAATAAAAATTAACTTGCTATATATATTTTATGATGTTGAACGTGAAAGATATTTACGTAGTCGACTATTGCTTCTGTGTTTTTCCATGAAATTACAAAGAAAGTATCCTATAAATGGTTGTATGCTCCCGGGCAATTTTTTCCAATGGCTAATTTTATGCAAAAGAGTAATCTCACTAAAGTCCTGCAATGTACTTTTAAGTCATAGTTGCAACGTCTTATGTATACAAAGTTGCATCTTAATATAATAAAATTTTTAAAAATAATCTACGAATATTAAACGTATGATATTTCATTATTAATTTTTGATTTAATTGACTATATGAAGATGATGAATAAAATGATAATAACTAAAATTATCGCCTTTATATAACTAGAGAGTACATATTCAATGTCAAATTGCAAGAGACACCAAGCGACAGTGTACACGTCCACAAATTCTCATGCTTCGACCAAACTGGTTGCGCGTAACTTTGTCAGAATAATTACTACAAGGGGGAATAACGTCTACTTGAGTTTACTATCTTATAGGACAATGTTATGTAACTAGAGACACGTGGTTAGAGCTATACTCCTTCTCCAAGCAATGCGCAAATTCTTGATGTTATAGAAAGGGCGAGAAATAGAGAGAAGTATACTGCAATGGATTCAAATGTCAAACTAAAATATGATGAGAAATAAACTTCAATTTCTTTTTTTTTTTTTTACTCCTATTGTGCTATTCTTACTTTTCATTCAAATCTCGACAAATCATAGCATTGGATTATGGAGACGAATTCATAGGTACTTCATTAAATTTACCAGAACTGTAACCTCATTAAAAATATTTCCATTGAAAAATTCATCTAGATATCTATTATATCTATTCATAATCCAGTTAGTGAAATCTTATGTTGAAATTGTTCAGGAGAGTTAAGAGTTTCATGAACTGAAGCATTTTCAATTTGCAATACCTATTTTCAGAATTATCATTATTAATCTCCAGGTACATATATAGTTATTGAAGATTATCTGATGAATGAACATGATTCGATATACAGACCAACTGACCTGGAAGTGTAGTGGGAAATAAAAGAATACCCAAAAAATATAAAATGGAAAAGAAATAAAACACAAATATCAACATTATATTGATTGATTTTATTTCTTGACTGTATGTACAGATACAAAATGCTAATATATTGTGGGTCGATTATTGGTTGTGGGCAACTGTATAATATTACAGCCGTAATCGCAAACCCGATAGTTTATAAAGATTAGCTTACAATGCGAAACTTACGCCACTCTCAATTCGAAATAGGACAGGACAAGATTCGAGCTAAACTTTCATATGGATCGTTATTCTGAAAGACATCAAAAGTCAAGTAAAAGCATAGTGGGCGAATGGACCGAAGAAGAAAGACGACGAAGACGGTATTGAATGGACGATAAGGCTTTTCCGAAAGGACATTATCCAAGACTGAAGTAAGGATTGCGATAGCTTTTTGTTATGGATTGTCGTTGTACTGAAGGACAATCCTCCAACGTTCTTCTACCCGTACACTAGTTTTATTCATCGTTTTATCCATTTAGCTTTATATCTTTTGCTTCGTAGCACACTTGACTACGTTAATTTACTTTTAAAATGTATCAGCTAATATATATTCTCATAAAAAAGAGTTCTTTATGAGGTGATAAAACACAATTTCGATTAAGTTATTCAATATCTGCTTTGTATTAATGTAGAAGAGATATTTTTTTTTTTAATATAATTTACAAATTACAAATGGTATAATGTTAGAACTTATTATTTAAATGAATTGTATGAAATGCAAATATATTATTGGCAACACAGATCGATATATTGCAGAATTGTGGATTTCAGTAATAATGTAATAGATCCGAGACGTGACGGGTCTATGGATGGATACCAAAAACGAGAATAACTGTGAAATGTTAAATGTAGGAAATTGCTACGTCAATTGCCTGTCACTTTTCATCCACAGATCAACTCAAACACTTCTCATTCTCTTTAACTATAATGACATTTTGACTGTTTATCTCCTCCGGCATTTAAAAAAAAAAAAAACAAAAATACATATTTGAAAATTAAACGAATTATATTCGTGCCAAAAACAATAATTTATTATCCTTACGGTGACAGACGAGACTTTCTTTCATAATTATATTTCAAACATAACAATATAAAATAAGTTGTTAAAAAATTAAGTACTCACGTCATATTTTTCTTGAATGTGTGGACCTGCTTGAGCTACGTAAAGTGTGCTGGCAGTATCAAAAACAAGTTCTTGAGGTATGCGGGTGACTCTTTGTCGTGCCATCTCATGACAATTGAGATAAAGTGAAACATCTGTAGTCGAAACTCGTATAACGATTTTCGACCACTTTTTCGTCAATTTTGGCACAGTAAATTTGGCAACTTCTTCAGAATGTGAATGCTCATCTGAATTGGTGTAGACTAGAGAAACATTTTGATTTGATGCTGGACCATCCTGATAATAGAAGAAAATTATTTAGGTAAATATAATGAAAATGCATTTGAGAGAGAGGTCAATGATTAATTGCAAAACGATGCTTAGGGGTCAGTTGAACGAGATGTCAATTAATTGTATATACTAATCAACTTTATAGTTGAATTGAATAAGAACGAGTGAGATACAATTGCAAAGATCAAACGGAATATCGACTTGTCCTTAAAGTTTTTAAGGGAAACTTCATGCTCCACAAGTTCACTCAATTACAATACACACGTGTAAAATAGTATGCAATCAAATGAAGAGTTATTGAGGCACAAGTTCCATAGAGGTTAAGGAGAGACTGATGATAAGATAAATTGGAGGATATATACATACACTGCGGAGAAGGAAATGAATTTGTACTCACAGAAATACGAAGACCTAGTTGAACTATCGTGTCGAAAGGATTGAGTACAGCAAAGAGATAGCTCGTTCTCAAAGACATTGGCTTCAAGGTCGCTACTATAGTGAATTCAGCTGGTAATTTCTCAGGCAAACACAGTCTGTAGGGTTGCTTTACATCAGAACCAGGACGAAAGCCGAAAGCGAGAAATCCATCCAATCCATCGTCAGTATATTGATTTTTGTCATCGGTAGTTCTCACTGCCGCATCTAGTAAATCGTAAACTGAATCTGAAACTCAAATAATTAATAAAAATTATTATTCATTAATATAGTTGTCGAACAAACATAAATTTTACACATATGTAATATTTTTTTTTATCTGATTTTATCGAATTCCCGAAATGAAACGATGAAAACAATAAAACCACCAAGTTATACAATGCACAATCATATTATTTCATTTTATTTGTGTACCGTATCATTGTTACCTGCCAGAAAATGTGTAACCAGCACAATTTCCCTTTGGAAATTAGCGCCACAAACAGTATAGGCAGATGTGATTATGATATTTGCATTTGCTCGGGTAGATATTATGTCCATGTTTAATGATACGTAGTTTAGGAATGCGTATAACAAAATGTTTCACAATTTATTTATTACGCTTATTTAATTTTCAATATTTACTTTCATTACAGACAATGCCATCAAACATATTTAATTTTTTATATGCTGTCATTAGATTTCATTTAATTTTCATGAGTCTGATTAATACAAAACTCGTTTGTTATATCTTTATTTTTTCTATTTTTCAAATAAATTTTATGTTACCCGAAGACAATGAACGTCAAAAGTTTCGCGCTTTGGAAAGAAAACTTGACAATACATAATTTATAACCGACATATCCACCGTGGGATAGTACGTTAGGCAGTGTATATTTGTCAATCTTTTGTGTTGTGATTTTTGAAGGAATAAGGTCAAAAAATGCAAGGAAAAATGTTGTATAGAGATACTACGTCATGATGTAACATCGTGACACAGCTTCATTCATATATCATATGGATTCATGACACTTGGTGGAACGGAACCTGAAATGTCGAAAGCTCACAGCTACGATAATCGATATTTATTGCCAAAGAACGAAGCAGTGCAGCAAATCGTATTAAAACCCAGTTGGTGCTTCATTCCGGAAAAATATCCAGTCCGCTTTCCGTTTTCCACACTGTCGTTCTCACTCCTCGAAATTGTCGAAATACACATCAGGACAATGCATCACTGCACACTACCTACCCAATGTATTTGGACATCATGCGAGTCTATTTCCGATGCGATAGAAGCTATCGCGGTTATAATTTTTATATACAGAGATAAAAGTTTAAATAAGTACAATCCTATATACTAACGATCATTTTTCATTCAGCAGAAATCTTCATTAATATATTAAATAAAAGGATAAATAAATGTTATTTATTTATGTGGTGTAAAAAAAAATATTAATGGTAATCGAATTTTCATGTCTCAACGTACATCAACATTTTTCTTTTACTATACGAATAGCATTAGGTGTTGTTTTTCTTCATATGAGACAGCTGAAAGCATCTAATTTATATCTAATCTCACACGCGGGAGTACAGTTCGTGACCTAAGGAATAGATGGCGCCAGTTGTAAGAGAGGTAGAAATGTGCTTTCGTCTGGTCTGTTACAGTCACTACCTACTTTACTACCCAGTGCAGCCTTGGGAATACGTGCCCCTTTTTTTGCTGTTCGACAATACAACTGTCGTTCTTATGTTGTCCAAGTTTTATTTTTTCATCCTCTGCCAAGTCATTGTCTAGAGACTGTATAAAGGAAGAAAAAATATATACATATATAAAATGAAAAATTCACCATCGATAAAATAAGGCACGCAAAGAAGCCGCAGTGGGATTTATCTTGAAGAACTCAACAAAAATTTCTTCGAGTTTGTCTTGCATTTGGTAAAAATTTTATCCTGTGAAATTGTGAACCCATTGAGTTCATGAACTTATGTTCATTTGAGGTATCTAAAATTTCACAACAAAAATAAGGAGGAAAGTTTTGGGAAAGACTAAAGTTATGCTGTTATTTGTCTTGTAAACTTTCTCGTTGAGAATTGTCACAGATATCTCAAATAGGGCCAAATAATGGTGCGGGATTGTTAATTCGTTTCAAAGTTGTTTGAGGTGATAATATATTATACGGGCTGTGATGCCATTTATTTTAATTTGTAAAAAAAATTTTTTTTTTTGTAGTCACAATTTGAATTGAAGTGAATCTACTGTTAATGAATATGTTGGTGTGAGTTATGAAGCAATGAGATTTGTATATAACTATGCTTGATTGTTAATGATTTATCTTTTGTCTTGGAGATCTCAATTTATAATAATGGAGTATGCAGTGCAGAAAGGATGAAGAGCTATGAATTGACACTTGAAAGTTTCTCACATTTTAACTGAATGTGCTTTGCAATTCTGGTGGTATTACAGTCATTTGGCTAAACTCTTGCGTGAAAAGACAGTGAGAATTTCTGTAATTAACGAAACACACGTAAAACAAATGGCAAACTTTTGAAAAAGTTCAAGAGAAAGTAGCAGAATATCTGTGAATAAGCGGTCACAAAATTCAACTAAATTGAAATTGAAAAGAAAAGTAGAAGAATAGTTGAGAAAAAAATTGTGAAGATTTTTTGCTAAATCAGATACGTATACTGAACCATTTAAAATAATTATTTTTAAAATTACATCATACCTCTGATTAATATCTAATTACTTATAAGCGTATTGATAAGCAAATAAAATAAATATTTCAAGAACTCTTGATATATTATATTACTTTTGATAAATTTTTCTAAAAACATCAAATCTCATTTTCTTTTTTACTAAATCCCCTCTGAATGCCTTTTTTGCAATAAAGATGCGAATGTATTTTTGTCAATTTTATTTCAAGCTACGTGAAGTTGCGATCGTATATGGCGAACGATAGAGGACAGATTTAATCAGAAAACTTTGAAGAGCACAAGATATCTTCCGGCACTTTTTTTGCAATTGTTTGACTTTTATCAGAATAGCGCATTTTTATTCGTGCAGTGTGAGCACCTTACTATAAAATAAAGAAAAAAAAAAAAACTCGGTGAAATGTGTTGTAAATGATGACACAAAAAAAAAATGTAAATACTTTGTCAAAACTATTGTTTGTTTAAATTTGAATAAAAATAAAACAGAATGAAACAAATAAGTACGTAAATAATTACAAGATGATGCAATTTCCTGGATAACAATCATGAAAGTAATTTGAGAATTTTCAATAATGAATACCAGGTACAATTTAATTATAATAGCGATTGCACCACCGATAAAATTTTCATGATAAAAAAAAAATAAAACGAATAAAAGAATAGGGGACATGATAAGGGTGGAACACACAACAGACAGGTGAGAGTTATACTGTTTATTACCGGGTGCCCTGAAGCGAAGTCTGAGTGCAAGTTCTCAACACAACCTCCTTCTGCTTGTTCTTCTCATTTCTCTCTCGCTCATTCTCTCTGCTGGCCCCTTGTTTTCATGTCACCCGTTTCACTAAATAAATAACTGCTACCTCTCGTATTGTCTCCCATGACAATTGTAATAAAACGAGCTACATCATGAAAATGGCTTCGGGCAAATACAACTGGATGAGATATTCACCACTCTAGTATTTTATATTTCATTTGGAATTTCATCAATATAATTAGCTATAATATGATACAATTGATTATTGATTATTAATAAATTTGAGAACGATAAAATTAATAAATTTTATGATGTTATTTTATTGAACCTTCACTATTGTATTATATTTTATAGGTACAAGGGTTGTTGTTACATTGTACGGATCCAAAGATCTGAAGACACAAGTATATCGTATGGGACTTTTAGGTTTGATTCAATATCGACCACTACGGAAACTATTTTAATTATGCAACGTTGGCGAGAATTTAGCTATCGTTGGGGCGGAAATTATCTTTGGTACCGTGGTCATAAAGCGAACGAGGTTCAGCGAATTCCAATTTTCCAAATACTAAACTGAGAACCGGATTGGACCTTACTATATAAATTCTCAACAGAGAAATATGCTGAGAAATTTAACTGAGCTACCACGTTGAAATATTCAAGATGTAGTTTATTCGTTGAATTTTCATCATATTCATATAATACACAATTGAAATAAATATTAAGTGTGAAATTACACATCACATCAATGGTTATTTTCATATAATATATAAATTCCGTGCATATTCACAGTGATATGTGTTGAATATGTTATAAAATTTGTTGAGAGATATTAAATATCATATGAAATTTTTGTCATGAAAGAAGTGACGACAAGTATATAATGGCACATATTTTTCCAGATGAAAAAGTAAATTTTCCATTTTATGGCGTTTGCCATATGTTATTCAGTGTATAATTTAGAAAAGTAATATTACGTGATGCCTTCATTCTACACTAGTTTTCAAATAATCACAACGATTGTAAATATAAAATTAACAATTATAAAGTATTCAAATAATAGTTACACTTGTGGTTTTTCTCCTCAGTTAAAATTAATTTTGATTCGTGGTGTACTTTAAATTCCAAATGCCACCAATTAAAACAGAATTCCATTTGTGAATATCAAAGGTATATCCCAAGTGAGTTTATGCTTTGTACACACACATTAATGTTGATATACATTACGAGATATATTATTTAATATTTAGTTAAGAGATTCTGTAAGAATTGTTTGAAATAATGTCATTTTATTATTCAACTTTCTTTTCCATTATACGAAGAAAACGGTTGAAAAATATTTTTAATGACAATAGATCCAATCTTCTTCATATTCAACATATTCACCAACTTCATTGTGTATATAAGTGTGCGTGTGTGGACACACATGTTACATATTCCCTCAAGATAGGATTTCTATCATGGGACTCTCTCACGTCTTCGTTGTATTTCCAAGCGTAGGACGGTAATTTCGAGAACCATGTTTTTCTTACGTGCCACGGAGATGGCAGGCGAAGTGAACGCTATGACGCACAAAGGTACAGACATAAAACTTGAGTAAACATCAATGAACCTTATAATGGAGTGAAGTTAAATAAAGACTTGAAAATATAAAAGGGAAAAATATCAAAAAAGAAAATTATAAATAGGGCAATAAAATAATATTGAATTGATGTAATTACTCTGATATTATATACAATATAGAGGTAAGTTCAGTAATACTCTCATGTGTTCTATTCTAATTTTATCCTAGAAGTGATATAGGTACTCGTCATTTTGAAGAGCAACCATCGTCAATGTGAAAAGCGTGTATTTGAATTAGATGCGCATGAGAAAATAGACATTGCACACATATTCCATGTGAAAATTTTCTGTCACTAAGAGCCACTCATTGCGTCTTCTCTCTAACAACTCAAATCGTGGGCTATACAAAGTGAAACAGAAGGAAATCAAGAAACTTCATGTCACTTGTGCTAACGCACATTTGATATATATGTGACATTTAGAAAGGGCAGAGAGAAACAATACGTCATCTATCATCTCAATATTAAATTGACGTACACTCTATTTCAGTATAACCTCCACATTTATATATTCACTGTTTCACTGAGAAAATTAAACTTGAGTGATATTTTAATACATATAAATAATGTATACAGAGATGTATTTTATATAAGAAATTGTAACGAATTTCTTTTGTAAAAAATAAATTTAAATTCATTATTAAAGAGTTATTTGATTAATTATTCAAAATAATGCGCACAAAAAAATAAAATAGAATGTTTCAAGTCACGTAAATATATCCATATTAAAAAGTGAAATAAATGACGGGGCAAAAATCTATGCCAAATTCGCATACAGAATTTTAAAGCGAAAAATGTAAGAGATCTCGTCGCAATATCAACGTTCAAATAATAAAAAGAGGAACAGCAATGGGGGGAGTGGATGAAAGAGAAGAATCGTACGACAGTCACTCGGTGCTATTCTCGACGTGACTCTTGGTGGTTTCCCTATAGACGAGAAAACGAAACGGACTCGATACTCGAGAGAATTTGATGCAGCTATAATACATTGACTCTGCGTATTCTCCCAAGGATAAAGAAAAACTCAATGTGAATTACAATGAATATATATTGATGAAAATATATAAATTAATAGGTTTAAAAAAATGAAGAAAATAAAATAAAAATTATATACAATTTAAATTTACATTTCAGCTCTTTAAAAATACAGAGAAATTTTATTATATAAATTGATTAATTATTGAATTTGTGCTGATATTAAAAAAGTCCAATTTAATCAAGAGGCATTATCTGTTTGAAGCTAATTATAAAACACAAAAGCAACCAAGAGATAGGAAATTACGCGCACCATCTCAATATAACATAATGTTGAATTAATTACTAAAACTCACGTCGGTAATTTTCAAAATTAAATTCCTCTAGGAATTGAAATTCAATAGAGTTCTGAAGGTGCTCATGTGAAATAGATTGTTGAGAGCATTTATTATCGGTACAAAACATGATAGAAGTAAAGGAATATATCATGAGTATATTGCAGTCTTTAATATTCCAATTCTATAACATTCTCATTCCCCGAGAAATTAAGTTCAGTAGAGTGATATTCAAAATATTTGTTGTACAGTGAAAACAAAAAAAGAGAAATAAAATACATTATATAACGATCTATTCTACATAATGGCATATTAAAAAAAAAAAAAAAAAAAAAAAAAAAAAAGAGCTCCAGTATGAAAGCAACAGAGTATAAATAAATCTACTTAAAATTAACTGCAGAATATTTTATTTAACTATAATAAACTTGCAGCGATATATCTATTGCATTTTTTTTATTCATGTGCAATACATAACATATATATGTATATTCATAATTCAATAGATATTGAAGTAACCCTGCCATACTACTCGTGGATGAAGCGATCCTATTGCCTTGAATGAGCCAACGGCTGAGCTTAATTACGCAAGGAAATTAGTTCTCGCAGTTGTGTCCGATAACAATATCTATATACGTACATATAATATTTGAATATATGTTGACCTGGCATATATTTCTACTATATGCAGTCTCTTCAACATTTATTCATATAAAAATACATAATATCCCACGTACAAAGCAGCACCGATAGACAAGAAAAAAAAAAATTATTCTCCTCCACAATATGAAATTACTTTTTAATATTTTCATAAATTATTCACATATATGTATAAAAAAATGAGCTTATTGTACATTATTATTTTTTTTTTTCTAACGTAATGGTTCTTATCACCAGCATCAGTGTATATTCATGTATTTATATGTATAAAAGTTATGATAAAGCTGAGATTTTAGTGGGATCTTTGTATACGTGTAAAACAAAGTCTACATCGTTGTTCCGGGGCTACATAATGGATAGGGATAAATAGTTTAAGAGGACGAAACCATCTAGTACTGTATATAGTAAGCGGGTATAATGTACCTACTATACAGACGGGCGAATCAGAGACGAGTTGAGCTTGTGTGACACACTGAAGGGAATGGAATATGGGCAACCAGTGAAGGGAGCTCGGTCACTCTAAACAAAATTTACATGCAAATACATACCGTGGTAAAAGAGAAAGGGAGAGAGCGTGAGCAATGGACGTGGGAGAATGAGAGACGTTAAGGATGAAGCACGCGCGGTACTTCATGTCACAGGATATAGCTTTAATGGGATATCTATATATCTATAGACATACTTTATATCCGGAAGTGGGGGATAAAGTGGAAGGTAAGATGATTAAATATTACCATGAATATCTTATTCCATTCATTTTAAATACATGAGTTGTTGCTTTATATATTTATTATGATGGAATAATTTATTATGGTATTAATATATATGTCATTAAATAATTTTTTTAATTTAGGTTTACAGTGGAAATTCAATTAAGTTAATTAATTTAATTGACGGTGAATGTAATAAATTTGTAGATAGAGATTGAACGAAATTACTTTGTGTATTAGATCGAGGGTTGTTGACAAGATGGAGATAAATATTGTATCTTCGATTCAAAGGATGACGACGAGTAAATACGAAAAAATAAAAAAAAATTTGTCGTCCCTATCTCGTCTTTTGACGCTGTTGGTTTGCGTCAACTCTCTATCGTATTCTGCAGTTGCCGCCTGTTACAATCGAGACGCAAAAGCCAATCTTCTCTCACGTTAAAAGTGTAAAATTCATCGACGTGCAAAGCTCTATTCGCCTATAGCGACTGAGGTGGTTTATATACTAACACGAGAGAAGAAGAAAATCAAGGAAGCTTAAAAAAAAAAGAGAAGAAAAAAAAAATATATAGGTGAAGAAATTCTTATTTCTTTCATATAGACAGTAGTGCCGTTTCAACTTGCCTAAATCTCGAAATAATGGCTCTTAAAAGAGACGACACGACATTGAGGAGAGAACAAGAAAATAGTATAGAGACAGAAAGGAGTTTGCGTTCATAAGAGGCCGGGGACGAAGAAAGAGATGAAGAAAATGCGAAAAAAAAAAAGAGAGAGTCAAGAGTGGAAAAAAAAATGGAACGGGATGGCGCATGCCATGAGAACAAACGACGCCGTAATATCTCAAGGATATTCTTTACCCATCACTTTCCTGCCTCCGTGCTCCTCATTTTAGCCCTTGGCCAATTTGTATTCAAACTTTTCGATTATCTTCACGGAGAGCACCAAGACTATTTTCTTCCTTTCTAATGTTTTTCATTTCCTTCCCATCTTCTCAATTCTATTCGTGCTTGCTTGTGTTCTATAGCTCCTGCTACACTACTATTCTCTTATCACAATAGCGATAGAAATGACAAATATCATTCGATAAAACAGATCATCTGTCATTTATTAACAAACTAACATTTCTTTTTATACGTTTTATATCACGTTATTTATATACTCTTCTTTATATATTATAACACACTGCATATAATTTTTAAATCTTTACGACAATGTGATGAATAAATTTTTGCAAATTATATTGTTATATTCTTTCCAACTTGAGGGAAGACCTGAAGAAAGTGCGATAAGAGAGCATGCACACTGGTGTAAAGTAGTAGTGCACACAATATCACTTGCACATTATATCAAGAGCTCATAATTTTTCTGTTTCATTTGGCCAGTTTCCAAATGTATATTTGTTTGTTTCACAAGGGTTAGCGACGCGTCTCTGACATGTAGAAAATTGCTTGGTGCGCAGTATAATGCTAATATGTTGTCATCCAAAATATTTTCGCTTCACTATTTTCCACAATGAGATTTTAATTGATATAAAAAAAAAGAAACATGTAAATTTATGGTTCGCATATAATGCACAAGGAAGTATAGAGACATGAGAGTGTTTTAGTATGACATGTTTAAACCAGCGCGCAATATAAGTCCGGAGGTTATATGTACATATACATACATCGCGATGTGGCAAATTCGATTAAAGGGGACGCATGTATATTTTTTTTTCCTCATCATTTCCGCTCCACTCTCGCCACGATGGGGGTCCCAGGAGACCTACCGCCGATAAATTCAACATCTTTATTTTTATTTATAAATGTTTTTTTTTTTTCTCCTTCATTCGTAAAAACCAGTTTCATACCGAACGACAACAACGACAATGTCGGCAACAACAGCGATGAAGGAATAAACTGAATTTTTCGTTAACTAAAAATGTCGAGTAAATATCTCAACTTAAAATTAAATATATCAGAAATAATGCAAAGTCACGTTTTGTTGATTATTAAAATATAAAATATAAAATATCTAGTGTAAATGTTTATCGTTAAAATTTTGTTTACAATTATGAAAATTAATTATCTTTATTATTTTCCATTTTGTGTAATATTAGGATAAATAATAACTGCGCAGAGTAGCACGACTGAGGAATTTAATCAAGGTTTCAACAACGAAATGCGACGACAGTACACAACAGAATAAGAGTGTATACAATGACATCTGCGTCTTCCTAATAAAACAAAGAGAAATATAATATGAAGAAGAAAAGAATAAGTAAAACTCACAAACTATAATATACGAGATAAGTCTCGGCTACGTTTTATGATGCTGAGTAGGCAGATGTATATTTATATACATATATTTATACATATATATTGATGATAGTAACAAATGGTATAGGTGGCCCTTATTCTTCAACTTCGCTTCAGTGTTATTGCTGTACTTGGTTCTATATATCGTGTGTACGTCGATCGTCATACTTCAATGTTTGGGTATATTGGGTTCGTTGAAAAATGAGTTATATTTTCCCAAACGACGCATTACCTATGAGATATTTGACCAACTCTCTCACTGCCCACTAAAAATAATGTAAAAAGTAGCTATCTTGGAAAATAAACTAATAAAAAGAAGACAAAAATAAAATTGAACGCGATATACAAAAGTGAAGTTTATTTATTTTTCCCTTCGGGCTTGAACTCGCCGTTCGTCCGCTTCTATCTTGGTGTATGATTTCTTTTGCGTGGTCAGTATACGGTATATACTTATGAACATATTATATATCTGTATGTATACATGCTTTGTTTGCATATATGTAGGTCTGTATAAATATATATACATGATTATATCATATTTTGGACTCAGGTGCTCACTTGGGTTATCGTTGAAATTTTTCATTTCTACGTTTTCTAATAATATTGTTTTACCGTTGAATATCCATAGATAACCCAAATCGTTGGCAATGATCGTTTCAACTTGTGCGATTTTTCGGGTACGCTAAAATCCAAATGCGTAACACGGAAAATTCTCGGTAAAACATGAGAATAGAGAAAAAAAATAATATCAATGAGAAGGATAAAAAAAAAAAAAAAAAAATTGAACGATGAATATTGGTTTTCTCAAGCTTGTGACAACTTTTCAAGATTTTTCTCTAGAACGGATAAAAATAATGAAAAAAAAAAAAAAAATTGTCGCTTCCCATGTCGATCACAAATATTTGAGTCCGAGTTTCGCGTAAAGTCTTACGTGTGTGTTTGTGTATACATACATAACTGGGAGGGATGGAGAGAATATAGAAAAAGTTATTCGCTGTAGGATATGATGTCGGGTTAGATATAGTGAAAAAGCCACTCGTACGACTTGCCATAGTGCACACACAGTAAAGAACAAGTTTTCATCGGTTATTCTAAGCTGGCTGGTGTAGGATTTACTTGTGAAAAACGCCCGGGAGAGGTATAAAACCGTGACAGAAAGCCGGAGAATAAGATGCATCATATATTTTTTGCTCAGCAAAATTGTCATATATATATACATAACAAACGTGCATAAAGATAAATGCTAGTCAAAAAATTATTCATCTTCCTTGTATGATTGATGAAACCTAATCTAATTTATATATCTTATGAACTTTTATCATTTCTACTCTTTATTTTCCATGACACTTGGCGAGTTGAAATAATCATTGAGCTTTTCAACATTATGAGACGCAATCGTCATTTACTCAGTTAGATATGTGTTCAAGTTTGAAAACCCGTTGTTACAGTATGGTTCTCTCGTTCATCCCATAATTCCTGAAAACGATCGACATTATCTGTGATCTCGCGGTACGCTCAACCGACTGCCGTCTGATCATAAACGTGGCTTTACTACTCGCTGCAAACCCGGCCGCAACAGCTTTTACTGTGGGATATATATTTTGTGAAGTTATTCCACTGCAAAATTCACCAAATGCCATCCACAAGCACATGTATGTCATTAAAATTTTCGCCATTCAATCCAATAATCTCCAAGTTAAATCACGATTTTATACGTTTTTTTTTTTTTTTTTTTTTTTTTTTTATGTACATATAAATGCAATCTACGAATAAAATGTTTTTCATTTTATCCACACAGGTAATGTTATTTCAAATGGATATATGAACGTTGTTTATGACAGCATGTCTATTCAATTGTACAACAAAAATATATATTGTAACAAAAGTAATCACGCTGTGATTCAAGCATGTTTTGTTTACGACACGAAGCCTTTGTACTGTGTGTATGGTAACGACCATTCGTTATTTGATACTCGACACGCAAAAGCTTCATCTAAAGGTGAGAAAAGCTTGCCAAATGTGTAGCTCTCGCCCTTCGTTGAACACACACACTACATTCTGTGCCTGCTTTTTACTTCATCTCGAACGTTTCGTCTACCACCCAGGGAGTAGAGAGCTCTAATAAAGTTAATTCACACTCGTGACTTGGATGGAGAATACTTTTTAATGTTGCCGAGAGGTATTCTTGACTTTTATATTGCAATTGTAAATTTATATTTCTTCCTCTTTCGACACTGGTGCACTCCTACACTTTTATATAACGCACTTTTATATTTAAACTACAATTAAAATTGTTTTGTGTTTTATTTTTGCATAAAAGTTATTGCTTTTAGATTTTATAAATAGAAATTTGATAAAATAAAAAATGAAATATTAATAATAATTCATAGATATTAACTAACGAATGATTCAATGGCAAGAGTATCTCTTGAGCATTCTATTGATTGTCTAGAGACCATTTCAAATACGTACCAGTGATATATACGAACTGAAAAGTTGCGGAAATGAAATGGAAACTCGAGAGTTTCCGTTGTCCCTCCGGGTGTGATTCTATATACATACGACGTATATCTATATATAAATTCATGTGGTGTTTGCGTCAGAAATACTGGGGATTTTTGTGAGTGTCCATTCAACAATGTGCGCGCGTGCTGCATTCCCATCGCAAACCATTAGCACGAACACCGGCAAAATGAATGAAACGCATTGAAGATAAAACAAAAAATAAAGAGCATCAAGCTTTTGATGGAGAGACAAAGTGGTGGATTATGTATTCTAGATTAATTATGTAGCAAAAGGTCATCTAGCGTAAATACTGTGAAATATTACCTGTATTTAAAAATAAAAATAAAATAAATGTTTGTTTTACTGTAGCGTAAATTTATAAGCTTTACATCTACAACAATTTAAAGAGCAAATTTAATAAGAATGTTTTGAAATAAAAATTTTTTTATATTTTATAAATATCACTGAAATAACTATTTTTGTAAAAACCATATACTGTTCATTCTCCCAAGTGAGAGAGAGAGTTATCGCACGAGTAAATGAAGCACGATAAAATAGAAGAAAGAAGAAAAAAATAAAAAACAAAATGAAAAATGTAGATAGAAAGTATAGAGAAAAATGCAAAATGGTTGAAACTATATACAAATACCTAGAAAGGTGTAAATACAGGTGACACAAAAGCGAATATAAAAAGGTTCACAGTGTAGGAGAGAAGGGGGTGAATGGCCAACAACGACCTGCAATAGCAACGACATATACGACTAGTGTGTAGAGCTTTGTTTTATTTTGCAAGAGATACGTCCTGGCCGTCTGGTGTTTTACGAGTGCGCTCAACGAAAGCGCTCTAGTGGGCTTCTCGATGCTGTTACCGTTTTTCTCGTACTCATCTTCGTTTTCTGCATTTGCAGACTCGTAAATCGAACAAATTGCCTCCACCTTCTTCCGTATCACGATAAATGAAATATATCAATAAACGAAAAAAAAAGAAAAATAATAATCGATTAACCAATTCCAATATTGGAATGTGGCAAAAAATCCAATTACTTTCACCAATAACATTTAATATACACAAATATTTTAAATTATTTAACACGAAACACCACTGATATATTGCATGAGAAATATATATTACGTTTTTTTTTGAAGTGAAACTTCTTAATCGACTTCGGGAATGAAAAGCGTTAAATATTCAACAATGGGTATTTGGTATTCAACAATGGGTATTTGGTATTCAACAATATATATATATATATATATTCAACAATGGGTATTTGGTATTCAACAATGGGTATTTGGTATTCAACAATATATATATATATATATTCAACAATGGGTATTTGGTATTCAACAATGGGTATTTGGTATTCAACAATATATATATATATATATTCAACAATGGGTATTTAGTATTCAACAATGGGTATTTGGTATTCAACAATATATATATATATATATATATATATTCAACAATGGGTATTTGGTATTCAACAATGGGTATTTGGTATTCAACAATATATATATATATATATATATATATATATATTCAACAATGGGTATTTAGTATTCAACAATGGGTATTTGGTATTCAACAATATATATATATATATATTATGACGTCACAAAATCTATATATATATATATATATTGTGACGTCACAAAATCTATTAAAAATATGAAATCATTTAAAATATATAATCTTTGTTTTTATATTTTATTATGTGAAGTTTCACTTCATCTGCGCGTAGGGACTTCACGCATCATTTGTTTTTTTTTTTTTCTGCCTTCCACGTTATTTATATTTATTTATTTATTTTTTTTTTCTAAATTGGAGTATCAACAGCGACTGGAGAAATTATAGTAGACAATAGGTAAGACAAAGGAGAGCGAGTATACAACGTGTTATACATTACCACGTGTATGAGAAGTTAGGTTGAAACAGTCGTGTCAAGATGAGGGCAAAGCACACACGTGGTTCGCAGCGGAGGATAATGTACTACACAAGCTCCTTGTAATATTTTATACTTGCCGAGCACGCTCACAGTCCAATAAGTCTCCAACATCCGACTGTGTCACGTTCTCGCGATTTTGTATTGCATATGTATATACATATATTTATATACATAATATATATTTTTTTTTATTCGATCCCTGGTTCAATATACATATATAAATAATTTATAAACCCATGGGGAATGGTTTAGAATAGAGGTGGTCACATGAGCAAAATGTCATTCTATATGTAAACATACAATTCTTAAATATAAATGATTATATTGATTATTTTTATAGTTTAATATAAACAAATAATTATTTGACTGAATTCTAAATATATTCATGAGCTTATTTAAAGTGGTGTATTATTAATAAATTTAAAATTGGGAAAGATGGCTAACGGATGTTAGGGGCGTAAAAAAAACAAAGTTTGAAGAAGAAATAAAATTAAAAGAAAAAAAAAAATGTGTGGGTTGTTGATGTTTCCGGCAATTTATATCGCGTCGTCAATTTTTCACTATAAAATTTTACTTTTTAACATATCAGTCACACATGGCTTAATCAATTCAATATGTTTGTTGTGCTTTCAATATATAAAAACTAAAAATGAAATTTTTATAAAATTGAATTGATGAAGCAATGGAAGTAGGATAAAATCAACTCAACTATTTTTATCTCACTATACTCCAATAAATTTTCATTATTTGAAGATAAATATTTCTGTTGCATTAGCAGAGTTTTTTTCTTGGATCAAATATTCCGGATATTCTCAACGAAACTTTGAAATATTGTGAAATAATGTATTATATATGAATATAACCAAAGTAATTTTCAGTTTTTTTTTTTTTTCTCACTTCCTTCGATTAATATTCTGCATTCAATCAGATATATTGTAATAAAAAAAAAATATTATTTTCAGCTTTAGCTTGAATATGGATTCAAAAGATTAATATCAAATATATACTGTGAATAAAAACGAATATTCATATACTTTTCTTTCGTTTCTTGAGTTTTTATGATCTACACTCTATACACTCAAGGACATTTCATCGACTTTAAGTTTAATATTCATCCTCTGAATACGAGGACCTGTAGATAAAGACAGTTATGAAGAAAGAAGAAACCGAGCTGTGAACAGCCAGAGGGGTAAACTCAGACGTGAAAACAAATACTGAAAAAAATCTTCGTGTATGTATATACATCTTTATTTGATGAACGAGCATAGAGTGATGAGGCTGAGGAGAGATTGATAAAGAAAAAGAAGAAATACAATATGTATAAAATAAAATAAAAAAATAAAGAAGAAAGAAATGCCCTCAAGAAAATTGTGAAAGTGGTTTTTATCAGATAGAAACTTATGGAGCTATCCAAGAAACGTGATATGTCCTTTCGTAAATTTAAAATGCACGATGCGTGAATTTGAAGAGATTTAGAATAAAATCATTTTCAAGGGATCCCTCAAATCAATAGGCAACATTTTATTTTATCGTCCCGTCTATTTATTTATTTATTTTTTTTCTTTTGTATATAAATATAGTAAATACAAAAGCAATGAAAAAAAAAAAAAAAAAAAAAGAAATAATTCTTTTTATATTCTTATATACTATCGTATATTTTTTATTCTTTCAAGAAATATTTTTTGCTCACAGTAGATTTTGAGATTTTAACTGGATTATTACAGAAAAGCAAGTTCGCGATGATATAAGAAGTTGAGAAGTCAGGTATAGAGGTAGATTTACCCTGTTATCTCTTATCCCTAGGGAACTATTCGTCTCAGGCCTGGAGGCACTACCAGAGAGTCATCCTTGACGATAAGACAACGTAAAATTCTCTGAACAAAAGTGGAAAACACAGTTCATGTCAATATATAATTATTCAAGTCACGTGAAAAATTTTTAAATTTGCATATTCATATAAAATATATATGCAGAGTAATTAAATGTCACGTATAGTAGTGTCTTTAATATTACGCAAGAAATTTAATTGCCATACGAATTAAATGAGATGGAGGTAGAGAGAAATAATATAAACATCAAAGAGTAAATATGATGATTGTTTAGAAGAAAAACTTATACGAATTCTTGGTGGGTTTATTTGTTATGTCTCGATATTTTGAATGACTTCATGGTTGAGAGTAACTTTGAAAATGCAATTTTATTGAATAATTTACAGAGAGAGGAAGCGAATTTAAGGATGATGTATATGAGATTTTATTCACTTTTTCGATTATATTGAATAAAATGTCGGACCACGCGTGGACTTTACTACTATGACTACTACCTCGATTACTATACTACCTCCTATACTTTTTACGAATTTTTCGGATGGCCGGTTTTGCACAAAGAATAAAGAAATAAGAAGAAAAAAGAGAAAAAAAAATATATACGAAATTGTGTATAGGGATTTAGGTATCTATGTAAATTTCATGGATTAGAGTGTTGCGTGAGAAGAATTAAGGAGATTCAATTCCGTGGATTAAAGAAAATGGCAAGAAAATAATAAAAATAAAATCTACAAATGCAATTACATGACACACAAAATTAAATAAATAAATAAATAAATAAATAAAATGAATGAATGAATAATTTTTTTGTGTGTATAACTAGATTTACTTTGATCTTGTTTTTTCACATGGTCGGTAAAAAAATTAAAAAAGGTGGCATAGCTTCAATAAAAATCCTTTTGCCCGTCGGATAACCGTAAATGTCTAAAGAAGATAGAAAAATACTCTCGTGAGAATTCTCAGCAGTACATCCACTCCCAAACACTTCTCTAAATCGATCAATATAAAAATATGTACAGATATCAGTCTCTTAGTATACTTTTTTTTATCAGTAAATGCAAAGCAGTAGTCATTGCACACGAGGAGCATTTACTAGAATGAATACACGAATAATGTGGTGTATATGAAGAAGCATTCCATCAGTATTTAATCTCCAAAATTTATGATTTGAAATCGATTCTCATTTTTAATTTCCACTCATTGATTAATTCATTCAATTATTCATGAAAGAATGATTCAGACAATTTGAATAAAAGAAATACAGATCTTTGAGCCTGTTAATTATTACATTAATTATTTTTGTATCATAATGAAAAAATTAAATTTTCATTATCTCGAGTCATTAAACGTACATAATTAAATTCTTGTTACAGATAAAGACAGTCTTACCTCTTCTATCGCCAAGGAAATCCGCTTGCGCGCAAGATAGCAGAATTCCGATCAAAAGCACCACTCTGAAACTAATATATTCATCATTAGTAATATTAAAAAATAGTAAGAAAATTGGAGTATTATAAAACTAAATGTATAGTTTATTTTAATTAATTTGAAAGATAATACAATCGCAGCAAGAAAGAAACTGTCGAAATAATTTAATTTAGATATTAATTACAAAAATCGACTTAGTAATTCCGCATATTACCCAAATAGATATTTTAGTTTTAGAGAACCAACATGAAATTTGAATATAAATTTATTTAAAAGACTTTCATCACGTATTCATGTGCTTTTCGATTATTGTAGAAAAATATGAATAAAGATAAATAAAAAAATTGAAGAAGAAAAAATACAAAAAATCGGAAAAGTCTCTCGACGAATAGGGAAAACTTTCGAATCCCAAGTCGCATTAAAACACACGGGTCGTCGATGCTGAGGAACGAACATTCGATTCAAAAAGATTATGAGTGGGAACGAGCCCTCTTGGGTTTATCGTTGCGTTCCTCTGAATTTATATATGAAATCGTTTTATCTCGCAGCTGGTGCGCGCCCAGATTCAGTCACATATACATCCATACATATCCATACATATCCATATATATAAATGTATATATGTACACTCAGTATGAAGGAGTTTAAAAGGAACGTGATCACGATAAGCCATATCGCACGCATCCTCTTACCGATTGCCAACAATTACTGTATGTATACCTGTACGGTTTATGTTTATATATTATTTCTCTCTTTCTCTCTCTATACACATATGTGCGCTGCAGACAATTGAGAGGGCAGTGTATATATATAGCAATGAAAGAAGGTAATAACAATCGTATATAAATAACTGGGGCTCGTGATTATTGTGTGCATAATTTTTGCTTCATATTTCCTATACGCCTAACGATATGCCGGGGGTTGAAAAATATATAAATACCTATGCAAACACAATTATATCGTATCAAATATGGTATGCAATCTTATACCTACTTGACATGTCTACGAATATTATTAATGCATTATTATAAATGTCATGTATACGCGTGGGCGTATGACTAGGCTCGATTTCTATCGTGAATCATTCACGATGATGCAATTTATTGTATATATATTTATGAGTGTTTTTTTTTTTTTTTATTTTTTTATTTACGAATTTATACTTGAATGCAAACGAATTGAATTCTCTTGTCAAATATTCATGTATATACTGAGGGTTTTTTTTATTTTATTTTCTCTTTACATGACTAAGGTACAATGAGGTCGCGTTCTAAATACATTTGATAGCGAGGAAATATAAACTGAAATGGAAATGTAAACATGTTCGATTGAATATGTACTTCGTGTTGTGACACGATTGAAGTAATTTTGGGTGAATCTAAAAATTCCAAGTAACTCATGATGAAACATGCGAATACTCCTAACGTATATGTATATTTACTTGTGATGGGTCGAATGCATTATGTAGGAGTCCGATCGACAGATGAATAAATTTTCCACGAGTGTCCCATGAGTGCAGTGTCGGATGCAGTACATACATTACTCTTCATGTGAGAGTGGGGAAGAGATAGAATAGAGAAAGAAAAATAAAAAGAATAAGAGCGGTGAAGAAGCATACAAGTGTCGATATTCACAGACATTTATAAATGTTTCCAACTCTATCAGTACCGAAATCGTTTAAGAAAAAAGAATATAAAAAAATTTAACATCTCTTATATTTCATATATACTTCTACGAAAAAAAAAAAATACATATATACAGTTAATAATAGTAACAATTAATAGTCTGCGTATAAATGGTTTGAAGGGAACGTGATATTCGCTTGGCATGCGATAGTACATCTGGTCCTTGACCTCCATACCATATATCACACTGTCAGACAACACATAAATATACAGGGCATGACATCAGAGCCGACAAAGATCCATGACAAACTTTCTTACACTTATTTCATTTTATCGTCCGTTTTTTTTTTTTCTTCTGCCCCATTAAATTGCCCAAATTTTCGAGCTACTATATGTATGTTAAACCCTAATACACAAAATGCGGTAAGCCGTGAGACCAATGCGTAATCATTTATCTTAATTCTCTGGAATTAGATTAGTTGCTAACTTCACTGATGGTTGATGAAATGAATAAAATATAGAAAGAAAAAAAAATATCCGATAAAAATTTTAATTTGATATTGGCATAGAAAATAATCAGTAAATATGAACAAAGTCCGTATATATTCGTCTCAATTACATCAATATTAATAATAAATTCAGAATGAATAATAAATAAATAAAGTAAATAAGATTTATTATCAGTAAAAGACCTGACTGAATTAACTATCACACACTTATCACACGACAAATTGATACTCTATTCATCTTTGATGAAAGTGTTTCACCGTTAGTATCTAAACTTCATCATGGAAAGAGATATACTTATATAGAAAGTGAACAAAGAGTAAGCGATTGTAATACCCTGGAGCGCGATGTCTGCGTCCGGTACGTTATGATCTGTCCGTTAGGGCCTTTATCGTTCCATAGAGAATGTGGACAATATTTTTACAGCATTTGGCGACAGGGATTTACCACATCAGAGTCAAAAACAGATATATATCTATATGTGGGTAAACTTTCAACAACTACCATGTGCTTCACAGAGAGAAATATGGCGCCTCACGATCTTATTCAACGCGTCATCGCGTACGTAAATTCAAATATGAAAACATTTTCATAAAAAGATTGACGATTTATTTGATTTTTTTATTATTTTCGTCTCTAAGACAGACAATTTAGGATAAAAATATATTCACAATAATAAAGAATACACATAACGTATTATACAATATACATGAGCGTTAAATGAATCCTTTGAGAATAATAAATATCTAAATTGTCAGAGATTTGTAATTACTTTTCGAATATTAGTGGAGTGTGTATACCGATAATTTCATTTTATCGGTCCACCCAGACATACTAACAAGCTCAATATAAATCACCACACACTACCTATTTTTCTCTCATGTCCACCCGGATGAGTGGTATATTCTCAAATGACACTCGTATATATGTGCCACCAAAATGAATTCACTACATTATCGATTTTACTGTATACAATTTTTTCACAATTTATTTTACATTCACGTGCGCTTGGATACAAAGAGAATTTTTTACGTTTCTATTTTTTTTTTTTTTTTATCATTCATTTTTCTCGGTATGTTTTTGATGAAAATAAAATTGCCACATGCTTTATTTACATTCAATTCATCAGTAGATATACATGTAAATACCTATGAATTTGTATAATTTGAAACATTTCATACGCGCGTGTGTGGATATACATAATGAAATTGCATAATATTCCAATTAATGATTTGTCGATTATATATAGATATATAGAAATCAAGCCTGCAAAATTCATATACTGAATAACAATATTTATCCTTGCGAGGAAAAGCCGTTAATTTCTAGTTGATGCTTTAACTAATCCAAATTGAATTTCCTCATGGTATAATGATATATGTATATGTATACCTTATATGTATATGCGTATATATGCTATACATCAATTTAAATGCGTTTGTACCTATGTAAACTCATCGTCAATCTCGCGAGAACAGTCATTCGCTAAATAGACGTAAATTATGTCGAGAGAATTCACAAGTTTGCGATGAAATTTCAGTGCATCTATATAATACCCTGCAGCCATATAAATTATATAAGTTTTATAAGATTTTAAAGTTTTTAAGTGGCGAATCCGCATATTTGTTTACTACACAATACTCCGTTTACATAATTTTTTCTATCTTTTATTTTTTGACAGTATTTTTTTATTTTTTCATTGTGGTTTTAATGTGTAAATTGGATTTGAACTATTTGTCGAATGACGTTTCCATCTGATGCATTTCCATGAATCCATCGGATGTTAAAATACGAACAAAATTTCGGGGAATAACGAAAATTGTGTGAGTGAATGGGAGAAAGGCTAGCGGGTGCAACTGACGTGTTGCAGTAAAACCACACGTGTCGCCAATATTGTCGTATATAGAATGAGTGAAAATTGTTTAGAGCGTCGTAAATACCAGTACGTAGATTAAGAGGTAAGTTACACATGTTGATAGAATATATGTAATGGTATTAATAAAGCAGTAGATTCTAAATTGACTGAATTCAAACTTAATTTACCTTAATGTTTATTTTTTATACAGCTCAACAAAAAAATGAAGCAATTTATACAGACAACAAATTAACGACTGTCAATTTTCGCCAATTTCAAGAACTAAAAGTCTGCCAAGCTACAGTTATCAACTACTTCGTGACCAATAATTATTCTTAAAACAGACAGCTGTCATTAAAAAAATCCAATAAATATATAATAATCATATCAATTTCTTAAACTATTTTTTAACGAATTAAAAAAGCTCGATAATTGCTTTCTTCAATTTATATCTTAATTAACTTATTTTATAATTCAGAGTTTTACAAGTAATTTGTTCATTAAAAACTCTCACTGACATCTCTCACAAAAAATATTATATATATAAAATATTAAAATCATTGAAAATCATATCAGTAAATAAATATTTACGGACGCATTCTGCTATTCAGAAAGTATACACTCATCACACGAACAAAGTTTCATAACATTGGACTACAGCCCGGAGGTTTTATGAAAGGCTAAAAAGAATTGAATAAAAAAACTTTTCACGTATGCACTGACGAGTGAGAGTGAATAATAGAAGTGACACAGCTCGTTTATCTGTTCGCACAAGACCGCATGGTCCATTTACCAAAAGCATTACCTCCAAGCCCATAAAGTATCTTGAACGATCGTAAAGATATTTTCATTCTACCGAATGTATATAGTATCACATTCTACAACTGAAAATACATGCATGTAGAAAAAAATAAATAAATAAATAAAATAATAAGATAGAAAAGAAATGTATGTTTGACTTACCTAGGTAGCATGTTGAGTCATTCCCCCGGTGTGGCAGATGTGAAATGGCAAACAAGTCTCAAGCACGAAGTAAATGTGACTATATAATCTTAGTGTGTATATCCCACGAGAGTTGTCTGTCAACTTAAATCATTCATATACATATATTTCTTCATACACAAGTAGTTTTATGAATGTTTATGGTATTATTTTATTATTACTGTTGTTCGTGACCGCGATCTCGATGATTCTCTCACTGCCACGTTGTTTCACAGTTCAAGTTTTTAAGGTCAATTTAAAAAATTCCGTGGAACGACCTCATCACCAATAATATTTCATCCATGAATAAATGCGGTGTTGATGAAAGAGCTCAATAATGATTTCACTATACAAGTAAAAATATCAAGAGAATTAAATATACTAATATACGATGACATTAATAAATAATTTCTCATGTATCTTCGATTATTAAATTAATACTTGATATTCTACCTTTCTATTTTTTATTTTTTTCTATTTGTTTAAATACACTCTCTAATCACTTTTACTTGTGATATATATTCATTTACATAGTCATAGCACACATGGATGACATTATCAATACGATAATGATTGTAACAAACAATGTTACTTCCGGTTGTCACTTGGTTTCCTCAATGTACCACTGGCGGCGCCGTCCAATCTGCAAGGTCAGTCCTCCCAACTCAAGGTCGATCGATTCGTCCTGGTGATTGGCAAAGTCCCATCAATATGAATAAAAGATTAGTATCGATCGTTCTATTAAACGACTTGAATTTTCAATCAGTTTGAGAAATAAATTCTCATCTTTTATCTCGTCCTCGTTTACATATAAACAAATACTTTAACTAATCTTTTAATATTCCGTTATATCGATTTAATTATTCTCATCGTTTAATTTCTCAATATTTACTTACTCAATTTTTTTTTTACAGAAAAAAAAATATCACAGGAGACACATTTTTAGTAATTATGTCGAATAATTATTTATTTACTCACGATATATATTATAACTATCCAATATTGTTGAATTTAAATTGAATAAATTTTCTGATATTCTTGAAATAATATACTTGCATGTATATAAAACGTTGACGATGTATCACGCGTGCGGTTACGTCGGCGGTGGATTTAAATTTGGCTCGCACGTGGTGGCGACGGCGTCGTACTAGTGACTGCCGGCGACCCGACGCAGGGCGCCGAGCCGGGCGTCCCCATCTTGCGGTTGTCCCACCAACACACTCCATGCTGCATCGCGCCGCGTATGACTCCCCTGCAACGATGAAAATAAATTGATGAAGAAAGAGAAAACATTACGATGGAGAGAGGGAGAAAAGATTGAAAGGAAAATAATGCAACAGGATTATTTAAAATAAATACAAATAAATATAAAATAATAATGACATAAACGTATCATATTCACGCATATTCTCACAGATATGAGATCATTCGAAATATGATTTATATACGATATATAAATGATGCATGTATGTTCATATTATGAGATGTTAATCGCATATATAATGGGAATTCGCGACGACTCTCCGGGGAACGATTAATCGGTCACGGCTCGATGAGCATGCACTGAGGGGGTCAGTGGTTTATGCACTTATAAATTTATCTATGCAACAACTTTTGAGAGCCTCAAGAATTTTTTTTTTTATATATTCATCTTTCATATCCATTCGAAAATATTTGTTTGACCTCCAGTCGTTCACAAAGCCCTTTAATAATTGCAATATGCACGAAATTATACTTTCATGAGAATGTAAATCCAAATACAGTGAGAAGTAAAACATAATAAATAATAAAAACAAAAAAAGAGAGAGAATTTTCATCATCATGAATGTCTTATCGTTGCACTCAAAATAATCTTATATCAGATTATATGCATCATTAATGAACCTAGTACACGAGGAGTTTAAGAGGAAAAATATATATGATCATATACATGTATATATAAGCATATTGAGGATATGACGTTTCTGTATACGATAAACAGACGCTTGTCGTTTCCTTTTGCTCATTCATTAGAGTCCCGCAATCGCTTCATTCTATAACGGGATAAATAGGCACATGTGTACTTGACAATCAATGTACACACGGAAGTGACTATAAACGTATATATATATCAATGTTTGTGTAGGTGTATATATATGAAAGCCTTAGTAGTGTACTCTCTATCCATTAAATATTCGACTTTGGTACACGACATGAAATACCTGAAAACATTTTTTAGTAACATTATTCATGATACTTAATTGAAATTAAAAATTGCCTTCTGGGCACTTTAATAATTTCTTTCAGAATATATTATGTATATAGATCATATGCATGAAAATCTGAGTGGATTTAAAAGAAAAAAAAAATAATATACATATGTGTCCCAGGGTACATGTTATTTTATTTTTTATCTGTTTTTTTTTTTTCTTGAAAGTTTTAAAAGTACAATAACTTTAATATGGTTATCAGACGTCATCATATATTTAAATATACTTATAAACAATTACCATATGATGAAGTAATGGAAGAAAATGGAGAATAAATTTTTTTAAATATATTGCTGTATGTTTTACAAAGTTAGTGAAATAGTGATTCAAGATTTAATGGACAGACCTCAAATCATATGTCTCCGGGTAGGTACACACGCGACTATGTATATGTAAAATAGGGACAGGCATTATTCAACCGTGCAACTCGATCAGTTAGGTCGACGAAGTAGGGTGAGGAGAATCCACCAGTATACGGGTGTGATATAATATGTATACAAATAAATTGCCGTTCGATATATATGTATATCTGTCCTTTAATATAATTGTAGTTGCATTGTTTTCATTCTTTATTTTTCACCGCAAATCCAATCATCTGGCGCCAGTATTGATTATATAAATTAACACTATCGACACTCATTTATGAGGAAATAAATAAATCCTTGAAGTAATTAATGAGTAAAAATAAAAAATGTAGTATTGACATTTGATTTATTTATTGAGTGTTTTATATTTTAATAAATATAATTTTCATTAGGATATACTTTTATATAATTAATGGTAACAAAATAGAAGCGTTTGGTTTGGAGTGTTCAAATAGAGAAGTAGAAATAGGGAACCGTGAAATATTTCTGTTCATTTTCGTTTAGTTATACGCTACGGGTTTTAGCTCACTCGTTGGCTTAAGCTCGTTTGTAATCACAGAACCCCGGCACGCCTGTATAAGCTGAAGAGCTTAAGTGGACACGAAAATTCACAGAGATAGGAGGAAAACAAAAACACCGCGGAATCGAGGTGGGATGAAGCATACAGTTTTTTTTTTTTTTTTTTTAAATTTACT
This sequence comes from Microctonus brassicae, assembly GCA_918226075.1. Lineage (NCBI taxonomy): Eukaryota > Metazoa > Arthropoda > Insecta > Hymenoptera > Braconidae > Microctonus > Microctonus brassicae. Next base: position 3,600,062 of record OW445491.1, on the reverse strand, counting down.
TGTTGTATATGAACCTTGGGAATAATTATTGAATAACTGATGATGCAAGTCCTTGAGACGATTCCCCTATAACTTTCAATATATCTCGACTTATTATTGATGCATCATATAATAATGCAAGATGAATAATGCAAAATTAAATCATCAGGCGTTAGATAATTCAATGTTTTATCCTCGATCGCACACGATTTCTTCAAAGATAATGTGTATAGTATCGAGATAAAAAAAATTAAATTACACGCCGATGATAACAAGCTGCCGATTTAATTGTTAACAATGTGCTAGTCACACGATATAAATCTAATATATAATTATGGAAAAATAAAAGAAAAACAGTGCAAGTTATTTTATAAAAAAATTAATAACTTTTAATATAATTGTAATTTTTTTTTTTTTACTTTATCAAAATGATATTTATACAGAAGCCAGACGAAAATATTCCTGAACAAGAGTAAATCATTATAGAAGTGTCGAATGCACGCTGTTGCCTCTGTGCGTCAATTCAACAAAAGCGCGTCTGGAACGTTAATTAAAATTGTCAAATTATCAGGCAGTCGATGCGCGATATTCATGGTTAAATATATATTGCAAAATTTACGTAGCAACGATGGAAGTGTTGTTAACGATGGAGATTTTGCCACCCTCCTGATAATTTAACTTCATGTTACATATAATCGTAGTAACAAAAAGGCCTGTCGGTGCCAAGCCAGTTAGCGGGGGGAAAATACCAAAACGCGCGCCGCTTTGTGGTGGATATGCTTCATGGACATAAATACAGATATAGATATATATTGATATGTATTAATGTTGGCAAGAGGGGATTGAAAATAGTGAAAATTCACAGCGAAGGTGTGGTACCCGACATGCCAACCGACGCGCAAAATAATCGGCAAGAGGGATGGTGACGCATTGACCAACGTCGCCCGTCCGAAAATTTCTCGTTAACGACAGACAACATGAATACTGCCTGGCGTATAGCAATTAAGTGCACATGCACGATAGAAGCGCCGCATATTGTCACGGTAGAAATTGAAAAAAAAAAAAAATAATAAAAAATAAAACTAATTTTAAAATTAAAAATTTAAACGATATCTCTATTGTTTTGTTTACTTTTCGTGCATGAATTATAACGAAAAATTACTTTGATAATGAAGTTAGCATTTTTTGCTTCTGATATATCCTCTATTCAATTCAATTTGAATTATTTTGTCTTTTATATTTCCTATATACAATCTCTTTTTATTATTTTGTGCGGGTATTCATTGGAACCTTGTGAGAATAACGGTATATATTCGTATAATCATTTTGATGATAGGAATTAATTTCAACTAATATATATATATAGACACAAGTTGTAAATAATATTATACTTTTCTGAGATATTCTATAACGAATGTGACTAATAATGTATGGAAATTCATTGTTAGAATAGAAGGAAGAATACAATGAGTCGTTAAAATTATAATTCTCACTGTGAATGACGTGCGTATATAGTTACAAATATAAATTAAAAAGATGCTACATAATTTAGCCACTAAAGTTTGAAACAAGTAAGTATTCTTACAATGCCAAAAGTGCTTCCGGCTAATAAATAAATTTTTTACTGCTTTACAATCTATACATAATAACACTCTCTTACATTAAGGCTAATTTATTTAATTCAAACGTTGTATCTATTATTAACATGTATCATATAATAACATAAATCATCTTGTGTATGACCTAAATAATAATCATTACGCCATCACTGAACTGAATGATTATACATTGACTATGTCAACACAGTTATTCTCAGTATTTCAATCGAGATGAAATATGAAAATTTCAAATGAAAATAATAATTATATAGAGTATTCCCAATTAAATTACTTGAATTTCTCTGAAATTATACAAGGTAATTTAATGAAAAGGGAATCCGTATGTACATTAAACGTTTCTGTATAAAAATACATCTGATGTATTGATATTCAGTTGAAAAGAATGTTTTCAAATTCATTGAACTATAAATAGTCAAACGGAAATAATCGAATTCTCAATGAATTTTCAATCATATATGTACCTATACAGGATGCAAAATTATATAAAATAACTTGGCACTTATATGTATTTGCATAATATTAAGCTTTGAGAATAAACAAAAATGATCGTATTGATGTATTGACGAGGAAAAACTTGTTAATGTAATTGACAACATAATGATAGTGTAATTTATCAGTAAATACATTGGATAAAAATATATTATAATTTACAGCGCCATGAAAAATATTATAAACTCACTAAGAATACATATAAGTAACTCACAATGTAATAACTCCTAATGATTGAGTAAGATTAATTAGTGCAGTCACGATATCATGTTTATCCATTCACATCAGGAGTTTTAAATAAAGTTTTCTGATGAATCAACTGGTCGATAGTGTGAAAAAAATGTTGAATAATTTTTTTCATGCTTACCAGTCGGGGTTTCCACATTATATATTATTTTAAAGTTAGTTCATGCGCCATCTATCGTCTAATTTATGTACTATAATCATTTTCCATGTGCTGCATGTGGTATTGTATGGTAAACATAATTACCTACGTTACCAGCTCTGATAATATATTCTCCTTGGAATATAATTCCATTTTATTCAGCAGTCGGTAAAGCCAAAATCTACATTCTAATTACATTATATAAATTTTTATCTATAATCAATATCTATACTATAGTAATAACCAATGATATCTGGTATTTATCACATAATTAAATGACTTTGTAATCATTTAAGAATGAAGAAAAAAAAAACATTTATTTTTTTCACCACTCTAATGGGGTTCATAATTTTCTTTTTTTTAATCTTAAATACTGATGATGATGTAGAATAATTTTATATAAAGTAACAATGTACATTTAAATAATATGTTTTTATAAATCATTGTTTATACCTTAAATTGCTAAACAATTGGAGGTACAGTAGTTTCATCCAACGCCGCACTCAACAATTTTCGTCTTTTCTCTGCCATTCTTTTGTGTTTTCCACCATTTTTATGAGCATTCCATTGTAAATCACCAATTAATACCTTCTCGCATGTCTATAAAGATAATAATATTGTACATTTAATAATAGAAATCATTATTTGATTAGATATACATGTATTGAAGATATTTAAATGATAAATTGAAATGATAATACCTCACACCAATTACTTTTCTCATTGCTCGCATCGGTATCTTTTGTATCCTCAATATTTTCATTCAAAGCTTTTTGACTTGGTATTTTGCCATTAAGTTTTGCATTTATGATAGCTATCGCTGGTTCCAAAACCTTGACATTCCATTCATCAACATTTGTACAATCTAATTCATAGGCTGGCGGTACCTGATGAGAAAAAATGTTTTTTTTTTTTTAAATCCAGTCTTTAAGAAACATTTATTCACAAATGATTGATTGAATAATGAAAAATGTATGTGTATATATATTTACTTGTCTGTCAATTCTTCTTATAAAACGATTCATTACCCATCGTTGTTGGCGTCTTGCGTACCGCCGCGTTACCAATTTAAGATTCTCAATTCCTTGATTAAGTAGTTGAAATCCCTAAAAAAAAAAAAAAAAACAAAAAAGTAATACATTTTATTATTTATTCAAGTTCACTTACTGAAAGTTGTTGACTCATACAGGAAATAATATTAGTCACGAAATCGCCATAATATCAAATACAATGTACGTAACACAACGACACGTGGGAAAAAAAAAAAAAAGAACACTTACATAAATATCAACTTGCGATGCAACACGAAGCGACATTCATTGCAAGAATTTGTGCAAGATGTATGAATATATAATGAACATTATAATACAAATTTCCTTATTTTATAAACATATCTAAAAAAATTTTCATTGAAACTAATCGTGCAATATGATTGCGCATTAAATACAGAATGAATAAAATATTTTGAGTTTATGCATCGTCAAAAATTCAATAAAATTGCACAAAATAATATATATCCTTTCAACGGATATTTATTCTGACACAATAAACTAATCTATGGTACATCGCGGATTGAGAAAATATTGCTGACAGTAATCGGAAAATTTTATATACATTTATACCTTTTCACTATTCCTTTCGTCCTCAGGCAGAATTAAATAGTTGTGAAACTCTTTGAATCCAATTGATTGAAAGATGCCTTTTGTATAATCGGGTGACCTGAAACGTAAACATTCTCCATGTTACATATTATAAATACGACGATTGATCTAGAATATTTTACCGACTTGTCTATCGCTCTCTTTCTATGGTATACATACTTAGACGCATACATTCATTTTTATGCCACGATATCCATAAGTTTATGGAATTATGCATCCATAAATAATATTGCATATCTATAGTTTATTATTTAAATGGTTTTCTTTACTTTATCCAAATATTCCAATGTTGTAACAAAAAAGTAAAGAAAAATTAGTAGACTTGAATATAATTATTTCTTATCTTATCATATTTCCCTTTCTTTATTGACCATTTCAGTTATCCCAACTATATATTTATACCACCATATTATCAATAACGTTTTCACCTCATTAATAGTTGAATGTATGCCACTACCTCATCGGTCGCATTTTATTTTCTTGACCGGTTCGGTTGATAAGTATATAGTTATATGTATGTATACATGAGTTAAGTATTGAGAATATGAGTTGAAAAAATAAAAAAAAAAATGATGGAAAATCAAATACTAATTTGTCCCTGAATAAAAATTGTTTTTATGCTTATGAATATGCCATAAAATAATTTGCTTATCGTTAGCGCCAGCATAATCGAGGTCATGATAAAGGGTGGAGTAAATTATCACGCAAAATATTCGATCAGACAATATGCAAACTGTCAAAAAGTGTTAATTTATATATTGAGCCATACTTTGAGATCAACGACCGAATTCTCATAGTCCCGCGTCTTTTTTTTTTTTTTTTTTTTTTTATATATAATTCTGCGATTTCCAACGAGTGCCAGCCAAATCAAATATTGGGATAGCAATCAATAATTAATTTAATTCATTAATCCTGATATCGAATATGTATTTGCACATGCAATAGCGTTCTCGTGATAGGATTAATAAAATAAAAAATTCCGCTTTTTTTTTTTTCTCCTTTTAACGATGTCAATACCCTCGAAATATTTGTATAACTGATGTCGTGGAATAATATCGTTTATAAAAATATGGCGAATAGACATGAATGCAGGATTAACATAAACCAACGAGATAATCCTTTAAGAGAATTAGAACGACGCTATGGGGTGGCAGAAATTTGATTTCCGTTTGAGTGCATATAATTTCCTGCAACAACGACGCTGTCCTACAATACAATATGATATGATGACAATATTAACAAGTAAAATAAATACAAATATTGATAATACATTCGATAGATAATTCTCCACGAAGTTAACAAATACTAAATTCACAAACTATCTCAACTTTAAGCAAAATAATTTTATTGATTTATAAAGTATTCGTATAAATTAGTGAAATGTGTATATTTGTAATAATTTTTTTAAACAATAGTGCTCTACCGTTGATAATCAACTTGTTCACATATCAATGTCATCATCATATGTAACTGTATGACATGACAATTTCATGAGAATCATTGTCATACATTTTTATTATACGCGTGTATAATGAATATACACATTTATTCTCTCACAACGCTTTGTAAACATAAATCAACTGTTACTTACATATATGTTCACATACTATATGTAGAATTTCCATAATTCGTAATTGTACTTGCGATAATACTGATTCGTCACAATCGACACAAATGCCAATTGCTATAATTTATTGAATGCCCTGTAATATAGTGCAACATGTATGACAATTACGTAAAGTGAAAGTACCTGTTCTTATGTTGTAATAATAGAAATATTTATGTATTTATAAAAATCGATTAAATATTCTCGATAAGCTATATATAATAACAAGAAGAGTTTATGTGTATACTGTGTATTACATCGACATTAAAATATAATTGTAAAATCTTCTAAAATTTTGATTATTATCTTTACTTAATTGATTGTAATTTCTCGATACTTAATCGAGAAAAAAAGATAACGCACGTGGATTTATAATCAAATTATTTTGATGTGTCATTCAGATATATACTTATGAGTGTGTATGACATGGCCATTAGCGAATTTAAAATTATTACTGCGATTATTGATATTGTTACGCGTATATTTTGCTGATAATATCATTTAATTCATTGAAGTTTCATTGTTGTTTATTTATCTATGTTCATTGATATATTTGGGCTACCTATATATCCCCACAATGTATTGCAAATAATTCTCTTATCTTATATAGCAATGTGAATTACAGTAAATTATCCAACATATACAACATATACGAGCTATGAAAATTTGCTATAATAATAATGTCAAACTAATTTAAACAAATTACAAATTTTAAGTGAAAAGAGAAAATAAAAATTAAATGCGTCCATTCACTTGGTTATATATGCTTTTACTTTTACAGGTTTATGATACACACATTGACTGCGTGATAATAATAAATTAGCACTTATATACTGCATATTGAACAGCCGACATTGCGTTCATTGGAAATTACACAGAACAATTTGCATATGAGAAGAGTGTCGAGTGTATCGCGTGTTGTGCGCATCGTCGCTCGTGGGACGTATTCGATAATTATTAGCAATAATTATATTGATACGAGCGGTCGTGTATAGCTTTTACAGGCAATTCGCGTGGATGAAAGAGCCGGTCACGAAATGCCAACGATCGATAAATTGTTATCTCAGATATATTTACAAAACCTTGTTACCCATCATATATATATTTTTTTTTTTGATATAAAATTCTCCTTATAAGAATCATTCATTCTTTCATTCATATTTCTTTCGTCTCCCATTACAACTTTATATATTGGATATCAAAAAATTATTCCATCCGACGTAACAATACAAACTAGATAGAAAATTATTTATATCGCCTTGGGCAACAATTCAAATACAACATTCCAGAGTTTTTCTCTTCCTCTAAACTTTTTCTCTCTCTGGTCTCATCTATTCAACTTTGGGACACTGTAAATAATCAATTCAAGTGTCCCAAACTCGCTGCAGCTGTACATATGAAAAAGAGAAATAAAATGTGTATTTTAAATACATAAAAAAAAAAAATGAATCAATATAGACACTTGCTTCATAGCTGCGATGGTGAAGATAAATTTTATTCTTTATCTGTCGCATTTTTTTAAAAATGAATTAGACATAAGAAATTGTATAAAGTGGCCAGCTTGCACAAGCGATATTTAAATTAATCTAACTGGCTCTTTTACACCTGTGTAAATACCTCAATAAAATATCCCAAATGAGAAAAAGCAAAAGTAAAAATTTTAGGGGTTTATGAAATGAGATATTCAAAGGTATTGTGTTACTGAATCACATGTACTTATGACTTCCTGAATGATATTTTGTCATTTATTGTCGCATTGTAGTGACAAATATTTGTATGTCAAATTAATTGTAGATAAAATTTCATTTACTCATTTTTATTAATTCGTTTCAGCCGAAATATGCTCAAGTCCATATCATATCAAATCAAATGAAGCAGTGAGATAAGAAGATTAATAGTTTCTTCAAGCAGGAAACACATTTCTTTGTTTTTTTTTTTTTTTTTTTTTGCATCGAGGTCTAAAAGTCAGAATGATAAAAGAGAGGATGAAGAGTAAATGAATGAGATAAAACGTGTAAGATATTGAACAAGGTCTCTAAGCATCAAGTTATCTACGTCACTCAAGTATCCAATGACTTCGTGTGAACTCGGATCGTTCACTTGAGAAATGTCCAACGCGCAAATGTATCTCGTTTCGATCTCATTCAATCCACCTCAATCTTCAACATGTGCAATAAAAAAAAAAACAAACAGAATAACACCAAGAATTGTAGTGTGATAAAAAAAAATTATCGGATATGAATAAAAAGAATTCATTGGCGCGACATCTCTTTATTTGCATGGACTTCCGGTCAAATCAGTATCCGCGATTTCCGGATGTATCCAGTTGGAGGCCAGATCACGCGCGTCAGACCGGAGATTTATAGTCACAACTTCGGAGAAACGCGGAACGTAGTTGTGCAATTCACGTACGTCTAATACGTTTGGAACGTGTTTAACACAGTAAATTTAATTGTTTTGCTGGATAATTTTTTGTTGATTTTAATTTTTTATATTTTTTGTTTTATATTCTTTCAAGTTTAATCACGTATCACTTACGAATTCATCCACTCACGTGTTGATTTTTATCCATTCACGATTGTATCGCTCGTGAAAATCCAAAAGCTCCTGTACCAGACCAGCCTTTAACATTGCGTCAACTCTTCGATTTAATCTCTCATCAAGAACTTCCTGTTCAACATAAATATTCAAACAAAGAACATGAGTTTAAGATAACATAAATAATAATTAAAAATTGATTATAGACAAAAATTTGTGATGATAATTCAATTTTTCATTTAATTAAATTTTTCAAGGAACGACGCTGATAAAATGAATGAATATAAAATTAATACAAAGAATTGACTGCATGAATAATTAATAATAGATGCCGTGATGTCAACAGAATTTATTAATTGTACCTAATTGAGCGTAAATAAATGATTAAGTGTCGACAGACAACCCTATTTTGTCGCCATTAGTCATTTATACTACTGGAAATTCTTGAAAATATTCCGATTTATTTTTATCTACAGAATTTTATACCCTTTAAACTACATATAGCTCAACAGTAGAATTATATTTAAATCAAAAGGCATTTAATTATATTCAATAGGTGAATACCTCAAATATTCAAATAAAATTTTTTTTCTCTAGTTTTCATCACATTTTTTTTTTTTTGATTATGTAATAGTTTCTTCATGGGCTCTCAAGTTTTACGATTGAAAAATTAGTAACCATGCTGCGAAAGAAAATATTTGAAATGGATATTTCTATTGTCAGAAATCTGCCGACAATGAACCGTGACCTTGAATTAAATGGTTTCCCAACAAGAGACGATGGAGTTGCTTTGGTCGAGGTCAAAAAATATATTTGGTGATGCTAAATAGTTTTACATTTATAGCTTCTATGTCATTCATTTTTTTGTATCATAGAGTTATAATACTTGAATTAATCTGACATAAATTAATTAATTCATTTAAGAATAGTACTGTCTTACGCTTTAAAGTACTGAATTCAAAAATAACAGAGAGAGAGAGAGTGAATCATGAATAATATGCCAAGGATTGAAACTTATAGAATTACTGTCGGACATTTGAATGATTATAACTAATTCACCAATTATTGAAATAATTAAAAAGGCCTAGAGGGAAGTTAAATAATAGATATGCCAAACGCCCCTGCTAACGAAGACAATTTCCGCCAACAATTGATTTACTGCCATTCGAATAGGGGGAAAAAAAATAAAACAAAATGGGTGGGCCATCAAAACCAGCCGCTGCTCAATTATATTTAAAATAAAATAAAATACCTTACAATTTAATTGTTTTATTAGTAGGACTATTCCAAGTATTTGATTTAATCAATCGAATGATTTTAATACAACAGAAAAAACCTGTTTGGACGACAATAATTAATCTACCATCGTTACCAACTTGCAACAGTGAATTGATTAATGAAACGTATCACATTGAAGACGTTGGGTAACACACACGACGGCGCGTTGTTACATCAGATCGTCTATCTATAATTCAATATGTTTATTCATTAAGCTTGTTATCGATTGCTAAAGACGTCTCGTGGTAATCAGTGCGAAATAAAAATTAATTGCAGGTATACCAATGCAGACATTTTAATTATATTCTTTATATTTTTATTGTCTTTTGTCTTTTTATTTTGTCCAGTCTCATTACAGTAGTTGAACTCATCAGAGGGTCTTTCTCACGACCGTGCCCACGTGGATACGTGACCTCCTCAACTCGTTCAACAACCGTCACTTTATAGAGTATATTTAAAGAACTACATCGCAACAACGCCTTTACGCAATTTTTCTCCTCTATTTTATTTTATTTTATTTTTTTTTTATCGTTTCACCACTGACTCTTATGATCTCTCCCATAATAAATAATAAGTGGTCTCACAAATATATTTCTAAATGACTACCTGATAAATAAATTACAACAAAGCAAATGAAATTCATTTAACTAATGAGGTATTCGATTCTTCTCTCTTTAAAAAATCAAACGCTGGTTTAAATCATTCAAAAAACTTCGAAATCTTTCGCTATACTTTTTTTTTCTTTCTTTTTAGTGTATGAATATTGTAGATGCTTATGAAATAATGAGGCCAAGGCTTAGCACAAAGTCAAGCATGTGATTATTTAGTAGCCCTACCTTACTTGCTACTAAAAATCATCTGGATTCATAACAGCATTGCATATTTAACATTTCAATGATGTGTACTGAGAATAATTATCTACTCGTATTGTAAAATAAGTACATTGGTGCATTTATATATTTTAACGTCAGTTTTACTGAAATATATAATATTTAAGATTAATACTATCGCTCGAAATTTTAGTTTAAACAACTTATATACATGAATTTACCAAACAGGGGATTTAATTATAATTTATAATTATTATATGTAGAAATAACCTAATTTACTTGAATGCATAAACCACTGATGAATTTACGCGTTGGCAGAATCATTTCCTGTTCAATTTATTTTAATCACATTATCGATATTGAATTGCCGAATTAATTGTGTTAAGCGACGAAAAAGTAAAGAAATAAAAAACATTAAATTTATCTACATTACAGACAGGTTTAATGTGAAATGATTTTTTAAATACATATATTCAGTTAATATGAACTCATGAAATAACAAAGAAATAAAATTGCCACCTGAGTCAAGAGCAATATCAAGACTAATTTAATCGTCACTATATCAGTCAGCTACTGGAAATGATTAAGAGAAGAACACCAGATGCTTAATAAGCATTAAAAAAGATTACTTAGGTGATGATAACGTCATCACACTTCAAGACCACTAATAATATTCATCGAATCAAAATGCTATGAACAAACTCTCGCTTGTTCTCCATCCAATGCGGTATACATTTACTAGTCTATATGCCCAATGATTGTGTAGAAATTTTTTTTATAAACGTAACACGTCGTCGCGCGCGGCGTCTGAACGTTGGTAGAAACCATTGTATCCGTCTGGAGGTCGACGAGGAGACGGTTTCCTGGAGGGCTCTTTGTTTGCGAGTAGGGTGCGGCTACTGGGAATGAGATTCGATCTTTCTCGGCCGTCGAGAAACGTGCCTGATAAATCGACCAAATTATCCGGTCAGAAGTCCAATATTACATGATATTAAATAGAAAAAAATTAAATAAAATGAAACTCATTATCACACTTCTGTTACAAGAGCACTTGGGCTAATCCTCTTAATCAAACGCTTCTGTGAAACTGATTGGAATTTTTGATAAATATAGTTTTTCATTTTATATTATAGGTCAGTGAAGGGAATTGATGAATCATCATCGTATTGAGAAATTTTAAATAATTATAATTGAATTTCTAGGAAATCATATCGTTACTTATCATTCTCGGAAAACTACTATACGATTATGTATAAGTTGAAAGGGCGTGATTTAGAATAATTAAAAATATATATATATATAGATTTTCGTCATATAAAGATATATAGACATAAAAGGATAAAAACCCGTGAAATAAAATTGTGTATACCCACGCTTGGGTATATCCTATCACACAATAAGGTTCTAAATGTGTACAACATTTAACCGAAATATATTGCGGCAAGTTCACAAACACGAGTGCCTATCTCTTATGACCTGGGATCCCCTATTTTCGAAAGCGGCAACCTCATAGTACCAAGGCTAAATTATATGGAAGAGAAATAATTTTGTGTTTACACTGCATTGCCTGAGGCAATTTGTAACTAAACAAAAAAGTGCGAAAGTGTGCACGCGAGATATATTCTTCAAGACGCTTTGGTGCACATCAAGTATATATCTTTATTTTTATTTTATTTTTGTCCTGATAATTTTTTCAACAACAAGATATAAACTAACAGATCGTAACCATGAGAAAAAAAATTAAGGGAGAGTAGCAAATGTGATGGTTTTAAAGTTTATTGGACGACGCTTCCAAGAAGGACGCCAGACGTCATGAACTCTGAAAACCAATTGGGTCCAGCGCGCGTTCTTTCATTCTGGTTCCAATCGCGTCCCCTTACTCTTCTCCATCCTTTCTCTCTATATTTTGTGTTCCAATGAAATGTTTCTTATTCGTTCTTCTTATATGGCCTAAGCTCATCTTTCTCTATATATTGCCCACGATAACTCGGAGCCGCGGGAGTCGCATTGCCGGAAATGCCGTGCGTGCCAAGAACTCAAACCACTGTGCGTATACAACTTGGTCCGGACCGCGTGCGAATCGTGAATGTGAAGGAAAAAATTAAATTTTAGAGACAGATGAATTCGCTGATATGACTTGGGTTGATTCATGAGTATAATAACGCCTGGGACCCCATTCAGACTGCGTTCTAATGAAATCTTAATTGCCACTGTAAGACTCTAAATAATTTTACAAATCTTTCTCAGACTGCTAATCAAAAATTACAACCAAATTATACAGGAATATTATTTCAATGATAGTTTATATAATTTATCACAAAATTAATGAGAATTTTATTGGGGAATTCTGTCAACAAATCCATCGGTGAGAATGGCAATTGTCGTTCTATGTGATATTTCCGTTGAATTTATTATTAACTCGCCAACACCCTCGTGTTCTGTGAGACATTCTCGCTTCTACAACTCCTTCTCTAGATCGTCTGTAGTTTCTAAAGGCGATTCTAATTATAACGGCGCCTCGCTGAATTACCGCTGTGTTTCTGCGAGGGAGCAAGAGTCCACCACGAAAATGTAACAGTGTACACCTCATATATATCAAGTATCATATTTTGATGTCTAGTCTTGGAGCGCGTCGTGGACCATGGGTGGGTTCGGGTTTTAGCGCGACGCTTCCGCATTCACGACACTGTCACAAAAAAATTCCTAAAGCTAAATGAGAAGACTGATGGAGTGGTGAAATGAACAAAATTACAAAGTGATTTAATGATAAAAGTTTTCCAATGGAAAAAAATAAATATACATTAATGCAATTACTGAATATATGTATATTCAATTCATACGATACTGCAAGGATGGAATATTAATAAAGAATTTGTATTGGAATATCATTATAATATATAGAATAATTTTTGCTGACCAAGATACTCTCGCGAGCAAGTTGGAGCTTTCTTCTTCTTCTTTTTCCCCTCGTCTAAAACATGCAGTGAATAAAATTTCGGAATTATTACCATCGTAATGTCTCTGTCAGAATGTAAACGATATGTAAGGGAGCCAACTGTCCCACTGACTAAATGAATATATTTGCAGCCAATGAAATGCGACTGTGTGCCGAAAATCAATCGCCCATACACGTAAAATTAAATAGGATGCACAATCTAAAAGTCATACTAATTGACATGAAAAAGTTACCGCAACACCATTGATCCTTGAATTTGAGATAAAAATAATTATTTATGCATTTAGAATTTATGAAGAAATAATGCGAAATGCTACACTGTATAAATGTTACACTGTAATGGAATTTATTTAACGAGCGATAATATATCGAATAGTATATACATAAATACCGGGTGGACCACTTTCACCAGGAAATAAGTAAATTCCTATGAAGTACTCGTGGCAAGAGGAAAGAAAATAAATGAAAAAGGGCAAAACGTGCTTGATTTAACGCTATGCAAATTTATCAACTTCAAGTCATAACTAATTGCATCAGATTGACATCAGTGTGATAGAATATATATACACAAAATGAAGAATTTAGCTGATGCATCGATAAACGCAAGGTGAATTTTAAATTATACTGACGTTATATATTAAGACGTAAATACAATATTGAAAATCTCTCAAATCATTATTCAAAATTGTTGAAAAATTGTGTTGCGAATTCAGGTTTACAGGAGAAACGTGACTGGATGCCAATGTAAAGAAAAAAAAATATAGAAATAAATACTAAATTATAATTTAAAATTAGAAAAGATAAAAAAAACCATAGAATGAGAGCAGATTGATGACAGGCGGGATTTAGCGCGGGAGATAACAAGTGTCCGGGTTTGTTGGTTGCAAGTCTCCTGACCTATTGCCAGCGGGCAGCGCCTGACTATACTACCGCGTCATAACGTGAACATATATAATAATACAGTAGCAAGTTGTGTAAAGCAAACGCGCCAAACACATTGAGAGGAAGGGCAAGAGGAAAAGAGTCAGCCACAAGACAGGAAGTGACGACATCAACGGATAACTGCTTAGTGACTATACCATAATGCTGGCAGCTGCCGACCAAGTGGGTACATTGTATATAATATATAGTCACCAGCGGAATATTCTCAGGGTGCCATTGCATCGTCAGCTTTACGATTCGCGTGGGTCGTCTGCACATGCGCGAGTCGATTCGCAACGCTCCGGGTGAGAGCAAATGAATGCGCAACAAGAAATTGCAGTCGGAAGGAAGAACAAAGGGAAAAATAAAAATGCATCATCAACAGATGCCAAGCACATTTTAATTAACTTGCCAGACACCAGTACAGACGTTTAGATACATCCTCGCAACTTTGCTTTCATGGTCACACGATAAACCTACTATCATTGAAGAAAAATTTTATGTAGACCTTATCCCACTAACTGTGTTGCCATCAAGCAGCAATATGGTAATATATACATTGTGCTTCATCAATTCCTAATTGGTTACATATTTATTTTTTTGAAAGAATTAGAATTGAAATTTGCATAACACCAGAATTTACACAGATCATTGAGCATCATGAGAAAGTTGAAGTTATGCAGAAAACTATCAGCCATCTAGATGAATGTATATATATTTTTTAAAAAATACTGTTGACAATAGAGCAATAGAGAAAGGCTATAATTTGTTAAAATTGATTATTTGATTGAAAATCAATGTACTGTTAAATATCACAAAGTAAATCCCTGATGGTGTCATTTTAAAACTTATTCAATACGAACCCTTGTGTCGTATTTCTCTTCAAAATTTCACAAGTGTATTAAAAAGTAAAAAAATAAATAAAGTGACTGGAATTATAATAAAGATTTTCTTGAGAATAAATGATGTTAGAAAGTGCCCGTCAAAACTTTATGGCTGAACCACATTAAAATTTATATTCACTCGTCGTATTCAACAACGTCAAAGTAAAATATGGTAACGAAACAAGAGAGGCCGTGACGAGGGCCACTGGAATTTAGTTTGCTCACCAATTTTTCTAAAACTAAGTTGATACAATAACCTATCACTAATATCCATTACTATTATTATTTACATAAGGAATCATGACGTAATATATAGTTGCATCATTTAAATTAACTAAAATATCCTATTTCATTGCTGACATTTTTTCCCAGTAATATAATAAACTAATCACGTTGTGGTCCGGTATAGCAATAAAAAAATTGAGAAAAAAAAAAAAAAAGCACCCAATGGAAACTATATAATCGAAGAGAAACTATACATACTGTACATGCGCTATTTATCGAAATGAAAGGCATCGAAAAAAAAAAAAAAAAAATATTTAATAAAAGAAGAAGTTATTATATTTACTATACATATTCCTCTACTTCAACCACAATAAAATTATTGAAAGTTATTCGCGTTGTAAAAATTAACATATTAAATACTAAATAACAGGGAATTTAGTGTGCTTGCACATATCATTAAATAGTTCATAATAATAGGATAATTAAACAAGCGTCGATTTAACGCTCGCACGCTTTCTCCATATATGAAACTATAAGATCTGGATCCTTTACAAGCAACATATTTTCTAATGTCAGAAAAACAATTCGCTGACATTCAACTGTACCCATGGTCAACATATATTTGTACAAAAGACGTCATTTACTAAAAAAATTAACATTTCAGTGTAAACATCGACGAAAAAAAAAAAAAAAAAAAAAAAAAAAACAAATATTATTCACAATTGTAAACTCTCAAAAGTAAATGATGAAAATAAAAAAAAAAAACAACGGATATTCTCTTACGCGCCAAAATACACGCGCATGCGTATACATAGATTGGAGGAAGGAGATTGAAAACGAGAGAGTTGGTCTTTCGTAGCGAGCACGAGAGTCATTCATAAAAATAGCTCGTCGGTGCACAAGAAATCGTGATACCGCGTGAGTATACAAATAGTGTATACAATTCACATATACATAAGCATCATGCAGTCATACATGTATTATATACATAAACGACGAGTCATGTATATGACCCCCACGCTATGAAACAAGAGTCAGAGTGGTGCGCGTGTAATATAAAGGCGTCAAGAGGCGAGTACACGTGAGAAGGAGATAAGGCCGTAAGCGTGAAAGTTGCAGTGGCGTACACAGACACACATGCATACATTTAAATCTTTATTCAGTAGTGTATTTAATATTGTATATACATACACTACTACTCAATATATGCGGTATATAGTTGCGCATTCGCACTCTATCATGTGGGTGTTACCAATCAAAATGAAAACAATTGTGCCATTCAATTATTTTTACGTTGATTAAAACGCTGAGTGATGTGTACGATAGTATCGTATATAACCGTTAAAAATAAAAACCAGTATTAAAATGCAGATTAGACATGGACGTGGCAAATTGATTTTCTTGCCGGTTTATCTTCTATAGGATTTGAAAATATAAGTTAATTAGGAGGATCTCAAAGAGTTGAAATAAAAAAAAAAACAAACTTGATTTATTGCTTGACAAAATGACGATAAAATAGAATGGGTATTATCAGTAAAATCATTATTAGCCAGCGCAATATTTATATATGTATATACATATATATGTTGATATATTATGTTTATATATATAAAAGATTAACGCTCAATATTTTAGGCTATGAATATAAAAAGGTCTTAATTCAAGTTGAAGGCTGCCCAGATTTTCAATTGAATTAAAACATATGTTGTATTATGAATGTCGATTTGTTATCAAATATACATGGATGACAAGTCTCTAAAGTGAATTGGAGAATTAACGAAGTCGAGTGGCCCTACGTAGAACTCATATATACCCACGATAGTAAAAGCACCGCTTGAGGCAGAATAGCTAACTTGAACCATGAATGGGGATATGCGGGGAAGAACGTAAAACAACATTCTCTCACGAATTCTTTGAGCACTCACACACAAGTTAGTGGCTTTTATACAGAATTTTGCACAAACATATCTATCTAGTCATTTGTAACTTTACCAACGGTACAAACCCTATGAGGTCAAGGCGAATAGCGTATACTCTCTCTAATTTAGTTTGGCTAACGGTGGTTAAAGGTAATAAATACGTGAATATTATTCAATATTTTATTTTTTAATGTTTTTACATTCTCATGTGCCTAAATAAATCTATTCTATTTTAAACAAATAATGCAACGTCATTAAAATAAACGGTAATACGAGGAATGCGTCGAGCAATTTCCAATGAGAAAATTAACAAAAAAAATTAAATGAAACAATGAAATTCCTGAATCAAATAAATGGATGTTGATTTATATATACATATGAAAGAGGAGAAGATGTATGTGTGATATTGGCCGACCCTAATCGAGAGTCTGGTCCTTTCCCTATACACTCATGTGCCTCTCGCGATCCAGACCAAGTCAAGGTTAACTAAACCTCTTTCACTAACTCACATTAGTACCCGTTCTGCGAATCACTGAGCGGGTCCAATCTTTTATCTACCGACCATGGAGCATCAGCCAAGCTAACATATCGATCGATCTATATACCTTCAGGACGAGTTGACCGCTAGACGATCTCGATTACAACTCGATTAAGATCTTTGTTCTTTTATGAGTAATTCATATTATTTTTTCTTTCATTTTTCAAATAAAAATTAAACAATATTTGTTCTTTTTTTTTTTCGCAAGTAAAAAAGAAAATTGTAAAATAGTCTAGAGATGAAACTATCATAAGCCGTCGCCGCCGCCGCCGCCAACTTAGACGCGGTCGTTGTCGTTTTCTACCTATTTACAACTCTCTTCCTGTACAACACGGTCTTCTCTCTTCTTAGACGCGTCACTCGGGCGTGGGCAGAATTACTTTGAGCTTTTATTTTAACACGACCCATTTCTCTTTGCCCGCCAGAGCACACAGGACAACCTCAAGAATCTTCTCTCTTCAACACACGTATACGCCTGTCGTGAATTGCTTCCGTGAACTCACGAATTTATTATCACTAGCTGTGTAATCATGAATGAGGGTCAGAAACAAGTTTATATACGCATACTAGATCACCTAGATGCCGGCAATAACGTCAATGTTTCGTAATAAAATCTTGTCAACGTATAGAATCACCCGTGCTCGATTTATGTATCTAAACTATTTAAAAATTA
Source organism: Microctonus brassicae (assembly GCA_918226075.1). Lineage (NCBI taxonomy): Eukaryota > Metazoa > Arthropoda > Insecta > Hymenoptera > Braconidae > Microctonus > Microctonus brassicae. The sequence continues at coordinate 3,581,561 of OW445491.1, read as the reverse complement.
ACTGTGAAATATATTCACGAGTTTGAAAAATCACAGAGGGCAGTAACCTTGAACCGTTTGTACTTGCACGTGGAGAATTATCTCATTTCATCAACTAGGACTTTTCACTCACGAAAAGCTTACTGTAATTTGCTGAAGAATAAACTATGAAAAATTTACTGAAGAAGTAAAAGAAGAAAAAAAAAAAATTGTGCTTTACGTCAAATTGACAGGTGATCTCTGATAGTCCACGATGATGCGATGTTATAAGGTAGAATAACGGGTAAGAATAAATAAATTAGATCAACCGGCGCGCTCAGTCATGCTCAAATAAAAGTGGAATGAGCAAAAAGAGAAAATTGGATTCAGATAAAAATGATAATTCCAAGCGATGCTATGAACCCGTTTCACTGGTACATAAAAGAAAGATGACGACTGATAGAGCACGACGTGATTAAAGATGCTATCAAAGCGTACACATTAACGCTGATAGAGCAAAAGAGAATATACTCGAGCAAATATAACGAAGTCGTTACACAACGTTTTAGGGAAAGTTTCCATTTGTCATCCAACGTTGCTTGAATTATTCCATAGTTACTTGGAATCCAACGGGCAAAATTGTCACGCTATACCAAGGACACTGACCCAAGTGCTCTCACACAACTAGAGACATGCCAAGCATTGCTTGTTATATTGTCAACTGTAAATACGTTGAGTTAATGCAGCCCAAGCGAATCTAACATTTGAGCACTCATGAATTGTTATGTGCTACATAACCACAATAGTTTGAATTGTTATTTGTTCATGTAGTTATACATGCCTGGTCACAGCGAAGCCAAAGAATCAAAGAGTTTGGATAGCGTAAAGGGCCTCCCAAACCCGAACCTCCAGCGTTACGTTGTGCTTTCAAAATTTCCGAATGAGTCATTCCATGATTTTCAAATACTTCCAACGATCTGCAACAAATAAAATTTGATTAATAGAAAAAAAAAAAAAAAAAGTAAAATATGCACATTTTCATTTGAATAAAAGAATGAAAAGAAAAAATTATCAGCGGACAGGTGTGAATTATTTGGATATAAAAAACAAAATAAAAATATCTAGACATACTAATTTATAAAATTTACGTGTGGCCATCAAGCCAAAATGATTCACTACAATATAACATCTATAGTTTAAATAAAAATCCAACAATCGTGGGCGTAAAAAGAGTAATCTGTGTTTAAAGTTTGTTTACGAGCTTATTCAAAAATGAAAAAATCTGATATTCTATTCTAAGTCTAGAAATTAAAGAGAAAGATAAAAATAAAATATGGCAGAGATGATGAGAAAAATGAGAAAGAATTGGATAGACGAATGAAATGAATAAGAATTAAAATATAACTCTGTGAAAAAAATTATAAAAATTTCTATGAATCTTCATTATCATGAATAGAAATTATCCCACGTGAATATACATCACTTTCTCTTGGCTATATAAAGAATCACTTACACAAATTAATCAATTCAAATATATTATATATATATATTGAAGATTAAGTTTGAATGAATGCGAGTTTAATGAATACAACTGGGTAGAGCATTAGACGAAGCGAATAGAAGAGCCATGAAAAATTCAACATTTCAGCATGAACATCCGGTGAAGGAAGTCGCGGGTACACATTTTCGGGAAGTAATTATAACTATGATATCACACAAACGTCACAATGGATCCTTCTGCTACTTTTTATCGTAATTTTCTCTCGTTCTCCCGTTCTGTCAAATGAACCTAATCGCAAATACAACTTCCGCCATGAATAACCGTGGTAAATTGATGAAGGGTGGGATACAAGTCAAGAGTTTATATATTGACAAAGCACGTTGCACTAATATTAAGTGCAACCAAACCTCGTTAGCCAATCGACGTCATAAATCCCTGATTTTAATTATACAGCTGTCTCCCTTTTTAGTCAATCTATTTTGCGAATCTCCTTAAATAAAGGAAGAGTGGAGAAAATTAAGGCCACGATAAAATCGTGATGTCGTTGGGGGTCACATCCGCTGGCATTCAGAAATTAGAACCAACGAATAAATTGCAAAGGGCAGTATAAAGTCCTGAACTCTGATCTGTCTTATACTCAGATTATTTATTCTGACGTAACGCAGACTCAGTCAATCTTGAGTTCAATGTTCTTGTCTAAAATCCTTGATGTGTCAAAAAAAAAAAAAAATAAAAAATAAAAATTATAATCCACATGTCATGATTGCAAAATGATACTCTCGACTATACAAAATGTAAAGATAAAAATTGTAAACGACAAGTCTGAATGAAATGTACTATAGATAAAAACTCACATGAATCAAAGCTGTATGAATTCAAATGATTGCCAACTATCATTCATACAGTGTATAAAATATAGTAGTAGATAGATCAAATAGATCACTGTATAAAATATACACGTATATTCTAAATAAAGAGCGACCTCGACTGAATGAGTTCTAAGGGTCATTCGGTTCGTTATTATGATACCAAATACTCAATGATGGCCAAAAGGCGACGAGTACGATAATATTTGGACTCACAAATGATGTCTCTGTTGTAGGCTACAAACGATTGAATCAGTGCGCAAGTGTGTAAATAACCTAACAACGGTATATTGACTACGATTATAAAATTGAACCAATGCGAAAAGGGCAGTTGATAATCAATACCATATCTTCAGTACAGTTCGCGCTTATCCATAGATATATGAACCTAAACTCTACAGTGTTATCCATAATTTTGAACCGCATTAATAAATCTCAGTGGAACTAATGGTGTTTTTTTTTTATTTGCACGCGTAAGATCTCCAACAATCTTATGTAACCAATAGATCACATACCGCTACACGAGTGTAAGTAAAAAGAAGTACAAGAAGGATATTAAAATAATGAAAGGCAACATGATACCGCTGGGTACATTGGAAAATCCACTTTCACCGTATTATCATTCAAATAGATCCATACTATTAAATTATCAGCTATTAAATAAATTATAAAAACAATAAATATGACGTATTTAATGACGTAGGTGGAATTATTTTATGTTCATCTTTTAATAGAATACATGCTCATTTTTTTTCTCTTCCTTCTCTAACTCTCTAACTTATTCTGTAGATATTCTCCAAGTCTTTGTCTAATTGTCGTTCTCTATACACATCTCTTCGTCTGTCTGTCTGCTATGCCTGTTTGTCTGTTTCTTACCTCTACTATTTTCAATCTTACTTGCGTTTACCCCACGGCATACGCGCCCAACTGATGACTAACGTCTAGCCCCTTTTATTGGCATTATGCCAGAATGTCATTCGCGGCCAATGGATTTTACCCACTCGTACTACTCTTTATTTCCTGCTTGGCAACCTTGATGCGGTACCTTCACCTGCACGTATATAAACTTACGCATTTTTCACGTGACAATTGAACGAAAAAATACTTTATCAGAATATTGATGTATAACTATAAATTTTTGAGCTATTACAAAATTTTAAACCATGAGAACAATATTATTATAATATGTATATATTTATATCCATGGAATCTTCTTCCATTTGTATTGCAATGTAAAGCTATTAAATGTTTTATACATTGCTGTTAGACAAGGTTTAATAGCTGCGGCAGTCAAGCCAAAACGACACACGATAAGACCTCGAATGTGGTGTATGATACTGTCTATCGGTATTGGCGCAGGTGTTTTTCAACAGTGCGCAGGTGTAGACAGCGGTTTTATAGTGCGGTCTCGCGAGAACGATAAAGCGCAGGAAAAGACATTGTAAAAGAGCGCGAAAATTTTATTATATATACTTAAACATATTTTTAACTTGTACATATGTATATATGTATGTACATATATTTTGCGTAGTGACTTTTGAGGCCAAGTGTGCAAGATAGTCGAAGCGAAACGAGCCGAAGTTAAATCGATAAGATAAATTATTTTGCATGGGAAAAGACCGGTTAACACAAACAACCCACAGGATAGAATACACTTAATGAACTGAACGATTTTATTTATATGCATCTATATACCCATATATATTTAGATTTATTTAACTAACTAATTGTGGATTAAAAATTCAAGATAGAAAAATTATAAATGAAAATACTCTTAAATTTTATGGAAGCCATAGGAATATACTGATATTCATTGCAATATACTTAATGCTTATGTGAGAAATACACAATGGACCGGTTTATCGCCAATCTCAATTGACCGTTAATCAAGGAAAGTCGTATATAGAATTGCAAATGGAAAAGATCGTGCCGTTATATCTATTATTCTCTTAATAATATTCATACATTATTTTATCTTTAATTTTTATAATAAAATATCAGATTGATATCATGATAAATTTAATTTCATTAAATTTAAATGTACATTAACAGTTATATAATTAATAATAAAATTAATTCACGTGAAAAAATTGGAAAATATAAACACCTCTAAGTTCAGGGGAGAGAAATCCACCCAAACCCATTCAGTTTAGAAACGCAATTATCGCATACTCAAGATCGTTACGGAATTTATCCGCACACGCCCTGTCGGCACGTTTGCGCAACGTAACCACGACGCCTCGTGTATTAACTTCACTTCCCCCTTCTCTCTCTCTCTCTCTCACTGTTATAGTTATTGGACTATATGTACATACACATGTGTATATAGTGATACGGCATAAAGTATATATAGATATATACCTTATATTATTTTACGAGGCCGATGACCATGTACTACGGTCATTTTTACACCCCCTTTTCCGCAATGAGAACAGCTTATCGCTTTGCTCATATCATTCGCAATCCGCGTGAGAGACTTTCTCCGTTTCTATACTATATTTATTTATATTCTCAAACTTAATATCATGACAACTCAGTTTAAACAAATAATCTGTCATGATGTTTCAATTAAATGAGTTGTTATATTACAAGAAAAAAAAAATTATCAAAAGCTACGTATTAAATATATAAGTGAGACTTATTGATAGTTTTTTTTTTCTTTTTTCCATTGTTTATATGGAACTATGTCACGATATTCTGTAAATGATTTCCCACGGAAGCGCATAAGTACAAGCCTTGAATGAACATGTAATTAATAATAAAAAAAAAAAAAATCATAATGAATTAATCGTTATATCTTGGAGGACATTGAATAGAGTTGTAAAATTACGATCAATGTTATAAATCATATATTAATTCCATTCACCTAAATTGATTCAACGCCTCGATATCATAAACTCTCTCAATTCAACTTCTCTAAAAAATATAGAAGAAGCATTCTCATGAACCGGTTCTTTTTATATATACAGTCACACACAGCTCAGGCATCTGGACTGTCCGATATCAACTATCAAGTGATAAGAGAGACATGACTGGAGTGGAGCAATACTGAAAAAAAAAAATATATATATATATATATATATATATATATATATATATATACATGTATGTGAAGATTTTCTCTCTTCTATGTGCGATTGACATGGTATGTAATTGACATCGCTTTTATATAGGTAGCATACCTATTACTAAACGCATTTCCGTAGATAGAAAATGTCTTTGGGATTTTTTGTGTAAACGTCAGTAATACAAATAGATAGAGAGTGCATAAAAATGAAATGAGGGATAAGCATGCTGTACACGCGCGTTCACGAGACGTCGCTGACCTCTTCTTGTATATCCTTGAAATGTGGCAGTTGAATTAGAGAAAGAGAGAGAATTAAAACAAGATAAGAAAACTGGCGCCTGTATATACACTGACGAGCTTAACTTTTGGCAAATTATCAGTAGTATTAAATAGATGAACATTCTATGATATATATAAATCACACAAGCATTTGAAACTACAATCGATAGAGAAAAAGTAACGAAGAGAATAATTTGAAAGAAAAATAAAAGCCGAGAGGAATTTTTAAAATAAAAATTACATAATATATGTGTATAAATAAACTGAGAAAATAGTGTGACTTTGAATAAATACATCCTTGATAAGTTGACAGGTACAGTTCATAGTAAAAAGTAAAGCCAAGGTCAACTAATAATACGAGCTGTCTGTTTACATATTTTTATGTGTGTCTGATGGACATCAGTGAACTTATATGTTTCTACATATTCTTCCTTTAATATATCAGCAGGAAAAAACTGAAATATTTATAATTACATAAATCATAAACCAAAAAATGGTACAAATTCATAATATCGAGTTCATTTAAAATAATGATTAGAGTTAAACTGATTATATCATTTGATAATTATTAGGCTACGTCTGGTCATAGATTACACCTCAATACAATAGATGAATATGATCAAGATGAAAAATCGTTGTAAATTTCCAAGTCCTTTTTTTGTTTCATAAAGTTTTTACATGAAAATTACATTAACATCAATGCAAAAAGTTAATAAAATCGTGTACACTCATTATGCGAATGACAAAATAAAAATGAACCAGTAGGAGAGAAGAACCTTATTCGCTTTTTCAATGCCCAGGAATGAAACGAAAAATAAAATTAAAAAAAAAAATGTATGAAATGAATCAAACAAACAGGCACCCACTGAGCGAAATGTTATCATGCGCGAGAACTGTTATACTCAAGTTTTTACGTTTCTTAATAAGGCGTTGTAAAACTTCTTAGTCCTTATGTGGCAATCTTGTTTTCGCTTCAACTCCCTTTACCTCTTTCTCTCACACAAAGGCATATGATACACACACCACATGCATCCCACATTTATAATATACACTGAGATCAATGATATTTATATTGATGGATGACAATCTTTGGTAATAAAGTTTGATTGATCGAGACATTGATTTGACACGACTCCTCTTGTTGTTAATTTTTCCTTGACGCGCGTTTTCCACCTCTGGCTGTGCGCAATGCGACACCCCAGTTGCATTTATGGTTTATGTGCTTTAATGCCGTCTAGACCGGATAGTTGAACACATCTGTCATAGTGAATCGGTGATTACAGTAGCGATAAGTTTTACGGAATCGCCTTCTATTTAGAAATACTGCTAAAATTTTGTAGTTGCTACGATGCCAACACAAGTGAAGAGGATAAAGAGGACGATGATAGAGGGGTTGGTGGGCAATAGGGAGTAGAATGAGACACGTTCTGAGAGATGAGAACGAAATATTCGTTGTTGGCAACGATTCAAGCGGTGATTGGAAGCCCTGTCTCAGCAAGGCGCATTCAGAATATTTTCTTTCATCAAGGCGCCCTCGAGTGTCCAGTAATTTTTCTCCCTTGCTGGTTATACCAGTGCAATTTAGGTCATTCCTCTCTTTCATCCAAATACCACTTTGTAATCTTTTCAATTTTAATTTTTCATTATTCAAGTATAGAAATTATTCAAAATCATCTTGAATTTTTTTTTCCTTCTTATTTCCTTTCACTTATTGGTATTTTACAATTTTCCTTTATTACAAAATACAATAATGAAAGTGGTAAAGTTATCAAAAAATAAATAAATAAATAAATAATTGGAAATAAAAAATATAATAAAACATCAGAGAAATGTGTCCCCCACATTTGTCTCAAGTATTACTACTGATTTTCGTAGTAAATCGTGTGCAACGACATAAGTGCTACGAATGCCCGCTGAAACTCAAGATGAAAGCCAGTAATGTCATAAATAACTAATTAGTTTAAGCGCCTGTGTGTCGCGACATTTTTTTTTTCCTTTCCTTTTCACAACAAAGGTTTATGTGAATGACTATACGATTGAAGTAACACAAATATATTTATATATTCTCAAGAGTATAGGAACAATAATATGTAATAGTTGTTACCTGATGCGCACGCGAAGGTTAGAGGAAATGACCCAGCAGGATCGCGCTCGCACCTGCACGAACACAGAGGATGCGGGACGACGGACGTCACAGAGAACTCTATGCAAAGTAGGTCGATCAAAGAGGATGTAAACTATTGTACCAGTTTAAAATCAGACAAGAATTATAAAACCGGAAAAGTGGATCAATTTTTATATCCTATTTTTAAATGTAATGAATATTTTAGCAGAAAAAAAAATAATGATTCTCAAAAAATTAGATTGACTCTAATATTTATATATATTTTTTTTCTCCAACAATTCCTCAAATACTTGTATGGAAAAGGAGGACGAAATAAGAATTCCAAATCAAGCAATACTTGTCAGGTAGTTAATTGCTACGATGTATTAATTAGCAGCCTGTTCTGAGAGCACACGTGTATAGAACCATAAGTTTCTGTTAGAAGAACTTGAAACTCATTGTGAGTGAAATTAATTTTCATACTATGTTTTCCTGTGGTTGAGTTAAACTGGTAGTATTGTGATGGAGCAAGTACTGACAACTGTATATAGAAAATGGCAAAAGAGGGTGATACGAAAAATTGCTTTGCACCAGCTGCTCTACATGGTAACCATATTGTGAAAGTTGGAATAAGGTGTCCATCGGGCACCAATTTATTGTTCTAATCGACCATTTTCTAGTGCAACATTTGGCCAATTTCTATATTATAATGTGAAAAATTTTTAGTTGAAGCTTCACAAACAGTCATAAAAATTTTAATGACTGAAGCTTTGAATTCATTAAAAAATCTATAACGATTTCATTCACCCTCGCGAAGCGCATTAAATATAATTAATATAAATATGGAAAAGAAAAAAGAGAATTAAAAAAAAATATAGCACTTGACATAAAAGGTATTAGATCAAGAGATAATGTCGGCAGATAATTCACTGTACTAATGATAATGATTATAGCAAAGCGACACGCACAAACGGATTGTGGGGTTGGAATAGCAACACGTGTACGTATAATACACTCGACCTCAGGTTCCAAACGTTCTTTGTGACACGGAGGAGTATGGGTATATATAGCTGTCAAGACAAGAAGTGAGAAAAAGAAGCGTGAGTAAATGAAACGGGAGTGCGCGAGAATTTTGCACGTGTTCATAATTACACAAGGAGTTTTATTATGGGTAATTGAACGTCTCAACTCGATTATCTACACCTTCCTTCTGAAGTTTATTACTCTACCGATGTATACAGACGCGTGTGCAAGTTCAATTGTCGAATAACGAACGAGTGCATATACTTAATAAAATCAAATAATCATTAAAAGAAACTTAACACAATCACATGGTGTAAAAAAATAAAAATTCTACGCAGAATTGTTGTAAATAAAAGTGGCCAACTATCAAAATTACGAATATATTATTTTATTTTTTTATGGGTTTGGTTCTTTGTCTGTAACCTAAGGCAAATTATATTTGATGTAACATTGTGTGACTCCCATCTTTGTCGGCTCCACGCACACTCCATGGGCCAATTCCTACGCGTGCGCGTGCAATTTTGAGCAATCATCATTTCGTCTTACCGCAACAAAAATGTTTGGAGTATAAAAAATGAGCATAAAACCACGTAATGCAATTGAACGATAAGATGCATTTTCGTATTATATCCAAAATTAATCTTGATAATACGAAGTTATATGAAATAATTTTCAACGTAAAAATATATTCATAACCGTTAATTTATATATATATATAGTGGGAATAAAAAATGAAAATATGATTATCGCGATACTTCTGACCCGAAGAATGATTATTTTCGACTATTTTTTTTTCTTTCTTTTACAAGATGTTGATAATCCTTATCGACACTACTTCACTGACTATACAAGCGCCAAACAAGTGATCATACTTGATTTGAGTTATTAACTCTGTAAAACGAGCTGAAATATAATTAATAATATAATAATCGTGAAAGCTATCGCAGTCATCATAATACACATTTCTTGAAAGATGCTATTTCCATTCTAACACACGATCCAGATACTCGTCAACCTTATACCTTCGTTAATAATCATCAGCAATCGCTGCGAATAATTGATAAATTATTCGAATGCGAGAACAATAGCAAGCGCGTTTATCTATATCAAAGCCCAACATCCGGTCTATTCTCAATGGAGTGTCGGAGACTTGCTTCGCCGACTCAATTCAAACGACCTCAAGTAGGTCAATATTTCCTTCCATCTGTTTGTTTCTTTTTGGCTTTCGCAGTTAAAGAGGCAATCACCTCGTATTTTATTATAAAAGACTCATTATCATGATACTTTTTTATCATATTATAAAATATAGTGTAAATTAAAATTGCAACAAAAGAATGAAAAAGAAATTTGTACTATAAATTTAAGACTAACCTGATAACTTTCCGTCTATTATTGGGATGCAATCGTCGTGCCATTTCCGGATCAATTTGGGATAATTTACGATGTAAATCTTCATTGGATTCCACAGAATTTTCATATTTCATTTTTTTTGCAAGTATAAAAGACTCGTCACTATCATCTAGCTTGGATTCATCATCATCATCATCATCATCATCATCATCATCATCATCATCATCATCATCATCTTCATCATCAATTGTAGATATAATTTTTTCCTGTATATTACCGCTATTTTCAGACGTTTTCTCACACTCGATTGCGCTATTCGCGAGCTGTTGATTGAAATGTCCCTTCATCAAGTTCCCAGACTCTTCGGGATCCTCAACGAGAATCTGCCATAGCAGCGACTCAATATAATAGTTTGTGCCTCCCACGATGATTGGCATCTTCCGTCTGGCCAGTAAATCGTTCATCTAAATCGATTGAGGAAAAGGTCGTGACAGAGTTGAAATGATGTATCTCACGAGAGAAAAATTGTGAGATTCATTGAATATCGAGTTCAATATAAAGATCAATCATTATCTATGAATCTTTTACGTGAAATTATAATTATCCTTGATAAGTTTTATATGATAAATTTTAAAATTTATTCAATAGTGATTTCTTATCCATCAATTTTTTTCAGAAACAAAAAAGGATACAATTGGAAGTGCCTTTTTCCGGTAATCAAGAACACAGTAATTGATCAATGGGTCAATGACATCCATCATATGATGTGGAACCGCCGATCTCTCTTGTTCAGTTACTTTCGCAGTAATTATATCCAGTCCCTTGTAAACCTTCAATTAATAAAGTATATTAAAATATATTATTAATCAATGTGAAAAAGTTTTTTAATATAAATAAAAAATTGTTCTGAAAATTAAATCTGCTGTTCAACAATAACCGGAATATTGAATGACGTGCGGATAACGATCCATAGCAGGAATTCTCAATCAAAATGATTAGAGGCATAATATCGTGACTTGATCGGCAAGAAATAATTATCCTTCGCTTCAACACTTGATCGATGAAATACCATCATTATAAGTTTGCGCGTCGCTAATATTATGTAAATTGATGTAAAAATTTAGAAACTCAAATATTTTTATTGTCGAGAATACTACATTACAGATAATAGTTGTACAAACATCAGCGACAAAAAATTAAAAAAATAAAATTATGATTGCATGAAGTCAATAAAATTTCTCTCGTAAATATCAACAAAACACGCCGCACGATAGTACAATTTTTTTTTCCCCTATGTCAACGAGACTGCCGTCTATTCATGACCACCTTGACCCACATTAAAATAAAAAAAAAAAAAAAAACCTCGCAAGAATCAACGGTATACCTATACGTCTACCAATTCAGATAAAGTTTGTACAAACTTTAACGCGAGTAAACTGCTTATTTATCCTTCTCAATGAAAGGAAAACATTGTAACACGGTCATAATGCTGAAAGAGACAATTCAAGACAACAGTTGTGCCTACACCAACAATTTTAAAAGCCATTTATTTACTTCCTCTATCATACTTTCTATTTAATACCACATCACCGTCCGCTTCACTGCCAAGGTAACGTAACTTCGTCAAGTGACTTGCATAAGCTCCCACTTCATTTCGATGCATTCTCATTGCGGTCAGCGACGCCAGTGATCACCACACATATATTCATCGCGTCTCAATTACACTGGCGCCGCCACAGATAATTTACCGGAAGATAACACCTTCATAAATATAAAAAAAAAAAAATAATCATCCATTGAGATCTTAAGCTTATTGTGTGTTATCAATATCCCAAACCAATTTGTCAAACATTGTGTAACTATGAGCTAAACCTTGAATTAACAAATTAAAGACACACGTGATAAGAAATATTTACACAAGGCGTGTAAATGTGTATAACTACTTCTAATATTGAATGTCTTTATATAGAAGTAAGCTTATAATATCGTTCTGAATTCCATAAGTACTCTCAAAGGAGGCTCGTTTTTACTTAGAGCCGGAAGTACATGTGCCGTGTAATGGTTAGAAAGGGTCTTAAATAGACTCTATCACTTCTATTGCCAGCTCAACATCATCAGATGGTGTGAATAAAGACAGTTGAAGGCTATTTCCTACTACCATTTTCGACACTCTATAAATAGCGAAATAATAATAATAATGAAAATAAATCTAGTCGTATCAAATAAAATAGCGTAAAAGATCAGAAGAAGGGAACAGAATCATCAGGAGAAGAAAAAAAAGTAGGTACATGCAAAGCAAAAAAAAAAAAAAATGAATAAATAAATTGATGAATAAATGGGGAATGCACGATACATTATTCAGAGGTTTATATACTATGGTAAATTGATAATTTTTTCATTATCTTAATTCTAAAAAATAGATGAAATTCTTCAATGTTCATATTCCAATTATCTATTCCAATTATATACATATGTGGTTTTTCCCGTTAAGTCATGTAACGTTTATTAATTCACATTTGGCGGAAGTATCAATGAATTAAATTATATTTATATAATCCGAAGAGATCACATCGTCAAGACGTGTACATCCGGGCAGACTATAACACGGTCCCAGCTATTAAATTAATAAATTTATTAAAATTCACTTGATTTCTCAAATTTGATATTGATAAAATTATATTTCAAGGTATTTTAATATATATTACGCAATATTCCAGAAAACCCTAATATTCAAATCAAAGGGCCACCGTCGTTTAAAACTCAAACAACCGAAAAGATTACGTCACATCGTTAATTTTGGATTCCCATAATTTACTCGCATGATCAACAAAAATTCGACATTTGTTAGTTAACGAATGAAATATTGATACTATGCCAAGAAAGATTAGAATGCTTGCGGTTATACCCAAGTAAATCTTAGTGATATATAATCCATGGTGGCAGGTAAAAAACTAATTTGAATGATGATACACAAGCGACGACCAATTGACCATAAAAGCAAAACTGATAAAATGTTGCACGTGCATACAACTACTTTTTGTTATGGGTTACGATGTAACTACAGCGAAAATTTTTAGACGCTTACGGAGATCGTCGAACTTGCCCTCATATTCACTCGACGATCAACTCAAAAGCAATTCTTCCACCTCGTTTCGCTTTTAGTACTCTCTTCAGTCATGCCCTCGAGTGTAACGGGCCACCGCTAAGTAAATTAGCTCGTTTACTTTTAACAAGCAAAAAGAAACTGAAGTGAACTTCATATTCTCCCCACAAAATCACAGTGTAAGTTTTTGCTCTTTTATAATTGCCGACTGCGTCAAGAGCAACAATCCCTGATTAACATGCTTATTTAGTAAAATTATAAAAAATAATTTAAAACCCGATTCACATCATATTATATTTTTTGATAACACTAAATAAAAATTATAAATCCATGAATGAAACGATGCGCCACCCTCTACCGCAAAACCGACAAATAGTTTCCCTGCATCATCTTCTTGCTTCTTCATCCCAACTTTTATCAGTAAATCCACTTACACATTCTCCTTTCCCTGTTTCATTCGAACTCTCAACATCCACTCTTACCCTCGTGGGATTCTTCAAGGTGAGAGGTATCGTATTCTTGTTTCTCACGTCATCTTCACTTCCAACTAAAAACCGGTCTACTCGTTGTCTTCTTTATCATCCTTCATCCATGTATTTCCATTTAATATTTTAAATCAATACTGACACTAACTTATATCCTGAAGTATTTTTTCAATCGTATTTAGTACTATTTTGATATCAATATTTTCTGTTTAATCTGTCTGGCTTGATTGCAAATAAAATCAATTTTCTTATTGGAGTTTGCAATCGTATATATATAGGTATCTTATATCAGCCACTCCACATGTTTAACAAGGATAGATTTATTGCATCACACAACACGATCGACAAACGCCCACTTGGCACATCCCTACAGGGGGCGACCATTAGTATCGTGAATTCTTACTAATTAACCGCTGATACTAAGTGGATCTCGAGCGCATTCACGACAAATATCGCAATATGTATGCGTTTATACAAGTCACACACAACACAAGAGGTACATATATATAAAAAGAGCAAAGAGAGAATTGTAATGTAGTTTGTAAGAGCGCAATTTAATGGGGTTACTTTCTCATTTCGTTGAGACTAGCGACTCTCCTCTCTCTCTCTCTTCATTTATATTTATATTTATATATATACCCACTTTTTCATGGAGATAAATATATATAGATATAGAGTTTTGCTTGGAGAGTGAACGGCTCCTTATCGATCAGTGGCTAAATCGCGCGTATACAACTCGCTGCCTGTGAAATGTCGAAAAATTTTTCAGTGCCGTGTTTGCGGCGAGAATGATACCGATCTACATGGGGGCGCGCACATCTGATGGATGTTATCAATCCAACCAGTAATTATGCCACAAGTCACGTGCGTCAGGTGGAAGAGGAGAAAATCCGTTTGTGGTAAAGGTAAAATGCAATGAGAACGGATTCATTGATGAAAAATGCTGTTATATGCCTGATGCAGGGGTTATATATTTATATGCGTATACATATGTATATATTTCATGTTCTTTAATGCATGACCTTTTCTCACTAACATGTAACGTGTATATACTATTCGTCGACACATTGACTATCGCGATTTTGTCCAACATATTCTGCAGCGTCTTTGGAATGGTTACAAGGATCTTCTGCATATATACATTCATGAGATTTCTTAAGAAGTAATCTATCGATCATCATTTAATTGATAAATCTGTATTTAACAAAGTTGTAACATGTCATATCTAGATAAAAATATAGAAAAAAAAAAATTTGACATATATAAATGATTGAATTTTGGTGTTCTATTAAATTCTAAAATGATACATATAAAGATTAAATGCAAAAATACTTAAGACTATCGCTACTGGCGACAAAATTTTTAAGTATGGATTAGTAATTATCATGTTTTATAATAAAATAAATGGAACAATAATTTAATACATAATTTTGATATCTCAAATGATAAACTGTCACATCTGTCTAAATTTCATAAAACTTATTGGCGAATTGAACGTGTTACCAAGTCAAACTAGATATACATGACTCAATATCACCCACGTAACTCTGTAAACATCTAATAAATGATAGAACCTCAGATAAATCAATATCTAATCAATAAAACCATTTCAATTTTTCATTCTAATCGATCACTTCATATGAAATTCAATTTAGATGGAATTATTAATAAAGAAAAAAATTAAAAATCTTCCGTAATCATTTCTAACTCGATAAGACAGTTATGAATATATGTGTGCAATTGAATGGTATTTGCTCTCTATACAAAATTCAATTGACCTAAAAAGTATTATTTTTTTTTTACCTTTTAATTTTTTCCATTCATTTATATTTTTTTTTCTCTCGCGATTCTCCACACCTACCCATCATTTTAATTTTGTCAGGATTAATTTATCATTAACTATGTATGAAGGAGGAAAAGTATAACGTCATGCGTCCACGCTAAAATTCATTTAGATTGTCGAGTTGGCTGTCAAGGTCGACCTTGAAATAAATCATGAGCAATACTTCATAAAAACAACAATGCCAATGAACTCTCCATTCTTCCTATATACGCATTATACTTTTATCATATATCCACATTGACAAAAATTGTCTATACAATATTTGTCTGGGCACATGCATACATACATGAGGCGCAAAACTATCGCGCTTCACGAACGTTCATAAATTCTATAACATTATGTTCAACACATGGCCGAATTGATTAAATAAAGTTAATTTTTTATTCTAAACAATATTCATTTAAACATCAACACTGTTTTATTATCTACTAAAATAGTATTTGAATATTTTACTCAAGCTAAATAAGTTGGGGATACAGAAGAAAAATATAAAAAAAAAAAAAAAAACGAATGAGGGATCTGACATACGGACGATAGGGTTTCCATTCAGATCACGCAACTGAAAGTATCTCCCTCAGAATATAACAAAACTATTTTGAATTCAAGGACTGAGGAAACGTATATACATCTTACGTAAACGTGAGAAGTACAACAATCACCTGAGGGACTCAGAAAATTAAATCACATCCATAATTAACGCTGAAGGATACTTTGAAATACATAAACGTATAGCCATACCAACAATGTATAATAACTCAATATTAAATAGGTATTTATATCAAAATGACAAGCAGTAACTTACAATTACAAGTATTATATATAAATTTTATAGGATATTTTATATGAAAAACATTTTTGTACAATTTTCTAAATATGTTTATAGATATTTTTCATTACATTGAATTTCATTTTAGTAATAATACATGTATATATTAGGGTGTTTCATTTTTAGGCAATTTTTTTATTTCTGTAATCAGTGAAAATCTGATAATTTATAAATAAAAAAAATATTCCCGTTTGAAAAAAAATTCCAAGTTAATTAGAGACTTGGCAAATTCAAAAATTCGATTTCCCATATAAATAACACATGAAAATTTTTATTTTCGACTTCAACTCAATTTTTCAATAATCAAAAATTTTTTCTGGAAAAAATAAATGTACAGCTTTTATAGAGCATTACATTTACTACAAAAAAGTTGTTCACCGTAAACGCTTTCCGACTAGCAGTTTTGGAGTTGTAGAGCTGAAAAGCTGAAAGTTGATTATAATTAATAACAAAAAAGTTCTTTAAACTGGAATTTATTAATTTGACATTAATTATTTGTTTATTGTCTTACAATAAACTCTATAAAGCTCCTACATTGTTTATCAAGCATCATAGCGTATGTATATAAATATACTTCAACTGAACGTTATCTTTATTTATATAAATATCTTGCCGTTAAAGGAAAAAAAAAAAAAAAAATTGGAATAATGTTAAATTTTGAAAGACAACTGTCATGATAAAGCTGCATAAAGATAACCCCTCTTTGAGAATGACTACAGCAATTTTCGTTCGTTTAAATTCTCATGGTAATCTCTTTCTAGTGTACAAATGTGTGGGTGCAGTTCAACACGGCTCGAAATCTTACATGGAACCATCACAGATATACTGATACATATAAAAAACACTCGAGAAATATAAGAATAACATTATGGAAAAATACACGTCCAATTCAGAGTATCAACAACGAAAATTTGAGCGAAACGATATATTGTATCAAAACTATTGTAGCAATTTAACTACTGACATGATTACAAATCTATAAACGATAAAAAAAAAAAAGTCATAGTATATAGTGGCAAATGTAAACATAAATATCAATACAAACAGTATAGGAAATTTTATGGTTGAATGAAAATAGTGAATATGGTATAATAAACTTATTTCATCACTGAAAAGATCGGGTCATGTACGTGTCACAAAAACATAATTTGAATAAAAATTAAAGATGAGTTTGACTCATATATTTGTTAAAACATGTGGCATTTTAAATTATGTTAAACTTATTTATTCAATATGCTATAAGTCTCGTACCGGAAACAGCCAGTTTTATTATCATACAAATAAAATAATTAACATCCAACTGATCTAAAACTGATCAATTTTTTTATGCAGTATGCAATATTGAATATCAGCTTATCGTCAATGAGACAAATAATATTGCATAAATGATGAAAAAATAAATTAATAAAAGAATTTAAATGCTGGAACATGAATATTATATTTAATATATTGTGGGTTAGTATGAAATTAAGCTTGAAAGCATTATTTTAATGTTATTTTCCGCTTTATATGTCCCAACATATATTTAAATATTCACTATTCTTTTATTTGATCACTATTGTTGATACGAATGGCTCAAAAATTTTTTTATTCGTAATCGAACACATAAAAAAATTATATGTCTATCACATAATCAAAGCCTCATTGAGATATTCGTACATATGATAATTAATTTACGAATAGCTCTGCATAATTAGCAAATAAAAAGCTAAAATAAATTGAACTTCATTTAAATAAGCATTGGAAATTTTTTTGCAATGATTGTAAAAGCATTGACGAAATGAAAAATAAAATATAAATATCATTGTGTTCAACTCATTGTAAACACATGACTCGTTTTCATTTTATTTCGACATTGAAAAGTTTTATTTCATTTCTTTACAATAATATACCACAAAGTATATTGTTAATAGTGGCATTATTAAATCATAAATGTCAAAATATTAATCATAAAGCAGATAATTTGAGATTAAGTTTGACAATAAAATAAAACAAATGATAATGAACCAACAATCAACCACGAGACTTAATCCTAGGGTTAACCTCAAAATACATTGAGAGTAAATCATTTGTCTACTGTGTGAATTTAAATGTCTCACCTGCATACTGTCAGCCGAAATAATTTCCCCAGCAAATTTTTGGGCTAATTCAATACCTAAACGAGATTTTCCCGTTCCAGTTGAACCAAGAATTATGAGAATAGGCACTCGCGACATAATAAAACCCTGAGAATTCACAATTGCATCACACTACTACACTCTCACTACAGCTGCAACTGACGGGCAGAGAAAATGGAGAATATGGGCATGCGCACTAAGAATTTTACTTGCGCGCATCGCGTTTTGCGCATTCTATTTCACGTTGAAATTTAACTCTATGTATTCCACACGTTCCGTTGTGTCGCGGCAGTATATAACAACGCGGGTATTTTGAGAGTTACTGGAAAATCACTAATACTCACATGACATACGCTCAGATGCATTTACAACTATAAGTATATAACTATGCACATTCTCCAAGATTAAACATGTCACGAGAAACAGCACACCAAAGAAAATTTCGAATAGCGAAAGTACATTCACTTTAAAATAGAGAATGCAATGATGTCGTACATGTATATATGGCTTGAATAATTCATTGTATTTATCGTGAACGATTATTTAAAATTCATTTGCTCTTTGCGCGCATGATTAAACTTTTTTTTTTTTTTTTTTTTTACGACAAAGTCTTTCATAAAATTTACATTGATTATTGTATGTTGTGATTTTTACAATATTTTTCTTCCTGCTATAATAAAAAAAAAAAAAGAACAATTGCAAGAAATTATCGTTGCATTAATAAAATTGTGCTAACGATATTCCATTCTCACACAATACTATTGCTCGATTGTCAATATGACAATGTACGAATTGATTACAATCAATTTCCATTGCACTCATTACAGAATAACTATTTATATCTTTATAAAATCTACAACAACTGTTGCAATTACAATTGGCAATAAAATTACTTATACATCAATAGAAAATTCACACCAATTGTTTAAAGATGTGGAATTTTCCTTCAAACAAAGTATGACACGTGTCTGATGACAATGTAATGACAGTGATAACACAATTAGAATTTATATGATAAACATTCTACTGATTATTAGTATTGAGAAATTTTTTTTTTAAACATTTACCAGCTTTGTCATTAAAATAGTTGTGATATAAAATAATAAATAAAAAATTTCCCTTAAAGAATTATGAGACATGAACATAACGCCAGGCGCCTACAGTATCCACATAATCACCTAGTGATTGCTTGCATAATTATTGCAATATATATCCATCTAAATAATACAATATGCAATCAAACGGTTATTTTATTTCTTCCATGAACTTACACATTCTCAAATGGCTAACAGAATATTAAATTTCTACTGACAATCCTATCAGCAAGGACAGTAAGATAAGATAAAATTAACAATAAGTAGAAAATCACTATTGACCACATGTATTAAATGCCATACTATTATTTATTTTATAATTTATGTTCCTATGAAATTGGTATTGTAAAGACGAAAAAAATGTGAAATTTATTATTAGAAAAATATTCATAAACTTCATTGATGAATGTGTATGTAAATGTGATTGTTTATTTATTTATTTATTTTTTTTTTCTATAATTAATACTTCATGTACTGAAACTTATTCAATCTTTACGTAACAGGATGAACGATAATTGTTTATAGAAAATAATAGCGTTCGTAATTAATTTAAATACAGGTAAAAAAAAATATTAAAAAAAAAATTAATCTAATATTTTTTTTTCTACAATGTGATTAATGCGAATTGTTTAAATGAATACACATATATAATTTTACAGCACTTTATTAGTATAAGATACTTTGAAATATAAACATAAATGAATATTTAAATTTTGCTCCAACTTAAATACGGAAAAAAAAAAACGAATATAAATTTTATCGATAATTTTAAACTCATCATCTCACAACAAAAC
This sequence comes from Microctonus brassicae, assembly GCA_918226075.1. NCBI lineage: Eukaryota > Metazoa > Arthropoda > Insecta > Hymenoptera > Braconidae > Microctonus > Microctonus brassicae. The sequence continues at coordinate 3,561,151 of OW445491.1, read as the reverse complement.
TATATCATTATTATCAGCGACACCAATGAGATATTCTATAACACATTTGATTATACAAGTGGCGCATATGCAAAAATTATGTCCACTATTCTTTGAATAATAAGAATGGTGGGTATTTTTAAAGTTTGCGTTATATCGAAATTATTATTTATTATTACAGCACTTCAAAGGATTCCAACCAAGTATTTCCACCATATTAATTAACAATATATCTTAAGTACAACGGGGAAAGAAAAAAAAAAAAAAGATCTCAATTTATCCTCCTATGTTATATGGCTGAGGAGGATAAATATTCGGAGAAATTTTATAATAAATCTGTATGATCACCCGTTTTCCTTATTATTTTACTTTTTCTCAATCACACTTTGGATCTTTTATGCAAATTACACTCTTTTAAAAACTGTTTCACTTAACAAGCGTTTATTTCATCATTTTAACTATGAATCTTAATATTTTATACTTATATTTAATTGAATATATATATTTATATACAAACAATAGGCTTTACGTGATAATAATAAATGGAGGTATACATATTATCTCAAACTGCAACATCAAACTTTCCGTATAAAGAATTTTTGCATTATTAATATTACAACTTTTTATTGTTATTAACTTTAATGTGCCTCGAATGACGTATCTCGAGCGTATATACATTATATTATTAATCATCATTCATAATTATAAAATTAAATGAAAAGTCTCGAAGCACATCATTGGAATATACTTCATATGCTCTATTTTAATAATTTTCAAGTAGGTACACATTGGAAGCGAGGGATTTACATCACTCATTTAATCTATCGTGATATGAGAATGCATTGAAACTTTCAATTTTATGTCCAAGTATAAAAATTTTTATTATTAATCTGCATTTCATTCAAATTATAACTGATGTTTCACGTTGATCAATGATTGCAATCCCCCGTTAAAGCGGCTAAGTCTCTGGGTTGATTTTTTTTTTTATTGTATTATATAGAAGCAATCAGCGATTTTTTTTTTTTTTTTCATGTGATGACATAATCACAAACGATAAAAATCGCTATTTTATTTAACCAAACGATTGTCACTTTTTTTTTTTTTCGTTTTATTTATTGTATTATTTTTATTACTTTACTGTATTTTTTTTTTTCTTGAAAAAATAAGAGATTCTACAGATCTACGTATCGCAGTATAATCATCATAAAGCATTCAAATATTCAATTTCATTTGGTTTTTTTAAATCTCTTTCATTCATATTTTTTTTTTTTTATGGCCATACATCATCGAATATTTTAATATTAGGTAAAATCCCAAAATTTTATTCTCATCATTTTGCCATTGATATCTTATTAATTATTATCTTTTTATTTATCTGAAATCAGCCTGTTTTACTTCTCATAATGTATAAAAATAAGGGAGTGAACAAAAATATTGTTTTGCTCTCAATAAAAAATTTAACATTATATATGAATCATTCATGTGTAGAACCAACCTTTTCATATTATTTTCAAACTCCAACATAATGATTCATATATTATTGTTAATGTTATTATCATCAATATTACTATTAATTATTTCTTATATTCTATCGTTTTTAACATTAACATCTAAAGCTCGTGACGTATTAATAAACCAATGATATATTCACATACAAACATAAATATGGTGCACAATCATTATTGTCATTTGTTTTTTATTTTTCTAATTATTTCAACGATTAATAGGCAGTGTGTCGTATCAGAATGGTGACACTATACATATATACATATCGGTTTGCATGCAAATAAATGCATTGTCTTTATGTAGAGAATTTGTTCATATTGGATTGGTATCACAAGATGGATATAAATAAATACTCTGAGAGGAAAAAGAAACATAATGTATGTCCTCATTACAATTGTAGGTAACAGTATTCGTTTATATATACTTTACAAGTGCAAAGATGGGAGACAAATAATGAAAAAGAAAAAAGGGAAGAAAAAAGCAGTGAAATAATAAAAAAAAAAATAATAATAATGAAAAGAAAAGAAAGGGGAACTGATGTGGATGAGGAGGGCCGTTTCGGTAAGGGAGTAGAGAAAAAAAAAAAAAAAGAGGCGGTAAATACAATAGCATTGCAGTCAAACAGGAAACTCCAGGTAGAAGTACAATAGTTTAGCGGAAAGACGGGCGAATAATAAAAAGGTAGACGGGAGAGGCGGTATGAGTGGGCATATGTGATTATGTATGTGTATATGAATGAAAGAAAGATAGAGTGATAGGACAACGAGAGGGGAAGAGTGACGAAGAGTGCTTACATGCAATGAATGAATGTATAAGACAGTTAAAAGATCGTTCGAGTGTTGGTACATGGATGAAACGGGAAAATCATATTGTTAAGTAGAATGTATTTATTATCGTGTAATAGATACACGAGTTAACGATTAATTAACAATATAAGGAAACTTGAATCACAGCTCAAGTGGTTCAAGTAGAGTTAGTGTGTTGGCAGCACGATAGTTGATTGTTATCACTGTACGAAAATTCGTTCCACGGTATGTCGACAGTGTTACATTTAATGTGTGTGTGTGTGTGTGTGTATGGATATATTATAAGTTCACTAATACGTCATGAGCTCTAAGTCATTGGTACGATATCGCACAGCAACGTTCGTTCAATCACAAAAAAAAAAGAATATACATGTGACGTTCACCAATAAGATATAAAACAAAATGTGGTTCAACCACATATCCATTAAGGGTTGTAATAAATGAAATAATCACAGGTGTTTTGGAAAGAGTGGTTCAATTGAATAATGATTGATAAGCAAAAAAACGGTATTCATTCGAGGATCACTCAAAATAATTGAGCAGTCTTATTAGTTTTTTTTTTTATTGAAACATTTTTTTTTTTTTTTTTTACAACATGTGTAGCAAATTCGGTTGTAAAAATTTAAGCAACGACTTTTGTCAGGTAGAAAAAATATACATTATCTATATTCGCGAATCGCGGATTAATTGAAAAAACTTAATTTCTTATTCATTGAAACACACCATTCCCCAAATATTCAACTAGTTTTATAAAAATTACCGTATGACAATTAGGCCTAAATAATAATTACTGCAACAAAATAATCAGTTATTAAGCAAAAAAAAATCACTCAACGTAAAATAGCGTATATCTATATACTGTACACTATACATTTTTCGCCCGTATACAAAGTTATTAATTTTTTATATTTTTTGTAAATTTTATTACTATATTATTCGAAACTGTAAGAGCTTGATCCTAGCTCACGTTTGTTAATGAGAGTCTTTGGATCCCTGAGCATAAAAAAAGATCCGGTATGCACATTACGTACATAACGGTATCTCCTTGATAGCACTATGTAACGTGTTAAAAAATATTTTACTAAACGATTGAATCATTTATATGCATATACATATACTTATAGACATGAATTTATACATATTTTTTAGTATCGATGTTTTAAAATGTTCATGTGTATTCGAAATGATCGTCGACATAATGATCAATATCATACAAAAGTGGAAAAATTTAATACGACAATGCTTGACAATGTATTTATCTATTATAATTGGGCACTCATATTTAATTAAATCTTGTTTCGTCATATAACCAAATGCAATCAATATTAATTTATTTTTTCCATTTGCACTACTTTCAATTTGTTACTCCACAATTCCTTAAATTGTCGGCAAAAAGTTTTTCTTGACGCATTTGTGCCAACGCTACTCGCAAAATATGTATTTTTGCTAATCGTTTTTTCTGTCGTTTTGATTCAGCAGCTTCTACTAATAAATTCTCATCATATATTTGTTTTAACCTTTCACAATATTCGGCTGCCTGTTGCAATATCGCGACCTTAGGTGCCTTCTCTTTAGCCTCAATTTCTGGTACAAGACGTCTTAAATCATCAAAAGCGTGCCTCAACTCTATTCTTCTTTGTCGTTCCATGTTATTATGCAGATTTCTTTTGTCATTATCAGGCTCCTCGTCAAAACAAGTCTTTATTGATGGAACAGACTTGATAAATGTTGGTATTGGAGCTGATGCTGACACTGCTGATGATAGTGCCGATTGAGTATTTTTGGTCGCTTTGGTTTTTTTCTGACATGTTCGTTGAGTCGCCATCCGTTTCGCCGGCTTTTGGATCTCTTGTGCTGCACGTTTACGATTAGCATTTGACGGAGGTCTTCCTCGTGGTCTTGGGGCAGGTTTCTCCTTCAATGCAGTATTCACCGTCAATTGAATAGTTTGATGATCAACTGGATTTGGATGCGTGGGTAATGCTACAGGTCTGCATGGCTTTTCAAATGATACTACGTCAATCTCTTCTTCTAAAACAAAACAAAAACAAAAAAATTTCATATAGCTAGATGAAATAAAAAAAAAATCTTCATTCGTATAATGTTCATCAAACAAAGTCAATAAATAAAAAAAAAAAAAGAAAACACAAAAACTATATGTATATAATTCCATCAATAATTTAAGCGGTACTTTTGAAGAATATTTTAAGTGGCAAATATTTAACAAACAATTGACAATACTCCATTCAACTGTTATGATATATTCACTTGACCCCGAGAAAGCTTTTATTTTTTATCAGTTTGCATTTTAAATGCTAAACAAATACCATAAACCAGTTATCAATATAACATAATCAGTCTTCACTAGCGCGCCTAGTTCACTTATGCATGAATATTTAGTCAATGCACTATTGTATGAACGTACAATAATACATTTTCCAGTACTATATCACGTAGAAAGAAAAAAAAAAACTATCCAATGGTGATACTATACGAGGGGTGGCCCCCAACTGATGGCAATGAGCTTAGTCTTCACTTCATGAGGGTTGAAAACAAGTTAGCGTTACGAACGAGGGTGGAATCTTATATCACGCTATATGCCTATATGTATTTACTTGTGTGCGTGGGTGTCTATATAAATATATACATTGGTGTATAGGGTGGAAATGCTTGAAATAAAGCGCCATATAAGAACAAGGTCATGAAAGAAGCCAGAATCGTGATACAACCATGGACAGTAAAATTTGTGATAGAGTATATAAAAAGTATGTGGACATGAGCAAGTGAGAAACGAGCGCAATGGATGTAGATAGTATGTGTGTATATATAGATGTTGTATATGGTGAAATCACTCCATGAATTCTCAGTAGCACGTGTGTAGTCGCGCAAGAGTCGACCTTGGGGGTCAGTGCTCTTGATGCCTCCCTTACGAGTTCTATTACTCCCTCTGTGTGTGACTCTATTTCTTTTACTCCCTCTGATATATAATTTTCGCTCTGTCGACGCGGAAAACGAACATGGAACGTAATGTTCTATGCCGTTAACATGAATCGACCCACCGTTCAATCATTCAGATTAGAGTCATCATGTACCGACATATATAAATAAAAAAAAAAGATTTTTTTATTTGTATTACCAAAAATACGAGTGACAAAAATCGTAATTTATTTATGATAATTTTTTCATTTGAATATTAATAATCAGAATTAAGAGTAATATGATAAACATATTTAAGTTATATGTTAGTTGATTTTTTTGTCATGTTACTTAACGGATAGATTTATCAATGTTGAGCTTGACCTTAAATTTCCTGAATACATTGGCGTAATATTAATTATAAACGAAATGAAACTATGTATTATAAATGAAATTATTTTAAAAGCACTTGGAGCACACTTTATTATTAATTTTTTCTCTCTTTCTGAATTTCTTTACATACAAAGTGCCAGCACATAAGATTGGAATCGTCTGACTGGCGCGCAGGTACGGCCAAGTGGCAAACACACTATACGGGTGAGAAATGCAAAAAGTATATGCACTAACGCACGCGGTACATAAGTGAGCAAGAGAGAAAAGGAGTGTGCCTTCACCGGGACAAGAGTGAAAGAGACCGGCAACAAGAATATATCCACGCGCAAAAACCGAATGAGACGAAGAGAAAGAGCGAGTCAACGCGGATAACGACGCAATGATGATGGAGGGATCAGGGAGACGCGAGAGGAGTGAAAGAGGGACTTTCCAATCGTTTGGTGTTCGCGCGCGGGGCTTTTTGTCTCACTTCTTCGCACGTGCGATTTCGCGTGCTTCTGCAATGTGATTGTATATAGACATATATGTACATTATATACATGTGTGTAAACCACCATTGCCAATGGAACATGGCTTCGACCTGTCGTTAACCTTCCTCTCTTCTTCTGAGCTCTTCGCTTTGGCCAAGTCCATACTCACTGACTTTCGAATCAATTAATAAATTTATTCTGTCGCTTTATCTATCGCACGCAAAAACCCAAATGTGATATAATAAATATAATAAATATGTGTGATATCTCGCAATTTATTTATTACCTTTAATTTATTGTTTTATTATAATTTATTTTGTTCTCTTCAGTTACGAGACTTATCAAGATATTAATGAAAATTTTTTGTTGATTTTTTTCTTTATTTTACTTCGCTGTATTGTTATGAGGAGGGAAGAAAATGGCCAGTTGATGGTAGACTGCTTCTCGCAATGATGGGTGATAGAAAAAGATGAGAGTCGGCAAATTTGACCGTCGTTATTCGACGATGAAACGGAAGATGGGAAAGAAGGAGGCAAGTGAAAGAGAATAGGCGGGGACTTGGTTGGTTGTGGCGGCTGATCGCCGACCGGTCGACATTCCGAAATCAGGTTTTGCGTCTGACATTTCGAAACGCCGCCTAATTCTCGTGGGCCTAGCGGCGACCGTATGCGGTACCCGGCTCCCTAATTCCACGAACTACGGACGACGACGACGACGACTCTTTCAGAACCTTATTCTTTTTTTTTTTTTACTTATCTCTTTTTCATTTATTTATTCCACCTGCCCCTTTACCACCCAAGGCCCGTGATTTTTTTATTTTTATTTTTTCTCCACTTTATTTACTAACTTTTAACGAAAATTGTTCGCAATGGATATTCCACCTGAGGCTATGAGTATATTGCAAAGCACACTATGCAATATTTTAGATGTGAAAGAAATGATATTATAATACTTATACACATGTGTGCACAGACAAGAGAGCAGTCGAGTGTGTCTCAGAGATCAGTCACTTCATACTCTTTTCGTCTCTATCCCGCTCTTTTGCCCACGCCACTTATATTATCTACGCTCTCTCCCACACACGTAGTTGGAACTTAATGAATGAATGGATTGCGTCAGTGTAAAGATGTGCCATGACGTGTACACGAGTTTGAGTGTTGTCCGTTCTCGACCGTGAAAATACAAACATGCCTATATATACGTATATAAAAAACTATAAAATAGTAGGATAGGTCGACACGTTTTGTGCTTGTTCTCTTTCGTCCCCTTCCCTTTATAATATGCCACACGTATATATATATATAAAAGTCGAGAGGAAATAATCGATTTATTCTGACCTTCGTTGTAGCAAGCATCAACATGTTTATAGTAGAACATTGTTGCGACACATAGACTAATGTCATGTCTCTGATGTATTTTATGAGCCGACAAGACGTGCAAAGGATTCAAAATTATTTCAAGACACAGGTCACTATCAACTATACAATTTATCTAAAGATTTTTAATTATAATTAATATGTCATTAATGTTAATAATTTATTCGTTAAATGTGAATCTCAAAATTTTATATAGTACTATCAAAATTGAAGATTTGTTTTTTTTTTTTTTTCATTTTTTACGTACACGCGGGTACAAAAAAAATATTTTCTTAAAAAATTATGTATACACACGCACATAAATTTAATGTCATTAATTTGAATTTATATGAATGCTCATTCGTATATGAATAATCGAAACTAAATAGTCCTGACAATGTATCGATATAAAACACTACAATGTTTGTATTTAATGTTTATATGAAATTTAAAATAGTTATAATTTATAATTATTACCAACATAATATTTTTATAGCATTGATTATTATTTTATTAATTTTACAATTATATAATTATTCGGTATATGCAATAATAGATGTAAAGGACACATGGCAAAAGAAATTTTCATATTAAAATTATTGCAAAAATATTAGAACCAATATTTTTAATTATCAGTAAAAAATAGGAGAGAAAAAAATTTTTTTTTTATTTTTCCTAGTAGATTAATGGATGAATTAAATATAAAAAAAAAATCCGTCTCACATACTTCCCATACATCATCGTCTGTCAGCGCGATAATATATATATATAGTGACAAAAATTTATCTACTATCTGTATTTAATTAGAGTCGCGACGCCCACCGGTACGGATGACTTTCTATCATTTCCCAGAATTACACAGTCATCATCCCGTCTCGCCTACTTGGAATCACTATTAAACTCTCCCAATAAAATTTGTTATTTTATAATACACACATTATCCCAATGTAAATGCAATTTAATCAGCACCTAATCTAAAAATCACACTCAATAATTTTTCTCTCTTGTTCCCACACAAGTTCTCAATGAATGCCTGAAACGTACCCCCATCGATAGTAAACCAAAGCCGTCTACAAACCCTAATAAAATTTCTCAATTTCGCATGGTGTATATAGAAGGTTTATAAACCAACCCAATATATTGAGTGCTTGATCGTTTTGCCAGGTTAGTGTCGCTCGTTAACAAATTTACGAGCAATCGTTTGCGAATTGGTGCTGATACGATAACAATCATCTTATAAACGCACGTGCCAAAGTTAATCTGAAGACACGCATACGTTGCATTTATTCTATTGATCTATATAAAGATATGTGTATTCATTCATTCATTCATTCAGCCATTCATTCATCGCTTATTCAGGAAAGAGAATTATCGTAGCTGTATATCTTAAAGCTTCATTCAAAATACTCAACTCTCAGCTTGGACATCACTATAACATTACCCAATGTTGCGTAATCATGCGGCGCTAGTAACTATTATTGAATTTCCCCTCTGCGTCGTTCTCACTAACTCTCATTTTCTCTCTACAAACAATTCCTTCATTTTACTACCGCCTCATTACAGACGCCGCTACGAGTACACAATCGATTTTATTAATGTATTAATATACACATGAAACTTAAATATATCAATGAAATAAATGCGTTGATTTTATATGTAAAATTTTCCCAATTAGACCTTTAATTTCTACATATTTATTTTTTCCTATTTATAAATTGAAATAACAATTATTTGATACAAAGAAGAATTTTAAAAACCGATTTATTATCTTATCGATTAGTAGTTTTTTATCGTAAATTTAATTGATTTTTCGAAATAGTAAATTATCGCGCGATAATTGGAGAAAAAAAATTGTGATAAAATTTTTTTCTAAAAACATTTAGACCACGAATAGTTATACGGCCCTGACCATTGCTCCCCCACCACCCACTCGATCACTCGCGAATGGTAAAAACGACTAACCGCATTCCGGCGACCATTTAAACCGCGCCGGGGTCCCACGCCCAACAGCAAGGTGGCCCGCAAGAGACGTAAAGGGAAGGGATGTTAGCTACTTTAATGACGTCATTTTCTGTCTCGTGACCTTCAAGTTCCCGCGCTTTTGTCAAACGCGCACGCGCATTCAAATTATTTACTCATCAGACATTCGTGTTAACAGAGTGATAGCGATTAATGATAATTGTATCATCATATATATGTGCCACACTCTCAGCTTTTGTAACTTACAAAAATAAAATTCATCGAAATTAAAAATCAATAAGAAAAAATTGCGCATCATTACTTTCCAATTTGTTGTAATGTAAGAATGATGGAATCGTGATGACTGTGTCATTCATTTAATTCAATGTCAAACTATTTGAAGAAAAAAAAAACTGAACTATTTCATTTTATCAAAGTCTAAAAAAAAAAATTATTTATATACACTATACAAGCTTGAAAGACTTTGATTCGCTTGACATATCTTACAACTGTAAATATATATGTATTCATGAGCAAGCGAAACGAAAGGACAAATGAAAATAAGAAAAGAAATAAATTATTAAAAGAGTAAGAAAGGATGAAACCGGAAAGATCGCATGAGTGCATGCCAGTTAGAATCATCGCGGGGGTGTCTCTTGTGAATTTTTATATACACCGCGCGTCTTGAACAAATCTTCAAAGTGAAAAGATTAATTTGCCGGTTCCTATTCCCCTGTGTCCCCCTTTCCAGCTCTATATTTTCATCGTTGATTATAACGAACGTCACTAACAATAAAATCGAAGACTGTCAAGACTATTATGACATGATGATCTCCGATTGCCGGTAAATAATTATGACAATAAATTAATGTAGCAAAAAGATTTAACCACACGCGTATATATATACTATTATTATTTACGTCACTATTTATTTTTTCTTATTTTCTTTTTTCTTCAGAGATGTCATTCTAAAGTATATAAACTGCATAACATTCTCACATAACTATATAAATATATATAAATCATTTACGTAAAAGATCCCGTGCACATTCCACGCATGATACATTGCTATATATGTCTATGTGTTACCGGAGGCGCAAGCGCAAACGACAAAATTAACAATTCGCGCACACCATCGTTTATATCTGCAAAATTACTATCCATATAATTTAAATATTATATTAAAAATATCAAATATAAATTTTATACTCGAAGCAATTTTTTTTTTCTGTGTCGCAATACATTGCAAAAAAAAAACAAAATCCATATTGAATAGTTTACAATTTATGCCTACTACATGTAATTGATCAAAAATATTAATCATTAGAAGCGATTTTATTTTTACATTTGCACATTCTTGCGCTATTTTACAGTAAAAAAAAATTTCATTTTCACGTCGGCATAAATGTTAGTTATTTAATTTGATTGTTCACGTGACATATTACGCCAAGACGACAATATATAAATATTATTGTGAATGTCATCATGTGGCGTAACATTTATTCAGTTGTCATATGTGGATACAGATCAACGTTTATTTAAAAACGGTTTAAAATCGACATAATCACCGTAATCTCATATTAATTCCCAACTTAATTTATATAAATATTCTCTATCAAACATTTTACAATACAATACATAAATTGATATGTAACAATTGTGTGCAGCAGAGATGCACACTTGGACATTCCGTAGAGAATACGAATTCACAGAAATGCGCTTAAGCAGTCTCGTATATATACATATATCTTGAGAGAACGCGCATGGAATCGATCGGGGTGAAAGCCAACAACCGAAGAAGAGGTATGCGGGCACGCCCGTGGCGACGACACTCAGTGTCGAGTGAGGGCATCGCGTGAAGGGATATATAGTGCGCAATATACTGAGGCCCCGGCGAATTGGCCATGGGAGTCAATGACGGACCCCTCTTGCACGAGATATTAACTTCTTGATTGTTACAGGGTCTTCTTATATGCGGGTAGCCGAAAATTTTTATGAGTATAACCACAAAGAAAATACTTTGAACTATATGAATACATTGCCAAACAAAAGTACACGAAAAAAAAAAAATAGATAAATAAATAAATACATGAGATTATTATTAAATTAATGTTTAAGAGAATGATTGATAAATTACTATTGAACTCGACTTGAAATATTGTCCTGTGTTTGTGTGGAATAAATTAATAATTATTCGTCAATGTTTCTAATGCTTATATGATATTATTAGTAAAAATATTATGAATTGAAATAAATGATTTAAATATTTACCAGAATCTGAAGGTGTTTGTACTCCCATTTCCGTCAGTCTCGCCACACCAGCTTGATTTATATGATAACAATGATCACTCATCGTTGTATTTCTGATTTCATTTTCCTTGTCGGCATTGACACTGACATTGGCATGATCATCAGTTGATTTAGAATTGGTACTACTATTGTCAGTTGTATTATTTTGGTTTCTCAAGTGATTGCTTCTCACAAACTGTCCAGTAACTTCACTTACAGGCACAGCTCTAGTAGCCGTTGTCACCCACTCGGAAAATTTGTCATTTATACATATTTGATCATGCTTAAACATTGGCACTTCACAATCACTTTCAGAATCAGACTCAGATAATGCATGTGGCGTTTCAGAACGTATCGAATCACCATCACTCTCTAAACTATCAGTGCGACAATGTTGTTTTTGTTTATTATGTTGTTGTTGCTGTTGTGATGATGATGCTGTAGCTCTTGATATAAGTAAACTTCTACCTGCAGCGACTTTTCTGTGCATTTGATTATCTTTTTTTGTTGGCATTGTTCTACTGTGCTCTTTACTGATACACAGACCCGCCCACATACAATCATGATGCCGTATTTCTTGATAGTCTATACAACGCGCTTTGCCAAATTGCTCAATAACCATATTCTCCTCATAGGTACGTTCATAATTAAAATGGCTGGACACTGGCAATGGTTCCTCCAATTCAAATTTATTCCATATATCATCGGACAATACTACGTCCAATGGATTACAAGTGTGAATACTTGGGGTATCCCAATCTGGCATATACATGATTGCTGAAAAATAATTAAAAAATCATTAGTACAGTAATTAATCTTGTCTATCATTTAAATTCATTAGATTTCATGCGTTAATGTTATAATAAGCTTTCACAATTGGATTTGACACTTGAATTATTTTTATCATAATTTATCAGTAAAATAGTATCAATCATAAGTAAAAAAAATTGAAGAAAAAAATAAATGAATGAGAAGTGAAATTGATGCCAGCAATAAATGTAAATTAATGCCATTTCCTCAAATAATATGAATGAATGACACATTTTTTTTTTTTACAAAATAAAATGTCAAAGCAACCGACTATGAAACGTTGAGTTTGTTATCGTTATAAAATACCGATTGCGTCTGTTGCAATCCTCGACGCGATCATGAATGATGAGATCGTGGAGGTCATAACGGTCGATGGCGGCAGTTGCGAACAAGAATGACAACAGGAAGGAAGTGACAGATCAGAAGAAAAGAAAAAAATTATTAAAAAATATAAAACAAAAAAGATAAAAGATCTACGTGTAAATATAAAATGTTGACGAAAATATTTTCATCACTTCATACCAAACCAACGACAATTTAATGATGTTAATGAGATAATAAAACCGATTATTATAATATACTCATAATATGACAAAAGTTTAAGTGAACTATACAAATATTCGTGGAATCATTCGCAGCATCATTTAAAAATCTTTTTTCTCACGTCCTATCTCTTAAATAAAGTGAAGATAATTATCATTTCTCACGTATAATCTAGAATACCAGTCCTATGCCAATTCTTTTCTTTTTCTCTCTATTTATTCTTTCTCACACTCATCCTTATACAATTGACAACTCAGGCACTTTGGGGACTCGCGTCAATTAGGACATTGAGTACGTACACACCGGGCGTCGTTGCCAGTACTCCCGTATATGAATAATACAATCTTATATCCAACGATACGTCGTTGAATTTCGGTAGGGAGAAAAAGAAGAGAATCCTTTGTGAGTCGCTCAACCGTAAAAACACGCGCAAGGAGAAAAACAATGACAGATCCTACGGCTCCTTCTTTCTTCTCTTGCTGTTTCCCTCACACATACACTAACAACCACACATATGAGTTTGCTCCTGCGATATACTTCTATTCTCGTTTGCTCTCGCTTTCTTATACTGTTGATTCACTCGCCCTATCTTTCTCTGCCTCTTTTCCCCTCTTCCGATATTATATACACAAAAGATGTGAAGGGAGAATCACCTTCAACGGCGATGTTCGCGGGTCAGCCTCTGGTGGGCGCAAAAAAACTTAAGCCCATTCCAAAAGGAGGGGAAAGTAAGAAGAGTAGACTGTGAAGAAGACCAAAAAAAATAATAATAATAATGATAATAAATAAATAAATAAATAAATAAATAAACCTTGCACCGTCCCAACTGTTTTTTTTTTTTCACTTTGTTTCTCGCTCGGTTAATTTACTCTGTTTGTCTCGTGTTCATCTACCTTTTTTTTTTCTTTTGTAACGAAACACTCTCACTTTCTTCTAGCATTCCAACGATAGTTAAATTCATGATTGCCAAATAACTTATTTTATTTTTTCCTCAACTATATACAATGATTATAATAACTATGTAATTTGAATAACGCATTGCGACTGCGATAAATCGTAAATATTTATATGTAGTTTTAAATAGATGAAATAATTATTGAATATATATGAAAAAAAATTAAGACAAATGATATTATTGGTATATTAAAAATCAGAGAGAATTACGAATATAATAATTTTCCCTCACCCATTAGACTAAAATAATTATCAGTCTGACATAACTGCATTAACTCACGAAGGGATTCACAGAGAGTATGCCATACCTACACACTCTGTTCTCGACAATGTCTAGACTAGAGAAGGCGCCATAAATTGTCTCGACAATCAGGCAAAGAATATATTAAATATATCCGATAAATAATAGAAAGTTAAGTAAAATTACCGTGGCACTGATATAAATCTATAGTCAAAAATCTCGATTAAATAACTAACTAATTACAATGTTAGTACTTTCAAATTGTTTTCATTTCAAAATTCATTTTCTAGCTTAAGAATTTCATAAAAAATAAATTGAATACCTTCAAAATAATATTTAAAAAAATAATATTTAACGATAATTTATCAAATATATATTTAGTTAATTTTTAATTGTGATAAACTATAGAAATGCGCGCGAATTGAAGAATCGATTTAGTGCCAACTAGACCCACGCGGTTTTTTCATACTAAAAAGCCGATTGATTCTTTGTTCACTTGGGCGTATCGTAGAGAGAATATAAAACAAATCAATATTTAATATCATAACAAGTTACATAAAACTTCACAATGTAATTAGACATTATATTGAAAAACAAACATTCGTCTTATTTAATTTTGAAAATAATAATGCTTGAGAAATAATACCGATTTTAAAACATATACGCATTAAATAGTAGTTGAAATAAAAGTGTGAATATGATTTCACAAAAAGATGTAATCCATTGGAGAACAAATGTACATATACCCAAACACACAGTATTAATAACAGTAATATTCTTCGAAATTATGAAGCATCAAAACTTTAATCCTGTCTTTTACATGAACAGAAAAAAAAAAACAAATAAATTTTAATCTCTACTTTACAATAGAATGTTTTCTTACCTATTTTTTTCTCGATAACCTATAATCCAGTACAAAAAAGACGTGGAATACACTGTGTCAGCCACGCAAGTAATCGTCGACGATCTCAAATATTAAGTTCAAATTAACCAATAATATATTTCTGAAAATTAATATACACCGAAATTGAACTGAATAATTCAACATATACACGTCGTAAAAGTTTAATAGTTTTTTTCTTTATATATTTACACTGCCAGATAATTCAAAATGAATTTCAAATGAAAAAAAAAAAAAATAAATAAATGTTCAAACGATAATATGTAGATTTCATTAAACTGTTAATAATACGTATTTATTTATATCAAAGAATAAATACTTTTTTACTATGAAGAATCTTTGCAGTCACTTTTTAAACGCAACAAACACTGCCACGAACAATTAACGATCGCGAATACCAGTTTGAATAAATTGTTGGAAAAGCAGTTGCACAGCACAAAATTATTGTTGGTAAACTTTGTCAAATTCGATATTGAATACAATGTCCAGGTGAAAGATTGTGAGAACACGAAATATTCATTATTGATGATAATATATTTTAACATGAATATATTGAATATTTATGCAAACACCTCAAACAAATTTGACCGTCCTCAACCAAAGAGCCGGTAAAGGCGACTGAACGCTAGACCATGCCGCTGTTTCCATCTTCCCGTATCGTAATCCCCTCTCTAATTTCAATACGAGACCCGGCACCAGGGGCGTCAACACTTGCACACATTGCCCTCACACGTCGAAATTTCGTACTCTCACCATTCACCACTAATCAAACTTCATCATTTATTCTTTTCTATTACACACACAGTCCATACTCGTCAATTGATATTTTATATAATTATTACTATTAATATATTTCCGTCATTGGGGATATTTAATTAAATATAAATTGATGTGTTATTCAATATTTCATCATATAATATCTATAAAAATGTTAGTTGATCTGTTTATAAGTAATATTGATGAGAAATAAAGTATAATATTTATTTTCTTACGTTAATAAAAATAAAAGTTAATTTGTTAACGATAAGACATAAAAATTCACTTCTGAAATATAATTGATTTCAGTGTTCTCTTGAAATTAATATTATTTTTATCTAGATATTACAAAAAAAAATATAGAAACTATTTCAATTGATGTAATTTAAAAAAAAAATATATATGAATATGTTTTTTCAAAAATTATCCACATACCTGCATTAGGAGTAGTTTTTCATACACATATAGGCACAATTATACAGACACTTTTCACCATAAAAGACATGACCTTTCACGTGTCTATATATCTCTTTTATATCGCATGAGAAAATTGCGTATACACTACAGTTGTTGGTGTATATAAAATTTCATTTTAATCGTACACTCGCGCGAAAGTTCCTGTTTGAAAAATAATAACAGAACAGAAATTTAATGACACAGTAAGACGTGTCGATGAAATCGTGAGTATTGACTCGATAATTCTTTCATTGCATCGAGGAATTCTTTTCACATAGAACATAAAACATACGTATATACATATACAAACTGATGATATGAAGAAAATTTAATGATAATGAGTCTCATTGAGTTATTATTATCATCATGAAATGACAAAGCTATCGAACCGTGTTGAAATAATTAATTGACTAAATATTTTTGTACTTCATGAATTTATGTCTGATAAATAATATTAAAAACTGCATTGAATATATTTTTTTTATTGCTGATGAGATAGCTCAGATTCCTATGGATATATATATATAAGCCCTCGACATGAAACTGTTTCGTAATCTTCATGGCATGAAGTACTTGACGCGATAGGAATATCATTAATGACATTTCAAAAACACAGTTAAAAAATATTAAGAATTTCTTGTTATATACTATTATCAATTTATTGACTACCAATAATATATCTTTGGCCATGAATTAATGTATTATTAATAATTTAATGATATAATAATAGAAAATTTATAGGTTTTAAAATGATATTGATGTGATATATATTTTTATAAGAATCAATAAACGATTAATTTAATTGGATTGTGATTAGGAGTTAGGTGGACATTGCTCTTGATCCGGCATTGAGCACGCGCGTGTGAGATGCCATACCTCTCCATTGCCATCTCTTTATTAACAATATTTAATGTTAAATAAACGTTTTGTCAATAGGAAAATTATTTATTGATATTATTGCCAAGACAAACTGTATTAAATATAAATAATTCATCGGTTGTCTTTGCGTACTTTATAAGTTTTTCTTATATTATTAGTGAAAATATAGCGGGGAATAGGCTTTGTACAGTGGGAAATATTTGTGCGCAACACGTTTGCGTCGTAGTGAAATAAAGTGGGGATATATCTGTCTCCCGCGCTTCTACTATACCCAACGAACAAGTTTAATTTTGCTCACGATTTACCTCCGGCCACTTTGTACACCCTCAAGTAAAGACCGAATTTCAAGGCGAAGCATGGGCGGTGGCTCTATCGACCATCCAAAAAGCCCTTACGTTCTTTTCTTATTTATTCTCTTTTCCCTTTTCTCCCACCCAATTCATTCTTATCCTATTTACAATATCATCTAAATCAAAATGAAATATCAGAAAAAAATGAAAAAAAATTTTTTTTTTTGCTAATGTATTAAATGTTATTTAACATCAATAGAGACGAACGAAATGATTCTCGACACATTACACTTGACTGCGTTTTCTCTCACACTCACAAAAACGACCCGCATTCATGTCAAAAATGTATTTACAGGAGTTATTTTGAAATTTGATAACTATGAAAGTTGATCTACTGGATACTTTTAAGAAATTATTCATTTTATATAAACATTAAGATATATTAAATTAATCATATACATGAGTGAATTGCATTACAGATGATTGCATTTACTATACATACATGTAAATATGTAGTGTAGTAATTTTATTTTATTGCAATTTCTGTGATTAATTCAGTTGCTTGACATTTTTAATGAGAATGACTTGGCAACGTGAATGTTTTCTTTTTTTTTTTACTTCATACCATTAAGGGATTGCCATCGTTGCTTTAATCGTCGTATCATTGGGATGAAAGTGAGGAAGAAAAAAATTATACCATATGTATGTCAAAGTTTTGAATGGTGCTTGATGAACCTAAGAGCAAACAGACCAGTATGCTGACTCTGCATTATGAAAGAGGAATAATCAGATGAAGGAAAAAGTCGTGCGATCGAGGTCCATTCAAACACAGAGTGGTAGAAAAATAAAATAAATAATTTTGTTGGGATTATTATCCAGAACTGATCATCGACAACACTTCACGGAATATATTGAGAATATATTTTTAGAATATCTATTCTCCAATGTCATGTCCACTGACATAAATGCATTTAGCGTTTGGACACTGATGAACACAACAACGAAAAATAGAGGCGGAGTGTTGGGAGGGTACGTTCCATATAAATAGTAGGATAGAACATTATGAATATCCTTTTGAAAATCTCTAGCAAATTTATATATTCATGTGAATTAAATAATTCCTTATTTATACATACTGTCAAATATAAAGAGTAAATTTTTTATAATTATATACCATTGTAAATCATTTTGTTTATCTGATACAAAGTTTAATAAATTCTTGAACCTCAAATTTTAATTTCATAAAATAAATTGGAATAAGTTTTAGGTTTATAATTAGTTCTTAAGTTATTATAAATTAATAATGCCATATAAGTACAAACTAATGAACTGAATAATTATTATACAGTATTTAATGCGTTTTCTTATCTTCGAAATCCAATAATAATGAATATTACATTTAAAATTATTACAAAGATAATTTTTACGACTCACTTCATTTATTTTATTTTATTGAATTTTTCATTTCATTTCGGTGTTTTATATATATATTTTTTTTTTTTTTTTTTTCACTTTCGTACATTTATACGGCTCACATCACACGGCGCACTCTATCTAACGGATTCACAGTGTCGAAGGTCAGTTTTATGCCAGTTTGTGCATGGGACTCTGAGTGTATATATTTAAAACTTGAGCAGTCCAACCGTGACAGATAAGCCGTCCTGGATGAATATCTTTCTCGAATGCTCAAGAAATTGGGTGAGAAAATTTTATTATTCTCATGATATAATGATGAAAAAAAAAAAAAAAAAAAAAAAAAAACGTGAAAAAAAAAATTTCACAAAAAAAATTTTTTTTTTGTCTCAATCCTAGACTAACACTAAGCTATATATACACAAAACATCTATAAGTTCAAAAGCAGCCGTTATAGATAAAAATATATTCCAAAGCAGATTATTTTAATCGTTAGAGCTCAAGATAAATTTATGAATGTATTTGTACACAGATAGACATAAACACATGCATACACATACACACTATTATAAAGATCTTTCATAATTTACAAGTACTAAAATTCCTGTACTTAAATTGAGTGTTCCAACAATTATACTGTAATATTAATTTAATATTTACAATCGTATTATTTTGTTTGACAAAATTTTCTGAATATAATTATATTTAAATTTATTTTTCCATTAATTTCCATATTTTTCTGTAAGTATATAATAGATTAACAATTACATAAATTTTTGTACGTTGAAACAAAGCTGAACGAATGAATTGTATTTCCTTCACAAATATAATGAAATAATGAAGAAAATGTGACCGTTAATAAATTTCCTTCTGTAGTTTAAACGGATTAGCAAACTGTGGGTTGTCTTTCACTATTACACAGCGCATTTTGACCAAGGATATTATTTCAGGTATATCTTATATCAGTCCTTAAGACCGCACATATATCTTATGGTAAATATATTTATATACATAATGTACACTTATATATATATACAGTACATACATTTTTAGATATGGATAATATGCTTATATAGAAATATACATACAGAAGAAACCAAATAAATACCTGATGCATACTGTGAATACAGAGTTTAGTGGGGTCTGAAATACAAATTTTAGTTTAGCTTTCTCTTACAAGTTTTGCATTATAAGTTACATCGTTCATAGTCTAGTATACTAATGCATGTATATTTTTTGGTTTATCTGCAATAGTTTGTAAAGGCCTAGGGTAGTTCTTTGTAAAATTCAATACAAATGATGCTTTTGTAAGTCAAATGAAGGAATTCATCATTTAAAGACCAAAGAGAATGAAATATTGTGCAAATTAACATTGCCATATATGAATTTGTTAATAAGAGTTGAAAATTTGGGGGTGTGACCGTGACTGAATTCCAAAATAAATAAGAAATATGGTAAATACGAAGAAAAAATAATATTGAGAAATAAATAGCCAGGTAACACGGTTCTTTATGGCGTCTTTATGGTATTACATAATAATAATAAAAAAAAAAAAAAGAACCTCGAAATATATAACGTCACGCCAACTACCTAAAATACATTCAAAAAAGAAAAAAAAAAATTTTTTTTTTCTTTTTTTTATTTTAGTTAAAAGAAATTTTTTTTTTTTCTTTTCTTACTTTTTAAATTGTCAGGGGACGACTTTTACTTGAAAACATTCACCGCTTGTTGTGTACTGTACATAACCAAGAGCAATGTTAAGAAATCCGGAAAATTTTGCAGTCATTGAAAAACTGAAAAATAGAATAAAAGATGAACAGGAATATTTGACATTTTATTTTTGTTTTTTTTTCTCAGAAAGGATTTTTGGCAATATTACTGAACCATTACGCCGAAAACTATGAGATTGGCATGGAGAGAAGGTTACGAAAACCCACTCGAAGGATTTTCCAACCATTGCATTCCCAGTAACAATATTGAAAAATTCAAGTTGCAGTTCACACAAACCCATATCTTTCTCATTCTGTTCTCAAATACATAACTTGCATTATGGAAAGGGACCTTTCTTAGAAAGTGTCAGGATGCCGCCAGATGCTTAATCTCTTGGCAGGAGGTACCATAACACATCTATGGTCGACATCCCTCGTCACTGAACATTCACTATCTTGGAAGTATTTTTTTTTTTGTACCTGACTATAACCTATCACTCATCCTTCTAAACATTTTGTCTTATTTTTTTAATCTGTCCATCAATTATTGTAATTAAACATCAGCACAATACTGATTGAAAAGCACTATTTATATAAGAATATTTTTCCTGTGTACAAAACAATTTTTGTCTGTGAAAAATTGATGATAGATAATGATATATAAGTAAAAATTGTTTCATAAAAATAATAAAAAATGTGTTGTGACAAGACCACTGCAGTTGGTGGTCCATAAAAATGTCAATCACATAGAACATCATAGAGAGACACTCTGGCAATGACTTTCATAAACTATGAAACTCAAGGACACACAGAAAAAAAAAAAAAAGAAATCTCCAAGAAAACTATGGCCACATGTTATATCATAAATTAAAACAAAAAAGATACGCTGCTTTCACATAAAGAACACGCTTGGTGCACCTCCATTTATCATAAAAGTTGAATTAAGTTACGTTGAACATATGAATAAATAATGTAAACATCTTCGATATTCAATTTCAAAGAGAATGAAAAAAAAAATAAATAAATAATAATTGAATGAATAAATAAATAATTATTCATTTAGTGGAGAAAAAAATCCAATGAAAACGAAATTATCCTGAGCAAACTGAAGAAAGGCGAGAAAAATGAGTTACCGCAAAGACTAGATTACCCAATTCAATTTTAGTAATTGAGTTTATTGGGGGGGGACGCTTTTGAGTGCCTAAAGCTAGAGTACATGTGTACTTGGAAAAAAAAAATATATTTATAGGTGTATATATTATACATACATATATATATATATATATATATGTATGTATGTGTATCTTGCACTAGTGAGTCACGTTGGGTTAGGGACAAATATTATTTTTCACAACTCACCCTGAATCTGTATACACAATGTGTTTCGTCCAAATGACATTTTATCTATACATAGAAAAAACTATATACCTATATTTCGCAACGACCGGTGTGACCGCGAGGTTCTAAGAGGGTGGTACCCGGAAATGCGAATAGCCACAATAACAAAAGCCTTTCCACTTTCAAAAACCATCTTATTCTTACCAATGACATTTCTGTATAACCATGAAAATTTTTCATGTCCCATAGTTGTACATATGGTTTGCACATTGGGTGAAAAATATTTTTTTTTTAAAAAACCTTGACAAATAAGGTACATGCGGGTAATAAGGCCTATACCTAAGGGATATATTTTCGGGACATTTGAAATTGCGTCCCAGTTTGAGTAGGTAAAATTTTCGACACATAAGTTGCGTCCCGGGTACAACGAAATTGCGTCCGGGGTACAACGAAGTTGCGTCCGCAATGCAAACATTATTAATTGGCCAAAACTGAATTTATTTCGACATTGTTGCCAAACTTCCAAGTGTAACTCATCACACTCAAAATGATTATATTTTATTATGAATCTTTCAACTCGAAATATAACAAATAATTATTTGTTTAGAATGTGTATAGATATAGAGTGGGGTCCAGGGGCGGAGCCCCGGCAATGGGGTCCGGGGCGAAGCCCCGGTGGGGTCCAGGGGCGAAGCCCCGGGGGGGAGGGGGGGGGGCTTGAATAAATGTGAAGAAATAGTTTGTTACAAAAACAAATTATCTAACTCTCGAGAAATCCATTCCAAAAATAAGATTAGAAATTATTGCCAAACTTGCAGTGATAATAACAGAGAAATTCTGTAAATATTAAGTTATAATTTTATAATTGCACTGTACATACTGTTCATACAGTCATTTTCGGGTTTGTTGCAATTTTAATAAATATGTAACATTGGTTTTGCAAGTGTTGATTACATTAATGATATGTTTATCCAAAAAGCTCTATTATTATTACTGTCTGCAGTGGCAACGTTGCTCCTTATTTTATACCTGTACTTGTCCATCTGACCACAAGCCGACCTTTTTCGATTTGGACGCAATTCGATCGTGACCTTTTCCGGTACAGGTAAAAATACCCTTTTCGGGACGCAATTTCGAATGGGCCATATTTTCAATAGTATATGAAAAATATCCAAATTAATCATCAAGTTTTAATATTAATTATCGTTAATACATTTTTAATAAACAAATGATAAATTATAATTTTTGCGGGTACCTGTGTATTATTATCAAAGACATAAATTGAAAAATAACATGACATTTTATAAACTTTGTGATTTTTTTAAAAATAATTTACAGATGATACGAAAATTTTGTAAAAATAAAAATTATTAATTTTCTATATTACATGAAGAGAAATTGAGCATTTGTGTATATAAACAACAACTTGATCGACATCTCCCACGAAAAAAAAAAATGAAACGGTAGTACTATACACATGTCAGACTTATAACAAATGATTCGGAGAAGAGTGTGAGAGTAAACGGAAAACATTAGTCACCCAAGATCACCTTTTTGCATATATGTGAAGAGTCATTCTTAGTTTTTCTTTTTCTATTTCTATTGCGGGCTACAATTTGAATGAAGCCAAGACTGAAGAGAGTTTTATTCAAGTATTTATTATGGTTCTTTTAACATTTGTATACGCATCAATTTACTATATACCTTCACCGCTGGATATATCCGCGCAAGGTCGAGGTCACACATTTCTTCTTAAGGAAGTAATTCATCGTTCAAAGGCTACGGGGGCAATTTCGCAATGTGGATGTACGGTCTGTTGGTATATACCCGCGTGCTACGTTCAACATAATATAATTATCCTCGGCAATTAATTCTCGTTAGAGTTTTATATGTTAATAGATCGTCATCGAATATCACGACTTTAAACAATATACTAAAATTGATTTATTATACCACTTTTTTTCCCTTCTTTTAAATGAATTAATATAATTGATTTACATGTCTATTAATATTATTTATAATCGTAGAATATTTTATTATTACCACTATTTGATATATAAATCATATTAAATTTAATTTTCCAATAGAATATATATAACTTATGTGAAGAAATAAAATAGAAAATTAAGGATGGAACGGAAATACCGATTTACCTTCCGATAATAAACTTTACGGTTTAATTGCTTCTTGGCGCCCAACCTAATGCTTGAGAGCTTTGATGAATGAAATGGCAAAAGCGATCGGCAATACCTGGCCATCATCCTTCAGTAAGCATAAATCTACACAGTTATATTGTTTGTAATAAGTCGAAAATGTGAAAGGTAATATTCTTGGAAGAATTTTTCCACTTAGGACACTTTAAGTTTAAGTTCCTTTTCAAATGAAAATTGAATATCCGAAAACTAACAGAAAATATTAAAGCTGAGAATTTAATTACTTTATAGCTTTGCATATGTCTCTAAGTATTTTTAAAAATTATGACCCTCATATTCCCTAATAATAATTGTTTTCATCAATTTATAGATAATATATATTACGATACAATCGTGATTTTTATATTTCCTTCAATTGCGATCGTTATTCTATGTACACAATACACATAGCAATTAGCTTTAATAATATTCAACGATGAGATTATATATCACAAACAATGACATTAATGGACATTAAATATTCGCTTTTAATATGATAAAAATATATATTCAATTATCGTTTTTACGACTTAAACTTGATGGCTCTGTCTTATTCCACACGACTTAAACCCATTTACAAACTAAAGTTACATCCTTTAACCATTATTGCCCGTTGAGTGTGTAAATTACTTTGGATCTTTATTACTTCTGTGCATGCATGGATGAGTGCGTTCGATCGTTGATATTAGCGATATCAGAATTTTAACAAGAGAATATGAATGCATGAAAACACACTACACTGCCAAAGGTGGCGAAACGCAACTATATACATATATTTGTATACATATTTACAAATATATATACATATATTGGCGCAGTGGCCGGTTACGTCGACAGGATCAACGGAGCATAAACCGCACGCTCTGTGTAACGAACGAAGCGCCTAAAAACGGCGCCGCGCGTACAAGCGTAATTACGGGCCTTTATTAATTAGCCAATTAAGTTCAACTCCGATCTTGATCTTCGGCGCATCCTGCCGCGCTTCGTTAAAGGACATGATTCGAACGTCCGACTCTTGTGATGGCATATAAATGTAGACTCACATATATATATATATACGCGCGCATACAAATATACATTCTAACAACAAGCATTTATGCTGCACGTACAGTAAAAAGAGATTCATCCTCATCATTCGTCCATCATCACTGTGTTATTATTATGCTCATTAATTTCACAATGACAACAATCAGCAATTTCAAAATGTAGAAATTAAAATATTTTGTAATATCAATTTATTCATATTGTCGTTTAAGAAGACAAATGTTTTTTTTTTTTTTTATTTTATATTTTTAAAGTCTATGGGGGGTCGATCGTCGAATTTTTCAACAATGGAACATCTATCTGTATGTATGTATATATAACTACGATATATAATATGTACTTGTGTGCTTATGTATGCGTATATATTTGCACTTTATCGTTCTTCAAAAAGAATATAGAGTCTGTCCAGTTGTATGATTAAATATAAATGGCGCGATCGTAAACGAAGGCAGCAGTACACACAGGTGTCGGTCTAGACTCGTTTTATCGGATGCATTGAACAGAGGAATATAACGAGAGAGAAAGAGATCAGGCAGTACACGTGTATGTGTCGGATAGAGTGAGAAAAAGAGAGAGAGAAAGAGAGATAGATACACATATGAACAAAAAAATAATATAGAATTTGTGGGGAGAAAAAATGAGACAAAATCCTCAAGGAACCAGTTCAAAACTGTGTATTCATATATTCTTTGCTCTTACTACCTAGACGAAACAGGAATAAAGGATAAATAATAAAGAATAAAGAATATAAAGGATATAAAGGATGCAAAGCAGAAGTCCCCGCGCCGGAGCTCTCTGTAAAAAATGTAAAAAAAAAAAAAATATATATTTTATTTCATTTTATTTTATTATTTTTTTTTTTTTTTTTTTTTTTCATTGGTGACGACTCAGACGAGGTCGATGAAACTTGCAAAAATACGTTGGGGTGGACGTAAATATATACGAAAATAGGGGTTGGGTGTCTATATATTTTTTTTAAAATGCGAGTGTATATATAGTAAAAAATCCAGTGGCTTTGAAGAGCCTTATGACGATTTTAAAAGAGCAGGAAGAATAAATACATATAACTATATGTGTGTATGATGAGACCGGGCGTATATATGTAATGAAACCTGTGCGCGCAAGTCGTTCCGGTCTCGTTCGTTTGCCGGTTGAAGGTCACTCTCGATTTTTAAATTCACCGTGCGCACGTTGTTTCCTGCATCTTGGAGAATTAATAGGTTGCGCTTTTTCAACCAAGCGTATTTTATGTTGACGATATTATGTATAAATTATAATTTGAATTCAGTAGATGGCATATATTTAAGGGTAATATTATTATTTTTTGTTGCAGGTCTTCAACTAATTTAAAAAAAATAAATAAATTTATTTTAATTTGTATTTTGCACTGATCTTTTTCATCATATTATATCAATGAGAGAATATCAGAGATATAAAAGTGCAGGAGACCATCCAATCAACGATCAGTTAAATTAATAGAGAGTGCGAGCTGATGTGAAGGAAAAAAAAAATGATAAAAAATTGGGTGAACTGATAGACCTTGAAGATGAGAATGGAAGTCAGCATATTCCCACTCTATTCTCTTCAATGGTATTTTAACACGGTTTTCAACCAATTTCAATTCACACCCTCTCTGTCCCTTTCTCTCTCACTCCCTCTATCTTTTCTCCTCCTCTTCATCTTCTACTTCAATGCGCACATTTACAGAAGTATCGCTACTCCACTGAACGCCATTCGCACTCGGAGCCACTTGAGATCTTGAAAACTTTCATTTTTACGCCGTGTTATGAAAATTTATCGTAATGACTCTCTGTCACTTTGTTCTCTAATCAAGAACACGCACATATATTCTGTAATTAACTTAATTACTAACTAACTTTATGACAATTTATTAAAGTTAAGAAAAAAAAACATTTTTCTTCACTATATTTTATGTAGAAATAAATAATATAATTAATTTTCTTTCTTAATTTGTAAAATATAAATATTATCTTCAAAATAATATTCAATCTATATTTATAATTTCTTTATAATAATGTTCGAATAAAATTTTTTTTTTACCCTTGATCTTATCAACAAACCCATATTATTTTGTTACAATAACAATTAATAATTTTCCTAAAAGATCTATTTAAGCGAGACATATGATATACATAAATCTTTTCTCCAAAGCATATATCCACATAACGTACATTTTTCTAATATATATATACTATATATATATACACATTAACATATATACCATTTCAATTTTTACTGTGAGAATTTAAAATTTTCACAGTAGGCGACGATCTGGAAGCAATACAAAGTCATTTATAATTTGCCGAAAAAAAAAAACATACATATCTTTTTTTTTTCTTTTCTTTTTCTTTACCTAATGCCACATACCAGTGCGCGTTAGCGGCGCCACACAGATTTAACCGGCAGTAATATAGTTATGCCTTCACAAATCCGGTTTCTCAAGTATAGGAAATTCAATGACTAGAAAAAAAAAAAAAAAAAAAAATATATATGTGAAACCAACGAACACCATAAGGAACGAATAGCCTGGAAACCTTGACCTGCACGCGGAAGACGCACTTGTCGAGGTCGTCTTGTCTATAATATCTATTATATATGTATATCTATCTATTATATGTATATATATCCGTGAGAAATTTGAATTGGCTGATGTCGCTTTGTGCGATGAAAAACCTATACATATATGTATATTTATATGATATGTTATATGAAATGTGAATCCAAATATATATCTGCAGCTTATATAGATAAATATGAATAATTGATTACAAATCATATTCATTCATGTCTTCTTATCAATTATACCAATACTTCACTATTACAGCGTGGGAATATTATGTCATTTTTTTTTGTTACGCAGGAAATTTTGACCTCACACTATGACAATCACACATTGTATATGTAATAAATGCAAAACATTATTTATTTTCTTGCCAGTCATTTCCCTCTTCGTTTAAAGATAATTATTACGGAAAATCTATTTTATTTTTTACCACCACAACTATCAGCGCGATTGTTGCATTTATTTCATAATCGTCATGAAGATATTATATAGAACACATGTCATATTGTTAACACACGACCACATGTACATACATCATAATGATAATTAATATTTCATATTATATACATACTTTTTTTTTTTTTTTTTTCGTATCTTTAAACGAATTCACTATACATGTTTAATGTTCAGATATCATATATATATATATATATATAAGATATATATGTATGCATGTCTACTGCATGTGACAAATGCATTCATTCAAATTCGTTCACTTAATTATTAAATTAAATATTATTAATTTTTGAATTAAACTTTATAATTCATTAAAACAAATATTGACTTTTTTTTTTTTTCTTTTTTGCTAATTGTGCAGGACATCGTTGCATTATAAACGTTTGAATAATTTTCTAATTTACGCAGTTGATAATTAAATATTAAATTACTCATATGTATAAATATGAATTAATTTTCTTTCAACGATATATTTCAGTAAAAGTTTAAAATTTATGCTCGGTAATTATTATCAACCTCAAGATAAATATAAATACATTTCTTTATTCTATATTACATAAATATATATTTATAAAGAAGACAAAAAATAATTCAAAGATATTCGCCTATAACTCTTTGCTCATAATTCTTTGGTTGTGTATCGTCGTAGCTCATGCAAAAAGACGTATGAGGGCATAACGTTTTGGTAATATATATACAGTACTGTGCTGTAGTGAGTGTCGTAGTGCCACGGAAGAGCCATTGCTTGTGGTGTGGTTTCAGAGACCCTAAAAACTGGTTCTTTCTTATATTCCCCTTTATACAAGTAAGGAGCACCTGGCCCACAGTCTCGGGTACAGAGAGACGATGAGGTCTGACCGAAGAACGACGACCATCATGCCGCCGTATATACGCCTGATCGAATCTCCAATTTCTCCGGTGGCCTCTTCTCAAAGAATTAATCCACGAGATCCCCGCGCGTTCCCCTATATATATACACACATATATGTGTGTGTATATATATACCGCGATATACGCATGTATATACTACTAACCGGAAAGCTTCAATAAATGATTATACAAACACATTTATATGAATAGATCTATATGAATATATTTTTTTTTTTTTTTTTTATAATGTCGCTTATTTTTATTCTTATGTATTTGTATATGCATATATATTTTGGAATATATATAGAGTGTGCGTTTACTACGGAACATCGGAAACAGTTAAAAAATTCATTTATCGACATTCGCATAAACAATTAATAAAAATTAAAAATTAAAAAAAAAAAAAAAAAAAATGAATATAATATAAAATAAAAATGAATAAACAAATAATTAAATTATATAACCATTAAAAAACTAAGAAACGAATTAAAAACAATTATTAAAAATAAATAACTCATTTTTTCACTAATAATAATTTATTCCTATATCGCAATCAAATCCAAGTATTATAATTGCATGTGCATCAGCAAATAAATATGGGCGTGTCATAGATGTGTATATACTGGTACAGTTAACCTTGAGTCTGTATGTGCATATAAGAATCTAGACAGTGTAATATATATGTATCAAAATGTATAAATATATATACAAGAAGATAGTGCGTTCCCCTGACTCCGACCCCACCTGTCCTTCTCTCCTAGCTGCAAGAACAGGCCACCTACACGAGCGGTGTTCCAGATTGTACGGCTTCGGGTCAACATCCTCGTAGAATCCTGCCATACGAGGACTTTATATACATATATATATAGATAGACATAAAAGTATATAAAATAGTGGTGCGACAACAGTAACTGGGCGTGCACCCGTGTGCATCTTACGCAGAACTATTCAACTGCAGTACATAGCTGAATAATTTTACACGTCGTTTATGCATCAACTGTAATACTACCATAAATTATAATAATATGGAATTTACCAAGTGAGAGAATACATATATTGAAATATATTTATCGAAGAGAAAATAATTTATTGTTGGATTTATTAAGAACAAAAAGCCCAATACCAATTCAAGTTTGGTTTGTCCTTCTTTTCCATCCCTGAGGACGCGGTAAAGGTCAATATCCTTTGAGTAATCCCGCTTGGTCGGACGACTACGGGTTGTACTACTCGCTCTCAATGCCGCGCTTAGTAACAAGAATAAATTTTAAAGTCTTTGCTATGAAAATTATCCATACGATTGCATGGAGTGTCGCCGTTAATCATTTCTGGCATTTAATTTGAGTACAGATAAGGAAGTGATCGCGTTAAATTTGTAGAGGTATATGCAATTGATATAGATATATTTATAATAAATAAATATTTAATATACTGCACTATTCATATATGCACCTTGAGATAAATAGTCTGCAAGTGTCAATGAATTTTGTGATAGTAAACTATTGAGTTTTACAATTTGAAGATTTCATTCAAAGAATAATATTCACACGTATACGTGCACGCCTATAAATATATTTATATAGTTAAAATGATCTCTCGTGGGGGCCCGCCATTCCGATCACATTTTAATCGCGCGCGATCGGTTCACTTAATTTATTTTCTGCGCTCTACCGCGCACCTTTAATCTTGTCTGGGCCCGCCAGAATAAAAAAAAAAAAATTGGAAAATAAGAAATATTCTTTTCTTTTTCTCCACCCATTGCAAAGTGCCGCAAGGCAACGGAGATATGTAATAAAAAAAAATCCAGACTGTGGATTTTTTTGGTGAACACTATTTACAAGGACCCATATAATCTCTATTCATACAAGTATAAGTAAATGGATGCTATGAATATTATGAGAAAAAATAACTGAATACACAATTGTATTTTATATTGCCTTTATAAATTTTATGAATTTGTTATTTCTTTGAGAATTCATTGAAAAGTATTTATATTTTTAAAATCTCGTGAATATTTTCTAC
Organism: Microctonus brassicae; assembly: GCA_918226075.1. Lineage (NCBI taxonomy): Eukaryota > Metazoa > Arthropoda > Insecta > Hymenoptera > Braconidae > Microctonus > Microctonus brassicae. The sequence goes on along the minus strand of OW445491.1, from coordinate 3,530,023 downwards.
CTGAAAAGGCTTCAGAATTAATCATTAAATATATTTTTGGAGGAGGTAGGTATTCATTGTCAAATAAAGATAAGAAATCCGAGAAAACGTGAGATTTTCAGTTTTATACAGAGCTATATTCAAGTGCAATCACTCGAATTTGTCATATCTGTTCATTTTTCTTGGGTCCTACCTTGATAACTGCATCCGGTCATAGTATCTCTGTGTAAATATTCTTGTGTAAAGACACCCCAGTCCTCAAACATTTGTGAAATCTACAAAAAAATAAATAAAACCCCATTATCAATATTTTGTACATATATCAATAAAATAATATATTATGATGTTATAATTATAATATCAAGTAACAAATACTCATTCAAATATATATTTTATATAACAAAATATCTGATAATGATCAGAAAATAAATAACAAATATCACTATAAATAAAAACAAATAAATCATGAGCTTCATCTTATTTATTCTTTATTTTTCTTTCAGCATTTGTGTATCTATTTTTTCTTTTTCTTTCAGTTTTTTCATCACCTATTACTTTTTTTTTTAACCTCAAGTAGATGAAGCGACAGGTGCTCCGCACGTGCCTCGCCACCACCATGATCATGCTGCCGACCCTTTGAGTTTAATGTGTAAGATCGCATTTGCCTTCGTCGTCACGTCAACTAAACGTGTCTGTATATATATAAATAATCGCGAGAACCCCCAAAACTGGACGAGCATATAAATTTATCATCTTATTTATGCGTATTTATATACACATATAAATATACATATATATATATTTTTTTTTTCATAACCTATACACTTGAATACATTCTCGATCAATATTATCATGTTGGAAAAAATATATTTATTGTATATTAGATGCGCTCAATTAAGAAATTATACTTTAAATACCCGTTTATGTTGAAAAGTGACATGAAAATAAAATTGTATTATTAAATCAATAATGCTCATAATATAACTACGCGAAAAAAAAAAAAAAAAAAAACCATAAATACCCAACTTTGTAAGACCTAATGACTTAACGCTCTGATTGTATACCTTGATTACATAATAAAAAAAACGTGACAAACCGGTTACATGAACACGATTATATATAGCTACTAAATTATCCATTTTATTTTGAATAAAGAGTAGCAACTTTTTTTTTTTCTCTACACAAGTCCTTATATGTATAATAATATATTTGACCACACCAATAATATGTATACATACAATTAAATATTATTGCCACAAAATGAACTATATTAATTAATACTAATAATCGATCTGATATGTCGTTGGCATATATGGATATACATATATGTCTTCTTATAAATATATATATACAAAACAACAGGACAACTGATATATACAGTTTGGATTATATATGTACCGTATATGAGGAGTGTTTGTAATAGTGTCGCTCGCGGGAAAGCGTACGTGAATCATCTGCGTCCCACTAAGAAACATGCCATCGCATGCAATTAAATTGACGTAAACCAGTTCCTAATTTATGGGACGCTTCTCAACCGATTACATTGTACCTATATATTTCACAAACTCCACGGAGGTCTCATGTACACACCCATGTACACATTTCTATAAATATATTTATATATTGATATAGAATAAAACATGGCTCTACATTTATATAAGAAAAAAAAAAAAATTATATAATTTTATGTAGAGGAAAGGATGCTAATTTGGAATATTACATTATAAAAGTATAAGAAAACGCGATTTATTATGACGAATACCAGTATTACGTAGTGTGAATATCAACAAACAAATTGAGCATCGCTTAGAAGCAGCTATATATTGATAGTGCCGTGATAAACTGCATCGAAGTAAAAGTGATATCTAGAAAATTTTCAAAGTAAGTAATAAATCTGTTTGCATCTTGAGTGTAACTTATATATTTGTACAAATCTGTAGTTAAGTGTCTCAGTTGTAGAAATCAGCGCTAATTATTTGAGAAATTATTCGTAGCACAAAATGATAAAAATATTTTAGGTTACAAATGGTTATGTTGCTAATTTGTAATGTGGCTCAGGTTCCTACGTTTGTGATTACTGTAAAGATTACAAAAAAATATAATTGATTTAGACATAATCTTGAAGTTGAATTTTTTAAATTTTATAGTTGAAATTGAAGTTTAAAGATATTTATATAGTTAATTAAAATTGATTATTTAGGTGATTGTAATTTAGAATACCCTAATCCAAATATTATATTCACATTGATTAAACTACGCCAATCTGCAATTTTATGATTATAAACCAAAATTTATCCTATTTATAATAATCCGAGGCTGTTGATTTTTTTTTATATAAATAAAATATAAGTTTCTCTAACATTTAATGCGGTTATTACTTTTTTATCTCTTAACCCATGATTAATAGGATTTTTTTAAAAAGTGGTATTCCAAATTTGCATTTCCTCTATTGTAGAAAATGATAACAATGCGAAAATTGTATGAATAAATAGAAATTTTTTTCGATTTACCAAAATATTCACCCAATGACACCACCGTGTGTATATATACATTGATCTTGAGCTGTTCAGAAGGGTGGGTTTATAAGAGAAATCTTCGCGTGACACGTGCCGTTTGTCCTTGGACCAAGCATATAGCAGCCACGAATGAGAGAAGCAATGCGAGAGGGAGAAAAAGGAATGAAGGAATGACTCCTCGTGGTATTACATTGGGGTTAGGAAACTCCGCGTGTACACCCACTCATACATCTACACGTATATATATACGCATATACATTTAATGTAGAAGCGCAAGGGCGTTTTCCCGCTCTGCGTATATGTGAACTTATGGAGTCGTGACGAAGCTATGTAGCCCGCTCGATGGGATCACCATGGAGACAGACATCCCCATACCCAATATTCGTTGAGATGCTGTCCGCAGTATAGTACTCGAAAGGGGAGAAATCTCTCCTCACGCAGTCACGGCCAACTTTTCCCTAGGTCGCTTTCTATTCTCCCCACTATCATCACCACCACTACTACTACCACCCTATACTATCATCATCCCCCTTACGTTTGTCGCACTTATCGTCGAAGGTCATTTTTCGTAGTGTTGAGTTAGGTAAAACTTGAAGAGGGGACTTGAAGAAAAGTTTATCGTATGAATCGTTGTACGCATGCTATATTGCTATGGTGTACCAACAACAGTAGTAGTAGTAGTAGTAGTAGTAGTAGTAGTAGTAGTAATAGTAGTAGTAGTAGTGTAGCATTAAGATATACAGTTATATTTGTACAAGGGAGAAACACAAAGAATTTTCCCTCGTCTATAATATTATATATATGTAATGCTAAAATATATTGTGACGCTCTCTCGTGGTGCCCTCTCACAGTAATTTTATTAAAGAAGAAAAAAAGAGGGTAAAATTTGCGCGGGCGCATTACGCACAATGTCAATGGGCGTTGGTCCACACAAATATTGAGTTATAAGCCATAAATTCATTGTTCATCTCGTTCATTGTTTCTCATTAGATTAGTTTAGCTCACCGTCACCGACATTTAATCAAGTTGTTGAAGCGATATATATACACAGAATTATATATATACATATTACGAGTTTGTGTATGTGAAAGAAATTGACATACGTCACCATGTATATTATTCTGATTGATATCCATTGTCGTCAGAATAATGTTCAAGTTGTACGCTGCAGCACATTGGATAGTTTTAATTCAGAATTCTGTTGTGAAAATTCATCATTCAGTTAGGGTGTATTTTATAGACTGTATTTCCATTATATTATTAATTATTTGATCATAATGAATGATATCTTTAAGTATGTATACTTATATATTATATATACTCAATAATGAAGTACTATTGTTCAATGGAACATTCAACTATTTTTGCGATCCATAATTTCTTCTTTTTTATTTTTTAAGTATGCAGTTATCAACACATGACAATCACATTACACTGTAATACCTAGAATTTAGTATTCGTTGAGAGGAAATGAATAATTTACTTACCTCTGAAATCATTAGCCTCGCGCACCATTGCCACTTCCCCTTGAATAAAGTTTTTCCGGTAATTTTGCTGACTTGAAATAATATAACATTCTCTCAATCTGACGATTTCAACATCACATGTCTCGTTGGATAAGGTCGAAAACGCCTACACATTCTCTATATATGTATATATATATATATATATATATGGAAATAAAAAAAAAAGATGTTAATTGAGTGACAAGCATAAACCATCCAACAATTTATTATAAATATTAATAAAAGTTTTTTTAAAATTTCCATTCATCTATAATTTCTCCAAAAGGGCGGCCGTAATTTTTAATATCGATATATAGCTTTATATACTGTTTTCCTTTTATTTATTTTTTCATCCTGTCAAAGATATTTCACAGGAGGTGAGGATATTATGGCCCAAACTCTTGAGAAAATATATATATACGAATATTACTATATGTAATCGGAGAATCCGGGCGACATGATGAACAAGACATGGGGTAGGTGCATCTGTCGTGTCTTGTAACTTTGCGACACTTTCCATAGCCTTAAGAGTATATAGTGATGCATCTCAGTGGGGTACATATGAAAAGCGGTTGGAGAGCAAAAGAAAAATCCGACCATTAAGGTTATTTAAATTTAAAACTATTTTTCATTTGTAAACAGCCAACTTTCATTTTGGTATATAAGTTTTTCACCAGTTTAATTTTTAAAGTCGCTATATATATAGCTTATAGTGACTTTCACCATCGACCTGCTGATAGTATATATACGAATAAATATATATACAACAACTAAGTTTGCTCACCTTTGTGCAGTTGAAGGGTGGATTTTAAACTTGAACGAAAGAGAAAGGGGACAAAATTTGAATTTATAAACCGCGGGACCCTCGCAGTATTCTAACGCTTTCATGATGTTAAAAATACAATGCGACCAAAATATTAAGGGTGCACATCTTTTTAAACACCCACATATATAATGTACAATATTTTTCTTTGGAAAATATTGTATTTCAGTGTTCGTTATTGTTATGAAAATTTTGCTTCATTGTGTAGACATAAAAAACGGTGAATTTATAAATATATTAATAGACGATCTATGAGTAGAATTATGTACAAATTGATCTTTTATACTGTGGTAGTTGAATAAAATTATTTCGAAACGTTGATGCATTGAATAGAACAAATATTTGAATTCTTAAACGTCAACCATTTTCACCTGTATAAACTCCAAATTTAGGCGGATAAAAATACAAAATAAAATTATATCCATTCAAAATATCATTTGTTTAGCTACTGGAAATATGTATTAATACACATTTATATAATTTACATACATTTATCTTTTGAATATATATATATATTCATAAATAAATATATATTCAAGATATTTAGACGCTGAAATATAGGGTACATATTACTTTATACTATGTATACAATATCAGTACATATTAGTTTCAGATCATTTATCAAATTATCAATGTGTTTGCTCCTTATTTGAAGATTTATATAATGATTATAAACAAATCTATAATCTTTATAATTAGAACACCTACTGAATAATTTCCGATTTCCAATTTATATTTATACAAAAATGCGATAAAATTTTTAATGATTTTAGATAATTCATTTATTAATTTACGATTTTTATAAATTATATCGTCAAAGTTTTGTGTAAATTTTTTTATCGTTTTGAAAAAATTAGAAGGAATTTTTTTGACTTTTCAGGATAATAATCTTGCATGCAAGAATCAAGGTATATATATATATCCAATCACGCCATCAATCATTATTAATATTTCCTCTCGTTCACAAGCCCGATTAGTTTCTTCAAATATTCCAAGTGTCCCAAAATCCCAGAGGGGTTGTCATGTACTTCTTCGAACTATACCAACATGATGAGGGACATACATATATATAGAAAAATCATCTTGAAAAAATCTTTTCAGTTGTTACTGGATTTCATAATTGGACAGCAATGCTACAAAGTCTCTCATTCTCATCTTTAACGACATGAAAAAAAAAAATTCTTCCCGAAGATCTTTGCTATGGTACGTGCCTCGTTAATTTTTGGAATTGTTAAAACATATGTATCTATATATTGTAACTTTACAATACTCGCCGTGAGCATGAAACAAAGAGAATACAAAGGAGGAGAAAAAAAAAAAATTAAGAAAAAGGAGAAGAGAATCGAGAGAACCGGTGAGCACGGAGTAATAAACAAAAAATAAAAATAAAAAAAAAACAGATTCCGATGGCGAATAGTGTTGGAGAAAACGTGCAATTGTTAGCACAGTATGATGACAATTGTCATGCCGTGCGTTATATCCGGTGGAAATACGTGACAGAAATTACATCTTCCGCGTGTTACATTAAAATTGCCTGACTCTGACAATTAGAGAGTATATTTATCTGATATATACTATATACTGACACGTGGCGAAACTGTAAAGGTTGTACACTTATTTATTGATTTCCAATGTCATTAGGTCATCATCATTTATTCTAATGTTCATTATCGAAGGAAGAAAAAATAAAAAATAATAATAAACACTGTCATATTAATATTGAGACACAAAAAAAAAAAAAAAAAAGGAAAAATCAATGCTTCGTATAATATCATATGATTAATATCACAAAACCGGATCATGTCTGAAAGTTCACTTTTCAAATTGCGTGAGTTGCCTGTTGGTTTTAAAAATATTATCTATATACTATATATACATATATATATATATATATATATATATATATATATGTACCGACAGCCGGATGGCGTTTCACCTGTCGGTATATAATAACAAAAGGAAAAAAAAAAAATCCCACACAAATTCCAACCATTTCGTTGACAGTGGACTGTTTTTGTAGAAAAGTTATTTGTAATATAAATTAATGTAATTAATTATAAATATCAATTCTCAAAAAAATAAAAATATACATATATATATATATTTATTAATCCTCCGTTGAATTTTCTTTAAATAATTTCACTTATGAATTATCCAATGATAAAATATAATTATTTAAATTCGAAGTAAAGGACAGTGGATATAAAGAAAAAAAAAAAAAAAAATGATTATATGTACTTCGCTTATTCGCGTCTTTTACTTTACAACAATAATGGTACTCTTACACGCAAAGAGGAATTAGTGGATGAAAGAGATACCAAATTACTTGAAGTTTGAAAGTCGTTGACCGGATACTATTAGGCGGTACGCGAGTTTCTTTGCTGGCTTTTGACTCTACATGACATATACCACAAAACCGCAATGTCGGTCGATGTCCTGTCCAACCTTGAACAATGTAAACGTTATTTCAAAACAATAACAAAGGAAATGGGAAGTATATACATATTACATGTGACATGATCATATATAAATGTAGGTATATATATATATATATATATATATATTTATACATATATATATAATTCATATTTAGTTTGTAAAAATTGTATGAATTGAAGTTCACATATGTGCAGCGAGCTTTTAAAATCATTAAAAACGCGTGATTTAAAAATATATATTTTTCCTTTCTTTCTGACTCGCGTGGCCAAAATATATATATGTTCGTCTGATGGCGCACAAGCAATGCGGGCATCAAGCAGAGCAGGTGTTTTACCATAAAGAGAAAAAGACTAAATTCAGAAGGACTGGAGAATGAAGGAGAAAATGCAAGGTTGAGACGATGAATCCTCGTGGTTTTACTTTTATATATACTCTTACATGTATAAACACCCTCCATTGCCAATCTACCGATCCACCAAGATGATAATGGCGTCGAGGACGACGCGTGCCAGCTGGTAATGCTTTTGGGCTTGATTTTTATTCCCCATTGCGAGTGGCGAACGAGAGGACAGATGCATCAGACCCATTCTCAAGAGAAAGCCGAATTACTTCTGTTCCCATTTTTCCCCTTTAGCACATTAAGTCCATCATTATATGAGACACACTGCTGTAATATATTTAATTTATTCACGGTGATTTATGGAAAAATGACAAATTACATCAATCCTATTTCCAAGTTTATGAATATATATTTTATTATATATTTAATAATTATTTTACTGATTCAATTAATTATTAAATTTTTTTTTCTCAATATGTATATAACTTTTTCCTTTTTATCCACTGAACAATATATATTATACTACTTGTGGATCAATTGAAAAATTACTGATATCTACATCCGTTATGTACACATCTATTTTATAAATATAATCGATAAGGGATATCCTATACATGACTCAATTTACAACGATTTTTATCCATGTAATATTACAGTGACAAACACGCAAGCAAAAGGCAGATGGAGGTTTTCAGACCGCCAATTTTCAAGGATAAAACCGAGAGAGTTCACATTGATGATGGAAACAGGGAGCAAAGACATATATATATACATATATACAAGGATTACGATCGCTTCACTTTGCAACATTGATTCTTTCAAAAGATAAACCAAGAGAAATTGCCATCTCACAAAAACTAAAAAAAAAAAAAACAAAAAAAAAAAAAGAAATATATATAAATAAAGAAAAAAATGATGATACCAGAGAGTTTATTTTGATGACCGAATGTTCTCGTCCTCTACTGTCATATTCATACACATATATGTATTCGTTTATATACATCTAATTCGCTTTGTATATATTATGAAGACTATATAATATTTACGTACGAATGACATTCACAGAATCCTCGACGTATTATTTTACAAATATTTACCAATTCGATCGCTACTTCCACACTGCGACGTAGATTATTATATCCAAACTACGCTAAAAACTCACAAGAATGCATACATGCATATTATATATATATAAAGCATGTATATACCTATAGGTAATATCTATATATTTTTATATTTATACTATACAGTATATATTTTTATTTTTATTTTTTCATCCTCCAACTCCACTTGTGGCGATGATAATCTCAAGGCCCACATCAACAACGATTGCAATTTCTTGAGAACTCTATACTCTGATGATGCGAATCCTCTCTATGTAAATTGATTCGTCATCGCAGCGTATCAAACACTCCAGTATATATTTTTTTTTTTTTTTTCTAGCACTGCGATGACATTCATAAAATTATTCCAAAATTAGTCGACCGTGTGCCGGATGTCGTCTGTGAATATACATGTTGTATTCAAAGGCCCCTTGCATCCTTAAAACTACATCAGTGACTCATATTATCATCATTATATACTTTTTCGTTCAATTATTTTTTTCCTTTTATATATCTGTCAACATATGATTATTTAAAATATTTTATCGTCTTTTTATCATCTTGAATTTCTTTTAATTTACTTTTTAAATGACCCATCGTCGAATTAACGATACATGAAAAAGATATTGCAATAATTTTTGTAACACATATGTTTGTCTCAAGATTTATTGCTGCGATTTCGTGTGTGATTTGCATTTCCGGGCACGAGCGAACGATGCTCGTTGGTGCGTGAAAGACGCTTTGCTATGTGCCATATAACCATATAATATGAGAATTGGAATTTTTTTTCGTGTGCAAATAAAATGGATAAAACGAAATATAAAAATTGATGTATAATGTGCGTCACGTATTTTACGTATAATGAAAAATGGAAAAAAACTATGCAAATACTACTCAATAAATATATTAAAAAAAATAAATAAATAAATAAATAAAGTTTAATCATGTTGACTCTAACGAGAAAAATGCCTTTCAGATAGAATATAATATCAATACAAATTAGTAACTATATTAAGACTATATAAAAGAAGTATAATTTCTCTATCCGTCACTTTAATTGATTGATTGACTGATTGATGACTCAATAAAAATGAGGCAAAAAAAAAAATATTATAATTCCATTTAAATCATCGCCAATTGCTATATACATAGATGAAGTAATAAAAAAAATTTTTTTTACCTATCTCACCATTTTTTTTAGGGTTATATTCTTCCACTATATGAATTTAGAGAGTTTTATGAATTTACTTGAGACTTAAAAAAAAAATTTTATACATGTATAGAATTGCGTATACCTGATATATATATATATATATACAGCACTATATATAGATAGAGTGACCGTCATACAATTTTGTACTATTCGTAGATACATATTTTATATTTATGACACCACTGGGATTCCTTTGTGCGTTGTATATTTTACCTGCGCAGCGGATGATCGCAGGTAGTCGTAGTAACACAGTTGCGTATACACACTCATCGTACATATAACTACATACATATATATGCCAGTTATATTCCGCAAGGATTGCATATATTGTACACTTAAAACGCGCACGTATATAGTGCGTACATACATACATACATATATACAGAGACGATTGATCGTAAAAGGCAGGTGCTGAGAGCAACAGCTGCGGGGATATTCGTGATCTTCCTTTCTTCATGAACGAAAAGGTTTTTACCCACCCATACTTTACACTCTTCTCTCTTAACATTTCGTCTTCGTGACCTCTTATTACTCTTTGTTTTGTGGCTCGAGCCCGCGCACGCCCGTCATCTTATGTGCATCAAGGATACCCACATGTATACAAACAAAATGATTATTGCAACGCGCCGAAATCCAATTTGTGTTTGTGTATTTTTTTTTTATCTATCAGAATAAATATTCATGTGCGATTATTTTTTTGATATTGCAAATAGTACACTGAGAAAAAAAATTCTTATATCTAATAATTTGGTTTATATTTGGTACAAATAAATGAGGAGTTGTAACAGAAAAATTTTTTTTTAATGCAACGTTATACATACAAAATAACTTAGATCTAAATAAACTAAATTATTAGATTCAAAGAATTTTTTTTTCTCAGTATATAAATCAAATTTAAATCTGTTTATAGGAAACAAAAAAAAAAAAAAAGATCCCATCGTCAAATGTAAAGAAAAAATGTTTGTATATATTATGCATTAAAGTTTGAGAGTATATACAAAAATTTTTTCATGGTTTTTTTTTTTTTTTTTGAACGATTATTTGAACAAAGAATTTTTGGATTTGAAGTATATTTATACGAGACAAATTGCAAGAATGCGTATATATTGTTCATTGAGGATTTGCCATCAAGTTTGAGATAATAAAAAGAAAAAAAAAAAAAATATAACAAATAACGGCTTCTGTGTTACTCAATGCTCGGTACTGTAATATTTACCAGTAAAATCAGAGTTGTATATACAAACCACGATTCTTGATGCGCTTCTTTGTTCCCGTTTAAATCGATTTTTTTTTTTTTTTTTCATTCTTTTCTTCACTCTTGTCCTTGCGCGCTCATTCTCTTCGGCTTCCTCTTCGTGTGCTTATACCCCTCGTACACGAATGCCGTTGTCGATTTTATTCATTTATTTATTTCATTTTTTTCTTCTCTCACAGGTACTTTTTTTTTTTCCTCGTCCTCGCGTGACGATAAACGGGACCGCAAAATCTCCAGGGCAACAGTTGGTGGACACGTAAAATATTCTTGGAACTGCATATATATTCCCTTATTTCACTCTGACATATACATACATTTTTATTCATACCTCGGTTAACGAATGTTTTGATAAGAAGACAGACAGTCAATTGTAATATCATTAAAAAATAAACTGCAGGTATATATTTATTATTTTTACAACGAACTTACAAGAATATATATTCATCATGTAAGCTTTAATACCAAAATGCATTTGACATGCTCCATATATTTTTTAAACTCATATATACATACATATATATATTTTTTTTTCATTCGTATATATACACACACAGAGGAAGAAACTAGATCGCCTCAAAAATGTCACCAATTTCACGGGAACAATGCCCAAACGAACCCCACAATCAATCATAAGCCCATTGTGCTATGTATGCACGTCTGCAAAGAAATTGAACGAGGATAAACTCATATGTAAGAGAGTTTCTATTTTCTTCTATATCGGTGAGCTTTCCTGCGATATACACTATATACTATAAGGATCATTGTAATTTATATATGTATCATAACTGTCGCAATGTCTCACTACTTGTATATAACGTTTCGTTTTTGAATTGATATTGATTCCTTCATTGCTTTATCCTCAGTATTGAACATCAAACACTCGTTTATGTTGTAACGTGTGTTGTCTTCACGCCCTCCCTTCATTTATATTTTTTCCCTCTCTTCTTATGTATATCTATAGGTATGTATAGTATATAAATATATATAAATATGTGCTTTGTGCAATTCACACGCGACGTTCCAACGGACAAAATATTACAGTCATATCAAAAAACTAATTACGATGTTCAATAAAAAGAAGAAACAAAAATCTAGAAAGGTGAGAAAGAGCAATAAAAAAAATTTAGAATTTACATTACGACACAATCACACGCCTATATATATATACATGTAGTTTGGTACAGGGGAAAAAAAATGCGACGTCATTATAAGTCAATCATTATTCTCAATTGTTATATGTTGTCTGCATTTGTCAGTACATTGCAGATTTTGAATACAAATATCTTTTGATGATGCCGACGAAAGTGAAGGGATATAGATTCGAGAGCTATAATATATCCAATATATATTTGGTGAAGAATAAAAAAAGGAACACTCAGGGACACACAGACCCAATCAGTTAATGAAAAAAAAAAAAAAAATAAATAAAAAAATCCAACCTGATACTTTAAACAAAAGAAGATTTAAAATGTCATGGTTTCAATTTTTGTTTTATTTTCTTTTTTGAAGATAAATAAATCATATAAGCATTCAATACATATGGGATAAAATTATAGCATAATCTTATGGCATTCTTGAGACTTATCGTGTGACAAAAAAAAAATAATCAATTCAAAGTGATATTGCTGTAAAATCTGAAATAGTTTTATAGATTGGTTATCGGGCACACATAATCTTCATCAACGCATATAAGATATAGAAATATATATAACGCCTCGTTTGAAATATTAATTGGACGGGTTTTAGGAAAGAAATAGCCTTCATTTAAATGAATTCACTCGTTACCGATGTCTTCTACAGATACTCAGCGGTTAAAGCAAAAGTGCATATAGCTGTTGTGAAAACGAGTTGGGCCGCAAACTTAATCTGGTTTTATGCCAAAACAACCAAGTATTAAAACACTTGAGAACGCACTAAGACATCCTGTGGTTAGTATTTAAGTCACTCTCGTGATCGTCCTCATTGCACTCTTTATATTCATAATAAGTCTCTAATTTATTTTCAAATATTTAATTACAAATAATACTTGAGAGTTTGAAAAATATTTTAGTCGTCTCAGATATTTATTATTATTATTATTATTATTTTGATAAATTAATAGATACTCTAACTGAAAGATATCTTAGAAAATTCGTAGAAAGAAATCTAGCATTTTTTTTTTTTCTTATCATTATAAATGGGCTATTAAATTATAATGATTGATGGGAACAAACATTGAGCAAGCTTTTTTGTATCAGAGAAAAAAATTTGTTACTTGATAAAATTAATACTTCAAGCATAGTGTTGCCTCCTGGTATTTACCGTTCAAATTAACAGTCCAAAGCTTCATACAGTCGTATCGATATCAAAAGAGCTTGGAAAATAAAAAAAATAAAGAAATAAATATGAATTGAACTTGAAAATTATTAGATTTTATATCAATTATTTCATCATAGATTTCATGAATTATTTTATCAATAGAAGAATTTTATTTTAAATATATAATATAAATAATGACTTTAATAATATTGTATCGACCGAGGGTAAGAGTACTAAACGTTGGCATTGTGTATTATTACAATGTATAGAGCCTACAAAAATCATCAGCGGATATAGTAAAATTCCATCTAATTTATTGTGAATATTAAAAACAAAACAATTATAACTGATGTCGCATTTAAAAATTTTGATTCGCAACTAATTCACAGTATAGTAATTTATAAATGAGTATTAATAGTGATTAAATATAATTTCACAAATTTAATTACTGAGTATTGGACAAACTAACACTGCGATATCGTATCAGAATATATATTTTCCCGTGTATAATTCAACGTCAATTCAAACATTGAATCAACAATGCAAAATTCTCACTACATCACAATGCATTTTACTTGATATGTAAAACAATCGTTGACCGTGAATGAAATTCATACACACACTAAAGTAATAATTATTTCACGTAAATCAAAATACAATAATTAAATAAATCCAAGGATTATTAAAAGAACAATCAAATAAATTTTTAACCTTCAATTAAAATATATAAATTCATAAATAAACACAATAAATCATCATTTAATCGGACAAATAATTATAATTATATTACTTTATAAAAATTAAAAATTATTATAGTCATCAGACTATAATTAAAAAAATTTAATTGATTTTTTTCTTTCAAAGTCACAAGTGTATAATACAAACATTAAATACTAACGATACATATATATATCCTTGCATTGACATTGTTTATATATCTATTTAATTGAATGTCAAATGATAAAAGTTCTCAACAATAAAACCAGTTTATTATGGCAACAATCGACAAAATGTTATCGATCTTATAGACAAAGGTAAAAAAATAAAAATAAATGAACTAGATGAATCAGAGTCGAGTTATATGCTCTATATCTTCCGAATGGCAAAAGTCTGCTCTCTTTCCCTTACTTGCGCTATGTGGTGGGGTTTTACGCGTTGTATGTTCAAAGGAAATCAGAGTGGGGTATCAGCTGACTGACAGAAGGGGAATAGCCGCGCGGTAGTCAACACCAGTATTGTTGTGTTTTACATGGCGCGAATTTTTTGTTTAATTTCATAAAAAGACACAAAAAAAATATTGCATAATTTTTAATCAATAAAAATTTTTGTGAGGATTATTAAAAAATTATATATTATTGCTCTACATCGATGTCAATAATTCAAATTTAATTTTATGTGATACGTATGTGGCTCTTAATTAAGTGAGTGGCTGTGGATTTTTTTTTTCTTCTTTGTTTTAACTCTTAACATAATTCAACGTGTAATAGAACCAGAAATATTGACGGATTTTGTCTGGTAAATTAATATCAGTAAGTACATGTATATATTTACATTATTGCTTCGTGTGGCATTCTGATAACGTTATCGCATTGCGATTATAAATTCAACCGTTTTAGTTTAGTTTTATTTATTTTATTATTTATCTTATAGCATCCGTTTTACGTTTATAATTATCTAGAATATATTTTAAAATTAAATAAGTATATGTGCAATAGTGAGAGAGGTCATGCTTGTTTATGCCACAAACACTGCACAACAAAATTTCATAGTAAACCATTGTTATATACATTGTATTATTTTAAATGTACATAGAGCCAAGTATGATGTAGTTAAATGTACACTCACACGAGTATTATCTTAATTCCACTCTCACTTTTAGTGTTCTCATTAATTTATTGACGAGTCATGTTGTGAGGAATATTTAACGGTGGAAAAAGGTAAATAAATTTCTCATCATCATCATCAATGTGCCTAGCATATAACTTGGGCTATTTATTAATAGTGAAAGCATCAATGACTATACCAATTACCATTATCCATCCCACACTATCTGGATTAACCATAAATATCAATTAATGTATAACTATATGGTGATGTCGTTGAGTAATTTAATTATTTTTAATTTTTTTTTGTTGATAAAAACATTATCCAAGCATAATAATTACGTCATACAGAGAGAGCGAAAGTTGAGAAATGAAAATAATAAATTCTGAGGAAATATTTTCGAATATCAAACGGATGTAGACGAGTATATATATATTATGGTTTACCATTTGTAAACTTTACGGTTAGCCAATGGTAGATATATATATTTTTTTATCATAAAGCAAAAGGAAACCGCATAATTTACAACGTAGTATTCGTTAAAATAATTATTTACTAAAAGAAAAATAAATTATATTTATTTTTATACAAGTTTAATTTTGTTCGAAACATTCTGGATAATATTAAGTACGATCAGTATATAAGCATTTGTTGGTTTTATACTTAATTTGGTTATAATTATCTATATGCATTATTTGCAATCAGAGCGAGGCCCTATATCTCCCGGACAATTAACAACTGGGTCATAAACTCATCCACAGAAATTGGAAATGATAGAAGTGAAAACCTTCGTTGTCTCTTATATAGTTTAACTCGATCTAAAAAAATGACCTTATGTATATGTATATTTGCTACAGTTTGCTCTATCTCTATTTCTCTTGAATAATAACAATCCTGTGCGTTTGACTAAAAGACATCGATCGTTGGTGCGGTCACGTAAAGCGTGCAATAATACCATCGTGGTGAAACGTGGAATTTAGATGAGTATATTGATTTTATATACTCAGCTATCACACAATCTCAACAAAATACCTACAGAAAGTTTATCCATTATTCATTCGTTTTATCCGTGAAACAAAAATTATTTTTAGAACATCTGCATTATCGTTATATGGATCTACTAGAGAATATAAAAAAAATTATTCGCATAAAAATGTAATGAAAAAAATTAATCAACGGAGAGCGAGTCACTCCAAAAATACGCAAATCTTTGAGGAGGTCTTGTATATATATTACCCCATGGATTTACATTTGTTCAGAGCCCATTATACTTTATATTCTTTACATTGATCATATCATTCTTTTGACATGAAATTTTATCCCAGCAGAATTTCAGAGATTACAACCACAAACCGTATCGTTATATTTTTTCGTGGTTCGTTTCATGATATGCACTGAGGAATATATGTCTCATTGCACGTATCATATATACACATTATATATATTTAATATATACAAATGCCATCGTTATAACCCTTTATATATATAAGTTTGAATAAATATTTTGGCTGAGAAATTAATTGACACAAAAAATAAAATAAACGAAATTATTTTAACGGAAATATATTCACTATGTATATATTTATATTATTTTGCTATGTATATAATATATTATCAGCTATATACCATACACATAAAGCTGTCGATCCGGCATTTCCGGTCTTGTATAAAGCGTTATATGCTTCCGCTAGTCACATAGTCGCACCCGTCAACGACAATAAAATTTTTAATCCTCACTTCCGCAACAGTGAGCTAAAACATTGATAGCATATTATATTTTGTAATACTTTTATAAGATTTTTTTGTTTTATAGATTTATACACTATTGTTGTAAGATTTATTGCGGGAAAATTAAAAGAAAATAAAATAATTAAATTCATGGGAAAATAAATAGATAAAAGGGTCGAAAATACAGGTCTAGGTCACAGAGAATTTATTACTTTGTCATAAGATAAACAATTTTTTTTTTCATCGATTTCCCATTTTTTTTTTTTTTTTTATATATTTAAAATGAAAGAATATAATTAACCTCATGCGGTCGCACATTAACGCACACAGACGTTGCGTATACATGCAGTACATAATAAAATAGTGTGATGTGAAGAGAGAGAAAAAGATTGTAGGGCGTTTTGCTTGGATGTTTCCTACGTTCGTCCGGGATATGACGATATCCCCCCTGCTTGGACACACTGACGTATCGTGTATATAGTTAATACAACAGCACATTCAACACAACGCTCTTATTTCACTTTAAATATATATCTATATAACTATCTGTTTGTTCTTCATTGAAACCTCCTGCAGAAGAAATTCAACTCAATATATATATTTTATTCTTTATTTCAATTGGTCTTGTAAGCGCATCACACCAATGAATTTATTATAATTATTTTTCTTTATAAATAAATAATGCTTTCCTCTTTATGAATCAAAAATTAAATAAAACAAAAAAATAATAATACTGTGTGAATATTATGATATTTAATCGTGTCATTTACTGCGCAATTTATACCTATAAAAGATTCTATAAACGAATTTGGTATAAGTGAACGAGGACTACATTGAATTATACTGGCTTCAGTACAGTCTGAGAAGAATAAAAAAAAAACATATTCCATATTTAGAGCGTCTATAAAAGTGTCAGAATGCACGTCATGTAGTCGCCATAGACAAGAGAGTTTACTACGTGTATATATTTTACAATCGGTGATATATTTTATTCCTGCGTATGGTTGTTTTTATTTCGTCTAGATATATAGTAAATTGATGCCTGCACACAAACTCTGTGCTCTAAATTAATTATTATTATACCGTGTACATGTGTGCACGCACATGTTATCATAATTTTTAGTGTTATCTTTAATGTAAAATATCAAATAATAATACATGGACAAATGATCTCCTTTGTTTATTAAATGAAAGTGTCGAAATAAAGGCCAACTGGCATATCATAATTGATTTGTTATAATTTAAAGTACAAAACGACTTTAATAGGCGTCGATTATTATCGCCCACCATTTCCGACGATTATTCAATTTCTCCTTTTAGTATAACAGTATATGTATACTGCTTATATTATTGAGGTGTAAAAATTCAATAGTATATTTTAATAAAGCAAGTTTTGTATTTTTTTATTATTGAGTAATGAAAAATACTCTTTAATATTGTATTGGAAATATTATCTGCACTGATAATATATTTAAAGTGTGGACAATCTATATTTAACTGGATGAATATATACATCGTATTATAATTTAGTACTTTGACACGAACGAGTGATTGTATTATGATTAAGTTAGCGAGCCGTAAAGTAATTTTTTTTTTCTTCGTTAATGTAAAAATGCACCGTTATAACGACAGATTTAATTTTTCTTTTATTGATTATTGGCGGATCCTGGGCATTCACGCAAATACTTAACGTCACGATTTATTATTTACGGTTGGATACACCACGTGACATATAGTTTACCAATAATATTTCTTTCCACAATTTTCAATTCATTTAAAACACGGTATATATATTTTCGTAATTTTACGATCATGGATTGAATTGTAAAATAAAACGCTCCATTAATGAATGATCGATGTTATTACATTTTCTGACATTTGTTGGATGCAATAATTTACAAAGCTGCTATTAAAAAAAAAAAAACACACACTATACACACAATAAAAATGAAACAATAGTCTCCAACATTAATATAACTCTCGAGACTCATTGTGTTTATTTTGCATCATGATAAATACGACGTGCATTCGCAAGCGGATTCAACTCATGATGATTACACGCGCATATATTCTCCCCTTATTTTGGAAGACAATATAAACTCTAGTATATTTGTACGCTGAGTCAGTCGCATCATGCCACTGACATTATGAGATTTAGAAACGGTTTTACCTCAGTGTGCAGCACATCATTATACTCAATCTAATATATATCGTAATAGACATTTTTGTTGTTTCATTGTCCGTTGATCTCATCACATAATGTCCATAAATAAAATGATGATTGTTTTAACCCAGACAAATAAATCAGTGGACGATACAAATTTAGAACCGACTTAAATTCCACACAAGAATATATGTTATATAGGAAGAAATGTATTTAGAAATTTGAAATATTTTACATGGTCGGTTGAAATGCGCGCGCTTTTATCCAACAACAAGAACTCTGTATAAGTATTATCCGACCACCGTAAAATTAATTCGACATCTGCGCGTGGCAACTGAGAGAAGCTCGTGTGGCCCCATTGATTTTTCAACCATC
The DNA here is from genome assembly GCA_918226075.1 of Microctonus brassicae. Classification (NCBI taxonomy): domain Eukaryota; kingdom Metazoa; phylum Arthropoda; class Insecta; order Hymenoptera; family Braconidae; genus Microctonus; species Microctonus brassicae. Next base: position 3,510,461 of record OW445491.1, on the reverse strand, counting down.
AACATTTCTAGCGTCGCTGCTCATTGACCAAATAAGGGAATCGCGCACTGACATCGTCATGATCAAAGCAACCCCTTTGCATATCGCAATTTTCGTAATTATGGCTGCGTTTACCTGCTACGAAAGTCGTTGTTCCACTTGTTGACTCATTTATTTTTTTTTTATTTATTCAATATTGTTTGTTGAATATTTTTTTTCTTTATTTTACTATGTGACACTTCCGATAAGTAATGGGCATTTGCCTGAATCATACAAAGGTGAAAAATTAGTATTTATAATATAATTCAAACGAATTAATATATTGTTTGTGGTGTGTTATTGTTGATGATGAGAAATGTCGCATTTATTGTATAAATAAATTCCAGTTTTACATATTATTGTGGGCGTGCATAAGTGAATAATAATAAAAGTATCCTTCATATCAAGACTCTTCAATTATTTATATAAATATTATTTCATCAGATTTCATTAAAAAAAAAAAAAAAAATTATACAGAGCATGAGACATTAAATATATTAATGTTCATCATAAATATAATCTCGCATTTAATTAATGAATATCATTAATTTCTACTCTCACAAAAGAATACACCGTGAAATAATATTAAGGGTCGTGTGATAATAACTTGAAAAATAGGTCAATATCATGCGATGACACAGACAATGAAACCATCAACATGATCCCAAGTTTATTCATATTTTATTTATCTTTTTCTTCTTTTTCATTATTTCATTCATTAATATTCATTTCATCAGTCTGTATATATATATATATATATATATACATGTAATTAATGCAATTTATTTAATAAACTTAAGGAATAATATAATTGGTAATTCCTGCAAATAAGTCGTGTCAGACATTTCCATGGAATTTATTAGTTCAGAGTTTCTGCCGAGCAATGTATGTGCGTGCGTGTATATGTTGTTTAAGGGGAAGGGTCTGGGATTTAACGCAAAAATTCTTCACTCACGTTGTACACATGCTCATAAATATATATATATATATGAATGTATAGACTGAGAGGTTCGAGTTAATCGTTTGTGTATTCGTTCCATCCGTTCTCAACTTGAATGCCCCGCTCTCAAACCAAATAGAATGACTGTATACCTTTAGCTCACGTGTGTGGTACAGCGTTCATGTTACTGGTCTTCGCTCAGAAACGTCAAACCAACCGCGTATCAAATGCACATAATTTATTATAATTCATACACGCACGAATGTTTTGTACGAAGTATACATATAATTAAAATGTATACATTTTTTTAATTATTTCTTTTATTATTATATAAAGATAATTATTTTAATTTGTCTTTCAGATGTGTTCCTAGACTGGTGTTATATTATTTAAAATATTCTGGTGGAACAAAAGAATTTACGGAATTCTCGGAATGGGAAAACTCTTAAGTCTTTTGGCTCGAGACGAGTCGACTTGTTGTACACCGCAAAAGTACGATGTCTTCCTGGACTTTGAAAGTAAGTTTTCATGCTATATTGTATTTTAAAAAAATAATTTTTTTTTTTCAAGTGAAATATATATTTTATATTAAATATGTTTTGTAATTTTTAGATGCTCAACCTTCTGATATTGAGAGAGAAACATTTGAGGCTGTGCAACGTGTTTTAAAAAATTCTGAATCAATTTTAGAGGAAATTCAGTGTTATAAAGGCGCTGGTAAAGAAATTCGTGAAGCAATTTCTGCGCCAACAGAAGAATGCCAACGTAAGGCGTACCTGACTGTCGCACCTCTCGTTGCGAAACTCAAGAGATTCTATGAATTTTCATTGGAACTTGGTGAGCTAATGATAAATTTAAAAAGAAAAAAAAAAACAAAACATCACTATATTATAATCATTTAATAATATATAATTAACATTATGCAATTCTAGAACGTGTTGTACCCCAAATTCTGGGAGAATTATGCTCGGGGAATCTTTCGCCTACGCAACACCTTGAAACACAACAAGCTCTTGTCAAACAATTAGCTGAAATCCTTGAATTTGTATTAAAATTTGACGAGCATAAAATGAAAACACCAGCTATACAAAATGACTTTAGTTATTATCGTAGAACATTGACAAGAGCATCATTGGCACGTCAAGATAATCCGGAGAATGACCTGATAGTCGGTAACGAACTTGCCAATCGTATGTCCTTATTTTATGCCCACGCCACACCCATGCTACGTGTTCTGAGTCACGCTACCATAACATTTTTGATGGAGGTAAAATTTTTATACCTATCATCTTTTCTTATAGCATATGAATTATGATAATAAGCTCGTACGTATATTAATATTCAATAATATTTTAGAGAGAAGATATACCTCGAGAAAATATTACTGAAACGTTAGGTACAATGGCTAAAGTCTGCTTGAGAATGCTAGAAAATCCGTAAGTTTATTTAAATTAATAATTTATTCAAATAATATTCATTTAATGCTTAATAAAAATTTTTTATTTTCCAGAAATTTGTTAGCTCAATTTCAACGTGAAGAAACACAATTATTTGTTTTGAGAGTTATGGTTGGTTTGGTAATTCTTTATGATCACGTTCATCCACAGGGTGCCTTTGTCAAAGGCTCAAATGTAGACGTATGTATTTAATTTAATTTTATTTTTTTACAACATTAAAATTGTCCATTGGAATAAATTTATGATTGTATATCGTTTTTATTAGGTGAAAGGATGCGTCAAATTATTGAGGGATCAGCCACCCTGCAAAGGCGAGGGTTTATTAAATGCATTACGATATACAACAAAGCATTTGAATGAAGAAAATACACCGAAAAATATTAAAAATCTTTTGGCGGCATGATTACCAAAGCAGCGAGGTTGTTGTATTCGAAGTTAAAGTAAAATCGGTTGTTCTTAATATTTATGCTGGTGTTTATTGACCAAATAATATCACAAATAAATCTGAGAATGAAAAAAAAAGCACACCACATGATAAAAATACCGATAACTAAAATATAAGTGTTTTTAAATGATTGAATTAATTATAAAAAATTAAGATAAAACTCATTGAGTGATGGGAAAATTCGTAAAATATATGTATAATTATAAATTCCACAATTATCGTGATTATTATATAATTAAGTATTATTAATAATTTTATTATAATAATTAAATTCTCATAATTATGTATTTGTTATCGACATTATTATTTTATTACAACAAATCATACAAACACTTTGTCAATATCACACTCTGTCATTTCAATATAATTATAAATTAAACATCAACAAGAAAGCTTTTTTCATTCTCAAAAAGAATATTTGTAAACTGTCTTTAGTTAAATTTTAATAATTAAAATTTATTACGTGACAGAATGCAAGAAGAAAAAAAAAATATTTAAACTATGTTGTGAATTGAGCAGAGTTTTAGAGGTTGTTTTCCTTTTAAAAAATATCTGTTATTAATTTAGTAAGAAATTATAATTAAGGAAAATAAATTGATATAAGTGACTTGTAAAACAATCATCGGATAATCAATTGCATTAAATTACTGCCAGTAATATTTGCACGCCGTTGAGATAAATATTCATTTTCACAATAAAGTAAAAGTATGAAGTGAATTAAAGTGTAAAAAAAAAATTATAGAAAGTATAAATATTAACAGGACAACGATTGATAAGTATATATGTGATTGCTCATAATTATTTGGGCCTCGAAATAAATCAATTATTAATTGTACACAAATCCAAATCAATTTTGAAAAGTATTATTGATGAAAACCAAAGATATATGTATATTGTACATTGCAATAAAAAGAAAAAATCGAGGAACATATGAATATTACTGATGTTAGTGTTAGAATTATCACAGATAATATTAGTATGATATTGTTATCAGTACAATTACATAGAGTATATCCTTATAATTGCACATGGGATTGGTTTCAGTGACTTGAAAAATTTCTAGTCCTCAATTAAATGCAAGAATTTTAGATGATTTAAAAAAATAGTTCATGCAAAAGTTTAAAAATTATAAATTCTTTCGTAAATTAATCACTTTTATGTTATTTATAATCTTGATCGTACTATATATTATAATTATTGAATTAAACACAACACCAAATTGACGCACAATATAATTTTGCATATTCACTAATTTTATTTTCGTTTATAAATCAATTTTTTTCCCAATAATATTCCAACGATAAACTGAATAATAAAAACAAATTTCGCCAAAAAAAAAAAACTAGTTTCCATTTTTTTCTTTACTTTTAATCAAATGAATTATTACATTCATAAAATATTGTCGCATAATTTATTGAGGAGGTCAGGGGTAGCACGTAAATGCATTTTAAAAAAAAAAAAAAAGAAGAAAAAAAAAGATTATACTGAATTGAGTGAACGTGAACGCCTCGTGAAGGTGACAACGTTAGTCAATTTATCATGGATTCAGTTGGTCAAGGATGCAATACAACTATACAGGCCTATTGTTTACATTAAATTATAAATTTAGAGAATGATGCAATGGATGGCTACATGTAATGAATCGAAAACTGATGGAATACACACTGAAAATGGAAGTAAAACCCTACAAATGGTAAGTCATAAATAACTTAACTTCAATTGTGAGCATTGTCAGAAGAATAGAAATAACTAAAAGATGAAAATAAAATAAGAAATCGTGTCTTTTCTAACGTGAAATTAAAAATATATACATAGGTAAATAAGAATTATATGATCAAGATATAATATTCGTTGTTGAATAGAGTTAGTTTCATGTGTAACTATTAATAAACATACATATGTACATGTGTATTGTAGCATCAATTGTAATTGCACATGTGGGAAAGCTATATACAGTAGACTATTATATATTATATAGTAAGTATTATATTACTCTCTACATTAATGACTCTGGCGTAATCATATATATATGTATAAGATATATACCCGCACGCAAATGTTAATGCGAACAATAATTTTTGATGGCTTTTCATAATTTCTATTCATTTAATCTAACTATGGCCATCTATAAAAAAAAAAAAAACATACGTAACTTAATCATTAGTTTTATCATGATGTGTCACTGAATAATATCTCCATAAATATAAAGATGTAATTTCCGGTAGGTTAGTCAAGCCACAAAGTGAAGTGAAAACTCTTGTCTCATGTTAATTTACATCATGTAAAATTTCCTGTGTTTCTGGAAAAATATTAAGAGCCTCTTGTCCTACATATATATATATAATATTCATAATTATGTGAATTGTTCACTAAACACTTTCTTCTTTCATAAAAAAAAAAAAAAAAATTTACATAATTTTCTCAAAGGAATAAATATTTTTCAATCAACATTTTTTATATACACATTCTAATGAATTTTTGGTACGACAATACTTGGAAATGAAATGATTATGTATTTCGTCATAATGTTACTGCTATTTCCAATAACTTTCATCTTTCACGGATGTAGCTGAGAAATTTTATCAAGAGATATATACACACACACACGTATGTGTGTTTGCCGAACAGCGAGTCAAGAGTATACGGTCCAACAGTCACGTACATGTAGATGTACTTATATATTATAAATACGTGATGATTCTTCTGATGTATTTCGCATATATATATACACGCACATACATAATACTTATACATCATGATGATGTGTATACCTATACATAAGAGTCCAGTCGAGTTCCGAGTGTATTATGTGGTTGTGGTCTGCAAACGGGCTCAGTCAAGTCTGCGGACACACAGTGTGCCGCTAACAAACGGGACTTTCAGTTTCTTTTGGATAACCGCGAGTGTAAGACCGAACGCGCGACGACGCGCGATCGTACGCGCGTGAAAGTTTTGCCTCAAAGAAGCAGTTAACCGTCTCTTAAGATAGGTACTTACATGGAGCCGGCGCGGCGCATTAGTTGAAAATGTCTTTTGCGAAATTATCCCCGAGATTTTTTTTTTACTATTTTTCTTTTTCCACTTTAATTATAATACAATATAATATTTTTATTTCAATCCGGAAGTGATGAATAAAATAATCTGAATATTTATATCGTTTATATAGTCACGTATTTATAAATTTATTTATTTTATATTTTATTCATATATTTTTATAGTCAATTATTGTGTTGCAGTTGAATTGTGAATATCAGAAATACTCGTGAGCGTTTAGATGTTCCGGAATATATGAGATAGGCAAGTTTATATGTAGAAATTATTCACGATGATGATACGAAAGTATATATATATGTATTTAAAAGCGTGTGTGCTGATGAATCTTCACCGATTCACGACCTAACCGGAGTGATCGAACGACCTCGACCCAAGCCAACCGAGATACCTTGTTCCAAGCTTATATTTTTTTTTCTCTCTCTCTTCCCTCTTCCCCACACTTCCACTGTTACTATCGCTTCCTCCCCGCCGCCGCTGATACTTTCCTCGATTGCACGTTTGTATTTTTTTTTTCTCTTGCATATATATCCCTCGATTAAAAAAGTGCATGGCGCCAAGAGCCACACGCTGCGTCTTCTCTTTTAAGACAAGGACGTCCCTGACTCTCGCGACCATGTCACACACAGTGTTCAAGTGAAAGTTTGTAAATCAAATAAATATTTTTCCGACGCCCGCGGGGCGTTCAAATCATTTGCTTAAAAGAATATAAACAAAATATAAACGAATAATAATAAATATAAAAGAAATAATAAATTATACCTATAAGATAATATTCAATTATTTTATCGTGATATAACTGTTTTTTTTTTCTCTCCCGATTTTTATTTAAATTCATTACAGAGTTTCTTTGTTATAAGCTGATGAATATGAATATTATATTCAAAGTATTTTTTATTTACGCGTTGACCCACCTATATTATGAATTGTATGCATAAAAAATTGAAAGGATTGATAAAATTGAATTGAATTGTGAAGAGATTCATATATAGACAATATACTTGAATAACAGTTGAAAGAATGACGATAATTCGTATATATATATATATGTATACATATATCTATCTATATACATGTACACTTGCGCTTTCAACACAAGTGAAAGTCTTGATATTTTCACGCCTTACACTTTACCCGGGCGATGCCGATATATCTTCGGAGATACCTCACACGGTCGACCTTGCGGGGCGCCGATGGGCCTCATTGATTTTACTCTGAGAGTTATTTTTATATATACACACACACACACACAAGAATATATGCGTAATCGAATGATCACATACCAATCCGAATAAGAAAAAAATAAAACATTAAAAAACAATAAAATAAAAAAAATGAGGAATAAATAAAATATAAAAAAAATAACAAAATTCCAATCTTGACATTCGTCCAATTCACGCAAAGAGTATAATTAAAATAATGTCTTGTCGATTTATCTAAAATATATATATATATATGCGGGTGTTTGTCTTTATGTTTAACAACTCAAGTGAAAGTTAAACTCAGATACCTAATACCCAATACAAAGTCCACAGAATATATGTATACATATACATATACACATCACCTAATTCCACAACTAACAAGTATAAATAAAATATTGCCAAGCAATAGAACACTCTATTATATACCACCTCATTCAAATCACTTTATATAGTTACATATTAAAATTACTGAATAATTTAATATTACAATTTTATAAATAATATTTAATAACTATAATATTACAAACACCTCTATATACTGATGCATATACCAATCCAGTTTGGCCAGCTGCTATACATTATTTGTAATGAATATATAAATTCACGCATATAATACTCGAGAGAGAGAAAGAGAGCATACATGTAATAACATGTTCATGTAATCCCAATGCAATCGACCTTGATCACGAACGCAAAATCGTCAGTAATACACTAGTGGTATATTACATAGCTTGATCAGCAAGTTTCGTCGCGTGGACTTGCACTTTCGCGAATATAACCAGGTGGACGCTTCAAGTAACAAGTTTTACGCCATGATTATAAATGCTACTCGGGTTACCGCGCCTCTGCCGCAAATGCCCTCGCACCCATCAGCATTCCCGTGTATTCGCCACAACACAATAATACGTAAACATGCATCGACGTCGCAAGGCTGTCGTGAAAGTGTGTGCATTGCCGCTGGCGCGATCCCACTGGAATCCGCTGGAATATTAACTTCACTCTTGATGCATACATATATACAAGTTTATCTTTATGTGTATGTATATATCATTGACGATGATGACGACGACGACAACGACGTTATCATGTCGTCGGTATTCGCGTCAGGGTAAAAATCAACTGGCAACAAACAGTTACCATATAATACCCAGTGTCTTTCAAAACACACCAGCTAAATTTCGTAATTGTCCACCACTGGCATATGGTCTCAATGATATCATGCAACAATAATTAATGTCGACTCGTTTTGCTTAATGTGGTATTATATATATATATATATAGATACACGCACAGTATATATGTATAAAGTCGGTCTGGTAGAATCATCATGTATTTTTTTATTTTTTTTTATTTCATCTAATTGCACACGTTGTGTGTGCATTTTATATTATACATATGTTTATGTTTAATAATGACAGCAATCGTGCAATAGTTCACGCGCATCTCACAATTGTATTGCCGCGCCAATATAGCATTAAATCCAATTAAATTCATTTACATTGAAACGATTTATCATAATTAATTTGTTAGCGGCAAAAGGTAGATCAGATAACTTTCGCCCGCGCATGCATCAATTATTATTTGAGATCTATTTCTTCTATGGATAAATATATAATAATGTACTATTATATACCTACAAAAGCGTGAATAATTTAACTAATCAATGCAAGAGCTTGGAAACAAAAGACGTGTTCAATTATTTCGCGTTAATTCTCACGCTAAGAAACAAATAATTATTTTACTATTGTTCTTTATTCTTATTTTTATAATTATTTTTTTTTTTTTTTTAGAGTTTCAGAGAAAATATGTCAATGATAATGATGGGTTGGCTGTGGTCGGCAATTTGCCGAAACAACTGAACTTCCCTCGTAAGTAGAAACAATGTCGGAGTGGCTGCTAGCACTCGACAAACCGCCATCGAATTCATGTGATATTGCAGTAGTATTGAAATATAAGAATCATAAGCGTGGCGCCGTACGAGGGTATGCCCCGCCGTGGCAAGACGCTTTCGAGCGCCGGCCAGATCGCGAACATCAGTGGAATCGGCTTGACACCGCCGCAACCACATCGCGACTGCCTTTATTATGATGTTGAGTGGTAAGCAAAAAAAAGAAAAAAAAAAACAATCTAAACAACATTGTTTTTAATCAAAGTTATTCGATATTAGTGATTTAGTGATTTCATCTCGCATATCATTAAACATATTAATATTATGGTTTTGCAATAAGTCACAAAATAAATACAAAAATAAAAATAAAGAATGAGAAATAAAAAAAAAAAAAACCTGCACTCATGGTCATGCCTATCTCAACAAGGTGAACCGCACACCAAAATCAAATTTTTGCATATATATTTATGTAAATAAAGCACTGAATTTAAATATAAAATACTTGTTGTTTGATAAATATTATTTGATGTGTATATATATGGATAAATAAATATATATATATTTGTTTTATCTATTTGTATTCAGGTTAGAACCAGAGGTGATTGACGCGGAAGTGTCCCGATTAGTGAATGGCAGCGTTGGTGCCCTTCGTAATCCAAAGAAATGGCGCAATTCAACGAGTTCCGGGTACTCGAGCCATTCGCCGCCACTCTCTGCTGGATCGTACTCGACGTGCTGTGCTTCAGTCCTCCGAAATTCCGTGGCAGGTACACTTGGCGTCGAAGGCACTCTCGGATTGACTGTTATTCACGAAGCTGAAGCAATACCAAGACCCATTTGGCCTTGCGCGTCCGTTGATTCACGAGAGCTACACTTTGTCGGTTGTGAGACAGTGGACTGTGAGGGTCTATCAGCCAGTTGCAGTTACGCTCGTGCTTACACCTACGCGAGTCGATGTCGCAATGCACACCGAGACTGTCAGCAACCATCTGGTACAACAGCACGGGACGTACTCCTCGAGCTCTCACGAACCCTCAATTCCGTCATTGACGGCGAAAGCGCAATGACGCCAGATGAGATTCTCCGTGATATCTCGCATACAGTTTCAAAGGGAATTGAGGCCAATGGTAAAACGTCAACTGGTGTTGCTGAGGAGCACGTATATCGTTTGTCTTCTTCATCATCAAGTGGCGCTGGACGAGATTCAGTGACTGTCAATCCAATTAATTTTAAATTATATGGTAAATCAGCGTATTCAAGTATATTATCGCCATCAACAAAATTATCGCGTCAGTGTACACGTGAGGGAAAAAGGCTTTTGCTTCAGTCGGTTGCAAAATCATCGGGAGAACATGGTAAACGTGATCAATGCGGGCCACAACCTCCTGTTCCCGCAGTTTTTCTCGTACCACGATGCAAAGCTATTTATCCACAAACATTACACAAATATGAAACTAAAAGTGTTAAAGCTAATAATAATTTGGGTGAAGGAAGACTGATGACGGATCAAAATAATTTTTCCAATATCAATTGTAAACGTACGATCCCAAGACTTGAGGGTGCTATTCCAAAATCATGTTACTCTGGTGATGAGCCTGTTTACTCAACGGTAAATATTTATCTTCATTTAATTATATTAATCTAATAATTATTTTTCATTCATTTATTTTCGAGCGTATTAATTTTATATAATGTTCCAGCAGTTAGATCCCAGTGACGAGAGTTTATCATATGGTGCAGTGGGTAAACCACCAAATAAACCTGTTTGGAATCAAGACATTGAAGCACCCAATAAAAGTTTGGATTTTACTTTAGATGGTTCACGTGCTGAAAGACTCAATCGTAAAATTGCCCGATCTAAACGAAGGCGTCAATGGTGTCGTATTATTACTGCAATATTCGGGCTAGTCTTTTTTGTTTTAAGTGTCGTTGTGGTTTCATTAACGGTCACACGAGGACGAAAAATATTTGGCAGTATGTAATACTAAATGAGTAGAAATTTTTTTTCGTCTCATTGGAAACGAAAGAAAAAAAAATTAAATATTGTGAATAATAATATGTTCACATATATAAAATATATATTTGCATAGATTTGTGTATGAAATAGTGTCACTTATTTGAGTGTAATATTTAAATATAGAACGACGTCATTAATTATGTGTGAATAATTATTCACACTTTATTATTATAAATATATATATATTTTTTTTTTCTTGCGGAAGACAGTTTTTATGACTGATGCTTCGGCAATACGTATTTCTCGGTACCTTATTATTATTAAATAAGACGTGCGAGGTTCATAAGCGATCCTTGCAAAGCAATATAATGGCTGTGACCATATCCTTTGCATTTCTGTATAATGTATATCACCAGCAATTTATCAAATATATCATAATTTTAAAAATGTGTAAATGTCGCGATTTATTTGATATTTAAAAGCCTATCCTTTTTATTCATAAGCGCATGCGCACACATTACATTGGCAGCTCGTGTACATTTATTATATTAACCTAGTGTATGTAACGATAAAGTGCTGAGACAACTATCACGACAAGCAGGTTCATATAATGTTTAACCTATAAAATTAATTCTTACATATAATACGCATTTGATAATATTTGATAGGTTATATAAAATTATTATTTTAGGTAAAATTTTTATTTCGAGTAAATCATGGTGTGTGTTCCTTGTGTTTTTATTCCGATATTACTACTTCTATGGAGATTCCTCATACAACCGTTGGTTATAAAACTATGGCAATTGAGAATGAAGAGAAAGGATGCAGTGGAGGAAGGCCCACCACAGTTAGTTAAAAAATGTGAAAATGGCGTTTGCTCAATGGCATGGGAAAGGTCACCGAAAACATCTAAAGTTGAATAACAATTACAAACAATTATTTACTCATATTTATGATCGTAATTATTTTTTACGTAATGAATACAAAAGTTTTATGACAGAAAAATTTAAGTTATGTCAGGTAATATCAAATTAATTAGACATTCCATCAATATTACTTATGTGAATTTATAAAATTGATAGACAAATATTTCAAAATAAATCTCAATGTTGTTTATTTATGTTGAATCCTTACATTTATCATTTCTTACACAATTTGCCAAGTATTTTTTTTTTTTAAATGATAAACTGTACAATATTGCATATATTCATTATATGAACAAGGCAGGTCTTGACTATGATGATGATGAATTTCAATGCAGGTATTTTCTTTTGTAATCATTCAGTTCGCAAAGGTTAAAATTTGAACTAACCTCGAAAGATAAAGTCACATTTCTTATTGATAATAATAACATTTGCCTCACTTCACGTCCAAATAAGTTTTCATATCTCAAAATAGCGTATGGAAAAAAAAATTAATAAGTCTGTAGAGAGTTCATGGCACATGCTCAAATGGAAGGAATGTTGGGTATACAAAAAAAAAAAAGGGGCGTGAGGAGCGTCACGCAAACGAGAGTCATTAATTATCAATGCTTGCAATTAAAAAAAAACTATTTTGAATATCAACAAAGGTTCTTCAGTTCCACTTCAAATATCAAAGTACTGTTAGCGGGAATAACAGGAGGAGAACCTTTAGCGCCGTATCTGAAAGAAATTAAAACAATAAAATCACATTAATTCATATATTTCGAGTGAAATAAATAATTTTATATTTGTTAAATATTTATAATTGAGATTATTATACATACGCCATAGCTGGTGGTATCGTGATACGTCGCTTTCCACCGACTTTCATGCCTTGAACTCCATAGTCCCATCCCTTGATAACTTCACCTTTACCAAGACGGAATTTAAAACCATCACCGTTTGTAGTAGCATCGAATTTTTTGCCATTCTTCAATCGTCCAACATAATAAACCGAAACAAATTTGCCTGGTTTAGCTACTTGACCTTTGCCTACTTTAATTTCTTCAATTTGCACACCGCCAGCAACGACTTTTTTCTTCTGTAATTGGGAATTATTTGGCGATTGTTCTTCTTTATTTACTTGTTTTGCTTTCGCATCTTTTCCATTCGTCAAATTATTTTGTTGTTTTTGTGGCTTTTGACTTTCAGCTTTTTGATTTTTTTGTTGTTGCTGTTGTTGTTTATTCTGTTTATTTTTTTTTTGTTGAGGTTTGGATTCAACCTCTTCTTCCTCATCATCATCTTCATCGCTATCCTCTTCCTCTTCTTCTCCTTCTTCTTTTTCAGAATCATCCTCAGCGATTTCAGAGCTTACATCCTCAGCATCTAAATCATCCTCACTATCATCAGTGAGACTTTCTGATTCCATAAATCCCCCCTGGTCTTTCATTCGTTTTGTCTGTTTAATACCAGCTGGTGATGTTTGAGCTTTACGTTTAGCTTGTTTCCCAACTAATTGAGGAACGTCCTCTTCTTCTGTCTCGTCTTCTTCTTCCGATTCATCTTCCATTTCATCAAAATCATCCAAGTCCTCTTCAGGTAAAAGGTAACCAGTCAAGTGTACATGTCCACGGCCATTTGAGGTAAACGCAATTTTTGTACCTTTCTTGAAAACTAAATCAAGGGGCATTTGCAAATGCGATCCCTTTGACAAATTACACAGCAAATAATTTCGTGATTCGTAGCATAACATAACCTGCACGATTTCCGCATCTAAAAATATTAATAATAAAAATTTAATACTCAAATTTAATTTAACTGTTGTTCAGAATTTTTATATAAAGAAAAATTATATGAAAGAAATAAAATTAATATCACACCAGCAGTTGTAACGTCGAGGGTCGCCATCGACACGTGGAATGCATTTTCTACAATTTGGGTGTACCGTTTATTCGGTTCCATAATAAGTCCTGAAAAATAAAAAAATTTAATTAATTTATATTCATACAATAACTCTCGGCATTGTGGCTAAGATACTTTGAGTTTATAATAAAACTCAAAACTTTTTTGTAACCACATGGCGACGCCATTCTTGAACATCTACCGGTTACTGAGTTTTATATTTATTTAATAATTTATAACTTATCAAGTATAATCACTTACCCCAAAACATCTTGATGGAGTTATTATTTGCACGTCTCAATGTAAAAAAAAAAAGGAATTAAAGTATTAATTTATTATATTGGAAGAGAAAAATCTTTGGAAACACTTCACTGCACACTTATGTGTGTTCTCGCGCCAATAGACCAACCTCTATATGAGTAACCTATAACGAGCCTCAATTTTCGACGAATTCTCTGAACGATCATCAGCGCCACTGCCGCCACTCATTAAAAAAAAAATGGCGGCAGTAGTAGCGCGCGCAATCGTGGAATTTTTTTGTTCAAAATTGCGCGGCAAAATTATTCTATACTATTGAAAAAAAATTTAATGATAACTGGAATACGCAATATAAATCGCTATAAAAACTACGGGATGTATTTATAATATAATAATGATTGAAAATAAGTAGAAAGAATAACGATACCATTATTCCAACGATGAATGAAACCTGATTCCATCCTCTTGTCACCTTCACTGTTACGTCGGAAGACGAGTATCCAACAATTCTAAATTAAATCACATATTCACATTCTCAAAACAACTAACACATTATTTATACTGATGTCACTCGGAATATTCTACATTTAATCATGATCAACTCATATTAACGTAAAAATTATTGAAAAAAATCAAGAGCCCACTGTCGCACTTAATCCACCATGGTGTCTTGTAAAACAACTGAATGTCAACTTTATTCGAATGTTCTTTCCCGCTAAAATGATATCAGCCATTTTCCGCCATAATTTTTCCCGCGATCTTAATAAATAAATATTAACCACTAAAATAAATGATATTATCCATAAAATATTATTCGATTAATTCTTAAATAAATAATTATAGATTATAACAAATTAGAATGAATAAAATGAATAAATTTAACCGGATATTATATTACGTATGTGAACATTCCGGAAAAAAAAAATTACAATATCGACACTAGCGCCACTACAAAATTCTATTGATAAGTTGAAATTACAGACTTACCAACAGGGCTTGAAACAAGGCGCTCATGTATAAATATTTCAAGGCAGAGAAAATGGCCGCATACACACAGACAGGTGAGAGGTTTTAGATTTGCAGGTTGCCCCTATATGAATTTAAAAGTCTCGTACCATTCGTATAATGGTATCCAAACGGTATGTGATAGTTTAACGGTCGTGCGGAAAAAAACGAAAGTGCACAAAGGAAAATGATTCGAGGAATGCGATCAAGGCAAAGTGGTATGTGCTTTAATACATTTGATTCTGATGTAGCAAAATTTTTTTATTATATTGTATAAATAAATAGGTGATAATTGTCGTTTATATATTGAAAGAAAAATAAATATTATTGGTATAATTGTATATGGTACACTGTATTGTTTCGTTTTCATTGTGGAAAATTGCATGTTAATCATTATCAATTGAAGGATATGAAAATATACATTTCAATAGATAAATTTATTTCACGGTGGGCGTATTGTTATTCCCAATCATTTTTATTGCATCTGTTATTAAATACGAGCATGTTGCTGTTGATAAATCACAGGCATTATCAGTTAAGAACGCAATTACCAAATGCGTCATAGTGGAGTTGAAAACATATTATTGTATTGAATAAGTTTGCATGTGTGCGTGTATGATATGTACTTGGTGCAGCTCAGTGTCAGGCATTCACATTCATATTTGTGCATCTAACATTGTAATGTATTTTACTGATTTCCTGTCCAATTATACATTGTACATCTGCTTGCAGAAATGCCTATTCCAACCAGGACAGCGCCGCGTCCACCCGGAAATGCCATTAATCAACATAATGTTGGATGGAGCAACAAGTAAAATTACGAAATAATTATATTAATATTGATTTCTTAATTTTATAAAACTTTCTTTTATTATAATTTGTCGATAAAATTTTTTTTTAGTGATCCTTTTGGACCATTGACAACGCTACAACCTGTTCAAAAGAAAAAACCACCCCCACGACCACCACCTCCACGATTTAGAAAGGACAGTACTCAAAATCAGATTGATAAATCCAAGAAACCTGTAAGATAATTATTTTTTAATATCTGAATTTATAGTTATGTATTATTTTTAATTTCCAATTTTTTTTTTTTATGATTTTAGACTAGACCAACGGAACTGTTGACCAATTTATTTGGCAAAAAAACATCTAAACAACCACATATGAACGTTGCTTACTCTGATAATCGTGCGCAAACTGTTCAACCTACACAACTTAATAATTTATTAGAGGGAACTGGATCATTGATTGATCTAAGTCCACCTGGATCGCCTACGTTTACAACTAGATCCAGTAGTGATGGAGTTAGTGTAGACAGTTTTGGTAGCGATGGAAACTCTAATCCATCAATGTTTACTAGTAGTGGTAATACATCTCAAACCGAAAGTGCCTTTGAGGATGATTTTGACTTTTTCGGTAGTTTATCGAAACGCAATGTAGTGCAAAACGATCCCTGGAAAGGGAATACAACTTTCGATCCATTTACTCGAATATCGAGCGTCAATCAAAATATAACAACAGGCGTTAAACATGTTGGTGATTCAAATTTTTTCGCATACAATGGTGGTTCAACACAAAATTATGCCCAACTACCAACAAATATTACCACGAGTATGCCGACAATTATTCGTGCACGACCGCCAAAGCCACCGGCACCAAAAATTTATCCCACTAGTTTGGCTCCAACAGTACCGAATTTTAATGTTACTCCAGCCTCGAAAACATCTGGAATTTATTCTAGTTCTTCGGTATTTAGTGATGTTTCATCAACGTGGTCATCAACAGCGTCAAGTGAAGGTCATCAGCGAATGAATTTATCTCCTCCTATGCCGTCTATTCCACCACCAGTACCTCCAACAGAATATTTAACAGGAATGGAAACTCCACACGTAAATATTTGTTATCTCTTGACGTGTCTAAGAATATTGTAAATTAAATAAATATTGAAATAATTTCTTTTTGTTGATTCAGGTGAATACTTTGCATGTACCACAAGGCGTTGCTTTGTATGATTTTGAAGCATCACAACCTGGTGATTTATCGTTGAAACAAGGTGATATTATTTTATTAAAAAGTAAAGTTAGTGATGATTGGTTAGAAGGTCAAATAGGTAATCGGACTGGAATATTTCCTGCGAATTTTATTGATATCACAACACCATTGCCAGGAGTTGTAACAAATATTGTAAATGCATTATATTCATTTAATGGTGAAACTTGGGAAGATCTAGCGTTTGAGGTAATAATATATCCATGTAAATTAGTCATCGTCATAAATTAATGTGTAATTAATTATTTATTTTAATTTTTGTGTTTTCAGGAAGGTGCAAAAATAACAGTGTTATCAAAAATATCAAATGATTGGCTTTATGGCGAATATAATGGAAAAAAAGGTCAGTTTCCAACAAATTATGTCGATCGAGTACCAAAAAATTTATCAAACTACTCGTGAATTATTCATAAATGTATAAATCAAATTTGTTAGTTTATTTACAAAGGAAAAAAAATAATTTTCAAGATAATTTATTTAATTAATAATTGATCAAAAAATTTCAATGAAATACAACTTCCAGTGTCGATATGATAGGCTCACTGCCCACCAAAATATTTCGAATATTATTTACAAATGTATAAATGCTGGCAGGAATTGTTATTGGCTAAAGTTGGGGATTATCATTAGTGTAGTATATAATTTGTGAGTATGTTAAAGATGATATTTTAGTTTCTTCATGTGAGATTTAAGTGCTCGCGTTTATATATGATAATATTGACTGATCGTATGATTGACTAATGGACTATCAGCTTGTGTGATTAATTAGCAGCAATTGTGTGTATATACATATATATATAAAAGCAATTTAGTGCAAGATAATTATTAATGAAGCTTCATCAACTCTCTCAATGCCTTTGAATGACTCGTTTTGCTCGTGGACGTTCAAAAACAGGCGAATATAGATATATTTTTTTGTGGTGATACCACAGGTATTAATAATCACGTATGAAACCTCATTAAAAAAATGATGGTAAATATTGAGAAGGAAAAAAAATTTTTGAAAATGTCTTACAAAATTCTAAGCATAATTATTTGTAAAATTGTATTATTTCGTATAATAATTTATGAACTACACGAAGAGGGTGATTTGATAGACGGAAAAATTTTGTAAATATATAATCCTTTGGAATATTAAGTTGTAAAAGTCAGTATCATAAGAGAAGTATTTCCATACTTAAATTTTTTATAATTCAATAATTAAACTGGGGATATAAAAAAAAAGAAGAATCTTTATAATAACATGTGTATAAACGGTTAATAATGCATATTATTGGGACCAAACTATGACTGTCGTAATAAAAAAAAAAGAAGACCCGACAAAATAATCTTACATTGATAGTATATGTATATTTACAAACGAAAATTGAAGATATTGTACCATATATTAATGTAGAATGTGATAACATATATTATTCCATTAATATACATTGATCGACGATGATAAAACTGCATTTTAATATTTTATTATTCCTAACAATTAATTGTGTAGTCTTTACATAAAAATTGTTTTATTAACAGTGTTATCACTATTAATATTTTGTGATGAAGTGCGATTATACATATTTGGTTCGCCAATAGTAATGACTTTTATCAATAAAATATTCGACGTTCGTGCTGGCAATAAATTTTTTGAGACTTTACAACACGAACTCCAGTGCGTGAAACTCTTCGTGGTCAATGATTTCTTTCCATTTTTAATTGCATTAATTACACAGTCTCTGAACTTCCTTCCGGTTAAATAATACAGGAAAAAATTGATAGCAAAATTCCAATGATAAACATGAAAGAAAAATCCTCGACACCACTTCAGTAACATTTTTTCTTGGAGCCTTCAAGTGAATAAAATGAAACAAAAATAAACAACGCATAATTTATATGTTCAATCAATATTTCTTGTAGGATAAAAAGGAAAATTTATTTCTCCTTATCGCTTACCAACTTATATACTCGTCGTTTTCCTCTGGTAATCTAGACGGATACTTTATCAATATAACATCCCAATATAATTCTAAAGTTTCAACAATACCAATTGGTAAAAGTAATACCAAATAAACAATTGATACCGCAAATAATGTTCGACTTGTTCTACTTGTTGAATTAGTAGTATTATTAATTGTACCTATCAGTAAACACATAATTCATAACTAAAATAATTCAACAATCCTTAATAATTTTATAAATACTTACGTGTTAGTTGTATCCGGATAATGTCTGATTTTCTCATGTGAATAATAAGCAATACATTACCAAGAAATATAAAAAGTGAAGGAAGCCATGTAGAAAATGCAATATAAACATACATAGCACTTCCCCATGGTGTCATGATTTTCTGACATGGCACAAATTCAAAAACACTATCCGATTCATATCCTAATTAAATTATTAATTATCATTAGATAAATTATATTTATATATATATATATATATATCGTTGTTCAGTTACTCACCTCCGGAGTATAGTTTTGTAAGTGACACAATAAAACTCGTGCATATTATTACGACAATTGTTATTGCGGCCGAGCGATTATGATCTTTATGACGTGTTTGTAGTGGAAATATAACTGCCCCAACACGTGCCCAGGTCAACGATACTACCAACCATGTCGATGTAATTTGAAAAAATTCCATAGACACTGAATTAGCACGACACAAAAATTTACTGTTCTGCAAAGCCATATTTATAAATAATTTATAACTATATTGTGTATACATATTTTCCACCAGATGTGATTGTAATAATTAAAAGGATTCAATTACCATAAATAGAGCATTGACATACGTGGAATAAGATCTTGCGACACCAACAGCATAATTGAAAATCAATGCACCATTATCCGATATTGCAAGTGCTCTTAAATATAATGACAATCCAGAGTCACAGAGAACTAATGTACTCAGCATACCAAATGAAATAACATTTAGAGTTACGCCTGTTAACGTAACAAAATCCCATTGAATTCAAAGAAAGTAATTGGGAAATATTTTATTATCAATACTAACCAAGAATAATGATAAATGGCGTGACATAGGCCAGGAGAATACGAACAAGTCCAACAAATGGTTGTATATTAATCCAATAACTTCGTACTTGACAGGGCCAAATTAATTCCACATCAGGACGATTGAAGTCATGTATAAAATCCAACACTTGCAATGGCAAAGAACACACAGTCTCTTCACTATGAATATATTTTTATCAACTTTTAATTTTTACAAACAAACATTTCATTATTTCTTTCAACTGACCTGAAGGTTTCATTTGTTGATGTAAAATTTCCAGCCATTAGTAGTATGAATGTGTTATAATATTATACCTTCTGTTTATAACAAATAATTAAAATCCAAAGTTGATCCATTCGCTTCTTTAGATACATTAATCATTGAAATTATATTAACATATACACTTTTGCTATAAATTTAATTAGTCTGTTGATTCGTAGCTCAGCTATGTACTTCAACAATGAAAAAAATAGACAATAAGAAGGTAAGAAAAAAAAAATATATGCATAACAACGCACAATGTGTGTTGACTAGCAGACGTTATGCGTCTCAACTACCATAGAGATGTATTCCTCCCGTTAGAAGCTGCTAAAACACCTGTGTTCAATTATCATAACATAGAATTATTCTTGGCAAACATAATTTCATTGCAGATAATGCAGATGACGGCTGGCAGACTTGGCAGCATATACATGTACACACTCGTATTATAAACAAGAGAGATCTCGATATAAGTGTATAAAATATTTGATAGCAAATGAAATTTTTAGTTGTGTAGATATTTCAGTGTAGTGGCATTAACTATCGAGCGTTAGTTATTTTTTTAGTTCACAGGAAATGATGGAAATAAAATAATATATCAATATACAATTGAATATTATTTGAAAAATGAAAAGTAAATAATTACAATAAAATAAATTTTTAATCAAATAAATTGTTTGACTTTATTTTATTGATTATTTTTATTTTCTACGACATATTGTACTGACGTTTCATATTTTTTCAATGGCAAATTGAATTGCAAAACTTTTTGTATATATGAATTTACTTTTCATGATATGATGTCCTTTGAATCGTAAATCTACAAATATGAGTGGTAAGCATTGCAAATATAATATAGCAACGACTTTAATTATGTACATATTTTTAGGAGTTGGCTAATATACATATATTCATAGGTATATATATGAACTCCAGAAATATCTATGAGCAAAAGGCACACATCGACACCACTCTTTATACTATTACTTTATAATATATTCGTTTGAATATGAATAATTCTTATTTGAAAGTTATTGATACAATCATGAATTGGTTTTTCCGGCAGATATATAATTTAATTTTTTTTTCTAATGTTTGCATTTTAATGTATCCTGCATTATACTACAATCTAGCTAATCAAATACAATAAAAATTATTAAATGCTAAGATTGGCCTTTTTTTTTTTTTTTTTTTTTTTTGTCATAATAAAAATATTATTTAAGATAATGACAATTTTATAATATAATTATAATTCGAAAAATGTGAATATGTCAAGGCAACAAAGTTGACGTATTATAATTACTAATTAATAGTATACTAAAAATTTAGAACGGTTCCATCGAGACGATATACTAATTCGTGTCAGTGCAATAGAGAAGCAGCTAAATAACGAAATTTAGCTCTAGTCATTATTCTCATCACAGTACTGGAATGAAAAGAATAAAAATAAAAATGAATATACATTTTATAGATTTCAATTACCAGCGGTTTGCCGAGAAAAAAAAAAAAGGAATAAATAAATTGATTAGATAAAATTGGGCTGTTAGCAACCACATTTAATCATATCAGTAAGAAAAATTAATTTGTAACAATTCTTAAATGGATATCGACGATCTTGCAAACGTACATGATAATAAGTAAACAATTCGGGCACTATATACAGCGCTCTTGACCACAGCCGATCAGGATCTATTTTTTTTTTTAAATCACCAAGTGAGCTAATAATATATAACTGTGGAGGATACACAGAATTACAGATAATATTCTTTTTCTTTTTGGCTTTCACACTGTAGTAATTTAACATTGCATTAACCGTTCAAGCCCGAGAACTTTAAATTAATTTGATGATAAAAATTAATTGAATATTAAATTTAATTAGTCTCATAAAAATAATTGTCAATTTGTTATGAATTTGCTTACATGTTATTGCCATTATTTAATAATTTTGCATGCTATCGGACGGACTTGAAAGGTTAAAAATCAGAAATGCAAACAATTTTTATCTGTGTCAATAATTGATGTATGTAAATATGTGAATTCTATTATTGTGGCACAATAATGCCAAAATTATTAAGATCATAAAATATTTACATTTGGAATCTTTCCTCCAATATCAGTACTATAAGAATTAGATTTTTTTTTATTCATATTTATTATTGTGATTAAAAAAGTTAGTTGATGTAAAAAAAAAAATGCCTGACTATTTTTTTTACAATTGGATTGTTCACTTTTTTTTTATCTTGACTCAACAAATATCACTGATAATTAATTTAATATCAAAGCACCGAAATGTTCTTACTGACTATATTTACAAAAATATCATTCACAGGGAAATTTATCTTTACGAAAGTATTAACGTAAAATACATTTATGACTTTCTTCAACTCCTACTGTTAACACATACTTAATTTAATACTATATTTCTACCTGATTCAACTTTAGTCTGGTTTGTAAATTGGAATTTTCGGAATAAATTCAACGAGAAGAACCTGAATCAAAAAATTAATTATCAATATGATTTCAAATATAATATTAATCAAATATAAAATAATACTCACATATTCCATCATAGAGGAACTATCACATCTTTGTTTAGTAAGTCTCCAATGTAATCCAAGTTTGTGATACAGTCGACTATTTTCCCATTCCAATAATTTATTTAACGAATGCTGAGTCTAAATAAAAAAATGATACATTTTTTTGTCTTTTTTTCTTTTTTCTCACTACAAAATTCCATCAATATTCATCCATAATCTAACTTACTCGTTTACTCAAACAAATAACCGGCCACAATGAGCAGCCCAATGTACAACAACAACAAACGCAACCGCAAAAAAGCCATTTAACATTAACTGGTAATGTTTTTTTTAACACACTGTTGACACGCATCACCGTGGCTTTAAATTCTTCAGGTGCTACTCGTGATACCAATCCATTTGGGAACTCTGCTTCAAATCGATTGCTCAAACCAAACCTGAATCCATAGAAAAATATAAATAAATTAATTCATTTTTCCTCTTGTTAACTCAATACTCAAAAAATTCAAAACGAAAGTTATATTCTATTAACAATGCAAGCATATCTTCATCAATGATTCAGGTAATGAATGAAAGATAAAAAAAATTGTGCGGCAAAACCATCTCTCATCAATGACATTACTCTTTGTCACGTTCATTCATTTGTCAGAGGGTTAAAGACCTTGATATAATGCATGTATTATATATAATAGGGTAAGAAGTTTATTATAAATAAACTCACACTGTCATATTGCCAGCTCCCCGTACTACAATAGGATCTGGAACTATCGTCACATAATGTTCTTCAGAATTTTGTTCATTCTCTTCCTCTTCTTCATAAATAGCATCAAAATCAGCCATTATAATTAAAATTATCACACAGTCTATTAATATTAATAAATAATTTATTTAAAAAAATAGTAACAAATAACAACAAAGCACAATGACTTTTATATATTCACTCTCTTTTCTTTGATTTAATAAATATTAAAATTTATTTTCAATTGTCACGTTTGCCATTTTAAAATCATCAAGTGCATATTTATTTATTCACTGTATTATAATAAGTACGGCAATTTTTCTTCAATTCAAGTACATTTATATGTACACACTGCAGAGAACTGCAGATGATTGCAAATCACAATGACTATGAAACCACTCAGAGTCCATTTATAGCAGTGTTGCCAGTTTCATTTATACAAAGGCTTTGTCTTTTTTATTCTCATCTCCTAACCTCAATTATTTAATTTATCCAGCATATATCAATTAATATAAATTTATATTTGCACATATATGTATGTATTAATGAATTGTTTTTCATTGAGAGCAATGAGGAGACGAAAAAATAAAAACAATGACGTGAATTTATTATTATGTTAAATCTTTTGAATTGAAAAAAAATTATATTAAAATAAATTGCAACTTTTTTAGTGAACGGAAGGCTACGCGTGTGTGACCGTGTGACAGATATATTTAAATACATATACACGCATAAATTTTTTTTTAAATCCCTTTATTGACCAACAGAAGGTTTAGTGTTTTATATTTTGGCCTGTAGAGTGTGCCACCATTATAAAAAAATTCATAGAATCTTTTTTGTCCGTTGTTTTCCACCACGTAAACACAAATGGCAGCGCGGTGAAAAAAGTCTTACGGTTGTATGGAGAGAGGTATTTTGTGAACAAGTCGTATTGATTGTTATAAACGGTGAAATATTGTTAAGAAAGTGAAGGAATAGTTTTCATTGTACTTTATATTGGGATAATTAATTTCAATTGATAATAAAATGACGTACATGAATTCATGGGAAGAGTTTGAAGAAGGTGCAGAGAGGTTATACCTTCAAGATCCATTAAAGGTTAGAATTTTTATTTTCATGATTAATTAATTTTTTCCTTGGTGGATGAAAGAATATTTGTAATGAATATTCATGAATAATAAAGGGTAAATTATAAATTTTTGTTTGCAGGCTCGTTATTCAATGAAATATTGCCATAATAAAGGTGTTTTATGCTTGAAACTCACAGACAACAAAACGGTGAATATAATAATACAATATTTGATATTTGAATATTAAATTTTGTTATTTATTTTTATGTTAATCATGTTACAGTGTTTGCAATATAAAACCGAAATCGCTCAGGATTTGAAGAAGATGGAGAAATTTATTGGGAATCTTATGAGACACATGGCATCAAAGGATACGTAGATTGAATAACAATCTTAGGTTCGAATTTTTTGAATAAAATTTTTGTTTATTTTAATTAGGATAAAAGTTTGTTATATTTTTTTTTCATTGATCCATTGACTAGGAACGATATTTCATGTATTTATTCCGCATATTCAACAAATATTCATACGAATGTACAAAAAGTTGTAATTATATCATCATTTAATACCAGCTTGATATCAACTTCATTTTCATTTCGGTGGATGCTTGGGTCGTCGTGGTAGCGTTCTGAAAAAAATTAAAATAAATAAGGTTTGATTATATATTTAATGATTAAAATAAAAGTAGAAAAATTGAATATATAAAAAATATTAGCAAATATCTCGATAATTTGTCATGCAGAGAATAGATTGAAACTCACGATATTATCGGCCGAAGAACTGCATCCAGAGTAGCATCAATAGACGAAGAGATTTCTTGATTCGCAGACAAATCATAGCGTCCCGCTCCCGCTAATTGTATTTGCGTCTACACCAAATTAAATAATTTACTACAATACTGCGTTAGTTCATAATATCAAATATTAAAATTTTTCCTTCAACAATTATTCGAAATTGAATGAAAAATATTAATATTCACTTATAAAAGCCATTACTATATCAAAATTATATTAAGAATCCTGTTTCAATATTTTTATTAACTCCAATAGTTATCAAATTAAAGCATATTATATTTTAAAAGAAAGCAAAGATGAATGATATTTCGCTAATATTATAGAAATAAGAAATAATAAGAATCATAAAGCATACCATTCGACTTGCTCTTGTGCTGTCAGCTGAGCTTGAACAGCAGCTTGAAAAATCTTGAGGTGTACTTTCTCCAAGTCCACTGTCAGCATTGCTGCTTGTCATAATTCGACTATTACGAGCTGAATAATCGTAATCCCTCCACTGATTATAACTGCTTCTAGCTGTAGTACATTGGGATTCAAATCCACTGGATCGTGATGTTGGCATATCATAATTTCCTTCGCGACTGTGACGATATTGTTTATCCCGTTTGTCAAGTGTTCCAAATGTTCTGAAATCGAATCTTTATCATGATCCTCCGTCTTTATTTTCAACATTAATCACATTGTATAACATCCAATTGAATTAACGATAATACAAACATTTCATTTGATATTTCAATGGTAATTTCAGGAAAATTACCATTATCAACAGAGTGCATTTATGCAGGAAATAAATAAACAGGTGCAACAAGCTTGTTAATTACTGATTTTATTATAGTACTCATGCTTCAAATAAATAAGGGCGCATGCTTATCGAGTAAATAATATTTTACATGCTGGAAATAAATTAATAAAAACAACAAAAAAAAAAACACCGATTCATGCATAATACGTAGACGATAAATAGAATCATGAATCAAACAATGACTACAGATCCCGTTTCATCATCTATAGGAGAATGGTTGAAGTGTGTTGATGTCTTCTTGAGATCATCGTACCTAGGTGGTGATGTCACGTCTACATCGTTCAAACGTAAATTATTGGGTGGTGGAAGACCTTGTGGTATACCCGGCGTTTTCACAACAGTATAAGCAATCTCTCGACGTTGTTGTTCACTCATTCCTGACGTATCAATAAGTCCAAACTCCAAGTGTCTGTAATATTTTCATATTTTCATTTTTATTTATAAATATATATTCTGTTTAATTCTTATTAATTTAATTTGACGTACTTTCTGAGCTCGTGAGGCAATTTTTGCGAAGGACTTCGATGTCGGCTTCGATGTCTCCTCCTTGGCTCTGTATGACTAACCTATGATTTTTTTTTCATTCAATTTATTTATTCATTATCCATTTATTTATGAATTTATGAATAATTGCACAATTAATATTGAGTATTTACCACTGCTCTTTGGACGCCTTCGGATTTTCGCTTTTGAGCTTCCTTCCATTGTGGCTCAGAATCAACTAAATCATGACTGCAAAATCATTTAAATAATAATATAAATAACTGTGAATATACAGCAGTATTAATATTAATATGGAAGAGGAAAAAGAAATAAAAAACTGCACAATACCGCGAGTTACGAGAACTTCGGTGCTTTCGTCGATGTTTCCGATGACCAGAACGACTATCGGAACCTCGCGAAAGTTCTGATTCACAGTCAGAATGCCGGCTGTGTCGACGATGACTGTGGCTGTGACTTCTTCTACGATGTCCACTACGACTATGACTATCTCCAGAGCTCTGACTTTCCACTGAGCTGCTTCGTCGTTGAAGTCGATTTACCAACTGAAAATAAAAATAAAAATATTAAATTTTTACAGTTAAATAAATTTTCCAATGAATCATTGGAAATATTTTTCAACTCACAGCAGGAGCTGTACCGGCTGATCGGACAGAGCGTGGACTGGATGATGTATAGAGACCTCGAGGATGGCTTTGAGTCCATGGAGCACTTCGAGTACTTCTAGGACTGGCATTGTTCACATTTCTCACAGATATACTGTGTGTTACTGAGTGAATAGTTGCATTTCGATCTGCCGCAGGCGTTTCAATAAATGGACCAGCCATTTCCTGCCCTTCCACAACTCGTCGTTGCGCTCGTCGGCTTGGTGCACGTTGAAATGGTGGTGGATTACGGCGAATAGAGCCTTGTTGATGTTTCTCTGTGGTAGGCGGACTGTAAGATCGAAAACGGGAGTATGGGCTAAGTGGCGGTGGCCCAGTTGCCATCAGTCTGAAGAATGCTTGATGTTCTTGGCAACACTTCCATAAATGTCGACACGCACCACGTGAAGGTGTTTCGAATCCGTGGGTTCGTTCTTCAGAATTTTTTTCGCTTACACGTAACATAAAATATCTTCCCTAAAAATCAATAATATTCATTTAGATTATATCTATTGAATATTTATTTTAAAATTATTTAATAGTGTTATTCATTAAATGTTTTTATACCTTGTAATATATTTTATTTATCCTCGGCCAGTAGTAATTGCCCACTTTGGTTTTATTTCGCAGTAATATTATTCCGCTTGGCGTTAAACCCAAGAAATACTCGACATTGTCTTCACCCTTCAACAAACCCATATTCATTAATATTTATTTTATAATTAATATCATCTTAAAATAATTTGTTTTATTTATTTTTTTACCAAAACTGGATGTAAATCAACACCGTACATCTCCAGCCACTTGACTTTATCCAAATAATTAAGTTCCGCTGCTGATGGAAGCTGACCGCTATTTTATAAATAGGCAAAAAATACCAAATTATTTATAATTTATTATTATATGAAAATAATAATAATAAAATTAAAATAACAATTACTTACACTAATGTTTTGTGGAGTTCGACAATTTTAGCTTCCAGCTCTGCTGTTTGATTAGCCAGAAAACGAAACTCTGTAACATAACCGAGTGAATGCCTTCTAGGATCATAATCACCCAGTTCCGCTGAAAAAAAAAAAAAACACAAAATAAATAAATAAATAAAAGAGAATAAATAAAATTAGTAGATATCTGAAAGTCATTATTTAAAGATCGATTTCTCTTTATTCCTAAATATATATCGTTCATTCATTTATAAAAAGGCAGCAATAAATTGTGTAAATTGCTCATTACCGCGAATAGCATAAGGCGATTAACGGGTGAGCAATTGGCGTAACACGCGCTGTTAGACGATTTATCGAAGGAAAATAAGAATGTATCGTATCAAATAGCATACGTATTATGAACGAGTAATGAACTATAGAATGAGAAACGATGGATCGACTAACGTGAAGTAACTAGAGAGGATCTCAACGATCAAATATCCACTTACATACTCATATACGAGTCTTAAACTTTTATTTCGACTTGAAGCATTTCATACACATAAAAATAACCGCGTATGTATTAACAAACTAAGCCTAGTATATTTCCACTGAAATAATTCTATATATTGTTGATAATTAAATGACTGACATTGATGAATGTAGACTTAAACCACCTTCTTGATACTTTAATACTGCTGGAGGATTGCTGCACTAATGGTGAATTTTGCCCGTATCCAAAGTATATCATGAACGTATAGAAGGCACGGCATCTTAAGCATTCTGTAACTTCACTCATAAATTCATCCACGTATTTTATATATATTCGAGAAAAAAGAAAAACATATCAACATTATCGTCAGCACGAACGCAAAATATTCTTCATTAAAATTGTCGCATTGCGTTAATGACTCTTCACTCTTACATTAAAATGTATATAATGAACGTCGTTCTCATATTTCTTTTATTTTTCTACAGCTATTGATAGAGGGGTTGAATTTTCATTTATGTTTATCTTATGAAGCGCCGATTTATCGTTGAATGGCGATAGGGATTGGGAGAAAATCCAGGAAATTGAATGAGAAATAATAGTCAACTGAGAATATAATCATTTAAAGGGTAGATTGAACAATGCCATTTGAAATATACAACCTTTTAAATAATGTAACAGCATCAAAATGACTTTGTTAAGATAACGTCATGAATAAATGGTAAAATAGCAGCTAGAAAATTGAAGGGACACTTTCATTAAGAAAATAACGTCTCAAACCATCTATTAGAAACATGAGAAATCTTTTGGAAAAATCTTATTCTATTGGTTTGTAAAGTATCGTCTTTTATATATGTTGCGGTAATTTTACTTTGCGCTCTTGGCTCTTTTTTACCAACCGCAAATTTTCTCAGTCTATAATATACTACTATCACGTCTTATCTTTTGGCCATTGACACAAAATACACGTCTTACTACTCCACATTAAATTGTCCACGTATTTTCCATTTACCTGAACTTACGTTGAAGATATGTGCGCGGTTACAACTTCTTCACTCTATGTGGATTGCGAGTGAGTGCACCATACGGATTTTCATTGCAGTCCAGTTAAAATATATATATACACTACGCGATACGCTGTGTATTCATACTGGTATGTACGTCTTTTGATGAGTACACGATGAGACGCAAACATTGCCATATCTCTATTTGCTAAGAGACTTTGAATCTAGCGGTTGATAAGTGTAACCAGAAATTCAACCCAGAATATATATACTGTATATTCTTTTATTATTATTATTATCTTTTTTTTTTTCATCTCTTATTCTTTTTTTTCTTTCATATATCTTTCATCTTTCCACCCGCATCCTCACCGCTTTTGTGACTATTTTTCTTGTTTTTTTTTTTTCGCTTCTTCCATTCTTACAAATCCAGTATCATCAAACGAAAAAGCACGGATGTAATATTGCAAAATCGAAATTCCCAGTGGACGCACGATAACAATCGCGAATGTCACTCGAAAAAATGAATGCTTTGAAGACATATATCACACATAACACCATTTTTTTTTTTCATACATCTTTACATGCACAAAAAAATATATATATATATATAATATATATGTATTTTAATTTTTTACTCACATTGAACAACATAAGCACCCAACTCTGCAGCAAGATCAAATGACACGGGCAATCTCCCCTGAACAATATCCTGCTTTATTTGAAGAAAAAATTGATACCTGTAAATAAAAACAACGAATTAATAAATAAAATATAATAAAATAAAATAAAATAAAATAAATTACGTTTCAAAGGAAAAGAATAATTAAGTAAGTAAATAAATAAATGAAAAAAAAAAAAAAAATCCGACTACTGGCATTTTCCCACGATCGATAAATTTTTAGGACCGAACGAAAATCGATTGAATCATATAGCCTCCAAAATATTTAGACCACTGCGGGGACTCCTCTGCAATTTGATGCTGCAGATTCCAGCTCCCAAGGCGCATCATATATATATATATATATATATGTATATGTACGTGTGTGTATCGCAAACAGGGTGTAATTCGCGAGACGCTTACGGACACAGACCTGGAAGCGATGAATTCAGAGCCACAAACTCTGACGGATACTCTATAATTTATACCCTTCTTTTCGTTTGGGGTAATTGGTGTGTTCCGTTAATTGCTGGGTGTTCCAACAACTTCAGGAGTCCCCCATTGAGTTGGGTGAGTCCGCGCAGTGGTCAAGTTTTAAAAGTTAGAAGATTATTTCACTGGATGTTTTCGAAATTGAACCACATTATTCAATATGTATTTTTGGATATAATTAACTATCGGCATCCGGATTAACGATAAAAAAAAAATTTATTCTTGTACGTGCGGGTAATAAGGCCTACCTATTAAGGGATATTTTCAATAATATGAAAAATGTCTAAATTAATCATTAAGTTTTAATATTAATTATCGTTATTTGAATACATTTTTTATAAAATGTATAGATGATAAATTATATAATTTTTATTATTTAAACAAACAAAAAATTAATCATTTGTATCATTTAGGCCTTATTACTCGCGGGTACCTTATGTATTATACAATGAAAATTTTTTTTTTTTACCTTGTAATTTCCTCAATGAGTTTGCATGGATCAGCAGCATAAAATTTTACACCGAAATAAAGTGTATGTGTGTCTGATGACTGCTCGCCTTTGCGTACCTTCAGTTGCTTGCCAATTTTTTTGCTTGGATCCAGCCATTGCTGTGACAATATAAATACAGTAGAAAATAAAAAAAAAAAAAAATTGGAAATTGAAATAAACTCATAATTTTATAATGTAAAACGTTTTGAATATTGTGGACACATGAAGCCAATAGCGACTAAACGGAAATTACGCGAGTCCAAAGTTTCCTATTGCCCGATCATCTCCACCCCGGATGGAAACAACTCCCCTGATGATGTGAAAGAAGCGCAATGGGCGGTTGCAAGAGCAATGTAAAGTTATCAACGGCAGAACTATATCGTAAGCCGTTGAGGATTTACGATCATGGGAATTAATTTGAAAGGGTGAATTCAATTTGAGTTTGTCTACCATTGGAATGAGTCAATTCCAATGTCAAATATACATATATAAATCTTCCTATATACACAATAAAATATATGTATAATTGTTAAGAATTCAAGGAGACCATTCATTCATTTATAAATATAATTCAAATAAATTTCTCACCGTTTGATTTTCATGATCCAAATATCGTAAACCAAAGTAAGCAGTCTCCAATAAATTGAGATGTCGAAACACACGATCAAGTAACTCTTGTCCTAAATTTGAACTCTGGAAATATATAATAAAAAAAAAAAGATATATCAATACATCATAAATAAAAAAATTCTACCATTGTTTCTTTTTCTTTTACATATTTTTTTTTTTATCATGTAGACGATATCTACTTTTAACAATTAAAACAAGACGTGAAGATACATGTTGAATGTATTTGTAAATTCATCCCTCGTATATATATAGTATATACGTATATAGAAAAGCGCAACAGAGCTGAACAGGGACCCGTGTGGCCGAGATTGAAATCGGTGGTTTCCTGTTTCCCACTGAAGTCAGACGTCCGTGACGTCCATTTGTTTTCCCCTTGCAATGCATGTACACTGACGCACGGACGACGCCCTGTGGGTGCGTGCACCATAAAAACTATATACTTATATATTGTTGTTACAACAAGGAATAATATATACATGTTGAATACACAAACACACTCATACATATAATACCTTCAATGTGCATTCACTAATAGAACAAAAATGTAATGCAACGTAATCGTACTAAGTGCAGAAAAAAAAATTTAATAATAACTATACACTCGCAAGAAAATGCGGGAGAAAAATAACTGGAATATTCTCGTTGATTTAAAACTTTTTTTCAACATCTATGTATATATATATACATGTCTATATATATATATATATATATATATATATATATATATGTATGTATATTATAGGAGTCGATTGTTGGTTATATAAAAGATATATAGCAAAAGGGTTTAAGTGTACTGGCGATAAGTTGAAAAGAAGTGAATATTTCGTTGGACTTTATAATTAGCGATCGTTCAGTTTGCCACGAATTATTGCTTGTTATATGTGTTAGTGGAATTTTTTCAGTCATGCAACGTCTTTATGAAAGAGATGATTCACGCTAAAATTGGAAAGAGATTGAAGTGATGGAATTATGTATCGCCGTCACGCGACTTTGTACAATCGCAAACACGAATCACTTTCATTGTTACTTTATTTTAATTTTTTTTTTTTTTTTTCATCGTTGCGGGGTAACTTGTTGTTTTAATATTAATTATGAGTAAATATATATTGATACGAGTTATATTAGAGATTCATAATGCATTGCACTGTATATTGTATTACGATTGATTGGTCGTTACCGTTATATTATAGATCGAGAGGATAGAGTCACGAATTCCGGTGAACCCTCAGGCGATATCTGTCTGCCTCGACGAATGTTTCGACTGGCCAAATGCCTTTCTCCCCGCGGCACTTTGTCCACGTTTTTTCATTTTATTTTTATTTTTCTTTCTCCTCTTCTTCTGTATAACTCCCACTTTTTTTTTTTTTTTTTCATTTTTTTTTTCTACCGAGTACTTCTTACTCTGTTCCTTTCTTTTCGGGGTCAATGGCAACGCGCTGATCGTGAAGCAAACATGGTATATACGAAGAAAACAAGTCGATAAGCAGGAGTATAGTCCCCAAGAGAGAAGTTTCGTTGAGGCAAAAGAGCTCTCTCGCGCTCAATCGGACATTTATTGTATGGATGACGACGTGCAAGAAAGACAACCGCGCACACATATGGGTCTCGTTATATACGCATCGTGAACATCAATTTTTCATTGGGTTCCCCAATTTTTTTTTCTTAATGTTCCATCGTCAAAACTGTGGTCGCGCAACCGCTCGATACCTCAACTAATAAAGGGTTGTGAATTTTTTTTAAATTTTATTTTCTTTTATCTTTAATGTGATGATATAAAATATGAGAAAGAGGAGTGTGCGGTTTTTCTCCAATATGACAGGACGTTCTAAAGTTTATGAAACCACAGAGAAATAACATGTTCAACCTCACACGCATTGTTTTCACTTTTTTTTTTTTATTTTGTTTCTTCTTATTTTTATTCTTTCATTTTATACATACTTTTGCCACTATCATACACACCATATTGCATTCACTGGTCATTGTCACGCAGTGACTCCAGATTATATTATACACACGTTTATGTAAGGTATTAAAATTACATCCTACATATGCATATATCCATATATAAAGTCAAAAATATTTTTGTTTTAAAGCATGTTGGCAAAACACACGCGCAACAATCCGCCGGAATATCTAAACGACCGATGAATAATAAGGAACAATGTACATATCTCTACATAAGTTGGTGCGAGTCACGCTTGTCCCCGGACTCGTGCAAACGTGTCTCCTTGTACCGGAATACGTAGAGGTATGCCAAGCACTGTATGTCCATGTCTTCTTATTTTACTTTGTCTCTCCAATGAATGCCAATTTACCAACGACATTTTGTCCCCCGCATCAATCGCGTTTTGCATTGTCAAAATATAAGAAAAATATAAGAGAATGATATAAATTAAATTTGTATAAGAATTATATTGTTCTATTAATTTGCCAAATGTTGAAAAGACTGAAACAATAAGAGATGCTCTGGGTGGTATACTGTGTGGTGGCCGAGCAGGTATAAACGCCGCACGCAAGGTCACAAAGCAAGAGTTAAGTTGATCCGATAAATAAACGAGAGCATCGCGCAGAGGGTACATATAATGAAAGTGCGCGCGCGAGACGGCGCTATACTTCGGGGATAAGACGAAGAAAAATAAAATAAAATGAAAGGAGTGATGGGCAAGTTAACTTGGCCCCCGGCGATATATTCTAACATGCCAATGGTTATAAAGGTGGTTGGTGTTGGTTGTGGTATACAGGTAGGCAAGCAATCATCTTTGGCTCGCGTGCGTCAGAAAGATCGACCACGGCCTATCCCTGCGGCATTCATTTGCTCGACCAAGTGTGTTTCTTCTTTACGCGCACTCGGGCAACCGTTTATTTAACCATTTCTCGCTACGTTTCAGCCCCCAGCGACGAGTCCACGTCGTGGGAATCACTACCCCCCCAAAACATATATTATATACACTCACATATTTCCAACGCGCATTTCGTCTCTCCCTTTAATTCTTCTACATGCTCATTATATATATTTCCAATATAGCGTTCTACTTTTTCTTTTCATTATATATTTTCATACACTCAGAGAATTCTCCAATAAATATTAACCTGTAATAACCCATAGTAAGCCTGAGACATAACAATATTTGATAGAAAAATTACCCTGCAGCAGAGTAAAATATATTCTTATAATTCGCGTAATATATTTAAACTTAAGTTCATATTAAAAAATAACTTAAATTGTATAATTTTCTATCAAATATTGTTATGTCTCAGGCTTATTATGGGTTATACAGGTTAATATATTTACTCGAAAATTCTCCCAGTGTCCATATTTATTTTTATATCACAGAAATATAATCGAGAAATTAATGTTACGATATATTTTAATTACGCCTTGAAATTGATTAATATGACAGCTATACGGGAATTTCTAATCCGATGATAACTATCCTTGTTATTTAATAACAATAATGATTCAAAAAAAAAAAAAAGTAACATCAATATCCGCAAGAGCTCACAGTGGTGGTGTTGGCAATCTCGTTCTGAAGATGTACACGTACTTGCTATCTGTCTCGATATCGTAAATCATCCACCAATGCTTCGCAATACCTGTACTTGTAAATGTGTATATGTATATATTTAATGTATATATAATATCTATGTATATAGTTGCGCCGGAAAGACTTATATACATTTATCGGATCGTATTATCTCCACGAGTTTCGCGCGAAAATTCATTCGCTCATTCATTATAAAATATATATATAGAACAAGATGTTCTTGTTGAGATTCCAATACACGTTTACACTTATAAACACCACATTGGCCCGTTCCGGAAGATTTAACATTGCACAGCGTGCAGATCGTTTGTCAATGCCTTATATCGTTCTCACTAGCTACCAGAAATCTCTATATATCTTCACATACAAATATAAATAAATAAATAAATAAATAAATATGTTTATATAGTTAGTTTCGTCCCCATAATAATTATAATGTCGCGTGTTATGAGTTACATTAAGCTGCTATTATATCCACCCATTTCTCGTGTGGTTATAATACATACAACTATTATATCCAAGTTGAAGAGATTATTCCACGGAATGTAAAAATTTGTGTGAAACATTCTCTTTATATATACTTATACATATATGCCTTCCTTTCATGTAGGTATAGGCATAATGTATATAAGGGCACAACTAAATAAGAGTTTTCAAGGTTCTCCAAGGTATAATAAAAACAAAGCTATAAGAGTAATTATAATTTGTTTTTTTTTTCTTTTTGGTTTTATCACGCTTTTACGATGTTGAAGTGCGGCCAGGTAAATACACACAATGCTCATGGGCACGTGCGGATTGGGAAGCTTGGGGAATTCGTCGGATGCCTTGTGGCACGCGGTAACAAAACGCCCCCTGGCGGCGGCAAGAATGCCGAAAGAACGAAGAAAAAAAAAAAGAGATGAAGAGAGCGAGAATACTAAAGAAGACAAGACGAAAATTCGCGCGCGCGAATTAGTAGGGCGTTTGAGAGTAGAGGGCAAAGAAAGGGTTGATGGGCTAACGATAATTTTCGTACATCTTCTAATAACAGAGCGCAGAAAAGACGCCATTACACCAGACAAAAATTACAAGAGTGGATATATAACATATTTTTTAATGTCATGTAAGTGTATCATAAGTAATGAATAAAATTTGATATAATTATTTATTTCTATTATAATTATAAATATGAATAATTTTTTTTGTTTTTTTTCATATTGGTAACAAATTAAATACATCACGATATGTTAATAATATAAATATATATATTAATGTAGATATTATATATACATGAATGCATGCAATGTTATTTTCATATTTATTCACAAGGTAGTCCATTAAGTAATTTCGATTTTTCCAAGCGTTTCAACCTACACCTTAACGCAAACGAGAAGGGTCCATTTAGCATTGCAAACCTCGGTAGATTAACCCTCCAGCCAAGCGTATGATAAGGTATTATAGGGTATAAATGGGTTGAAGGTTGTATATATATTTGATATAGGTGGTAAAGTGTGAGGAGGCCGAGCTTAAGCTCTCGCGCCAATGAAATGAGAAAATTTAAAAAGAGAAAACGATCCCGTAGTCTTGATGCATTGTATATATTTACATTTATGTGTCTTTTTTATTTTTTTATTATTTTTCTTTTAGCGTATAGTATTTACAAAGCCCTGAACGTAACGGCAGCGTTGATGAATGAGACGCAATTCATTTCATGGTCGACTCTCTTTTATATGCGTTATTTTATTTATTTATTTATTTTTTTTTTTTCATATGTAATTACTTTTATTTAAGGGTGAATAATATAGCGCGTAAAACTACCAGCTCTGCAGCTTCATATTAATACTTTACGTGTATCATTTGTATGTCATTGAAGTGCAATACGTAGGTATAGTTATTTATATTTGTATATACTCACCAGCATGTCTTGCAGCAACTCGTGTTCGTCAAGGAGAATGACCTTGCAGTGAAGAATCCGAGGCCTGCGACTACCAGTGGGCCTCATTCCCGGACACAACCATTCGACGACCATCTTCCCCGTAGATGACTTGTCCTTTAACTAATATTATTCTTTTGCTTTTTTATCTATCCTTTGTTAGATGTTTTCAATACCCCTCTACGTTTTTTTATACTCAGTTTTCTTTTATTGCCCCTCCCCCGATCCTTTTTTTTTTACTACTTTGAAATTGTTTTTCACCGTTAGTGAGAGTTTTCCAATGTCATCTCTGCTGATTAACTGCTTTCAAATCATTCGTCAACTTCCAAACGATTTTATTCTGAAATGAAAAACGATTAAATTATATTAGTTATTTTTTATTTGTTTATTTATTCGATTGATTCTATTGGAATAATTACTATGTCAATGGCAATGGTACTGTATAAATTATAATACTAAGAATAGTTTGTATGAGAAAAGAAGTTCGATCTGGTTTCATGCCATGATGAGAAACTAAATAAACGTTACAAGTTGTCGTTGATTCAAGTTTTTCTTTCAGTTCCATTAAATAGTGCATATATACCATTGAATGCTCATTGCTTGCATTCATTTTCCAATCAACAAAATACTCTTTAGCTATCCAAGAAAAAAATAAAATTGAGAAAAATTCTAAAGCAAAGAAAAAAAAAAATAAATATGATATTGTCTCTTTCATTTTTCTTCTCATTGTCTCTATACTTTTTATTGAAATGTCGCAGTACAAGTATTTCATTCTTCTTGAAAAGGGAGTCTTCTTTCATATTTTGCACTCCATTGTGTTACATTCCACCACCTTTTCTCCATTTCCGCCGTTTCTTATAAAGGTGTTTAATATTGCGCAGCTCAATTCTTTATAAAACATAAAAATGAAAAATAGACCAAAAAATTGGAGAAATTACACAAAAATATAAAACAAAAGGGAACCATTATATATTTATATTCATTATTCTTTTGTATACTTTATGTTTGTTTGTGACTGTACGTCATATCAAATAACATATTTCTAGTGTAATAATGATTGTGATTGTGGAGGTGAAGGTGTAAAGTTACAATTTAATATGAGTACATATATTTATATATTATTTGGTTCCGCCTTCGTCAACATATCCACGTGTGTATCCTAAACGTCTCGGTGACTCTCTCTTAAACTCTTTCGTCTTTTATTCCCTTCCGTTAGTAGTCGTTTATACCGTTACGAGAGTGGCGAGTGCCTTCGTTACATCTCGAATACAATTCTCCACGGTGTTGTGCACACGCACGTGTATATATATTTATTATATATAAACGAGTGGGAGTTATGTATACATATACATATAGTTACTTACTTCTATAATTCTATCGTGCATGCGACAAGAATATACGTGTATATAGATACATATACTTTACATATGTGTAAATTTTATTTGCCTCGCTCGATTTCAACACTCGTCGCAGACATATACATCTCATTAAATATTTCACGAAAGAACGAAAAAAAAAAAAAAAAAATTGGAATAAAAAAAATGATTAAAAAAAAAATACATATCAACCTTCAACTCTTTTATCCGTCAACTCGTCATATGGATTAACGATCCGAATTGTAGATTAGCCCATTTTACGTCTGTATATTTTAATAGAACAGAGAAAAAAATTCATTTTAATTGATAAATTTGAAAAAAAAAACATTTTTTTTTTTTTTTTTTTCATTAAAATTTATGATATAAATAATTGTATTATTATAATTATATAGAATTATTGAATATATTTTATATGGAGTTTTATTATACACATTGTTCGTTTGGTTAATTAATTTAAATTTATATGTAGAAAAATTTTGCGCGCTTACAAAATACGAGAATATTTCCAAGCGTATATATATTTTATATATATTCTTTAAGCTGCTCTCATTTCCGGAACGTTTGTTATAATTATAATCAAGCGTGAGTCGCGAGAAAAATGCTGTTGTATACACAAATACTTACCCATGAGCATGTTATCGTCTTTCATGAGCGCTATTGTTTTATATGAAAATTAAATGGGAAAATACACAATTTCTATATGTACAATTAAATTGCATAGTTCTCTAAGGCCATATTATTCTTCGCAATTAACATCCCTACGTGTACACTGTCTCTGTACACCTAAAAGTAAAGGAAAAAAAAAAAAAATACGAAATAGAAATAATAATTTGTAATATGAACAATGCCAAGGGGTTCTCTATCGTTCTTTCTCTCGACATTGACTCTCAGATTAAAATATTTATAACCACCACAAATGATCGTATACATAGATAGATAGATATATGCATGCATGTATGTATGTATGTATGTATGTATGGATATATAGACGAGACTGTACCTCGTCTCCGGACGTGCTTTACGACACTGAGACATAAACGCGTATATTCACGATTGCAAAGAGCCGGGTATAAGAGTATCTCTTAACCGGATCCTTTGCTCATCCTCGCCACGTAAACAATCGATGAAAATATTTTATATACGCACCTTTGACTTGTAATATTGAAGATAAATACGTTGTCTTTTGAATAAATCTTCACAGGTATTCACCCCCTTACGTATTTATTTTAATCCTAATTATTATCATTTAATAATTTTTATATTAATTTCACATCTGACAGATATTTTTTTCATTATGATATTAAAGTTAAATCATTTTTCATTTATAATTTAATTATATTTATTAATTTAAAAGAATTCATAGTGATAAATTCGACATAAGATTAATTAATTGTCGCGTTTATTAGTGATGTTGATGATAAATTTAGAAAAATTAATTGAAAAGTATAAAGAAGCGCGCCAACCGAGAGCGCAACACTATCGGGACGCGGTTTAACACCACGATCTTCTATAATAGCTAACCGGCGCAGTGGCTTGGATCCGACTGAGCTGACTCAAGCGAAGGATTCGAATATGCCTTTGCCTTGTCCGCCTTCGTCTTTTCCTCTTCGTCTTTCGTTACCTCGACGTGCGCACACGGATTTCTCGCTCAGTCACATTATACACTCCATAATCCTTTCGCCGTTCGTTTCATCGTGATAGCGAGTTATATACAGTACCGGATTCACTCGTACTTCAATCTATCGTTCTCTTTTCTTCCCTCCCTTTTATATTTCTCTTCCTCTCTTTACATTCACCATGAATTTTACTCCCGCATTTATATTTTATATGTATTTTTCCCTTATGGAAAAACTCATCCAATGATATATATTCCACGTTGGCATTCTATGTTACATTAATGATTTTTATGAGGTTAATTTAATTGACGTGCTAATATATTTGTCGGTTAACATGATGATTAAATGAATAATAAAAAAATAAAAAATTGAGAATGAAATTGGTGTGGGTATATATGTGTTCAGGGCTCAAATTACATTGTACTCGGCACTGAATTTATATATGAACGCAGCATAGCAAATGTGTTCGCTCATTCTCCATATACTCCTGCACTTTATACGCACCATTCTCAATCTCTTCAGCAGCTTCAGCCTCTTTGCCATCGCAGTTAAGATCACACACCCGCGTGCTAACAATAACCCTTTTCGATACTCTGATGATGATGATGATGCTTGAAAAACACTTCAGTGGATGCTTTTCTCGTTACATCAATGCTGACTTCTTTTTTTTTTTTTTCTTTCGCTCTCTCAACGTGCCGTTGACACTATCACACAACTGGGTCGACTGTCCCCAGACAATAATTTGATTTTTTTTTAAGTATCCACTCGTAATTAGGAGTTTTTAATTTTTGTTTATTTTTTTTTTTTTTTTTCAG
Organism: Microctonus brassicae; assembly: GCA_918226075.1. Lineage (NCBI taxonomy): Eukaryota > Metazoa > Arthropoda > Insecta > Hymenoptera > Braconidae > Microctonus > Microctonus brassicae. The sequence goes on along the minus strand of OW445491.1, from coordinate 3,469,076 downwards.
AATAATTATCCGTTGTGTTTGAATACTGAAAGAAAAATTTACACTCTTGTTAAATATGTTATTATCAAATTACTCAAATTTTTATAAATAAAAATAAATTAATATTGTATGTATAATTATAATGAAAGATGATTTTTTTCAAATTCGAAATACTGTGCACTTGATTCACTGATAATTATATCCATATGAGTACACATATAATGAGTATAATTTTCCAAAGCAATTTTATTTTCCTCTCTATATCACTCGTGTGTACTTACCTCAAGTTAATACCAACGATTCCTAACACACTTTTATACTCCACTGACGGATACGTTGTATAAATTCCAGATGAAAGAAAAAAATAAATAAAGACAAAATTACATCATACAAACAACATATGATTAAATGTAATTTCAAATTTTTGGTTACAGTTGGCGTCCAAATCAGCTGAATAGTCGATAATACAGATTCATAATTCAATTATTGAACACAAGATGGTGCTACGTTGACATTCTTATACGTGGTAAATTACAACATGTATATATATATATTTATGTGTATGCAGTGGTGTGTGTTTTATGAAATGTATGTGTGACAAAGTCTTGCAAGTGATTCTTCATGTTTTTCACATTTCAACATTGTTTAACAGTGAAAATATAATTATATACACTGCCTTTGATATATTGAACTGTAATCAACGTAAATAATTAATATATTACATTCGACAATTAATTGTCGACGTGTAAAATGGCGTGGTTCGGGGACGGACTTTCTAGCCTATCAAATTTAAAAGGACAAATAACAAATTTTACGAAGGAAGTTTTGTCCGAGGGAATCGTTGAAGAAATTGGTGATTTTAATTTTATTAATTATTACATTTTAATTATTTATATATCGTATAATTGTTTATCTAAATGTCATTTTGATATAAATATCGTAGTACTGTCAAAATATAACTCTGCAATGCCGACTGAGATATTCATGTAATCATTATGGCGGGAAATTTAATTTATTTCTGATATATATTCTACAAATAATTATTTAATTTATATCGCTGTATGATTTAATGTCAGTATATATTAATATAATATGTATATAATTTTTTTTTTTTTTTGTAGATGAACGATCGCGACAGTTCGAAGAAACAAATGAAAAGTGTATTCAATTGCAGGAATTGCTCAATTCAAAAGATGCGGAGGTAAAATAAAAGAAATATATTATAATATATAATTGTATATTAAATTATTTGAAATAATGCTGAGCTATTATTATACAACCACTTCAATATTGTTTTATTTTTTTTTTTTTCGGCATATGTGCTGATAAGTATTGTATTGATAATTATCAAAATAATTCGACTAGAAAATATTTTAACAGATGTCCATTTCCACCATAATCTTGACCAAGTGTAAATCAAATATTGCCTTATCTTTGATATCCATTAATATCAATATTTTTCAAATCTATTCACTAATATTCACTATCATATTAAAAATATAAATGTTATTCTCACAGTGTAAGAGTGAGTCTCACGTCTGAAATAAAATTTTGATATCATTCTCTGCAATGTAATCAGAATTTTTGCCTTGTCAACGAACAAATCATAAGTTTAACGTTGTAATTTGATACACACGTTTAAATATGCTGAGTTTCGTCGAAGTATTATGAACAAAAAAAAAAAAAAAAACAATCTAGACTGTAAATATTATTTTTTTATTCATTTATCTATTTCGTCTTTTTCTTTTATATAATAAAAAATTTAAGCTACTAAAATTGTTCTGTTTCTGTCTGTAGAACAGACGTGCGGCCCCTTACCAAAAAAATTTTCATATGCATGCGGTTGTTCGTTTTATATCGTAGCGTTGGAGATAATCTGACACATGAAAATATGACGCGTTGCTGAGGTGGTGTATTTATCGCAGTGCAAACTATGAGATAAACAAAGCAAACAGAAACGCGCATCGTACGATCCCTTGTTGAAGTTACCGAATGGACTTCCTCTCACAAATTTAAAATTCTCAAACCATTCGTTGCAATCTCACGAAAAAATTCATATTCCCTACATTATTTTATATTCAACAATATTTTATAACACAAATATAATTATTGTTACAGATTGCACTTTTACGACGACAAAATTGCGAATTACAAAAAGCAGTTGTGGAATTGAATGCACATCCACACGAATCGGTAAGAAATTAATAATATTTTATTCATGCAATATTGAAATATATATATAAATAAATAAATGAATTAAAGAATAAATTCTGACATCAAACAATTTCAAGATAAAAACGAATATATATCGTTTATATATTGTATCTTGGATCAACAAAGGATTGGTCGATGGTGAGTCTGAGGCTACAAATGTTACGGTTTTATACATCGTACTCAAGATGGTTCACCACAAAAAAAAAAAAAAAGCCCATAAGACACAGTCGCTCGCACGATGTCTCTTTCGTTTCCTGGTCACATCATATGTATATATTGTTGCCCAAATGGTCCCAAGCGAACAATTTACGTAGAGTCAACTTGTCGGGTCAATGTTCCCTCACCTTTTCTTTCTTGCCTTCCTTTATTCAACGTATCTACATGTATATATATTCTAGTTGACATTTATATTTAACTAAACGGAACAATGATAACGAAACTTATTCCTCCAGGGTGTCAAGATAATACTTACCTATGATCCATAAATATGCATTTCGATAGTAAACATAAATGCGATAGAGTAAGAAAATTATATACAATTAAAATTCGTAACTTTACCTCATTGGTCAACATGTTAATTTTAAAATAGGTCATTTTGATATCTTTATTGTTATCGTAGTTAATAATTTTTACAAAAGACATGAAATAGAAATTATTACAGCGAATAATTGACAAATTATTCAAGACTACTCTGCTTATCTGTTATGTTCTTTTACATTATCTTTATTTATATTTTAATTTGTATTCTACTTAAATTATCTAAATAATTATGAATAGTACTCGCAATTATTTATTTATTTATTTTTTTATTCACTTGATGAATTGTAAAATATATTTATTTTATGCCCTCAATATGTTTGCCATCGAGATACTTAAAATTATGTCTTGCCTTCGTCCTCCTCACCTGCCCACCCGCAGCACTTTTGTTATAACTATGGGGGCTGATAAAAATGTCACGTCCTTAAACGCTCTCAACTCGTACGTGTGAACGAGAATTTTACACCGTAAAATAAAAAAAAAAAACGGTTTGCTACTTCAATTGCATTATTCATGAACGGTTTATAATCAACTTCTTCCCGCTGTACATATATACACAGATTAGTTTTAAACAGCGAGTTGTCGTCTTCCAATAAATTTTCATCAATCTTAATTTCATCATATAATAAATAAATATTATTTGGTGGAGATAAAAAAAAAAAATGTAACATTGTTCAATTTGATAATATCCAGGTGTAATTTTTATCCAATAGATAGACAGAATTTTTTTTCTTATTTGAATGAGGGGTTGATTTTTCATTCCATACTTTCTTCCCATTTTTTATTCCCCACCACATAAATATTTAACTACCTCCCTATTCCCATATCCACTTGAAAGGTATAAGTGTGTGTATATGTAAAGTGATTGCGCGCTGAAAGTGAATAGTTTTAAAAGCGTTACGCAGTGGAGGGACACGCGTTCATCATCTCGGACTGTGCAGTACACAACCGCTTGGCGACGACGCAACTCGTAGCCACACACAGTCGTGTTTCATCAGTTGGACGACGGTGTTGCACGTGCGCGTTCTTCGGCTAAAAGCCCACACGTACTTTCAAATCATTATAGCCCATTAAATTAAAAAAAAAATATATAATAATTATAAATTAATCAAATCATTTTTACATTTGCCAATTCAAATATTTCAGGTAAAGTATTAATTATTATTTTTTCATTTTATTCATAATTATCATATTATATGTATATATATATATATTTTTTTTTTCTTCATTTTATAAAAGCGGAAGAGTCAATATTACAAACGGAAATGAAAGCGAGTCGTTCATTCACAATGAATATAATATCGGATGTGAAAATTAATTTTTGATATTGAGAACAGAGGAAGTTTGATTATTTTTCGCATTTTTATTATTGAGAAATTAGAGAGGGAATAAATTGCGTATTGTCTACATAATTTTTAATGACTTGCGAAAATACATATGTATATCTGTGTGTCGCGATATATATATATTCTATACATTTAAAAAACATTAAAGATGGATAATGAACAATATGTTATCGTGCAGGTTTAATAAAACTTTTACTTAAAATTTATATTCGTAATTTAGTTATAAATGTATCTCAAAAATCATTATCATTACGTAGGTGAATATGAAATATCAGTCGATATATTTATAAATAATTTAAAAGGAAAAAATTGCATTTTATATATATATATTCATGTAAATTTTCAATACAAGTAAATGCATTTAAAATTATTTGTACATCGAAGATAATAGTGCTCAATTTATTGTCGAAGAACGTTGGCTAATGATAAAAGTTTATCGATTTACAATGGCTATATGGCAATTAGTTTGTCAACTTCGAGGACATCTTTTGGCTTATTTTCATTAACCGCATATAATAATAATCAGCAAAAAAAAAAAAATAAAAACTAATAGAAATGAATATAAAGAGATTAAATATAAAAGAAGAAAAACTCGACGAAGAATTTTCGCAATCTTGATTTGCATTTGAGAACTTGGTTTATCGCACATGTACTTAGAAATCTAATTAAACCGATCCTTGTACTTCGAACTCGAGTCAATGTGTATTGGCACATGTCACACGCCTTGTATATATATACCTCGTCCTCGACTTTCTCAAGTAAATTTGCGTTATTTGAAGAACGGCATGGTAATGTGACGCGCACTACAACAGTTAAACAGAGATTAAAGACCAATACCCATGTACAATATTATATTTATAATATTCAATTATTTTTTTTTTCTTTACACCAACAGTTTAATATAATACAGCTAATGTGTGTCATTGCGCAACATAATATCAATTTGCCCTTTTACTTTTCTCATTTTTTTTTTTTTTTATCTTTCATTGTCAATTCCATTATTGTTATACAATTTTTTCCGGTTACGTAACAATGATATTTCTGTGCGTGCTGTTAAAGTGATGCGCATCGTGCAAATAATAAAATCAAATTTGCAATAGCAACATTGTTACAATAATCTATTATAAATTATCACTTGATTTTATTTTTCTCAAACAGGATAAAAAAAGAAATAAAAAAATCAATATATTAACTTTCATCAAACTGCAATCGGTTAAGTTGATGGTTGCGCAATTGCGCAAAATGTCCCCTTGCACAATTAACGTAGTCGCCGAGTAATTCACACAGCCGACGTGTGCGTGAGGACGACGACGACGACGGTGCGAATAGTTTGTGGGACACGATTATAGGTTTGACGTTCCACGTAACGAATAATGCTTATCGCATTGCTATTTATTTTACCTGCGTTCGATTGATTTTCGATGAGATATTTTACATTGTATCGAGAATTTAATTCACATAAAAAACAAAAAAAAAACCCCCGTCAAACACCGTGCATTATTTATTAATCATTCAGATTATTTGTTGATTTTTAGTCCTCAAGAAGTCGTTGAAATATATGATGATTTTATTTTTAAATAATTCTTGAATAAATTCATAGAATTTTTTTTTTTTCTTTCTTTTTTTATTTTTCGAAAACTGAATGAGTAATTGTTAGACATGAGTGTTCATTGTATAGACTGTATAAGCGGACGCCAAGAGCTTATCAACCACAAAGCGCTGACATTACCTTTTCCAGGTAATGTAAAGCGATATAATCCACGAACGATATGCTAAAGAAATTAATTGTATCCGTTGAATATATTCACTCCAATTTATTTTAGCATTATCATGTAGAAAATATCCGTAAAACCAATGGATATATTTAATTTCAAATAATTTAAATTGATTCGTGTGCATATAAACATATCTATACACTTCAATTTTATTAATTTAATTCGACATCGAATGTGTACCTTTGTATATTATTATTAATGTACCGAGGTCAGTATCGCCAATGTAACGATGCGAGTTTGCGATATCATGTGCCTTTTGAGCACACTACAAACCGTCTCGATATGCGATTACTCGTTATCGCTTGTGTATAGCCTCGATATGTATATTCACATATAGTTAAAAAAATTGTTTAAATTTCCATAGACTTCATTTTCTTCCCTAGAAAATTAAATATTCATCCAACAACTATGTATAATATTTTCTATCAATTGGAAATGACGCGATACGAAAAAAGAAAAAAAGAAAATAAATAAAAGCTGACACATATTCGTATAATATTGAAAGGGAAAAATAGAGGGCTTGTCCTGTTGTACCTAGAAGACGCGCTCATAAGTTGTTCTTTATTAACTCACTCCTTTTTTTTTTTCATTTTTCTTCTCTTTTTATTTTACCTTTTATTTATTTCTTCCACCAGTTCTTTTTCATAGATATCCACCTACACAGCTGCTAATATTTACACGAGAACAATGTACTCACGGTGTCTGAATGCCGGCACGTTCGTTATTCCTCATACCTGATGGTGACGCCTTATCGTGACCTCTTTCGACCGTCCAATTCAACTTTACAAATTTTCATAAAAAAATTTTTTTTTTCTTATCCATATTATATTATTTATTCATCATTCATTTATTTATTTTACTCCATTTATAATTATAACCAAGCATTTATTGTTTTTAAATTATCTAATAATATCTTGAATTAATTATTCAAACCAGCTTGGGGATCTTCATTATTATTTTAATATAATCCCTTCCGGATGATAGTTAAAAATTAATAATCCTAGGAATTAATTTATCATGTGATGGCACTGTATGATTATTATTTATTTCATCAGCGATCGTTAAATTTTGTCGATAAATATATCATTTTTTTAAGTTCTATATAAAACATATAATATAAAGTTTAAAAGTGTCTCAATATGTTTATATATAGTTTACATGTCACCCAGTATGTTTGTTGATACAACATGGGGCACATGGTATCTACATCTGTGTGCAACAAATCAATGTAGCACTTATACGATTCGATTGAATATTCAGTGGGTTATGAGTCATCATTGGCAGTCACTTTGAAATTTAAAATACACCAAAAATTGATGCACAACATTCAGTTACATTTACTTATCGACTTAGATGAACGATATACATGTACGTAGTGTTGCACAATGTATCCGTTTTGAATGTAGTCGTTAGATAAAATTGTTGAAAGGTATATTATTTTAGTTCGATATCAAACGACGCTTCCTTTCCCACGTTTCACTATCGTTGAATTATTACCTGTTTAACGTATTGTGATGGGACATTGGTGCGATAGAAGTCATCACTAGTATACAGTTGGTTTATGAAAAAATAATTAAGTTGCGCAGGTGGCAAGTGGCAAACAAGTTTAGACCAAGTACAAAAAGAACTAATAATTTCTGGTTTTTTTATTTATTTATTTTTTTTCCTTTTTTTTTTTTTTCTAAAGTATCTTTGACATACAATATTCGGTGCGATTAGCTATGGTAATTCTGTATATACATACTAGAATGTAGAATGAGGAGAAAAAAAAATAAATGTCGCATGAGAGTCGTATTGTGTTGTTGAAAATAAAATAAAATATTTCCTTAGTTGAAGAAAAATAAGTATCATTGGAAGAATAAAAAAAATATATATAAATATGGTATATGTCAGGTCGAGCCTGAACGAAACGATCAATGCCACGGGTTCCTTTGTCACGACACTACATGCAAGTCAAACGAGCTATTATTCCTTGACCTGACCCAACCAAACCCCCCTTTCATATTCATTAGCATCGCCATGTCTTGGACCACACGACTTAGCCAACAACGAGTAAGAAAGATCGATAAAAATAAAGAAGAAGGAGAAAGCGAACCAGGCCCAAGTGTTTAATTTTATATATTATACATGACGTATTATTCAGTGCAATGCCCCAGAAGACTCGATCATTGTCATGTTTACCGATAAATATCACTCTTTTCAAGCATTTGCATTTTGATATGTCCCAGTTGAATACACAAAATTTTGGTAACAACAATAAAGGTAATACAAAAAAAAAAAAAAAACAGATCAGTTGATGACTTGGATGTATATAATTTTATAATCTTTTGATCAGCCGGTTTCCTTTTTCCAACAATTTATGTCTATTTTTGTCCCAAACTAATTTATGTATTATGCATCACATATATATTCATATAGAACTGTTGAGTGCAACTATCTGTGTTGAAAATATATATTATATTTATCGTTAACACTTATGCGCTAACATATTGCTCAGTTGAAAGTTAATAAAACTCATCTCCCTTCAATGCTCATTTTGCAATGAGTAAAATTATTTTACTATGTATTTATTAGATAGATATTCTAGTCATTTCTTTGTAGCAACTTAAAGTCACATTAAAGATATAATTTAGATTGCATAAGAGTTTTTTTTTTTTTTTTTTTTTTTTTTCATTCATTGCATGAATGTGCACCACCGGATAAAGACGTTTTAGGTGCATTGTTCATGACACACGAGATTCTTATGCAAAAAAGGAGTCAACAATAGCGATTTTACTTATCCATCTCTCTTTGGCTTATTTTTATTTTTGAATTGAAGATCTTTTATTGATGTTGATATTTGAATTTACAGAAAGACGGTAGTCAAGACGATGAGGGTGGAGGATTTTTTTGGGATCCACCGCCGAGTAAAAATCGAGATACAAAAAGTCATAATAATGTACGAGAATTGGAGGAGCGACTGTGTCAAGCCACCGTGAGAGCACGGGAATTAGAAATGGAATTGGAAAAATATCGAGATATAGTTGATAAGAAAGAAGAAATTACTGATGGACATCAAAAAGCAGAATTAATGAGAACCAAGCAAGATATGGTTAATCGTGTAATACAAATAGGTGAAAAGGTAAAGTATCCTTGACTTAAAATACATGCATTGTCATTCATGTCAATTGTTATCGTTATTTTTTTTTATCTTCCTTTTTTTTTTACGTAAACATAAATAACACGAAACGTCGAATAATGCATTAAGCATTAATATTATTTAAATAATTATGGGGGGGAAATTTTTGCTTGAATATAATTAATTGGCACGAATAACCATGTAATATTACATAATGCAATTTTATAAATGTGAAATATCCTGGGAGACATCAGCCGTCCAAGTTGATTATCACGCAAGCATTAAATGATGACTTTTATACAGGGCCGAGAGGCGGAAAGAAATATGAAGAAATTGCAGTTGGATGAATCGGCCTTCGTTAATGACTTTCGTGCAGCAATATCAAAGCTTAATTCATCTGAACAAATTAACTTGGTTCGATGTGCTCTCAATGCATTAGAACTTGAAAATGGTGCTTGTGAGTCGCACGGTAATAATGAAAAATTGGATATTGGAAGGAAAAAAAATTTAATAAGCCAATATAATCATATTGAAGAGTCTGCTAATATAAATGGCGTGCATGATAAAAGAGAAACCGAACTGCAAAATAAAATACAAAAATTGGAGGAAGAAAATAAAAGCCTTTCTGTCAGTATTGATGAACTTGATGAACAACATGCACAATCAATTGGTAAATTTTTGGTATTAATTCAAGGAATAATTTAAATATATAAATAATTTTGTTAATTAATTTTTCTCAATAACTTATTGTTTTAGAAAAAATTTTAACACTGAAGGATGAGCTCCAAAAGAAACATCAGTGTCTTCAAGTAGCCTATGAGACACTTTATGTTGACTATAATGCAATACAAGAAAAAATTAAAATGCTGGAAAATATATCGACAAAAGAAAAAGTTTCTGTTGAAGCAACTGAACAAAATGGAACTATTTTAAATTTAAAATTAGCAACAGAAGATAAGAATAATCAAACAGAGCACTTAACAATGGAGGAAAAAATGAATCAGATAATTAGAAATTATACAGATACAGAAGTGCAAACTGAAGACAATAATGAGGTTGATAATAATGTTGTACTAAATGAGATTGCTCAAAAAGTCAATGAAATCATAAAGAATACGCATATACATTTGGAAGAGGGTGAAACAATTTTTGAAGCTACTGCCAAGCATTGTATTGAAGCTGAATGGAAAATAGACATGTTGGAAAGACAACTTACGGGATTATCAAGTGAATTACGTGACACAAATGAAATAAGAGATAGTCTACAAATGGATTTCGATGAACAACAAAGTACTATTGAATCATTGGAGATGGAAATTCAACATATGAAATCAAATTTACCATCCATACCTGAGGCAAGTGAAGAGCGTGTGGCTACTTTAGAAGTTGAAACAGAATCAATGGCACAAGAAATAAAACGTTTACAATGTGAATACGATACATTACGAAATAAAAATTCAGAATTAATTACAAGTATGAGCAATATGGAGGGGTCATTACGAAATCAAGAGAATTTAGAGGCTGAAGTTCGTAATACAAAACAACAATTGGAAATAGCACAACAGCAACTAGCAGGAGCATCTAAAAATGTTGAAAATAATGAAAATATGATGGAAGATCTCAGTCGTAGATTGCACTCTTCATTGGATGAAAATACTGAATTGAGAAAAAAAATTGACAATTTGGAAAGTCGTGATAAACAAATGCAGGAAGAATTAAATGTATACATAGAAAAGTGTAAAGGTTTGGATGAAAATCTCGAATTAATTGAAGAACTCAAACTTGATATTAATAATGTTCGAAAGGAATTGAAAAATTCTGTAGAAAATACAAAACGGTTAGAAAAAGAATTGGCATTTGCAGATGATGCAAAGAAAGAAATCGAAAGGGATATTTTATCATTGTCACAAGAAAAAGAGCAACTAGAAATGGAATTTGTGATGTTAAAAAAATGTGGATCAGTTGATGAGGATAGCGAAATATTAAAAGATTTGCGCAGTCAATTGGAATCGGCAAATCGTGAAAAAGATGATTTAGAATATGATTTAATGAATATGAGAAAAGAACTGGATTTAGCACTAAGTGAATCGTCTAAACGAGATTCTCTGTGCAATGAATTAATCGTAGAAAACGAGCGATTGATTAAGGAAAATAATATAGTATTGGAGCAGATGGGCAGTGTTACGAATGAATGGCAAGAGAGACTAGAACTTTTACAAACAGAAATGAATTTATTGCAACAAGAACATTCAATTTTACAGGAGGAAGCTACTGCGGATAAAACAGAGCTTGCTGAAATTCGACGTAAAACAGAACAATTGGAGGAAAAAAGTATAAATATAGAAAAAAATTTCCACGCTTCAAAATCAGAATGTGAGATATTAAAAAGCGATTATGAAAATTTACGATCGCGTGCAAATATGGTGACTGAACTAGAGTCAAAATTGCAACGTATGCAAATAATCGAAAATAAACTTGTTGCCAGTGTAAGTGAAACCGAAGAATTGAATCAGAAATTAATAAGCCTTCAGGATAAAAGTAATGAATTAACTGTAATTCGTGAAAAGTATCTGAATTTAGAAGAGCAATTAAAGAATACACATGATTTAGAAGAAAAATTAAAAAATTCAGAAAATCGTTGTCAACAACTTGAAGATCAATTATCAGTTCTAACTTCAGATAATCAAAATTTATTAACTTCTAAATTAACTGATGAAGAAAATCAGCAAATCCGTAAAACTCTTGAAAAAAAAATGGCTGAATTGGAATTATTAATCGAGGAGAAAAATCAACTGTCGGAAAAATTGATTGCCTGTCAACGTGAGTTACAATCAGCAATAGACAATTCAAAGGAGTCCGCTGATATGGCCAAAGAAACGATTGAAACATTATCTCAAATAATCAAGCAAAAGGATCAGGAAATTGAGTCAGTAAAGTTAACTATGGCATCGGATTTGGAGCAAAAAATGGTTATAAATGAAAGCAATTTAACATCATTAAATGTTGAACGTGACGAATTAGTAAAACTCGTACAAGTTAAACACAACGAGAGTTTACAATATCACGCTGAAATCCAAAGAATGACACAATTATTTAATGATCAAGCATCAGCATTACAAACTGCTGTCGCTGAACGTGAATCTTTCGAGAATCTATTGAAGCAAAAAGAAGCTGACATTTTGTGGGGTCAAAATGAATTGCAAGTTGTGCGTCAACGTTTAAAAAATTTCGAAGAGTCAATGAATCATGGAGAAACATGTAATATTGTCGAGCATTCAATACAAATTTCACAAGTTTCAGTACTCAATGAAAAATGTAATGCAATGGAAGCCGCTCTGATTAAAGAACAATCCAACAATCGAATTCTACAAAGTCAATTGACTGATAGTCAACAACGTGAAAGTGCAGCTGCTAAAGAATTGGAACGACTTCGATCACATCTTGTTGAAATGGAGGAAAATTATACTGAAGAAGCATTACTTATTGAACAAAGCAAAAAAGAATTGGAAACAAAACTTTTACAAGCAGAAGAAACATTAAAAAACAGTTCAACAGTTTATACTTCAGCTAATATTCGTGCAAATCAACAAGTTGAAACATTGCAGCAACAAATGACGTTAATTATTCAGCAGAGAGATGAAATTCAAAATAAACTTTCAATCGCTGAAGATAAAGTTTTAAGGCACGCAGCTTCACTTATGAATTTGCAAATTGTTTTAGAACAGTTCCAGAGAGGTAACTTCAGTTTCTATAAAAATAAATTTATATTTCATTTATTGGAGGATACAAATATACTCATTATTTCATTGTATTTTGTAATAATGTAGATAAAGAGAGTGACATACGAAATGCAACGAGCAAAATTCGAGAACAGCTGAAGGATTCGCACAAAAAACAAGAAGAACTGAATGCTGAAATCATAAATTTAAAGGTTTTTTTCTCAATTATTTCGATAATAATCATTTATACAATGTCAGGTATTTTTTTTTTCATTCATTGAATCATTCAATTTATTTATCAGGAACAACTGACTGAAGCAAAAGAATGTTTATTAGCAGCATCTCGTTTGAGCCAACAGCTGAATAAAAAAAGCGAACGAATTCAGGAACTAAATGATGAAGGTACACTTACAATACTATCAATATCACTTCCTTTTTTTTTTCTGATTGATTAAATTTTTTATCTTATTCATTGACATTTGTTTTTAATACAAAATATTTTACGTTATCTGTGTGATTTAAATAGTAACGATCGGATTTAATGCACAAATTGGCATGAATTTCTATAATGCACCATAAAAATTAATTGCAACAATATACATTAACTAGATATTTTTTTACGTTATCATTATTAATTTTCACGTTTTTTCATGTCATATGCTTTTAATTCGTTGCTGCTATTTTCTAGTTGAATTTGTTTATAATTTAATATCATCAATTTATTGATGTGGTAATTTAGCAATAAGTAAAAATTACTGGTAGTCATTTATAAGCATTCATTTTATTGTGACTAATTACGATAGATAAAAAAAAAATGCACAAATGATCTGGTGGCGTAGTCAAATATCAGCTGGTAATTCTGGGAATATTAGAATAACTCAGGATTCTGGCTGGTATCTTGCTACGGACTAGGACGTCGCCTTTTTGCACACTAAATCGTATTTCACGCATTTTTATAAACATTTGGTGTTGGTTTTTCGATTTACCACTTCTTTAAGTGATTAAACTATTATCAAAAAAAAAAAAAAAAAATTGCAATAATTTTTTTCTCATTTATTATCGTGGGAATTAATCATCTAAAAATATTAAATAAATTTTCAAACTTCACAATAATTGTTTCATACAAATCTGTGTGAAAAATCATTTGTTCTTCATAGTTTTAAATCAATTAAATTATTATTGAAATGAAAATTATTTATACTAAAATTTGTTTCAAGAATTTACTTAGACGCACATTCAATGGCCAATGATTTCCATAAGTTAACCAACATATGATGGATTATTATTGTAGGTAGAATTTAAAAATACTTGGTAACGACAGAGTGTGTAATCTCATGCGGTAACTGTGAGTGGGTTCATGCAGATGCTCATATTACCTCGTGGGATTTCCCACCCGTTACCTCTCTCCTACAAAAAACTATTTTTTTTTTTTCATGTAGAATTTTTTTTCTAATATTAAATGCATCTATAATAAATTATCTATATTAGTGATATTTAGTTTTGCATTATTCATTGAATAGTAACTATTTATTGGGCAAGTTTATTCAAATTAATAATATCAACGTTACCACACTGTCAATGTTAGCATGATGATCCGATAGAATGGCATGATAATGAAGATGAATGCCGCATGTATGTTTTTAGACACGGGTGTGAGTATTACATCAGGTACTGGTGGATTGTAACAATCAGTGCTTGTGTTATACTTGCACTCATGTCTTCCCTAAACGCCAATGCCTGCCAACTAGGATGTGACATAGAGCACATATGTACATGCAACCAAGAAGTATCAGAGCAGTCGTTGTTGTATTTTATTTTATTATTTATTTATTTATTTTTTTTCATAATTCAATAAATTCCGTAAGCTGAATAAATTTATTTTATTAATAAAAGTGTCTCTTTACTTACAGTTGCAAAATTGACAGAACTTGTTAATACCGCTGAACAAAGAATAGAAGTAGCAAAGCAGAGTGGTGAAGGAAAAGTGGATAAGTATGTTAAGTTTATAAAAATCTTTCAATTGAATATAGATAAATTATTCTATGATTGGAAATTAATAATTTATCATTTTTGTTTTTTGTTTAAGGAGTCTTATAAAGAATCTTCTTTTGGGCTTTTTGGCTTCATCGAATTCTGATAAATTATCGGTGCTTCGAGTTTTTGCCACGGTGTTGGATTTCAATGAAATGGAACGTGACAAAGCTGGATTAAATCATCCCACTGCACACGGGGGATGGTTTTCTGGACTGTTGAGTAGTGGAGGCACACCAACGAAAGTAAATTGCCAACAAAGAAACCTCACTTTTTTTTTTTTTTTTTTTGCAAAAATACATAAATTGTTCATTTCCTAGGATCAAGAAGCATCATTGTCAGCAGCATTTGTACGATTTCTGGAGAGTGAATCAAAGCCAATGCCGCCTATTCCACCATTGCCAATATCAAATACAGTCAGTAATAGTATATATAGCATACAGATATTAAATTATTTGAATGAACATTAGTATTTATAATTGATATTAAAATTTTAGCCTATTTCGCGACCTGGCCACAGCAGACAACATTCCTCATCCTCGACGCAATCTGGCCTCCTTCTATCAAACATGTCGCTCCCTTCATTTCCAGATTTTATACCATCAAGGAATACCGGATCAATATTGAAGGAAGTGCTTAAGGACAGCTGATACTAAATTTAATATTGAGAATTGTGTAAATATGTAAAAGATTGCACGCAGAATTTTTACTGTATCGTTAATTTGACTATGTATAGTTGAAGAACTCATTGGTGAATGGAAAATTTATTGTCAAATGATATATTTAAATGCCTTTATGTATCTTCCATTAAAAAAAAAAAATATAATTTTGCATAGAACCAAAATATTAAAATGGGAAAAACATATTGTTATCAATATAACAGGTGCCCTTATTTTCTTGTGCTTCAAGACAACTGTTGATATTTTCTAAGAGATATTTGTATTGAATATATAATATCAATAATAATAATAAACGATATAATAGGGGAAATAATTCACACAGAGTTGATTAATTTAGTTTCTATTTTATTTAATGTAATGAAAGATAATGAAACTTAAAAAAAAAAAAAAATGGAAAGTACGTGAATGTTTCATTGGTTCAATACAACTAGGAATACTTAACGATTACACAATATTTTATAATTAATGACTCAAATAATATGAAAAAGTTTAGTGTCAATTTTGAAACGCAACAAAATTATTTGTCGTCCATTTTCTCATCAGTCTTTTTGTCATCTTTCTGAGCTGGTTTCCCAGATGATTGACGAATTGCTGGTTTACCAGTATGCTCAATTTTAATGACTCGTTCATTCTCCACCGCAGGCACATCCTTTCTTGGTGCAGTAATTGTCAATACACCATCGGATGAAAGACTGGAGCTCACTTGTTTAATGTCACATTGCTCAGGAATTAAATATTTGCGTACAAACTGACGTGAGATCCAACCATGTTCATCTTGTTTCTCTTCATGTTTTGCCTCGACAACGACACATTTATCCACAACTTTAACATTTATTTCCTCAGGTTTGAACTGCTGTACGTCCAAAGTAACTTGGAATTTATTTTTGTCAGCATTAACTGTGGATGAACCAGCTTCACCTCTGCGAAGGAGCTCGGCCCATGGTCGGTAGTACATCAATGGATTTCGTTGTTGGCGTTGAAGACGTGGTGCATTTTGTTGTATCAAACACAATTGCTCTGGATGTAAACCAATGCCAAAGTCTTGGTCTAATAAACGATGTGGACGATCCAAATCTTCCCACCAGTCAGAGAACAATAATGGTACCAAAGACATCTTGATTATTGTCTGTTAATTCACTCAATAAATTAAAAGTCAATAAGTATGAACGTTAGTTCAGTAGTGTTGAGTAGATTTTACTATGCTTAGCGATGTATCACTTGTGATTGCTTTCAGTAGACTGTGCTTGTTGCTCGAACAGCAGCGTTTATATACTGGCAAGCCGGTTCGCCTGGCGTCTCTGGAAAATTCTAGCAAACAAATAAACGTTAAATTGGTCTGATTCAATTCTGGATTAAATTAGAAATCAATAAATTATTTTTATATATTATTATTGAGTTTTTAAATATTTTGTAACGTATTTTTTTCAACTATTTGAGAAAATTTTCATTAATTATCTTGGAAATTTTATTGATTTTGACGTTTCTAGAAAAGTTTCGAACTTCGGGACAAATCTGGCGGTTTCTATAACAACGAATTATTCTGGATCTTTCAAGAAGGTTCCAAATAACCGTCATTTTCCATTAAATGAAAATTTGCCATTAGATGAGGATAAGAAAATAACAACATAAAATACAATGACACAGACATATGGAATAAATAAATAAATTTTATCTATTTATTAATTTCCTTACTTCGATCAGTTGCATTGAATAAATTATCCATTTGTACATTTTTAGTAATATGTATATATAAACTATAACATAATTATATTTAAATCCATGGAAACAGTATTTTTTCAAATCAAATTTAAGATAAATTATGTTATTTTATCATCATATTGTTTATTTTTTTGTAGCGCATAATTGAGGTTATGTATTGCCTGAGTCATATTTCAAACAGTCTCTAGACATTTGTAGATGTTGTGAGAACTTTCTCGCAACATCAGCTGTCGTCTCTCAATCACTCCACATTTGAGATAAGGTGCAATCATTATTTTCTACCAAATGATTACATCTAAAAATGTTTCGTTTAATTTATAATTACAATTAGCCACGTCCCCTGCAATTGAATCAGAGGTATTTGTTTTATATTCATCATTGTACATGACGTAATGTTTATAATTATTAAATTTTATGCAGTATTTGTAAATGAGTGCTAGAATAATGTGTTGCATAATTACAGGTATAAGTATTTACAATGGATCGTATGGTGAATCCTGTGGAAAATGACTACACTGAAATTGTTCAAAGGTTGCCGAAAAAACAAAAATGGGCTTATGGAGTTGGTCACATATTAAACGATATTTGTGCATCAATATGGTTTACATATTTAATAGTATTTTTCCACTTGGTATTGGGATTTAATCCTGTTTTGTCAGGAGTAGTTTTGCTCATTGGTCAAGTAGCTGATGCTATTGCAACACCATTTGTTGGACTTCAATCTGATATTGATGATAATTTTTGGCTATGTAGATATGGTAGACGAAAAACTTGGCATCTTTTGGGTAAATAAACAATTAATATTAATGTTTTAAAAATTGATATTATTATTTTTGACTAACTAATTTATCGTTCGTCATTTAGGCACAGGATGCGTTCTCCTCAGTTTCCCATTTATTTTTTCTCAATGTGTAAATTGTGTTGATGCACATCATTGGGCTCAAATAATTTATTACGCTGCCTTTATTATTATCTTTCAATTTGGTTGGGCTGCAGTTCAAATTTCTCATCTATCTTTAATACCAGATCTCACACCATCCGAACATGAACGAACAGAATTAACAGCAATTAGGTACTATATATATATCATACATATTTAATTTTAAGAATAATAAATATTTGATAAATAACTTTCAAGTCCTCTAAAATTTCAGATACACATTTACAGTGTTTGCAAATATTTTTGTATATTGCATTACATGGGCAGTATTGCATCTTAGTAGAGATGATCCAAACGCTCCAATAGGACCTAACGATGACTTCAAATTTCAAGAGATTATATTAATTAGTATATCTATTGGATTTTTATCATCAGTTATATTTCATACATTTGTGAAAGAGAATCCTTATAATTCTACTGGTAATAAAATAATTTTTTTTTTTCACATACTTTAATAAATTGCAATATATTTCATAAATATTACAATATTACAGGTCCAATGAGACGACATTTACGACCGGCGTCAGAATTTTTGAAGGATATACAATTTTATCAAGTAGCTGCTGTATATATGCCAACTCGATTATTTGCAAATATTTCCCAAATTTATGTACCATTATATCTTCATGATAGTTTAAAAATGCCTGCAACATCTTTAGCTACTATCCCGCTTATAATGTACTTGAGCAGTTTCCAAGTGTCGTTAGTAATCGATAAAATCAATAAAAAATTGGGTAGAAAAATTGCTTATTCTATTGGAGTAATTTTAGGTGTTTGTGCTTGCATTTGGATATGGTTCGGAAAAGGCGATACATTTATTTATTATGAAATTTATCCAGTTGCATTATTATTAGGTAATAAATTAAAAATAATTTTGCGATGTAATTAATGATATTAGTAATATAATTGTATGTAAATGGATTTTAGGTGCAGCTGGCTCTGTAATGTTAGTGACCAGTCTTGGGTTGACAGCTGATCTTATTGGAGAAAATACAGAAAGTGGAGCGTTCGTTTATGGAGCTATGAGTTTTACCGATAAACTTTGTAATGGATTGGTTGTCATGGTTATACAATACACGTAGGGAATTGTTTGACATTTTTAGTACTCCTACAAATTAATTGGATATTAAAAAATAAATTATTAACGATTATTATTTCAGACGGTGCACGACCGATTGTTCGGACTATTATCGCAATGTTCTCAGTTTTGTGTGTGGTGGATCGGCAATTTTCGGACTTACAATGATACTTTTAATCAAATCATTTTCCTACTATGATGACGGTAAGATTAATTTTCAATACATTAAATTTCAAATAATTGATAAATATTATATCAATTTATATTTGGAAGAATAGATTATCAAAATATGGAGACAGATGCATCTTCTGAACCAGTTGAAGATAATTATGAGAGATCAATATCAAATAATACAGTTGGTGTCAGTAATTCCATTGAATACTAAAAAAATAGCATAAAAACAATAAATATTGATGCATATTTTTTTATGGAGAGAATAGATATTATTTTATGAACGTGTATATGATGTGTTTAATCGAATTAACATTGAATAGAGAATAAAATTAAGTATTGTTGAAAAATAAAGATATTTAATGGTATTTAACACATTTGATATATGATTATTTTACATCGGTAATTTTAGATGACGAAAAATCATAGGATATTGGCAGTAGCGTGTTTAATGGTACGGTGCCTGTCCCCTCTAAGTACGGATGACTCTCTTGCACGCGATTCACTACCAGGCTCTGATTACGTCCCGTTGGGCCAAAGTTCGTTTTACTTTCAGGACTTAGTTTCACAGCCACCCCCCCAAGAACTATCACAAGATTCTCCGATTTAACATTGTTCGTGCGTGTGGATGTTTCTACCCCATGATCGATTGGACTACGAGCTTATATGTAAGAGCTGTGATGCCGACTTGGCTGCCATAATGCGAGTGGAATGCTAACGACGAGCAACTATCCTCGACGATGTCGCACAGGTGGAATTTCATCTGTGACCATTTCTGCTTCGCCGGGCACACTATTGTCGCGGCAAAAATTACCATTACGTTCGTATCACAAACCTAAGAGCATCTTCAATTTTACACATATTGAAAATGCACCATTCGGTAGACCAAAACGTTTCAAAGCCAGGTGAGAGAGTTATATTTATTTTTTCCCCCTATGCATTTTAAAAATCAAGTATTGATCGCACCGCCAGCATGACACTTTTGTGTTTACATCAATCATAACGCAGTGTCTTTTATAATGTAATAATATTATTGTGTAAAATTGAATTTTTTAATTTATATACAAATAAGTTTTTTAATAGGAAGATAAATTCAAATCCAAAAATGGATCTTGGCAAAAAACGTATCCCGGATTATACAGAAACAGCATATCGGGAAGCAGTGTCTAGATTAAAGTATCTTCTAGCTGAATCATATTCTCCCAGAACAACAGGGTATAAATTGTTTTTTTATGTGTAGAAATTTTACATCATAATAAAATATATTTTTATTAACGTAAAATAATTTTGTTTTAGGAAATCGATACGAGACCATCGTATTTATCGACGAAGTAATCCAAGGATTCACGAATCCGCAGATGATACTGATGACAGGAGTGCTGTGAGTGATTGCTCCAAAGGATTCCCAGGGAATTTATCATCAAGAACAAATACTCTTGTTGCATCGGAAAAACATCGTTTACCCGTGGCATCACAATTAGTCAGTGAAGATTCACATTTAACACCTAAAGAATTGACATCATTAGTAATGCGACAAGAAGAATATATTGAACAGTTGGAGCAAGAATCAGGATATTGTAAAGATGAACTGAAAAATCTTCTCGGGAAAGTTCGAGAAGTTGTTGCAGAAAATGAAGCGTTGCATGATAAAAATAAAGCTGGACTTTTAAAGTCTTTTTTAAATGAAATTGATCATTCACATGAATTTAATAAGGTGGAGAAAACCGCAATTTCCGATACAGAACCAACATATACTAAAAAAACAAAGACACATCAATTGATAGAGGGACCAAATATCATGTATGAATCGCGAATAAGTGAATTGGAAGCGCAATTAACACAAACAAAAATAGAATTGAAAAAAGCACATGAAGAAAATCAATCTAATATTATTCGTTTATCTGAAAGTGCGGGTGGTCCTACAAATCCTGATTCACTTGCCCAATTGGACCAAGTATTGAAAGAAAAACGTGATATCAATTCAAAATTAGAAGAAGCATTGAGAAATTTACAAATATCACGAGAACGCGAGGCGGAATCGATGGAAAAATCAAAACGTGCTAAGGATTCAGCGCAACAAGCGGAATTTGAAAAGAATCAAGCTGAGTCTGAAGTGCGAAGGCTTAAAGATGAATTGGAGAGACAGCGTGAAAAAATTCGGGGTACCACGCAAGAGATCAATCGACGTTTGGCAGAGGAACGACATCAAGTTGAACGTAGATATAGTCAGCAAGTGGAACAATTATCGTCTGACGTTGCAACACATTGGGATGCTGCATCAAAGTCTCATTTAGAGATTGATAAACAGAGACGAGAAATTATGGATTTAAAACGTGAATTAGCACAAAAACAAGCTTTAATTGATGATCTGAAAAAAGAACTGCATTCAAAAATATGTTAGTCAAATTTTTGAATACGGAGGTTTTTATTTCTTGATATAAATTTTAATATATATATTTATTCTTTTTATTTCAGCGAACTTACAGAGTGACCTGAATCAAATGACAGCTGAGAAAGATGCTGCTGAGCAGGAAGTAGCAACTGCAAAATTGGCAACTGAGCGATATGAACGGCAAGTACGTCAAGAGCATAATCGTTGGCAAGCTGAAATTAATTCTTATAAGCAACGATTGGAACGAGCTGATGCGGATATTGTTCATTGTCGCCGAGAGAATCTTCGTCTATCGGAGCAAATTGCGTCTTTAGAAAAAGAGGTATGAACATTTTATCGAATTATACGAGCGTTATTTAAGACAAAAATGAATTATTATCAAGCGTATTTAATTTTAATCTCTTCCTAGCTTAACATGGCTAAATTAATTCATGCGTCGGACGCTCAGGCTTCAACACCGCGTGCGGATAATGAAAAAGATTTAACGACAATGATAATGGATATGGAAACAAAACATGGTAAGATATAACGAACAGTGCCTGTGTTGGGTATATTGTCCGTGAATTGTTTAAAATCAATTGGAGTTATCGTATTCAATAAATAAACAATCGAAGAAATATTATTAAGATTTGGAAATAAATTTGTGTGGGAAATCGGCATGATGACACTATGCCTAGCATGGGCAGATAAAAAAAAAATTAGAAAAAAAAATTAGTCAATTTAAAAAGAATTGGCTAATGAAATTAAAATTTCTTAGCTGCTACAGTGGGTGGTTTAGAAGATGCTCTCAGCAATCAGGCTATGCTCGTCACACGACTATCTGCTGAATGCCAATCTCTCACACAGCGTTTGGACGATAACAACCGCACGCACAAGTATTATACTTTGAATTTACAATTAAAAAAAAAAAGAAGCAAATTCAATCGTCCGGTAGTAAAAGAATATAAATATTTAATTTCATATCGCGATAACTTCCATCAGCAAAGTCGTGTTATTCAATTTGTTATCATTAACTCGCGATTAATAAATCATCATCCTCAATGTCCTTTTTTTTTTCGGCTATTCTGTGTTGACAGAGGGGGCGGATGAGGCGGACGATAGAGGACGAGATAAATTGTCAAACTCACCGTCAAAAAAGAAGCGCACAGTCAAGGTTGATTTGAAACTTAAAATCAGTCCGTCAAAGAAGCCTGTTGTCGTGACATCCGCAAAGACACCTCTATCAACACAGCAATAGTACTACTCATAAATTTATTGTAGTAAAATGTATGATTTTATATTTAATATAATTAATCCTTGATATTCGTTTAATTATTTATTTCATTATTATACTAATAAAGTATTATTTCAATTTTAATTTAGGGAAGAGATGGCCAACTTACAAAGCAACATAGAATATTTGTCAAATAAAATGAAAGACACATTTGAAAATCGACCAGGTTTTTATTTTCAAGTTTATTATTTAATATTAATTCGTATATTCATAATTCGATAATCTTTAAATTAATTACATTTAATAATTCAAAGGTCAATCATCAAAAACACCTGATGCTGATTCAACAATTGAACCTCTGAATGCCAATCAAATTGCATCTAGTAATAGTAAGAATATTAAAAATCCCGGTACTGAATCATATTCACCAGCTGAAAATGAAAATTATGTACACAACTATGATAATCAACAACATAATAATCAAGAATTAAATTCTACAAATTATGAATTACCAGCAGATAATCAAAATTATCAGGGTTATTCAATGCACGATCAAAATTATCCAGCAGAATATACTAATCAAAATTATGGACAGTACGATCAGTATGATCCGTCATTGTATGAAAATCAATCGAATGTAGAAGGTGAACAACATCAAGGCCAAATTTCAGAGACATATAATGATCAAAATAATCAACAAAATTATAAAAATTATTCCAATGAGGGCTATATCTCTGATCAACAGCAACAACTTCCACAGGAACAACAATATGTGGAGTCGAATCCAAATCAAAATGTTTCCTAATTATATAATACATCACTAATAGTCGAATTAATTACAAATATTATCATATTAATTAAATAACATCATAATTCATAAGCATTTTAAACGATACTTCTTTTTTAATACATAATACTAGTGTCATTATTTTGTTTTTTTTTCTAATATTTCAAGATGTCACGTATTAGTTGAAAAATAAAGTGCAATATCAAAGGTGTTTGTTTGGATAAAATTATCTTTATAGAAATGTTAGAAAATTCTTCTCATTTCATCACAAAATAAAATTTAATTTAAAAATAATTGATGTGCGCCTTTTTTCAAATAGAAGATGGCGCGTGAGAGCGTTTTTCGGCCATCTTGATGAATAGTGATGAATAAATTATCCCAAAGAGAGTGCTGTTTCATTTACTTTTCAACAGTTGTGGGTATCGTTCTGTTATTATTATTATTATTTTCTTAATTTTATTAAATTATAAAAACAACGTGACTTTTGTAATTAATTATATTTTGCTGAATATATATATGTACAGTATAATAAGAGATACGAAAATTGATGAACAATTGACCTAGCTAATTTCAGCAATTACATTCATTCTACAGTTGAATCCTAAATTGAGGTTAGTTAACAATGTCGGCACTTTTATCAAGAAAATTAATTGGTTCAATATCTTCATTAACGAAATATTCACAACTTGGAGTGTTGTCAATTAGAAATTTAAATTTATTAGAATATCAAAGTAAAGAATTACTCAAAGACAGTGGTGTTTCTGTTCAGAATTTCACCATTATTGATGATGTTGATAAAGCTGATTCTGCATTGAGTAAATTTCGTAAGTTATTTTTACATTATTAATTCTTTGGATAATAATTTAATATTTAATTTTATTGATAATGATGAGTATGATTTTTAAAGGGGTCAATGAATATGTTGTGAAAGCTCAAGTGTTGGCCGGTGGCCGGGGTAAAGGTTGGTTTGATAATGGATTCAAAGGTGGTGTTCATCTTACAAAAGAGTAAGTATTTAAATATGGAGAAGACAATTTTATGGATTTAATTAATTCATAATGATGATAATATTATAAATTATAATATTTTTTTAAATATTACAGCCCAAAAACAGTTTTGGATATTATTAAAAGAATGTTAGGTCATAGACTTATTACAAAACAAACGACCAAAGATGGAATAACAGTACAAAAAGTTATGGTAGCTGAAAGTGTTGATATTAAAAGAGAAACATATGTTTGCATTCTCATGGACAGATCGCATAATGGGCCGGTCCTAATTGCATCTCCATCTGGTGGTATGGACATTGAAGCGGTAGCCGAGAAACAACCTGAAGCAATAAAAACTGTTCCTCTAGATATTTATTCTGGTATTGATGATAATATTGCTCAGGAAGTTGCCGAATTTTTAGGATTCCATGACGATGAACTTAAACAAAAAGCTATTTATGAATTAAAAAATTTGTGGAAATTATTTGTTGATATTGATGCATTACAAATTGAAATTAATCCATTTGTTGAGACTGAGGACAAACAAGTGATTGCAGTTGATGCAAAGATATCATTTGATGACAATGCTCAATTTAGGCAGAAGGATATTTTTGCTTTGGAGGATGTTAGTGAAAAAGATCCAAGAGAAGTGGAAGCAGCAAAATATAATTTAAATTACATCAGTATGACTGGAAATATTGGATGTTTAGGTAATTATTTGAAAATTATTTTAAACGTTCATGTAACATAACATGTCACCGTTTTATAATCAATTTAATTTTCTTTATATAGTTAATGGTGCAGGATTGGCTATGGCCACTATGGATATAATCAAAATGAATGGTGGTGAACCAGCAAATTTCTTAGACGTAGGTGGCAATGTCACTGAAGATCAAGTTTTCCAAGCATTCCGAATAGTTGCAGAAGGTATTATTTGTTTACTCTTTGAATGAAAGAAAATGATAATGAATTCAACTAATTATATTTTTATTTAATTTTTTCTATAGACCCAACGGCTCAAGCTATTTTTGTAAATATATTTGGTGGCATTGTGAATTGTGCAACGATAGCCAAAGGTATGGTTGCTGCTTCCAAAGCTTTTGGTATTAAAAAACCGGTGATAGTACGATTGCAAGGTACGAATATGACTGCGGCGAGAGAAATTCTTGAACAATCAGCATTGCCTTTTACAATGGAGGGTGATTTAGACAACGCAGCAAAAAAAGTTGTTGCAGCACTTAAGGCATAAAATTAAAAACAAACACATTCAGGTTCGCATGGGAATTTTGTAATGATTGATGACTGAAGGAAATAATATCAAAATGGAAATGCGATTTTTCTAAATGAAACTAAGCACGTCCGAATCCAATAATTGCTCAGTGAATAATTATATTCAAATTGATTTTTTAGGTTAATTAGTTTATTGAGGTTTAATCCATTGAGAAACAAGAAGAGTTAATTTTTTTATATGATATCAATTGTTGATTGTTATACTATATGATAGGAGTGTTGAAGAAGAAGATGAAAAAAAAAATACATTTTTACAAATATATTTGTTATTTTCATATATTTTCAATGGCCATGAATCAATTTAAGGAGTGTTATAAATTTCGAATGCAGAACTATTGCCATGAACGTACGTCCTAAATGGAAATATATTAGAAATCTATTTACAGGATCGTACTGTGACCTCTCCTTAATATAATCAAATAAAAGTCATTAGTAAGGCTAAACATAAAAGTAGAGAATAATGATTCGTTTCCTTCAATAATTTTAATTTTTATAAATTTATCAATCATTCTATCAACTGGTGTTATACAATATAAAAGTGTTATTTTCATTTTATTTATATGATTTTGAATTGATAGGAATCATTAGCAAATGCAATATCATATTATGAAAGAAGTAGATTGTAGCTCAATTTAATCCGTAAATGGTTGTAATGCAGAGTCGCAATGATCCATTCAGAGTAAGGATATTTCTTGTTGGTAACTGGGCTCCCTTTCAATGGATTCATGGTTATAAGTGTGGCATTAAATACATGTTTCTTCATTAGAAGAGATTACCATATACGGTTGTTGATTTAAAACTTGCTTTCGTGGGCAATGGATTTCATCACACTACCAATAATGATGTCCGATGAGTAAGTCTACTAGGTCAAGATATTGGCACGCAGTTGTCACAATAATATATACACAAAAATAATAATACAAACTCGTGAATTATGGCAACTTTTTTTTTTTTTTTTTGTATATAATTTCAGGACGAATGTAAATAGCCGAATGAAAATTCACATTGGCCCTTCATCACTGAATAATAACCTTTCGTTAGCGCGTGCATTATAGAAAAACGTCGTTTGTGTATATATAGCCCAGTTCCATTCCCCCTTGCCGCTGTTTCGGTGTAAAAACGGGGGAAGTGCGGAGTGTGACGAGGCTAAACGCGAGCTACCAAGAACTATTCTTGGAGAACTTTACTCAGACCTGCTTTCGCCATCGCAACGACGCAAGTTGAAACGCCGACGACGACGCCGACGTTTTCAAGAGATTTTTCGGTGAAAGGGAGCACTTGAATTCGTGAATTGTTATCGAAACCATCGTATCGGCACTTTGTGCGTATACAGTGATCGTGAATATTGGGTCTGGTGCAGACGTGAGAAAGACCGCGCGTGTATCATCATCTAGTGCGTACAGATTTTTTTTTCCATCATTTAAAGAGAATCAAAATTTTTTTTTTTTACGCTTGTCAAAATTTTATGGTGCAGTATTTGAGGTAATAGTTACATTCTACCACTTATTTTATTCATTCATAAATAATTTCGTATTATTTTTTTATATTATATTTTAAATCGTGTAAGAAATTCATAGGTGACACAAAAATTGACATTTGTTTATAATGCAATATATAAATTTAAATGAATACATTGCTAGAATTGACAATGATGCATAATATTTATAATGCATCGTCTTCTTATTTGGATTCGGTTCAAGAATATACTGCTCATTTTTCAAAATGAATCATCAATTTTTTTCTTATTGTCATTGAAATATTCAATTTTTTTTTATCATAATTATACAATAATAATTCTCTCAAAAATGAGTCATATTATAAATGCTCTTCACATACAATCCCATTTCTCCCGATGATAAGTTTTCGAAGTGATTAACAATATTACATACTGTATAAGTAATAGTAAGCAGTACAAATCACGACAAAAATTTGGTAAACACACGAAACAAAAATTGATTACTTAGCGTAGAATAATACATTTTGATGTCTCGAAATTTTGTTCACTCATGTATGTGTTTCATACCGATAAATTTAATTCTTTTAGCTCAAACGTCGCGTACCGTTTGATTTAAAATTCATTTTAAAAATATCTTGGCATCGAGCCGTCGCGTTAAATACATTGAATTACTAAGTTCTTGTTTACCACTGAATACTCATCATTTTTTCATATAATCAAAGCATAAATTTTTTTCTTTCATAATTTTTTCATCTCCCTTTTTCAACATTATATATATCTGAGCAATGTTCAGTGATCTACTGGGCAAGACAGCGCAAAAGTAAACAACCTATTTATTCCAAGCCATTTGAAAAGTTTGTTTATTCCCTCATCAGGAATTCAAGCTTCTCTGACTTGCGCAATTCATCATCATCCTCCTTGTTATCATCATACACTACTTCCATTTATATTATCTTCAACATGTTCCCAAATCATGTCTCATATTTTTTTTCCCTCCACAGGAACTGCACGGATAAACTGGAGCATTATTTTGGAGCTTTATTGAAACACTAGATGATTTGATCGCAGTTATTTTAAATACCTAACTGAAGAATCATTTGTGAAGGAGTTTGTTTTCATAATTCAACTGAGAAACGATTACCTGAAACAGAAATCAAAAGGATTTATGCGCGCACAAATCACACGCGTGCAGTTATCGTATATATACCGGCTTGTGAATGTCGAGAGGAGAAAACACTGAACGAGAAAAAGAAAGATAAAATATAAAGATTAAAAGTGTGGTGTAGATATTGGGTCCGAAAAATACATAGACAAAATACATTGCCCCTAGTAACTGTCTGGAGTTGATTCAAAAAGGCCCATAGGTAACTGCTATCCGCCATAATATATAATTCCCCACTTTGGTGTCTTTTCATTTGCCCACCACCACCTTCACCATCAGCCTCGTGTGCACGCCGGCCGATAAAATGAATGAGAATGATAAGTCAGTCCATAGCGAGAACTCCGCAGAGGTGGAGGAAGAAATGTTTGAGCGGGAACTTGCCGAAGATGCGCAGTGGAAGAGGATACAACAAAATACATTTACTAGATGGGCGAATAAACATTTAAAGGCATCGGATAAATATATTAACGATCTTGAAAGTGATTTATCCGATGGGTTGAGCTTAGTCAGTTTGATTGAAGTACTGGCTCAAAAGCGTCTTCCTAAACACAACAAGAAGCCTAACTTCAGATCACAAAAATTGGAAAATGTTGCTGTTGCATTGAAATTCCTTGACGATGAAGGAATACGAATTGTTAATATTGGTAAGTGAATAAAAATAAATAAAACAATAGTTCATTATAATAATTTTTTTACGTCTTAAAATATTACGACTATTGAAATACAATGCTGACACACTGTCTGCTACGAAAATTCGTGTTGCCAAGGTCGTGACGAGAACAGTAAAACGCATTAAAAAATGCATTTATTTCGGAGGACTAATATCCTGACGTACACTAGGAAAATTTATGTGAGAGAAGGACCGTGAAAGATCGATTGGGAAAGGACCCCCGGGCAACCCGGCTAGCCTTTTATGACATTGTCGCATATTTAACGGATTCATATTAAAAAAAAAATATATATAATAAGGTTGAAATGTCATAAACATTATGATATAATGAAAAAATTAATTCAAACTATCACGCACTGCCATTCAAAGTATAATAATTTCCGGTATTTACTTTGAAATCCAAGTGGTTTATGTACCTGTATTCATAATGCAACGCGAATCTACATCATTCGTATGTGAGTTTAATTAACACTCTTGGTCCTCTAAACTTGGTCGCATCCGTTGGCGATAGCGGTCGTGCATACGCATAACCGCGATAACATATAATCCTTGAAAAAATTCTTGTAAATATAAATACTGACTGTCTCATCATCATAATTCTTGTTAAAGTATTGAATTATTCATCTAGAATGAGTATGGGATCTATAGAAAAAAATGTGGCTTTTCTTCCCTATTGTCATCTCATCTGTTACTGTGCACAGGTATATTACCTCAATGCATTCCTCTAGGATCAAGGGGCATTCTCAGATAACGATGGAATTTTGGGTTCGGTTGAAAAACGATGACGTTGTACTGTAGGCATTCAGCCAGACGTGACCTTGTGCCGGTCAACAAGACCGCCCACTTTCACTCTAACAACAAAAACATCAGTGGTGGGCAATATGTTTTATGTTTTGAACGATGCGTTACGTTAAGATTATATCACGCATCTACATCAATTGTCGTGTGCAATTTATGATAAGTCAATATATCGTTAAAAAAATCAATTTGATATTGATTATATTGCATGAGGTATATGCATTTGAATGCACGATTGGGAATTAATGGAAACGGAAGGTGATGCTGTAATTCGTTGCAACGTCATCGATGAGAATGTCGCTTAGTAATCTATGATGTCATCCAATTCCTGGTGGAATTTAATGATGCATTTTCTTTTTTCTTCTTCTTATTTTAATTACGTATATCATGATACAATCATATACACAGATATAATCATCGTTTTGGTTTTGGATTTTTCATGATAATTGATCTTATAAACAAGCAAATATATAACAATGAGAAGAATTAAATTCATTGGTCAATATTGTGCTTAGCCTTGGGTTCCGTATATAGTTCTTCTTTTTTATTGTCAAGATACGCTGAATATTGTCGCGATTATAAACGTTGGCCGTGATAGGAACAAAAATTGATGAAGATTTATTCCATTAAGAATAAGTGTAGGCCATTCTAACAATTAATAAATCATTGTTTATACGGACTTAGCTGTCACACCCAATTGAAATGATTTTTTATTCAATTTCTTATTATAGTCTTCGTCATTTTCATTTATCGGACATTCCATATGCATGAACAATGTAATGTATAAAAAGATATTTAAACGACTAAAGTACGATAATCCACGATCTTATGAGGCGACGTGATTATTTTCAGAATATTCTTTGAATTTTAT
Source organism: Microctonus brassicae (assembly GCA_918226075.1). Taxonomy (NCBI): domain Eukaryota; kingdom Metazoa; phylum Arthropoda; class Insecta; order Hymenoptera; family Braconidae; genus Microctonus; species Microctonus brassicae. The sequence continues at coordinate 3,438,141 of OW445491.1, read as the reverse complement.
CTTTATTCTTTAATCAAATGAGATTTTGAGCATTAAGTAACGCGATAATATAACACTGTACAAATGAATTATACCAGACGATAAAAAAATAATGATGCAAGAATGGCCGAGGTTTTTTTTTTTTCAAGACGACATAAGAAAATGTAGTTGTTTTTCATCATTTAAAATTAATTATGATGGACATGCATAAAAAAATCCGTCACGTATCTTCTAATATTTCTTCTCATATTATAAATGATCTTTATATTCATTTTAAGAGAAAGTAACGCGATATCAGCTTTTGTATCTCTTTAAAACGCTTCATGATTCCTTTTAATGTATGCACAACATGTCAAGTTTGATAGCCAACACCTGAGAGTGCTCAGAAAAAAAAAAAAAAAGGATATTACAAAAAGCTTTTCCACTTTATAAATATTAAACTTGACAAATCATATATCCAGTGGTTGTTGAGACTTTGGATTGGTGTTAAATGATCGGATGATTTTTGCTGTGACTCACTGGCCTAATGAACTTAAAACGAGAAAGAAAGTATCAACGAATAAACGCTTCAGTTACACTTGAGAGCAACCATTAATGACATCACAAGTTGGAGTCTGATAATTGCTTAAAATAACTGAGATGAATCGTCACTTTGAGGATATTCGCAACTTCTCACTGAAACTTCATCATGTCTCTCTCTCTCTCTCTCTCTCACTCTCTCCGTTACATTTCCATCTGTTCATCACGCTACGCCCAACGAATAATCCACCTGTGGCTCAACTTGAAGAGCTGTGTATATACATCTTCATGTAGCTAAAAATAAAAATAGATTGCTCATACTCTTATCGTTTCATAAGCAAATTTACACATAGATTTGACTCAAGTGTTGGTATATAATTATGAAATTAAACGCTTTAATATTCGCCGGCGTTCAATGATATTTTTTTCTTTAATTTTTTTTTCTTTAATTTTCCAATCACAGTTTTTGATACTATGGTATAAAATACGATGATGTCTATTTTTAAAAATGATGACTTCTAATGATTGTTGTTTTCGATTAATTGAGCAATTGGGAAAAAAAAAATTGATAATTGTATATTATATATGTGATAATGATAGATAAAGAATGATATTTGATACTTTTAAGATGTGCTAACGTGTGAATTACAACGAAGAAAAAAATCCCAATGACAATATTGATCCGGTTATTTGCAAATATAATGAATCATCAATCGCTAATATAATTCAAGCGCAAAGACTAAATTGTCTTTGTGATTCAGAAAATTTTCGGTATAGTAGACAAACGTCAGCATTTGTCGAATGAGAACATTCTATTTTGACAATCGTGTTCCCTCTCACGCCTCATTTATGTACACCCACGTAAATGGCACTTGTATGCTGATTTTATAGTAAGACATTGTCGTTTCTCCCACATTTTTATACAAATATATATATATATTTTTTTTTCGTATCACTGTCAAGCGCAAAATTAATCCAATTAAACGTGGCGTTATATTTATACTTGGATGGATTATTTCTATAGAATGAATGAGATCGACTGTGTCGATTTTAAGAGAAAAAAATTAAATAAAACTCTTGACGATGAATTAAACATTGGTACTGAAATAACTCTGGTTGTATATTTACACATCATCCTTACCAGTAAAATAATTAATTACGTATGCCTTCCCTTATTTAAACAGACTCTTCAGACATCGTTGACTGCAAACTCAAGCTCATACTCGGTTTAATATGGACGCTCATTCTCCATTATTCAATTTCAATGCCAATGTGGGATGGAGACGACAGCGAAGAACTCGAAAAAGGAACAACTCCCAAACAAAGATTAATGCACTGGGTGCAATCGAAATTGCCTGGATTACCAATTAATAATTTCACATCCGATTGGAATGATGGTAGAGCTGTCGGTGCATTGGTTGACGCTGTTGCGCCCGGATTGTGTCCAGATTGGCAGGATTGGAATCCAAAAGATGCAGCTCAAAATGCCACTGAAGCAATGAATCTTGCTGACGATTGGCTTAATATACCGCAGGTAATATATCAAGATATATTTTAATTTATTATAAATTTGACCGAGATTACGCTTATTTAATATTATTTATTTATTTTTTATTGGACTGTAGCTTATTAGCCCCGAGGAGATGGTAAATCCCAATGTCGACGAGTTGTCTATGATGACTTATTTGTCGCAGTATCCAAGCGCAAAGTTGAAACCTGGCGCACCTTTACGTGCTCGCACCAATCCTAACAGGTATACACATTCATATTTATATTATTATTGTTTAATAATTCATTTATTTTTTATTGCCACATTGTGCAATGAATAGTATAAAGTATCGTGCAGAATTAGATGAAAAAAATATATTTTAATTGCAAAGAAAATAACGCGAATCGATAAAAAAAAAAAAATAATAAGGAAAAACATTGTTAAATTGTTTGAGTAATAATTGAATTATTTCATTTCTTGGTCGCAGCAAGCCTCCGCCCCGGTAAGTCGGGAAGCGCAGTGTTATTTATTATATTATTTAATTTATGATTTACGCATTAATCATTGCCGTAGTTAAAATAAAAGAAGGGGAATTTATGCCTTTATTTAATCTCGTTTGACACCTAACCCAACGAGTACTCCAAAGCTCGTTCATTCGACGAAAAAAAAATGTATATATACATGTAACATATATATATACATATAATATCATGCGTCATCTATTTTGGAAATAGCTGGTGTGCAAGCGTGTGATAACTGTAAATTATCGTCTAATGCTTGTAACCGATTGGCCATATTAATGCGGATGCAATGGTGTGGATGGCGGAGCAAATAACTGCGATTTTTATTTTTATTAAATAATATTTAATGAAATTATTCTCTTATTTTCACGTAGAGTTCGAGCTTATGGTCCTGGCATTGAGCCAAAGGGTCCGATTGTCGGTGCACCAGCAAATTTCACTGTCGAAACATTTTCTGCTGGTAAAGGAGACGTTGAAGTCACTGTGGATGATTCGAAAAATCACAAATTACCCGTTGATATTCGTTTCAATAATGACAGAAATCTTACGTATTCTGTGTCATATACACCGAAAAGTGAAGGTCCACATAAAGTACGTGTGCTTTATGGTGGACGAGAGATTCCAAAAAGTCCATACACAGTCATGGTTGATGGTCAATCAGGGGATCCGAGCAAAGTAACAGCCAGTGGACCAGGACTTCAAGCGGAAGGTCTTGTTGTTAATCGACAAACATTCTTCGATATATTCACCAAAGACGCTGGTCGTGGTGTACCCGAAGTAATCATATTAGATCCACAGGTAATTGAGCAAAAAAAAATTAATAAAAATAATATTTTTCAGAAATTTGCAATTTTTAACATTAAAAAATTTGTTTTCGATAGGGTTCTAAGACAACTGTTCCTGTGAAACTGCGTCAAACTTCTCCAGATGTATGGCGATGTGAATACATATCGACTATAACTGGTTTGCATTCAGTGAACGTGTTTTTTGCTGGAAAACTTATTCCCAAGAGTCCTATGGGAGTTAAGATTGCTCCGGTATTTGATGCAAAAAAATGTCGTGCCTATGGTCGTGGACTGTTACCAGATGGAGTACGCCTCAAGGACATTGCAGATTTTGTTGTCATTACCAAGGACGCTGGCGAAGCAGTTCCTGAAATTCGATGCAGGGGACCTGATGGTGTCGCTCTGCCAGTCACGTATGTTCAATCAGAAAACATCAGTCGTAAAATATTTTTTTTTTCTTTCCGAATAATCAAACTAATTTTTTTTTCCCTACTATCAGGGTAAACAAAGTGGACGCGACAAATTACAAATGTCACTATGCTCCTGTAAAGGAAGGCAAACACGTAGTTACGGTGACTTACGGCGGCAAAGAAATTCCAAAGTCTCCATTTGAAGTGAATGTTGGTCCTTATAAAGAATCGTCGATTCGAGTGTTTGGTCCAGGTCTTCATGGCGGAATTGTTGGTCATCCGGCTAAATTTACTGTCGATACTAATGGTGAAACTGGTGCACTAGGTTTCTCAATTGAAGGGCCGTCTAAAGCAAAAATTGATTGCCATGATAATGGCGATGGTACAGCGGACGTGAGTTATTTACCGACTACACCGGGACCATACGCCGTTCATATTCTCTGTGACAATGAAGACATTCCCAAGTCTGCGTACATTGCCCTTATTCAACCCGCCGCTGATTTTCATCCAGATAAAGTTGAAGTTCATGGACCTGGCATTCAACCACAAGGTATTCAGAGAGACAAGCCAACACATTTTATCATTGACGCAAGAAAAGCTGGATCAGCGCCGCTGGACGTTTCATGTCAAGATGCACTTGGAAGAGAAGTTCCACTTAAATTAGAGAACAAACATGATGGGACAGTTCAAGCAAATTATGTCCCAAAATCTGGCTCCCAGCATATCATGATGGTAAATATTATTATTTTATAAAATGATGAAATAATTATTTTAAAAAAAATATATTAACATTGTAATATTTATCTAGGTAAATTATGGTGGTGTAGCAACGCCAAAATCACCATACAGAGTAAAAATTACTTCACCATTGAATCCCGCGATGGTATCCGCTTTTGGTCCTGGTCTAGACAAGGTTGTAAAATCCAGTACTCCAACACATTTCAATGTTGATTGTCGTGAGGCTGGAAATGGTGATTTAGATGTATCAATAACAGGCCCAGATGGTCATGATTTGACAATTTCATTGACGGATAATGAGGACGGAACTTATACTGTAGATTATGTTGCTCCACAACCGGGCACTCACACAGTAAATCTGAAATACGGTAGTTTGAAAGTACCACAGTGTCCAATCAAAATTAATGTGCAACCACATGTTGATGTATCCAAGATCAAGGTCGATGGACTTGAATCCAGTGAGTATTCCCGAGTAATTTGGCATTATCTGAATCATCTGATTTAATCACAAGATTCGTCATTATGCTATTTTCATCACAATAACTGATAATATCGTCGGTGTGTCAGTTATGATTTATAGATCCGGTTAATTCTTTTTATACGTATGATGCGATAAAGTAATTAAACATTGATTTATGCTTAGAAAATAAAAAAGAAATATTCAAAGACTGCAGGAATGATAAAAAATTCATTGAAGGTTATATGACAGGAATTAGAATTATTCCAAGATACATTCCAATTGATGTAGCTGGTAACGTGCCAGTAACTAAAATAATTCGAGGATTTGTGGACATAATAGATTTGCGACGCAAATACTCAATTATGTTTAACGATATTGTATCACATAGCGATACTACAAATACATAATTATTTCTCGGATTATTCAGTTATAAATAGCTTATAAATTTAGTATACAAAAAATATTTCTGGACTTTTATAATATATTAATATGAAATTTAATTGGTATATAATAATTAATGATTATATTATATATGTTGGAATCGGATTTAGAGAATTAAGGTCGAAAAATGTCCCCGGTATATGATTGGCGCGTCATTTCTTGTGGACCGTCAACAGTGTTTATTTTCAGATCATACAAATTCCGCTCGGTGGTTACGCAGTTTTAGCTTTCAGCTAAAAATATTATATTCGACATGCAAATTTATACAACGTTCATGTTGCAGAATTTATTACAATATATATCACACAAGTAATTTCGATTACTTTTGTAATATAGTAATGAACGGCATAGTCGAAAAATATTTTTCTTATTCATTCAGTATTTATTTGTGACTTATCGATAACATAATTTCAAGTTTAACAGATTTAATTTCACTGACGTGCATATACGCCCACACAAATACGAATTTCCGGTGGTGCGCAAACAAGAGACAAAAAAAAAAAATTCTTACATTATATAAATAATGGAATATTATTTAGAGTAATTAAAAAATACGTTTGCGCGCTACCGTTTCACAAGTCCATACAGCTGATCCCCACTTGACGCCTCCTGTCAGTCCAAAATCGAAGCCGTCAAAATGAGCTATTGCTAATGATTAATAATAATTAATAGCCGCTAACATCAGCTCTACATGTAATTGAAGATAAATTACAAAAAAAAAAAAAAAAAAAATCAAATACCACTTGTAGCGGCACCAGTGAACAGCTTGCAGCAATTCCGAGTGATAACACAGGACGCAGGAAGATCAGCAGACTTTCAAGTGGTCATAACAGCACCGTCGGGTAATCGGGTGAAGGCTCATATCATTCCTGCACATGATGGCTACTTAGTTAATTTTACACCTATGGAATTGGGTGAATACTTACTCAGAATAAGTTTCGGTGGTGAGCCAACGACAGCGACGCCTTATCGTCTGAACTGCGTGCACGGAAGTGATCCGTCCAAGGTTCGTGCCACTGGCCCTGGACTCCATCATGGCCTCATTGGTAGACCAGCTGAATTTATGATTGATACACGTGGCGCTGGTCAGGGTGGCCTTGGTGTCACTGTTGAAGGTCCATGCGAGGCCGCTATCAATTGCCGTGACAATGGTGATGGCACATGTGCAGTCGCTTATTTACCAACTGAACCTGGTGATTATGGTATTAATATTACCTTCAATGATCGACACATTCCTGAATCACCATTTCAAGCCATCATTGTATCAGAGGTGGATTTAACCAAGATCAAGGTCACTGGAAATGGCATTCAACCCCACGGTTAGGAGCCGCGTGGAAACGTTTGCTGCTCGATTGCTGCATGCTTTTTTTTTTTTTTTTTTTTGTTTAATACTGTTACCCTACACCTAGTTCATCATTGTTTGTACTAATTTCATAGCTTTGTCCACCGATTTTTATCTTGAACACTAATTGCACAGGCCTTTAGCTTTATGGACAACAATTAGTGATAAATTATGTGTGCGAGAGTTTTTATAATAGTCGGCGTTAAATTGTTCACAATTAATAACGTTTACTTCTCAATGACATTGATGAATAGATCAAAAAAATATATATTAATTTTTTTATTGTATTATAATTACAGGCCTGGGAGTAAACACACCCACGGAATTCACAGTGGATACTAGAGCTGTTCCAAAGACAGGTGGAGATAACGGCAAAGTTTCATGCTCAATCACTAACCCGAGTGGTGGTAAAGCTGAAAAAATTATGACTCCACAAACTGATGGGACGTATCGTGTGAGTTATACACCATTCGAAGAAGGTCGTCATACTATTGATATTCTTTATGACAATGTGCCGATACCTGGTTCACCATTCTCCGTGAATGTTAAAAAAATATGTGATCCAACTAAGTGTCGTGCTTATGGACCGGGTTTGGAAAAGGGATATGTCAATAAATCAAATCGATTTACAGTGGAAACAAGCAGTAAGTTGATACAGATATTCATATATCTTTAGTTGATCCGGAGCTAACATTTGAAAATTATTTTTATTATTTCAGATGCTGGCAATGGAGGATTGGGTCTTGCTATCGAGGGTCCCAGCGAAGCTCTCATGACATGTACCGATAATTATGATGGATCGTGTAGCGTTGAATATGTGCCAACAGAGTCAGGTGATTACGATGTTGCCATTAAATTTGGTGACGTACACATTCCTGGATCGCCATTCAAGGTCCAAGTGGAAAATGCAGTTGACGCGTCAGATGTGAATGCCTATGGTCCTGGATTAGAACCAGAAATGGTGCGTGAGGGGATACCCGCACAATTCATTGTAGATACAACGAAATGTGAACCCGCACAATTGGATGTTAAGTTAAAAACCGATAAAGGCCAAATGAAAAAACCTGAAATCAAGAGTCGCGGTGATGGAACATATGAAGTTACATATCAGCCACCACCCGCGGGTAGTAATATTCAAGTTGGCGTCACTTATGGCGATAAGGATGTGCCCGGAAGTCCATTTAAATTCAAGGTTAATCCAACAGTGGAGCCTAATAAAGTTGTGCTAACTGGACCGGGTGTCGCGTCAGTATGCACTGCTTCTTTTCCCGTTGACTTTGTTGTTGATACGTCAAAAGCTGGCTATGGTGATCTTGAAGTGCAAGTTCTTGTAAGTATTTATCACTGATTTAAAGAAAACTATATAAACGTAAAATTAAATAATCATGCGATTAATAAAGTAAATATAAAAATTAATTTTAAGGGACCGGATCAAGTACCGCGAAAAGTTGGAGTACAAAATATTGGTGATGGTAAATACAAAGCTACGTATTTGCCCGATGACTGCGGTCGTTACAAAATTAATGTCAAATATGGTGGCAAGGAAGTGCCTGGTAGTCCGGTTAATGTTCAAAGTGTATCAACTGGAAAGGCTGACGAGTGTAAAATTAAGGAGGGTATTCAGGGGACTCTGGCACAGGGTGAAGAATATTGTATCACTGTCGATACGGAGAATGCTGGTAGAGGCGCTGTCACATGTCGGATTCGTTCTACTTCCGGCAGGTTAGTTGAAACTATTTTTCTTATCTAATAATATCTATCTACTACTGCTGCGATTGGATACTGTGTCAAAACGAATCACTCAACACATTTTAATCTTAGCTACCGTCAAATAAAAATACATTGGAATACTATCAAATAATACAAGTCACATAGGTTGAAATTTGATATGTGTACAATTTCTTTGGTTGTTTCATAATGGAAGAAAACGTTACAATTTATAAAGTCAACATATTCATAGACAATTTATCATAATATTGTTGACAAGTACTAACTACTAAATGTACAGCTAATTTGCTACTTTAATTGTTTATATTGGATAGACAATCGGGACGTTGACACATGTACAATGACACAAGAATACAAATTAATTTTAATTTTGCTTTTGGCATACTCAACTTAAGTCTATGTGATAAAATGTATGCGAACAAACATAGTATTCATATATCAATGCAATACAAATTCTGTCTGCCCAAATGCTAATGCTCACTACTTTTAGCGATGTCAACATAAGCGCGACATTCACTCGACACCTTTGGCAGGATATTTAATTTTCAATTTACGCAAATCAGACATGATACTTATTCCCTGTATGCGCCGTCTCGTTCACTCTTGTTTTATTTGTTGTTTTTGAATTTTCTGGCAATTGTCCCAGTAAGCTGCTGACGCGATGTCGTTGTTAATCTTATACACGCGCCCAACTCTCCCGCCATTTCATAACAATCATGTGATAATATATGTATATGATTTTTCCTTATTTTCTATTTGCTTTAGTGAAGTGGTGGATATTGATATTGAAGACAATGGAGATGGAACTGTGAGCATTTATTATACTGTTGCTGATGCGGGTGATTATACACTTGCTATAAAGTTTGGCGGTCAACCTGTACCAAATGGTGTCTATACATTCACGGTGAGTTTATGTATTTATAGCATAAAATTTTTTAAAATTTATATAATATTTATTATAATTGAATTCAGTGCACAATCTTATAGATAAATTATTTGGAAATTATTTTTTGGCTCCTTTAATTTCCTGGCAATATGATTACAAAAGTTATTTATTCAAATAAACAATTGTTGACACGTGCGAATGAAGTAGTTGGAACTGAAATAAATATTATTTATAATAACACAAGTCTTCTTCTCAAAATCACGATTTGTTATGTGTTAAGAAACACGTAGACAGCTTACATGTATTGATGAGGCAAATTCAAAAAATATCATGATATTTTTCTAAACCAACACGGCTGCTATGACTGTTTTTCATTTTCTCAAATGCTAGATGAGTGGGTGGGGGATTTAAAAGTGTATCTAACTATAGAGACTAACACGTCCGGGATATTGTCGAGGCTCTTCCAGCGACACAGTTCACGCCGAAGTCTCGTTGAGATCGCATTAAAATATTTACCGGTTAGTTTATGATTGAATCCTGGTCAATTTTTTTATTTGCCATTGATCTTCTTTAGTACAGAAAAATTCATTTCATATTCAAGCCTCACATGTGTTCTATAATTGGTTTTTCTCATAACACTTAAATGGTGAACAAATTGTCCGAAGTGGTGGAGCAATCTTTTATTCATAAACATTAGCTAAAATATCCTGTTATTTACTCTTGAATACTTCAACTGATCAAAGGGAAGCGTTATACACTTGAGTATCATAAAATTCAGAATTAAAAGGTATAATTTTTTCATTAAATTTAATGGGTGTATTAAAATAATTGATTCCAACTGTTCTGTTTCATTTTCTACCTTTTTTTTTTTTTCGTTTCATATATACTAGAAGCGCGTTAGTATACGGTGAAATTTAATCCGGGGTTTAAAAAAATCCAAATGAATATAGTGAAGCAACGGACTGAAGATTCACAGGCATTTCTGTATACTATTTTCATCACTAGTCTCAGGGTTTTCTTGAATTTATAAACGCGGAAGAGAAAATTAGCTGTGGGTGGACATGATGGCTGAGGAATTGATGTTACAAATTAAATTAAATGTCGTTTATAATTGGGCTTTGCAGGATAGAATTTTTATCATTCAATCCTCAATGTCATTTTTTATTTCTTTTCATTTCATGTATCGCAATTTTTCATCCTTGAATGCGAAGCACATGGAATCAAATTTATCTGATGACGACTCTATGTATAAATATCTCCATCAACGATTATTATATATATCTTGTGTATATGATTGAAAAAGAAAAAAGAGAAGAATGATGAATGAACGTGTGGAAAACAGTACGACTTGTTGAGTTGAGTGTTTGTGCATGGATATTGGGGGAGTTCGCTGGCCGATGAGAGACGAGTCAACAGCTGCATATTTTGTAGATGGTCCGCGTGAATACTTGTGGTCGGAGTTCAATTTCCAAAATAGCAATTGTCGTAGTTAAACCGGAACGAAAGCTCATGAGAATACTTACCTATATACCAACCACAGTTGTATAATTAAATAATTAACAAATTCTTCATCGTCTTCACAGAAAAATATTCTCCCTAGTGATAAACACAACTAAACATCAAAAGCTATTGCTTCATTTTATTCCTAAAATTCATAAATAAACATTGGTGGGGGCTGAAAATCTATTATTGTTGTAGTGCAATTGTAGATTGTTTCTGTGCTTATTCAATTCCTCTGAGTATATCGTGAACTGTCGTATCCGAGCGCTGAATCCTCTCAGAAATTATTCTGAAGGGCTTTTTTCGAAATAAAAAAATCTGCATAATTTCCAAGTAATTTTGTAACGATAGAACACCAAGATTTTTCAACAATCATATTCTATAAATAATTATTTTAATTTTTATTGTATCTAATCGTTTTCAGGCATCGGAAGAATATCGTGAACAGAGCACACATAAAACATCTCGAGGAAAAAGATCTCATCAACGACAAGAGGAGAGTGTAATTGAAAAGCGTAGCTCGAGTGTTCAGGAAAGCTCCAGATTTACGACAAAACGCAGTACAACAAGCCAACACGATAATTCCAAACAATTCGATTTTATTCGTCTTAATAGCATCCCCCTGCCATCAACTGACGGCACAGTATCATGTAAGTACCACGAGTACATCCTTGCGATTCAATAATTAAATATATTATCATTAGAAAACTATGAAAATTTACCAATTAATTATTTTACAACTATGTTATTTGGATTAACTAGCAATCATGTTGCTTTATGGTGTACGCCAATTGTTATTTACAATCATGTCTTGAAAGTGAATTAGTCATTTAGTCGCTAATCAGTTGGAATTTAATGAATACCAACACATTTTTTATTGATAGGCACTCTCATGTCGCGAGGGTCATTTATTTGATAGACGCGACAGGTTCACACTGCTTGTCACCGTGAATCTTCATCCTCCTTAACTGCTTATTCGTGCGTCGTCTCCCACTCTCTATATAACCATCAACGTCGCCAAAAATATGAAAACTAAATGTTGTCCACGGACGAACGTTAAGAAAGATGTTGTAAGACCATACTGTAATGCCATTTGTGATATTAATATTGACTAATTGAGTTTTGTTACGTGTATATTTATCGACGTGACTGATTCATGTAAAAAAAAAAAAGGAGTAGAGTTTATAAGTAATTTCATTTGTCAGATTTTCAATGATTTGGTAATTTATTTTGTTTGGGCATCGTCAAATTTTTTTTTCAATGATATGACTTATGTCAAAATTTTTGTTTGACAAATGGATTTGTGTCGTTATATGCGACAATGATGAGCCAGTTGCATTATCAATTGAGCGTTAAACTGACGGTGGTCTCTTTAATGTTTCCTTTGGCACTTGAATTAATATCAAAGTACATTCGGCAATTTTATTTCGACGCTGAAAAAGTTGCAAGACAAATTAATTAAATCCTCGTGTGTTTCCATCTCGCCCTTTATCTATATTATTAAATTGTTGATGAACATCGTCAGGTGTAAATTATTATATTATATAGCAATAAAATTTGTTTATAATTTCCTTTGTAGGCAATTTGCCCAGGTTTGATGTCTCTTTGGAGCTTTTAAAGAAATTTTTCATAGTTAATATATAAATGTTTCTCTTTGCCTATCCTGCCATAATAATCTTACTCCTTCTCTTTTTCCTTTGCGGCGTCTTCCGCGCGCCTGCGTGGGAGTTTATTTTCTGGCCTCGAGCAAAATTTTGTGGCGCGCGATCCCAAATGATATATATTGGCTTTTGCTTGGTTTTCTGGAAGATAATCCGGTCTCAGAGTCTGATACATTTCAGTTAATACGCGCCCAGTCAGTACGCAACTTCCTGCTCAGCTGTACATGAGATAGTTCACTGATTAGTGAATCATTTTACTAGAATACGTGTAAATTGTTATTTAATTTGAACTTTTTTTCAATTTAAATTATTTAAGAATGTTCAAAGGTTTAAACCTCTGTTTATAACTGATAAATTTGACGTTTTTTTTTTTGTATTATCGCGAGTGAGTTCAATTTATTTATTGTGTATAAGACGGAAAATAAAAATTATTTATTTCATTGGACATTAAAATTCGCGGATTTTTTATCGATATAACGCGCGATTTTCTGGAAATGATTTGGGAAGATCAAATTGAGGAGATTGAGACAACTTGGGAGGACATATCTACATACTATCGAGAGTGCTTGAAAGATATTACTCATAGCGAAGTTGATTATCAGGACAAGCCAATATTTTACGTTGATATCAAGATACCGGATACTGACGTTGAAATTCCTGGTGTTGGGCTAGATTTTACGCCGTTAAATTTTCAGAGTTTATTTTACGTTAATTCACGCAAAGGTTGGGTTAATTAATAATAAAATCTGCCTCATCAAAATTACCTGTCTAGATGCCAGTTTGAGAAAAATTATCACATTAATTAATAAATTTATATGTGTTTTTATATGTATATTTTTTTTTTTTTTTTTGATTTTCTAGCTGAAGTAAAAATGCCGAGTGGACAAGTTGATAAACCTGTGATTGAAGACAATCACGATGGCACTGTTTCGCTAAAATATGCGCCGCGAGAAGAAGGTCTTCATGAGATCTATGTAAAGTTCAATGGTGAACATGTCCAAGGTAAATATTCACAATTTTGTTCTATTTAAAATTAATAATTTATATAGAAGTAAAAATGGGAGAATTTACGTTTTTTAAATTATAAATTAATTTTCGTAGGCTCGCCATTCAAATTCCATGTTGATTCTCTTCTGAGCGGTTACGTGACAGCTTATGGACCAGGTCTCGTTTACGGAGTATGTGGAGAACCCGCAAATTTCACGATTTCAACGAAAGGCGCAGGCGCTGGAGGATTATCTTTAGCAGTTGAGGGTCCCAGCAAGGCCGATATTTCGTGTCACGACAACAAAGATGGAACTGTATCTGTCTCTTACTTGCCAACTGCTCCTGGAGAGTACAAAATTTCAGTTAAATTTGGTGACAAGCCAATCAAGGGTAGTCCATATGTTGCGAAAATTACGGGTGAGTGCAAAAATAAAATAAAATTCAGTCAATTATTTTCATTACTATAAATAAAAATTACTTGAATGTATAGGTGAGGGTCGCAAGAGAAACCAAATTTCCGTGGGTTCGTCAAGTGAAGTTCAACTGCCAGGAAAAGTTACTGATGACGATATTCGATCACTCAATGCCTCAATTACTGCACCAAGTGGTTTGGAAGAGCCCTGCTTTTTAAAAAGAATGCCAAACGGTAACATATGTGTATCATTCACACCACGTGAGGCTGGCGAGCATGTTGTAGCCGTTAAGCGAATGGGCAAGCACGTAACAAATTCACCATTCAAAATTGATGTGAAAGATCGTGAAGTTGGTGATGCTAAAAAAGTGAGAGTATCAGGTGGAGCATTGAAAGAGGGTAAAACCCACGTTGAAAATACATTTTCAATAGATACGCGCAATGCTGGCTTTGGTGGTCTTTCTTTGTCAATGGAAGGTCCAAGTAAAGCTGAAATTCAATGCAAGGACAATGCTGACGGTACTTTAAATGTTTCATACAAGCCCACAGAGCCTGGTTATTACATAATGAATCTCAAATTTGCCGATCATCATGTTGAGGGTTCACCGTTTACCGTTAAAGTCAGCGGTGAAGGTAGCAATAGACAACGAGAAAAAATACAACGACGCAGCGAAGCTGTACCAATTACTGAGGTCGGCAGTCAATGTAAATTGACATTTAAAATGCCAGGAATTACTTCATTCGACTTATCAGCAACGGTTACTTCACCTGGCGGCGTCACTGAGGACGCTGAAATAAAAGAAGTTGAGGATGGACTTTATGCAGTTGCATTTGTCCCAAAAGAGCTTGGTGTTCATACGGTATCAGTGCGTTATAAGGAAATGCACATTCCTGGATCGCCATTCCAATTTACAGTCGGTCCATTGAAAGACGGTGGTGCACATCGTGTTCATGCGGGTGGCCCAGGTCTTGAGCGTGGCGAACAAGGAGAGCCTTGTGAATTTAACATTTGGACACGCGAAGCAGGTGCTGGTACATTAGCTGTGTCTGTTGAAGGACCTAGCAAAGCACAAATTGATTTTAAAGATCGCAAGGATGGCAGTTGTTATGTCAGCTATGTTGTTACTGAGCCAGGTATATATTATAATTTTTATTTAATACTGTCATCATTATCGTTATTGTTATTATTTTCTTTCATTTTCAATTGAATTAGTTCAATGATAAAAAATATATATGATCTGCGCATTTTCTTTCATGCGCCGATAGCGTAATAGATTTACCTCAATTCTCCCTTCTCGCGATCCAAAAATACCATCGTCTATATCCGTTGCGTGTGCGGAATCATATTTTGGCGGAGTCTCCACCAAGTGAATGATAAACGGTAGGAGTTGTTACTGGTAGCTCGGCTAAATTCGTGTCGTGTGCCATCCGGTGAGAAGGGAGATGAGAAAGTGGTATGAAATAAGTGAGAAACGATAATGGAAGGAGGATGCAATAGCTAACAAAAATGAAAATGAGAGCAAGAAAGATATAGAATGGGTTACGATAAATATGAGTGTTGTGACGATGTGGGAGTTTGGTGGAGCGAAGGCGGTGGGTATTCGACATTCGTAACTAGAATCTTCACGAGGGACCTAGTGGTGTGCGCGACCGACTTTAAGTTTTACAGCTTCACTTGCCTCCCTCGTCGATCTTTTTTTTTTTTATTTCCGTTTGTACTTCTTCTTCATTCACTCTTCGTTTTCATATTTGTGAAAGAGTCATCTCATCCACAGTTTCTCTCTATTTATAATTATTCTTCTCTTTAACTTCATCTTCTTGCCTTCCTTTCCCTCCTCCTCTTCTTCTTCTTCTTCTTCTTCTTCTTCTTCTTCTTCTTCCTCTTCTTCTTCTTTTTCTTCTTATTCTTGTTCTCATCAATTAGTTTGCGTGTATTTTTTTCGAGCTCTAGCTTATTCCAAGTTTGAGAAACGATGGGTACTTTTACAGCTTGTAAAAATATCATACTGCAAGACAACAACTACGATAGTTCGTTAAACAATACAATTCGATATAATAAATAAATATGAATAATATAAATTTACTAATATGTAAATTTTTTTATTGCAGGTGATTACCGAGTCGGGATTAAATTCAACGATCAACACATCCCCGATTCACCGCACAAGCTTTATATTTCACCAGCCGCAGGAGATGCCCATAAATTAGAAGTTGCACAATTTCCCGACAATGGTGTACAACCAGATAATCCAACGACCTTCCTGGTACGCAATAATGGAGCAAAGGGTCAACTAGATGGAAAGGTGAGTTATTTATCGCAAAGAGATTTTTTTCGTCGATAATTTTTACTACGTGCATGAGTAATATAAAATAAGAAGCATTTAGTATAGAATATATTGCGTAAAATAATCTAAAAATAACATAACATCATTGCAAAATAATGACGCTACATATTATGAAGCAAAAGTGCGTGGGTGATATTATTATGCTTCACAACGTACGTTTAATCTTTATGGATTCACAAAAATATTCGTTGAATTAGTCACATGTTGTGTTACATTTGCCAATTGTACTTGACATACAAAAATATTTTCCAGATCGTATCGCCTAGTGGCATTGAGGATGATTGCTTTATTCAGGCCATTGATTCTGAGGAATATTCCGTGAGATTTATGCCACGTGAAAATGGAATTCATAATATTCATCTTAAATTTAATGGTGTTCATATAAACGGAAGTCCATTCCGTGTTAAAGTCGGCAAAGTAGACGCGGATCCAGCAGCTATTCACGCGTATGGTAATGGGTTAAAAGAAATAAAAACTGGTCAAAAAACAGATTTTATTGTGGATACTTGCAATGCTGGCCACGGTGCCCTCGCTGTTACCGTTGATGGTCCAAGTAAAGTTGCTATGGATTGCACCGAAGTTGAAGAAGGTTACAAAGTTAGATACACCCCGTTGGTACCGGGAGATTACTACATTAGCATCAAGTACAATGGATATCACATTGCTGGCTCACCTTTCAAAGTTCCATGCACTGGTAAATATTTTTGTTTTCATATAATTAAATTTGAGATTCAAAATAATTATTTTGTAATTATTTATGGTATCAGGTTCCGATTTGGCTGAAAAAGGCGCTCAAGAAACGAGTTCCATTGTCGTTGAAACAGTACAGAAATTCTCTAAATCAAAACAAACTGGTCCTGTTTTACCACGTTTCAAATCCGATGCTACCAAAGTCACCAGTAAGGGAATGGGTTTGAAAAAAGCATATTTGGGCAAACAAAATCAATTTACTGTCAATGCAGGAGAAGCTGGTAAGACTTGTTCATTTTGTTTATAAAATATTTGCTCTTCTAGAGACTTGTATTAGCTGTTAATTTATTTATTAAACAAATAATTTATTTATTTCTTTCAAATTTTCAGGCAATAATATACTTTTCGTTGGTATACATGGACCCAAAGGACCATGTGAAGAAGTATACGTCAAGCATGTTGGTCGTAATAATTATAGCGTGAGTTATCTGGTGCGTGAAAGAGGTGAATACATTGTAATTGTGAAGTGGGGCGATGATCATATTCCTGGATCACCATTCAAGGTTGACGTTTAAATAATTTAATTTAATGGAAAAAAAAAAATAAAAATATTGATGAGTGTCATGTGTAAATGATCAAACATCTTCAGCGTCCCATTTGCAAGTAAGAACATTTTTCAAGTACAATAGCAGGTTTACTGAGATATTTCATGTTCGATAAATAATAAATAATAATTCTATTTTTTTTTTTTTCGTTTTTTTTCCTCCAAATTATTGTCTCAAGAAATGATATTTGCTTTTGTTTATAAATCCTAAATAATTCACCCAATTGCTCAATTTTATCCGCGTAATTATTTTTATCTTCGGATTGAACTCCTAAACAATTCTTCATTCAAAATGATTATTCAATGTTATTTGAATACTATGATTATTATAATTATTGTTATTATTATTATAATTATATTAAGAATATGCGAAGCTTATGTTCATTTGGCAAGAATCCAATATTATAATAATTTATTATTTGTTCCAAAATAATTCACAGCTGCTCCAAAAAAAAAAAAAAAGAAAAAATGTACAATGTTACTGAAATCAATTTGTTTGGTACAAGAAAAAGCAACGCAAAAAAAAAGTAATATTATTGCCAATGTGCCTCTGATAATTTATATGAATTTAGTTACATAAAAAGCTATCATGCTGAATGCCGTATGAATCAGTTGCATCATAGCAACTGTAACGACATTACATGTGTATTTTAATGAGTATAAATATATTAAATATTATTAATTATTACATACATAGATGATGGAATTTTTTTGTCTCTCTTTTATTAATTTTATTTTTTTTTCGCTGAAACACGCTGAGTCTCGAATCCGTTTTGGTTCTGTTTGTAATTTTATGCAGTTATTTTTACTTTTTCAATTAATCTATTTATATCAGAAATGATTTGATGTAAATTCACGGTCCATTGATTTTATTTCGAGAACAAATCGCGTATAATCAACTAAATATTAAATGAATAATTTCGTCTGTATTTAATCTAGGATTACATAATATAACTCTCTAAAATTTTAAAAAATTAACAATATCAAATAACACAAAATTCAACTATTGATGCAGGGATTTTCATCATAAATTTAAACCCTCTGTCCATGTTAAAAGCATTCATGAGATTATTGAAATTGGAAATATTTTTCATCGAAATGAAATGAAAATAAATTAATTAATTTGAAATATTAATATAATGATCTTAATTATTCGAATGTGAAAAACAGTATCAAGCTATTACAACACATTAAATAAACAAAATAATATATTTTTCATTCGTCCGAGTGAACCAATGATTTGAGTCAAGTGTGTATCGTATTTATATCTCTACTCCAATCCCTTGGTCTATAATGATAGGAATATAAAAGAATTGGAGGTGATTTTTCTTTTTCTTTTGTAGAACAATTTGACATGACGTGTGCCGCGAGCAATGTTGATATCAAAACCCGCGACGTTTATAAAAGGGAGGTCATGACCGTGATGTGTACTCCGAAACGTCAGTATGTTTTCACCGTGTGTGCTCCACCTCAGTGCGCGATCAAAGTCACGGAGAACGTCGCGGCCCCAGGTAGTGGTTGGAGGACCTCAGAAGAATTGCCGCCTCAATAGGGCGGTAGGCGGTGCTTAATCTGACACTCGCGCAACATCGCAAGCGCGTGTGGACCATTTGGAGTTGCGCAGTTGATTGCAATATTGAAATCTTGCGAGATCTTTGCAAATCCACCCACTTTTTATATCAAGTAACCGCACGAAATTTACTCTTTTCATATTGCAATCCAATAACGTCAAAGACTTTTTTAAATTACGGACGTCAAATCAAAAAACTTTTCACTCCAATAATTAGTTTATATTAATTTTCTTTTTATATCAACATATTTATTTATTCATTGTGTTCATTCTTTTATTTTAATATATATTTTATAATTTTTTTTTTATTCCAAAAAGATGATGAATTAATCAGAAAACTTGGAGCAACAATGGACAGGTGAAAATCCTATATGTTGAGTCAATGTACATAAATATATATAAATGAGAAAGTAGGACGTCCGAAGGAGCACGTGCAAGTGTACAAATACCGCATAGAGGCGGAGCTTTCTGTCCACTTTGTAATCCCCACTTGCGCCTGTTCACCTTTTATAAATGTTACCGCTCTCTTTCACCCCCTGTATCCACCCCACCTTTAAGCAATTTAACCCACCGATGTACTGTGCGCGCCTTTCCATTCTCTCCCGCAACTCTTTTCTCCCACCGTGAACTCGCGCAAACTCACACAAATAAAAAAATCTTTCACATATATACATGCACGCGTGCACAATATAACTTTAGTATATATATATACGAAATGGTACCAACGTCCGGCTGTCTGTGAGTATAAATACAGCTGCCGCCACCACCCCATTTTACCATTCGCCGCGTAAAATAAATGTTCTCTTTTACGTCGCACCTAAATGATAATGCATAAACGTATATTAATTTGTATGTATGTGTCTATGTATAGGTGAAGAAATTTAAGATGGTGGTTGTGCCAAATCTCTTTTCTCTTCGATTTACCACCCTTGTCCGTGGCATACGCGCCATTTTGTATATAATGCCTGGTACTTTCTTTTGAACAAGTGAAGCTATTTATTTTCAAAGCAAGCCAACGCCCTTGGTTTAATTAGGATGTCTTGCTCGACAAACGACCTCAGCCGTTGTGAGATAACAGTCGCGAGTGCGGAAATTACACGCAGGTATTTATAGGTGGCTACTATACTGCGGGAAATTCAACTGATTACACGCTACCATTGAGAAATTCACAGTGAATTCTCATTTTCATCTGGTCGTTACTCCATTAGAATCTTATCTTCTGCCAACATATGTATAAATTTGTGTGCAATCCAGAGAGGTGTATATTGTGAAGCGAGAAAGCGGCTGAAAAAAAATAAATAAATGGAAAGTCCAAGTCTTGATTATACATTTCATGGTCTCTTTATTTTTTTTTTTTTTTGCATTTTCGAATACAGAACATAACTTCGGGATACCTTTCTTTTTTTTTTTTTCAAGCGAATACCGCGTGCCAGTTTATTTATTTACAATCCTGCGCTTGCACAGTTTCAATTGAATACAATTATTCAATATAAGATGACAAGACGATCTGAATTTTTATTCCATTTATATTATCCATGTACACACGCACATGTAAACTGGTTAATTTATAACAAGCTCGTCTTTTGAGTTGTCAAAAGTTGAATTGAATTTTTGTCGCTAATCCGGACGGAAATGTACCGTGACCCGTCCACACATCTTTTTATTTGTATTTTCTCGTTTTCTTTTTTTTTTTTTTTTCTTTTTCAGCTAAAATGGTGTTAATTATTCATCTATCTAGGTAAGTCTTTTGTGGTCATCTATCTATCGCACCGATTCATGAATAGATATATTTTTTTTTTACCTTCACTCTTTTTGGAATACGTTCGAAAAATTAATTTCTTATTTATTATGAAGGTATATTTTTTTCGCGTCTGGATGAATAATTTATTTTTTTATATCAAACTGACTGATTTTCATGAATGATTATTGTGAGACCGGGCAATATTGATCATATTATACATATACATATATTTTTTTTTTTGTCAATTACAAACTAGAAGTTAATTTACTAAACGCTAAATATGCAACAAGGGACTTGAATCATTAATTTAATAAATATACAAATGTACAAGGTGAAAGTCCGTTGAAAATTTATACGGAGCTGATGATGACATCGTAGATTATTCATTTATTTATTCCTCTGTTGAATAATTGTATGTGTGTATAACCATTGACGACGCCATGGCAGTTCCTCCAAGTAAAAGCTCACATATAAATTCTCCGCAGATCTGATGGTGATGTAATCATGTTGCACTGCGGACAGAGCTTTTTTGCACCCTATAAACACACAAATAAACATATAATGCGATAATATAATTAATAAACTCATTTATTATCAATTTTAATAACCTGCTAGTATTATGGTAATTAATATTGGTCTGATGGTTGTAATTATTTCATGTATTATTCAAACTTCAATACATGTTTCATATGATTATATACTTTGATGGTTAAAGAGCATAAAGAGAATATCCGTGTTATTATCAGTGTTTCAAAATCACTCACATTATATAGTTGATATAAATCACCCGTATGAATTGATAGAATGGGCCGCGCTGATTCAACATATCAAATAACTCAATTGGAATAATGAAAATCGAATGAAATACACAATTTTCCATTGTATTATTATTAATACTATCAATATTATTAAATTACATTTCAACTGATATTCAAGTGAAATAATATATGAATTAATTTAAATAAAAATAAATATACTCACCAGTGTATGTAACCAGCACTGTTCACAGTGCACATGCCAGCAGCAAACTGATGTCACAGGCTTTTTGTACTGCTCCTGCGATAACAAGAGGGGACCAGTGATATTTCATCGTAGTTTTTTCTTATCGTTGGAATAAAAATAAGCCAATGTAAAATTTCTAATAATTATAATTCAGTATAACTCGAAATACAAATCATAATATGAATTGAAATGATTTCTCCACTATATGAATTGAAACAAATTGAATACACAATTTAATTTATAATTTATTCAATGTAAATTGAATTAATATTAATTAAACTTACCATGCAGATTAAACATTTGAAGGGCTGTCCACGCATTTCATTTTCCAATTCACGAATTCTATTGCGCAATGCTTCAACCACAGGTGCATCGGTATTTTCGCATTTTGGCGATGACATTAAACAGTCATCGCCATCATTACGTTGTCTTGACGGTGTTGACGTTGGTGATAATGAATTGTTTGTAATACCAATGGTTCCTGGCTCAGGTTTAACGTCAATTTGTGCCCCATGTGGTTGGTCTGGTGGTGTATGAGGTGTTAATGGTACATTGGGTGATATAACTGCTTCACGTAATGCATCTCGTTCCTTTTGTTCTCTTGGTGTCCCTTCACCTCGTGGTGCTATTACATCTGCTTCTGAATATTGGGACGGGCCAAATTGTGCGGCATCATCCCCATCCACAACTAAATCCTCTTCTTCTTCTTGACGTCCTGGACCACCGATCGGTCCACGATTATTCGACGACGTCGCCAATCCAACAGCTGTATAAAAAAGTTTTTAAAACAAATTATAAACGTTGTTTATCTTCGTCGTTAAATTATAAAGCTGAATTTTGATCATATCATGAGTGATTTGTTTATTATCACGTTTAACGATATTGAATTTTATATTTTTTTTATTAATCTTTTTTTTTTTTTTTTTCCTTTGCATGCATTGTTATTAGTTTTTGAATAATTAAACCGTAATATATTTATTCTTACCAGAGAATCCACCGATGAGCATCGAAGTCGCGCGAATTCTTCTCTGACCAGCCCACTCATACTCCTCAAATGTTTCTGCATCACCTTCCACGTCTACCTCTTCGTCATCTAAATTAACATTAGATCCAGGATTACCACCGTTATGTTTATTTAAACAGCGTTCAACGTGCTGATTGAGCTCATCGGGTGTACCAGAGAGACGTTCACTGCACACCGGACACGCAGGTTCGTCTGCTTTTCTCTTACGATTTTTCACGCGGATTCGCGCCTAATTATAGATGAAAAATTTTTTCAATTAATCAAAATAAAATTTTATTTATCAAACGATTGAAAAAAAAAAAAAAAAAAAACAAATATTACTGGATAATGAATATTTACTTGACGGTTAGCTCGAATCCTCTTGTAAGTTTCCCACCTGCCAATTGGTGTGCCGTCTGCCGTTGACGGTGCATGTAACATTGGACCATGTGCAGGATCTTGATGATGTGTCGGTGGTAATGTCAACCTTTGTCTTGGTCTTGAATTGTTTGTCGAAACTTTGTAAAGTCGATCTAATTCTTGAGCAAAATGTTGCTCCAATTCTTGTGGCCTCACAGTAACACTGCACACTGGACAACATGACGGATCTGACGGGAATTTTTTCTTGCCTATAATAAACAAATAAATTAAAAAATTAAATATACACCCTAAATAATATTGTTACATATCATGAATATCCATATATTAAAAAAAAATTTTTTTTAAACATAAAATAATATAACTTTAAGTGTGGATAAACGATCTGTCTCGTGATGAGGCGTGCAGCTACCACCAGCTGCGGCACCTCAACCCAACGACTATGTTTATTTATTTGCGCTCAGTTATGGCACCCACACACACACACAAGTGGGAAGGAAATGAGAAACTTTGAAATAGAGAGAAACAGAAGATATTACTGCGGACACGTGCCTATGACTCTTCTTACAATACGTTGCTTGGATATTATAACGACCAAAAAAAAAAATAACCTATCCGGAAATCTCTCGCGTATCGTTTCTCCTCTATATTTTTACAAGCCATATGAATAATTATTTACAAACGATAAGCTCAGCTCTTTCAATGCAGCACGCGTGACATGGCCCATTTGGATGTCAACATTATATATCCCAGTATGATAGAAAGAAAAAAATGTTTAAAAAAAAATAATTCTAGCTCAAAATATTCGTTGGTTGGCACACGATGGACATTTTCGTCATCATTTATATGTTCTATAGACGAATTTGGACTATTCTTTTCTTCGTATATATATATATAGTACCCTGCGTTTCTCCCTTTTACATGCGCATTTATTCGGCAAATACTTTGCTGCATTCCACGATCGTTTAACATATCCATGTCTATCGAATATATACATCCTTATAGAAGATATTCTATTGCTCTTTGTCCTCACCGGCCAAAGTCTGCGCTTCACCGCTCCCGATCTTCTTTTCTCAATGTCTTCTAGCTTGCTTATATCCCACTACGTCGCCTGCACACTCTTTCCCCATTCAATTAAGTGGCCTCGCAAATTTATGTCCGCGCCACTGTATTCGATATTCGTTTCGTTTCCTTTTATTGAAATAAAGAAAAGGAAGAGCATGTAAATGTTGAGAGAGGATCGAACGCAATGGCTATATAGTCAACAACAATTTCCAATTGAAAAGAATGCGTCGAATATGCTATATTCTATCCAGTTGCGTCAAGTAATTTTCTTTTGGGTATTAAACAACACACCAAATTCAACGTTAAATTGCGAATATATTCTCGATATGTCTTGTAGTTATTTTATTATTATCATATATATTTTTTGTAATTTCATTTAAGCTTCATACATAATGTCACCACTGTTTGTAGAATATATATTCACGCGATTCATTGCACGCGAAGAAAAGAGCTGGGATACTATAATAGCGCGACGCGCGCTATTCTTTTCCCAGGGCTTTTTGTCTCTTCTTTTCTTATACTCTATTCTCAATTTTTTTATTTTTTTTATTTTTATCACACTTCGTTGTGAAATCCAAAAGAACGCGACCCCTCACAGGAATATGACGTCGTAACCGTTCTTTTAAAAGTATCTCGACGATGGCGACCGCGCTATCATTTACACTTAGCTAACGTTAAAGCGAGGGATGATGTTATTTGCACGACTGTTTGCGCGCGATAGAGCGATCTCGTATCTTTAATTAGAAGCACCAAATGCGCTCCCAAGCTAATAAAGAAAGGCACAAAAAAAAAAACGAAGAAAGAAATGACTCTTGAATAATCATGGAGAAAGCATTTCTTTTGATATTAAACAACTTTATTTAAACATTAAGATCAACTTGACCGAGAAATATCTCTCTCACATTTCTAAAGTTTTTTTTTCTCCAAAATGAATTCACCGTTATACCCTTTTGGCGTTGATGGCAATTTAGTATTTTATGGAGTGTAACACTAAGTGGCTTTTTAACGATTATATTTTTTTCCTCCCAAAAAAATTTTTCCCCTTTCCTTCTATTATTTCGCATTTATTGCGCTGTTTTCTTCATATAAAAATAATCATAATCTTTTAGGCAGTTGATATTTTCACATAAATTTTCCAATCATACATATATAATACAACAGACATTTGGCAACAATTTTTAGTTTTGGCGTCGCGTTGCGCCCGCGTGAACTTTATAGCATTATATAATATATTCCAATTCTGAATTCCAAGCGCATCGAAACTATTCAAGTGCCTCTTCTGATTTAATAGCAAGCATCAACGCGCGTACAGCCAACATACGTTCGACGTGACGACCAAGTATATACCAATAACTACACAGACATATATATTAAATATATATATATTCATATATAGTCATTTAGAATATTGTTCAAAGATTCACATTATAAACTTGAATATATTATTTTCGGTATTAATATATCCTTTAAATAAATTATATCACAAATAAGACCATCAGACAGTAATACAAAGTGATTGTTCTCTTGTTTTAATCCGTATAAAGCAATTACAGTATTTAATATCGATGATGGAGCTAGGGAGAAGCTGGAAGAAAATATTCTGAATGTACGAAAGGAACTTGAGACTTAATCCCGTTTTAATTAAATAACCAAGTGTTACGAGTTTATATTCTGTCCACTTCTCTCACATCTTTCAGAATACATTTTGCCCTTATTATATATATGTATAACTCCGACATAACTATATGAACAGCAAGATGGAGATGCAGCCAGAGCCAGAGAAACAGAGAGCGAAAAAAAAAAAAAAAAATAGAGTGCAATAAATGAGGGAAAGAAGATATAAAAAAAAAAAAATTGTAATGCCTCACACTGTCGAATTTGTTGCTTGTTGCAATGGAAAGCATGAGAGATAGAGGGTGTGTTGGGTCCGCGTGGTCGGAGCTCCCAAGCACTGCTAGCCATTTAACCACAACTGTTGTCACGCGAATGGGGTGAGTAACCACACCAAGCGGCATCGCGCGCGTAACATATAACGCTACAGGGGGCCTCAACTCACGTATAACCAATACATATATATTTGATTGTAGTGAATAATATACATATGTATAAAGGTAGATATCTAAATTTACTCATACACCATCTTCGTTTACGGCAAACTCAAGCGTCGGTATATATATATACTGATGTAGATATACACCTTATTTTGCGGCCGGATGTCTCAATCAAATTCCCCCTAACTCGAATAAATTTAGCATAATTCTCAATCGAATGAAGAGTCTCGATGATATTCGATCCCGTGTACGACATGGCACTATGGTGCTTTAGGTAGATATATCCCCCTCGTTATGAAGCTGAGAGAGAAAAAGGGAAGAGAATTGAGGGATATATATATATATATATATGCAAGAGGATCGTATATAGAGAGAGAAGAAGATGGGGCAAACGAGCAAATGAGCAAAACGACTATTTTATTAATAACTTAAGCTTTTGAACACAACGAAATGCGTTGGGCACGCTCAGACACAGCGATTATCTTGGCTTTAGAATATAGCTAAGAGTAATTAAATGATAACAGCCAGTTTGGGATTTTTATTTTTTTTATATATGTATATATTCTTTTGCGTTTTTTTTTTTTTTTTTATAGATCGTTAGTTATTCATTTGAGTGAATTACTCAAGTTGAAGCTCGATCCAGACAGGAAATAAAAAAAATACTCTATACCTAGATAACTGGCATAAGTTTTGGCAGTTATATAGGGATGGATATATGTATATAAAGCTGTGAGTTTGTATAGTTAACGTAAGGAGCGATGATAGAATGAGGAGGAATATTCTTGCGAGCACCGGGTGGCTTGCGCGATCCCTTTAAAGACGAGCGCAAGTCCTTTCATGCATACTTGAGTATTTCTCCCTCAAATACGCTATTGCCACTTGCCATATGTATATAATATATGTATATAAGTACATATATACTGAACGTGAGATAGGCATATATTACTTTACGTTAAATCTTTCTTATATCAGCAACGCGACCATATCATCATCGTTATATATCTACACATACTATTTAACCGCGACGATCGAATAACACGTGTCAAAACAAGTGCCGACTATAATATATTTTACATTTATATTTAACTGAACAAATAATAAAAAAAAAATCAGCGAGTAATTTTTTTTTTAATCGCATTTGGAAAGTATATAATGTGAACTAAGAAAAAAAAAAAGTTAATATCGTTTTCATCCAGGGTGTATAGCAATACGATAAAAAATAAAAAGTGGAAGCAAAGACGAACACGCAGCTTTATCCGGAAGAGAATAAAAAAAAAAAAAATAAGAAAACGCCTGTGTGCACAATGTGTAATCTTTTCCTTTGGCCAATGTGCAAGGGAAACGATCACGCGTCACCGCGTTTCCTCCTCGTCGATTCTCGCGGCATCGGCCGCCGTCGCTCATATAGACATTCCATTCTCTCCACACGCGCATACTACTCTATACTACATTCCCTTTCTTAGTCTTTATCTTTATCTCGCTATTTTATTTTCTTTTGCGAAAAAGAAGAAAAAAATAAAGTCCTCTATTTTTTTTTTTCTTGCATGAGAGAATAAGGCTAACGTTTATACATATATATACATGTATATATATGTATGTATATTATTGTCTGACACGAATTTTATTTCTCAATACAATATATATATCGAAGCGCTTTAAAGATTACCACACGCTCGATAGATGCAACGAATGAAATAAAATAAAATAAAATTGACAAGATGAAAAGCACTTAACCCATGAACTCACATAGACACATGTACACTTACATTGATCGTTAGTATATAGATATATAAATATAATTATAAGAAGTTTGCTTCTTGTTGGACTAGCGCAAGTAAAACCGTTGTGTAAATGAGGGGTCGTAAAGAAAGCAACACAAACCATTCTCCTTCACACAGATGAGATGTATAATATTCCCTCTCTGTTTCTCTCCTTTGGAAAAGACCCCCTGCCGTCTTGCCTCCCTTAAATCACGCCTGTTTGTAATTAAGTGAATGAATGGCCTGTATCAGAGTTAATATTTGCGACATGACGCACGATGCTGCCGCAGAGACAAATCCCTTATATATCATATCGCGTCGCGCGCTTTATACGCAACTTCGTTTGCTTTGGTCCATGTCCCATCGACGTCGTGTTGGTATGTAGATATAATATGTTGTGAAAATATATGTATATATAAGTGTATATATGCAAGTTTTCGGAGCCTTGCGGTCGACACACGTTCGCTCCACCGCAAAAGATATAACGTATGTATAATACCTAGGTGGAAGGATATATAAACAGGGAAAAGACGTAGGTGAAACACAAATATATAAGAAGAGAAGTATAAGAGAATAAGATACACTTGAGAAACTCTGCTTTATGAAGTGGACTCGAATGGGGGATACGTTATTACATTATCGGCCAACACGCACCGCCTCCCGACTATCTCATCTCGTCTCTCACCTTCCAACACACAAATATATTTATATATATATATGTATATAAATGTGTATGTTTATATGCATTATTTTTCTCTCTACATCTTTCTTACTCTCATTTGAATTGTATGTATACACACACAACTCGAGACACTCCGTGGGACGTAGGCGAAACGATGGTATAAACGAGCGTCAGGCATGTATAAATATATATGTATATATATGCCGGGCGTGCATCAGCGGAAAGCAATACCCCGCGCGGTACTAAACTAAAACCTCCCTGCGTATACCGGGTAATTGGAAGCGAGTAAAAAGAAAGGGACGTGGTCCTATCTGCACTAATAAATATGTTGCTACTGCGTATTAACGTTGCTCGATAATAAATTGATGAAACAAAATGATTGCAAGATAGGACAAGAGAGAGAAAATGAGGATGTGTATATATATATATATATATATGTATATATAAGAGGAAATATTGATTGTGAGAGTAAGAGAGTCAGAGTATGAGAGAAAAAAATAAAATTTTTATGTGTATATGGGAGGATGAATCGCACGAAAGAATTATTGTATATTTATATTTTTATTTATTTTTTTATTTTTATTGATGAAGAACTTAATGTAACGAATTTTTATGCATATAACTATATATATATACAATGGGTTGCGAAAATGTATGCAATATATTTTTGCATGGGATAATTAGACATGAAACTATTTTTCAGCTTTTTCTTTTATTATTTTCTCATTATTGTTGACGTGTTTTATTCTCAGGCGATATTTTTTGTTTGTTTGTGAACATTGAAGATCTGATAATTTATACAAAAAAAATATTCCCGTTTGAATAAAAATTCAGAGTTAATTAGAGGCTTAGCGAATTCAAAAATTCGATTTCTCATAAAAATGACATGAGAACATTTTTTTTTTCGACTTCAATTCAATTTTTTGGTAATCAAAATTTTTTTTTGATATACTATTACATTGTTTATTCAGCATTATAGCGTTTATTGAAAGATAATAATTAATGTCAAATCAATAAATTCCAATTTAAAGAAAATATTTTGTTAATTATAATCAACTTTCACCTTTCCAGCTCTACTGCAACTCGAAAACTGCTGGTCGGAGAGCGTTTGCGGTGAACAACTTTTTTGTAGCAAATTTAATACCCTACCAAAGCTGTATATTCATTTTTGTCAAAAAAAATTTTTGATTACCGAAAAATCGAGTTGAAGTCAAAAAAAAAAAATTTTTTTCTCGTGTTATTTATATGGAAAATCAAATTTTTGAATTCGCTAACCCTCTAATTAACTCTGAATTTTTTTTTTTTTCTATATAAATTATCAAATTTTCAGTGTTCACAAACAAACAAAAAAATATCGCCTAAAAATAAAACACATTACAAATGGCATGTAGGTATACATACCATAACCCACATGACATACAGCAGCCAGTCGCGGTGAAACAACTGGTGGATACAGAATGCGTGTATAGACTATACACCATATACAACAAATAGTTGAGAGAAACATATAGCATAACGTCAACGGCCGACGGTCTGTTCTTTGATATCGCTGAAGCGTAAGGACGTTTTGGCAGACGTATACCTAGGCGCTCGAATGATCATATATGAGGGCTTCTAGTTATGATTGTGATGTTATACACAGTTATAGGCCCACGGAATGTGGCTTTCTCTCGCGCATTTCATCCCTATACCGCGTGCTCGCGTATCCGTATACGTTCTCTGACGTTTGCCCTTCGTATAAACATATAGATACACATACATAACTGCGTTTAGTATATATATACATGAATGCATGCTTGTCCATCGGACCGCGCAACGGTCTCCTAATCAAACGGTCCAACCTGCTGTGTGAATATTAATTAAACTTGGTGTAAACGTGAATGGATAACAAATGGAAGAAATAATATTTTAGCACATAGATATATTATATGTATATATATAAACGAACGAGAATCATCACAATCGTAAGTGAATATATAAAAAATAGATCCTTGATGATTGAATAAACGATGCGAGAATAATGAAACGATACAATATAATCATCAATTTTTTTTTTCTTCAAATTCTTTTTATATTTATATATATTACCTATATATATGTATGTATATACGATGTATATAAACGCTCAATCACTATTTTTATTATATCATTCCTGTATATATTGTTAAATAGATACAGTGGTCAAAGTCGTATAATTATAATACTACATAACACAATCTCAGGTGTAAAATCTCGTTTCTCGCCTTGGGATATAATTGTTATTATCGAGATAACGCACGAGTGCAAGTGGATGATAGTATAAAAAGGATAAAACTAAATAAAGGAAGAGTGTATATTATAATAAAGGTGACCATGTGTGGAGATTATATGTGTGGAAGTAAAGCAACTCGGATTACCAATAGATAACTAACCGCGCAGTAAGAAAACAATTTAAATAAATTTCAACGACACATATGCGCGTATAACAGGGAGCTCCTTGGATTCAGCCTATACTCTCCAAGCCTTTACATAATATATATATATATATGTATATATACAGTTGATATTATCGTTATAGAGACACTTTTACTAGTTGCTGTTGTATATTTGGACGACTAGCATTTGAGATAAGAAAATTCTTCTTGTAACGCATATGGACAGTATTAATATTGGTGCACGCGGTATTATCAATGTTGCAGCTGTTTTTGCTGTTGTAAAAATGGGATATCACATGTGGAATATTGATAATATTGTATGAGAAAATAATTTTCAGTAAAATTGGAAAGTTGAAAGCAAACGTGACGTTATACACCGAGTGAGTTCAACGCTAGTGTCGAGCGAACATTTATTAAAAATTTATTATTTATTTTTTTTTTATCTATTTTTTAAATGTGAATATATTATTTTATATTCATTGATGATGCGGTATAATGTGTGGGGATGACAAAAGGAACAAAAGATATTATATATAGGTGTAGTGTATATATATTTTCTATATGGTGGAAAAAAAAAAAAAAAAAATAGTTGCACTTATATAGATGTCGGATTTTGAGACGCCGTAAAGTGTAGGTATATGGTGGCTGTAAAGTCGCGGTCCCTTTGATACATCCGGGTTATACATCGTAATACATCGACCAATGCTCTTTTGCGTATACGCGAGGTCTGTTGTCGTAAATACCACGCGAAGAGAGAGACTATCTTTTTTATAAATTAGGTGCTGCCACGATGCGCGGTCGTTCCTCCATCGTCCGTCGGCTGCTTCTTTTTTTTTTTTTTTTCTTCTTTTCGCCAATAATAATACAACGACCTTTTATCTTTCTCCCTTCTCTTTTCATTCTTATTGTGTGGCTTTTTTTTATTTTCTTCTCCTTCCTCTTGTGATTTTAATTGCACGTATATAAAGTGGATAAACGGAGTACTTATATTGCTTTATTCACATTTCAATATATTTATAAAGTGTGAGAATAGAAAGGTAGTATAAATTTTACTTACAATGCAAATTCCAAATTAATGCAAGATTCACGTTGTGGTACATATCCAGGTGAATTTTATACAATCATATTGATAAACTTTACACCGTTCTTATACTCTAATACAGCACATTGGTTAAATAATTTGACCTAAAATTTTGCATGAAATAAAATATATATATTTTAGTGAAATATTGGACGAAGGGACTGAATTTCACACTGACAAACTCACTTGATCACCATCCAAACTGTACTAATAGTCGTCTGTGGCACGCACGACTGTCAGAGCTGCAGGGTAACTCTCGCACTCACAGTGTTGCCTACGACAAGAGGGGGATGACGGTCGCCCCAAGTTGTATACAATACATATACACATTCACATCGATGTTCATACAGCTTTTGGTACACTGTACAGTGATATTAGCTCCCTTATATAATCGTCAAACACACTATACATACATAAAAATACTGACTTTAGTTAAATTCTGGACTGGCCTACTGAAAAATTTATCGCAATTCATGTATGACATCTATCATTAATTCATTCAATCGATTAAATAATTAATTTTTAAAATATTAAAACGATGTTAATTCATCAAATAAATTCAATTAATATATTGTAAAAAATAATAGTACAAAATATTTCAGGTTAATATTTATCAATATTTCTCATCAATGGCAAATTGACACGTCAGTATATCGAGTGATGTCCTCTAGTGTCCTGTTTAACAAAAGCACATTGTGCATACGCCAACAGATTAGTGAACTAACCAAAGTCGCTTAGGAGTATTAGTATATAGTTGGAGAAATATATCTAGGTGGTATAGTGAAGCAGCAGGGAAGCATAGCACCCTCAGTATAATAGTAGTAATGTTTCTCCCGTATCCACTCGTCATTCTATGTCCACACCTATTTCGTGTCGCTATCCAAGAGAACCGGCTGCACATCACGTACCTATATATGTATAATGTATATTTATATCTATATATACATGTACTATGATCAGTGCACACCCCTGAAAACGACCCCATAATCTCGCTAATACAGATGTCACTGGTCCGACGTGAGCATTTCGCCCTCAACGAAGAGAGTATAGAGAGAACGCATCCAGCCACCCTTTTAGAAGCGTTTTACTATTATAGGCTTTGATATTTTGCTTTCATATTCTCTCTTATATCCTCTTCCCCTCTTCTAGGTTTGACACGAGGAAAAAGGCCATCGTGTCACACACCGCATTAGCTCTGGTATACAACGGTCGATTTTGTGTCATTGAGAAGAGAAAAAAAAAAAATAAAGTAAAAAAAGAAAACAACAGAATAGAAAAGAAATTTGGGCGGGACAAAATATACACATACATGTGGGTATTATAGATCGTATACGCGTCGTCGAGAACATTAATTCATTTGTTTCCGCTTCCAAAGACCAGAGCATACATATACTTTATATAATATGACAGATAAGAAGTTTGGTTGTATATTTATTTATATACATCTAGGTATATTTATAAATAATTTATGTTTATATATGTAGAGTGATATGTTTTGATAGAAGGAACAAATATGAAACATTGAAACACGCACCGCGTGTGGCGTTTTGTCCGGGATCAACGTAGCGCATTTAAACTCCACAGTCCACTGGCGTTCATGCAAAAACTTTTTGCGCCACACATGTCTTCCCATTCTCCGCCAATAATTCCTTCTGTATATTTTGCACAAGGGCGCGTCTCGTATAAACGCTATATTCTATTTCAATATACAGACATTATCTTACACACATATTATAAAATATGTATACCATGATGCAATCGTGTTGGAGAATATAAAATGTTGAAAGCTCAAAGTATAAGTTCAAGGCATCCTCAGCAGCTATTTCCTGTATATTTTTTTATATGTATAATACATACGTGCTGCACATATATAGCGTATGAGTTGCGCAGTTGAGCGCGTTTCATCGCACGATCATGTACATATTTATTTATGTAAAATCGTTGCGCCCACTGGACATATATCGTTTCAACAGGGAGAAGATATATACATATATAAACATACATACGTTGGCGATTTATTATACGTCATTTTGCGGATTTGCGAGTATAAGCTTTTGGCGGAGAGGGAGAGAGATGTTGCCTCGCGATGAATATAATCCCGAGAGTTAACTCGAGAGAATACTCTCTCACGTATGTATATATATATATATATACACATATATAGTTCCCGTTGGATTTATCATCCGTCAATTTGACAAGAAATGAAAAATAAAAAAAAATAAAATAAATAAAATAAAATATAAAAATAATAATGGGATTTCCTGGGGTAAAATTCAGGAGCAATATATATACACACATACATTTAGTATATACATACGGATGTATGTATATATGAATAACAGTATATAGGGCCTTACAATACAGTCAACAACACAGGGGGAAAAAAAGGGCCCATATACATGTATACAGAACCATGAAAAGAATATCACTGCGTGTACACAATGCTCGTTTCCCGCCATAGTGACCGAAAGGATCAGCTAGCAGGATTATACAGTCAAAAGTCACAGTTCGAATTAGTCGGTCCATTGAGTTGAATGTGCGGCGCGTCTAAAAGGCTTCCGGTTTTACCAACACCTGCCTATTTACAACGCGATATATACAGTATTCACTCTTTTCGTCTACCATTTTATTTTATATATGTATAATCTTCTTGTCCCTCTTTCTCCATTCACCTTAATTCTTAGCTCATTCTATTGCGTTATGGTTAATTCATGCAAAGGAATGTCATTTATTTGACGTCGTCACCTCGATCTTCTGATGAGAAATATAAAAAATAAAGAAGAAGCAAGTGGAGAAATAGTCAGATAGACACACTCACATATACACTCTTATACTCATATATATATATATATGTATAACTTGGTATATAGATCTTTACCATCTCGTTCAAATGGAAAATTAGTCGAGGGCGAAGTAGAAGACGTCGCTTTAATATCCGCACTAGTATCAGTATGGCGGCACCAACGATATAATACTAAAGGAGAGGATTGTTAAATTCGAGAGAAGCTTTCTCTGAGAAACTCGCCCCATTCGTTCGGTAATAAGGAGTAGGGAGAGTATGAAGATAAAGAAAGGAATATAGAGAAGAGGGTGCAGGGCAGAGAGATAAAGCGAGAAATACAGAGAAAGCAAGAGGATAATAACGAGGATAAGACCAAAGATATTAGTTGTAACAACCTACCCCAATCAGAACTTAACCTCCAACGGGGTGCGCGAGGATTTTGGCTAATTGTTTGATGCTACCACCCTCACGCGTGCATGTATATGTATATATATTGAGCATCGAATACGCCACAAGCGACGAGTCTCACCCTCCTACCAATTTATCGTTAACGATTCCTCTGGTATTCGTTTGCTTTTTGCATGTAATAACACTCCAACAATAATTTTAATCGTTTCATTCAATTATTACACGAGACAGAATTTTTTTCTTTTTTTTTTCGGTAAATATTATTTAGTCAGGTTTTTATACAAGTGATTTTCATCCGTTTTCACATCTTTTACTGTAACAAAAAGGAGGGGTGACACGGTATATATAGCATTTAAGCACAGAGCAGTCGCCTATTAATTAGCGTTTTATTATAGAATTGCCTCTTAGTGAAAAGGGGATTTTGGATATTTTGCTCGTGACTACAAGCTAATGCCCATCCCTTATACAACGGTCGTTTTCTTTATTTCACTTTGTATCTATATAATGTAGAGAAGTAACCGCCCCAAGGATCGTCTTGAGAGCCCGCTAATCGACGATAGTAAACTCGTATACACCCGTTCGTTGCATTCACGCGCTCTTTTATTCACGTTAAATATCCTCTTGGTCCACAAAAATAAAAGGGTTATATATGTATACATGTATGTAGAATATGAGAATGGGCGCGAAGCAGCCACTACAAAAATGGCCAAACACTTTTAGTAAAAGATTGTTGAACGTAAAAATGCATGGAGCCGTAAAATCATGTAGTATACCTTCTAAATTGTTATTTCTCTTTTTTTTTTTTTTTTCCTTTTTGTCCTCTCTCAAACGTCATAACTCTGGTGTATATATGTATGTAACGACCAGTATATATTGCTCACATAGCATGACATTGTTGTCCCGGTATGGTATGCTGACGAGAGTAACACTTTCATACATACATACATACATACATACATGAATGTTTATATGTATAAACATATAAATATACCATCGGGCGTTTTCTTTTTTTACTTTGCGTTTTGTTCTCGCTTGATTTCCTCGAAATTCGGAGATATAAAAGTTTACACCGCACGAAAACTCGACGGCCGTCAACGTTTGAGGGAGGGGATCATAAAATCGGGATTCAATATCGTAAGGGGGTGTC
Organism: Microctonus brassicae; assembly: GCA_918226075.1. Lineage (NCBI taxonomy): Eukaryota > Metazoa > Arthropoda > Insecta > Hymenoptera > Braconidae > Microctonus > Microctonus brassicae. The sequence goes on along the minus strand of OW445491.1, from coordinate 3,401,560 downwards.
GTGCGTGTCACGTCCATGTCAAGGGGCGCTCGTTTCGCAGCTCTTTTACTCATATCTCCCTCACACTTTCATTCTCGCTATCTCTATCTTCATTGCTTTTAGTATATGTATTTGCCGCATTGAAACAACTCGCACTCTCTTGACTCTACTTCATCCGTGACTCACGTGAATCGCGCGAGTATGTATACACACATTCATATATTTATATATGCTCATCTCGTGCCTTTCTCATCGTCGCGCATCTCAACGCTCCTAAACTGTGCGTGTAGGTAGTTTGACACGATCGTAAAAGCCGAGCATTTTAATACAATTTACAAGAAAGTATAAAGCCCACCTCGGTTCCAGCTCACACATAGTCCACTATACATAAATATATACATATATATGCATATACATGTGTATTTTGTTCAACAGCTGATATTCTTCAAGAAGTCAAAGAACTTGATTCTGTTTATTATTTTTTTTTTTTTTTATTATATTTTATTTATTTTCTGATACATTGTGCGGGGGCAGGTGCTCAGCCAATTTTTTCAATTGATGGTGAAGATACTTTATGCATAAAGATACCGATGGGATGATGAAGAGTGGTGAAGAGTTAGGGGCGAATATCAAAGTGTGTATATGTATTTGTAAACGAAGAGGGTGAAGAGAAGAGGAAAGGAGAGGTCGAAGGGAATCACACGCCACTCGTGGCGCTGGTAGTAATATTTTACGCACTTTACGATCCACAGTCACCGCTTGAGACACACTGTATATAGCGCGGATATGCAACACGCGGTGTTTCGTCGCGACGTTGCAAATATATTTAATACAGTATGTATATGTTTGTGTATATATATATGTATATATATATGTGGAGGCTCTGAAGGATAAGACGATGGGTAAAACGAGCGAATGAAGGGAGGTAAGAAGAGGCAGCCATACTTTTGGCTAATTGTCGCTTATTAAAAACGAAGCGTGTTTCGTCTTATAACTGACAACATTCGCTCGTCGCTCGATTCTCTCTTGCGATCCCTTTACGAGCTACCGACAAAACTTACGACAGTCTCGAGGACATCACGAAGACTAATAATTCCCTGACGACGAAGAACAGCAGTCTTTTCGAATATATATATATATATATACATATAGTCGAGTGAGCATCATCGGTGATCGCGATAATGAAAAAAGCGGAAAGTGAAAGGAAGAAAAGAAGAAAAAAAAAACATCTTACAACTTTATAATTATTTTTCTTATATTATTATGATTATTTTTATTGAAATGTGTGCGGATATATATATATATATAAATTTGACGGCTGAAACGACACGTGTGTAGCTACCGTTTCACTTACAATTCATGATCACTAACGATAGTGATCTTCTTTATCGGCTTGTAGCCTTTACGGGCGCACGAGCGCGGGCACGCTGCCTGTGATGAGTATCCCAGGGGCAACTGGCCAATAAATAAATCGTGCTTGTCCACTCGTCGTCCGCGGCCGAGCGAGAAACTCGATCTCTTCCCTCTCAATGAACAAAATAAAATAAAAATGAATGAAAATAAACAAAAAAAAAAAACAAAAAATTATACACAAAGCCACCGGGAACAATTAATAATTCGAAGCGCGCGCGTTCAAAAGCAATTTGTCCCCGCAGGGTCGAGATTCCGCTTTTATTCGCGAAGACCTTTTTCAATGATTCAAACTGCAGAGCGACAAGAAGGTTAAAGGGACCTTGAATGGACATATTCCTTCGTAATTTACACATATATAAAATTCAATCACATTCATGTATCATATTGAAAGAATTAAATAAACAACAAACCACAGTACTCTACTATACCTCCACTTGTCTCAATTACATTGTCTGATTGCAATATATATTTTTTTTTCTTCTTCATTTTTATTCATCAATATATAAACAAGTATGTATAATGATTATTCAAGATTTACTCGAACGATTTCATATATACACTAGTCGCATTACGTATATATATATACATGTATATATTTACAAAAGCGTGCGGCTTGTTGACAAGTGGCGACAAGGGAAATTAATAGCGTTGTAGTTGTCGTTGGAGGAGTAAACCATCAGGATTGTTGAGGATATGTGGGGCGTTATCATGAGGACATTTAGGAAGTGAAATGTGTGCGGGTGAAATGATTGCAATGTGTATATATATATATATGTGCATTATAATCGACGAATTGTATGTGAGAGTATAAACACTATCGCGGAGTAAACGTTGTTTTATATGTATATATGGTGCGTGTGTGTATTCAGTATAATAACAGTAGTAGTAGTGCTAGTAGTAAAGCCCATCCGACGGCCACAGTTCACAATGGGGCCAGTTTCGAAACACTATCCACGACTCTACCGTATACCGATAATGGTGTCGCTGACATTAATTGCAACGGTATGCCGGATATCGAAAGCCAGTGACTGGTAGCTTCCGCATGTGTGAGAGAGTGTGTAAGCGCGGGAAGGCATTAGTTAGTCTATATACAAACATGTGGTAAACTCATGTCGTACCTTTAGTCATATTGAATTTGTTTTCGAGTGTTGATAAATATATACACAATGACAAACAATTTGATAGTTTATTAATATGAAAGCGGGAGGGGAAAAAAAAAAAAAAAAAAAGAAAGAAAAAATATTATAAAAAATAAAAATAAAAAAAACTTTTATATTGAATCTATTAATTAATTCATTAATTTTAATATAATGTTTTAAGTGATACAGGATTTATTAACGCAATTATTTCGTTATATACTTCCTTGAACATGACACTCGACACCGTACGTATGATTTATTTGCCGCCACAATTTTTCTCATGAAACATTAAAATATCGCTTGACCGTGGGGGGGCCTTGCACACACTGCAACGCGCGACGTTTCGTAAAATAATTCGTGTTGTATATGAAAACCGACGTTGGTATGTTGTAAATAATTTTGTTGTGATGGTATACGTATTTTTTTTTTTTAATATATATAAATAATAATGATATTAAAATTGTGATTTAATTTGAAAATTTTTATGAATTTACTTGAATTAAATTGTCAATAATATAAAAGGTATGCGAGAGAGGATGATTTTGTGAATTTTGACAAGTTTAATTCCGATTAGTGGCAGATGCCGACGGCAATACGAAGGTTATAGAATGGGGAAGAGTGAGAAATTGAATGTGGTAGAGAGCAAGAGAGAAATATTAGTGGGAGGTGAGGTAAAGTCAGGTATGACTGGTGCTGTCGTATATAATAACCGCATAAAACAGATACGCGCGAAGCAAACACAGCCCGCGAATATATTATGTTGCCGCGGCTAATTTACGATTATAACGTACGTGTATAACTATCATTGTTGATATACTGCCGAGACCCAAGGGGCCTTATAGTAGTGGTATAGAGGTATAAGAGGGCCAAGAAAATAAGGTGGAGTGAAATGCGCGCATGGTGTTCGGGCACTTATATATTTCGCCAAAGAAACCAAACCGGAGTCAGAAGACTGCAGCTCCTTCGTGTTCTCTATCCTCTTATATTCTCTTTGACCATGTTTTCGTATTTTAATTTAGTTTCAAATGTGCACCTCGCTCATGAAGACACACAGAGCAGTGCTGTTTAATACTTGTCCAAGAAGCCGATTGATCTTGCTTCGCAGAAATATAAAATGCGTTGCATTTCACTTCAGTAGCTAAATTAAATTGACTAATTGTTCATTGGGATCTGAACGATTGAGAGTATGGTTTAATTTTTTCTTTCAATTGAGAGAATATTGAAAGAAAAAAAATAAATGATTAAATACATATATAAGAGAGGAGGAAATAAATGGAGAAAATAAAAGAGATGAAAAAAAAAAAAAATTACTTTATCGAATTGCCATGGCGAGAGAGATGAATTCGCGTGTATGTTTCTGCGCCGATGGCAAAGTCCAGTGGCACACACACCTTTTTTGCGCCAATGAACGCAATTGAAAACGTTCGTGAGCCGATTCGCGGATCGCGCGGTAAAGTCAAGAGAGACCGGTCCACCGGCGAGCTGCAATAATATAGCGGCAAAACCAGCGGTTACTTGCAAGAATCCTTTCAAGTATATGTACATATAAGAGAGAAAGGGAACTGTTGTTATACTGGCTTCAAGCGCTCGTGCATTCGCCGATGACAGTGACATGTCAATACGGGCATTGAAAAGTGGTCATTCTCATTCGGTAATCTTCTTTTCTTCTTCTTTTTCCTTTCGTCTGTTATATACTTACATAAAGAAAGAAACTTGCGCCAGTGGCATCCATAACTTGAATTTTCTCCTGCCGGAAGCGTAATATGCTCATCAGTTCACATATATTTATATACATGTCTTCTTTTTGTATATGAGAAAAGCTGGGTATCAAAAATAAAATGAGAAGAAAGAAGAGCAGAAAAAAAAAAGTTGTACTACATGACAATATCGACAGAACAATTTGAAACTGTCGGAAATTTCTGTCGTCAATCGTGAATATTTCTTTCCGGTGTGACATTTTTTTGGTTTCAATGAAAAAGGATGGAAAAAAAAAAATTGGAAAGATAAAAAGACGAAGGGTAAAACGACCAAACACACGAGGGATTCACTAAAGGGGTGGTTACATAGCGGCTTCGGATGCGGGAAAAGTTTGAAAAATAAATAACAAGGTGCTAAGCGCCGGTAAGCGAGAAGGCTCGAGAGAGGACACGACCCCTCGAGTTTCAGTATAGAAAGAGTGAAATATATATATGTACAAACGCTTTAGACTGTACTCGGAGCCAGGAAAAAAAGAAAAAAAAAATAGTAGGGCGGAAGAAAAGCAAAACAACAACGGCGAGAAAATATAGAGGGCAATGGGGAGGACGACAAGGGGGAAAACACAACTGCGGTCTCGAGCTGGCTGTTTAACAGATTTTAAAAATCACCAATAATTCCTCGAGGGAAGATGAAGTGAGGAGAGACGAAGCGATACAGACAGAGAGATAAAGTGAGAGAAGGAGGCGAGACTGTTTGCTTTTTTTTTTTTTTTTTCAAGGGGTGTACAATTCTCTGTGTGTAACTATACAGAGCAAAAGCAAGTGAGGCCACTGCGGGGATGTCAGTGGAAATGTCATTTTTCATTTTAATGGTGCTGTTGGTTATACTCTCTCGTGCTTAGCTACCAACTCTTGTATAATTCTTTCTCTATACCACGTCGACATTTTTTTCTCTGTTTATTTCTCTTTCTCTTTTCTTTTACCACCTCCCGTTATTTTACCAGTCACTCCCTATATACTCTGACTTTGCTTTTGCTCGCGCGCACGTCTCATACTAACTTCCTTTTATCTTCAACGCGAATGTCTTAATAGCCCACGGCCAAATGCTCACCACACAAACCGTACATATATAACCTCAACGCGATTATTTAATATATACATATATCTATATTTTTGTCCTACCACGTTGTAGTAACTTGACGCGCAAGTTATTGAGATCTTAATTCTTTTTAGTTTGAAATCACTTTTGTTCCGGACAAATATCATAATCAGTTCTGAGTGAGTTTTAAATATTTGACTGATGGATTCAATGGGATGAGACAGATATATATATATACTCTGCATCCATGAGTGTGAATATTCTTGAGGCTAATGACCTGGAGAGTACACATCAGTTGCGAAGTAGAATGAGAAGGGCCATGATGATCACACAGTAACACTCTAGACAGAGGCAGCTGTCATTGTGCCTCGTATATTATATGTATGCGATGAGCGACGTCAAATATCGTAGCCCCCTTTTGATTGTCCGTCGCTTTACTCGCGTTTATGTATCTTCTCTTATGCTCAATGGATGTCGTCTAAGGACGACATCCCCTTTCACGCTGGTCAACGCTAGTTAGGATCATCTACCAATAATACTCGACGCATTCGAGCCGAATAAAATAAATAAATAAATAATTAATTCGAGTACATCATGTGTGCTCTCTAAAAATTATCGTTGAATTATATTTTTTATTTTGAATCTTTAAATCCTTCGAGGATTATTGCCTTCGTGTCATACATAATAATACGAGGGTCACGCTACAAAACCAATATTAAAAAAAAAAAAAAAAATGTGATGAACATGGCCGGGCAAAAAAAAAATAGACAAGTACAAACTCGATACAGCAAGTTTGACGATGGGGCGCAGACAAAAGCGTATCAGGAGCAAAACTCTGATTTATCATTTTTATATGCGCTATTTAGCTACATGGATATAGTGTAGTGGTACATGTGTTTATAGATATATATATATATATGAGGGGAAAATATATATTTGTATTAGAGTTTGGAACGAAATGTGACATAATAGGTTGCAATGGATCCTGGGGGTCCATTGTAGGGTTTGTAAATAGGTGACAAGACCACATAACATGAGAATGGGAAGAGAGTAAGTGATAGAGTGCAAGAGAGTAAACGTGATCATGAGGGAATTCGATTTGCCATTAATACTATGTAATACCGCATGTATAAACGATATATTATATATTTTTGTATCGATGTATTTATTTCGTTATCCTCTAACAAATTATTCCATCACATATTTTGTTTTTATTGCATATCGTTCGTTTCAATTTTTATTCCATCGAAATAATTAATTCAAATATATATTAATTATTCGTGTAAAAAAAATAAAATTTATGTTTTATTGGTGTATGTATAATCAAAAATTTTGGTATATATCTACTGCAGATATTGATATAGAAATTCATAAAGCTTCCATAAGGTTGTATATAATACCTATACATATGTATATGTATATATGTACTACTGCTATACAATACCGTTGGTTGCCAATATATTTCAATGAATATTCGATAAAATGATTCAAATTGTTGCATTGTCTTTATGGTTATACTATACCGTTAATGCAATATTATTTAATAAACAAAATTGATTTTGGTCATTCATTGATGATATACAGTATATACGCGGCACAATATATTATTCTTCGAATTGTGAATCTCCAATTTCTATATATATATCCAACTATATAGTCTTCAATTACTCGTGTACAAAACCTCATTGGGATATACAACAAAAAAAAAAAAGAAATATGACTGATTGAAATCTATCTAGACTCACGTATTAATAACGTTACAATATGATTTATACATCGTCCATATTCACATCATACGTGTGTTATTGTATATATACGTTACACAAAATAAACAATTGTTTCACATCAAAGCGTTATCGATTCCTCTATTAGTGTGGTGCCAACCCCGCCATGCGAGTTTATCCGATAAATCGCAGTTAACGGAACAGCCGGTTAACTATAATTTTTTTTTTTTTACCAATACCGAGTGTGCCGGGCTTGGGTTACTTCCAATTGTATCCATGACCGTAGTACTAGTGCTAACGAGCCATTAACGTCTAATTGCATGTGTGCCATAACATACAATAGAAAAAAAAAATATATCTATGTATCTATAAATAAATAAAACAATACGCGTGAACACGTGAGGAATGAGTAATTATATATTGTCCCATTTTGTGTATTTCAATAGTGTGGATGAAAAATATTGTTTTATAAATTAATATATGTATAAAACACAAAATATATTTAAGAAGAAAAATAAATTGTGATAAATAATTGGGTGTATGAGTAAATGCAATATGGAGATATATATAGAAACAACGATGGACATTGGAAATCGGACACCGCATTTGAGATGAAACGACGCCGGGAGTGAGGTGCGAAGGCATCAGTCAACGGATTAACGGGATTAACGTCTCCCTCCCAACTTCATCTCATCCTCTTCGAAAGGGGACTTGTTAATTGCTCAGTAGGCAGCGGTATTCAGAGGAGAAGCGAGTGAGAGACGCTTAGCAATCCAGCTACTGTGCTGCATGTAACATAATATACATGTATATGTGTTATAGAGATGTGTGTCGGCATGAGACCAAATGGAGACCCAGGACTACTCTGAGTAGGACACAAATCACCAGAGAGTTACGGACTTAAAGAGGCTTACTATTCCTGAATATAGATATAATATATACTGATGCATTTGCCAATGTTTTGTGGTTTTAAACTGATGTATATATTTATTTATGTGGCCACTGACCATTTTTTTGTCTGATATTCGCGATAAATAATATATATTTTATTTTACTATTGATATATAAATATATTTATTAGGGTGTTTCATTTTGAGGCGATATATTTTTTTGTCTGTGATCAGTGAAAATCTGATAATTTATAAAAAAAAAAAAAAAAATATTCCGGTTTGAAAAAAAAAATCAGAGTTAATTATAGAAACTTAGCGAATTCAAAAATTCGATTTCCCATATAAATAACACGAGAAAATTTTTTTATCAGATTTTGAGTGTTCACAGACAAAAAAAATTATCATCTAAAAATGAAACACCCTAATATTTATCTATATATATTTATATATCCAGCTAATCAATGATATTGAAATGTTGACGTGAATAATTAAATTTAATCCATCGTTCGTTACGTTATCAATTGCAATAAATTTTAATAGATGTTATAAGAGAAAGTAATGAAACCTGAGGGGCGAATTTTAACAGGAAAAGATATATATAAAGACATACATATATATACACATACATACATATATACAATTATACATGTATATTTAAAGTTATAGAGAGGCTAAAATGGTTTTGAGGTTTGCCGCCGATTTATTTATGCCTCATATCGTTTCGAGTGACGAATATAAATGTCATCAACAAAATTTATTAGCCGGCCTTTCGTTCTATACTCGCTTATACTCTCATCATATCTTACGTCCCGCGAATATTTCTAAATTATTGCAAACGTGTCTTCGACATTTCAGTTGCGGTCAAAAGATATAAATTATAAAAGCTCACACAATTTTACTTTAAATAAATGTATATATGTACTGCATACATACATACATCAATGCAGTGACTGGATATAGATATTCATCAATAAACTATATTACTGCAGTATATAAGTATATATACTTATATTTTTTTTCCTTTCATTTTGCTCTATGAACATTGATTATATTCTATATGGTTATTGTACGCGCGTGAGTGTAAATACGCACTACAGTACACGACGTTGAAAATATGTGTCTCTTTCACGATGCTGTAAATCTTATACCGAGCTCGCCCGTCACCTTTGTATACACACAAGACTATACTCTATTTTATTACACATCTACATGTGTGCAGGACATATGTATATGAATTTCAAGACCGAGCTTTACTGTCTTTGGTTGTCAATGATGTGAACTAGCTATACATACAAAACATTTTACAATTGGTTCCCAGGAAATCGAATGCTACTTCTGCTACTGCTTGACACATATAAATACGAATATATACATACACATCTCTATACACTATTCAAAGATTTATATATACGATAATATGTAAGCTTATATATATATATATATGTGTATATAAAATCTTCTTTCTGGTCTGTTCTGTGTTTCACGGCCGGACTCGATTGGGAGCATAAATTATCGCGGGCATTCTTCGGTGGCTGGCCGAGTTTACAGCGGGAGATAAAAAGACCCGGGGCGAGATTCCTTGAAGGAATCACGAGATCAGTGGCTGATCTCGTAATTTACAACGTGACTTGCAGGTTGCCTCCGCTTTTCTTCATGTATATGCTACCGCAACGCGACATTTACCGATAGACAGAGCAGCTCAGAGAGCTGAATATTATCGTTGTATATATATTTATACGTTATTGCGAATAAAAATAAAAATAAAAGAAAATAGAGAGAAAATATATATGTGACAGCTGGTTAAATAAAAACTATGATTGCTTGGCTAATCGATAGGTTGAAGATTGAGGTTGTATAATCGATTTGAGTAAATCCCCTAGTTGAATTATACGATCATCGGTGCGGTGAGATTGATCGATTGTGTAATTAACTATTGGCAGGTATAATACCGAGATCAAGGAGACAACAACGACGAATTATTATGCAGTTGTATACAAGGCAATTAAATTGCATCAAGTGTAGGATATATCTTGGGTGAATAATTATTATATGGATAGTTTATTTATATGTATTATATGAATTTTATATTTACGATCGATAGTGGTGAGTCGATATTATTATATATACTTTTGATTAACTATTATTAATTCAAAATAATGTGTGCACTTGTCATCATTTCACGCAGTTTAGTAGCGGTAGATAATGAAATCTTGACCATGTGACATATGGTATGAGTCATCGCACTATCGTGACAACCCTCATGGAAGATTGTAAATTAATGTCACATGCCGAGCGAGTTATATTTCCCAAACTCATACACATACAGACACGCATTTCCACCTAACCGAAGTTTACCAATATGCGACGTGATTGTCCTAACAATATCCGTTGTGGCAAATTTTTTTTTTTTTTTTTATTGTAGACTTGACGAACACGAAAAGAAGAACTCATTACAGTTGACAAAGTTTTGATAAAATGTGACAGTTATGTAGGAAAAAATATTTCAATCTTTTTCGCCTATTTTTAACGTCGCGAAATGTCAATTCTATTCATATATAAGTAAATTAAATATTTATCCTGAGACTATAATAGAAAGAGTACCTCTGGATATTTGGATTTATAATTGATCTACAATTAAATTCACCCAAAGTGCACATGATAAAATCATTCTTTCAATTATTCAGTTAGGAAAATGTGAAGTGAATAATAATTATAGAACGCTATACTCTATACCAATTAGTTTTGGCAATCATTTTAAGTTTAATTTATAAATCATGAACATACAATTATGATGAGCATAAAAATAAAATTGTTATTCTGATACAACCAAAAATACGTAAATAAAAATAACCCATCTTGTTCAAATAAAAAACTGTATTAAATAAGATAAAAAAAAAAATATAAAAACATATCCTTAATATTATTTGCCCGAAAAACTTTTCAACTATTGCGGCGAACGATGTGCACGAATGTATTTTGATACGAATACCCAACAAACACAGAGAATATGAAAAAAAAAAAAAATATCAGCGTAATCGTTTACCACGGGACAGACAGGATGAATGAAAATATTTGGCTTTTATATATTGCAAAAGATGAAATAGAGACTGTGCGTTGTAATAATATATCGATTATGACAGTGATGGCAGTGTGGACGAGTGGTTAAATTGACGACAGGGAGATAGGAGAATATATACTACATAGTGAGAGTGAGAGAAGCAATGAGAGCATGGATGATGAGAGGACATCGAGTGTTCCTGCGTTGGTGATGTCCAGTATGAGTGAGAGTATCGAACATACTGGCAACATATGGTCAGCGTTCAGCTCATCCACTCTCACTCACTCTATCTCTCTCTCTCTTCTTCTCTCGTTGGAGCCCGTAAAAACCCCTCGCAGCCCCCTACATCGAAACAGCCACCCTGTCAACCCGTTCGTTCGTCCGATACTGATAACCCCATGATAATGCCCATCGGCAATAATAATATATACGTGTATCTATTTACTCCACTATATATATTATACATATGTTTGTGTCATTTCTCTAAACACACCGACATATTTTCATTTATAACTCCATCTCACTTTATATACTCATTCTATTCTTTTTTTTTTTTTTTTTTCGGTTTATATACTTTGTCAAAATGAAAAATTATCTTTCATTTTATTTGCACCAATATCAGATAAATATTGTATTTTGTTCGATTGCTATTTATACTGTCACGAAGAGTTGTCGATACAACTTTTTTTTTTATCCCCCTGAATAGCACGATATATATACCTATATATATTAGGGTGCTTTTTTTGAAGCGACTATTTTTTTTTCTTTGCTTAACAGACGGAATATCACTCTATACATGGAAAAAGAAATTCCCTCCAAAGATGAGTTCTTAATTTTAATATTTAGTACTCTCACCATCTATTTGAAATTTTCCCATTTGATTAACACGTGAATGTCGATTTTTTTTTTTTATTGATCTATAGCTTCACGGCATTTCATGCTATTTAATTGGTTCCCAACAGAAATTGTACAGAAATGTACAATCTTTCATTATGTTTATAGCACAATTATGTACAGTGAACTACCTTACCAGTAAAAAATGTTTAAGCCGATCATGCTCGAATTTCATGGTTTTTTAGATTTTTCTCGAAAACTATCAATTTTGCAGCAAAAGTATATGGTACCTTTTTTGTAAGAAATTCGATTTTCTATAAAATTATATTCCTGATAAAAAACTGTAGAGCTGATATTTTTCGAGAAAAATTCAATTAAACACGTGGAAATTTGAAATTTCCCTGTTTAATCTAGATTTTAGTGCTTTTCTTAATCGTAATAATGAAAATAATTATATATTTTCGTGCAGACACTGCGTGATTACCAATTGAGATTAAACTTTCTTTTATTTTTGTTTCAAAACATTTATATGTAGATATATTTTGATATTTGTGTTATAGGGGACAAATATATATATTAGGGTGTTTCACATTTAGGCGATATTTTTTTTTTTCCGAGCACATTGAAAATCTGATTATTTATGGAAAAAAAAAAAATATTCCCGTTTGAAAAAAAATTCTAAGTTAATTAGAGGCTTGGCTGTATCAAAAATTCGATTTCCCATATGATTAACACGGGTTAGATTGTTTTTTATCGACTTCAACTCGATTTTTTCATGACAAAAAATTTTTTCTTGAAAAAATGAATTCATAGTTTTTATAGAGCATTAAATTTGCGACAAAAAAGTTGTCCACCGCAAACGCTCTCCGAGTTGCAGTTTTCGAGTTATATAGCTGAAAAGCTGAAAATTGTGCATAATTGATAACAAATTTTCTTTAAACCGGAATTTATCGATCTGACATTAATTATTATCTTACAATAAACTCTATGAAGCTCCTATATTATTAATTAAGCATTATAGCTTTAATAGTAAGATAATAATCAATGTTAAATCAATAAATTCCAGTTTAAAAAAAAATTTATTGTCAATTATAATCAACTTTTACCTTTTCCAGCTCTACAACTCGAAAACTGTTGATCAGAGAGCGTTTGCGGTAAAGAACTTTTTGTAGCAAATGTAATGTCCTACAAAAGCTATATATTTATTTTTTTCAAAAAAAAATTTTTGATTGCCGAAAAATCGAGATGAAGTCGAAAAAAAAATTTTCTTGTGTTATTTATATGAGAAATCGAATTTTTGAATGAGTGAAGCCTCTAATTAACTCAGAACTTTTTTTCAAACGGAAATATGTTTTTTTTTTATAAATTATCAGATTTTTAGATATTACAGATTAAAAAAAAGACAATAATGTAAATGTGAGCTGAAATGGTGAAAGTTGATTATAATTAATAATAAATATTCTTCATAGTGGAATTTATTGATCTGACATCAATTATTATTTTATGATAAACAAATGAATCTATTACATTGTTGATTTCAGGAACTACTGTTCATAATTAAGAAATAAATATAAGTATCAATCAATAATTATTACAAAATCATAATACAAACTGAATTCAAATTCAAATTTTCACGTACATTTGATTTTTTCAAATTTTCCTACTTATATTTGATACCACAGTATTTTTCATTGAACCCATGATATATAAGTGTAGATTGACCTCATTGTTTATTATTGAATGAATGGAAAAATTTATTTCTAGTAAATATTGTGATTTATTAATAAAAATTCTTATTTATGTCTGAAATATGAACGGTGGTTCCTAAATTCAACAATGTAAGAGATTCATTTGTTTATCATAAAATAATAATTGATGTCAGATCAATAAATTCCACTATGAAGAATATTTATTATTAATTATAATCAACTTTCACCATTTCAGCTCACATTTACATTATTGTCTTTTTTTTAATCTGTAATATCTAAAAATCTGATAATTTATAAAAAAAAAACATATTTCCGTTTGAAAAAAAGTTCTGAGTTAATTAGAGGCTTCACTCATTCAAAAATTCGATTTCTCATATAAATAACACAAGAAAATTTTTTTTTCGACTTCATCTCGATTTTTCGGCAATCAAAAATTTTTTTTTGAAAAAAATAAATATATAGCTTTTGTAGGACATTACATTTGCTACAAAAAGTTCTTTACCGCAAACGCTCTCTGATCAACAGTTTTCGAGTTGTAGAGCTGGAAAAGGTAAAAGTTGATTATAATTGACAATAAATTTTTTTTTAAACTGGAATTTATTGATTTAACATTGATTATTATCTTACTATTAAAGCTATAATGCTTAATTAATAATATAGGAGCTTCATAGAGTTTATTGTAAGATAATAATTAATGTCAGATCGATAAATTCCGGTTTAAAGAAAATTTGTTATCAATTATGCACAATTTTCAGCTTTTCAGCTATATAACTCGAAAACTGCAACTCGGAGAGCGTTTGCGGTGGACAACTTTTTTGTCGCAAATTTAATGCTCTATAAAAACTATGAATTCATTTTTTCAAGAAAAAATTTTTTGTCATGAAAAAATCGAGTTGAAGTCGATAAAAAACAATCTAACCCGTGTTAATCATATGGGAAATCGAATTTTTGATACAGCCAAGCCTCTAATTAACTTAGAATTTTTTTTCAAACGGGAATATTTTTTTTTTTTCCATAAATAATCAGATTTTCAATGTGCTCGGAAAAAAAAAAATATCGCCTAAATGTGAAACACCCTAATATATATATTTGTCCCCTATAACACAAATATCAAAATATATCTACATATAAATGTTTTGAAACAAAAATAAAAGAAAGTTTAATCTCAATTGGTAATCACGCAGTGTCTGCACGAAAATATATAATTATTTTCATTATTACGATTAAGAAAAGCACTAAAATCTAGATTAAACAGGGAAATTTCAAATTTCCACGTGTTTAATTGAATTTTTCTCGAAAAATATCAGCTCTACAGTTTTTTATCAGGAATATAATTTTATAGAAAATCGAATTTCTTACAAAAAAGGTACCATATACTTTTGCTGCAAAATTGATAGTTTTCGAGAAAAATCTAAAAAACCATGAAATTCGAGCATGATCGGCTTAAACATTTTTTACTGGTAAGGTAGTTCACTGTACATAATTGTGCTATAAACATAATGAAAGATTGTACATTTCTGTACAATTTCTGTTGGGAACCAATTAAATAGCATGAAATGCCGTGAAGCTATAGATCAATAAAAAAAAAAAATCGACATTCACGTGTTAATCAAATGGGAAAATTTCAAATAGATGGTGAGAGTACTAAATATTAAAATTAAGAACTCATCTTTGGAGGGAATTTCTTTTTCCATGTATAGAGTGATATTCCGTCTGTTAAGCAAAGAAAAAAAAATAGTCGCTTCAAAAAAAGCACCCTAATATATATATATATGAATATATATTTATATTGTATATAAAGTATCGACATGTATAAACGTGTGTGACCATATGTGGTTTTGAGTTATCCACAAGGACTTGTGCACGTTGAGAGATCGACGACAACTTTTAGGAATGGATGATCTCTATATATATAAACATATATAATACTAACGCATACATATATATATATATATATATATTTTTCTCGTCGTGTTAAATTCTCACCCCAGTTGTGTACCCCCTTTTTTCTTTAACATCGTTGGGTTTGTCGTAGTGCACGTCTCCATGTCTCAAGCGGCACGAAAACAAATCGAGCGCGTTGGTGTAAGGGACAATGTATGTAATATACATATATAACATTGGTGCTTGAATTCTCTTCTGGCATAGATCCGTACCCGGGATAAAAAGGTGAAACAAAAAGCCGATTACGTAACCGAGGGATGAAATACGAGGGGTTGCTACTGGATGGCGGCCACGCAACGGCGGTAAAGATGGAGAAATAGAAGAGAGAAAAATGTGGTGTTGGTGGATGGATGAAAGAACGGGGATGTCGCGGGGTTAGATACAATAGGGTAATTTTCACGCGAGATTTGGAAGGCGATTTCGCGCGAGAAGGCTCCAAGCCCCAGCAGTTTCATCGTCTCTTTATATATATATATATATACATAATATAAATTTTTTTTTTGTTCTTTCGTTCTCTTTCACTTGGCTCTTCTCATACCGCGCTATATCCACTTTATATTTGTTTCTCTCTCGCTGATGGTGTGGCCACCATCACCCGCTCTCTGGCCCCACTCCAATTCCCATACTCTCACAGTCAGCTCGAGCAGAAGGTATGAGATACGGCCGGCGGGCCATTTCAATGTAGCCACGCGTTTGTTATTCTCTGCCACTTTGTTATTCGGAAACCGGCCTCGACAAGCGCACGAGCTTCCGTTTCGGGACAAATGGTCCCGGCTCTCCATATATATACCAACTTCAACTGCGCGCAAACTATACTTACTATCTTTTTTATTTATTTATTCATTTTTTTTTTTTTCTTTCAACTACCATCTCCTCACATATTCTCTCAATCTCTTTCTTAATATATATATTCCACTCATTTCTCTATATGACAAACATATGTCACATTGTTTCGTCTTCTTTCTATTATTTTATCTTTTCTCCCTAAACATCCTGTCTTCCTCACGCGTATATACCATAGCATATGTATACAACAATAAATGCGTACCATAGTAAATTGAATGAACTGATAAGAAATGTACTGCATCTGGTTTTAAAGACCCAACTTACCTGAAACAGAAAAAAAAAAAACAATAAAAATTAAAAAAAATTATACATTAGTTTAATGCATATAATGTCATCATGATTATATATGTACGTATGTATATATATATCTGTGTATTAACGAGTTTATATAGTGGTACAGCAATGGGAATGCTGTCGTGATATAAACGACGTGTGTATATAATTCTGGATAAAAAAGGTTTAGCAATAATGACTATATGAACACACAAAAGTATATTTATATATACGCATACAGATATATACACGTGGGTGTATATATAGTTGCAATGATGAATAAAAAATTGTGTGGGATAAGATTTCTCAGTTATACGACTGGTGGTTTAAACACGTCTAATGTCGTTGCCAGTCACGCCAACAGACAAAGTATATAAAAGCAACAATATCATAATAATATATACATAATAATAATTTTTATTGCGATGATTTTGTAGAATATTCAATATTCATTATTGACAATAATATCGATGACGATATCACTGGTGGCACTGTGCGTCCAGTCGAGCTAAATAGCTGTGGGGGGTATATACAGTAGTGTTTGTATATATAGTATATAGTATATGTACAGGTTGACGCGACGATGAGAAGTGTGGAGAGTGGAGATTTAGGCGTGTAATTGGCTCAGCTGGTGTTGACGCGATCCTATCATCAATACCTCATCAGCCGCTCCGGGGAAACCTGTATCCCTCTCTCAACTTGCCCCTCTTACAGTTGTATATATACATAGCAACATATTATATATACATGTGTAGACGTCGTCGTGTTTATCCTCGACCCCTCTTCATTTCCCCTGACCTGACTACTATACACACACACACACACTTTATGTCTCATACGCGCGTTCTTCTCGTCTACGTCGTCACTTACGATATCGTTTCACGCGCACTGCAACGAATACTAAACAGTTGCTTTACCCTTCTTACATTTATTTTTCTGTTTGTGTTCATGTATGTGAAGATTTTTTATTCCACAGCCACCTGTACTTATAATATATGCATGCGAAGTTGTTTTAGAGAAGATTTTCATATATTGCCAATTGTCTGGGCTTTCCACGAGCTTTTTATCATTCGTATAATCGGATAAATTTCACCGGCATTGCAAGGAGGATTATACAACACAAGTATATGTATATAGATAATATAAAATCGGTGTAACTTTGTTGGATGAAAATTAACATAGATATATATATTTGTGGACTATAAGATGCGATGGTGATGGTAGAGAATACAGCACTTTATTTTTGCTTGCGCAAAATAAGTGAAGAAAAGAAAAATGACATGGCAAAGTGAGAGAATGAATGCGCACCAGCTCGTGTGGTACAAAACCCTAATGCGCGCGCGTAAAAAAGAATGCCAAAAGCGCGACAGCGTCTTAATCCCGTAGACTTATGTCGCTGTAAGATGGCCAGATTTATACGGCTTAGTATATAGTTAGGTATATAGCGCGGGGCTTCTATTTCTCTCTTCTTTTGCGACAGTCCCGTATCCCGTGGGATCGAGTGGCCCGGATGAAGGTGCGCTTTTCTCTTTCACACTCTCATCTCTTCTCTTTTTCAACGACTCTATATATACAACCGTATATGGACGAGAGAATATAACGACACGACGACCCCGTCATGATTATCCAGAACGTGCGTTCATGCGGGCGTGATAATATCCAATCGCGTCGTTTCCTATCTCTCAGTTTCCTCGCAAGCATATCAACCACCTTCATATAACCCTCGGACAATTTTCAATAATTAATCGCCGATAAAGATGAGCTTGTAGATGGTCTTCTTGATGTACACTAAATACGCTGCTCCATCAATCACCAGCCAATCTCACACGTACAGTATTATTATATATTTGTATAGTAGATATATATGGACATTTATGAATGTTTATTTATTATATATACCATATACAACGTTCAATTTCTACATTATTTTATGTATATACAATGCTATAAAACAAAATCGAGGGCTTTTGTGACTTGGTCATCTCGAGAAAAACTCTTGAGAATATATATTCTGATGGGGGTGATTTGAGTTTTTATGTGTATATATATATATATGTATACATAGACACATCGAGCGTGCATGTTTATTTATATTTCTCAAAAGGAAACGAAAGAAAGAAAGAAAGAAAAAAAAAAAAAAGTCATTTCACAGTCCAGTCGCGTATGGCAATGGGATTTGAGGCTGACCATTGGTGGTTAGGGGATAGTAGGTGAGACACATACAAACTTACACGCGTTATATTATGGAAGAAACAAATCCATGGGCATCAACGCGCTTCTCTCATTCTCATTTCTTGCCCTCGAGTTTTCCTTTTGTATATACTACTACTACACGTACGAAATATCCCAACGTCCACATACAATAAACTAAAGTCTCATCATCCGCGGGGATTTAGCACGATAACGCGCGAGTATCATCCCCCACTTGGTCTTCAGGGTCGAGAATACGTCGACATTTTGCCACAAACAGCACGTAAAAGTGTACTGTCTCGAACCGCACCCATATTTAGAGAAATGCGTTTGTTGGAATGTAGTTCAGTATGTGTAGATGTTGTAGTGGGTAGCTGCAGGATTGTGAAGTTGAAATGAAAGAGAGGGATATACGCAGCTCATATATATATACATATATATATACATATGTATATACATGAGAGGATGAACGAAAATGGGAATTGGACCGCGGATCAGTGGCGAGCACCTTTTAATTTAGACAAATCGTTTGCGATTAGCATAACGGGATAAATTATTCTCAACGCCCTCCCCTGGACTATGTCGCCAATAGGGTGACGAGTGTTTTGAAATTGTGGGCACGCGAGACAAAACGATTTCTCTGACCACGTTGTCACTGACAAACAGTCAAGAAGACGATAATATTTCAAAGAGACAAAAATAAACTAATTTGTTGTAATTTATACATTTTTTTTTTTTTCATATTCTCGTCTCTTAATATATGTATATTTATTATTTTCGGCACAGGGTAAAAAAAAAAAATAGAAGATTTATGCTATAGTGAGGAGAATCAGTTGATCGCAGTAAGAATTAAAAAAGTATATAATAGTTTAGTGCACGCAATTTACAAATTATTATAATCGACTTTGCGATATCTGAATTCAATGTGGCAAATATTTATACACACACACACACACGCACACACGTGTGTATACACACGGAGATGAAGAAAATATAAGAGGTGGATGGGATAAATGAGAAGTGGATCGATAAACGAAAAAGTCCAACTCAATTGCATTCTCGCAAGGATAACACTGCTGCGCGCGCGGTTCATTTTATTACCTGAGAGAATTCACTCACTTGTTTTCGATTCGAATATATATATATATAAGAGCGAGAATGAGAGGCAAAGAATTATATAGCAGTATATATGCACTCTTTCTTGGTCCATCTCGGTATCTTTAATTGAACGATGCATTCGAGTTATGATGGCGAGACCGCAATCGGGAGCGAACCTCAGAGTTTATTATATATTTCGCCCAGTCCCGCCCGGGACTTCTTCATATTTTTATCTTTATTTATATACACATATATATATTTTTTTTATTAACCAAGTAATATCGGTGAAGAAGAACGCTCGTATAAAGCCGACAATGTCGTTTCGTTTCATTTCACAATTCTCTCTTTTTTTTTTCTCTGTCCCATATTCTGTCTTGGTCATTTGCGTGATAGCATTCGACAAGAGAAAAATTCTACAGGCTAAGTCTAACGACATTGGCCTCGCGCGTTTTACGGCTTTTTGACGGACCACATCTCACGCTGCCGGACGACAAGCATATACACGTTTGTATGTGCTTAGCAACAAAGTTGCAAATTTGCATGCGCGTCAACTGCGCGCCGGATGTTCGAGCAATGCAACGGGTGACTCGATGAAAATAAAAGAGGAATAATAAAAAAAGAAAACTATTAATAAATATAAACAGTAATATCGTAAATGCGAGACTTGCTGTTTTGTGACCGATTAAATCGAGTTCATTTCAAACCTCGACTACCACTTGTATAAGAATTTAAAGATCGTTACCAATTAAATACGTAAACGTGAAATTATCTTACTTATCATTTTATTCGAACAAAAACTATATAAGAAAATATACACACATACAAATTAAATGTATATGTACACATGTATCTAATTGTCGACGCCATCATCACAGATGAGGATAAGCATAATATTCTGATGGAATTTCAAACAAAGTCGTAAATGTATAGACTCATATCTTGGCGAGTAGTCCATTAACCAGTTCCACTTGGTAGGACTGTCGATGACCAGGTCTCGCTGATGTGCCTACTTTGAAGACTTTGGCGAGGAGATAAATGAAAAAAAATATGACAGAAAGAAAGAAAGGAGAGAAAATAATGCAGAAAGAGCCAGAGACATAGACGAAGGAAAGAGAACGGCTGGACACGATGGACCACTCGCCATTAGCCGTCTTGCTGTAGTCGGTCGTAAGTTTCATCGATCGTTAAACCACGCACTTAATCGTCATGTCGGCGCGGCGTTGTAAACTTATACTGTTGGGCCTTTCTTTCACTCGTTTCTCTCTTCTTTACTCCCTCATCCATTGGACATCACCTATGATTTTTTTTTTTTTTTTGTTATTTAACTTTTATCTCACGTCTTTTCATTGCTAAAGCTCATGTGTATTTCAAACAAATTTTTTCTAGTGCAATTGCAGTGTTGCATGTGATATAAAATATATTATCGACGAACTTTATGGATATCACTACAACACACATCACCCTTGTGATGTGTTTGCTGGTGGGGAAGAGTAGTCGGAGCAACACTTATTTTATTCTATTGTCCCACACTACACTGGTCCTCCAACTACGGCGTCCCCTACATAGACCTGACGACAGATATTCAAATGTCACAAGGGATCAGCAGCTTGACACATTTTAACGTCTCAAAATATTATTTGCACTCTTCTCTGTAGTATTCTCATTCTATTTTTCTGTGTGTATGTATGTGTATAATATATATATATATATATATATTGCGCCACGCTTTAGAAGAATACAACAGCACCACCACTTTGACTATACCCTCTATTGAAGCCAATGGGCTTGCCACCAACTTGGCAGCATTTTATACAGAGGGAGGAAAAAATATATATATATATGAGCTTATGCAGATCTTTTTATTCCAACGGCTTAACGATTCAATAACCGATTGGATTCGCGCGCGCTGGCGTATATAGTTTGCATCGAAAGTGTCTTCGAAGATTCTGACATTATCGCAGGGCCATCGACACTATATAGGGATGAAGAAGAAATAAGGAATAACAAAAAGGAAAAAGAAAATAAAATAATAATACATAGAAGAGCAGAAAAAATAAAAACTACGACAAAGAATGGAAAAAATAATATCGCAGCTCGCAAGATCTCTCTCACAATTTTATATTTTTTTTTTCTGTTCATTCAACATTCGAATATTGCATTATTATCTCCCCAGTTTTCTTTTTCTCTTTTTTTTTTTTGTCTCTTTTATTCGTTGAATAAATGCTACTCCTTATTACATATCTGTATATATATATATATACACACCTGTATACCTATTCTGAAACGTAATAAACTTTTCTTCATCTGCCTCATTTTTTTCATCTTATATTTCGCTTCGTGCAATTCGTTATTTCATCATTTGCCCTTCTGTGTGTTTTTTCTTTTGCATGCACAAAAAAAAATAATTGGTGATATTTCTGTGGGCGAATTACTCTGCACAATGTGTCAGAGATAAGGTACATTACTCCATATTCATATTTACTATAAAATAATTCAAAAATTTTTATCCTATATATCCATTAAAAAAAAATACATGTCTTATAATAGAGAATGAGAAAAAGATGAAACGCAAAAGCAACGACGTGTGAGAAGACCATTTTAAAGAACTTCCGTGAAAATTGTGACGAAAGGAAGCATATTACATCTATATACATATATACATATATATATATATATATATATGTACACGAAGGACGGAGAAAAAAAAAGGGGCGAGCAATGTGCACAGTACGAGTTTGGACGCGTCGTCGTTTGCGGTGAAATTAAATGATTATGGGCAAACGATATCAAAGGGGAAAATATTTCTTCTCTTCTCCGCTCCCTTATATATATTATATATACACATATATATGTATATACTTACACGACAAAGTATAGGTTTTGAAACCGCGCGCGCATTTTCAATTCTTCAGCCTGACATGGTAGCAAGATTGCGTATTTTTAAGCTTCACTCGGATCTCAAGCGAGCGTTCTTCAACCTTACCCCCGGGGGCGCTTCCGTTTCGTTTAACGTCGAGACGAATCCCCAGGAAAAAAAAAAAAAAAGAGCCACACCACATCGTATCTTGAAGCGCGAAAACGACTTCTTCCTCTTCTCGTCATTGCAGTACGTTTTTTTTTTTTACTCATCTCCTCGAGTGTGCTGTCGCTGATGGCACATTATATATATACACATAGACATCTATCAAATCTTTTTCGCTACTCTCGCCTCTGATCAAATATACGTTCTCACTCGTGCTGATGTATCCAGTGAAATTGAGGAGCACGTCTAGTGTGCTTTGGTGCGAATCAAAGTGGACAGAAGTGTTTCCCATGATAGATAAACCGTTTGACACACCCTCTCTTGTGCATTTATCGTTTAACTGTATCACGAGACAAAGTAGTGGAGAGTGAGAAAGGATAATTAGGGGAATAGCTTCGTCTTTACTATAAGAACGATCAATTGGATAAGAGGGTGAGGCGAAGGTTAACCTCTTTTTGTTTCTATACCATAATCCCAATATCACTACTCAACTGCTCTTTGAGAAAGTACTCTCCACCAAATGTCACACTACTCCCTGAAGGACATTGTTCGGACAACAATCTACATCATGGCATATACATACATACATACATACATACATACATACATACATATATGGGTGGTTGTATATCGTATATAATCGAGAAAAGATTTGACAGCGGCCAGCTGTGGATTTTCCACTGCTGCTAATCACTGCGATTTCGTTCAACCATAACGATTAAATTTATATATAGAAGTGAAACGATATGTTTTTTTTTTTTGTGCCTCGTCATTCATAACGTCCGACCGTCTCTCGTTTCGATGCTTGGATAATTGACGGTCCAAAACTCAAACAGGAACTCACATAGCAAGTTGCAAACGCGCCGCCCCTTTATACGATATTGCAATAAAGACCATGATCCAGATATATCATCTAACCGCACGTGATAGAGTATGTTTATGGTATATATATCTATAAAGTAAGAGAGGAGAATGTTCGAGTGATTTAAGTTGAAGTTGGTGGAACGCACAGATGCGACAAATCGACGCAAGTTCTATCGACTTATATGTATATATACACAGCATCAAGTATCACCGAGGATGAAACTTCAACATAAGTTGCGCGTAATCATTTTAACTTAATTGTTTAGTGTCTAGTAATTCTACAAGTGCGATATGTTATTTAATCGCTCAAACATTATATTATCCCTCAAAAATTAAAGAGAAATTTTTTACATCAGTTGTGGTTTGGACTATTAAATAATTGGAGCCATTCCAAATAACCAAAGTTAAACCACGCATGGATTTACCTCTACTTGAGAATTAAATTCGTCGGAAGCTTCGCATCGGCTAACCACGTAAAATCCGGTTATGTGTTTAATAAATATTTTATCCTTGATATATGTTTAAATATACATCTAATATCCACAAGCGCATTCATATTAATCACTCAATATGATGCACTCTCGTAATAATTTCAACAACAATTAGAATATGAAATGCAACATGAATAGTCCCTTATTTTCAGCGTTATATCGGATATTCTATACAACTTTCACGGAAATATTATCCGTATGAACGGACGTGAGGCATAAATGAATTAATATCGGCGTGTAATAAAATTGAATAACGCAACTCGACTCGACGTTATCCACAGTAAGCGGTCGCACGGTGGGTGCGTTCAAAGCTCGCGAGGCTAATGTAGGGTGAAAAGGGGTTGGCACAGGATAGTGTAGCGGCTCGGAACAAGTGAGAGATGGCGTAAGAGAGTGAGGGCTAAATATATGTGTATATATGTATGGATGTATGTATATATGAAGAGGAGAATGAGGAGACGCGCCATACGGACGAGCCATTTAAACTCTCTCCAACCCTCAAAACCACGCGCCTGTCCGCATTCTGACTTATACCAACCATCGTTCACTATTCTCTTCTTCTCTCTTATTCTCTATATTATAACTCGTCTTTCTCAATGTTCGTCGACGTTTCATCCACGTTTACTACTATCCCCCAGTTTCAAAAGTATCTTTATACATATATAAATCATCGACATTCTCATCTCTTCACTGGCCACATTATTCGATCGCTGACGAGCAAGAGTTGTGTTTTCACCTCTCATCGTGTTGGTGAAATGAAGAAGGAAAAAAAAAATATTTTCTCACCCAAAGTTAAACGGAATTATGCGGTGGGGAATATGAAGATAAGTTAAACTCTCGAATCTCGCCGACGCGTCGTTTTCATGAAAAAAAAAATATATTTTTTTTTTTACTGGAACCTGATGATTTTATTCATTTTTCTCTTGGATGTGGCAGAAACCGTGTGCATGGCAGACACGATCCTCAGTCGCTTCGTTTGTCTATGGTAATGCGAGACTGCCATCATACCAGGTCCATGTACTTTTCGTTCTTTCTCTCTTTCCCTATTTTACCACTTGCTTTCTCATACTCTTTCAATATGCTTCAACGCCCTCAACGTGTATATTTTTCACCCTCTCATCGTATGGAAAGCACATTCAGTATATATAAAAGGGATGAGTTCCACCGGCTGTGCCAGTTTGAGGCCGATATAATATAGGTGTGTGTTTATATATAGCTAACGTGGACGGAATATTATTAGTAATTAACGAAAAGAAAGAATACATCACATCGAATAACTCGTCGGTCTCTTTAGCTTTTTGAATTGGTAATTGTCTTTCCACTTTTACCACCTTTTATATACAATATCAGTAGATTTATATACCAAATATAACTCTTACAAAATTATTCTACACTGATGAGCAATCCCACCAGCAGAGTTTTGTGATTGCTTTTCGACTTAGTTACTGGTAGAACATATTATACAAAAAAAGACAATTTATTCATAGCCGTTATTCATCACGGAATTTTAATATTTTAATATATATATATATATATTTTTTTATCTATTTTACATTCCATTTATTTCGATGCTCTTTATTTTTGTTTTCAATTTTATATTTTGAACGTTAACGGACGAAATTGAAAAAGTCGGAATCAAGGGTATTTTACAATATCAAAACGCATGCGAAATATATATGTCAGCACAACTACACGCACATATATATATATATATATACACTGTACTAAAATATCATCCATGCAGATAGACACAAAAGGGATATGAGAGAAAATTTTTTGGCGCAATCTCGAGGATAATATTTGACGTAAATAAAAATAAACTACAAAATAGCGAACACAAAAAAAAAAAAATAATAAACTACATATACCTCTGTATACATTGTATGCTCGATGCCAATTTTTTTTTTTTCCATCAATACCCCAATGATGACGCGTATATATGGACTAAAACTGACGTTATAACAGTGATACGCGAACTTTGTGTCGCACGAGCGCCCATGACCCGAGGTCGATTATATACTCTACATATAAATACATATACATATATCATATGGACATTATTTATATGTACATCAACCAAAATATGTATCGATAACCATGCAGTATATACTGCACAGTGCGTATACAAATTTTGTGAGTATATATAAATCCAAGATAATAATCCGATATAGCTTTGTGTTTGTAAAAGAGAGACAGGATATTAGGTATATTATTATATTATATAACATGCATATACATATACATTGAGTTTACTATACAGCTCCGAATGGATGTTTATATGAACTATCCATATGTACTGGTTGCACGTGTCCCCTATATCGCCTTTTATTAATTAATAACAAATATATTCGCCAATGAGTTTAATGGAAAATAAAATGATATGACTGTCGATGGGAAAACTCATTGGTCACTGGTTATGTACCGCCAACATCAGCCTTTATCCCATCAAATCCCATCGTGCCCCGCACTCGCGCTCATTCCAGGTTGGAAATTAAATCTCGTGCAAACGCTACTGATCGTTTGAGTGAGTACGAGAGAGTTAAACCACTACGAAAATACACCGCATTGCGAGTTACGCGCGTTGGTACATGATATCTATATATCTCATTGCTCGTGAGCTTTGATTATCGGTTGTTACTCATCGATGGATGACCAGATATGATGGGTTGTTACTCATTCGTTATATCGTTATGTCCACGGTATATATAGATATAAACACATGTTACAAACATGTGCAGATATATGTATTTTTTATTTGATACTCGTTTACTCGTTTGCTTGAAATCATTTTGTGACAATATCACCATCCTGTTATTTTATTGAAAGCTGCTATTTATGTTTATGGATATCTAATATATACCTATTTATGTTTGAAAATATAAATTTTTCATTTATATAAATTATATATTTATTTATATATCTGTGTATATATATACTTATTTTATTTTGAATAAAAATAAATAATAGTGAGAGTATACGAGATGGATATCTTGTCGTGAAATTTTCTG
This sequence comes from Microctonus brassicae, assembly GCA_918226075.1. NCBI lineage: Eukaryota > Metazoa > Arthropoda > Insecta > Hymenoptera > Braconidae > Microctonus > Microctonus brassicae. The sequence goes on along the minus strand of OW445491.1, from coordinate 3,374,282 downwards.
ACGAATGGATATGTGAACGAGAGAAATTTTCAAGCATCGTGAACACAAAAGTAGAGTGGAATAAAAATTATATGCAAAGAAGTTTAAGATACGTCAGGTAGAGGCGGCTTAACACTCTCGTAACTTCATGCAAAGAGAAATCGAGAGAGGATATAACACGACAAATTGAGGGATAAGTTTACTATACATATTATGAATATAAGAAGGAAGAATATAAAAAACAAGTGTAGCCAACAGAGAAACAGAACTAAAAAGATGAAAATTTTTATTCGTATATATTATAACATTGTCGAGTTTCGTGAGTTGACAATTTTTTTTCTGTTCCTTTACCAAGCATCTTTTGTTTAGATTGAAAATAACTATCTATTATCATGAAGAATTTATTTTTACATAGGTTATATAAATAGTTAACATTAAAAATGTATATAATAATAATTGATTCGTCACTGTATTGTTTGCACACGTTAGAACAACAAAGTACATATAATTGCATCTATATATACAAATGATAGTACTACATAATCTACCCTTGTGCCTTTTGCCATAACGATATTTAGATTAATCCCATGAAGTGTGCGTGAAAGAGCTCGATAAATTCTCCTGCTCGTTTGCGTGCTTGTTAGCTACTTTTTTATTTTTATATTTCCATTTACTTACTCCTTTATTTATATTATACATTTCTTCCTTCACACTTGATGAAAATAGTTAATAATCGTAATAAAAAATATTTTTACATCATAAATAAAAATATTTCCCCTATTCAATTATTTATGAACACACACTTATATAAATACATGAACGTTTATTTATATATACGTTCGATAAGAGTTTGTAAATTGTAAAATTGTATCATTGAAAGTGGGGAAGAAAAAAAAAAATACATATAAAATTAGATTATGAAAAAGAATGAATGGGATAAGGGTTTTGATCATGAGTGTATATAAGAGCTGATGTCGTGTGTATTCTCATCGGTCGGGGAATTTTCTCGTGGTATTGTATCGCTGGCCGATATTAAAATACCAGTGATTGATGCGTATACCGTGCACTGTTATGCGCGCCACTGTCATCGCGGTCCAATACAAATAACCCCTCTCGTATACATACATCCACGAGCTTTTTCCCCTTCATTGCTTTCCATCCCCGTCTAACTCTCGCCTTAAAATGTATGAGGCCTGTCATAACATGGGTGATATTGCATCTTCCTACAACACGACATAATTTTTTTATATATATATATAAAATATATAAGCACATCATGGACGAGATTCCAAAAGTAGCCTTCATTGTGCTTTCATTCTTTTCCTAAATCCTTATCCAAACCACACCCTGTTCATGTGCCTATATGAGCGTTACTGGCTATTTATATCCGCGTAAATCACGACAATATTTCCTGCTTGCTTCTCTATAAACCAACACTCAGCTACGATATCATTTCTTTTTTCTTCAACGCTTAAATTGCCATCATAAATTCCCTATTCGATTCGAGACAATATTTACGAATTATATTTCATAATAAATAACATTAATCGAAATGCATTTTCAAATATTTATTCATTGCATTAATATATATACACATGAATATATTTTGATTCAATGAGGTAACTAAAATACATTTCATGTTTGTCTGTCAATTCCTAGTTAAATTATCCAATTGAAACGTTAGCCCATAATGATGTTATACTGTATCGATAGAACTTGAGTTTACATTTGGACATTGACTTTGATTGTCATTGATGAAAATGAATGTTTGAAGTAGAGTGTGACAGAGAAACAAATGTGTATATATAAAAAACCAAAGGTTTTACATATACATTTATCTAATGCATGATATTAAATTAATTCTCAATGAGAGTTTATGTATGTAATATATGTAACGGTCACACGTCCCTTGAGATTATGTTTGCATTCTATGTATATATATATATTTTTTTTATGTTTTGCAGGTTTGCGACAATATATAAATGTCCTGCTTTGTTGATGACAAACGATATGGTCGAAATGGTCTTTGGGAGAAGGAGAACAGGGGGGTCGCGGGGTTAGGAGTGGGAGAATTATCAGGTTGGAATGTCGCAATAAATCCGAGGCATATACTCTTCCCCTATACGACGCAATTCACCCCCTTATATTGTTAGTCGGACAAAGAGTCGCGGACATGCTATATCTATTCCTCCCTCTCTTTCAGTAAAGATCGATTCACCGAGTGATTACACTAAAATTTATTCGAATTAAAAAAAATTAACAGTCCATATAAATTAATTGAGAAATAAATATAAATTTTCTGGTAAATTAATAATGAATTTGATTCACTATATAAAAAATAATCGACTATAAATAGTATATAATTAAATTATATTTCAGCAGATTTATATATTTGCTGTCAACTTTAGAAGTGTTAATTATTCATTGAAATAAAAAAAAAAAAAAAGAAAATAAATAAGATTAAAAAATCATCAGTATAAATCTCAGCATAAAAAGAATAAATTAAAACAAAAAATAAATTTAAAAAATAAAAAGCAACACAAGGTAATTTTTTTTCTTCTTATTATTATTATTTCACAGTAGATGCAAAGTATAGAAACTATATAATAAGTATAAAGTAGTATCGTGGCTGTCGTGTGGGCAGTTGCTTTATCGCTTTAGCGTCAGATTAATAAACGCGCAAATACAAGCGACGAAACTACGTTGTTCTATATACCCTCCACTTGTTCTCTTCATCTCCGTTGCATGCGCATTTACTACGCTTTGCGTGCATTCACTTCACATCCACAACACATATAATATCCAACCACCCACTGTACATTATACAAATACAAATACTAACTCGATATATCCATACATTTTACATATAAAATATACAAATCCCCAGCTGAAAAACCCGTTACAATATTTATTTTATTTGGCTTATTTATTTTATTATATATACAGTCGCAGTACGAATTGAATCTCTCGAGAAACGGGACCAACACACCGGGAATGTTTATGCGAAGCGAGTGCTATATAACGTCAGTCCAAAATGAGGGTGGCAAAGCACCGAGTTAGAGAGTGAGAGGGAGTGGAAGAGAATGAGCAAAGGGGTGCTTTTGCGGAGACCCTTGCATGACATATGATCTTCCATATTGCCATGGTACACATACACGTTTATATATGTATAATATTCTCTCATTGCCTGTAACGCTCTATCCTGTTCCACGTTTGTACGGCCACGACGACCACGATCACGTAGGTGGATAAATATATATATATATACACACAATATAAATGTATATGTATGTAGAGACGTGTGTCGTATGCTCATATGTTTATATTCTCTCTTGCTTACTCTCTACAGTCGCGTAAATTCGCGGACGTTTGTCACTGTGGGTTTACACGACAACACATAATATCTCACGGTTAGACCTCGAAATCGTGTAGCCAACAAATACTGCGCGGGGGCCCAAAGCATTATTGCTTTCATAACTGTATGTGTATATAAGTGTCATATGCGCGTATATGTTGATATATACAAAGTGTGTGCGTGATGAAAAGTGAATCACGATGCGCTCAGTATGTGTATAATATAAATAATCTTATGATAATAATATATATTTGTAGTGATATTCTGAATGAAAAAAAAAAAATAGGAAAAAAAAAAAAAACACTAAATGTTTATTGTAAACAATAAATATATGTATGGATAACTGATGTGAAGAATTACGTGATATCATGTGTAATACGAGTTGAAGAGAGATAATGTTAATAAACGGCGTGGCCTTAATCCACGCGGGAAATAAAAGACGCATGCGTGTATAAACATATATAATATATATGTAACAGAATAAAACCACATATGCACACACGCATTTGGAAACTAAATCAGAACAAATCTCCTGAAAGCGTTTGGGATACGCAAACGTTTGCGGTTTAAACTCAACTATCGCCGTGAAAATCTCTAAACAGCCACCACCCACCCGAAACAATTCGTCAACGCTATCTCTCTCTCATTCTTTTTCCTCTGAACATATATTTATACATGTGTACATGAAAGAGAATACAATGTGGAAGGGGACGGGTTGTCTACGCGTAGTATTTTTTTTTTTCCGTCCAGCAATTTTAAAGAAAATCGTAGAAAATTTAGAACCATCGCTCGCGCACAGCGCAACTGTCGGAACATATCGTGAATGGGCTCAGGATGGAGGGTTGACGCTACAAATGTTATCGGGTCGCTTATCAGCCGGGAAGGCTTTAGGTGGATTGCGCCCAGTGTGAACAGCACATACATACATATATATACATGTATGTTTTCTCCCCATATGGATACATGTATATGTTTTCTGTATATAGATTGAGTTACACCGTAACATTTTCGTTATACGAGCTGTCGACAAATTGGTCGACTTATGTATATCGTACATGCGCGCTTATACTGACTGCATATATATTCAGTATAATATTATCATCTAGCGAATATAAAGATACCTTTACTTTGCATTATATACATGCATGTATATAAGATACTTTAATACATCCATATATGTTCTATTATTTTTTATAAACGACTATAGAGAATTGGGTCGTTATGGATGATTGCACGAGAATATAATCTTCTTTCAGACTTTTTGATTTTCATAATGTATATAAAATAAAATTCTTATGTCAATGAAAAGTAGGGGAAAAAAAAAATAAACACTGACACGCAATGAGAAAAATAAACGGACATGAGTATAGAAAAACGAATAACCTCCAGGCTTCAGCAGTATAATGCGCGTGAATTCGTTTATACTTTCTATTACTTTGTTTTATCAAGGGATGAGATCATTACCCTACACCCACTTTTGTGTGTCCTTCTTTCTGCCCTTCTTATATATATTATTCGTGTATATAGTGCCCAACGTTTTGCATCGTTATACCTTTTGGTCGCGGAAATTTCCCCTCCATTTCTCTTTACTCTTTTCTCAACGAATAATACGCCTTCTTGTCGCCTTCGTTGCGACAGTAATTTTACTTAATTAAATTCCGTTCTTTCTGCCTTTGGTGTCTTGTAGAGTTTTGCAATTTCCCGTTTAAAAGTCCAATGTATATATATAAATATTGGTGTCATTGAAGAATGGCAGACAATGTTCAAGTCATTATGTATATGTATACTTATATGAAACCGGTTTGTTATTTTGTATTTCTATTAACCATCTATCAAGTATTATATTAATTTTTTTTCAATATAAAATTAAAGACTTATCAACATAAATAATATTTCAATAAATAAGTGTGTATTGTCGTCGTTACTCAAGTGCATAATGTATATAGCTATAAACACGGAAGAAATTAAGGGGATTTAACTCAGAGAATTAAGGCGAAAGGAATACAGCGACCCTTTTTCTTCTCTTTTTTCTTTTCTTCCTATCTTTCATTTGGTCTCCTTCTCATCAGGCTCTCTCTGGCGCGCGCGTTTTACTCGTTCATGACAATCTAGATCTTTCTCTTATTACCACTTCATCTGCAATTAACATTTATTGCCAGCGAAGAAAGTAATTAAATATTCTCAAGCATAAAGATATATTATTGTTGGTATTATAATAAAAGTCACCGAGACTTTTTTGGTATAAGTTTTGTGTTGCCGCGACTATAAAAGGAAAAGAGAATGAAGAAAAAATTATGTATGTATATAAATATATAAATAAATATATATGAAAGGTAGTTTTTGATGTTCTCGATCGCTGTTTACTCCAGGTCGTTTGATGGGACACGCGGTCATCGGTTAAACTGCATCAGTGTATTGCAGCCCGCACGACCCCCTGGCGTAACGTAGAATTTTTAATGGCGACTATACACTCTTTAATGTCCAGCACTCTTGTGTATATATGTGCATCAGTGCTGACCAGTTTTGGTTTAAAGTTAGTGTCTTTCCTAGTATAGTAATTTTTACGCACAACGCACCGCATGGTGCTGCTGCTGCTGCTGCTGCCAATGAATACGTAAAAAAAATAATAATGAAAAGATAATGTGAGAATAGAAGGAGGGTATATAAAAAAGAGGAAATTAAGAGTTTTTTTTTTTGGTTGTAGGGAGTACAAGAATGCTCCTTGCGGCATGTAATCAAAATTTTGTTACTCTCAACGTGGCAAGGGCTTTAATGGCAGCATTATGCTGTGTTATATTTCCTCGTAATATCGTCAAAGATGTGATCTACTCATGGGGAAAATCGCGCATCATTGCTCCGTCAAACGATTCAATAATTTTACAACTTTTGCTTATGTGGTGTATGTCGAAAAAAAAAAAAAAAAATATATAAAGATTAAAAATTGCAAGTAAAACATAATTTCTCCATAATAGATGTATTATTAGTCGGTGTGTACAGAGAAATTTTATAGTATATTGCAAGCCAAAGAAAAAAATTAAATAAATTTACAGAGAAAAAAAATATTAATGTGTAATTATTTATGTATATTTAGTAGAATGTTATTTAAATGAAAACGACAAGTGGATTCTTCCTCTCCCTCTTTAACATGCGCAAATATATGTATACATATACCGACAGACCTAAATCAATTTATAACACGAGATATTCAACTGAATTGTAAATACAAGCTTATTTTATATGTATATATTTAACTATCGGTACATACGTACATGATCCAAAAAGTTATCGCACCAAATGAAAATAATAGAAGAACACAAACGGCACACGGAAATGAATACTGATATGAGCGTGCGTTTTGAACGGAAAGAGAGCAAAAGTACTCCGGATATTGGCTACACGTATTTGTCATGCCTATATTGAATGAAGCGACTGGACCGAACCGGATTGCACCATCAATTGAAATATTTTTCTGTATATGTATATTTGTTGAAATCAAATTCCGAGGGCTTTTAAATAATAAAAAAAATATATACTAAAATTGATAACCAAAACGGTGAACGTAGTCTATATACAACATCGTGAATTTTTACGGATGAAAGAAACAATAAAGGGAATAAATAAACAGAAAACAAATCAAATTAAAAAAAAAAAAAAAATCTATACACACCCACACATGAGCAATGGATAAAAAGGAGTTTTGTGTATAGTACATCTATGTTTAAATTGTGCATTTTAGAAGCGAGCGATAATAGTTATATAAATATATATACGAAATGCGAGTGAGTAATGCGAGGAAGGTGATATTATAATAGCGATAATGAAGATGGCTGCTGGGCCTACCTTGGTCGAAAACAAGGCAGCGGGTGGTCTTGGCAGCGAGTCCCGGGGGCAGAGCGAACCTGTAGGCCAGGCCCAGACTGAGCGCTTCCGCGCCGCATCGGCCCCCGAACACAGGCCCTACTAAAAATCACCCACACAATATAATATATTTACGTCATCAGTCATCATCATCATCATCATCATCATCAACATCGTGGCAACACAAACTCATTACAGGCATCGACGAAGCACTTTAAATAAATATACTTCCTCGATACCTATATATACAACCAATTAATAATCATTTATATATGAATGTATATATTGGTCATAATAGAACCATGTATTGAGCCACGTATATACGAGAGAAAAAAAATTATCATACTGGAATATACATGTTTTATTTATTTATATATTATTATTATTTTTTCGTTGTGCGTTTTATCATCATTCACTTTAAATTCATCGATGGGAGTTTATTGCTTTTTTTTTTTCTGCAACATCTGACACGTGTCAACTTGTCGTCGCGTGTCCCCTTTGATGCTAACATATACATATGTATTTAAAATATAATAACTCAATTCCCCTTTATATTCTTCATTGTAAATATCGATATTCGTTAAAATTATGTACAATTTATTTATATAATTTTTTTTTTTTTTTTTTTTTACAACGTACAGCACGTGTTTTTTAGTGAGATAAAATTCCACGGGAGAGCGAGCATTCATGGGGTAATGCTGTCGGCTTAACATACTCTCTTTAAATTGCGTCTTTGAGATGCAGAGCATCGGCCGGAATGAAGAGAAGAAACGGTAAAAGGTTAAAGTAAAAGAGAGAAAGAATGGAAGGAGGCTGACTCGGCACGTTGCCTTTGACTCCTCGGTAGCTTACACGCTGATTAAGACACCCGATACAATTAGGCGGTGAAAAGAGCTTCAAAAGATGCGAGAGCTCTTCGCATCGAGCAGCTCTTATACTCTGTAGCTCGTTGGAGTATAGTCAGTATATAGAGAAAGGGAAGTGAAGAAACGAAGGAGTCTCGACGCGCATACCGGGTGTCCTTACCGGTGAATACATTGCCGCTCATCTCAACACGCTTGGTACGCAGCTCCCAATAGGCGCTTTAAATTTTAGTTTATGTATATGTATATGGTGTGTATTCATAAGGATTGTACACACAACATCAGAATTCCCCTGTGACTTTGTATTGGATAGATCCCTAGATGCTACTGCCATCGCACGACTCAATGACTAATTCATCTCATCAACAATTTATCTGTTGACAATTGCGAATTATCATTTGTTATAATTATTATTCAATTTTACCTTGCTATAAACTTGTATGTTTTATATTAAGGACTTTCGTGAGCTACACTAGAGTCAAATGAATACTAACTTTTTATAAAATTTATTCGAAGCTTGAAAAAAGTTGTAAAATATATTAATAATTTTACAATGATTTTATAATTTTTTTTTATCATTAAAAATTGATTTGACTCCATTTATCAAAATTTACCAAAACAGTTTTAATTATCTTTATTAAAATAATTAATATTTAATTTAAACATTCGTCAACATCTGTTTTTTTTTTTTTGGAGTTATATAAACTACATATTTCAAAGAATATTTTTAAACATTATTTATTATTGTATCTACTCTTACAATATACTTTTTGTAATTTTAAATACATAAAATACTAATTCTTCATAAGGCTCTATGCTAAAAATTTGATTTTTGATTTTTAATAACTTTTTTAAATTTTATGTACTAAAAAGCTTCACTAACAACACCCTTAAAGGATCAGTCTTGAAAAATTAAATTTTCGACAGTGATATACAGATATATTACATACAAACATATGTACCTACATATAAGTAAATTTTTTTCTTGATTTTATTTATATATATGTATGTATATAATCGTGAAAGTTCGTCGTTCGGCAGTCCTTAGAAGGCACGCAAAGAGTTAGGTATGTGTATATAGTATGTAGCAGTATAGTAGCGCGGTGAGCGTGTGCAAGACACACGACGAGGACTTGGCAGCTGACAGTCGTGATCCTTGCGATCTTAATCTCGGCAGAGCTTCTTCACGGAAGGAGAGAAGTCTGGTCATCTCATGCAGAGAATAAAAATAAATAAAACGTAAATATAAAAAAGGGAAACAAAATAAACAGACGAGACACAGATGCTTTGATCGAAGCTGCAGGGTGAAAAAAAAAAGAAATGAAATAAAAAAAATTGTAGGAAAAAAAAAAAAAAAGAAAAAAAATAAATAAATAAAAATCGTGAGTTCTACCGATTGAGAGCAGGACGAAAGAATCCGTCGGATGCGGTGGCAGTCGAAGATTCGCGCGCGCTTAACCGACCGTGCATCAAGAAACACCCTTGAATTATTCATCGCACACAGTGCAAGAGAGACTCGTTCATTCTTTTCTCTCTTGGTCACTTGCAATTCTTTTTGTCCCCATACGCGGTAGTATTATTCGAAACGTACACCCCCATGGCAAATACTGTAAACGTTTGTCAAATAGTTCTATCTTTATACTTTTTATTTATTTTTTTTTTACTGTATTACTTTTTATTTCTTAAATCTACATTGAGAAAAAAATTATGTTCTTGAAAATATATGTTACTCCAGAAGTATGGAACACACGCATCGTTATTTAATGTACACATAGGTATTATTATATACATCGTATATGGAAATTGATCAGGCCCGTTCATCGAGTTCACGAGTGGCTTCGGTTGCATCGAGTTAGATGCTTCACTACCCGTCGTGGGATCTTGTTATCCAATCCCGGTGTGATTGCTAATACACATATGTTTTACAGTAAAGCACTGTACATATATTGAAGGACTATTATTTGCTTCAATTGGAACATTATGGAACGATCAAATATATCGATAAATAGCATCGTCAATAATTGATGTTGTTCGTCAATATATGTTTATATAATAACGAATATATTAATTATATATACACCAGAGTACTAGCAAATAATCAAATTGTAAATACATTTTTTTTTCATTTTTTTTCTTCTAAAAATTAATTAATTCATCAAAGTGCACCGTAAGCTGAACTTTCCCATTATATCCATACATTTAATGGCTTGGATACGTATATATATACTCATGTGTGCGTGTAAGTGTGTGTAAAGATGACCAAATTGTGGTGATCAAGTGCCAATATGTTTTCTCAGGCTGTTCAAATTTCATGGTGGTTGATATTTCATACAGAGCCGGGTAACGGTGGACCCTCTATTGCTCCCTTTCTCAATCGCCCTCAACTAAACACACTGGCTCTCTCTTTATTTCTGTCATTACATTGTAAACCTACAGATACATGTATATATATTTACTATATACTTTGGTTAAAAAGTATATATATATCCTTGAACGTCGAGTGTGGTTTCGCGTCCGGGCCAATGGTTTTTTCGATCAAGTGGGCTTCTCTAATTCTCATTTTTTTTTTTTCTCATCACTGTTGCCTCTATTCACTGTCTCTTAAATCGACACAGATGTGTATTTACATGTATATATATGTCGTGATTGGAATGCAAAGGAATAATGCGACAACACTCTCCTTGGCTTTTATATATTGTGTATTTACTTGTACCGCGTGCGCCACAACAATTTTACTCTCTTCAACCCTTTTCCGCCATACCAAAGAACATTCCGTTATAAAATCGATTAAGATTTTACTGCATAATGTGCATTAATGTATGCTATACACGCAAATATATAGTGGAATAAATTGTTCTCCATTGTTTGTGAGTCGGGCGAAAAGAGCGTGAGAAATATTGAAGATTGTGGTGGTGTAAATTCAATGTAATTAAAATAATACTTTAAATCAATGCAATTTATAGAAAACAGACACAAAGCTGATTTTAAAAGTGTATGTTTAAAAGCATTCATACAAATCTATGGGATCGAATAAAGGGGAAAGAGGAGAAATTGAGAAATAGAACAAGAGAGAGAGAGAGAGAGTAAAGGGGATGCAGTGTTGCGGGAGCTTTACTCGTGATATCCAACCAGTCATCGAGACTTACTCCGTTTATACGTAGGATTACATTGGTATTACTAGAGAGGACAAACCTGGCTTTCGTTATACGTGGGATCCGTACGATAAGCTGGGTGAACAAGTTGCCCTTTCTCCATACATTTAAAAAAATAAATAAATAAATAAAAAAAAATTATAGAGATTTGTGAAATTTAAATTTATATCTATCAATATTATATTTTTTTTTATGCGTAGATAGTTCATTTAGAATTAATTGTTTGTATATGCAGGAGAAATAGAAATAAATCGGACGGTATAATAGTAGAAAACATTATATATTTACTAAACGACAGATATTTTTATTTGAAACATTTGAATAATATGATTCGAATTGGAATTGAATTCGAATTGGGTAAAAAAAAAAGGGAGGCATCATAAATATGTTTGAAAAAACGTGTGGATCTCTCTTTCCTTTCCCCTTTCATTTTTTTTTTCTTTTTTCAGAGAGAAGTGAAACGAAAGCAGCATAGAACCCAAGCAGACTACTTAAATCTCTCGCATATATCCCTTATATAGGATATAGTACTGAACACCAAAGAATTTTTCGGTAGAGATTTTTTTACGCTTCTCTCTTCTTTTTATTTTCCTACTTGCTCATCGTATCCTTCTTTCCCTACTTGACTAACGAGTCTTCCCGTCTGTTGAATACTTAACGGAATGCCAAGGGGGTTATAGTCTCATCCCCTAGATTTTACTTTTATACGAGTAGTGGTCCAGCGAGGCACGAGAAGCTCTCGGATTTCTTTTCCCCTGTAATTAATTTGAGAAACCGCTTTCACTCAAGCTACTTGCACGATTCACATCGGTATTTTTTTTTTTTCTTTGGTTTTCTATTCGCACACGAATGACCTTTTCCCAACTGATATCGCTTGTATATCCCTATATATATTTTTCTATACTTCATATCATTCCACCCCTTGACACGACAATTTTTTACGACTCATGTTAGACAAGACGAGAGAGCGAACGATGAAAGTGCGCGAGGGTATAAAAAAAAACGAGGGTTTCACATTCTCAATATATATATATACATATATCTTAAACGTAATCCAAGATTTATCTCGCAATTTTGCACCAAATTTAATGCTTTTTTATTCGTAAAAATACCAAATGCAAATTTTTCTTTTTTTTTTTTTTTCCGACATTGATCCAGTAGAATTGAACTAATTTATTGAAACATTTAATTGCGGTATTTTACAACGAGCCAAAAAATTGGATAAATAAGTCTCTTGTTGAGAGTATATATTACATTTAACGAGGAGTAATGAAAGAATTGTTGATCAAAGAAGATAAAAAGAATGATAAACGTGTGAGATATTTGAGAAAACCATTTATATTTCACGAAGAAGCGAGAACGATAGGAAATATTTTGAATAGTACAGCAGAGAAAGAACGAAATAAAGAGTGAGAGTAAAAGAGAATATAAGCAAGAAGGGCGGTATATACTGTTGATGCGTGAGATGGAGAATATTTCAAGATGCATTATTCATAGGCTGTAAGAAGATACGATATGATCCAATATGTGGCCCGAGTGTGGCCCTAACCGCGATCCCCATGAGTATAAATGTTCGAATCTTATCTCGCTTCTGCTCGCGCTCTTTCCCACTTATTATGATCCTAAGCTGTTGGAAATTGACGTTGAAATTTTTCCGTAATTTAGAATATTATCGGCAGCTTTTCTCATAGTTAGTATATATATATATATAGTATAGGCATCGATTTACCTTTATAGAATTGTATATCAATAAAAATATGCCCTATAGGATTTATTTTTCTTGAAGGAAACATGTGGCAGAATAAAGCGAGTTTATAGTATAGACCAATGATACAGTTTTTGTCTGCGTATGTGTAATATGTATATCTATGTTATGTGGTAAGAGAGAAAACAAGATTGGTGTATATCGTTTCGACCCTTCTATACTCCTTCGTGCCCGCAACCACTCTCGGTTTCGCGGTGAGTGCCAAGGAAAAGACGGTCAAGCGGCAGCGGATTGCGTTCGACGAGCGGCAGCCGCATCGTAGTAGTATTAACACACAATGAGATACTTTTGTTTTTGCGTTTCGCCCTCCCTCGCTTTATTCCTTTTCTCTGCCTATATAATACATATACATATACATATATATACATACACAATCTTGACCACTCGCTCGTTTGACTCGAAAATCTTGTTTTGCCTACCGGGTGATACGCTCGTTTTCGTCATTTAGAATATCAATGTGAATTTCATTATTTTATTTTTTTTTGTCGATTTAAAAAAATACTTTTTCAATCACTTTATGGATGATGTAAATTTTTTTGGTTTTGTATATAATGTAATTAATTATTGACGAATAGCAGGAATTTTTATTTGAATGAAATTATTTCTGATAATTTATTTTATGGTACACCCTGTTTGCACATGAGAGACTTTTTCGCGCGTGAATAAAGAGACTCCAACAACTCAACGGGATGCTCTCTCTCTCTCTCTCACTTGCACTGGTTGTTTCACGCTGCTCCATTGTATGCGAACGCCGTTGATAAATTACCGAATAATTGTCAAATGTGAGAAAACAAAGTAAAAAATAAAAACAAATACGTGAAGGGGTATAGAGGTAACAAAAGAGAGAAAGAGATGCGGTGGAGCAAAATGTAAAAAAAAAATATGGGGAAAAAAAACTATAAAGCTTATATTGGTATGGGGGCGAGTGTTTAAAAAAAATGCCACAGTGACTGTATACATTCCGTGCGACAATTTTACGAGAGAGCCTTTAAAATGTTAACGGAGAGTTAAATCGTACGAGAACGCGCGCAAAGGATCTATATAAATCCGTTTAGAAAAAAATATATACGAAGCCAAAGTCGAAATAATTTGTGGAAACACAAAGAGACACTGTGACACTGATGTAGAGCCAACTCTGGTAATTTATCGATTTGAAACGAGCGAGCGTGAGACAAGAACGAGAGAAAAAAATACGACGAAACAAAATAAAAAATATATAAAAATAAACAGCAGAAAGAAAAAAAAAAAAAAAAAAAAGAAAAAACTCTAATCAACGATTTAATCCCGTCGGGACGTTTTGAGTAAATTTATTTTTCCGTTGGCTCATGCCCAGTTCACGATGGGCGTGAGCGAATGAAACACCAGCGACAAAATTAAAAAAAATAAAAAAAGAACTAATTGCTTAATTGGATTAGCACGACGAACGTCAAAGAGAGACTCTCGGTCGAGATTAACGGACGATGAGACACGAATTGTGCAAAGAAAAACTCGTGTGATGGTGGTCACACTGATAAAATCAAGACAATTTCAGAACATGACTCGTTTAAATGTTTTTTTTTTTTGCATTGAAATGAAATAAGTATAATAAAAATTATACACTTTTAGGAAATAATTGTTGTATTAATACTTAGGTACTAGGACTTATCGCGAGGAGCGAATTTTTCATTCCAAAAAGACAATGATAAACGCATTCTCGGTCTCTCTGTGATTTCAGTTAATTGTCGACAGAGCCATTTTTCACTCTACTGAAATACTATGAGGAGAAAGAGAGAATACAAGAGGGCGAACAAGACGAACTCGTAAATATCCCTTGAGCTGTCGCACGAAAGGGCTAAAGGTTGAAATGTCTTACTTCACGCGGCTTAAGACGCAACTTTGTGAAAGTGATAGAGTGAGAAAGAAAGAGAAAAAGAGGATTTAACATTGAATAAAAGTGAGACAAAAAGAGGAAGTGTCGCGTTTGTTCTTTTGTAAATAGCCCGGGTGTAACGACGTGCGGGATAAAAGAACGCCCATCACCATTTGAACTTATATAATACCTCTAGCGGATTACCAACGAATTATTGTCACATTGAGCTACGAAATATTACCCGTTTGGTATAATGTCACTTCCGATCAACATTACCAATAAACTCAGACAATTGTCATACGGCCGCGCTGTATTTTTATTTTTACTTTTTTTCTTCTCCTTGCAGCTATTTCATCGCCGCAAAACCCAACCATTTACGAAAATTGGAATTAGTACTTCCGTATATATATAAATAAATATATATATCCCGAGTGTGTTTCTACGCGTTCTTAACCCTCCACCAGTAGTAGTATCACACCCTTGAACATATGTATTATCGTTGACACAGCAATAGGGAGGGACGAAACAGCAAGACAGAGAAATAGTCGCCGATAAATACACACTCACCCACACACAATTTGGCAATCCTTGTTTGATCCTCCAATAATACCTGATATATCAGCATAAATATTTTCATGACAACCATGCATAAATTTATTTTTCCTTCGATATATATTAATGTATTAAATTTATCTCGTTGCTAAAGGGAATTTAGAATAACTATTGATTTGAATAATCGCATAGATAAAATCATAGAAATATATATACATATATTAATAATATATTGTTCGATTCTCGCGTGTAGCGTAACGAGGCGGGAAAATGCCACCGCGAAACACGGGGCATTTAGAGAATTTCCTCACTATGACCGCAGTTATTATGAACGAACGTTGGCACGTTGCTCTTGCGCGCGGTCACGCGCCACATCAGCTGATGGTGACAGTTCAATTCGAACTTTAGTGTTCAGCGGTTAGAAATGTTAGCCACAAAACCGCACGCGTGATTTCTGTCCATTGCTTTTGGTACCTTCTCTCGTCGTATGTATGTATGTATGTATGTATGTATGTATACCTGCCCTCTCTTTCTCTTTATCACTCCACCGCGTATCCTCCTTTTCAACTCCATAAACCATTACATATATACGCTATATTATAATAATTTGTCATTCATTATATGCCGATTGAAATAAAAAAAAAAAAAAAAAGAAAAATATTCACACATATATTAACGTTGAATAATTATAAACATTCCGATTAGTAGTTTGCAAATTGACAATTCATCAGGAATTAATATTGCAAGGTGATGTCTATAGATGGAATGATGTTCGATAGAAAACGACGATGTTATTCGACGCACGACGAACATCAGGAAGAAGAAGCGAGATTATATATATATATATATATAGAGAAAGGGATAAAGCGAGATATAGAAAGGATAGAGAACAGAGATTTAGCTCTCTCAAATATGCAAGCACGTTCCTCTCGTGACAATCGCAACACACATACGGGCATTTGGTCGCGAACGGCTTGGCCGATTTGCCAATTTGCTGCAGGCGTTATGTAGGTGGTTACCGGTTATAACGTGAACGAGAGAACCATCAGAGATACATATATATATATATAGTGAGACAGACGAGAGAGAAGAGGAGAAATGTAGCGCAAGTGCGTATATATACGAACGAGATTTAAGCGAGGCGATGGAAGCTGATGTGTGGTTGAAGAGATTAATATGCGCGCGAGAAGCGCACACCTCCACTTGCCTCCACCTCATATATATCTTTTGTCTCGCTTCAACTCTCTGAGTGAACACTCATATCAGCTCAGTATAGCTCTCTCGTTTCCTCACATTGTTCAACACAAACTATAAACTCTCTCACTCTCTCTGTCTCTTATATAGCATTCATTCTCTTTCTCTTCATTGCGTTTACGCTCGTTCCCTTCACGATCGCCCATTCCATGTTCGCTTACTCCAACTGTGTATTTCCCATTTTACCCTATATCTATATGTATGTGTATGTACGGTTGCTCGGTCGCGCATTTGCTCACCCTCACCTCACCCTTTACCGCATGACCATTTAGTAATTTCTGTCACGAGTCAAGCCGTCCACACCGTCGAGCGGTTTACTATAAAATAAAATATATATATATATAATATATACATATGCTCGACATATCGCTTAGGTACAATAAATACATCAGGAGAATTCACATAAAAAAAAAAAAAAAAAATCTTTCAATTAAATAAATTTGTTACTTTATGTCTATAGACAAAGTAATGTGTATAAATATAGATATGAATAAATATATTCCGGGTATATATATCGACCGTGAGATGATGTATATATATAATATAAACAATTTAAGAGAAAAGTGTAGAGAAATAGTGAGAGAAAGAAAAGAAAAAAATAGAAAAAACTCCACCCTTACCACGCCCCAGACTGAGCTACTTGAACGATATAGCTATTTCAGTGAAGGGGGTGTGATATCCGTAACGAGAAGGATAAAGTGGATAGATATTTATATATATATATAAATACGAATGAAAGTGGAAGAGGTAAACGAAGAGAACGACCAACCACCCACTACTTCTTTGGGGGTGTTGCTGGTAAAATATATATAATCTGAGTTTCTAGGAGGCGGAGCTTCTATTTCTAGCCAGTTGAGTATTCTCCCACTAAATTCCCTCCTTCATTTCCTCTCGCTGCTACTCTTTTTTCCTCTTTCCCTCTCGCCGTCATCGCATGTGTGTATATAATATATAGTGCAGGTTTATAAGCGGAGTAGTGTAAAGGGAAGTGTAAAAGTGTCGATAGCAATTGATATACGCTTGTGACAACAAATATTTATATCTATCTATATTCATATGTATTATAGTTATATATTTTGGTTAGGACTTATGTATGTATGCGTATTATTGTTATATAAATAATGGCCAGAGAATTTAGATAGGTGGAAGATGATGCAAAGTGTATATTGACAATGGGCGGCCGCAGCAGGTTCAAACTCGCGCGCGTGGTGGTAAACATCTTCAGGACACTATGTTCATTGATGCACCGCGCCAGCGCGGCTGCTCCGCCCCGGTGTAATCTCTCAATATATGTATATATAGATATCTTGGTTCTTACCGCATCATATATACCTTCTTGAGTGTATATGTATAATATAGTGCGGGAGGTGGAGACGCGACGCGAACTTGTTTTTCAACTTGCGCGATGAGAAAATGTTGAGTCAAATATTATATCAATTCGAGCACAATATTATTGATGTATTAATATAATGTAATAAACCTGAAGGATGGAGAAAAAAAAATTATTTTTTCGTCAAATCATTATGTATATTTATTATGAATGAATCAACGAAATATTTGAAAATATATTTTCAAAATATATGATAGAGAAAAATGTGTATGTAAATTATATGAAAAGGGAGAAAATATATAGATACGTTGCGCGTGTGTAATTCAATAATTTCGTTTCGTTTGAGATATAGCTGCAGGTAATTCGAACGGTGTGGTTCGTTAACGCGCACATAATGAGTCTCGCGTTACGTACATGATGTAGATGCATGTATGTACATATATATGCATGTATATATACATATAGTCAAAAGAGTGAAAAAACAGAAATTATAAATCATAAAAAAAAAATAATATTAAATAAAGAATGGAAGGAAACAAATGAAAAAAATTATTAAAATGAAATATAAAATGAATTTTTATATAAACTCAAAGAATATAATCAAATGTATCGTATCTCTGATATATTTAATGTGGACAATTTTATGGAATTGTTGATATATATAAAAATAAATAAATATATAAAGATACATGAGTTTATAGTGATTAGTCAAGTAATTTGACAATCAACGAATCAATATTACATATGTGTATTTAGATGATGGAAAAGGGAGAAGAGAAGCGGGAAATGAGCCACGATGCAAAGTCAGGAGAATGGGGAATTGATGCTCAACCGCACGTACGCGTGTATATCTAAAACGTGTGGCAGAAACGTACCGCGTGCGAGCAGTGCAATAGCAATAGTATTGGTGTGTTGGTGTTGTACGTATCTGTCATGCAGTAGAAAAGCACTTAGCCTCATTTGTATTCTTAGAGCGAGAATATTCCGACGGGCGTCCACCATTCAACCATTTATGCGTCCTATGAAATTAATTGATAATCACATTCCACATACGCCTCTGTATACACATATATATATATTATATATGTATATATATTATATATGTATATATATTATTGTCTAACAATTATTTTTCCTCTTTCAATATTTTTTTTGTTAGTTTTTTAATATTCAGATTTAATGTCCACAACAAGAAATTTTTATATCAAAAAATTTTTTTTCTTCTCGCACCGCATTGGACTTCAATTAAATTTTAGGAAAAAAGATATAACGTGTATAACGAGCAGCACGCTTTTATTATATGTAAAAAAAAAAAAAAAAAAAAAATACCAATTAAAATTGAAAAGTGCTGAAGAGAAAAAATATTTTTCTCTGACTTTCAACTAATTATCTCTATCCAAACAAATTTTTCTATTATTTTTAAAGTCATATTCGACAGTGTGGCTATTTTTTTTAATTCTACGGATGGTATTCTATAAGGGATGCACATAGATATATATACCAATATGTATACGTTATAGAGAGGTGTGTATATAGTGAATGAAATTGAATCAAACTGAATGCACATCACTTGCACGAATTTGGAGGTACATATAACTACATGATATCTTCAAAATATCAGTTGACTGACAGTTGGTATATTCAATCTATTCACCCTTCATATGTATTTATAAATCTTTAATTACTCAATTTATACAGTCAATAAAATAATATAAAAATATTATCTAACTAGAAAAAAAATATGTTTTCATATATTTCTAAATCTTTGAAATATTTCAAAATCAACAGTAAATGCCACACGATATGAAATGGCTATCCGAATGTATTGTCAGTTTTCTACACACGTGAAAACTATCCGGTAACATTGAGGGAAATATATATATATAATGCTATATATACGGATTTATTCGTGTTATCAATTCCCTAACAAACATATCTGTATTTCCACAATCATCCACGTTATGTCCAATCACTGCGTTTGGATGCATGTATATATATAAACATGTGCGAATGTATGAGTGCACTGACCCCCCTACAGATTCGTTGGCCGCAGAGGTATCGACTAGTTCGCTCAACGTTTCATTTCGACATCATATTACGTCCGTTATACCACCAAGCTTGAAATATTGCGAGCTATATCGTTACTCTCTTGTGCATATACATATATACAAAGGTAAAAATTGATAGTAGTATACACATCGTTCAAAATATTCATATATACATCCTTATTGCCAATATTCACAGCTCTATAAATATACTAATGCGAATATTCATAATCCAGTTGACAATTAATATATACATTAGCCATTGTTTTTTATAATGTCAGTAAACATTTCATTGTGGTCAAAGGCAGGTGAAAGAAGTAATCAAACGTAAATTAGTTTGACCACGTAGTTCTGCGAATTTTTCGGATGGAAAAAAAAAATTAGTGAACGCGACGGAGGAAAAAAATAATAAAATAAACGGATGCTGATGATTCGCAAACCGCGAACAAAGCAAGAAGGCAAAGACGACAAAATAAAAAATAAAAAACGGTCGCGCGCCACAAAGGTGAGGGTGAAATGAATGGTTCCATCATCTGGCAATTAAGGTGCAGTGAGGATATTTACCCGAATACAACCAGTAAGAAAATAATTTTTTTTTCATCATATTATTTTTTTTTTTTCGCTCTTAATTTATATTGTGGTATAGTGTGTTTTTTTTTTTTTTTAAGTTTCATTTTTCATCACTTACGTCTGTATGGGCGTCCTTCCTCAGGCGTGGAGCGTTCAGTGTTCTCTGATCCTGGTGTTGCATTGGCATCACGGTCCTCGTCATCGGGACTTGGTCCACGATTCGATGCATTTGTTGATCCTGGTGCGTTGCCAAGAGGCGAACGACTCGTTGAACCTGCGGGACTTTGTGGTGCAGCATCTTGGCCACCACCAGGTCCACCTGGTAAACCGCCACTAACACCACCGGACGACGGTAATGAAGGTGAAAACATATTTGACATGTTTGATAACGATCCAATGCTCGCTAAACCCGATGACACGCTTGCACTACCGGTTTCCACCTTCAGGCACTTGCTCGGTGGTGCGAATGCTGACGGACCTAATGGTCTAAATGCACCGAATGGCAGACGTGGATCAAGTGGATGAAGAAATTGATGTGGCAAATGAAGCATATGATGCAGTCCGTATCCCAATGATGCCGCTGTACTGAATGGAACTTGAAGTTCTTTTGAGTCTGTTACCTTTATTTAAAGAGAAAAAAATAAATTCATTTTAATTATCAATTATTTTATTTTCACCCTTTTTTTTTTTTTTTTTTTTACATTGTATGAATTATAATTCTCATGCAGCATGCAGAGGTAAATCTCATAAAAAAGGAACAAATTCATTTCAATAATATATTTATCAATGTAATGAATTTTATTTTATTTTAAAATATAGATATTTTTTTTTTAAATTGATTTTTATCATGCAGTGATAAAACTCATATAGCCATGCGGTATTAAAGTATAAAGCAATTTTTATTGCAATCGAAGCAATGAAGATTTCAATTTGTTTTTACTATAAAAATAAAAAATACTACGTATATTTATTGCTGCAATCAATTTTAACTATTTACAAATTGTGTCATATTTTTTTTAAAGTTACTTTACTATTGGCTTATTAAATACGTCTTTGTTAATATTTAGTAATTGCACAAAGTATTACAGTTATTGTTCTACGCATCATTGAACTACGATTACTGTAATAAAAGCACGGGAAGGAAAGGACACTAACTTGTGGATTGAAGGGCCTCTGCAAACGTAAGGCATCGGGGAGAGCCCCGGCCCCCTGTGAAAATACAACCAGTGATTGTGGTGTCAGATGATTCGGTACGTATGACGAATTATCCATCTAAAACAAACCGACGAATTTTTAAAAATCTTTATCTCTACTAATTCACAAACAAATTCCAAATTAAAAATATTATGTAAAAAATTTATATAAAGGAATTATTGATTATAAAGAAAAAATAATCTATATTAATTGTTACAAATTGTATTGAAAAATTATTGGAGAAAAAAAAATAAACCGAGTATTATTATACATCAGTCGATGCGGGAGTAAAACAAAATATGAACAATCGATCGTATTTGGCATTAACCAGCCACGCAAAACCAAATTGCGTGGACAAACTCGTAACCGCAATGGTCACAACAACCGTATGGTGGCACGATCGGCATGCAATGTATTAAGCCGAAATCAAAATCGAATTGGTTTTATATTACATCCGTCGCCAAGTGTGCCCACAGTGGTTTGGCATAATTGTCGAATTGGTCGACAAATTGTTTCGGTTCTTGCATATACGCTCATCAATCATCACCGTTTAATCGATCGTCAAAATTCCCCCATAAACTAACTTTCAATTCTTTACCACACAATTTATCGTGTTATAAATTCTAATAATAACATATAATTGATTAACGTCAATACAATCAATTAACGCGTTATACCATTTACTTTAATTGAAGATGCATTTATATATACGTATTGATGGGAATAAATAATTAAAGCAATAATAGTTACAGTAGGTCCGCTGTCTTTCCACATGATTGGATGATATGTTGCCACGTAGTTGTCAATTCTCCTTACGTCAATAGAATTATTTTTTTTATTATTCTTTATTTTCTATTTTTATCTATAATTTCATATCATCATGAACGATAAACAAATAAATTTGATCCATGAATGCAACATTATCCATTACTTTTGACAGGATGTCAATAAAAATAATTACCCAAGTACTATTATTAACTAAATTTATTAATTATAAAAATCACTTTTTATTTGTTTGTGCAATTCGAAAATCGCGCGCTTGCAGTTATAACCGACCTAACCTCATTCAGCTGTCACGCGAGACACTCCACGCACGTAAACCCGGCACAATCAACACAATATAATATTTATTTGCTATACATGATATTATTCCACGTTATTAACAACTGAATTGTCAACAAATAATTTAATAACTAACGATAATAAACAATAATAATCGCGTATTGACAATTTGAAATTTAAACAATTCGCCATAAGCCCGCCTCTAGTAATCGCAACCTAACCTCAACCCCGGCGTATACACTGTCGGTACCCTAGACAATTATCAGCTGTCATCCCGTCGTTACTCAGTGCGAAAAACGAACTGAGATAATCAGATGAACAGGAGAGGGTTACACAGTGTGGGTGCTAGAGGAAGCCGCTAGCCCGGTGAGCTACCTCGTGGACATGCGAGTGCAGACTGATTGGAGCATGGAGTGAGGGTACTTACCCACGTCCCTCGAACGGCGGCAGAGGAGCGCGATCGCTGTTGCGGTGGCGGCGGAGGCGGTGGAGCGGAGGCGGAGGCAAAGCCAGATACAAGGCTTCAATTCTAAGCTTCGGCAAGCAGCGTGCGCGCGTGTTTCCGCCGCCATAACAAGCGCCACCTTCCCACGATAAATATCATTGCGCATGCGCCAATGCGCAGTAGAAACTTTTATGCGTGCCTTTATTGTACTTTTCAAACGTTAGTGGCGCCACTCTCCTTTGTCTCTTCTTTTTTTAAAACTTTTTTTTACAACTAAATAATATTTGTAAGCAGATTAACAGATTTTTATATTAATTGATGATAATGAATACTTTATAATGTGGTCGTGATTAGTTTTTTAGATGGTTTTCATTTCTTTTGATATAAAAAATTATTTTTCAATATTTACCAATGGATGCATCAATAGTCGGTAAATTACTGACGTGTAGATTTTTTACCCACTATCAGTAACAGAACGATGCTATCACCATGTATAATACTATATATATATATACATATAGTAACATAATAAAATACTATTTGTGGGCGAGTGAAAGAGAAGAAATAGTATTGCAGTAACTACAGTCATAAGTGGGTGTAGTTTGTAATGTTTACTACTGTTTGTAGTTGTTTTTTATGATACAACATGGATTATTAATTATACAAATTGTAAGTAAATTAATAAATAAGTAATGTAATTTTAAATTGCTCATATCATTGAATATTAATAATTATTATGTGATTATTAAATGAAATTATTATTTTTGCCGATGACTGCCACTCCCTGTCCCCTTCCTTGTTCCCTTCTACTTAATTGATATGAGTGTTGGATGAGTAACACCTCAAGTATTTAACATGTAATGAAACAGAACACATAAAAAAATAAAATTATTGAAGATATTTTACTATTTGTAATTTTTATTAAAAAAATTTATCATTATTTCAGGATAAGTAAACATGATGGGATTTATATATTTACTAGCAACTTGCTTGCTCGCATCATTGAGCGTGAGTGCTGGTCAAAATCTTGTATATTACGGTGATATACAGTATCAATGTCCTAAACATTGGATTAAATTTCAAGAGTCGTGTTACCGATTTATTAAAAGTCCATTGAAACGACGTGATGAAGCTAGGACTGTATGTCAAGCTTATCAAAGTGATCTTGTATCTATAAATACTGGTGATGAGCATACATTCATTTTGTATCATTTATTATGGCAAGATCCACAGCATCGAAGATGGTATACTGGCATAAGACATTTATCTGGATATTGGTCTAATGAAGTTGATGGAAGTCAATTGATAAATATGGAAATTGCATTTTTACCTGAACCAAATGATGGTATTACAAATCGTGATTATTTGGCTTATGCGTACAGCGATAGTTTGAAGAGATGGGGACTTGAAAAAGTTACTGGAAATGAAGAACTTTTATATATTTGTGAGGCTGCTGTTAATGATTTACATGTTGCTGTTGAGGACGATCGTGATTATCAATATGGAATTGAAGTTGATAATCCTCTTCGTGTACCTAGAGGACCATATTTTATTCGACAGCCAGAAAATAAAGTTTTTGATGTGTCCAAACGAAATATTCTTAATGAAATTACATTGAGTTGTCTCGCTGGTGGATTTCCAACGCCAACTTATGAATGGTTTATTGAAACTTATGATAATGGTAGATTAATGGCGACAAAAATTGATCCATTGATAAATACCAGATACACTACTAGCGGCGGTAATTTAATAATTTATAAACCAGAAGAGGTAAACTTTGACTTTATTTTTCTATATATTATTTGATTTTATAGAATAATTTTATTGTCTTGATTTGCTATATTTTAATTTTAGAGTGATGATCGTGGTTTTTATCATTGCAAAGCGAGCAATGAGTTTGGTACAATTATATCTGAAAGTGTTGAATTGACATTTGGATATATATTGGAATTTAATTTGAAACGATCACACGAGAAGGGCGAACAAAATTTTGGAAAAGTAATGTATTGCGATCCACCTCTGTATTTTCCTAGTGTTAAATATTATTGGGCACGTGATTATTTCCCAAATTTTGTTGAGGAAGACAAACGCGTATTTGTTTCAAACGATAATGCATTATATTTCTCTGCATTAGAGCCTATTGACGCTGGAAATTATTCTTGCAACGTTCAAAGTGTTACTTCAGACACTGGACGTAATGGTCCATTTTTCCAATTAAAAGTCGATCCATATCCGTCGTTTCAACAGTTAAAATTTCCGAATAATTTTCCAAAAATCTTTCCTGAAGCTCCTATTGTTGGTAGAGACGTTCGACTAGAATGTGTTGCATTTGGCTATCCAGTGCCATCATATGCTTGGAAACGTAAAGGTACTCAATTGCCTCGTAACGCTATTCTTTCAAGTTACAATCGGGTGTTGACTATTCGTAATGTCCGGGTTGAGGATCAAGGAGAATACACATGCCGAGCGTATAATGACAGATTTTCAATTGAAAATTCTGTTTATATGTCAATACAAGCGGAGCCAAATTTCACAATTCCATTGGAGGATAAACATATGGATAATCGTGGTGATTTGACGTGGACATGCGAAGCATTTGGTATACCAGATGTAACATACAATTGGTTTAAAAATGGTGAATTGTTGGAAATGCAAACATTACCTTTAGAAAATCGTGATCGCTATATTATCCAAGACAATGTTTTGAAAATAAAACATTTGGATCGTGAATATGACGAAGGAATGTATCAATGCCGTGCTAAGAATCAACTTAAAGCAAGATATTCATCAGCGCAACTCCGAGTATTATGTTAGTTATCATCTATAAATTTTTTTTTTTATTTTAAATAATTTATAACTCATAAAATCACATCTATGTTTTTTCAGCTATGAAGCCATCATTCAAAAAACATCCAATGGAACCTGAAACTTACGCTGCAGATCGTGGTAATGTCACTCTAACTTGTAATCCTGAAGCTGCACCCAGACCAACATTTGTTTGGAAAAAAGATGGAAATGTACTTGGCTCTGGTGGTAGAAGACATATACATGAAAATGGAAATTTAGTAATAAGTCCAGTGTCTCGTGACGACGAGGGAACATATGTGTGTGTGGCCACGAATACATATGGAAATGATGAAACACGAGGACGACTACTTGTATTACGTGAGTAAAATTGATATAAATAATCACAGAAACATCAGAAACAGTAGTATTAATTTACATTATTTATTTGGTTATTCAAGGTGGTCCGAATTTTATTGAACAATTACCGCCACGAATTACCACAGAAATAATGAATAATCAAACATTGCGGTGTCAAGCTGATACGGATTCAATGTTGGATGTGGCATACATGTGGTCACATAATGGTATTTTAATAAGAGATAAAGATTTGATAGATAATCCTCGATGGAGAATCGACGGTGGTACATTTGATATTATAAACATCACACTTTCCGATGCTGGTGATTACGAGTGCATAATAAAAAGTGCAGTGGGAACTGTTGTAAGTAAATCAACATTGTTAGTAAATGGACCACCTGGACCACCTGGTGGCGTTCAAGTTGAGCGTATTGATAAACTATCAGCAATATTAGAATGGACAGACGGTGCATTCAATGGTAAGCCAATCATCATGTACACAGTTAGCGCAAGAACAGCATTTAGCAATCAATGGTTTAATCTGACGCAAAATATCACTGCAACTGAAATAAATCGTTACAATTCGCGCAAGCAAGCTAATCTTGAGGCTGTATTGAATCCATTTACGACTTATGAATTTCGTGTAAGTGCTGCTAATCAATTGGGTTATGGTCCGTCATCAGCACCATCGCCAAAATACAGTACACCACCTGCTAAACCTACACGTGCACCAACTAATGTCGGTGGCGGTTATGGTAAACAAGGTGAATTGACAATTACATGGGATCCTTTACCACCTGCGTATCAAAATGGTCGTGGAGTATATTATAAAATTTATTGGCGACGTAAAGGTCATGAAACGGAATTTCAATCACGCTCTTTGCAAAGTTATGGAAATATTGGAAAGTATACTGTGGGAATATCATCGGAATTTTATTACACTCAATATGAAGTGCAAGTGCAACCTTTTAATGAAGCTGGTGAGGGCCCAATATCAAATATTGCAACGATATATAGCGCTGAAGATATGCCGCTAAATCAACCTGAACAAATAAATGCATTTAGTTACAACAGCACAGCATTAAATGTAACTTGGCAGCCATTGGAAGAAACTCGCGAAGTCATTCGTGGAAAACTAATTGGATACAGACTTAAATATTGGCGACGTCAAGATAAAGAGGAAGATGCTATATTTTATTTATCTCGTACTAGACGACCATGGTCACTTATTGTTGGTTTACAACCGGATACTGAATATTGGGTTAAAGTAATGGCGTATAATTCAGCTGGTGCTGGTCCGGAGAGTGAACGACGTCTTGAAAGAACATATCGTAAAGCACCACAAAATCCACCGAGTTCTGTATTTATTTATGAGAAAAATCCTTCAACAGTGCGCGTCGTTTGGCGTTATGTTCAACCAAGTTTGTATGAAGAACCACTTGATGGCTATAAAATACGAGTTTGGGAAATTGATCAAGATATGTCGACAGCTAATGATACAATTGTACCTGTTGGTTCAAAGCTGGAGGCTTACGTTACAAATTTGAGCCCAGGTAAGACATATAATCTGCGAGTTTTAGCCTTCAGTAAAGGTGGTGATGGTCGAATGTCCAGTCCAGCACGCAGATTCCAAATGGGTGATCCGGAAATGTTCAGAAGCAAAGCCAGCTATAAAATTTTAGATACTGGGGTTATTATTTTAGTATTAATTATGACAACTCAATTGAATTTTATATAAAATTATTTTAACATTTTTAGTAGGATAGCAAAAATAATTCCAAATATTTTTTATAAAACATTATAATTTGCTATAACTAACACACGTCATTCTTGTTGAATACAAAAATCATTACCTCTACCAACAATGCCATTTCAAATGACGGAATTGGTTAGGCCGAAGTGTTCTTATATTTTTAAAATCTAAGCAATAAATTGTAGTTTATATATATTGAAGAAAAAAAAATATTCTTATGGCAGGTGCAGCTATGATATTCAATTTCGAATCAATCATCATGATTTAAATTGTAAAAAAAAAAAAAAATTAGCAATGAAAATTCAAGAATTTTAATGAAGAAGAATGATTTTTAATATTTTATAAAAGCAAAAGCTCATTTTTTCTTCTTATTTTTTTTTTTTCATCGGACAATGAAAATTATTTTTTATTGCTTGAATTCCTCGCTGATTATTGTAGATCAGTTTACTACGAATATTTTTGTACTAATACATAGAATATTAATTAATGAAATAAAAATTTTGTGTTGCTATGATCATGTGATAGATCATCTAGATGCAGCAAACATTTCCGTCCATATACACATGACCAGCTAAGTTACTGCGTAAACTTTTCTGTATATAGAATTATATACTAACGAACAATTATATTCCGTACAAATTATATAGATTTCAAGACAAAGCACAGCATGTTATAGTTGATAAAATTAAATATAATTAATTCAATATAATTCGAAATTCTATCAGAGAACACTGACTTTCGTACAGTTTTGGAGAAATTTCTTCATTTTATTGACGACAAAACTTATTAAAAATATAGTGTTGCATATTGAATTCCAATTGTACAATGAAAATAAATTTTTGTATGATATAATAATTGATAATTCATTTCCTGATACTTCATTAAACAGTATTTATTTATGTTCGATATACAAAGTTTCGTGGGATTAACTTGAAAAGTTCATAATACATTCGATTACATTTGGCATAAGATAAAAAAATGTATCAAATGAAAAAAAAAAAAAAAAAAAAAAAAAGTCATGATATTAATTCTAATTCTAAAATAAATATAATAAAATATTTTCTATAATAATTAACACGCATAATAAAGATTAATTTTACATATACACAAAAATTTTAATTTATTATATATAGTAACAAGAAAAGTGCTCGCCATAAATTATCATACCAAATTCATGCTGATGACATTTTTTTTTTTATTTTCTCAAATCTATCAAATCATTAATCAATTCCATCTGAACAATCTTTAAAAATGCGAACGCTCAACTATTTGAACACTTTTGAATCTAAAATATATACTAGTCGTCTAAGGCTAGTAAGTATTCGCGAAGCATATTCACCAACATTACTTCCGCCGATTATAATTCATTTACCAATAGACATGTATATTTTATTAATTTTATACCAGCTTAATTAATTAATTAATTAATTAATTTTCTTTCTTCTTAAATTCAGAGAATTACTAAATTGAATAACTATATATTGAAGAAGAAGCATTTTGACATTGTTGAACATTTTAAATCGTAAATACTACGATAAAATTGATTTCAGTACAAGAAACTTGCACACAAAATATCGACTCCAATAAAATATACCACTAGACTATAAAGAATCAGTGGTTTTACAGCGGCGATAATTCAACTGCTGGTAAGCCCATCTTCACTCGCAAACTTGGCACATCATCTTCTATTCGAACCAGCAATTTGAATTTCTATTCAAACAAAAATAAAATATATAAATATATATATCCAAAATGAAATACAAATAATAATCGAATAATAAATATACCGTATTTGTATCACCGGGTGTTGTCATCCAAATATAAATCATATATCCGGGTATGCACAACATAGATGAC
The DNA here is from genome assembly GCA_918226075.1 of Microctonus brassicae. NCBI lineage: Eukaryota > Metazoa > Arthropoda > Insecta > Hymenoptera > Braconidae > Microctonus > Microctonus brassicae. The sequence continues at coordinate 3,344,255 of OW445491.1, read as the reverse complement.
AATGCCGTGAACCAACCTAGCACATGAGACCACCATGGATACTCATAGTCCAAATATTTAATGGGTGTCCATTGTACCAGATTGAAAACAAATACGCCCTGAAAATATTCCGTATATTTAATTATCCATATAAAAGATTAATTTCACGCCAATTTATCTAATTAATTATTAATGGACTTTGAATACGAACAATACAAATCATTGGAGTGGTGACTGTCCAGCAGAATTTCCACCATCCAAGTGGATAATAACCAATCATGTCACGTAAGGCATCGTAAAATCGATTAACTCCAAATGCCCAACTGATGGAGACACACTCGAAGAATATGAGGAAGAGAAGACAAAAACCAGAGACAGCATATGAATCAAGAATTTGAAAGACGTACATTCCGCCCTGTGATATACAGGACAAGCCAACCAAGTATGAGAGCAAACAAACTAAAGCTATGAATAATTCTTTGCGTCTGCGAAGAAGTTGAGGATATTCGTCCACCTATTTTAGAAGATAAAAAAAATAATAATAATTTATTGGTAATATAAAATATGCATACAATACAATTAATAATTATTAATTACCATTGCAGTGATAAATCCTTCCATGGTACAAAATTGCGAGTCCAATCCGATGAGTAATAACATGAAGAAAAAGAGGCAGGACCACAATGGTGCTCCTGGTAATTGTAACACTGCTGATGGATATGCTAAAAATGCAAGTCCTGGACCCGACGCCGCGACTTCAGCAACGGGTTTTTGTTGTTCGTGTGCCATAAATCCAACCACTGAAAATATGACAAAACCAGCAAACATACTGGTCGATGAATTTACTGAGCAGACAATCAATGCGTCTTTGTATACATTGTTGGAGAATTTATTATAACTGCCCAAGGCAACCAGAGTACCAAGACCAAGACCGTATGAAAAAAATATTTGTGTTACTGCATCGATCCAAACCTGAAAGACAATTATTTTGTGTTGTATTTTTATTAACGTGATGATTTAGATTTTTCGATGATGAAACAAATAAATTAATCACCTCGGATTCTTTGAGCTTGGAGAGATTGGGACTGACATAAAATCGTATGCCTTCCATTGCTCCCGGCAGTGTGATGCCACGAATTAGAAGAATCGTCAGTAAAACGTAAGGAAAAAGTGATGTAAAATAAACAACTTTGCCTGTCCACTTGACGCCCTTCCAAATACAGAAATAACACATTATCCAAACAATTAAAAGTGTACCAGCCAACTCCCATCGAATAGATCCCATATGCTCAATTCCATCGGTTATTTGCAGTGCTCGTCGTCTAAAAAAAATATAAATAATTATTGTCAATACTATTATTCAACAAGTTTCCCTGTGTAAAATTGTTAAAAAAAAAAATCAAATTTATTTACGAACTCCCAGAACTCCTTGACGGGATCAGTGAGATCGGCCGCTGATACATTCATATGATTGACTGAACACATTTTCACAATATTATGGCCCTTTGACATTTGATCCCAACAATGAAGAGTGCTTCTATTATAGGGATTGACACAATTTTTCGTATTCCAATCGTTGCTGCAGGATGCCCATGGTAGAACTAAATTTGAAAAAAAAAAAAAAAAACATTCATCAATAAATGAAAACCCAATTAAATAATATTAAAACAAATTTTTTCATTCAATAACTTACCACTTCGCATTGAGACGAAAAAATAAAAAATGGCCCAAGCAAGAATGACAATATAATAAACATTCATCCAACATGACATTACAGCTGCGGCATAGCCAATGCCCTTAAAGAGCGGAGCTATTTTAAAGACACCAAGTCCACCAATTGTCAACATTTGACCCAGTGCTAACTCCATGAAAAACATGGGTATACCAGCAAGAATAAGTGCCAAAAAATATGGAATAAGAAATGCACCACCGCCATTTTTATAACATAAATATGGGAATCGCCAAACATTACCAAGTCCAATGGCTAAACCAACCTGGATATTAATAATTTTATAAATAATCAAATAAATTAAAAAAAAAAAATTTTTTTTTAAATATATGTAAGGTACTTTACCACGCTAAGAATAAAGTCCAATTTTGTACTCCATGATCCTCGCTCCGGTAGTGGCTTGTGCTTTTTTGCTGTTGATGTGCACATAAGATTCAAAGCCGCACGAACTTCATCAATGTTTTCTGCCTCTGATAGCTCCGGGTCACGCGAGCTTTCCGCCATTCTCTATTTTTCTTGTCACCTTTTCTTGTTAACCAAAGTTCCACCTATTATTCTTCACCCTCTTTCTCAATTTTTCCTCTGGATCTCTCTCTCTCTATCTTTGAACGCGTTTCAATTTTCACTCTCCTAAATAACGTCTTTCAACCAAACAACTTGCCGTTAGCTGTCCTCAAGGCATAACATCGAACCTATACACACATAAAATACATACAAAAAAAATATTTTAGACTGTGTATATTAATCTCAAGTTACAATCCTTCTTCTCGTAAAATTCATTTCTTCAATGCAAAACATAAAGCAACACAAATACAAATGAACAAAGAAAAAATCAGGTCAACATTTAATATTTCTTCTCCTTTTTTTTTTTTTTTTGTATCGCTTACGGGGTGCGATTATTACAAAACGTCTCATGACATCCTTTGTGACCCAATTCAGTCTCGGAATCTTCTGCATTCCTCTTCAGCACTGTCAAATTTTGACCCCCTGAGAAAATTTCCGGAAGACAATTAAATACTATTTATCGTGTCAATGATCATTCTAATTCTCAATGTGAGACCAAAGAAAGAAATGCAGAGTGATAAATGGACTATTGTATAGGTATATGTCTGCATATATATATTCATCTATGTATACACATATAGATATATAAATATATGAAAACTACCTTCCCACTCCTGATAATTCCAATGCATATATAAATTTCTTCTATTTATTGAATAATTGAGCCGCGAATAATCTTTTTGTATTTCAATTGTATTCACGCGAATGATCAATCATGTAGACTAATTGCATCGATACAGCGCTTTATGTCTATTCAGCATTAACTAATAATCTAAAATATAGTTAGACTACTTCAAGTATATATGTAACAGCTCATTTTTTTTTTATATGTACAGGAGGAGAGTTAAATACGCATGTCCGGCATGGGGTCTACGTAATAAATATCACGATCGTACATAGTCAATCCATCTATATACAAAACTTGTGGCCCTCTCATTGTTACTACTTAGACCCCGTGTTCCTCTCACCCGCAATCACTCTCAACATCGACTCATAGCTCTGCTCCCGCTTCCTCTTTCACGCTCATAAAAAACAGCTATATTCTAATTAATCGAGGAAGTGCCATATCTCGCGCGTCTATATCATTATTATTTTTCGTTAAAATCAAATCCTTTTTCATATCTTTATATGAAATATACAATTTACAGCTATTAATAATTATCTCAATTTATATTTAGTTCTTAACAAACCTTTAGTAGACGCTGTTTGACAACAGAATTTCCTCGTTGTTTATTAAATACTCGGAATGTCAGTTGAGGGTGTATTGCAGTCAATTTAATTTAATTTTACCTCCAATCGTTTTTTTTTTTTTTTCACGATTAATCTCTATCACTTTATAATTGAATATTTCCTTTTTTTTTTTTATCAAATACAATGGAAAATAATTCTTCGAATTAAAATGATAATAAAATTAATAAAAAAATATGTGTGCGCACTCAAAAAAAAAAAAAAAAGTCACCTCGTGGACACGAGGATGCGAACGCGCGAGTCGTGTCGCGTGTTGCGGCGGATAAACGACTGACGAATGAAAGCTCGAAACAGCGGCAAGAAACTGACGTTGATCCCGGCGCGCAAATAGCTAATGTCGATGATAGTCAAGTTGCTTGATAAGCGTTATCCCATCATCGTCAACGACTCACAACAAGCAGGCCCCGAGTAGTATAGAGAACAGTGTATAAAAACCTAAGGGGGAGAAACAAAAAATAGTGGGGAGAACCCTACTACTACTACCATCATCATCAAATGTACATATATAACACGTGAATTTTCACCCTACCCAATGATCTTCCATGATATAGTTAGTATCATATATAACTGATATAATGTATATGTGTCTCCCCACCTGATGATCATGTTGCGCGCGATTTTGTTCCCCGGACCACGCAGTTCCTCTGAATGTGATCATGGGAGATATATAATAAATAGCAATGGATTATAGGCGCACGCGGTCATCACGCCGAAAAGACGTATATACCAGACCAACATGAGCTAATGTATTGTATACATTACTGCTCTTTAGTGTGTCTATAAGTTACGCAGGAGAATATCTAAAGCACAGCTTTGGTGGGGGTTCCCCAAGATCACAACGGTATATCATCATCAACATTGACAACGTAACTCGCCATTGATTCCTGCACCTAGGTTTTATTATTATTGCGGGGCCGACAACGGCTTGACGGCCACCACTCTATATACATCCAAATATATATAATGCATACACCCATCGTCCATATCCGGTGTCCGATTTTTTATGACTACCGGAACGGTATAGCATCATATGGGACTTGAACATCCGCCAGGACGCAGTGCAATAAATATTTCATTAGATTTTTTATTTTAATATTTATCTGGTTGTGTTTATATGATGGAATGAAGTATTGGTGGATTTTTTTTTAATTTCTTGGGGACAATAATTGGTTGATGAACAAATATTTTGGTATGTGTAGAATGTATATTATTTTTTTTTTTTTTTTTTTTTTTTCGTTTGTTTCAACGTGAGTTTCAGCCAAATGCATTGGTGTTAAAGTAGGTGAGCAAGACTAGGAAGCTGATATATCCGGAGGGTTCACGTGACACCGATATGTCCCCGCATCCGTTCTAAACGCTCGAAGAGTGTCGTGTACGCTGCCGGGATCATGCCGAGAGCGTGTTCTAGTAACACAAAGCTTTCAATGAAAGCTCTTAATGTGAATTTTCGTTGTAGATACACAGACAAAAGAAAATTTATCAAAAATATATTTATGACAAAGACGATAATAAATAAAAATCATTTTTCTTTTCCAACAAGAGATATAATGAAACCACTGTAGCTTTTAATAGAATAAAATAAATAAAAAATTAAAAGTATCAAATTTTTTTATCAATATAATTAGTAAATCAGAAAAATGTTCCCAGATTTATTTTTTTTATTTATAATAAATTTTTTTTTTTTGCATAAATGTATACGTATACATATGTATGGGAATATCAATTGGCCTGTTGAAAATTTTATTTATGAAGAATGAGTTTAATCATAATTAAATTATAGCTGCACCTCTTGCAGATAATAAAAAGCCAAGTTGAATGCATAGGTATAATATATGCAATTGACGGCATACACGAGTTGCTCGTTTGGCGGGTATAACATTAGAATAAGCAGTGGGGAGAACATCCCGAATGACAAGAGGATGTGCGGGAAGTGGCGCGGGAACTATGGTGACCATCATCCCATCGATGGGGGTTTCTCCGGAAAGTTTCATTCATAAATATAGCTATGATTATGCATTTATATGAACAACTGGATATATACTCATTAATTTATCAAATGAAAATAAAATAAAATAAATTCTTTAAATAAAGATTAATTATACCAATCCATCATTTTTCTTCATTACTATTTGGATCACTGTCAAAAAAATATATAAAATTCTATGAGTGTTATGCAAAATCTCACTGCAATTAGTAATTAATTATTTTATATTTATTCTCAATTGATATTATTTTTTTTCTTTTTAAATGATTTCAAATATATGAATGAGCGAATTCCCGATTTAAATTCACATTTATCGACAAGCCATTGGATGTTGTTATAGGTACCGGATGTATGCAAGCCCCATTACCTCAATAGCCTTCGGTGCACTCCACGAAATTCCACCCCGTGCTGTCACAAGTTATAACTATTGTGAGACCACAGTATTTCATGTTATGAAATAATAAACCGAAAACATGTGCATTTCATTATTATCCGAAGAAAAATTCAAAGATCCAAAAAAGGATCCAAGAAAGGATCCAAGGATCGCCGCTGACCTCTGCCGATCCTCCGATCCCCCTGATCTTTCCGCCAATTCGGGAAAGATCGGGGAGATCGATTTCGATGAAATGAATAATGATGGAACGAATAATCATTCCTTGTCATGTATTATTATTTATTCTATCTCAAGACATTTCATAATTATATTTAATATTCATCAGTATTAATTGCTGAATTCACCAATTAAAATACAGAAAAAAATGAAACGAGAACATAGTTTGGCGTGGTGCAGTCATGTCGGTTGCTAATGATGCTATGATACAGCATTAAATATTGGAAAAATTCACATGATTAACTTCCCCATATAGACAGGGATTTACATGAACCTCAATAGCTTTTGATGCACTCCACCGAATTCTACTCCGTGCTGTCAGAAGATATCACCAGTGTAAGGCCACTGTATTTCACGTTATGTAATAATTATAGTCAGTCATCCCAGCTTTGGTGGAGTGCACCAAATGCTATTGGGGTATATATATATAAATGTTCTACTTTATCAACCTATCACATTTTTGTACCGGTTGATGGGACATTCACATAACCTCAAATATTCGTGGACTGCATCAGGCATTGGCATCGAATTTTTGTATGAATACGTAAAGTGATAAATAATACACATAATATAAAAAATATTATATGCAGATTACATTATAAATATTTTTTTGTGCCAATAAATATATTGTAAAATGCCAACTTATGAAATGCCACTACTTCTTCGGGCTATGAGTAAGGTATTGTGAATAAAAATCATTCTGACATTCAGCGCAAATATAGGTTATGTTGTTCAATTGCTAAATGTTATTTATTTATTTCTATTAGCCCGAAACAGCTGTCGTACTGAAACGAGTGTCTGAAGCAATTTTTAATAGAGGTGGATTCATTAGAAAAATTGATAATTTGGGATTACAACCAACTCCATACAAGACAAAAGCACATAATTCTGTTCATCGTGAAGCCGGCTATTTTATAATTCACTTTGAAGCGCCACCAAGAAAAATTGAGGATTTATTAGAAGAATGTGGTCGTGATGTCGATATTATCAGAAACAGAGCATATAAAAAATCCGATGAGCCAATGCCTCCATGTACTTGGCATGATGAGATGTTACCAGTCCCATACAGGTTTGTAGGCAGTTAATTAGCGAGTATTCGACGTTGAACATATTGGTCAAAGTACACAACAACTGATATTTATAATGAAATTATTATTCCAGGCCAGAGGTGCAGAAGCTACTTGACTTTGCTGCAAAATCCAAGAGAGGATACACATATGAATTTAAGTATAATTCTGGTCTTGATTTCTATCCGTTCCAGAAGTAGTATATATGCTTACAACTATAAGGTAATATGATGAAAAATTTAGTAAAAAATTAATTTGAAATACATTTATCTGACTTTATTTTGTTTTATAATTTGCTTTATTGATGAAATTAATCCTCTATGAACTTCGGTATCGTTTATCATCATAAACAAAAATATTTGTACAAAATACTTACGTTAATTGCTTTATACATAATACATTATATATATGTATGCATTATTGAAATATTAATTAATTGGAAGATTAACATGAAAAATTATTGGAAAAAAAAATAATTTGTTGGCAATCAATTTTAGAATGTCAATTTTACTTGATATTTTTCAGTTATAGGGCTCTTTCAGTATTTTTCACTTTCTTTTTCCTTGAAGTAATAAATAATTTTATAGATGATTCAGTATAATATATATTTAATATCATTTGATATTAAAAAAAATTTTTATTTAATAATTTTGAAGTTTCTTTAAACCGTCTAAATGCAACTCTAACAGATATATAAAAATTTTTAGTGTATTCATATAATATTTCTTATAAATTATAGTAATACGCGCATTTTTTAATTGATTAGTTTATGGAAAATTGAATTTTTTACATATGTCGAGTATTTCCAAAATTAATACCACTCTGATTTGCGCCTTTGTTACTACCGTATTGTAGACTGATTACTCCTTGTCCAGCTCTCAATTGCTCTTCAGAGAAATTACGTACATTTTTGTCAGCTTCTTTTGGTCCAATACTCGGTTTGCCATAATTTCCAGCCTATAAATGAAAAAAAAAAAAAATTAATATCTCTCATTGTATTACACAATTATCGATAAGAAAATTATTGTTTAATTTTTTTTTCCTCTTACTTTTCTCCCCAGAGACTGTAAACAGATAACGACCGAGTTTAAATTTTGTCGTTCCCACAAGTCAACTGTTTGGAATGTTTCCTGAGGTGGTACACCAAGTATTCTGGCTATTTCAAGGAATGCATTAATATTTTCCATGCATTTAAATGCCATTGACGTTTGATTAATCTTCTTCACTGATCCCTCCTTGATATGATTGACCAATCTACATTCAAGTAAATCATAAAATAAATTAATTTCAATTTATTTTTACTCGTAATTCCAATATTCAAAAAATATAATCAATCTATACCTGCAAAGGAGTGTTCCATCCTTTAAAATTTCATAAAAATTATCCATATCTCCATTTGTGTTTATATCCTCTCCTGTTATTGTTTTTATCCACTCCAGGCATTCCTGTGCCAGTTCCTCGCTATATTTATTGTTGATCTGTTTTCAACAGAGAAAAAATAAATTATTCTCATAAAATAAAATAACCAGTCATATATTAAACAAATTAAGCCTTGGATAATGTTGATAAAATGAAAAAAAAAACATGACAGTAACGCTCTCTCATCCTCAAACTGCTGTGAATACAATCATCAATTTTATTTATAAATATGACGGCATCCATTTCGAGTAATAATGGCAAAATGATTGCTTATCGTTTCACGGAAGTAAAGAGCATTGTTTTATGAAATAAGTGGTTATACAATTTTCAGTTCAGTCTATCAAAATAAAAAAAAATATATATTATATTCAAATTATATATCCTCTTTATTATTCTAATTTATTGTATCTTTCATTATCATCACGTTAATGAATTCACACGCATTTTTATTACAGCCACAAATGTGAAATTCAAAACTCATCTTAATTTTAATACGGATAACTGGTTTAATAATTTTATTAGATGTATTCAAAGTGGTGCATCCTGGTGGGTTTACAACAGTAAAAGTTTAAGGTCAATGTACTTTATTCGTTTGAATTCCTGATTAAGGTTTTGTTTTATTTCACATATATGATTAACTATATCCATTTTTAAATTTACAAATATTTTTTCATTTTAAATCTCTCTTTGAAATCTTGTATTTACATTGATTATTTATAAAAAATGTATATATGTGCATTATCTCTTTGCCAAAGAACGATGTCATTTTTGAGAGCTTATGAACTTTGATTATTGTTGATGAGAAAGTCTGCATTTTTCGCTTATCTTTGACAGGTTTATACATTAATAATTATATCAAGATACTAATCATAAATCTTATCAAAGGTGTCGAAGTTCGTCGCGGTAGATATAAATGATTTAATTTTAAAAATTAATTTAATTTTATAAAAGAAAACAAAACCAATTATATCATGATATTTGTTTTCGTGTTTCATATTCCGTTATTCTATTTGAAATATTATCGCATTTTATTTGGGAATAACAGTTATAAACATGCGCTCATTCATTTTAATTTAATTCGAAATATGTAATTTAATTTTTCTTATAATTATAAATTGTAATTCATTACGGTTTATATTTATCTCTTGTCTGAGTAATATTCTCTTTGCATCTCTCATTATATATTTCCATTAAATATTTTCTTAGAGTTAATTATTGAACTTTTATAATATTAGCAATAATTAATTATTGATAATTATATGACGTTGTGAAAGTCTCTTGTGTATTTTGCTGCAACAATCTCATAGTTATGAATATATATTGATATTCACTTTCACTAAAGTCAGCAATTGGAATGCAGGAAGTACATCCTCTATATTCTAATGGACATCGCCGGTATTTTAAATATTTTGCGACAACTTACAAAGTCTTGAGAAATAAAATAATGTATATTCTATTTGATTCATTGTTAAAATTCTCCATAATATTTCACAGTCATCGCATTTACAGACCTCATGTGCAAATTACCAAGCAACAGTTCAAATTTCGTTGACGTAAAAAAAAAAAAAAAAAATACACAGCTGTAGCAAAAAAACTTTTTCATATATATAATTAATTATCAAGGCTAATTAAATTTTGCTACTTCCTGTAAATTTTATATTTGTATAAAAACTGTTTACCACAAATCGCTTTAGCATTAATTGATGTGAAATATTTTTCTAATTTTTTTTTTTTTTTTTTCATTATTCATCAACAAAACCATCGACCTACTTATTTGTAAGGTCAGAATATATTGCGCAAGATGAGGTACAAGTCGAAGTATATTATACAGAGTACGAGACTCTGTATTACAAGACCAAGACTCGATTTGCCACGAAGGTCTTCGCTTGTTTTGCATCCTTATATGGCCACACCAGGACCGTATTCAACATCGTTTATTTCTCTTTCGAATAGCAAACCGGAATGGCCTACTGCACACATCCTTAGACACTTTGGTCATTGATTTATCATAATAAATATATCCTCAAGTATTTAATTTCATTAAACGAAACGGTTGCGTGTGGACAGGACTCTGCACTCTTTATTCAGGAATTTTTTTTTAAAGTCTCTTGATGTATACCGTTATCATACGTCGCGTGTTGACCAAGACAGGGAAAACAAACGTGCAAGCTACTTGGATAAACTATATACCATATTTAAATTATTATAATACAAAAAAAAAAAAGTTATTTCTACCTCACAAAAAAAATTTCTATTTATATTTAAACATTAAATAAATTATTATATCAAGTTTAATGAATTTGTTGTCGATAATTCATTCTGACTTGTGTTGAATTACTGGCTCCCTCCAATATGACACATCCAAAGAAGTGATGTATGACTCATGGACAAAACTTTCCATAGGGAGAGTCCAAGTATTTAGAAATAAATAAATAAAAAAAAAAAAATCTTCTTATACATTTTTTTATTTCGTTGTAAATTGAATTAAAATTCAGATTCAATTCAGAATGCTGGCTATGAAAGTTATCAATTATCTGGTTTCAGATAACTTACATATGTAGGGAAATTATCTAGGATATTGATCATTATTTATATAATGTACAATAACTCTGTTGATTTACTTCGAAGAATAAGCAGGGAATATTACACTGTCCCAATGTTTCCGGTTTATATAACGGATTTCCGTCTAAGGAGGAAAGTTATTTTTATAATCATCCAACAAACCAACCATTCTTCATGCTATAGACATTAAACAACTCATATGCTTTCAATATTCTTGCACAACGTTATAAAATGGTTTTTATTATTGAATGATGCTCACTTAAAATTGAAATAAATACACTTTAATATATGCGTTTATACATCAACATTGATTTGAAATGCTTGTACATATAATAGTTATGTGCTGATGATAATATTCGTATGTAAGCATTTCTTTAATCATCACCGTATGTTGGATTAGTCATCCAAGACTTATTCTCCACTTTTACTCCATATTAATTGGATATTCTTGATTAAATACATTCATGTATGTTTATATTTGTACATACAGGAATTATAAAAAATATATATATTGGTGAGAAGTTAATTTACTTCACAGCACATTAATGTACGATGAGTCATATGTCGAAAAAAAAATATTTTTATTAATTATTTCATTTAAATATGTCGATTCGTCATTCGATAAAATATTACCAGAGCTTATGGTAAATAAAAAAAAAAACATTCCTCATATTTAATTGGGTCGATTGTTCAACAAGCCAATGAAGATTGTATTATTACACAACTCATCAACATGTATATTTTATTTGCAGTGGACAGAAGCTTTTTTTTTTATTTTATGTATCCCGCATTCTTTCTTTGATAACAGTATCTATAATGTGGTACAGTTACGTATTTTGATCATGTAAGTAATTGCTAAGTCTGAAAGTTTTTGGCTTGCTCTCCAAAAAGCCATTTGCTTGGGGTTCCATTTCAATGAAATGTCAATGGAGAATAGACGAAGGATATTTCATGACTTCTTGCCAAATAAAATATGAAAATTTATGTACACAATAGCCAAACAACTATTGAGACTCGTCTGCAGTTCAGCTCATTAAACAGATTGTAAATAATCTGGATAAATAAAAAAATAAAAACTCTTTATCTAAAGTCCATTCTTGTGAATTTAATAAATTATTCATAATGACGAATAATATCTGTATAGTACAGTTAAACGTATAGAAAAGTGATAAAGTCAAAGTATATTTTTTCAGTATGAGCTAATCGTGCATTCAATGTCAAACAAATATCACCTGGAATAACATAATAACATTGAGTAAAAATAAATATCTATCAACAGGTGAGTTTATTGAGTTTGCTGTCGATGTAAATAATGAAAAATAGAAAATATGTCGTATAATTTATTTATTTATTTTTGAGAACATTTTATTATCAACATGAATTGAGTCATCGTCTATAAGTAATTGATGATGAAATCCAGAGAATTATCAACCATAAACAATGTGATATACATAAAATATTCAAGTATATCTTATAAATTTTTGATAGTCACAAACTGTATATTTTTTTTTTTTTCCTATTGCGACATTTACCTTCTGTAAAGATATATCAGGTGTTCATCCAAAAAGCCCTACCATCATTTTATGTATATACTATATATATCAAACGAGTTCCTGAGGGCCGCTCCCTATGAGAATCGTGCTAAGAATGTTTTAATTCCCCTTTTGAAAGACAGCGTCGAGATGCAGCTGTTGCATTGCTCAGTTGTACTCTCATTAACCAGTTATAAATATTATTTTCATTTCTTTTATTAAAAATGTTGAAATACTTTCACAATTGATATCATTTTATATATTTTTAGCAATCGTCATTGTATTCAAGAGCCGCGTTATCAATTGTTCCCCCCAAGTACAGAGAGATAACGTTTGACGCTTAGCCATACTTTGTTACACAAAGAATAAATTGAAATTGATTGGAAAAAAAAAATGATAAATAAATAAATAAATAAAGCTGAATATGTAACCGAATTTAGGAAACTGGGTTATCACTTGGGCAACAATGTGACGTAGATAGGGGAGGAATTGTCGGCCGGGCTTAGTAGGTCAGGGTAGATATGCAATTTTAGAAGGGTGCATTTTGCCCAGAGCAGGTTTGCAGGGCCAAACTTGTTGACATAATAATATATCAAGTTGATATTATTGAATTTATTCATCACATAGATACTTTTTAAAAATAAGTAAATATATTTTATATTTTTTAATTATTTTATTAAAAATAAAATCTACCTTTTTTTGTGCCTCAGCCGCAAATCCAGATTTTGTAGCTCTGTTGCATGCCATGATTGTATTATCAATATTATTATTGATGAAAAGTAAACTAGGATTAACTTATTGAGTTATAAAAATGAACAATGAGTTGAATGGTATAGACACAAATAATTCACGACACGATTCAAAAGATGTTCTCCACGCTTCGACTGCCGTTGTTGTACTGAAAGCCGAAGCGAAGAGCGTCACTCACGAATGGGTGAATTCCCCGCCCAACTGCTTGCCGATGTAGAAGCATTATAGCGATGGACATTGAGTTTTCGTAAGTCACGTGGCCTTCGTTCTCCAGTCAATCCTGTAGATGATGTCATTGGCTCGAAATCGTGTGGCCTTGGGCCTTTTTGTATCAGAGACATTTGAGATTCACTCTTGATGGGGTCCTTCAACGTTCGGTCGAGGATATTATAACGATCCAAATCAAAATTGTATTTGCTTTACTTGGTTATTTGCTCTTTATCTCTCATGATTTTTACTTTCTACAATTGGTTCGATCATTATGAAATTGTATGTTACATAAATGCGAATGTTTTTTATAGTTAACTTTATCGAATGTTTAATTTGTCTTAGAAATAGTTATCGTCCTTCAGAAATATGTATCAAAAAAATAATAACTCAATTGATAGATAAATATAATTAAATGTTGGAATTAAAACGTTTACCAATTATTAAATAATTCGAATGAAGACTTTATAATTAATCTGACAAATGCATTAGGTAGAGAGACAATTCACCAAGGCCGAGGTCACATTTCTCCATGTCTCGCCATAGCGCGCTCAGTTGTATTGGAGAATCGGTTGAGCATGCACACATATAAAATTACTTGTTTTTCTGCGAATAGCCATTCGCCATTAGATTAGCAGCGGTGCTTGACTCTGACCTACCTGCACAAATGAAGCATGATATCTATTCCAGGTATAACCAACTAACATGTATAGTTTCGCTTTTATTTAATTTTTTTTGTTACCATAAAAGTAAAAGATTTTTTTCAAGGCGTTCAATGATGCCATTTATTTTTAGAATATCTACATTCAATCAATGTACAAGCGACGATTATATGGTATATAAGGTTTTCGCATCTGGCATGGTCGTTGTCTTGCCGCAAAAAAAACGGTGGCACATGCCTTTATATATTTTGAATAAAGAAAGATGCCACGTGCCCAGTGGGTTCCTCAAACGGCAGATGGTTTTATAATAACCAAGGAAATTTATGGTGCTATTCATATATTTTATGTCAAACATTGTTATTTAAAAGGAACGTGGCTTGGAATGACGTTACTTTATAATATGAAAATTATCGTTATATTTATTAGTCAATTTAATATTGTCAAATGTCATTTTAATTAAAAAAAAATCTCGATTGTTTTGTATATATATTGAAAGAAAAAAATATATATATATTGTATATTATATTTTTTTTTATACATTTTAAACGCTCAGGCTTTTAATTGATAAAAACTTGGCAAGTTATTTTTAAATATAAAATTCAAAGATTATTCATGCCCTTTATGCTAAAATGCCAAATTTCATTACATAAATATGTGGAGCTGGTTCATTCCAGGTTTAAGATATGATTTATCGTCATTCCTGCAAAATAGATATTTTGAAAAAGAAAAAAAAAATAATATGATAATTCACATGTCGTATGCTCACGTCGGAAGACTAGATTAGAAATTTATGAATTCTAAAACACTCTCTATGTCTTGGTACATCGTAATAATAATATTGAAACAAATTAATTTTTTTTTTTCGCGTGTAATACTTATGAAGTAAAACTATTTACGCATATTGTCACTTAGATATCAGATAAATTGGCAACACAAATTATATATACGTTTTCTTATTACGTATTCTTAATATTCAATGCCAGATTAATAAATGATCAACAATAAATATATTATTGATATAAAAATAGTATGAAGAAAAAATCTTCAGGCACTGTGTTATAATTGACAAGAAAATCGAGCCCAAGTCAGGGCGATAAATTGAATATTGTCAAACTCCAGGGTCAAATTCTTGATAACCTTCAGCACCAGTGATAACTACATCAACCCATACTCTCATTGCTTCTGGACTTGGTGCCATCAAATGGTATAATCGAGTTGATGTTTTAATAATAAAAGTCAATGATGGCTGCGGCGATCGGACAGTATTCATATGATCGACGTAAACTTCAGCGATTGACTGTAAATTATAAATTTTTTTTTTGTCAACAATTTTTATCTAACAATATAAAAATTTTACAATTTACCTGAAAGTATATTAGTCCACGAGGTTTCTTTGATGAATTATCACTGAAATATGATAATGTCTTTCGCTTTCGGTCAAAGACAAACCAACGTTTATTCCAATGATGAAATTTCTTACTCATTTTTGATAAATATCCACTGCAAGTTGTTGTGTCAACAGTGACATCGTGAATTAATGGTAAATGATGACCTGCCGTCTCTATATGATTCTTCAAGTCCAATGACTCAGATTTTATAGGCAAATATCTTGTTAATGGTCTCTAAAAAAAAATATTTAATGAATTATTTATAATAATTATATACACATATGTATATGAATAATTAATATGATTATTGTACCTGGAGTTTTGGTTTATCACGATGCTTTACTGTTTGAAGTGATCCAACGCTGTCCATTTCACTTGAAGTTTGTGAAAGCGGACGACTTCTGTTCTCGTCCACTGTACCAATGCTATTGCTGCTGAGTCGTTCACCCTCCAACGAGGTCCTTCGACCGTCTCTCATCTGTAAACACAAGCAAAGGTCAAGGTGTGAAACATCCGGTCTGGCTTGTTGGATCAAGCTGGACATACATGTCCCCGAAACAAGACTCGAAACTTTCTGAGGCCTACTTTTCTCGGGGACATTTATTTATAAATTAAATCAAATGATTGACGATAATTTCCTCAATATTATTTTCTATTACATCTGCCTAGAAATGATCATTATCAATTATAAAATAATTTACTCTCAGTTCATTTTATATAGAATAAATAAAAATTTTTTTCTTACTTATAGTTATTGAGAACAAAACATAATAGAAATAATAGCTAGTTGATACTTTAAAAAGAGCAACGATAGGTTGGTTGTTGATATATTTATAACTTTCATATAAATATCAAGTAACTTTGCAAATTTTGGGATGCCACCAATATTGTTTGCTGTATCATCCAATGAACTGCCCATGTTATATTAAATTCAATTTGCACGCATTATGATTTACATGACACATGCTTTGGCACTCGGATACAATAAACATATTTTGCTTGAAATTTATTTCCGGAAGCTAAACTATAATTGTTTAAGATAAATGATGTTGCAGGTGCAAACAGGTGTGAAAATGCAATTTGCCATGTAGTTAATACATAAATCGTATAAGTAAATACTAAAAATACGCAACCAACTTACACGTTTTTTTTTCAAATGTTTCCTTTTACACGTTGATTTCATATAATTCATCCACATAAGCGACATAGCGTGATAATTAAATTGAAATATTTTCTTTTTCTTTTAAAGTATTTAATGCTAAGTATAAAACACTTTCACATTGGAAGCTGAAATATTATGAAGTGATATCCGTGATAAATTGTGCAATCATAAACTTGACCACACCAGTATATGTGTCAATAAAATATGACGTGTTCAATTGAACGCTGTATGAGAGCAACTGAGTTTCGGCGCGGCCAGTTTACAGTTATTATTCAGTTAAAGACGCACAGCTCCCCCCACTCTGTATATTTGCCCGCGAAAAAAAAAACCGCCCCCGCATTTAGCACACATCAACTTTCATTCACATAATGTAAACAAATATATACCTCGAATAACATAAAATATGAAATAAAATTGTTCTGACGAAAATTTACTTATGACCCACTGATTCATACAGCATTTTTCAACATTCAGGGATTATAAAATAATCCAGGAAAGATGAAAATAATTTAATGTCTTTTCTACTACACGATAAATAAATGATAAAGCATTTAAACTCTCTCTTTTTTTTTTCTTTCTATTTTTTCTGTCATACTTGGCGTAGGTTTTGTCGTTGCAATCACATTAAAATAAAAAAAAAAGTATTATATCGCCAGCGAGTGGGTTTCACATTATCATTGTACACTCAATACTTCAAAGAATTCTGTACCCGGATGAACGAGAAACGACGCGCGCGTTCTCGTTAATAAAGAGAAAAAGAAAAAGGGTCGTGCTATACAGTATAGTATTCTGGTTAGTTTTTACCAGTGGTCTTTCGCCCCACACTTCCACGCGTCGTTGCATATGGCCCCGGCTATTATTCTTCAAATATTCTATTGTATACATATATCAACCCTCTAGGGGAGGGTTCCAACAATATCGAGCATCGATCAATAATTTAAGCCAGAGTATATTACAAAATCTTATACTATGTAATTATTAACAATATATTTAACATAAGGATCAGACCCAGAGAAATATTAAAATTTTATACATTATGCCAATTTGAAATACGCTTGGTTGCATATTTGACAAAACACGATTTATGAAATGAGGACATAGCATTGGCTTTGATGTGAAATATTTGTAAACTGACGAAAATGCATTTGTCCTAGAATTTAAATCTTTACGAAATAAAATGACGATGACAAATATTGAATCGTTTAAGTGCTAAAATATATCTTTGGTATATGAACAACGTACGCACTATTTATCCCTGAGCCAATGATCTGAACTAACACATAGTAAAATAATACATATGTCAAACCACATATTTACTTATTGGTTACTTTTTAAAGCTTGCGATCATCTGGTGGTCACGTCCATAAATCTTTTTACGTGATATTACACATGTAGATCTTTTCATCTATGATTCATAGTAATAAAAAAAATATGTATTTTAAAATATCTGTTCACTGTGAGACATGTGACTTAAAATAGCTACACGACATAGTTGCACAGTCGAATGATCAACAGGAGAAATATATATACACTCACGCTGTCACTCTGCAAAAGATTGTAAGAATTGTTTGATGGTCCCGGGTTAGACAATGTAAACTCTGAAAGTTTATTTGGTGATAGTTTTTCACTTGCTCCAACATCAGCGCCATCACTGCTACCGCTGCCACTGGAAAAAAAAAATTATAAATCATTTATAATTCATCATCAATACATAAATGTCATCAAATCATTGCAATGGAAATGTTGCTATGTAAAATTAAATATTTTGATAATATTATTTTTTTTTTTTTTTTTTATAAACTCTGTTTAAATATTCTTACAAGAAGCGATTGTTTAATTGACGTGTATAATTCACACATGGATGATAGCAATTTTCAACCAGCCAATCCTTGGTAACCATATAAATTTTGTTGCTCGTAATGACAGTTATTAAATTGCACCAACTGACTCGTGCATCATTCATCATTGCCGCACCCATTTCCCGCGCGTTCATCTTCAAACATTATATTAATTTCTGCACGCGCTGATTGACACGAGATGTATATCAATGCATACAAGGTATATATATTATCGAATTAAAAATTCGTATTACAATTTTGTAATGTACATTTTTAAATATTAAAAAAAATTTGTTCGAGAGTAATTCTGATAAAATAATTTATTAATTACTCTCAAACTCTTTTTTTTTTTATTTTCACCACTGATACACAACGCCTCCTAACTTTATTCACACTATGATGCGACCAGAATGTGTGATATCCGTATCATACAGTGTGATAACGCCCCACCTTATGCTCACAGCGTTAATCAGTAGATCGAATGAGTGATGCTAGTACTTTTTGATATATTTCAATTAACTAATTGAAGTAAATTGATTAATTTCTTGATATATTTATAATGTTACTGGATTTTTTGTTTAATTTTTTTTTTAATTATTTTATTTTTCGCAGTATAAAAATTATAAACTCGACAAAGTAATACGAATATTATCATTTATTACAACGTATTCCAATATTTTTTTCCTCCTATTTTTTAGTTGAATAACACCTGTGTACACTGACACAGTGGCGTATAAGTAACTTGGTGGGATTCCAAACAAGGTTATTCTATCACCACATGAATTAATCGCAGTGATCTGGTGGTCTGGTTTATAATTCTCAGTGTGCGGTTTGTTCATTTTTGCGTGACGGTAGTCAAAGGAAATGTACACACAGACGTTAACTATATATGACATCAATACCAACCAGTTTTCATGTTTAACGCTGATCAAAGTACGACAAAATATATAAAACACATGCACATACTTAATGATCGTAATGATCGTTCATTTTTTAAACGAGTTAATAATACCGTAATATCGACCAAAGATCAAATATACATTCTTGATGTGCAAAGTCTTCAGTTTAATAAAAAATTATCATAATCAAATAGTTGACTGAACTATAGTAAAACAAGAAATATTCATAAAAAAAATTTTTTAATAGCTTTTATTTTTTTTTTTTTCATCAATTTAATTACCTTTCAGTTGGTCCAGTGGAATAGCTCGATGACTCTTCACCTGATTCAACACTATTAAAAGACGTACAATTCATTTTCCTCTCCTCCCACTGCGATCGAACTTCATCTTGAACTCGTCTTTTTAATTCCTCAACTCTTCGGCGCTCTTCTGATATAACTTGGCTGCCCTGTTTAGCCAGATGTAACTGACGATTTTTTTCAATTTCTCTCAATGACTCAATCGTTTTCTTGCCCAAACTTCCATGATTATTGACAATGGGCGAGTCGATAGTTACCCGAGATATTCTATCGAAATCTTCTCTGCTTGGAGATCGTTTGTCTTCAGAATTGTCTGTGATGTTTTTTGTTAACTTTTCTAACTCGTCATCTATGGCACGTAATCTATTACGTCCCTACGAACAAATAAAAAATGATGTAATTGTCAAATATAGATAGATACATTAGTAAGACAAAATACAAGATAATATTTATTTTACATACTTCTTCCAATCGTTTCATGTGTCCTAATTTTTGTCGTTCAAGGCTTTTTGATTCTTTCACAGCGCTTGAAGTTGCTTCAGTTCGTTGTGCCTCTAAATGATTGAGCTGCGCCTTTCTTGCCTCTATTTTATTTGACAGCTCACTCAAATATCTAAATGTAATAATAAATCATAGTTTAAAATAGTTAGCATTGTAATTGTTTGAATTAAAAATAATAGTGTGCGGCTTGCCTCTGTAATTCTTCTCTAGTGGCCAATTTACTTGCTTCTTCCTCAAGATGATGGAATTCCAAATCCTCAAATGTTTTTCTCTCTGTTTCAAGGGCATCCTGTTGTACATGCAATTTATCAACCATTGAATTTTGTTCGCTCTCATTTTTACAATTTTTCAACTCATCTTCCAGTCGATTACACAACAGCTGTGCATTATCCACACGGAATTTCGCATCCGCTTGAAGATTTGCTTGCGTCGCTCTATCTTCAGCCATAATTCGTTCGAGATCATTTATTCGCATTTGAATACTTATTTTTTCAGCTTCATCAGTCGTTAATTTCAATGATTCAGATTCAAATTCCGCTGATAATAAAGCTTTTTCCAATCCAAGCTGAAACACATTTAAATAATATTTTAATTATTATCGTATAGTTTTTTTGTTAAAAAATTCAAATTACCTCAAAAGTTAATTTCATATAAAGTACATTTGCTAATATAAATATATTACGTTTATACATTTGAAATACTAAACATAATTCCAACTACTGAATATCACGAAATATTACGAGAATACAAATGAAAAATTCTAACCTGGACGCACATCGACACTAATGCCGAATGTCGCAATAGAACGTGCGCAAAACGAGAAAGAAAAGAGTGAATCAAATATTAGTCAAAAGATAAAGCAATATGACGTACTACACACGACAACCATAGTATGTATACATACCTCTTGACTTATTTCCTCCTCTTGTGTCTCAATATCGGTTATACTGCGTTTAAGCATATCCATATTACCAATAATATGAAGTTTTTCATTCTGTAAAAATGCAATATATTTTTTTTTATCTTCATCTTCAAGTTCTTTTCTCTCTTTATCAGCCTTTGCCTCATTTGATTTAGCATTGTTCTTTTCTAAATTATTTCTCTTTGGAGTAATAAAAATCTCTTTGGATTTTGATAGCATAGAAAGTTGTTCAATGGCCTCGAGAAGATCGTCATTCGATATTGCAAGTTTGTTTTCAATAATCTCACATGAATTCGCTAAATGGCCATTTTTTTTTAGTGTCGTACTATTTTGATTATTATTTTGTTGCAATGATCCTGGAACATTTTCATAAATACTTATATTCCCGTTTGGAACAATATAACCATAATTAGATTTTGAATTGCTGTTAATTCTCGTTCCATTCAGTTGTATTGTACTAAATGTCGATTGAGAATTATTAATTGATTCGTTTTTCGTATGATTATCAGTTGATATATTAGAAATGATGACATTCTCTTGATTAGCACTTCGAGTTTGAGATATCGAAGTTGAGAAGTCAGCATCCGTGTTCGTTTGACCATTAGGCCAGTTCGGTGATCGATTATTGTTCGGTGAAAGCAATTGGTGTATGGGATTTATTGTTGAGTAGTTTGATGAATTATTAGAAGCGTTATCATTATAAATTGGAGCTCCCATCGAATTTTGTTTCAATGATTCGTATGAAAAATGGTGTGGAGATCTAATCGGACTTTTTGGACTGTGATACGGTGAATAACTTGGTCTTTTATCTCGTGGCAATGATCCATTTGTTTTAATTCTATAAAAAAAAAAAAATGTATGAAAAAAAAAAAATATAACTTGATATAATATAATGTGTATGTAATTTCAGTAAAATTACTACCTATTCGGTTGTCTTGGCTTATCCAAAGTGCTCTGCCTCTCGTAATCTGCACACATCGCCAATATTTCCTCAAGCCTTATTTTTTCTTGTCTCTCAATTTCTTGCTCTTGAATCCTTGCTTCTTGCACAATTTTTCTTTTATTTTCCGCTTCTTTTCTCTTATTTTCAGCATCAGCCTGTCTCTCCTGTAATTCTTCAAGTGAACAATTGCTGCATACACTAGGCGTTGGACTTTTAATCCGACCATAAATTCGTTTTTGTTCATTATACTTTGGATTACGATTAAACGCTGGGCTGGGCGCTTGGAGTCTCTTGATACTTGGATTGGAACCAAAATTTTGACAGACATGCATGTTATTTATTGTTGGATTAGATTGATAAATAGATGATGAACGATTGCATAAATTAGGATTAGATCCAAATTTATCGACCTGAAGGTATTCTGTCATAGTAGTTTTTGCTACAATAAGACTTTGGCTCATATCAAATTCACGTCCGAATTTGTCAAAGTCCGAGGACATCTGACACGTAAGGCTTTGCGACATCAAATCAAAATTATTTCCATTAAATTTAGGTGACATCACAGCCGATTGCAACTGATTATTTTCATTATTATTCTCATTACATTGCGTTTTGTAACCCTTAACATATGATTCTGTAGCGCTGTACATTTGAATTTGATTGTGATTTGGCGTTGATGTATGATATTCAGAATTCGGTGTATTTGACCGACTCGGCGTTCTACTATCCAATCTCTGTCGATGTTCTTCAATGTGATTAATATTTCCACTTGAATTACCATGACACGGTGTATTCGATCGACTCCGATCGAAGTTGGTAAGATTACGAAGCGGTGAATTATGGCTTTTAGTTAGTGATGTTAAACTTGGTGTTCTCGAGTGCCCAAGAATTTGATCAGCCGGTACATTAGTTGTTAATGAACCAGCTGGAAAAACTTTTGGCGACACACAATTACGACTTTGTCGTGCGAGCATTTCAAATTTAGTCACTTTACCGAGAAATCCAATCTCATCATCAGAATACGAATTCCTTGGCGATTTTCGTGGTGCCACAGGTGGCTTACGCTCTAAATGTTCATCAGAGTTATCCTGCAGTAATGAGAAGCTTATCGGTGCCATTGATATCCTGGAGTTTGGCAAAACAGATTTTAGTTGCTTAGCTTCAGCTGGATTATTGAACCGCATGTAATTCGATCTTCCTATCGACAACATGCAACCTGAAAATAAAATTATCATTCACTCAAGTAATTACATTCTATTGGGTAGTAAAAAAATTCTAAAATAAATGAATGAATAATTTCTATGAATAAACTCAATACGATTAACTTAATATACCTTGAGTAAGTCGAATAGGTGAGCTTGCATAGACACCATCAACGTACGTATTTCCTTTTATAGGATAAAGAGTTACTACTCCGTTATTATTTTCGATTGCACAATGAAGAGATTCAACGCCAGTTCCTGTTACCGGTATATCAGCACATTTATCAGAACCCAAAATAACTCGTCCTGGAACAAAAAAAAAATAATTATTATTGTTACAATGATGAACTATTAAATAATCAGCAATTATAATCATTTATATATTTGCACGTGATGAGAAAAACGAGTTAAACCGGTTACGACGATCATCTACAATGTTTGTATTCCATAAAGATCAATACTTTCTCCCCATAAATGATGAATTGAACCTGGTTTCAATATAATTTTTTTTTTTTCAAAAAGTTTTTTTACATATCAATGTAGTTCAGAATAATTTTGAATCAAAAATATCAGAGAGACAAAACCAACTGGGCGACTTCTCTCACCACGTACTGCAAGTACATATCGTCGTGCTTTCTACAAAGGACCGGGGCGATTTATATTTAGTTTTTGGCGTGTAGCGACCCCGGAATTATCGGTCGTTTTGGAAAATACATTTGGGGTGAGAGCTTATACGACGTCGAAAATATCAATGTTGAGAATTTCTCTAAACCTTCCGTAAACGCGTGTACAAAACTATAAAAAATAAAATTTTTAAAAATTATTTAAAACACAAAATGATGAGTTAAATGGAGTTTATACATAGGGGAATGACATTACTCCCAAGAATTGACTCATATAATAATTTATATTGTGCACGAGAGCAAACTATATATTAAAGTATGAGTGCAAGTTGATACTCATATACGTTATGAACACATACATCCATTGTGGGTTAGTGTCCTCCATCAGAGTTTCGAGAGTGTACACAACGACTCATCATTTATATATATACCCATACACATATATATTTTTTATATATAAAATTGAGGTATATGCCAGCAGAATACAGTACATATATGACGGTTTATGTGTATTACTACATACCAGTTACTCGGTAGAGGAAGTGCACGTGCGACGCTCTTATTCAGTAGAATATATCCCCTAGGCACTTTTGTTGCATATACTACGTATAATAGTGGCATTTGCAAATGAACTATATTAATACTCGGCAATTTTCTTACAATATATAGTAATCTCTAGCATAAACTTAGCAATTATATCAGAATAAATTATTTCAACTATCATCCATCAAGTTTATGAATTTCATAAAAATAATTATTAATCTTCCCTTGCTTTACGTACATGATAAACTATTTGACAATTTTTTTATAAATAATAATAATCTATATACAAAAATTTATATTTTTATTTTTTTGATTTAGCATTAAAAATATATATAACCCTTAATTTTTATTCTTCCACTACCAACCCCCATTTTTTAATAGCGATATTAGCACTGTAATAATTCCTTTCTTTTTTATTTTTTACTAACAAATATTTTTATATTTTTTTTTATAATAATTTATACACATATAGTAATAATTTAACTATCAAAATATTCACTAGAAATAATTTATATGGTAAAACAACATTTGCTGAGTCAGCTAGTGTAATATATAAATTTTTAATCAATTATCAATTCAATGAGTAGTTTTATATCTTTATCAATTTATTATTATTTTTATAAGCATTATTATTCTATCATTATTCATATGTAAATGGGAATTTTCACCTTCGGATAATGGATGAAGTGTTACTGCAGTTGATAAACGACCACTGCCCATAGAAACAAGATGTGGTCCAGGTGTTTGTACTCGTAGAGTTCCACCAGATTCTTTCACCTCTAAATTTGAAGACGCCATTCCTGAAGTAAATTATAATCAAAGATTAAATAAATATAAACAAGAATAAATATAAATTTTTGAGAACACTATATATATATATGCATCAATAATAAATGTAAAATAAGTCACGGGAACGGTAATTTGAGTAGGTAGTTATATATTTGTCCCACTTGATCTCACGATTAAAGAATATATAGAGAGACGATATCGATTTCACAATACTCATCCCACTATATATTTATTGTGAGTATAGATAAAATTTTTTTTTATTTTCAATTCTTTGAACATGATGACACAGTTGAGCTATCTATTTTTTTTTTTTTTATTTAATCAAAATTATATTATATATAACTGGGAATAAAGTGTAGTAACATTATTTACAATGGGAATGAAAGTTCTGTCTGAAAGTTTGCGAGAGTAAATAAGAAAAAGGTTAAATGAATAATGAGCTTTGCGAGCAGATGATTGTATATATGTCTCACATTGTTTTTTCATGCCAACACGCACGCGATAGACAAGCAAAGTTCAACAGTATACACGCCTCATAACGTAATACGCTAAATTGAAGTTGTTTCAACTCGTTAAGATGATTTGCAAAGCGTGGGATGAGCCTTAAAGCCCTTTAAAATATAACAAATAAATAATATATATTATATGAAATAATAAAGAATAAAAACAATTTTGATTATTTGTTTAAAAAAATAATTTAACAATAAACAAGTTAATTCACAATGAATTATTAACGTATTCTTCCTCTATATTTAATTTTGAATTAACTCGTGGTTGATAAATTAATCGTTAGAGCATGAATTAATCTCGCACATATATCTAAATGAATGACGTGGCTGGTGATAGGCAACAGCAGCATTCGAACGTTTATATTCTAAATATTTATACGTATACATTTGTGATTATAAATTTAACATGTTTTTTTTTTTTTTTTTTTTCGATCGAGTAACTTTTTATTTGTAACAATTTTGTATCAAATTCTATTTATTCCATAGGATATATCACTGATTAATGATGAATAGAATGAAATATAACGACGAGATTAAATTAATATCAAATTAATTTAATATCTGCTTATGAATAAATATAAAATATAGATAGATAATTATTATAAAAATAATAATTTTAAAATTGACCAAATTTATTTATTCATTTTTTTTTTACTTTTTATTTTCTGTGTATTATATTAATCTCCAATGTTAAGTGTGGATATATAACACACAAAAATACCTTGTGTCAGAGAAACATACATTATTGTGACGGTATCATCGAAGCATAAACAATCGATGTAACATTATATACGTGCGCCACTGTGAGCATCAGTCTCGCTGTGGTATAAAATAGATAATATAATATGCATGCAGTATGTATAGAGGTGAGAAAAGAAAGGGTGTTACAGGTGTCTGTGTGCATGAATACAGTATACACATATGACGTATGCAATAATGCAAAAATATTCAGACAAACATCAGCCTTGTCTGCCCATCCATGAACTTGAACCCATAGAATATACTATTCTCTTACAAACATTTTCTATAGCAAAATGTTTATTCTGCAACTTTGCACATAGCCGAGAAAATTTCTTGACTGTACTCTGCACACACGATGGAGTAAAATAAAATCATCGCAGATAAGCATTTAAGTAAGGGGAAGAGTGGCGTAAAAAAGGGATAAATAATATAAAAGGAAATAAATAATTTAAAAAATTTGTATAATAAGTAATTGTTCATTCATTTATGTACGTGATGTTATAAAACATTTTTCAAAATTATCGGTATTTTTGGACTTCTAACTATTTATAAAAATAATGAAATTCAGATTTTTCATAATACTTAGACATTGAAAAAGCCACCCAATGTTTTGAAAGAGCCAAGTTCTTATTACAGGATTGAAATTTTAGATTAACAAAGATATTATTTACTAATATAATGTTAAGATATAATTTTATATCTTATATAATTATAAAAAGTTTTATACAACGCAAACTCTGGATAAAATATTCACTTAAATCTAAGAAATTCTCATGAAATTAGCTGTTTGAGATGAATCATTGCAATCTGATTAGGTACGGTCTTTTTAAGAACTTATATAATTTTATTTGATGTATCTAAGTCTGTATCATTATTTATTTTAGATTTCTTAGTAAGAGCTTTTTGAAGGGACCATATAAAGCTTGCTTTTTCATCACACTGCAGCCCGGCTCTTTCAAAACATATTCTCCCAAGAAACATAACCCCGAAAATTAGTATGAAATTAAAAATTTGCCTGCAAAATATATATGGTATTAGAAGGCCTAATATATCTATAAAATTATTGTATAATCATATTACTATTAGTTTTGTTCGTATAAACGTCAAAAAACAAATAAAATGAACTCAAAACCATACTTTTTGACGACGAAATCTTCAATACGTTGTATCGACGCCGTTTATTTTTGATAAACTGTCAAATGATTGTGCGCGACATTTGGCTAGTATTAAATCTTAAAATAATAATACATCCATGATTCGTTAGAAAAGTACCGCATAAATGATAATGGCTCTTTAAAAACTTGGCTACATATTTATTATCGTGACTTTAATAAAATAATTCTGAGGAAAAATTAATTTTTCTATCAAAAATTAATTTACGTAGAAAAAAAGTGAATTATATTATGATATATAATATAATTACGATAGTAATAACGAAATGGTGAAGGGTTAATTATGATACACTTGCAAATCCTGCAACATTTAAAGTGCACATCACACATTATGGATTGGCAAGTGGTACAAAGTGGATTCTACTTGAATGTTCTCACGCGTTGAGCACACTGTCAAATCATCACATTGAAGTATTATATATATGTGTGTATTTATACATATATATATATATATATATATATATACGTTCATCTCATATCATTAATATAGCTTGAGAGAATTTTAGTTTGTCCAGACCGTATAATTCTCATAAAGCAATTGCAATAGAGATAAAATTTTAGTTGAGTGTGCAACACGGTCTCGTCGGCGCCCTGTTATTTATTATATACACTATACGTTCACGTATATAATGTACACACTCTCGTTTTTATTCCCACACGACGTGTCCACCGACACAGAAATGTTACGCGCATCACCTAGGACAAGCGATAAAAAATGATGAGACACACACGAGAGAAGAAGAAAATAAAAGATAAAAAATAAAAAGACAAACTTGATCGTTGACGTTTGCCAACCAGATGCCAAACATTTTGTGCAACACCAGAAAGTTCGCACGAGAAAGGCGTTACGCGATACGCGATAAAACACTTCTTGGTATTACATCAAAAGAAAATTTTTCAAAAGACAAACATTCACTTTAGTTTAAACATTATCAATATAAAATTCCGCGGTGTCATAATGAAAAATATAATAATTATATCTGCAGTTTATATGTTCAGCAAATTTAATAGCGCAAAGAATTTTAGATTTTCCATTTCCCTTCGCCTACATATATACATATATTAAATATATTTGTAATGAATGAAGTAAACAGCACCTTCTCTTCATTAATGAAGGTGTGTCTTGGTTGCCTTTCTCGACCGTATATGTATATATGTACAGACATTTTTGTGACGACGTGATCGAACACGCCCCCACGTCTTTTCTTTCTTGGCTTGATGTACTACACAACACGTTCATCGTACTGTAAAACCACAGAGGCTGATGATTGCTCGTCGCGACGAGCCAGTCACACCGACATATAATCTACGACACGCACATTTATATATGTACTTACATATATACATACATACATACATACATACATACATACATACATACACATCACCGCAAAAATAGAGGAGCTGAAATCATTGAAAGAATACCCACGAGGGTGAATATTTACATGCGACCACGTGTGCAGGATATACACGATGACGACCTCGCGTCTTCTATATATGCTCGTTTGTATACGGCGGATGTTCTATATGCGGCAACACCGGACGTTGCTTATATACGACACATATTTAGATATATATACATATATTAGGGTGTTTCATTTTTAGGCGAAATTTTTTTTTGTTTGTGATCAGTGAAAATCTAATAATTTATTAACAAATGAAAAAATTCTGAATTAATTAGAGGCTTAGCGGATTCAAAAATTCGATTTTCCATATAAATAACACGAGAAAAATTTTTTTTTTTGACTTCAACTCGATTTTTCGGTAATCAAAAATTTTTTTTGAAAAAAATGATTATACAGCTTTGGTAGGGCATCAAATTTGCTACAAAAAAGTTGTTCACCGCAAACGCTCTCCGACCAGAAGTTTTTGAGTTGTACGTAGAGCTAGAAAGGTGAAAGTTGATTATAATTGACAAAAAATTTTCTTTAAACTGGAATTTATTGATTTGACATTAATTTTTATCTTACAATAAACGCTATAATGCTGAATCAACAATGAAATAGCATCAAAAAAGAAATTTTGATTACCGAAAAATCGAGTTGAAGTCGAAAAAAAAATTTTCTCGTGTTATTTATATGGGAAATGGAATTTTTGAATTCGCTAAGCCTCTAATTAACTCTGAATTTTTTTTCAAACGGGAATATTTTTTTTTTCTGTATAAATTATTGCAAAGATTTAATTTTAATTCTTACAAATTTCTTTTTGCAAAATTCTGAGATTGTGTTATCGTGAAAGTTTACATTGAAAGCAACATATTGTTCTTGTTTACTTGGTAATTATAAAAGTATATTATTCTTATCTGTACGTTGTATGCAAGAAAAAATTGCAACTATAATTTTTTTTTTTACGACAACGATGTCAGCAAATATTTTTACAACAATGTTATATACCTAGTAATACAAGAATAACAACATTGTTTTGTGTATACGGAATTATTCGCACTTATATATATATCTACTATCAACAGGGTGAAAGAACTTGGATTTATGTCGTTCTATGTGTATAATTTATGTAGGTTCA
Organism: Microctonus brassicae; assembly: GCA_918226075.1. Taxonomy (NCBI): domain Eukaryota; kingdom Metazoa; phylum Arthropoda; class Insecta; order Hymenoptera; family Braconidae; genus Microctonus; species Microctonus brassicae. The sequence continues at coordinate 3,313,888 of OW445491.1, read as the reverse complement.
TGATAAAGGGAAAGAGAAGAGATCGCTGATGAAATTTGACAAGTCTATTTGCTTGGTTGACTTCACTTTGTGGTAGATATAGAAATAGTATACGAAGAATTTTCTTCTCCCTGAATTTCAGTACAAGATTATACATGAATTTGTCCTCAATAACAGTATATAATGTGGAATTTGTGTATAAATCCAGTACGAAGTGCTGAAACTTTAACGCAAAATTTATATTAATTTTCATAGAATAGATGAAAATGAAAGTCTTTCATTAGAAGTTTCATAGAATATTTTATATGTAGCATCTCGTAATTTTACCATGGTAAAGATCATAGTGTCAATTCGTTGAATCGTCTCTTTGAATATTTAACACTTTACTGCTTCCGTTTCATCTTATGGCAAAAGAATAAAAGACATATGATGCTCTTTGATACTATCTTCAGCCATGAAGCAAAACAAAAAAGAAAACACAAGTGATGATCATGTGACAGTTGTGTCGTTAGAAAGGAACGTGAACAAAAGATGAATTGAAGCGGAATATAAAAGCGAAAGAAAAATATATATATAAAAAAAAAAATATGTATATAAGGAACAAAGATTACAAGGAATGATTAAAATACAAGTTTTAGCCTCGAGTTGTTACATGTATATGATTGTACACAGTTGAGTTTCCCTGACATTGCCAGACATGTTTGCCAAGAATAGAATGACAGTAGTCAACGTCGATAGGAGAAAGAGTGAGAGACACTTATAGTGCATAACTTGAAAACTTTGTGCTCAGGAATTACTTAACTGAATAGTTTTGAGTTAAAATATATCCGGCATTATATTCTTTGATTTAGTGCTGTATAAACACAAATATTTCTGTTAAATACCTATGTAAATAATAAACAAATAGTGAAATAGTGGACTTCCTACATCAAGGCAACAGCTGACTTAATAATTAAATCATCAAATAAAAGTTTATCATAAAATTATCATATTTAATTTTTTACTTTTCATCACGCACAATATTTACGCGATTTATTTTTTTTTTTTTCTATCTTCTAAATGTCCATATACACTGTTTACACACATACACACACTGTATAGGAATAATACCCACGTGTTCGTCATATGCTTATGTCATCAAGTTAATATATACAGCACTCGCGGCCAACTGAAGTAAACGATCTCAATTCGCGGTCATTGACATACTTGGTTATAGTAATTTTCATTTCATTTTGAATATATTTATACGGATGTGTGTTCTTTAATCATCAATATTATCTACAATATATTGTATAATTATTATAACAATCGTTAATATTATTATCGTACGATAATTTAATGATATTTAAAATGCGTTTGAGTCATTGGAAAATTATGTGTTGATCATGTTTATATCTTTTATTTGAAATTAATGATGTGCCTATTAACTTTCTTATGAATAATTCACAGGTATTTATCGTGTGTCATGTGAAATTACTGATGTTTAATATAGTGAAATAGTAAAGTAGAAATAGGAAACAAGATAATTTATAGCATCAGTTGTCAATGGTCTTTGTTCATTCACAAAAATGTTTGTAATGAATTAATAACATTATTTCTCTCTCGGCAATCGTCCAATAATTTTGCTAGACAATTAAATGACTTCAGAATTTTACATAGTATCTACAAGTATGTATATATTTTATAAATAGATTAATAATTCATATTTCTAAAAAATATATTAATACATTAGATTTAATAACAGTGTGAATTAATATTTTTCAATTTTATATTTTCAATGCATCGACGAGTACGAAGATAATATCCAGCACTATATGGATACATAAGATATCAAGATACAAACGATAGCGTACATATGTGCACGGAAATACCTGTAAGCTATGTAAATTGACACGTCGACTTGACGATAATGTAGAGCGATAAGAGAAAATATAATTTAATTATACCAAAAAAAAATTCAAATGATTTATAAATATATCTTGAATTTTAAATATACAAAATTTTTTCCAGAATCATTATGAACCCTTTGAGTTTATTTATATCATAAATAATAAATATTCTCGTAAAAAATAATACATATATACCAATAATGATGATAAATAAATCAAGTCATGGCCTAATAAAAAATTAAACTGTTTTTTTTTTCGTAGTAGAAAAAATTTTGGGCTAAAATAATTATTTGCGATTTAGAGAATTCCACAGGTTCTTGTGGGTTATTTCCTGAGGCACTTGGCGATTTTGTTCACTACCTTGTAATTTTCATGGCATGCCGTCAATGCAGCACTATATATATATACATATATATATGGGCAACAACTCATAGTACAAGAGAGATAATGCGCTCAACAAAGACCAACGAGATTCCATTCCATCACACAGTTATTTAAGTTTATATAGTGCTGGTTTATCGCTTATCAATTTATAAAATATATATATATATATATTATAGTATGTACTACATATCATATGTTTCACTATAATAATCTTTATGTATATGTATCTATATAATATACATATTAAGTATATACGAAATATTGACTGCGTGATCATACAATAATATATATTTCCTCGCAGCTGAGCTCCCAAAATTAAGTAAATATAATGTAATGTATTGCATAATTATATACGTATGACGATAAGCTTCGAATGAGACGACCTTGTCTTGTGCCCGGCACTACGTACGTGTTATATATTTGCCTTGAGAATCGAGTTTGGCCGGTGGATTTGAATATAAAAAAAAAAAAAATATTTTTAAAAATATGAAAGAATTATTAAAATTTAATTATAATAAATATTAAATTTTGTCACATGCGGATGTAACTTTGGGTTGAATAATTAATTTTATTCGTTGATCTTCACCTTAATAATAATATTAAAAAATTAAAAAAATAAACAAATGATGATAATAATAATAAAAATATTTGAAAAAATATGAAAGAATCGTTAAAATTTAATTATAATAAATATTGAATTTTGTCACATGCGGATGTAACTTTGGGTCAAATAATTAATTTTATTCATTAATCTTCACCTTAATAATAATATTGAAAAAATTAAAAAATAAACAAATGATAATAATAATGTTATTTATAATGTTATTAGCGATGAATATTGAGCATATAAACTTAAATCGTCTTTGCTTGGAGGACCTTCAGGTTCAATAATCGGTTGTGCCATGAACCGATTGTACAGACCATGCCGAAAACATTGTCAGATCATATATATGTATATACATGTAGCTATCGTATGTATATAACTATATACTATATGCTGAGGCACTCTCGCAATTTATTGCACATATGTATTTCAATATTTTTTTTATTCTTCCACAATTCTCGTATAAAGAAATAAGAGAATTCCTCTCATGTATCATATATATTCGCATTATGTTGAGTCGTTTGAATTTGATTATTTACTCGTATTTCATTTTCTTAATCATTAAATTCCAAAGTCCATGTGACACATTGAAAATTAAAAATTTAATATTACTATTGTAGGAGAAAAATAAAATTCCACAAAATTAACTGCAATAAAATTTATACAATGAAATAAATATATATATTAAGTATTATTTATTTAATTTGTTGGACCAAGTGAAGGTTAATAATTTATCCATTAACAACCAATGACATTGTATCATCAATAAATAAGACAAAATATTATATATACATAGTGACACCAATAAGAATGACATTATTTACAATTGCACTTCATCTTATTCATCATACAGTGCTAAAAAAAAAATTGATTCTCATTGATATAGTCTTTTAATTAGTTATACACTTGAACACTTGTCCACTACATACGTTTGACATACATCTTCATTTGTCAAATCAACATACACAAGCACATTACTGTTTATACAGCACAAGTGCATAAAAAATTACATGACGTAATACTCCCGCATGAAGACAATGAAAGTAAATGATATTAAATTGCTCCATGGGGACATTATAATGGCCATAAGCTATGTTAGATTTTTTATCTAAAAGCGAAAAAAAAAAAAAAAAAAAATAGAGAGAGATAATAAATAAAAATGATATTTTCTTTCTGACGCAGTTAATAAAGAATGTGTTTATATAATCAAAGTAAACTTGGATATATAAGAGAAAAAAAAAATAATGATTGAAACTAATCTCATTCATAATATTTCGTTAACGATAAAAAAAAAAATTGAACAGTTGCTCTTTGGAATTTTTTGAAATAATATAAAATATATATAAATCTGCGTGGGAGATTTTACAAAGCATATGGCTGTGTGGAATGTACACTACTATATGGATCATAAATAAAATATAGTCTCGATATATACCAGGTTATGGTGTACGTTCGAAGAGTATAATAATGCGTGAGCCAGCAATAAGTAATATCGTTTCAACAGGGAACACGCCTTGTCTCCCCTCAAATATCACAGTTCAAGTTCACCAATACAATACACATGTTTGCAGGTAATTAACTGACCAGAATAAAAAAAAATTTAATTAAAATCATGTCAGATCAATCAAGCACAATAAATTTTTATTCATATTAAAGTATAATATATTCAAAAGCAAAAATCTTGATTGATATTATCCAATGAATTCATTCTGTAAAATTTTAATCTACATCTCATGATTGTGATTATTTATCTGATACACTCTGAGTTTATTTTACTCTTACTTATGTTTGCTCTTTTTTTTTTTACCCTCATTTTAGCATAAAAATACTGATGAATCATATACTACTGCGTTGCATTTATTTACAAAGAATTTGAAAATTCAGTTTAACAATTTGTCACGAAGAATATATTTTTAATTTATTTTGTTTACGGAACCTCAACGATGAGACATTGGCCGTGGAATTTTCATGAATTCTATTCTAAACTCTTTGAATCCATAAGTAAGATACACATATAATTGTTTATTTTTTTTTATTTTTTACCTACCTCGCCCGATAGGTCAAGGAGTGACCTCATTTCATTGGCATATTCGGCGCAAGTTGTACATACATATAAGTACTCTTGTGCCAGTTACAAAGCCTGCACAATACAATACACTACATAAGACGAAATTATTGAGATAAATTGGGAATATCATGTGCTGCTATCCAACCACAATATAGCTAGAAGTATTAAAGTAAGTAATATGTGCTTATTGCCACAAGCACATTGTGATTTACTTTGGAGAATCGTCTATTAAACTATTGTATTGTCAAACTCCAGCACAGCTGTACTAAAATAGACAAAACTATTGTATTCCATTGAACAATACTCTCAAAGTTTTAGCAAAGGATCTTATCCACCATCAAGTTTAACTTACGGGTATATAACTTGCGTGCCAGTAATTGTTTGACATTACGTTATTTAGAAGCATTACACAGTTGAATATAAAGGCGAAGAGAAAAATTAAAAATAGAATTTTACTTTTGTTACGTATTTCCGTTAATTTAATACCTAAATATACAATGATAATTCAATTGAATTACTCAGTTTGTATTTTTTACTTTGTGGATTTAAATTATTTCCGGAATTGAACACACCCTGCGAAAGTTAGATTGAACTCTAGAGAGTTTACACGTTACAATAAATAGTTGTAGTATCATTTCTCTCACTTTCGTTACCATAACTTTGTTATTTATTCTTATATCATTGCTGAATACTTCATCAGTAGATAATATTTATCGAGTATGATTATAATAAATAACAAGCACCATTGCGTGTGCATGAATATAATTATATAAATATTAATCTTCAGTAATGAACAGGTATCTTAAAGTTTACTGCATTTTTTTTTGTGCAATTAGACTGGTTGGATGATTTATGTAACATGTTTTGTTGACAATTCCCTTTTGGCGTTGTATATTCTTATTGTCAATTATAATTCTGCGATAGATTTGAATTTGATTGATAAAATTTAGAATTAATAAAGGAGAATAAATATTCTCTTTGAAATAATTAAAATATTCGTGATGGAAAGAAAATTGTAAAGAACTCACCAGTGAGGACTGAATTTGTAGGTTAATCAGAGATGTATAATACTGATGAAATAAATTGCAAGTGAACCGGCGTTTACTAAGATGGACATCTGTATTCCGTTTGAACCTTCAAACACTCATAATCACGAGTTTCATTGTACACACTTTTTAAAAATTATATCATTATTAAATGCGCAGAATTTTACAGACATGATAGATGAATTGCGCGCGAAAATTTTAAATATACTATTGGATAATAAATTACGTATGAATAAAAAAAATTTAATATTGGAACTCTCACTGTGAGATATTGGTTTGGTGAGATGAAAAATGATCACACAATACAAGCGATCGTGGCAACGAGCTACGTGATACTATAGAAACTTGCTGTGTCTATACGTTGGATTTTCAACGGTTGGAATATATTTGGATGAGGGGAAGTGAAGAGAGAAGAGATGCGGACATATGGCAGATGGCAATCCGAACATTGTCGACAAGTGGCGATAGTTGCCGAAAACTTTCATAAATTTCCCACTAGATGGCGAACGCGTACAATAATAAAAGATAATTATAACCTCATTTTCTATCGGTATGAATGAAAAAAATGAGTATTTTTATAATAAAAATCGAGGTTTTTTTTTTACAGATAGAGCGTAAATATAGAAACATAAATCACTGTAATTTTTGAATAATTTAAATATATGGCTAATAAAAATTTATGAAGGAAATAAAAATAATTATAAATTACTTTTGTTTGTTAGCCCCACTTGCCAAAATTCATGTCTGCTACACTTTCAGGTGTTATTGGCCATAATGATGGTGGTAAATTTGGATAATTTTTCAATTCAGAAGGAATATTCCAAATTGGATAATTAATTATTTCATCATTTTCATCACTAGTAACGATTGTACACTGAAAATACTCATCTATTATTTCATTATTATTAGGCACATTTCTCATTTGTTGAGACCTCAATAATTCATCTTTCCACGCAACTGAAAATACAATAAATTAATTTAATACTTTATTCAAACAAAAATAAATTAATGCCAGTAATATAAATTCTTATAATTACCCATTCTTTGAAGTTCCCAAACCATGGCAGGTGTAAGATGTGAAAATCTGCAATTATTACCAAAATTACATTCACCATAATTAATAAAATTATTGCATGGAATTTTCTTAGACTCTTCTCTCAAAATCTCCCGCGGATCTGTAAAAAAATATACAATTAATAATTATCCATGCACCAATTAACTAATAATTTCAGTTAAAATACCTTTAAATTGATTGTAATGATTCGCTTTATTATTAATATGTTGTAAACTTGAAAGATGCTTTTTTCTTGCATCAGTTTCATCTTTAAACGATCTATCACAATAATCACAATAATATTGTTTACCCATATTACAATTGATTCTTAAAGATCATTAATCAATAATCAATTATCTCCAATCATATATTTTATATTCAAATTGTTTAATCGCAATCAGTTCAATTTAAATGCTATGACGCCATGTGAAAAAATACAACGTGGATACCATCGCGTAATGTATCATATTAATTTACAAAAAGGGTTAGCAATGTTTAACCTTAATTATTCATGTGATTCGCTTTTCAGTGATGTAAACACTACGGAATTATATTTGTTAGTATCATCACGGACAGTAGTGAACTTAATTGACTCCTACATATCGATTTTTGTATTTCACTCCATTGTTTGGTGCTGCCATCTATCGATAATTTATTTTTCCATATAAATTCTTGCTAAATATATCTATTTATTTACGATTTACACAATACAAACGAGAAAAATGTAAGAATTATTTTATTTATTCTTCTTTATTGGATATTTATTTCAAATTTAATTGATTACATTCACAGTACTTTTTTTGTTTGAACATTATAAGTAATTCTGTTGCACTTTTATTAGTAGATATACGTATATTTTATATATATGTATATATATATATATATATATATATATATATATATTATTTTTTTTTAGCTCGGCACAAGGTGCATTTTTAATTTGACCATTGATTGCTTAGGTGCTATTATCGTAGAAAATGCCTGTTGTTTAAATTTTATTTATAGTTAGCATGAAATTTATTTGGTCATTTAATTCAATATATCTCATGATATAATTGTAAGTTATTAATAAATATAAAATAAACAAATTTCTTTGAGTAATTACCTGATGATTATGAAATTATTTCAATTTATAATTCATCATCTGAAGATACACAGTATATTATTATGGTAATACTAGAAAATATAAATTTTTCAGTATATAATTTATAAGATTGCTCTGAGCAAATTATTGTTTTAATTGATAGAATTATTTTGACTATATAAAAGAGGCATTTTCCACGACGATAATTTATTTAATATTATTATTATATCTGAATTTAATTTTTCAGATGCCTACAAAGCATTAGAATACTTCTTTTTTTTTTTTTTTTTTTTGAAACTATGAATTAAATTCGAAATTTCGTTTTTTATAATGGATATATCAACTATGTAAATTGTTTTGTTTTTTTTTTAATAGCAAATACAAAAAAATATTCTACATGCGTATCTACAGACGAGGTGCATGATTATTTGTTTATTTATATTAACGTGTAATGCATTTAGAGATTTTTAAATACAAATTATTCATTTGGGTTTGGGGTTTTTAATTTTTTTTTTTTTTTGGTAATTATACATGTGAAAATTTCACTGATTAATTATTATTTTTTATTTCCCTGTTGATTATAAATTAATATTCATATAATAAAGCATCAGTATTTAATAATATAATTCAAGTTTTTAGGCCTGCTAAAAACGACTGCGCTCTTAATTATTATTCACCGATTTCAAGTTCAATAGACTAGATTGGAAATTAAAAAAGCGCAATTAATCGTTTGTTATTTAGCACATTTATGGCCTATATTCCCAATGTAATATCGAGCTTTTTTTTTTGTTTAATTCCATTCGTGCATGCGTGCACAGTCTTAATAAAAATACCAAATTAAATTCAAAAAAAAAAAAATAATAAAAATATTTGTAAATTTTCATCATTATCATACAATTATGTATTTATAAATTCAATTCATGCGTTTGGTTAATATAAATAAATAGAATTTTTTTAAATAAAAAACAAAATTAGGCATATAATATTTTCTATTGTTTATCTAATTCATTTGTAACTAATTTTTTTTCTTCTCAATATTTTTTATTAATAACTAGAGGCACGCATTAGCCTGGCACTAGGAACATACAATATTTAAATAATATTACAGTGCAATAAAATGAAGAAAGATTTAATTTATTTTTATATATATAATATATATTTATCATTAATAATATTAAGTTCATATATATACGTATATATATTTATATAGGTATATCATATATAGAAATATTCGGTTCGTAATTGCGACTCAAAAAATACGAGGTCATTAAAGAAAAAAATAATGTAAATAAAATAGATTTTAATTTTGTTCATATATAACTTTCAAATGATTATCAAATGTTGCAATTTCTCCTCAGCTTTTTTTTTTTTTTCATCATATGTTTACATATGTATATTTCCATAGAATATTTTTAATTTGTAATATTATCCGGCTGGTATAATATAATTGAGATTTAATTTTTATTCGCGTGGTTTTGCATTACAAACTGATGTTTAATTATACCAGAATGTTTTCTTTCGAATTTTCATTTACAAAAATCGAAAAAAAAAAATAAATAAATAAATCTCACTGCGACTGCCCGTTCACAAAGCACTTTGTAAAATATTATAATATTTTATTTTTCAATTTTTATTATTTTTTATAGACCATTATTAGTATTACCGTCCAGTGTGGATTATATAATTGTTGTTAATCCTTACAGTGTAATTAATTTTCTATTGGTATGTATTTATTTTATTAATATTATCATCAATAAGAAATTAATCGGTGCTAAAATATTTAAATTGCGCCCATCATTAAAAGCTTCGTGCACGTAGCATCATGGGGCATCATCTTGATCCGTTCGTTAATGGCACAATGAACGAACAGCACACAGGACACATTATATTTATAATTATAGAAGGGTAAACATGTACATATATAAATAATGGAATTATATCCAATAAGGGATCGCAGAGCAGACATAAAAATGCATATTGACGGCGTATATTAATTTCACTTTAATTAAAATTGAAGCAAAACAGTTTACAACTTTCGGTGTTCTCGACGAGGCATTTATATTTATTAATAACAAATAAAACGATCTGTTTAACTATAATTATCATCAAGAATGGAGGAATTTTTAAATTGATTATAACTTGTTCGTGAAGAATATACATTGAAATCGTTAGTATCAGAGGTTGTTTCATTATTATACGGAAAAAAATGAAAAATAATTTTTGAATAAATAACTCAAGTTCATTGATTGCATGTCCTTGCTAGTTATGAGCTTGGGTCTGCACTTGCGACGTCGTCACTACCTTCTCCTTCGTCGTTTTACGTTCTTTCACCTCATTGTATTTATTTACTTCTTTGGAATGTCTACATCCTGACGAACCTTATGACCCCGGAAACTTGCTTGAATTTTCGTCGCAGCTTTATGCAAATCCGGATCAGTTAGATCGATACCCTCCAACTCGTTCACGGCATCGTCCACCTGAAATAATATACATACGTTTAAAATTTAATACTTCACCTAGATTACCTGAAATTAATGTAAATATATATGAGTTATAACCATGATAAAAAAAATTATTTCACGAATAAATGGATGAATGGAATATAAAATGGGTCAAGTGAATGAAAAATATATTATGTATTGTTATAGTATTACTATTTTTAGGATTAATTATAGCTGGACAGGTTGCTTCGCGTGAGTTCAACAAGACTTAAATGTCTGAGAGATAAATAAAGTGGCGATACAGAGTTTTCAAAGCTTGTGTAAATTCCAATTAGAGTATCCAACTTATTTTGTGATATTTACTGACACTTGTGTTGAGTAATTATACTGCGAACAATTTATTTTTTCATTTTTTAAAATCGTATATTAAAACAATTTAAAATCATTGCTACATTATTTTTCTTTTTTGTACTTTCAATAATGTAGAGAAATTTTTATTCTTTATAAATTCACAGAATAATGCAATTTATTCTCACGAATAATTGTTTGATAGTGCAGCAGTGTTTCTATATGAAACATTATTATAGCCACAAATACAATGTGAGCTACAGTGAATATAAAGGGCTATACATATGATGAATTGTTGAAGAGTGATATTCATCATTATATTCAGTTAAAATCTGCAGAGCAGATAAAAAAAAAAATTCTTTTAACCCGTTACCTCGTATTTCCTATAGAGCTTTTTACCTTTTCAGTATCATTAGTACAATCATAATACCCAAGTTTACGTGATGTCTGCCAAAACTTTGTAACAGAAAGATGCCATTTATTACTAGTTCTCTTTTTTTTCATTCGTTTATAAGCGGATGAATACTCACACCTTCCAGTCCTTTTCTCTCATCTCTGTGATAAATGATCCTGTCACCATTTCATTTTATTTCATTTTTTTTTATTCTTACTTCACGACTTGAGTGTCAAGAACTTTAAATTCAACCTACTGGCAACGACGTGTTATCCCATCTCTATATGACGAGGCTTCTAAAAAAAAATTCTAAATCTCTAAAGCATCTTTTCAATTTTTCATGCTACCATTGCACCATTGCAGCACTTATTACTGCATATATCTATGTATGTATGTATATATTCAGTATCATTTTTATTATTCTTGTTGTAAATAACTCGCGAAAAATATGCGAATCGTGTCCTGACTTTTATGTTATTATTCTTTTGCTATTTTTTTTTTTTTTTTCATTTTTTTTTCTCGGTCACCCAGGGGCGCGGCCGAACGGTTTTTCGCGACCGCATTCGCTAGCACACAATATCGATTCACTGTTTCATTTTCAGGTGGTCCCGTGAGATCGGCCGAGTCGTCGTCGCATGTCCAGTATATACCAATAAAATTTACGCGACCTATAAATGTGCAGGCATGTAATAAAGTAAAAAAAAAATGAATGTCAAGGGATATATATCCACATTTAAAATTATTCTTTATTTCTTTGACACATCCATCGAATAATTGTGCATCAATATAAATCTAAAAATATTTTTTGCTCCTTCACAGAATATTTAATTAGATATCTTACACTTAAAATAACATTTATATATATATATGTACCTATAAATGCATATATGTATGACTAAAGTATAAAAATTTTTCGTTTATATTCACAATGTTTGAATAGAACTTTCAGCTGAAATGAAATTCAACAAAGGAGAAAAAAAAAAAATATTTTTTTTATTCTTTTTCCCCCCAAGCGAATACTATTTCATTTATTTGTATATTTATTAAACACATATCTCTGTTGACTGGCGAGTGAGTTATTTCTCAACCGATATAAAAGAAAAAAGAGCAATGTGAGCAACTTGGCACAACTAACCAACGTCTTGAAAGCTTCTTATATTATGTATAAGTATATACATAGATACTTTACAAACGTTTGTATTGCTTTGAATCAGCAGAAAACAACCATTAACGAAGATTGATCAATCGACTCAGCTAAATTATCTCAATCCAAATCTAATATCATCATCCTATAATTCTATTTTTCATTACAATTAATTTATAAAATAAATTGTTACAAAATACTCGATACAATTCACCACTCTATATCATAATAAAATAAATTTAATTATCATTTGTTTTTATTTCAGATTGATCTTCAAACATTTTCAAAACCAATTCATCGAGAAAATTTAACAGTCCAATAAACATAATATGCGAGTTTATGTTAGACTGGATCGATACACTGCAATATCTCAATGAAGATAACACGAACAAGAGAATAACTTGAATGAGGCAATTTCGTAAGTAAGTATTATAGTCTCGCAGCATTACTGTGTATATATACATGTACAAGTTCAATAAACCTACTCACGATAAAGGTGACTTCAGACCTGTATAGCTAGGCTGTATATAACGTTGAAAGGGATGATGTTGGCAATATAGAATATATCGGGGGAGTATAGATGATGGTGACTCACGATATTATCAAAGGGATTTACAATAAAGCTCAAGTGTATAATGATACTTATGATTAATCACGTCCACTGCCATTAGTTTACTAACCAATCCTTCCATTACTCCCTTAAAAAAAAAAAAAGACTTGAATCAAGACTAGAAAAAACTTGAATCAAATTTAGATCTTAATTATTTTTTTTTTTTTCATTTATCAAATGATCTAAATATTTTTTTTTATTCATATAAATAATTTGTCTCATGGTAATATATCACTGTATATTTCTAGTTTTAAATTCGTGACTTATCCAAGGGTTAAATATTCGTACATATGATTGATAGTGTGCACGTTCACTGCAAACGTCGCGTTAGATAATCAACCACTTTTGAAGACACTGTCAGCGAGTTTTTACCAACGTAAAAGCACACACCTTGCGGCAATATATATTTAAGAGGTGTTCTTTCCTCGTCACGTTTAGTTTCGTGTGCGTCAACCAAGCCAAAGAGAAAGTCTGAGTTAGGAGTATGTTAGATGTCTACGTACTGCGACCCATTTGCTACATATTGGGTTCATTTTATTTATCGATAGTGTCATGTCACCACATGAACTACACTCATCTGTTATCTGGTATCCTACTTCGGTTGGATATATGAACATATGTATTGTGAAGAACCAGAGTAGATTGTAGGTTGAAAAAAAAAAAGCAGAGATATTCATCATGACTGTTATACCAATTTTAGCTGGTGGCCTCTGGGATTTCTGGCATATATAGTGAAAAAGATTATGATCAATACATAAATCCATACAGGAAAAATATCAGAGACCACCTCGTTATATAGAACTCTATTAATTGTATATATATAAAATACAATGATGATAATAATGAATATTATTTTAAAAGTATCATTTAAATAATGTAAAATTATATGAATTCAATAATAATATTTAATTTTCTAATGGTTAGTTATTTTTTCTTTTTATCAAGAGTATTATACTTGTTCTATTAATATAAAGAGCAGATTTTCTTTTCTTTTTAAATATACTTTGACAGTCGTCTATGGCCAATAAAAAACGATAGGTGAAACGAATTCATAGTCGTAAAACATTGAATGCTGTTGGAATACTGCCACGCATTTATAATACAACTGTTAAACGACAAGAGTATAAGCAACTTGACGCGACGAATATGAGGTGCCTTAAGCAATTTCTCGGTAGCCACAGTAATGAAACCACTCGGTGGAAATCCTTGGCATAAAACCTTGTATGCAACTGGAGGGGTTTTAATGTTTCAAAGCTAAAACACCGGGAGCATACACTTGCAAAACATAATTTCACAAATTTGAATTATCCACCGTGAACACGCGTTCAGAAGAAGACATTCCACTGCTGAATTTCTCGCATGATTCTTGTATACATTCTATCTCTTAGGAAAACTATCAACAATATTTATCTCCTTGTAGTTCTTTCTCTCAATTTAAAATTAACGTCTTTATTTTTTTTTTTTATCCTGTCTGTATGCTTCATCGAATGCTGTTCTGCTATGGTATAACAGCGCTATCATATAGCTTGAGAGCTTTTATTACGAGCGTTCACAGGAGTTATATGCCATGTATCTTTCCTTATACATCAGTGTGTGTAAGACATCTATTATTTTTACTTCAGCAAAAAATTATAGTGCTGCTTCTTCCGCAATTTCACATTATTCTTTTCAATATTAATAGTATTTTTGCATATCCTTTTTTATAGAAAAAAATCCAGCGAATAAAATATCCCACGAATATATTGATAATATTAATATTTATCAATATACATTTGTTGAAAGAATTAAAGGACCCAAAAATTTTCCAAAATTTTTCCGTGTTTTTTGACAGGCTGTATTTCAGTGAAAAATGGTTGTATTGAGTTTTCAAAAAAAGCATTTTGAAGCTCGGAGACTCTAGTTTTCAGATCTTGTAGCCAAAAAATTTTAGGAACCACGGTTATTACGTAATTCTAAAAAATAGCATGAAAAAAAAAATTCGCAATTTTTGTTTCTTTTTTTTTTTTTTTGAGTCTTTTTGAACTTGTAAAAATTTTTTTTCAGCTGAGCCATCATTTGGATTGGATAGCTTGTTTATTCAGCTTCAATTCCTTTTTTTTAAAACCTCGATACGATCATTTTTCACTGAAATACAGCCTGTCAAAAAACACGGAAAAATTGCGGAAAATTTTTTGACCCTTTAATTTTTTCCACTAGTGTATAAAGATGTATTTTTATGACTTCCTAATAGTGATTACTTGGCTTACTTCTATACAATATGTGTGTATGTGTATCATATTATAAATATATCCATCATCCTCTTTTATATAGTTTATATAACAAGATGTTCCTACGAAAAAAAAAAAAATCAATACAATTTTATTTACATGATCAAGATTATTTTCATAATCATATAAAAATTCTTAGTTCACTTTTGCTGAACTCACACAACATGGTAGTATAAATATAAGTATGTATATGTATTTTTTTTTTTTTTTTTGAATTCTCTTTTTATTACATGATGCCAACCACTTCAATTGGAATATCTGCCACAGCTGCAAAACTCAGTAAGGCCTGACTCGTCGAGCCACTCGGATTACTTCGAATATTGGGAAATTGATTTGAACTCCCGTCACACGATGCCACGACCTCTTCCTGTTCATTTGCTCTCCCACCATTTCATTCACTTTCCATCACTTTTCTTCTTTCATTTTTATATATGACACAATTTTAACGATTATGTCCAGTCAACCACAACATCACTTCTCATCCATTTGTTCATGTCCTTCCAAATTGTCCCAACCAATGTCAAAATTATTTTTTTATCCCTCTTGACATCTTTATATATGTATGAAATATTGTTTCGTTCATTTGTGAGATCTGACATTGAAATTGCATCAATGACGATGAGCTTTAAACTTTTAAGAAGATTAAATTAATTAAAAGAAATCTGAGTAATTACTTGATGGGAATAAAAAAAAAATTTCTTTTATTTTTCAGTACCAAAATAAATATCTGACATTTCCAATGGGAATTATAAGACATCAGACCATTAAATTCAACAAAAGAATTGAGATGAAGTAATAAATGTAATTACGAATTTAATATAATTATCTCGAGTGCAATGTGGATACGATAATTTAATGGATGACGCGAAATTCAGTGACCGTAAATGGTCTGCCTATACATATACCTCAATCCACAAACTCGATGTCACAAGAGTATTAAAGTATCTTTGGGTTTTGCTTCCATCTGATATTATCGAGATTGTGAATGAAATCAATTATAATTAATAATTAAATTATCCAATCGATTATAAAAATATTCCTTTTCATATCAAGTCAATATAAAAATGTATTATTGACTATTATTCTGTCCAAGGTTTTATTTTTCTTTTTTTAATCTAGCCCTCAATCGAAACAAAATATATATTTGATTCAATGTTGAGCTGCATCATTTATTAAGGACATATGAGTTAATAGGGTATTTCATTTTCAGGCAATATATTTTTTTTTTGTTTGTGAACACTGAAAATCTGATAATTTATACAAAAAAAAAATATTTTCGTTTGAAAATCAATTCAGATTTAATTAGAGGCTTAGTGAATTCAAAAATTCGATTTCCCATATAAATAACACGAGAAAAAAAATTTTTTTTTGACTTCAACTCGATTTTTCGGTAATCAAAAATTTTTTTTGAAAAAAATGAATATACAGCTTTGGTAGGGCATTAAATTTGCTACAAAAAAGTTGTTCACCGCAAACGCTCTCCGACCAGCAGTTTTCGAGTTGTACGTAGAGCTGGAAAGGTGAAAGTTGATTATAATTGACAAAAAATTTTCTTTAAACTGGAATTTATTGATTTGACATTAATTATTATCTTACAATAAACACTATAATGCTAAATCAACAATGTAATAGCATCAAAAAAAAAATTTTGATTACCAAAAAACCGAGTTGAAGTCGAAAAAAAAATTTTCTCGTGTTATTCATATGAGAAATCGAATTTTTGAATTTACTAAGCCTCTAATTAACTCTGAATTTTTCATCAAACGGATATATTTATTTGTATAAATTATCAGATTTTTAGTGTTCACAAACAAAAAAAAAGTATCACCTAAAAATGAAACACCCTAATGAGTCATCATCAATAATAAATATTAAATACGATATTATAATACTTAATAAGTATTTCATGAACGAGAGGAAACAATAGAACACGCATCAAGTATAATTTACAATTAGAAGAATAATCAGTAAATCCTATGACAATCATCAGCAATTATCTTTAATTCCACTATATAATTTCCTACTGATTGACGTTTTAATCATGAACGTATCTATGTATTTCAATAGGTAACATTTCACCATCAAACACTCTTCAATATTTCCACTGCCGGAAGCTTTTAGCGACAATATAACCAGGATAATTATGACACGTGTGTACTTTCATATATGATACATAATTTGTCATCCAATTGATACCAACATGCTCACGTCAGCTCGCGAAAAAATAAAAAAGTATTTCCTTTACATATAACAATGTCCTATCAGCAAAAAGATAAATTAAAATTGTGCTCAAGTAGAGTCTACCTACACAAACATACATAAATATATCCAATTACTACTTACAATATAGACTGATATGTGTTCGATCAGTTCTTTTCAAGGTTTCGACACGTTGTGTAGTTTCATTTCATCGTCCTTCAAGTCAGCTATAAGCTTTGGGAGTTTGATCTATAGCATGCTGACTAAGATTAATTTTCTTCTCAAGGATAAAGAGCGATAAGAGAAAACTGTGTAAAAGAAAATAAAGAAATAAAATAAAAAAATACCATGAACGTTACGTAACGAATGTCGAAAATAATATGTTCTGTCCATCATACAAGGGTCAGCCACCATCATTATATTAAAATTTTTACCATATAAAAGATAACGAACATTTTGAAACAAACCATTGAGATTAATTGCTTCAATAAGAATGGGAATACTACTGATGTAACCATTTAGTTTAAGCTGACCTCATAATTAAATCTGTTTTCATTTCTTTAACATTTATGCAATGACAATACAACTACCATTATTACCATAACCACAATACTCCACTTATATATACATAAATGTACTGCCATATGTAAAAGTAATTACTTTTCTAGCTGATAAAGTCGTGCAGCACGAGATATGTATAGTGGAGAATAACTTACTTGACAAAGCTCATTCTTATATGTTCCGTCATTTTCACTATAGTTTACAAGTGAAGTACGTTGGTAGTCAACATTAGCGTGTCACAAGTCTATTGGTAGAATTTATCCTATACTAAGTACTGTATATAATGTATATGTATTATTTTATGTATAAATATATATACAACTTTGTTGTTGTGCATAATTTGAAGCCCTCGTGGCACACTTGGTGGTTTGTTAGGAATTATACTTTGATGCAAATGAAAAAGATTGATCGATATTTATTCATATAGTATATGATGCAAGTTATCTAATAGATTATCTACGTTGACGTTTTACAAATAGTCAACAGGGGAAATAATATTAGAAAAATGTTTTTATCTATTTGTGATAGAAATAATGATTTGAACATTGAAGATATAAATCACTGTGGGTTAAATAATTCTCAAATGAATTCGAGTATAATTCACGTTTGCTCAATGTTTAATCAGTAGTTTGTGAAACTAAATGAATTTTCGTCATTGAAAATAAAGTAATATGTATGTTAATTATTTACTCGTCCTTGTTTATGCGATGTGCAGAATAAAACAAGTCAAAGTTATTTGTGTTTTCAGAACTAAGTAAATATAATGTTTGGTGTATAAGTATAGCAGTTGCTTTTCAATATTATTTAATTGTTGATGATGTGGATAAAGGAAAAGTCAGTGGTGTAGCTTTTCATTAGCGAATAATTTTAGAAAGCCGGCGTGAATATACATATTTAGATATATTTGGAAAATTTTTTGTCAATTATAATTAACTTTCAAATTTCCAGCTCTACTGCTGGTCGGAGAGCGTTTGTGGTGAACAACTTTTTTGTAGCAAATTTAATGCCCTACCAAAGCTGTATATTCATTTTTTCCAAAAAAAAATTTTTGATTACCAAAAAATCAAGTTAAAGTCAAAAAAAAAATTTTTTTTCTCGTGTTATTTATATGGAAAATCGAATTTTTGAATTCGCTAAGCCTCTAATTAACTCTGAATTTTATTCCAAATGGGAATATTTTTTTTTTTATATAAATTATCAGATTTTCAGTGTTCACAAACAAAAAAAAATATCGCCTAAAAATGAAACACCCTAATATAATATGTTTATATATTTGTGGTGTAGAATGAAGCTTGCCAAAACAATTTCAATACAGGGCAGATGAGCTTTTGGCTTTGGGTATGAGAAGTAGAAGTATTGCTCTTTTCGATTGTTCTATTTGACTTTGGTAAGATTTTGTCTTCTTTTTTTATTTCATTCCATTTATGTTTCTTCATCTAATCATTTTGTTTTGTTTCATTTTTTTTTTTTTAGAGCATTCTCCTTTCAGTTTTTCGTGAAGCTTTTCTCACGTCAAGCTTCTTCTTCTTTTCTTTTCCCATACTAACTTTTGCTCAACCCTCTTTATTCCATTCTGTATATATCTTTAATATTACATATAAAGCAGAATTTATCTATACACATACATAATGCGGTCGTTCACATTCAACAAAAAATTTCTCGTAAGATTATATTTTTCCTGAGAACATTATTCAGGATTTTATTATCGATATTCCAGATATAATTTTAGCATTGTAAATTTGTCTTTTTATTGAATAAATGTAAATATTTAACGATTTTTTTTTTTTTTATAATATTCAGCTGTGTCTGAAATTAATTGATTTAATAGTTAATGTTGTCATCACAATTCAATTGAAATAATTTCAATGGGCGCCAAGTGATGATTTCAATGTCGAGCCAAAAATGATAAAAAATTTGGGGAAAGATATAACATTTCAAGTTTGAATATTTTCGTGCCAACTTTATGGATTTATACACACATATATAGATTTATCCGGAACCATCCATGTGAATCCATGTCCGGTATGCTTCCTCAGAGGCTACAAACTGCTATCGTGTCGGTTTCAACTATCCGACGACGTTCATTTTTATTTTACTTATTTTCTTTTTATTCCAACAAATATATAATAATAAATATTTCGTATTTGTAACCCATTGCCAAAATCCTAACAGTATGAGAATGTAAGTTAATAAATATATTTTTGTGACACTTTAGAATTTACGAATTAATTCCATTACATAGAAAAAATAAATAATTGAATGAATTAAATAACATATTGGCTGTCATTTAACATCCAAATTCAAATTCAGTTGATTTTAAATATTGATAATATAATTATCACGTGATGTAAGAGAATTGCATCAAGATAATTATCTATAAAAATAAAATATACATCACGAGATATTAGCATTAGAATTCAATCTATCAAAAAATTATTTTTCTTTCCCTATTATTTTCTTTCTGCTTTTTTCTGCTTACGTCTCTCATCAATATGACTGTATTGATCGTTGCGTGATGCTTATTATCGTAGCAGGTGGAAGACTTTTGTTCAGGGTTAAAATATAAATATATATATATTTGAATATACAAAATATTTCTATACCATGGACTCTACACTCTCTCGAGCATACCTTCACCGATAATATTGCGATGAACAAGGCCGAACAATTGTAGTGTGCTTGCGTGCTACGGAAGTGAACTCATATATGTATCGAGCTTATACGTAAATACAAATCCATTGTTGTTATATAATATAAATTCGTATATAAATATTGAAAATGCCAAACCAATAAATAAATAGGTTTATGATAGAATTATTAGAGTACATAGACGGAAGGAAATAATTTTCAACTAGTAATAATAATATATTGATGAGGAAAAAAAAAAAAAAAGTGACGAATATGTTTACTAGGGTGTTTCATTTTTAAGGGATATTTTTTTTTTGTTTGTGAACATTAAAAATCTGATAATTTATACAAATAAATATACCCGTTTGATACAAAATTTAAAGTTAATTAGAGGCTTAGTAAATTCGAAAATTCGATTTCTCATATAAATAACACGAGAAAATTTTTTTTTTGTATAAATAATCAGATTTTCAATATTAACAAAAAAAAAAAAATATATATATCGCCTAAAAATGAAACACCGTAATGTTTACTTTATAAATAATAACCTTGATATTTATTATATTACCTTTTCCTCAATTTTTGATGCAGCACTTTCAACAAAATCCTGGCCATCTTTTACCACCGAAGGTGCACCTTGATCCTTTCTCGACATGTGGCCACGGAAAGACGCTTGAATCTTCGTTGCGGCGTTACACAACTCTGAAATAATAAATTTAAATATTAATCATTATATAAACAAAACATTACTTCTATACATCTCAATTAAATAAATAGTATAAAGGAAATAAATTAATCATGAATCTTTAATCGACTAACCTACGTCGTCGGCTCGAAATTCTTCTTGAAGCTGTTCCTTGGTAGGTTCAGCTTCACTTTCCTCTTTTCGCTTTTGTTGCGATGCAGTATCCGTTTCTTTCATACTCTTTCTTGCGTGATGACCACGAAACACTGCTTGTATTCTCGTTGCCGCTGCTTCCTCTTTTTGCTTTTCACTCAAGTCACTTGACTCGTTGTCGTTTTTTAATTCGTCGTTTTTTATTTCTTCTTCGTTTGCTCTTACAGTATCACTAGCTGCTGATTTGATAATATCTATCAACAAAAATTACAACAAAAAATATAATTACATTCAAAAAAATCCCATTTGAAGTTCAAAAGCAAGGAAGTCAAAGAGAAGAAAAAAAAAAAAATATAACATTCAAAAATGCATTGAGATTATCATCGACAAACATTGCTATTGGGATTCACATATTCTACGGATTTTAGTCACGTATCAAGAATGTTCTTATCAAATGGTACTATAGCATAATAGTGATTGCCCAGCATCGTTGAAATTGCGGCGGTGAATTCGTCTCTCGAGAGAGAAAACCATCGTTCAGTTGCGTACGTGAATTGAATGTAACACTAGATTTTTCTCTTAACTTTTTTCGTTCAAACCATTTTTTTTTTTTTCTTATTTATTTCTTGACGATTACAAGTACCTTAAATGTACGTATCCATAAAAATATTTGGAAGAAACCTCATCATTAATTCGAGTGTAAACCATGTATGAATACGTTCATCGAATAACTAACAAACAAATAAATTTATTCAGTGTCAAACAAGCAACGCTATCAAAGTTTATATATACGCATAACGTCAATTATCTCACTGGCCTCATAATGAATGCACATATCACATGAACACAAATAGAACTAGCGAATGAATATAGACATGATGATAAGTGTAGTACATATATTACGCCTTGTGTACTTGTATTTACATCACTCAAAGACTAAATATCACTTTTCACTTACATACATGCTAGATGTCTTTCACTATGTATATATTATTCCATTTTACCATCAACTGTCACCATCAATTCTCTTTCATACGCCTTTATCATACCCTCACAACCTATATTTTGTATTCTAACACGTCAAACATTGCATCGTGAATACACATCAACCTCTAAAACAAATCGTAAATTTGATTTTATCTTATTGAAATTGTAATCTATGTATATTAAGATGATTTAAAAAAAATAAGAAAAATTTTTTTTCCTTGTGACCAGCCTTGAAAGTTTCGTTTAGATCTTAAAATAAGTTTCTGAAAATATGGGATCTTAATTTTAATATTAAGATAGTATGTATCGCACTTTTCTATTTTAGATCTGCTCATTTTTGTAACTTGTAAACTATCAATAACACAGAAAATCGCAATATAATATATATTTTTATCAAGAATTGAACACTCGACCAGAAAGATCTCTTCTTATTTTTTGTAGACCAACTAAAATTGCAGAAACAATTTTAAAAATACTCTGAAAGCGTTCTATTTGTTTTATTAACTAAAAATACTATTGTTTAACATTTTTCGAAAGTTAAATATATGTTAGAAGTGAAATTAATACGTATTTTGTCAATAAAACTATAACAGTTTTGATGTAATATACAAAAATCAGCTGAATTTACGAAAAATTGAACTTTGACATTGAATAACTTTTAAACAAGTAGACTAATTAAAAAATGAGAAGAGACCTTTATTATAGAGCGTTTAATTCTCGACAAAAAATATACTTCGCGATTTTCTGTGTGATTGGTAGTTTGCAAGTTACAAAAATTAGAAGATATAAAAACAATTTTTCCATAATTATTTTTATGGAAAATAGAAAAGTACTGCGATGCATATTATCTTAATATTAAAATTAAGTGCACATATTACAATACACTCTTTTAATACATATTTTAAATAAAACTATTAAGCCTAGTTCCAAGAAAAAAAATATTTTTTTTCAAATTTCAACTCTAATGTAAATATCCTTTTATTTTATGTATTTAAATAAAAGTATTATTTAAGTAACTTCATTGGAGAAAAGAGAATGCATAGCGTTTGATTAGATGTCACTAACGAAAGCCACAACAATGCAAATTCACTGAGAATATATTTCTTACAATGAAGATCTAGACGTATCTTATTACTCTCACGAGAGACATTCGTACTGCAGGTAAACAAATATTCGTAGGAAACAGCTGAAGATATACTATTTAGTAGTTTTCTGTAGTTCTAACCTGTCGTCCAGGGAATGAAGATAATTTTCTTAATGTTTCATGAGTTGGAAAAGGGTGATGTTACATATATTATATACAACTAACGTGGCTAGACAGATTATCTCGGTGGTCGTGGATTTAGGAAGGCGATTAAACTTCGTTAGCGCGGATTCCCGTGTGGAATAATGGCCGCACAGTCCGCGATTAGAAGCTATAGAAAAGCGCGAGGGGATTTATTTTAATATTGTAAGGTCTGCGGATCAATTGTTGAGCAATTTAATATTTATTTTTTTCCCAACTATAAAAACTATTCATCATATCTGATATTATGTAGAAAATTCTAAATGAAAATCTGTAATGGACATGAAAAATTATGGAACAATGTCGTAATTTTAATATGTAAAAATATCAACATGTCATTTTATTTTTCTATTATAAATCTGTGAGGGATTAAAAAAATTTTCTCTTGCAATACGGATAAAAGAAAAGGTGAGAAAAAAAATTTTACATAGCACACGTGACATATAGTAGTTGTCTTTGCGAATTGCTCGCTAATTTGGAACGCCTCCAATGGCCGACGTTTGCCAATTACATCAGAGAAAGAGTGCTGGAGAGTGTACTTAAAGCTCCGACGCCTTTAAGGCGTCTGTTAATTATTTAAAGAAAAAATAAAATAGATAATTTATTTTATTTTTAAATTAAATATTAAAGAAAATTATGAATAACAAATTCAATTGAATATATGGATTGTGATGCAAACGAAACGTGAAATTTATGTCGAGTGTTGGAATATAGTCGATCGATAACGTGTGAATTTTCAAACTGATATCAGTCTATTTCCATATCTTTTTTGCTAACGCTTGAACATTTCATTTACAAATCGATTTTTTTTTCTTCCTTTCATATTAAACGGAATGATATTCATAATATTAATAGCTTCAACTATTTATAAAAAGAAATTAGAGCAGGATATAATGTTGAAATAATTTTTTATGATTTTTCTTTTTTATAAATATTTATCAGGTGATATAAACTATACCATTAAAATATATTTACGCTCATTATCTCAAGTCAAAAACCCATTACTATCTGTGCATCTATCTATACATAAGTTTAAATGAGAGATGAGAAACAGGGGGATATTGAGGATATGCCAGAACCAACTTCCGAGTCATTACAGAGTTTGAGATAATTCACTTGTTCCCATTTTCATTCAGTCAATAGAGAAAATTTTAAGAAGCTATAAAAATGATGTAAATTTAAATTGAATCAACGTCACGCCATCATTTTAATATATGAGAATGCTGCAACTCGAAAGAATTTCAAGCACATTTAATATAACCTTCACTATTATTTTTTTTTATTCGCCGAATCATATTCACACAAGAGCATTCTTTGCTATTTAATTTACACTACAATATTCACTGAACATCACATGAAATAAATTATACAACAACAACAACAACAAAAAAAATCATGATAAAATATAACGAAGGGGAGTCAAGAGCATCATCTGTTGGATTTTAATGTTTTATTTCGAATTAATGGACAGCTGCGGTCATGACTCGCTTCCAACAAGAATATAATTATTCCACGAGAGATAGATACAGAGTTAGTTAATTTATATTACTATAAATAATTGTAAAAATGATTAAAAAAAAAATCCTCATTCAATTAAAATTAAAAATTCGTATTAAAATTAAAATTCAAACAAATTAATAATAATCCCTTGTTTATTTACTATAATTTCATTGGAAAATATTTATCTACCAGGATATTTGTATTTATAATTACTATAATCCTAACATATATTATTTATACACATATATAATAATTATATACTCATCTATATAATAAACCGATCAATTGAAAAGCTTGATGAAATGTTAATTAATTAAACACGCATCAGGGACTCATCGATTTACACATCATGTATCACAGCGTGATGTAGAATATTGTATAAACTAATTTTATACTGTTATTATTCATTATTTATATCATCAGTATGTAAATACACTGAGGAATGAGGAGCAAAAAAAAAAAAAAAAAAAATATATATATACATAAAATACAACTCGCCCTCATCGTATGTCTCAAAAGGTTGCGCGATGCCTTCTATATATCCACCACTGAATATCAAAATATTCATTGTCAGTGTATATTCAACACTGCTCCAATTAAGAACAATATGCAAACGGTAAAATGAAGATAAAAGAGAAAATATAAGATAAAGTCTTACCATCGTGCAAATATTCATCATGAAAATTTTATATAAAAAATAAAAATCATAGACGATACTTTTTTATTATTAAAAATAAGAATTCCGAACAATTTTATTATTAATACGATATCTAAATGACACTGCTAGTGAGATAATCAATTTAAATGATAAAATTAAATTTACATATTCGGTAAAGTCACGATATTTATTTTTAATATATTTTTTATTTGTTATTTATAGAATTTGCAGTCACTATTTTCATTGGGAATATTCAATTTCCATTCAATTTTATTTTCTCGCTTTTCTTCTCCTTTTTTTTTCTGTACACTCAATAGGCTTTACTCCTCCATTGTTCTGCACAGTGTTTGCCAACTCGAGCGTTGTAGAATGAACGTGAAGAATCTATTTTTTTTTTTTCCCCTCTAGTCTCGTATTTACACGTATGATGTAGTAGCACCGTCACTTTTTACTAGCTATCAACTGTATATGTACGTAGATATATGTCGTGATACATATTCGTACGTGGCAACTGTGCGAATTGAGTGGAATTGCGCTGACGCGTTTCTAGGCCGTGTGAGTTAGGTTAATTCACGTTGATTACTAATTGACCAAATGAATTTAATTTTATAACATAAAATTATCATATAACGTCTTAAATTTGCATTCAATCTAGTCAATATCTATCTCTACACACACACAATCAATATTATTATTCCAATATTATCTACATTAATAATTAATTTACATTTAATATAACTCCCAAATTTATTATTCAACGAAATAAATATTCATCAACTAAATATACAAAAAATATACACTCATGTTTTTTTATATAAAAAATCGATAATATAAATGTACAATAAATGCATCACTGATTAAAATAAATA
Organism: Microctonus brassicae; assembly: GCA_918226075.1. NCBI lineage: Eukaryota > Metazoa > Arthropoda > Insecta > Hymenoptera > Braconidae > Microctonus > Microctonus brassicae. Next base: position 3,287,051 of record OW445491.1, on the reverse strand, counting down.
TTAAAACTCCTATTAATTCAGATGATTATTTAAATTTATATTGATATTTTTTATTGAAGATAAAAATAATAAAGAATTTATTTAACGAGATTGGAAATTAGTCAGAGAGACTCACCTTAAAAAGTTAAAAGGTCTGCGCACAAAGCTTTAAATTCAAGCTCCGACGTGCAACTGGCACGACGCGGGTGACTTCAACCCCTTTTATAACTGGGCGGCAAACCTGCGCGCACGCCACGCAGTCTCGGTGAGCTCTCAACTCAGTATCCATGGATAGGGATATACACATATGTATATTAAAGACGACATACACATATATGTATACTGGGGTGTTTCATTTTTAGGTGATATTTTTTTTCATTTGTGAAAACTGAAAATCTGATAATTTATAAAAAGAAAATAATTATTCCCGTTTGAAAAAAAAAATTCAGAGTTAATTAGAGGCTTAGTAAATTCAAAAATTCGATTTCCCATATAAATAACACGAGAAAATTTTTTTTTCGACTTCAACTCGATTTTTCGGTAATTAAAATTTTTTTTTGATGCTATTACATTGTTGATTCAGCATTATAGCGTTTATTGTAAGATAATAATTAATGTCAAATCAATAAATTCCAGTTTAAAGAAAATTTTTTGTCAATTATAATCAACTTTCACCTTTCCAGCTCTACAACTCGAAAACTGTTGGTCGGAGAGCGTTTGCGGTGAACAACTTTTTTGTAGCAAATTTAATGCCCTACCAAAGCTGTATATTCATTTTTTTCAAAAAAAAATTTTGATTACCGAAAAATCGAGTTGAAGTCAAAAAAAAAAAATTTTCTCGTGTTATTTATATGGAAAATCGAATTTTTGAATTCGCTAAGCCTCTAATTAACTCAAAATTTTTTGTTTGTTTAAATTATCAGATTTTCAGTGTTCACAAACAACAGAAAATATCGCCTAAAAATGAAATACCCTAATGTACACATAAAGAAACACCATAAAGGTAATAATAAACTACCAACAATAATAACACTAATATAATAATAGTAGTAGTAGTAGTAGTAAAGCTTGAAGTAGAAGAAATACTCGTAGTCTGACTAAAATCATTGACTTTCACTTAGACAGTCGCGTATGGCATTAACAATCCCCCAAATTCCAAACTCAATTAACTCCATACACTCTCATCATCACTAACATATAGCAAACAATGGATACTCCAATCAATAAAAATCATTACAACCTTTTACAAAGTCCTATTATAAACATTAATAATTTTAATACATATACATATTATTTTAACTGCACATTAACAATTCCTATTTGTAATTTCCAATTCAGGTCAATATTTCCATCTACATTATTATCCAATAAATAAATAAATACTCAATCCTACCTACAAATAAATATAAAAAAAAAATAACATTTGATATTTACCTACAGTACATAAACATTTAATTTAATTTAATTTATTTTCATTCGAAATAAATATTAATTATATTATTGAACACTGCGCGAATTTGTTTGTTGATAAATTAATGATTATCACATTGAATGTGAATTCTTGCGTGCATGATGCCAATGTCATCATGAATAACTCATGAGATGGGATATGTCACACGGTAGATAGCCTACACTGCATCCAACGCGGTTAATATATATACCAATGTCATATGGTACAGTTGAATATATATATACATATACATACACATATATACAGACATATATATGATGAAAGCGACGGTGCTCCGCAATGGAGTTACGGTTCAAAGACCATTAATGGTATATATCGCTTTACTCAAGCTATCAGAGAATAGCGGAAGATCCGAATTAGGTGCGAATGCTCGCTTCGTTGGAATGTTCATAAAACTACGTACACATATGTATGTACATGAAGATATACATATACATATACATATATATGTATATTTAATACTCGTGTTGTTGTCGAATACCACAATTCATTCTGAATTCTTTTCATTCGTTGTCTAATACTATTTAGGAATTTTCGTGGCACACACTATATTTTAATTTATATACAGACATGTATGTTTGAATGTGTTTATATAATTTTTTTTCTTTTTTAATGAAACATTCACTTTTTATTTAAATTATAACTGGTATTGAAAGTATTTATAAATGGAATGTAATTTATATTTATATATTTTTTATTCTATTATTTTTTTTTCTTCATTTTATTTTGTTACGTGGATTGTAAGTGATGGAAAATTTATTGTGTTTTGCATAGTGAAGCATCATTAATTTTATTATTCAGTGGGAAATAATGATGAGAAATTGTAAATAAAATTTTTTCTATGGTAATTGAAGTGGAGTTTGATAATATAATAGAAATGAAGAAGAAAAGAGTGAATGAAAATATATTTACAAAGAAGAAATTTTGAATGTATTATGTGTAAGTATAAGGAGAAAGGATGTAATTATAAATTATTATATGTATATTATGTATATGAGCATTTTTTTTTTGGTTGATCGATTGAGTTAATAGACAGTTGGAAGTTAAGATTTTACAACAGTCACCCCATCGCACTGTTGTATTTGAAACACTTTATTCTAGAAAGGTGTGTTCTACTGTTGGGATTTTTTCACTTTGATCAGTATTGTGAGAGAATTGAGCTTGCAATAACTGTAGATATTTCCTACATTTTCGATTGTCGTTAAAACAGTGAAAAGCACAAAGCGCCATATTATTTTTAACGGAGATGGCGGCGAGAGCTTTACCTGCATTACCAACTGATGCTTGTTTATAAATAAAAATAATTATAGTACGTTACAGAGCAAAGGTAATAAACTTATTTTGGAGCTGTGTAGAATTTTATTTATATAATTACGTTGATGATTAAAATTTTTCTGATTATCAATTAAATTCTAATTTATTTTTCACTAAGAAAATTTAATTTTATGAATTTTGAGTGAGCAACTCATTAATTTATAGTTAAATAATCACGTGGAAAATATTTTAAATTATTTGTAAGATAATATGATTCTTTAATTTAAAGATTATTGAACTATTATTAAATTACTTAATTTAATTTATATAATTAATATATTTTTAAAGTCCCTCATTTATCTGGACCATTTTTCATTCATTTGATTAGACATTTGATACATTATAACTACACGATAACATGCAAACAATACGAAAAATACTAAAATCACAATAAAAAAATTCACCTCACCTTAAAATTCATTTAACATTCGTGAGAAGGTCAAATATATTAAGAGACATTTACCCATTACGCCAAAATTCCTAGAAATTGTGTTATTCATCAACTTATTTGAATAACAATCGATCAATATCACTATAATTTTTCCTTTCTCACTATAGATACTTTAACATAATCAATAAACTCTCCAATGTGTCAATGTAATTCAGGAAAAAAAAAAAATCTGAAATAAAATACTAATAATTTATAATTCTATTCGAATACATACTAATATATTCCGATTTCCGATTACTATTCTGAAAACATATATGAAACTGGGCCACGACAATCTCAAAACTCAATCATGATATTAACCAGTCGATTACTCAGCGTCTATTGCGTGATGACGCCAACATAGTCAACAGAGCATAGTGAATACATAGAACTTTGGATTGTTCATTTTATTTTATAAAAAATAAAATGAGACATTTAAATGCACTTATTTTAATTATTCTTATTCTATGTACACTTACATGTGAATAAATATCAATAAATAAAATAAAATTTGTGCGTATTTATAATTAAATGTGGTCATTTGTTGCTTGGACATTAATTATAGTAATAAATTTGCATAACTAAAATCAACGGATCGATCTTAACGGAAATTCCAAGCAAGACACCAACTGCTATAATCGATTGGCGTCCAATGACCTCCCACATATGCACATCAATATGTACATATGTATACGTACATATATATTTATTGAACCAATGAACTAAATATGTAGCACATTCCTTTGAAATTAATTCAAGTCATAGGAGTCGTGCATTCCAATCTTAATTGTTAAATTTATAAATATAAATTATATATTTGTGTTTATTTATTGATCGTTATTGTTTTTTATAGGATTTTAAAATAAATGAAAAATATAATATGTATATTAAAAAATAAATATAGATAAAAATAAAACAATTGTTTTCAACTTGCATGACGTGAAGTGTATACACATTACGTTCGATATTAAAGTTTGCTGTATTGTGTCTAACTTGTATGCTTTTATATTCTCCAATATTATTTATTCAGTAAAATGAGATTTGCTTTATGATGAAATGGATTTTTCTATTTTGGATATATGCAAATAATGTAAAAAAATACTGAGTTATCGAGTGTATGAAAAAAAAAAAATATTTTTAGATGAATTTTAAAATATAAAAATAAATTCAACAAAAGATAATTTTATTTTTCCTTCAAGATATTTTCTTGCTTTTTTTTTTTCCTTCCATTGGATAAACATATACTGAACACTTGCACATGTGGATATAGATACTAATATTGAATGATATACGTAAATATAAATGAATGTACATAACATATGTAATCATTGAACAAACTTTACACCCAACATAATGCACAAACATATAGTATTCGATTAATTAATTAATAATATCAAGGGCACAGTTGTGCTATGTGTAAACTTTTCCCCAAGTAACTACATATCCTACATGATTGTATCATTACAAACTTTAACCTCAAACAATTACAAACTTAAATGTGTGACCTTTATCAAAACTACCTATGCAATAAATTCAATAATTTAATAAAAAAAAAAAACTATTTAAACGTAATATATTTTCTTATTTTCATTCTTCATTATCAGCGTAATACTCAAGTTGGAAACTCCACCACTAAACTGTTGACGCAGCTTAACAGACAATAGAAGTAATGAGCGTAAAAAAAAATAAAATAAAATAAAAGGATAAGCGAGAAAAATAGCGATATTGATCGGTTAATACTCTAAAGGCACCGACAATTTTATTTCACAACGTAACAACTTAATGTAAAAGGGAAAAGGATATAAAGGGATTCTCTCGAGTTCCCCCTATTAGATTCATATATAGTGAACATGATCTAGTACATACGAATTGACTTTACTGGACGACAGATACATGAGAGTTTACTATTATTTATCTGTTAGTTGTGACAAGTAGAACAAATCTATTTTACGATATCGAGTAACGGAAGTGTCACTGATGAACAATTACAGAAGAAATAGCGCCGCACAAATATATATATATGTGTATGTATTTATATATGTATGTACGTATGTATATATATAACAATAATGGCGACCCTGGAATTGCACACTTAGTCAACGAGTCAGAAGGTCGACTGACTAGCTGACTATACACCCGGCATGATAATAATTTCAATTTAAATTTGCCCAACGGATTGCAATGCTCAAGTTATGATATAAAATTATTTAATACTGTATGTATTGTCAGTGAATTATTTTTATGGATAAATTGTTAGCCAACAATTTTATTTAAACATAATGGATTAATTTAATATTGTTTAATTAATGCGAAAAATTAATGCGTGCATGGAAAAGCATTTTTGAATTATACTTTGAAGTGTGAAACATCCTCACCGCCATTCTTAATGTCCTCTTTTGCTTCCTCAGCCGCTGGTTGCACACTCTCCTTGCTAGTGTTGCATCCCATTTTTTATTTTACTAATGTAAATTACGAATCACTACTTATTATCGTTATTAATATTATTAATTATTGAAATATAATATTAGTAATATAATAACTAATTTAGACAATATTATATCTCACATAAAATTAGTTAAACAATTCACGCAATCCCTTATTAACATCTGTTTTATGATGAATGTGTATGGCAGTGAATACGCCGGAAAATATTAAACTGTGTGCCCTGGAATTTTTTGAAATAAAAATAAAATCGTGCACGTGACAATTATCGAACAATAAATTTTTACAATTTATAAAAAAATTTTTTATCTTAAAAAAATTCTGTATTCAATATATACGTTAAAAATTTTATTTCTCTGTATTATCCTGTATATAAATTATCACGTTGTCAGTCAATCGAATTTTGTATTTTACTATTGGACGTATATGTTGCAATTTTAAAATATTAACTTTAATAACAAAAAAATCATATGCATATAAATATATATATGCTGCTGGTTTTGTTTTTAATCTTTTATTGTATATGTACGTTTATCACTAATTGCGATTGCGATACAACAAATTGGATTTTTTTTTACTACCGGTAACTATTGCTATTCTACAGCGATCAACATGGATGTTCCGTCGACGTCGCGGGCGTACTGACTTTGCCGTCTGCCGTCTGCCGACGACCCTGCCCTTGCGTCGCGACTGCTTGCGTCGATATATACGATTCCACGCGTATACATGTGTATTGTGTGTGTTGTATATGTGATTGTCTGTGAGACTATTCTACTTTAACTGCAGACCACACATTTGTAGAGAAAATAAACCGATCGAAACCGCGCATCTCTGCCAGTGAAACGTATTTTGAAACGCTTGATAATCCTTTGATACATTTACTCTCCTTGCAAATTAGTATAAAAGGTAAGGATTTATCGATACCCATTCATAAGAAATATGAGAATTAGTTAAAATAAAACTGTGATTTTATTTAAAATGTTTTGTTTGTATATTATTTTAAATAAAAATAATAAATTATAAATCGATAGTGCCTGCTATGCATTACATGTCAGCTGTACTCCACTTGTATGCTTCTTCTTGAATTGCAGCTTTTGCATTACGCGCTTCGAACCATTTTTTTTCGTAGCCATTGCTGCGATCAACACCGTCCCAACGGTGTCCCGGTTTAATTCCAAAACGATTTGGCATAAATGATCCTTGATAATTCGGTCGGTCGGGTTCTCGTTTTCCCTCTTTTATTTGCTTTTGCTTTATGTAATTCAACATTGGATCACCTTCTCGTTCAACTGCACGAAGTTGCGCGTCCAAATCTTTATCGTCTGCGTATCGTGCTAATGGTTTACTCATTTCATATAAATCTTGTTGTATTTTTTCAGTTTGATCGTCGACTTGTTTTAATCTAAAAAGGGGGAAAAATAAGTTTATAATTTATTTGTTTGGTATTATCCTAAGAGTGAATTGAGAATACTCATTAATATTAAAATAGAAAACTTACCCTTTGCCCCATTTAGCATATTTTGCGACAATTTCTTCTTGGCGCTTTTCTTCCTCTCGCTTTTTAACGGCTTCTGCTTCTAAATTTCGTCTTCTTCCAGTTTTACGGTCTCGTAAAACTGTAGCTTGACCTACACCAGTCATTTCATCGCTACACTACAATAAGACACAGTAGAATTTAATTAAATTATTTGTTCAGATGTTAATAATGGACGTATAATTTTTTTAATTAATAATACCTTATAGAAAAAGTCATCTTCTCGTTTTTTCTGGGCTGCTATCTCTTCTCTGAGTGATGAGGAATTTTGCAAGCCAGCTGTTTTGCCATCTAAAGTTTTTTTCAGTCTTCTGTCAGCTTGTGGGCTTTGGGATCGTCTCGATTCATCATCGGCCCATCTAGATTTACGATGTCGGGGAGATCTTTCTCGATCATGTCGTGATATATTTTTATTTCTGTTTGAATCATAGTATTTGTTTTCGTCTCTTGAGTTTTTCTGCGACTTTCGTGGCGGACTCAAATCAGAATCATCACCCCGATTCCTTTTATAATTACGAGACATATTTCCACTTGATTTTCTCGGTGGACTTAAATCTGAATCTTCATCTTGACGTCGAGTGGATTCACGTTGGTCATTTTTCTGCTTTCTTGATGGTCTTGGTGGACTTAAATCTGAATCTGGATCTTGATGTCGTGTTGATTCACGTTGGTAATCGTTATGTTTTCTCGATGGTCTTGGTGGGCTCAAATCAGAATCATATTTCTTTGATTTCTCGGTTTTTCTACGATGTTTTTTAGAATTTGATTTTCTTTTTCTAGTTGAATCTGAACTCATTGAAGAATCCGAACTGGATTCAGAAGATGAAGAATCCTTTCTTCGATGTTTCTTTGAAATTTTCTTATGTTTCAACGATGATTTTCTTGGTGGAGATGAATTATTATCAGTCAATTTTTTAGATTTTCTACATAAACTCTGATCATCATCGCTAAAACTACGATCATTTGAGGTAATTTTATGATTATCATTGTCCTGATGATGATGATTATTATTAGATGAAATAGCAATATTTCCTTCACCATCATCAGCAATAATTTTCCATCGTCTTTTGTCTGTAAAATCAATTGGTCCACGTTCATCAATTATACCAGCAATTTGTGGTGCATCTTCTGTTGAATTGAATATATCGAATTCTCCATCTTCCATTGGACGTAAATTATTCAGATCAATGTCATCGTCAATAATTTTAACTCTGGAAAATATATGTTATATATTATTTACAGTAAGGAAATAATTTATTTTTCAAATGTTTTAATATATTTTATATAATTTTGAATATTTAATATCCACAAGTATTTCAGTTAAATTGAAAAATTATTTTATTCTCTTATTCATTGATAGTATTTTCATTCACATAACCTCAAACACAATAACTTAATGTAACCATTATTAAATACTTATACAAAAAATTGTAAAAATTACTTACTTTTTATGTTTTACTTTCAATAATTTTTTTTTCTTTTTCTCCGTTTTGTCACCACCACCGAGATATTTTTTTAAATATTCTTTTTGATTAACTTTAACCTCCATTTCTGAATAATAGTATATACACTGCTTGCTCTGCGACTTTATCAATCAGCTGTTGCTTTGCAAATGGTCGCACTAATACAAAATAAAGACACACAGAAGAAAAACTGATAGACTTTACAAGAAATATCTAGCTCTACCTTCACAAAAATCGGTATTATAAATCCCTACAAAGAAATACAATAAAGTGACATCTGTCGGCCAGACCGATAACTACATCCAATCTAGCCTAAAAAAATTTTTTCCTCTCATATCCTAAATTCCAATCTAAACTCCAAAAGGCGGAAATATATTCAAATATAAATAACAGACACAAATTAATCATCATCAATTCTAAATTTCACTAAACAAAAAATCGCATTTAATACTCATTTTCAAAATCAAATAACTAAATCATATCATAAACTTTAAATTCTAATCATGATTTACATAAAAATAAAAAATAAACGTTTATTTATAAAATAAGAAAATAGTTATTTAAAAAAAAAAAAAAAATAGGTCATCGATATTTCGCCAATTATATAAAATTGTAAATTTAATTTTCTATTATTGCGATATATATATATTTTTTTTTTGTATTTATCAAGGATGTTGGCTCTTCTTATGCATCTTATTAAAGCATGGAATGCATCAACAGTTACAAGTCAAAAAGTATTATATATCTGAAAGGAACAAGGCACTATTGGTTACCTGAGAAAGCGGTACTCATTCCGATTGGAGAATAGTGGATTGTCAAGGTGATAGTAGGGAGCGAAAGTGAAGCCGCAACCAAGAATGGGCAGGACGACTCGCAGGCCTTCGGTATATTCTCTCACGTATATTCAACAGTTTCATGCTGTTTCACGTGAGTTATATATGCTCACGAGACACATATAAAATGTTTTTAAATTATTAAATATATTTATATAAACGATATCTTGTCTTGATATTTAATTGTTATAAGGAAATTTGTGGTTTCATACGGATATGAGTTTGCTTATCAAAATATAAATGAGAATGAATGCATTTTATAAAAAATAAAACGAATATTGAAAGTAACACGAGCTGAATATACTTGATGATGATTCAATGCATTTTGATGATCAACATTCAGCTGTTGGCTCACCTTATTCAGTGTCATTTAAGTATTAGTGATTAATAGTGTGTGTATGAGTAAGTGTTGCGTATATGTATAATTGTTTTTTTTTTTTTTTCATTTTATATATAATAATATATGTTGTAAATGTGTCTTTGAATAAAAACGAGTTTTATTTTTATAGATGTCGAGAAACAGAAACGCAAAGTATACTTATCAAAGTTTATAAAATAATTATTATTAATCATAATAAAAAATGACACGAAAATTGAGTAAATTTTTGGTACTTTTTGACAATACAAATCTGTTATATTTTCCCGGGCATTTTTTGTCTGGTAGAGTACTTATTGAGTTGGACGATGAGACATGGTAAATATATATATTTGCAATAATATAAAATTATTAATATTACAACTTATTTTTATCTTGGAATTTTTTTTCCACTATAATTATACATATTAATTATTCACACATCAAGTTTATCAAGCATAGCACCAATCCTAATTATGTTTAATAATTATAATTTTATTTTATTAATCGCATAGTTAAAGAATTATCTAATTATCTAAAATTAACTCTTCTTTACTCTCCTTTAATTCATCAAGATATAAGTATATAAATCCATTAATTAATCCTGCAATTAATTATTTTCACACACAAATGTTTATCTATTGTCTCAACTTTTTCCTAACAACATTTTATATTTAAATACAAATAATAATTTATAATTTTCACAGTGTATCAGGATTACACTTTCATGTAATTGGCGAAGGTGTTGTTCGTGTTAGAAGTCAACGTGCCGAGCGAGTTTACGATAAAGAAAATTATATTGATTTTCGTATGCGACTACTTGGTGAACCTGGTAAATTATAAATCATTAAATTATCATATGTATAATCTTCTTAAATAATAATATAAATATTATATTTTTATGTGTATAAAATAATTTGAAATTCAGGTGAGGGCCCATCTGTATTGTCTCCTGGTATACACAGCTTTCCTTTTAAATTGGGTCTACCATTAGGATTGCCATCAACATTCCTTGGAAAGCATGGATGGGTACAGTATTACTGTAAAGCAGCGCTTCGTGAGCCTGGTGGTCTTACTCATAAAAATCAACAAGTTTTTATCGTTATGAATCCCATTGATCTCAATCTTGAACCACCAATCTTGGCAGTAAGTTTATTTATTCATTTGTTTTATTTCTTATGATGTAGTAATCCGTATTAAATATAATTAATTCCATGTATTTCAACATGTCTAATGATAAATATTTATGTAATAATAATGTATAGCAACCAGCTAGATTAGAGGTGGAACAACGTGTGGGAGTGTCATGCGTGTCGGGAGGACCTGTATTCTGTCGAGTGAGTCTTGACAGAGGCGGTTATGTTCCCGGTGAAACAATTGGTATCTCAGCGACAGTTAGCAATCGCAGCAAGGTTAATATTATTTATTAAATATTAAGAATAAAAAAAAAAGAATATATATAATTTTATTATTAAATAAATTGCAAGATAATTGGATGATTTTATTAGGTAACAATGAAATCAACAAAAGCCTCACTTACTGAAACAATTCAGTATATGTGTAGAGGTAAAGTTTTGGCTTGTGAAACGAGGGAATTAGCGAGTGTATCGCGAGGTAAAATACGACCTGGTGAGGGTGAGGAATGGCTAAATGAACAAATGTACGTGCCACCATTGCCACCAACTAATTTACGTGGATGCCATTTAATTAATGTACTTTATCACGTTTATGTACGTATAAAATTATAATTGATATTAATTTTACATATATGTATGTACAGGTTTAATAAATTTTATTTTTTTATGTTTTAGTTTGTTATCAGTCCTAAAAGTTTAGATAAAGAGATAAAGCTTCAAATTCCAATTGTTTTGGCGACGTATCCATTACGACAGGAAGGCGCACCACCAGGAAGTGCACCATCTAAAAGAGGTGCACATTATCCATCAACTTTACCGATTTTTAGACCATGGCTTGATGATAAAGCTTTTGAAGTGCAAGAATAATTGTACACTCTTTATAATACAGTGAGCGTACTTAATATACAGCTATAACCATTATCAAAAAATTTTCTACTTATATTTTTTAATTAAAGAAATGATTTATCTAGACTCAACTATAATTCCTGGCATATATTTTAATTTTAATAATTTGTTTTTCTATCGTTTCATGTCGGCTGAAACATTTTTCTTTTTTTTTAGATTTTTAATATGAATATAAATAAATATTCATAAAAGAAATTTATATGTGTACGATAATATTGCTGGCGTTATCTTGTGTAACTTATTTTTACACAAAGTGATAATATGAATTTTACATTAAAATATGTACAGATAGATAATTTAATGTAAAAAAAATGTCCAAAAATATTACACTACCAGTGAATAATATTTTTTAAACTAATGCAATTTATACTATGAAATAAAAACGTTTAACAATAAAATATTGATGATTTAGTTGTCATAATATTTCATCAATTTATCGTTATATTTAATAAAAAATTGGTTGCTTACCCTTTTTCTCTGTTTATTTTATAATTGAATTTATTTTTGCATTTCTTGCTTCAGCTTATCCAAAACAATTGTAGTGGTACTCCCATTCACCACCACCAATTTTTGTCGACTTCTAGATCCCTAATTAAATACGAAAAAATATATATATAAAATACTTTACATATAATTGCAATTAATGTAATGTATTTTTTCATTCTAATGCAATTATAAATAAATAAAATATATATTATACAAACCCTGCCAAGAGATACGTCTGATTTTTTTAAACCAAGCACAGAAGCAAGATATTTAATAAGAACTGTGTTAGCTTCACCTTCAACTGGTGGTGCAGATATGGCGACACCAACATGGTCCTCACTTATATCTGAAAATAATTAATACAATTATATTCCTGTTCGATATTCAACTGTATATATTTAATTTCTACTAATTAAATTATATAAATGTTCACAATACAAATGTGTATACCTGTTATATTATTTTGTTTGGATCCCGGCTTTGCTTGAATTTTAATAATCACATTTCCATCTTTGTCAATACTTACTGGACTACATTGTGAATCCTGCAAGAATATTATATCAGATTAAAAATTTCATATACAATTATTGATAATAAAAATTATGATTTTTGATTTCTATTGTATATATGTATTCAAATGATATTTTTCCCTAGTAAGAATGCAATCTAGTGACTTCATGCGTCTGCGTATTTGTGTCTTTATTTGTGAATGTTTGTGAAGATAAATCGTTGTTGGTGAATCGTAGGTTCTGTCTGAGTTTACAGTAAACGTTTTAAACTTGGAGAATGTCACATTTCATGACGATAAGGTGATCCAAATATATTGGAATAGCCGATAAATAATCGTGCTAATATTTTATAATAATAACGGTAAATTAAAATTTTTTTTCTAAATTACTTACGTCTTCTTTTTCCATATGCGATTTTTTGTCTTTTTTTTTTGAGGAATTTTTTGACATTGCTCTAATACCAATTATCGATGTGTCAATAATTCTCTCGTATTTAAATAAATTTAATATAGTTATCAACATTTAATTATTATTTAATATTTCGTAAATTAAAAAATCATTTCATTCATATAATTCACGGAATTGCTGGATTATTGACAAAGAACCTAACCTCAAATTAATATTCCTCAAGGCAAATTTTCATTTGTAATCTAAAATGGTTCTGTGAAGTGTAAAGACGTTTACAGTGCCCGCGAAATTTGAAATAATAAATCGAAGCTACGCACAAAAATATTGCACATGGATTATCATTCAAAATATAAAATTCAAATTTTTATATCAGTTATATTATTATTCAAAACAGTAAGATGATAAAATCATAAAGATGTATTGATAATTTTTTAAGATCAAAATGCCGAAAAAATTTGTGGGTGAAAATAGTAAGGCGGTAGCAGCTAGAGCGAGAAAAGCTGCGATAAAAGATGCAGAGAATTCAAAAAAAGCCCAAGAGGCAGAGGACAAAGCATGGCAAGATGACGATAAACAATTATTGAAGAAAAAACAAAAACAAGTAATGCATTTATTTAATATTAATTCTAATTATTCATTTTATTCATTCAACTTTCAACTAACTTAGGAAGAACTTGAGAAAAAACGTTTGCAACAACTGGAGAAAAAGGCTGAAGCAAAGGCTTTATTAGAAAAAGAATTAGCGACGATAAAAATTGGTGGTAAACAACCTGCATCAAAAATTACAAGAGCTGAAATTAACGCAGTCACTGAAAAACGAAATCAAGTAGCAATGAAGAAGAAAGATGAAGATGAAAAGCCACTTGAGGAAAATTTGAATAGAATAGTCTTGGAAGGTGAAACCGCCCGTGGAATAGACGAGGCACTGTCGATATTGAGGTAAATAATTTTTTTTCCTCACATTCATTATTATTATTATTATACAATAGTAAATTAATTTTTCATTGTAGCACGAAGGATCCTGAAGTTGATCGACATCCTGAGAAACGTATGAAGGCAGCTTACGCAAGTTTTGAGGAACGTATGATGCCAATAATTAAAGAAAATAATCCAACATTGAGGCTTAGTCAACTCAAACAATTATTGAAAAAAGAATGGATGAAATCACCAGAAAATCCATTAAACCAAAAGCTGTTGAACTTATAAATAATAATACCAATATATGTGTGAAAGACAAAATTTGATAGACATTTTTTTAAAAATCTAATACAAATGAATACATAATTTATGATCTAGTACTGTTAGATTCACAAAATAACATTGTATAAATCATCTTTGGTACATCTTACAACGTGCGCAATCAGATAAAGCCTGTGCGACAGTCGATTTGTTTTCATATATTTTTGGCACAATTGTCAAAGCGCAAAAATCATAAGTGTGGCTATTTAAAAAATAATTTTCCTTATCTGTAACAATCTTATAATAAATTAAACAAAATATTAATAACAATACGTATTACAAAATTAATGTCGAATATTTCTCTCATAAATAATCACATGATTGCCAACGAGAGTTTGTCATTTTAATTTCATTAATTATTTCATTCATCTTCTCCGCGTCCATTGATAATACAAAAACAAACATCATTTTTTTTTCTTCCATAAATCTATAAAACAGTGTATCATATGATTAACTTGTTCAGGCGCGTCAGTCATGGGACTGTGTCCAGCTGTGGGAATAGCTTCAAGAAAGGCTTTCAAAACAGTCTGAAACAAATAATCCACCAATTAGTATTCTGAAATGCTTTTCATTTGTCCAAATGAATATTATTCAAATATCGATATAAATATTAATGAATATATTCACCCTTTCCATTTGGCATTCCTGCACGAGTGACACTTTATTGTCTCTCAGTCCGTAAATAAGGAGAGTTGGTGTGGTGATTTTCCTATGGAAAGCATAATCACCATCTGGCCAAATCATTCCATTCAATACATATTTCATTTGCGATGGCCACTGATTATCCGGTTCTGGTCCGCAATAAGGATGCTGTTGACCTCTTGCTGAATATAATATATTTCGTCGTAAACCACACACCAATAATGGCGATAGTATAATTCTAAAACAAGCCTGCATCATACTCTCTGTTGTCGGTGGCGCTAATGGTGTTGGTCCACCGCCAGATATCAAAACCAATTGACGAATTTCATTTTGATACTTGCACCCAAGTGCAGTCGCAATACTGCATCTAAAAACATCATCTCATTAGCATTTACAACATCATATATGATATTTATGATCAATATAGAGTTCAATTAATTGAGAATACTTATAGGGAAATGTTTAGTGTTAAATAAAACTACCTACAAGATTATCTGTTGCAATAATTTTCAAAGAAAATTAGCCACTTTCATTGTTATATTATAAATAATCTCACTTGACGTGGGCTATTATAATAATACATTGCTATTTAATATAACTGAGTGTGAAGAAACATATGTATTAGTATGTCACAGTAGAATTATTAATTGTGTCTCAATTTTAATTTGCATTAATATTAGTACAAATGCGTTACTATTGTTCATAATAAAATAATATAACAAGTTGTCTTAATAAGACATTAACTTCTACGTTACACTTTCATGAATTAACTCTAATTAAATATAATCGTAATTTATATACGATAGAAAGTTTATTACTACTTTTATATATATATATATATATATTTTTTTGTAGCAATAAAATTGGTGTAATTATAGCAATATGTTGGTATATTGCAATGTTGAGAGTATTAGGTATCAAGTATGACAATAGGAACGAGGCGTTAATTGGCGTTTTTATGGTAATGAAATTTATGAAAATTATTACCCGTAATTATGTGCAACCAAGACGCACTTTCGACCTGGCTTAAAGGCGTAATGATGTAAAACTGCTTCTATGTCGTTGAGCAATTTATTGAAATGATAATCTTGCAATCTATTTGGTGCTGAACTCATACCGTGTCCAAGCAATTCAGGTGCAATACATGGATAGCCCAATGATGAGAAATATTGAAGCTGATGGCCAAACACTTCAGCAGACGAACCGAATCCATGAAGAAATACAATTATTGGCTTTCGATTTCTTCGAAACACTACTGGAGATGATGATAATTCCTTATCACACGGACTAGAATTATACTCTCTACAACCTTTCCATGTTGCACGATAATCTTTCATCTCTGCACCTTTGTTTTTACGTTTTTTCTGACGATCTAATTTTGATTTTATATTTTTTTTACAACGTCTGGATTTTTCACAAGTATTATTACTTTTTTTTGAGAGTTTTAAGGTCAATTTTCCACAGAGAACTGTTACTGAATTAATTTTTTTCACAGATTCATCATTCAGCGTTGATGTTTTCGAATCATTCTTCAATCCCAATCTCAATTTATCAAATTGATTCTCAATTATTGGAGTATCCAATTCCTCAATATTTTTTAAATCAATATCCATCACCTCATTAGCTATTTTTTCTTCACATTCCATATTATCTCTACTTAATGATGTAATTAAATTAATATCCTCATTTTCTTTTATTTCATCATTCGTTTCCTTTATTTCAATATTTTTACTTATATTCTCATCGTCTTTATTTACAATATTGTTTTGAATTTCTAAATTATCCCAACCATGCGATAATCGTGCAGGACCAAACTTAGCATCTATAATTTCCATCAATGATTGCTCAAGACTAACTCCAGAATCCAATGGAAATTCCATAGTTTCAACGCTGTTAATACCAGAATCAACACAATCTACTTTATCAAGATGTTTATCATCATCTAATGGCCTTCTTAAATCAAAATCTAAACAATCAGGATCATGCACGGTGCCAATAAAAGCCTCATTAACGTATACTTGATGCTCTGAGGTGTTTACAGTCTTTTCTTCTTCCTCTTCTTCTTCAATATCATGCTTGTCACTTTGGTAGTCAGGTAAAAAAGCAAAGCTGATATCAAGTGGACTTTTTAATGATATATTATCATTGTTATTTAATTTATTCTCTGTTTTTTTACCAAGTGTCTTGTGACTTTTATCCAACGTATTATCGGCATTGCTAATAAATTTCATTGTATCATTCAGCACCTCCTTCAGCAATATATCAATATAATTTTCAAGTTCTTTAACAATTTTATTTTTATTCATGTGATCAATGTCATTACTATCGTCTTGACTTTGACCAACGTTTGTTGTTATTGGCTCATTGAAACAATTAAGATTTACAGAAATTTTCTTCTCTAATTCATCAATATTTTGTCCAGTTTTATCTGCCTCACGAAGACTTCTTCTAATACGATTTATTTCAGCTGAAATAATTTTACGTTCAGGACTAAGTCTAATTGACGATTGACGAAATGAACACCGGCATTTATTCAATGAATGCGGTCTTCTTGTCCATCTTGTGATAAAATTTTCATTAATAGATTCTGGTCTATCATCTTTCAATTCATAAAATTCATCACCACTTTGAATTGGTCTAAGTATTCGTAATGTTCGTCGTGGTTCAACAATGAAGAAATCACAGTCGTCCAATTCAACTTTTTCTGGATTTATACGATTTCGATTTAATATACACATAAAAATCTTAGAATACCATGGTATTTCTAAATGTTCAACCGTTGATTCTTCTGCCATTTCAACAATAAATAATTATACAATTTACAAAATATAATTTAAAAAATAAAATATACAGAAGAAATTATCTTCAATTTACGTTGATTATTAATATAAAAATATATATATAAATCTGCTTTATATTGTGTATTCATAAAATCGTAGATACAACTTGTTGCTCTCAACAGGGGCTCTCAACTGGTCACAAATATTTGTATACATCCAATTGCGACTTTATAATACCAATATATTAAAATATATATCATATATATTCATAAATTCACAATAAAATCCTTTATAAATTAACCTCAAAAATTTTTTAAAAAAAACTATACATTAATTAAAATCAACCATATCAACAAATGTCTGTCACATCTATTTATATTACATTATATAATAAATTTATTATTAATATATTTACGGAGCGATTTGAAATTCTCGCAGTGTTGTGTTATTGCACTTGAAACTTACACTGACGGCCACACTTTGCCAGTAGCGCACAATCTCGATACATCGTTTGTCTCACCGGAAATATTATTAATTACACTGGACAATTGGACTTTCGCACGAGCCACAACAGGCAACGGCATCGTTGCGAATATAATAACGATAATATTGATACAGACATTTTTGAGGGCGTAGAACGGTTTGCCGGATGACAATTAACCACAATTGACACATTGGCGCGCAGGTCACGACGGCCATTGTGCGCCAACAAGCTGCGACTATACTGAGGCCCAAGAAATGTCTGGATATAAAGAGAGAGAAAGAGACTTTGAGACTGGACGAAAGACTTTACTTGTATCATATATATTATATGCTGAAATGCATCCTACCCACTCTCAAGTCCGTTATAGTTATTCATTTATTCTAGTCTTTATATAATTCCAATATTTATTATTGTCTCATATTTTTATCCTGCATCATCGCATTGCATTGTTGTAGATTTTTTATCGACCACGTTTGAATTTTAAAAAAGCAATTCAAGACACATATTTTCACGTTTTTTATAATTAATTATTGATAATGAAGTGATAAATAGCCATTTTATTATTAAATCAAAGGTCATCATATTGAATAATTTGATTTCTGTAATGTAAATTGTGCAATACAGTTACAGAAGTCTTCTCTTTGGTCATATTTTGTTATTGACCTTTATTCTAAAGAGAATGTAGATCAAATTTCAAATTATTTATGCACGATGACCGTTGGAATAGATAACGGACGGTTTATTTATATGACTTGAATATTAATTATGTGAAAATGAAGTAATAGAAGTTATACCTTGGAATCATCATTCTATTTATTCACTCATATTATTTATTATAAATAATTTCATCATCATACTGGAGTTTATAATTAATTAAATGGTAAAGTCATATTAGATGTATAAATATATATATTTCTCATATGTGTTGGAATTAATTTAAAATTATGAAAATAAGATAAAAAAAATAGGAATATAAGCTTTAATATAAACATTTATTACAGGTATTCTACACAGGAAGCGAGAGTATCTTCTTGTAAGTATTCACCTTCATTCAGGCACGAAAAGATGAGTCAACTAAATACAAGAGATTATTTAAACTCATGTACAAGACATATATTCTCAGCTAGCACTTGATAAAATAAATATAGTACACATTCTTTATTTCTCAAGTTAAATATAACGCTATAATTTTCTCATTAACGTGACAACAATTTTAGCAGCATTAAATTATTTCCTGCAGGCTTTTTTTTTTTTTTCATAATTGTTCACTGAATTAATTATAATTCGCTGGTTATTATACATTCACGACACGTAATTTAATTTTAGTTTTATTACATTGTCTATATACTTTGTTAACAAATTAAAAAAGGGAAAATATCATATTAAATATATGAAGGTATAAAAATATTGTTTATATCCACATATATTTTATATTGCAGTCGCAAAATATATTTATGTTTACAAAAGGAATACCTTCATGTCAGATAAGCACTGAACATTTGTTGATCTAGCGTATATGTATAAGTTTAAAAAAAAAAAAAAATTGCTCGTTAAAATATTAGTTTAGTGCATCGCCCCATATCCCATGCGGTTAAACAATCATCTTATATATGATACAAAAGGCACACACTGTCAGGTCATTTACCGCAATGGTTTAACATCAATATAAAGTCGTGAGTTTCAAATTTCCAACTGCAAGTACTTTGTTTTCCAGCCACGCGTCATGAAGTGGAGAGCTCTTATTGTTGTTACACTCCTCATTGACGTATTAATAATTCACTGGTCGTTAGCTGCTGATGACGATTCAAATACACTGTCAAATGACAATAGTCATGCAACATCAACTGATGAACAAAAATTTATACTCGAGTGTCAACATTCCGATTATAGGACATACATAAAATGTCTTAAGCGTCAAAAAAGACATCATGGACATGTTAATCATCACAATAACACAGGTAAATACAGCGTTTAAAAATTATTTTCATTATTATGTCATGTATATTCAATACAATTTTGTATTAATTGATAAAAACTGGGTCAACATTTTGTATTTATTCATTTCATTCATTCATTTATAATAGTATATGTATTTAATGAATATTTATTTTTTTATTCTTTCATAACCAGACGATACAAAAACATGTTTTGAGGATTGTGGAATGGATCAATGTACGTCGACCAAGTGTGTACATGATTGTCATACACGTTGTATGAAAAAAACTAAAGAAACACGACAAATTATTACACAATATGAAACCGAATGTACATCTGGCGATTGTAATAAATCAGAATTGCCAATAACAAATATTACTAGTAATATTGATATCAATAATATTATTAACAATCATATTGCCAAAGATATCATCGACGATGAAAGTTCTAATAAGTGTAAACCAGGTAATTGTTGTTCTGGATGTTGTGGTGGTTGTTCACAAAATATGCCATCATCACCATCAACATCATCATCATCATCATCGGGATTTGGTTTGACATTGATACCACAAATTCAATTAGTTCCGCAAATAACATATGGCATTGGATTAGGACCAATTGGTGGATGTTTATTTTCTATGAACTGGCCATGTATGCAATCAACACAGACTATGAACCAAGTATATTTATATTTACATTTTTCAATATCAATTTATTAATAATCATATTTCAACGTTATTTATAAATTAATTTTTTTTTACAGCCAATGATGCCATTTGACTGTTCGCAATGTGGCAATCCAGTGTTTAGATATAAATGTGACATGTCATGTTACAATGTACAATCGGGAAATACACCAGATTTGCCCAATCACGATGGAAAAAATCGATCGTTATGCAAATCACCCAATTGCATTGGCGGCAGTCAATAATAATATATTGGATAATAATTATAATTAACAGTAATGTATGTAATAACTTATTTATTATAATTTATTTTATAATTTTTAAACTTCTATAGGGCTTCATTGTCAGTTTGTATCGATGATGTGCATATAGGAAATAAATGTATAGCGGTTTTGAATGTGAGCACACTACGAAATGTAACCCCTGCAGAGATGCGCGCCGCATGTGTCAGGTGCTCGGGCAGGTGCTACACAATGTGTGAAAATATCCGTTCATTTTTGTTTAGCTGTCATTATCAAACGATATTCGCGACAGGTCAAAATAAAATAATTGTACAGTTTCATCAAAATTGATAATGAAACTGCCGACATTTGTTTGAACATTCAATTAATCCAATCAGACATTTATCATTATATGCGTATCGATATAAATTATTTTTATTTATTCAATCCAAGGGCAATGAAACCGTAGACAATTAAAGCATAAAAATTACATTTATTTATCTATAGATATACGTATAGAAACAATAAATTCAATAATAAATTGCTCATATTCTCTTTTAGTTTCACGTGGAACTACGAACTGGATGATGACTAAGCCAATATAATTCTGGGATTATACAGCTGCAAATTGCTTCAACGGTTGAACAAAGTACAGGTGCTTCTTATTAATTTTTTTTTTACTATAACTTCGGTTAAAATACATTTCGTGTGAAAGTATGAGATCAGCTTATATGACCTGGAGTCACAATTGGAAAAAATATATATTACTTGTATGCGTTAGCATCCAGATACTACTTATGTTTCATAATATCGAGAATCAACCGTTGAATAATAGCGAAAGTGATTGTGGCATATGTAAAGAAGCATTTGACAGGCATGGGAATATACATACTGACTCTCTTACTTACATTTTCTACTCGATCTTAAACATTCATTATTCCTAAATGTTGAATCGAGAATATTATCGTCTCCCACGCATTATAAAATTAAATTTATCATTAATTATACCAATAAATTATGCATGCATTTCACTTATATAAATAACAAATATAAATACCACAATTTATTCAAAAAAAAAAATTATTTTGTGAATTAGTTATGTTAAAATTATTTATAAAATTGTCATTTGCAATAATGAATCGCAATTTCATCGTCAGGTTTGTTAGGACCTCCTATGGCTTCATATTTTCTTACCTCTTATAAATGTGCACATTATATTCTACAACGGTTTTTGTCATTTAACTTAACATTGACTCGTTGCTTTGGGCCAACGTTTAATTGGTTTACTTTCCCCCCATACATATACACATATATATATGTATACTTGTGTAACTGTATATTGTATAAGCTGAAGAAACAGTGAAGAGAACTAAGACTCGACATAAAATTTTCACGGTTCACCAAGTGCATATGAGTACCTATTAATGTATATATGGCACATAGAGCTCATATGCCTTCATATTAGAGTAAATATGTATAGAAAAAAAAAAAAAAATGTCATGTGGCACTCGTGTTTAGGGTCTTCGTTCAGTGGTGGTCCTCATACATTGTACATTGTTGTAACTTATGTGACAGCACATGTCTTGAATTTGTTACAATCATCCTTCACGCACATTAAGTATATAAAGACGACGGGGGTTTTATTATTATAAAAATGAAGGAGTTGGAAAATAATATAAAGGCAGCAGCAGCATAGCATATATATCAAACTTGCAATAAAAGCTATTGAATAATATATTGTAGAGAAAAGCTATTGAATAATATATTGTAGAGACAAAGTTTAAATGGTCGGAGAGCGTTTGCGATGAACAACTTTTTTGTAGCAAATTTAATTAACTTAGAATTTTTTGTTTGTTTAAATTATCAGATTTTCAGTGTTCACAGACAAAAAAAAATATCGCCTAAAAATAAAACACCCTAATATGTATATATCATCCTACCGGTTGGTCGACGAGTTTGAATTCGCTGGTCTGTGAAATAGTTCTATAAATTATAGTATGTGTCGTATACGTCTCAACGAATATCGATGCATTTACGTTCGTTATCCGGATATGTATTATTATAAATATAATAAAAGGGTCATAGGCGCCTATATATGAGTTTTAATATTCAAGGTACGTGCCTCATGTGGTTTAAACCTGACAAAAGGGTCTGTCGTAATACCAACAATAAGTCCAGAAGAAAAGAAATAATTACTCGGTCACTCTCTTGCGATATATCTTTTAATCTGTGAAAAAAAAAAATTATTGTTAATAATCATTTACTTAATATTTAACTTTATTTATATATTAATATTTCACACAAGCTGAATATTTTTTGAGTATCATACAAATATACTTTTGAGAAAAGTATTTGCTTTATTATTTCATAAATATTTTAGCTCATATGATTCAGTCCAGAATGAATGCTATATTTTCTAGGAGTTTTATTTCATTATCTTAATGGTGTGCTTCGACTATTAACATATCATTTAGCCTCAGTCTTTAGCTAATATCATTTCGTCATATTTTCTGACGTGTTCATATTAAAAACAAATTATCAAATGAAACATTTCATATTGTAAATGAATTTAAAGTGGTATCATTAGTTATATTATATACATCTTAATGGAATAACAACGATTATTGACTTGAGTTCTCTTCTATTTCATATTCTACTCGAAGAAAATATTTTTTTTATATATTCATATTTTGTTTTCTATATTTATATAAAACAAAAAATAAATAAATAAAAAAAATATATACAATGACGCAAGTCCGTTGAGCTATGGCATAACCACAATTAATTACCACTTCCTTTTGTCAGTGCATCAACATACTATACAATTTCAAATGCATTTCCTGATGATAAACTGAATATATAAATATACAAGGGGTGAATATAGTACCTCAGACACGCGTTGATGCGGTTGATGAAACTCCCCTTACCTGACCGGTGTATTTTCAACAGTTGCCTATAATAATTACCACTCACCTATCTTTTTTATTTTCTCTCCATCACATTATATTAATTAGTTGATATATTTGTATCATTGTCCAAGCAGGGTAGTCAGTGCTTATATAATTTATACATATTTCATATTTCTATATAGCCTTTCTCAAAGTGTAGCCCACATTAATGTACACATATAATTAACATAGAATAAAAAAAAAAAGATAATGTTTTACACATTTTATATTATATACATATTAGTAGCACATACGAGACATTTTATTCAACTATATATGTATTAGATTTTTATCTTTAATAAGTATGTAATACCTATACTTAATTTTTTGTTCTCATTGCATTTTTCCATGACAAAAAGTCGTTTGCTCATTGAAAACATTTATGATGATGATAATAATATTTAAATATCTGTTTACAGTACAGCAAAATTATACAGCAAGGATAATGATAATTAAAATAAAACTGGATGTATAGTGGGTGCGAAGATAATACGGCAGTTATAACACATACGTATTCCATGGTTATATATGTATGTATAAACCTTATATACATTTGGAAATCTATCAAAGCACCAGATCACAGACGGTATATACGAATCAACATATTCAACGAAATAAATTATAATGAATTTTTAAGTCAACGACATCTTGATGGGGAATAATATACATATTAGAAATATATGTATGCATATTTATATGTATATATATGTATGTACATAATATTTAACAGGTACCCACACTGTGGTAAAAAGTAAAAAACAACCTGACCGTATTAACTTTTACATGATTCCCATTTCCATAAATTAATTTTCAAATAAAATGATTTTATTATTTTTATATATACAGATTTGAAACGAATTAAAAAAATGATTTATCGATCAGAGTATAAATATAATGAAGTAAATATTATTGAGTAAATAAATGGGCAAGTGTATTTTTTTATATATGTTCATCATTGAGATATATTTCAAATAAATTATTCTCACCTGATGTGTTACACAATATGAGCTTAAGAAGGATTATAAATAGTATGTGGGAGTTCTTTTACATATATTACAGGACTAAATATGCTCAAATTCGAATTAGAAATGATGTTGAATTAAAGAAAAAAATAATAAATAAATCTTTATATGTATATAATCCATGAATTCATCAGGCTTGGACACAAATATTATATCAAAAGATGAGAGTAAAAAATAAAATATATAAATGTGGGATGATAATTCGTTACTTCAATGCCAAATGTTCATCTTCACCCACGCATCCTGTCAGTTAACTACAGAATATACTCTAAATTATTAATGGAATACAATGATAACGATTATGTCTAGAATATATTATATATGACGGTGAAATGTAAAATAATTTTCGTTTATGTTAGACATTATTGCTGGTGCGCCAATATAAATTCATGACAATTTTGTTGATAATCCTACGCGTATATATATATCCAATTCAATTTATAACATTGACCATCAGTTGCAATATACGTGTGGTGATCGTCTGTATATCTGCAGGACCTTATTATTGTTGAGTATATCGTTGGATGGAACTGCATTTAGTAGATAGAAATTACTCGGGATCCTTTTTTGCCGAGTCCAAGGTCTTGACTCTCTCGATGCGATGTGAATGAATCTAGAACCTGTTTCTGCTGTTGGCTTCCTTGCGCGTTCTTGTCAGTATTTTTATTTTTTTTCTCTATACTCAAGCCATACCCTCCCAATGTTTCAGTAGCGACTTCTAGCAATTTTACTCTTATTCGGCGTTAATAATCCTGGAAAAAAACTCGTTAGTACATTAAAAATAACAAATAAAATAAATAAAAAGTTCTATTAAATTTTTTTTTTATCAATAAGACCTAAAATAAAAAGATAGCGATAAAAAAAATTAGTAAAGCAATGAATACGCTTGTTCAGTACTTAGAAATGAATTAAAATCATATCAAAAAAATTCTAAAAATAATATTTAGAACAAAAAAAATATATATATATTTTTTCTTATTAAATTAACACGTAAATCTCAATTTTTTTTTCATTCATGCATAACTTCGCGGCATTTCATGCTATTTAATTGGTTCTCAGCTGAAATTGTACAGAAATATATAAACTTTAAAAGTGCTGATTACTAAATTATTTTCTGTGAACTGCCTTACCGGTAAAAAATCTAGATTAAACAGAAAAATTTCGGATCTCCATGTATATAATTGGATTTTTCTTGAAAACTTTTAGCTCTATGGTTTTTAGTTAAGAATATTATTTTGTAGAAAATTTAATTTCCTACAAAAAAGGTCTAATTAACTTCTGCTGTAAAATTGATAGTTTTCGCGAAAAATCGAAAAAACCATGAAATTCAAGCAAAAATCGGCTTTAACATTTTTTACCGGTGAGACAGTTCACAAAAAATAATTTAGTGATCAGCACTTTTAAAGTTTATATATTTCCGTACAATTTCTGCTAAAAACCAATTAAATAACATAAAATCCCGCGAAGCTATGCATGAATGAAAAAAAAAAAATTAAAATTTACGTGTTAATTAAATAAGAAAATTTAAAATTGATGGCGGCTTAATATTAAAATTAAGAGCTCATCTTTGGTGAGAATTTTTTTTTTTGAATGTTTAGAGTAATATTCCATCTATCCCACAAGAAAAAAAAAATAGTCCCCTAAAAAAAAAAGCACCCTAGTACATATAATTATTTAATTTTTAATTTAGCATTGATGATGATTTTTATTTTAGTTCAGCTCATCATAAATATATCAATCCAATATATTATATTATTATTTATTATCCTATTACATAAAAGAAAACAGGGGAGATTGTCATGCTGGTATAACCTTTTGAGTGCGAATTCAAATTTCAAAGTGTCATCCATCTATCCCCTCTCTTTCACCACGTGCATCAGTTGTGTATATTGCCGTTTCGTTGTATAGAAGAAGCCGTAGTACACGGCAACGCGCGTTCACTTTGTGAGTTTGTGCGAACGAATAACGACGTTAGTCTGACGCAGTCTTCAACGCGATATTCATTCACTATTAAAAATTAACATACCGTCAAAAGGCAAAACGTCAGCGGACGTCTATATCTATGGATACATATTGTTTATTTTTCATCAATAAAAAATCCGATCGCACAAGGAATAATATAATATTCCTATCGTTTATTACATAATATATAAATAAAATAATTGTGTATGAATGCTCGTCATTTCATTTGATTAATTAATATTCAATTGTTTTTGTTGATTGAATCAAAGACTTATATTTATGTTGACGAAAAGGCTAAAGAAATATTTATGGATTATGATTGCAGTTATTGTTTATAAAATCATCTAAATAGAGGTGAGCAATTTCGTTTTTGTTTTTTTTTTTTTCTTATGAAATATATTTTTAGATATAATTATTTTCAATAGCAATAGTTATTTAATTTTCTTTTCTTAATTAATTTTCAATGTTATTATTATAATTTTATTTATGATAAAAGCGTAATAATTAATTTAATTAATATCATATGGAATTTTACACGATAATATATTGTATGAATTTATTTTGAGTATTCAGAAAAATATAGCTGGAATATTTCATGTGAATTTAGAATAATTTTGAGGATAGACTATAGAAAATGTGCATGAAAATAAAATTTGAAAATTTTCTAATACAATAGATGTATATGTTCAAAGTTGTAAGTACATATATACTTAGGCAAATGGCAATTTTATTACCTAGAATATACCTGGGGATTTGTAGAGTGTATTATGGCTATAGTAAATGGGCCTTTCACAAAATATTTCATCTTCCACATGTCGGTGTATAACATAGCAATAATTCACCTAAAATATTTAATCCCTGGCCAGTAGTATACCAAGTTATAGCAATGCTGTAATAATAAAATATAAAATTTTTGTACACATAAACTATGAAGTGAAGATATTGTGTATGTATACAATTGTGTACAACTGTATGCATAGAGTTGAGAAAAATAAATACTGGAATTTTCCCCGGGTATTTTATTTATAATATGTAATATTAGTTGAGCAATATATATATATAGCATCACGAAAATATAAAGCATAAGTAATTATCAGCGATATAACAGTAATATATAAAATAAAATTATAAATATATAAATGATTTCTGTGAAGAAATATTTATCGTGTATTTTCTGAATTCTCTAAATAATATTTTATTTTTTTTTTTTCTTTGAGAATACAAAGAAACATATATGTTTAAGAAATATTGTATGGGTATGAATAAATATTGTAAAAAATTGCCAGAAGCAATATAAATGAGGAGAAGCAATATAGCAATCGGGCAATGAACTCTCACACCTCTCTCTTTTATTTATTTCTTTTAGACGTTTCTCATTAATTTATTTTTATAATTCCAATCTACAAAACATGATTTTGTAATTAATGACTGGATATTCGTAATGTTTTTTTTTTTTTTAATTTGATAATGAAATTACTGGTTCGAATAATGTATGCTAAATGTTACAATGGCCAATATAGATAATGTAATATATATATTAGGATGTTTTATTTTTAGACGATATTTTTTTTGTTTGTGAACACTGAAAATCTGATAATTTATACAAAAAAAAAAAACTCGATTTTTCGGTAATCAAAAATTTTTTTTGATGCTATTACATTGTTGATTTAGCATTATAGCGTTTATTGTAAGATAATAATTAATGTCAAATCAATAAATTCCAGTTTAAAGAAAATTTTTTGTCAATTATAATCAACTTTCACCTTTTCAGCTCTACGTACAACTCGAAAACTGCTGGTCGGAGAGCGTTTGCGGTGAACAACTTTTTTGTAGCAAATTTAATGCCCTACCAAAGCTGTATATTCATTTTTTTCAAAAAAAATTTTTGATTATCGAAAAATCGAGTTGAAGTCAAAAAAAAAAAATTTTTCTCGTGTTATTTATATGGAAAATCGAATTTTTGAATTTGCCAAGCCTCTAATTAACTCTGAATTTTTTTTCAAACGGGAATATAATATTTTCTAATTTTTTATAAATTATCAGATTTTCACTGATCGCAGAAAAAAAAATATCGCCTAAAAATGAAACACCCTAATATATATATATATATATAGCTGTAGTGTAGAGAGGAATCAGGAGCTATACCTGGTCTTAATTGTCTAATTGTGGGAACCTTCCCCCGCATGAAAATATATTTCTTCACAGTGTCTGGGATTTTTCAAAGCACTAACAGATGTACATTATTCCAATCCGATTTCCATCCCTTTCACGTTATAGAATGTAAATTCTTACCTTGAATATTTTCACCCTTTTTCACCGGGAATAATTCACTACAGTTGAGGACGAAGAAATTTATGCCCATAACAATATTCGAAAGCAAAAAAGGCAATGATTAAAAAATAAATCCCTGAATATTATTCATACAATGTATTTTCGTTTACAAAATAAAAAAAATTTTTTTTTTCTTCACGTGCTCGAGTGTGACCATTTATGGTGATGTCCGAGCTCATTTAAATAAACACATAAGGTGTAATACATAAGAGGAATAATTTATTTTTAAATACAAACATTATTGCATAATTTGTAGATGTGCAACTGACACAATTGATTTTATTTTATTATCTAAAAACGGTAATTTATTTAAGTAAACTAGTTTGTCGTGAGGTCAATCGTAAAAATTGGTGTCGATGATTGGTATAATCATGATAATCAGGGCATGGAGTATATGTTGATTCCTACGATGCGTATCTTCCAAGCCAGTCAGCCAGTTATTTTATAGACCTGATATAATTTTTGTATTGCGACACAAATATATATAAATATACATATTTTTTTTTATAATTTCGTAGAATATATTCCATTGATTCCCATTAATATTATTCATCCATATAAACCTATCCATAAATAAAATTCTCTTTTTATTTTATTCACCAATTTGATTTGCAAAAGAAAGTTAAATTATATAATTGACTTCCAACATTTAGGGAGTGCGGTCTTGACACAGATTCACCATCAGTATATGAGATCCAATATTAATAATAAATAAAAGAATAAAAAAAAAATTAATTTCGCAACATCAGGGAAGAATAAAATATTTTATGATTTATGAATAATTTAATAAATCGCCCATGGGATTATATTAATACATAAAAATATATAGTTAAACTATTATATATCGTTACAGGCGGTTCGAAACTGCAGTTATAGGGGTTATATATTTGAAAAGAAAAAGAAAAAAAATTGTTGAGATAACTGTAATGCATTTTGCATCACCTATGATCCTGAACCGTTACATTCAGTATAGGCAAACATTTTGCTACGCTATATAAACATATGTCTGACGTGGTGCATTTATACACAATTCCAAGGCGCCATCAATGTGTCACTGTAAAAAAAGAATCGACGGAAATACATGTAACGTCAACCGGATACTACAACTTCCTGTGATTGAGACGATGCGTTTTGTGTACGTTACTACAGCTTCTATTTTCAGTTCCAGCGTGGACCTGAAAACAAATGAAAAAAAAAATTCATGAAGTAAAAGCTGCTGCACGCACAAGTGTGACACTTTACTGAATGACTGAGATGTCTATTAATAAAAAAAAATGTACATTAGAGTGCTTTTTTTGAGGAAACTATTTTTTTTTCTCACGGGATGGACGAAATATTAGTCTAAACATTAAAAAAAAAAAATTCCCACCAAAGATAAGCTCGTAATTTTAATATTAAGTACTGCTGATGATTGGCATCAATTTAAAATTTTCTTATTTAATTGACACGTTAATCTCAATTTTTTTTTTTTTTCATTCATGCATAGATTCGCGGAATTTTATGCTATTTAATTGGTTCTCAGCAGAAATTGTATAGGAATATATGTAAACTTTGAAAGTGATGATCGCTAAATTATTTTCTATGAACCGCTCTACCGATAAAAAATGTTGAAGCCGATTTTTGCTCGAATTTCATGGTTTTTTCGATTTTTTTCGAAAACTATCAACTCTACAGCAGAAGTTAATTAGACCTTTTTTGTAGGAAATTAAATTTTCTACAAAATAATATTCTTAACTAAAAACCATAGAGCTAAAAGTTTTCAAGAAAAATCCAATTATATACATGGAGATCCGAAATTTTTCTGTTTAATCTAGATTTTTTACCGGTAAGGCAGTTCACAGAAAATAATTTAGTGATCAGCACTTTTAAAGATGTTATATTTCTGTACAATTTCTGCTGAGAACCAATTAAATAGCATAAAATGCCGCAAATCTATGCATGAATAAAAAAAAAAAGAAATTGACATTTACTTGTTAATTCAATAAGAAATTTCAAATTGATATTAAAATTAAAAGCTCATCTTAGATGGGAATTTTTTTTTTCGAATATTTAGAGTATAATATTTCGTCCATCCTGTGAGAAAAAAAAATAATCCCCTCAAAAAAAAGCACCCTAATATACATACATAATATTCCTGATATTCAGTTTTATTTTCTGATTTATATACGCAAATACTCATTGATTAAGTATTCGTGTAAACTTCCGTGTGTATTAAAGAAGAAGAAGAAGAAAAAAAATGGAGTCGTCGTACGACTGTAGGTGGTATATAAGTGATATGTGCTTATACGGCGAGCTTGAAACACACGTGGGCATATAGCACGCAGCTTTTCTCTTTGTCGCCCCCACACCTTGTTCTTTTCACTCTCTTTCTCTCATCTGTTTCCTATATATACACGAGACCAGTTCATGTTATTCACCTATACCGGGTGTCTCATGATCAAATAATCTACTTTATTTTGATTTAGTCTTTTTATTTATTGGACGTAAAAAAAAAAAAAGAAAGAAAAATTTCTTTTAGTCTTCTCATCATTGAGCAGGAACATTTATGTATTATTTACAATGTCAAGTTTGATTGATGTTTAATAAATAGTTAGAGTTCGCTTGGGTGCATATGGAGAATGATGGAAAATATTTTCGTGTGGTTGCACGAAGGAGGAAGTAGTGCACGTCTGAATACCAGGATACTTTTTCGATCTCTCACGAGTAAAGGCAAACGCGCCCAGTTAAGTTGCCATTCTCGAGAAGTTGATGCCGACTGGAGGATCGTAAAAGCTGTCGAGGCCGCGAACCGTATTTATATATATACATATATATAAATATAAATGTTGGGTTGCAAGTGAAAGAGCTCCTCCTTCGATTGCCATAGGTAAACTGCTTTTGTAGGAAGTGTTACCGTATAAAGTTGGATAGAATTCTTAGAAAGTGATCGCAAATTATTTCACCACAATCATGATATTATTATTTTTTATTATAAGATTTTTTTTTTTTCTGAAAATTATTCCTGATTGTTGATAGTATTTTTATGTAATTGTATAATTATCTTTGATTTCAGAGCAAAATGCGTTTATTCAAGAGATCTGGTACAGACCCAAGTCCTCAATTGGTATCAGCAACGTCAATTTCACCAGATGAGACAACGTCAGTCACTCAACGAAATGAAACTAATGCGCAGGTTCACATTACCAGCAATGATAATGAGATTGAGCAGCGAATTAAAATGCCTGCACCAAGTTCAATTATTTCGCCACGAACAGGTTAAAATTAATTTATATAATAATAAAGTAAAATTTATATGTAAAATGATAAATAAATTTTATTATTTTATACAGGTATATCAACGTGGGGAAAAAGAGTTGGTCGTAAATGGGATCAACTGAAACGATCTGATAGTACTGAGTTAATATCCATGTCTGGACGAAGACGTCGTTGGAGTCCCAATCGGAAAAATTATTGCGATGCATCGGACAATAAAGAGAAGGTTTGAAATCATGATTAAATATTTATCATTCTTTGATAACATATAAATTTAAATTATAATTCATTTGTTTAATATATTTTTTAGGGTGACATATTTTTGAAACCAAAGAGAATATCGAGAGTTGAATCATTGAGAAATTTGTTTAGAGGAACTGAACGTGGAATTAATAGCACTAATTCTAAAAATAAAATTATTCGAGAAGAGGAGACTTCAAATGTGAATCTTTATACGATGGAGAAAGCATTGAGTGAGGGTGCATTGAGAACTTCTAGAGTGTTGCCGGATTCAGGTAATCCACGCAATGAATCATTGAATGAAAAAAGAAATCAACTTAATCTTGCCATTTCTAACCTCCAAGAGCAACAGCGTGTATTAGATTATATATTAACTAATAAAAATATTTTAAAAACTAATGAAGGTACAAAATTGGCACGAGAAACATTGGCCAAGGTCAGTAATAATGTTTGTGCATTACAAAAAGAGACATTAAATACCACTAATTCCGTTAGAAAAAATTTATTCAATATTCAAACAAATAATAATGAGAATGATCGAATTAGAAATCGTAGATTACTTCTTGGACCTGGCATAGAAGATTTATTATGCAATATGCGACTTGTTAGATGTGATGAAAGTGGTTATGATTCAGATAGTACAAGAGCTGGTGCTGATTCACCTGATAGTGGACAATCATCATCTGCATTACTTGATCGAAAATCTCGTAGTTTTTCCATCACATCTGAGGATTATCAAGGCGTTGATTTATCTCTCGTAGTTAATACACCAGAAAAAAATCATGATCCTGATATTCATCGTGGAATAATTCCACCAAGACACGTGGATAATACTGATCATGAAGATGAAAATTTACTTGATGTGTCAATTAAAACAGATATCACTGTTATATTAAATGACGATGATAATGATACTGATAGTTGTGATGATGAAAAAATTAAAAAATTAGTGGATAATGGTGTCAGTGTTTGTGTTAATGAAGATAAATCAAAGTCAAATGTTAAAAATAATATTGGAAATTATATTAATGATGATTTAAATATGCTTTCACCATCTTCAAGAAGACAAGAAAATTCATCGGGTCATCATGCAGTCATGGAGTCCAATATATATGAGACACCGACAAAGCGTTTGCATTCATTAGATATTGATAATATGCCACTTGCTCAACGAGTAAAAATACAAAATCTACAGAAGAGCAGTAAAACACCATTTAAATTTAAAACTCGTAAACTCTGTAATAGTAGTGCATTAAATTTACTGGATAATGCTGCATCACCAAGTAAAGATAGTCCACCAGCAACTAAAATCAAATCAATTTTATCGCCTAATAATATTCAGTATTACAGTCCGAAAAGAAGCCGTTCAAAAATGGAATCTGATACATCGTTTAATTTATTAACAGAAAATAAAGTTAAAAGGCCAGTGTTAATGAATGCCAGTCCTCCAACACCATTATCTAAAGTTCTTACTCGTCGTGAGTTGAAGACAATGAAAATTTTCGTTGAAAAACAAGGCAATTTAGGTTTATTTGTCGAGAGACAAACTGCTGCTAGACCATATTATATTATAACTAAAATAGATCCAGATGGTGAAGCCGCTAAATCAAATCAGTTTAGAATTGGTGATGAAATTGTACGTGTTTGTGGTCGTCGATTACGTGGTATGACTGCAGTAGAGGCAAGAAATGCAATGAGAAGTTGTGTTGGTATGGTTGAATTTCAAATAGCCAGAGAGCCATCATTGAATCTTGGTGGAGAATTAGGTGATACATGGGGTGAAAATTTAATTCGAACAAAAAGTGATTCTGATGTATGGACTTTAAGAGATAAATTACCATCAGCCAATTCATGTGCGGCTAATTTAATATTGGATTTTGATTCAGGAGAAAATAAATTTACAAATTATTTTGCTCATGGGACATTGAGAAGAAATGAAAAAACAGTTTCTACTGATTGTATAAATAGTCTAGAATATAGAAATCAGACATTATCACAAGACAATTCACAAAAAATAACTGGTATGAAGAAGTTTCAAGTAACGAAAAAAAGTAATTGTATTCCAATAACTCCAACTCGTCGAACTAATAGTCTTACAATGGAGTGTTTTACTGTTATTTTGGAAAAAGGATCATCGAAAAAATTAGGTTTCTCAATTGTCGGTGGATCAGATAGTAATAAAGGCAGCATTGGAATTTTCGTTAAAGATATTATACCTGGTAGACAAGCAGCTGAGGAAGGAACTTTGAAAAGTGGCGATGAAATATTAGCAATAAATGGACAAGCGATGGATGGACTTACTCACGCTAAAGCACTTCAAATGTTCAAAGCTGCTAAACCTGGCAAATTAATTCTTCATATTGGACGACGTGATTCATCACATAAACGGTTAATATTCAGGAATGTTAATTAACATATAACAATAGGTTAGTCTTTTCTGGCTTTGCTTCATTAATCCACGTCTTAAATAGCTAATATTTATGCAACAAACTATTGACAAATGTTCTATCAATTTTTTTCGTTAATTTTTTGGCTTTTTATATTCCATTTTCAGATTAATCAGTCATTCCCAGTCGTATGATTGTCTTGAAAAATTGTTAGAATGTGGTGAAGATTGAATTATTATCGTGCAATAATTCAATCAAGTCTCTGTAATGAAGGTAAATTATAAGACATCATATCAATTTGTAATACGCCTATGTGGAATTAATTATGTTAGAAATTGTGATATTTGTTTAAGATTTTTGGTGGCACATATGATCTATCAATTTTGAGGGATAGTAAATAATGCCTAAAAATAATTTTCATGATCCATTATGGAATATGTGGAATGTTTTGTATAAATTATTGACGAATGACAAGGTTAGATATACTACAGCTAGCAATATTTCATGTATAGAAAACTTATGTTTATAATAGTTGATTATTGAGCTTAAATTTTCATCAATTATGAGATTTATTATTTTCGTATTCATGTAACATTAGAATTATTTATGGTATTATTAGTTAATCTATCCCAATGTGGCCTATCCCTGTTAGATATTTAACGCTAACAAAGTGGAATATGGTTTTAAAAGATTGATTATTTTTTTTTTCTTCGTTATTCTAATTGTGTTTTTGTTGAATTCAAACAACGAGAAAGTACAACCAGTGTAATTCATGACATAAATTAATCAATTACATTTCAGATTATTTATAATTTACCTAAACATGATGATAATAATTTAAAAAAAGAAAATTAACATTAACGATAATTAAAATTAACAATTAAATAAAGTATAGATTTTTCTCTAATGAGACTGACATTCACAATGTCTACCTGAATTGATGCTGTGATACAAAGTGTAGTCACATTAGCGTACGTTATAAAAGATAAAATGTACATATGAATAATCAAATTTTTTGTTAATAAATAAATTTCTTTTGATACATACATACATAAATATATATTATTAAATAAAAATAATTTCTACTAAAATATAAATGTACAAAAAAATTATTTTATTAATCATTTACAGCAATAAATCATTACTTCATGATGTCAATGTCAGTGTAGCGATGATGGAGTTACGTTTAATGTAGAATAAAAGGTTGGCAGCACGCAAAAAAAGTATTTAGTTATTGCTCAAGGGGACAACAACATATCCACATGGCAGAATTTTTTTTCGCCACGTCTAATTGGTTTAATTTACTTAATAGCCACATTACACTGTGCTTTTCTAAGAATATATTGCAGCAGGTCGGATCGGCTCGTTAAACGTAGCCTGTCCACGGCTTTTATTCGTTGAAAAATATGAGCGTAAAGGCGGAAGGACATGAGCACTCCCTTATAACCGCTTGTGGAAATGGTTTAGCCAGTCGTTATATGCAGTAGTGAGACGAGTTTCTTGGTGGATAACCGGCAAACATTCAACAAATCTCCACGGTAATGCATCTTTGTGAGCAATCAGCAAGAATATTCCTTAAGGGAAAAAAAAAAAATATCCTCTTGAGCTATAAAAAATACTTGCATATTCATACGAATATTTTCACTTGTTTTTTTTGTTTAGCATCTATTATCATTATACAAATTTATTCATTCATTGGACATTAATAGTAAAATATTGCATATGACAAAATTGCCAAAGGTATTAAATATATTATACATATATATTACAATGCTTTAACAGATGACTGAACTTGACCTTAAGCCATTGTTATGTTGCCCTCTTTACAATATATATATCTGTGTATAAGTATACATCTACATACAGCAATCATTGGCACGTGAAGTAACAATAAAATGTTGAGGGCTCCACTCGTAAGTCGTGATCACGCAAAGGCACTATTATTTATTCCTTCCAACTGGTGCTACATTTGCCAGATGGTCAACATAGCTTTCACCTCTCTTAACGTTCCTATCTTCTTCAATTTGGATGCGGTGAATTGTTTGACTTTGAATTCTTTCAATTTTGTTTTTTTGTTTTTCGCTATCAAGCCATACAAAGGACAACAACATCAACGGAGTTCCGATGATTGTTTTAGATGATGCGTCTCCAGGTTGGTAGTTTAGATTTTATATAATATGAACAAAAGTGTTGAACAATTTAACATCACATCTGTATTCAAGCTAAGGAAGAATGAATGCTAGTTAATTCTACTGTAGAAGGCAGTACATACAGATATATATATCCAGTATATATGCGTTCATATTTAGCTTTGGCTATTACAATATTATGTAGTACATGTACGTAATAGGTTACTAGCTTCTATTTAAGGATAATCTGGATAAATACATAATTGGTATATATTCACCTCGGCTACTTGGTGTATAGTTCATTTCAGAACATAATTTACCACAAAACTATAATACTAAAATACAAATTATAATGAAAATTTGTAAATTAATATACAAATTTTCATTTGTTTAATTCGTGCCAATTGTTAATCATAACAAATATGATTAAAATAAAAGATTAAAAGCGATCAAATATCATGGAAAGGTTTCAAATATTCGATAATATTTATTAAATAATTTCAGACGATGAACTGGAGAATATAAAAAAATATTTATTATAGTGTATATATACCTAAAGGACGAAAATGTATTTAAATATATTTTTGTGTGAATAGGTAGTAGTCATTTGTTGTACACAAATGCAATAATGAGTCATCATGGTCACTAACACTATAATATAATGAATAATATAATATGTTTACATCCATTTGAAAAACAGAGTGTTTGTTTTTGTGTAGTATACATCAGCGATAAACCATAAATCCCGGGCATACGTATATATACAAAGGGACGGATTGCGACTACATCATAGAACGACCCCGATTGAGAGATTAAAGCATCCGATGGCTCGTGCGCTAGGCGTATTCATCTTTCACGGTTATATAGAAGGTGAAATGTGTTCCTTTAATCGTCAACGACGGCGACAACAAAGACATAAACAAAATAAATTATATATGTTTCAATGTGTGTATGCGAGTGATGGATATGTGATGTATTTTTCAATATTTAGGCTCAGTTTGCAGTGGATCGTAGAGCTTTACGCATAAGCTCAATTCAGTGCGTTTAACGTTGAGCGTTAATGCACATTAATATTTTTGTACGGTGGTTTTTTTTTTTTAATTGTTTGTTTAATTGATTATTTAATAATAAGAAATATCAAAATGAACTCAGTGCATATTACAATGGATTTTACTGCACAAATTAATCAGTCATCAGTTGTAGTTGTTGATGATGTGAGAGAAGATGAACAAAAGAAAATAGATCGACGTGGAAGGAAATATAAAAAATCGGTTAAAGACCGTGGAGAGTTTTGTTTTAATACATATAAGTGTAAATTGTGTCATTATACGAGTAGTCGTCAATATAATGTATTACGACATGAAGAACGGATACATATTCGAAAATTAGAACGTTCATGTTGTGGAAAAAAATTTGCTACTAAAGGCGAGTGGTATTTACATTGTGAAGAGAAACATCCGAAATTACGTGCAACTGCATTTATTTCAAAAGAAAAATATAAGATTGTTAAACATTTGAATGAATCATTGATTGAAGAGGATATTAAAATTGTGACACGAAGATCTAAAAGAATTCAGGAGTCAATTAAAAATCAACAATCAATGATATTGAATGAATTTGATGTTGAAAATATTGATGAAGTTAAATTGGAGAATATGCCGTTGATTAATTTTGTTAAAAATCAAAAACTGCGGGAAAAGTTTATTGAAAAATTACACAAGAGTCATACAAATAATAATGACGACAGGAAAATAACAATGTCATGTACAAGTGAATCGAATAATAGTGTTCATGATTGTAATGATATTTTACAAGTTACAAATTCCAAAGCTGACAATTATATCGAAGACAAATCAATATATAATAGTGAAATTGTTGTAATCAAAACACAAACTTTTGAAGTTATGAATATTAATAGTGATAACTCTGATGTCAATAACAATTGTGATACAGAAAATAGTTTTCCCGAGATTAGTCAAAGAGGATATAATTTAAAAATTTCATACTCAAATGAATCAAAAATATCAACAAATATAAAAGGCCCATTTCATCTCCCGATAAAAAAACGAATTCTCCAGGAATTGAAGATTGATTCAACTGATAAAAATTACCAACGACGACATAAAGAGAAATCCAGAAATGATGATAAAACATTAAAGTTAAATGATAAAGAAAATATTGAACCTATTTTGAAAAATTATTTTGACTCTGGCAGCATGAAAAAAAAAGTACTAGTGACAAGAGCAGAAGAATCACTTACGTGGAATCAAATTACACAATATCAACGAGCTTATTTAAGTTCCATCGATTTTGATCATTTCAAAATATATTAATTTTAAAGCTAAAATAAAGTTCTGTTTGTCTGTGCCAACATTATTATAATTTAATCAAGCCATCAATTACATTCATAATCAAATTTTTCTTATTTAAGCATCTATTATAATGTTAGTGGTTATTGTAGATCATCATTTTATATACTATCAATTATTAATATCATTCAAAAACATTCAAACACATTTTCGCTCTTTTACACAGCGTATATATAATTTTTCTTTTTTCACCACTTGTAATTATGTAATAAATGTTGTCAAGCATCTGAACTTAAAAGATCCAAGAATAAATCAAATTTACTTCTTTACTAAATAAACATTCTAAATAAAAACTAAATAATTTATAACTGTACTTTTAATAATTATAATTATCAAAGATGACTAGAGAGCCCTTTGCGTGTCAGATAAACTGAGAAAATTCTCCTATTTTATTTTTATTAAATCTTTTTCATTTATCCAATGAGCCGTATCGAAAACTATATAGAAAATAAAAAACTAACACATACACGCTCTTTACTAGCATGTTTTTCTTTATTCAACCAGGACATTGGCGTATGTTGCACGTCACATAGAGCATTTCTCGACATACGAAGCATCTTTGCGTAATGGTGACTCAAATAAAAATAAAAAAAACAAAGAGCAAAGCGAGTGTATATATATGCTCTTGGTACTTGACGGTGGAATGGCCAGTTTTTGTATATACGTTGCGAGCTAAGATAGCTCGCAACGCTCGAGTATATATACCTTCTACTATAGCAGCATCATCTCAACATGAAGTTACGTATATATACATTTTTCTTCTCGGTGACGATGGAGTCGTGTAAAAGGGCTTCTATGTAATAGTGTAATCATAGGCCAGTCAACCTGAATCCATAACGATCATTGTACTTTACTATACGCATTATGGAGTATACGCGCGTGAAATGACCATTCGAGTTTATGTTTTTTTATTTATTTTTCCAGCTTCCATATATTATGATATACACATACGCAATTGCGCGCATCATATATGTAATAGTACATTGAAGAACTGGCTTTGATCTATTATAATTCAGGAGAGTTATCTTTCATCCGGATACCGTCGATTTTGATTGTTTCCTTTTGTGAAATCTGCACTTTGATGGTATTTTTTTATTTATTATAATGATGGATATGCGAGCTTTGTATATAAGACATTCACTTGAGGCTTGAAATGAAATTAATAACACAAAGTATATATATTAGGGTGTTTCATTTTTAGGCGATATTTTTTTTTGTTTGTGTAGAGCTGGAAAGGTGAAAGTTGATTATAATTGACAAAAAATTTTCTTTAAACTGGAATTTATTGATTTGACATTAATTATTATCTTACAATAAACGCTATAATGCTAAATCAACAATGTAATAGCATCAAAAAAAAATTTTGATTACCGAAAAATCGAGTTAAAGTCGAAAAAAAAAATTTTCTCGTTTTATTTATATGGAAAATTGAATTTTTGAATTCGCTAAGCCTCTAAATTAACTCTGAATTTTTTTATTCCATATAAATTATCAGATTTTCAGTATTCACAAACAAAAAAAAATATCGCCTAAAAATGAAACACCCTAATATACACATATTTCCGGTAGGGATAAAAATCCACCTGTACAATCAATACATTGTTACGATTGTTATTATATAGGACAAGATACCTTAGCGCATGTGTGTGTGTACATACTTAAACCTAACTCATTGATAAGACATAGAACTATTTCTTTACATATATTAAACACGAGCTCATTCATTTGTTATCTATTTAATTTTTTTTTCCTCTAAATGAATTGGAAAATTCATGTCAAAAATATTTTCATTCAATTGTATTATCATTATTTTTCGTTTTACAGGAAATCGTCAATACTTTCTTTCTTATTTTTTCTTTTTAGGCCGGGCAAACAAAACCATGTGGTAAATACAACATACGCATATACCATTCTCATGGTATTACACTTGAAGAGTTTCACTGTTGCTACGAATTCACATCACGCTGTGTATAAACGTCTCAGACATTTTTCATCTATTAATAGATTGGCTAAATCTATCTTCCCACAAAATATACGCAAACCCGAAGCTATACCATTTAAATCGCCGTGAATAACATTCAAACAATATGATAAAAAAAAAAAAAATTCCACAATAAATTATATTAAAAAATTAAATCCTTCATTTAATAAAATAAAATTTGTCTCTTTAAATTGCCAAAGTGAATTTAATGAAGGGTTCAAAATGTGTGGCATTGAGTTGCCAATGGTGTTTTCGGTTTATATACATACAAATACATACATATGTATATGTATATGTATATATATATATATATATACGTAGTGGTGGAGAGAATGCGGTGGTGAAGAGAGAGTGGGTATAAAGGGAAAGACTATGACATGACGAACGCGCGCGCGTCAAGAGCGAGGTGCTATGCGGACAGTCTGCGTGCAGACATCGATCGAACAATATCTGTACGCTCCGTGTTTCTTCTATTTTAATTATTATTGCTTTAATTATATTTATTTTTAATTCCACCCACTATCAAGTTATTCATTTAAATCTCCCACGGGCGATAAGTTGCAATTTTCATCGTATATATTTATTTCTGGAGTTGATTTTACACGCCGCAGTGTATGAGCGTGTGCGCGGTCTCGTGG
Source organism: Microctonus brassicae (assembly GCA_918226075.1). Classification (NCBI taxonomy): domain Eukaryota; kingdom Metazoa; phylum Arthropoda; class Insecta; order Hymenoptera; family Braconidae; genus Microctonus; species Microctonus brassicae. The sequence continues at coordinate 3,244,539 of OW445491.1, read as the reverse complement.
TTTGCTTCATGCTACAACTACTTTCGTTCCAACAGTCGACTTTTACCTGTCGCACCAAACACTGTGTGACAATTAAGCGTTCATTCACAGTGAATTTTTCTATTTTATATGACTGCAAAAATCCAAATTTAATTGGATTTTATATTTATAAAAATGACTTTATATAATTATTCAATTATTATTTGGGGCGTTTCATTGTGACTGTCGATGTCAACTTTAATTTGTGCAATATAACTGGTAAGATATATGTTTTATTTCAATTTTATAATTATTATTTATTATATTTATAGACATTTTATCACAGTTTATTTTAATTTATTTGTTTGCGTAATTATTTGTGACAATAACAAGTTTAAACGTTTATGTAGACAATTTGTAAGAGACAGGAAATACAATGTGTGCGTGTGTGTATGAATATATGCACAAGTGAATGTAAACAAAAATGTGACATTCATTTTTGATACTTTGGAATGTCAACTGGATAATTAATTATTTCTCCCTAATTTTTCTTTTTCTTTTTTTTTTTTTAAATATATAAATAAGTAATAATTATTTTTATAGCTACAAATTTTTTTATTCCTTCATACAACACGCAGAGAATTAAAAAATAATCCACACATGTATTGTATCATGGTGAAAAATTCGAGAAATAATATCAAATAAAAATGTCATGTGCTGTAAATCATTATCGGAAATGTGGGTAATTCAAAAGAGGAGTCGTAAAGCAAATCGAATGGTGTTTGGCAAGGTAATACATGACTCATGCTTTTGTGTGACATTTTATTTTTTTTTTTATTTATTATTCTTTTCTTTCATTTTTATTATTTTCTCCTATTGTTTATTTTATTTTTTTTCCTTTATTTTATCTCACATTTTGACACGTGGACGCGATTTAAAATGATTCTTCGCGTTCTACAGGAATGTTTATAAGTATATTCAACACAAATATAATGGGCGGGATGAACGGGTTAACTTATTTACAGCAAGAAAGAAATCTTCGTCGTCACCATGGGGTGACCTTGTGTCCCGCGCACGAAATAATCACAGAACATGCCCGACTGCATAGCTGCATACCATAATGCAAATATATATACATATAAAACGAAGCCATTGAATCGTTCTGTGTGTGTGTATGTGTATGTATGTATTTTTCCCTTCGTCTCGTGAAACTCTTGCTCCTCTGGATGTGTTAAAAAATGACGTTAAAACCACTTCGTGTATATATTTACTGGCGCTTATATATATATATGCACCTTTGGCATTTAGTTTATTTGAGTATTATTACCACAACGATAAATCATCGTCGTGCATGTTGCACATTGATTCAACAATTTGTCTACTATATTCATTCTATTTTATTGCCACCATACGATATATTATCCCATGAGTAAATATCGGATATAAAATATCTAAAAATATATTTAAGTCATAGAATTAGAAAATAAAAATATTATTTCAAATATATATATTATTGTCATTATGTTTTCAATTGCTTGTTATTTATATCTTTGTCAATTGGACTTAATCAAAATCAATATTATATATTGTATTCATGTACATATACATATATACACACATATACATTCAAAAAATATTTTTTTTTGTCTCACTTATAATCACAGTATAGATTATATTTATACGAAGTAAAGTACAATTTGAATAGATCACTTGCTAAGTGTCATACGTTTTATATAAGCGTTTATAAGTGCTTGGCCAGAAGCTCTGGGACGCATTGATTTATAGGCAACGATAACCTCTGTAAACGGCTGATATATATACATATATACATATAAAGAGTATGTATATGTATATATATATAAGCATTGCGACGTTGGAAAAGTCTTAGCAAAGCGATGTTCGTTGGGTTTTTACCCTGTGTAAAATTCAAGGAGAAATAGGTATATAGAATTATTTACCTTATAATGTATATAAGGACAGAGGTCATTTAACACACATGTATTATCCTGAGTGTTTATATTTATTTTTACTGTTAAATTGTTGGACATGCAGGGGTAGATAGGCTAATTTTTTTTATTTGTTTGTTTTTTTTTTTTTTTTTTTTTTGATTTTGATTTTGATGAATGTAGTATGGGATATTTTTGTAAAATAGTTGCAGACTACGTTGACGCATTGCAATATAATGTGTATACTGCATTGCAGTGTGCTATCACGAAGTCGATTCTGCGCCCTCGAATATTCACGCTGATAAAATTTGTCAGTTAATGTGTTTTAGGGTGGGTCTAAAAAAATTGACTATTTTTTTTTTAACTTACCACACTGAAAAATTGGTTTTTAAGCACCTTTAAGAAATGCTCTCCAAAGATGAGCTCTTAATTTTAATATAGGAAGGTCCTTCTTATCTCAGTTTTCTATTTTTTCTTTAGTCCCATATGGCGAAATTCATATCTCGTCATTACTTGATCGTACTGAAAAGTTCTATTTACATTTTTTGTAGGCAATTAAACGCTCTACAAAAAAGTTCTCTTGTAGTTAATCGATTACTCTAACCATTTAGAAGATATTCGCATTCGAATCCCAATGCGTAGTGATTTTAATAGTTTTTCAATAAATATTTTTTATTTATCCATTCAAGTCATGAATGCGAATATCTTTTAAATGGTTAGAGTAATCGATTAATCACAAGAGACCTTTTTTGTAGAGCGTTCAATTTCCTATAAAAAATGTAAATAGAACTTTTCTGTACGATCTACGGAAAGCATTTTCTTAAAGGTGTCTGTAGCAATCAATTTTTCAGTGTGGGAAGTTAAAAAAAAACAGTTGTCCCGGTTTATTTAATTTTTTATTCACATATTGTCTGATTATAAATTTATATGCGTGTTTAATGATAAATTATTCGTTGTTGCCTGGACGTTTACGCGCAAATCAATGAGAATCGTGGATCCATCATTGAGGACGTATACGTTTTAACGGTCACGAGTTTACCTAACGGTTGCAATGTGATTTCAACTTCTAAGTTGTGATGATAACCGTTAACCTTATATATAAATAAATTCACTCAACTAGATCGTTTTATCTTGAAACATGTGACTGATCAATTGCTAAATTTATCAATTGACATAATATGTTTACACGTATGCAAACAAAATAATATTAATTTATATTGATTGAGAATTTATATTGCCTCAGATATATAATATTTTATATCAATATACATAACGAAATTGATTATAAATATCAATTATTATGTATTATATATTTCATCAATTTTCATATTCACTCCTTCAATATACATGTATATATGTATGAATGTATATGTGTGGCAATAATAAATTAATACAACTGACGGTGTGTGTTACAGACACGCGAGACCCCGCACTTTCATCGATCGCACTCAGCCATAATATAATCTATACTGCAAGAATAAAAATAGAGTCTAAATGTATCAGCATATACATACAGTCGTGCATTTGTGTGCACGATCGAATATTATATAAAAGTTTAATAGCCTATATTCAATATGAAGGTACACATCGAGCCATTATATTATTATTCCACCGAAATTATAAATTAATTTAGAAAATTTCCGATAATTATATTAATTATTTCAGTCGAAATTACAAACGTTTTCATAAATATTTTGTTTTTTTTTTAGCACGCAAAGAACGTTGACCTGCATTTAATCAAATTACAGAAATAATATATTAATAATTTTATTGATATAGTATATTTTATTTTTAATATTATAATATATAGTAAATTGATTTTCCGGTATATTTTTTATTATTATTTATACGTATATATACATATATGTATATATATATGGATATATGTAATCAAATTACATTGCGGTGTCATCTTTCTATGGCGCACGATGAGTGCAGTTATATATTATTATTGGAGGACGTATCGTGTAGTGTTGCATGATGGCATAAGGACAACGTTATAAGGAAGGACCATGTTACACGGGAAATGAATTTTTTTTTTTATTTTAATTATTTTTATATTTTATATATATGTATATCATTGTTTGCAATCATACACATGACCCATTTGACAAACGACATTCATTCGTTGACCGCTTTTTGCTGGACAAAATTATATACACTTTGACACGAACACATAAAACATTCTCATTATTTTGCTGATTGAGTTCCTTGCCTTTGTATGTGTATATATATATTTAAATAATATCTGCTCTCTATATATTCCCCTTTTAACTTGCTTTCTTTCCATTAAATACATTTTTTTTTTCTTATCATAAATAATTTATTATAATTCATATCAAGACAAACTTTTATTTAATGTACATGACATACATTTTTTTTTTTTATGCAAACATATTATACACACAGTTGACATTCACTATTTTAATTTATATGTATATTTACTACATCAACACATAAGATACTGTATGTGTATATACGTGTATAATATCTGTTAAAATAATTTTGATTAGATTATGCGATGATAAATAAAATACATTCATTTCCTTGTTAGCATGAACAACACGAAAATGTGTTTACGTACGCTTATGTATTTACATATATACATGGATATATATACAAACACATTTGTAAATAAATATATATGTATATGTATATATAGAAATGTATTTACGCTTGTGCTCGCTCAGCGTGTAATGAAATCTGGATGGAAAGTGCAACACGACGAAGAGGCGAATTCCTTATCCGAGAAAAGCAACAAACACTCAGTTTAAAATATACTGTCCTGCCACTATATACACAAATATACATATATAAAAATGTATATGATAGGGAAAATGGGAGAAATATATTGTCGTATAAGGTCGAGAAGCAGGAGGCCATAAATGGTTCGATCGTTTGTGCTGCACTTAGAGAAAAACTAGAATAGACATAGATGGACACGTGGAATATATATGTATTTATATTCAGTTGTGGATTATTAGAATTGATATAAGAAATGAAACAAAGCTAATATAAGTGCATGTGTGTATAGATATTTGTATTATGTATAAATGAATTTTTTATAATGAATAAATGAATGTATATTTAATATAATTGTGTGTTTTAAGTTTGGTGAATTATATTATATAAAAAAATATTTTTGAATGATGGGTATGTATATTGGGGTGGGGTTTTTTAAGGGGACTATTTTTTTTTTCTTATGGGATGGATGAAATATTACTTTAAACATTCGAGAAAAAATTTCCCCCAAAACTGCTGCTATCAATTTTAAATTTTCTTATTTAATTAACATGAAAATCTGAATTTTTTGTTTTCATTTATGCATAGCTTTGTGGAATTTTATGCTGTTTAATTGATTCTTAGCAGAAATTGTACAGACATGTATAAACTTTGAAAGTGCTGATCATAAAATTATTTTCTGTGAATCGTCTTACCGGTAAAAAATGTTAAAGCCGATTTTTGCTCGAATTTCATGGTTTTTTCGATTTTTTTCGAAAACTATCAACTTTACAGCAGAAGTTAATTAGACCTTTTTTGTAGACAATTAAATTTTCTACAAAATAGTATTCTTAACTTAAAACCGTAGAGCTAAAAGTTTTCAAGAAAAATTCAATTATATACATGGAAATCCGAAATTTTTCTGTTTAATCTAGATTTTTTACCGGTAAGGCAGTTCACAGAAAATAATTTAGTGATCAGCACTTTTAAAGTTTATATATTTCTGTAAAATTTCAGCTGAGAACCAATTAAATAGCATGAAATGCCGCGAAGTTATGCATAAATGAAAAAAAAATTGAGATTTACGTGTTAATTTAATAAAAAAATTTCAAATTAATGACAACAGTACCTAATATTAAAATTAAGAGCTCATCTTTGGTGGGAATTTTTTTTTTGAATGTTTAGAGTAATATTCTGTCCATCCTGCGAGAAAAAAAATATAGTCCCCTCAAAAAAAAGCACCCTAATATACATATACTCTGCAGGACAATAGTCCAGATGGGGTACACGCCTGAGATTTTATGTCGTTAAGAAATTCGAGCGATATATATATTTATATACTCTGGATGGTGGTCGGTAACATGATCGGCAACTCTTTTCTCTTTTCTCTGAGTCGTTACAACCAACACATATACACACACGTCATCTTCCTCGCCATCAAACGCCACTAGAGTCCATTGCACTCACTCATATTAAAAATAGCATCATCAGCTAAATAACAAACTTATTTATAAAAATATATATATTAAATAAAATGAAAAATAATTAACAATAAATAATAACATTGTATATAATTGTTGATTACACATATTAATATCTATCAATTAAATTTAAAATTCAATTTTGAAGTATAGTTTTAATTGAAAATAAAAAAGCAACATGAAACATTCTGTTGGTGATGAATATGTTTGGAATTCGTCTTGCTTCTTATATACCAATATATATATATGTACATATTATATATACGTGCTTATACATACATACATAACTACTCGTTCCAACTGAAGGAGTTGTGCTGGCAAGGCTGCCTGGAGGACGCGTCCAGGAAATGCCGGGTCCTCTGGAATGCAGTCGATACAAACAAACGAAATATTCATTCCAAACATACATATATATTTCTCTATATACTCATGAAGATATATATGTGTATATGTATTGTGGATTCTGTGGCTTTGGCATTATATATATATATATATATATATATATATATATATGTACACAATTAACCATTGAAAGAACGTGTTGGAAATTTTAGCGATGCAAATTCTATATAGATTTATATAATGGTCGATATAATGTGGCTATTGAACTCAAGGCTTTGTAATAATCCAATAATAATACAGTAGCGATCAATATAGCTTTTATTTGATAAATAAATAATGTTATATAGTGTACTTAAATGGGTTTTATCGAAATCATATTAAAATTTCATGAGGAAATTATATTAATTCATTTAAAATTTATTTCTACTTATAAATACAATATTTTATTTCATCATAAATTAATAGCAAAATAATTGAGTTATATTTACATTTATTTACAATATTATTTTCATATATTTCAACATTACTTATAAATTATATAAATATATAGTGGATAAAATGAATGAAAAAATGCCTGTAAGGCATTTGAATATAACACGCGTGAGCTCGCGTTCATTGTTTGTATATTTCTTGTTACATATATAAGAGGCCCTTCACTTTTGTGAAGCATATAGCCCGTCAAGTGCCTGATCCACTATAACCTGTGCCTATCGATTGGTTCTAATTCAACAAAGAGAAAAAAAAAAAAAAGGTAAACGCGCGTGAGGAAGAAAAGAAAAAAAAAGATGCAAGGTAACAGTATGAACGAACAGGTGCAACGCCAGAACCAGTGGCCGCACCTCCTCTCTCTCCTTTTCATTTCATCTCTATTCCCCTATCCTTCACCTTTGCTTTATATGTACATATTACCTATACACACATATATACACGATGCCTATATACATTTATACTAACTCCTGTCTGGAGATCCTCTCTTATTTCTTCTTTATTCTTGGTCTCTAATTCACGAGCAGGCGAAATGAAGAAGAAGAAGAAGATGAAAAAAAAAAAAAGAGAATTTAATTGACCGCTTCCTCTGTCAGAGAACTATGTATGAGGATAGTAGAGTTGATCGTAGAAGGACGACGGGAGCTGCAATGTTTATATATGTATTTATATATGTATCCAAAGAACATGGTGGTGTGCTGTTGAAGGTTAAAAGACTATCAGAATACTATGTATGATATTGTAAAGACAATTATCCTTTGATGAATTGCTTCCTTTGTAATATTATTTTAAAATTATCGTTTGAGAAACAAAAAATAATGATGATTGGATTGATGTATGATGGTGTATGTATTATAAAAGATAAATGTTTGAACATTGAATCAGAGTTCTTGCTAATCTAAAAGTCTATAGCTATTTCCGCATTAAAATGTTGTGAGAAGACGCGTCGAGAGTTTGCAGCGCTTGTCACATTGCCAACAGCTTTCTCTCACTGTCTTATAATATGTCTCCCAGGTCATCCGGTTAAGTTGCGTCTGCGTTCGTGGCATTCTCGTTCAAACTCGCTTACGTTATAATATGTACACGCGCATGTTTATATAGTAAGTATACTCTTATACATTCATTTATTGTGTGTACAGACATTAATATATGCATAGCCCTTGAGAGATATATTTTTTTCCTTTTTTTATTTCGTTCAACGAGTTTTGTGGCGCGCGACAACTCAATTCTCGTCGTCATCGAGTGAAAGTATATATATGTGGAATTCTTGAGGCCGACTGGACACGATATACTTATATTGCACAACGTCTTACCAACAGGTGCATTGTCTATATGTTATAACCACAAGTTCCACCTTTATATTTTATTTGCATGTATACCTTTTACATGACTTTCAAAATTTATAAGAATATATATTTATTATATCGATTATTATTTCTTTTTTAATTTTGTGAGATAATAAATTATGATAAATGACCGTGAAAAGTCGATTCGCTTTCTGCGGATATTTAATCCATTCTCTCAATTTATATACACATTAAATTATAAATATATATACATTTTTTTTTATGCAATATCTTTAAGCATTTAATCAAGAAAGTAATTTTTATTTATACTCAAAGATAAAATTTTCTAAGTGGATTATTTCTCTCTGATTATTAAATTATTATGATAGAAAATATATTGAAATGAAATTAATAAATAAAATAAACATAAATATTTATAAAATATTAAATTTTGTGGTTGGTTTACGATTGAAAAGCACAAAGATTGAGTATTGTGCATTCATAATATGTAAGTGAAAAAATGTATTTATGAACGTTCGCTTTTTGTGATTCACATTATGAATTTGCTAAAGATTCATCATGAAGATGCTCACGCAGTTTTCGCAAGTTATTTTACTGCTGAAGCAATATGTATACATATTATACTTATAATACAATCACTCAACTCTGGACAAGATATATACTTGCGAATGAATATGTTCACATAAAGCGTATCTTTCTTATGAAATGCGGACTTTCTATACGCTTAAAAAGTCAACTCTCACAGACGTACGTTGCTGTTTTGTTGCGTGGTCGCATGTATAATAATATTATATTTGTTTGGCCACAGCACAACCGCGCGCCATATTGAGGCGTCGGACCGTGTGGTCCATACGCACCAGACCGCGGCACTAATAATGAGAGATGTGGATTAACATAAATCTAATGGCGGTACACCGTAACGACTACCCATAGGACAGGTGCGTGAGTGTATTACGACTTTGTGAAAGAGCATTATTATATGCGATTCATGATTTTAGTTGTGGGGGCACCTGTTGTAGATAAATAAATATTTGTGTATAATATTATAGAATATGATAATATCAATATGCTAATATTTAAATATAATATTCATATAAATTTGCAATTTTATATTATAGGTATTGATAATGTAATGTCATTATGTTTAAGTGATTGAATAATAATTTTGTCACGCAATAATAAAATATTATTGCGTGATGAGTGGTTGAAATTTTATTTTATTTGATATGTTGATAAATTAATATTTAATTTTATATTTATTTCAGATAAATCATGTTTAAACGATTAGCTAAATCGAGAAGACACAGTGCAGATGAAGCTGGAGTTGGTAATTTGTCAGCATCAACAACGTTGGATAATCCATTGGGACTGGTATCGCCAACTAGAAAGTCTTTTGATATTCCAATCGATGCACTTCGAGGCTCTAGATTTAAATACAGCCGAAGAAGTTGCGGCGATGCATTAGCAGTTACTCATCATCAAGCTTTACTATCGCCGATGGATGATAATTCACTTGGACAACATCGTGAAGTTGATACTGATTATCAAACTGTCACTGCAGTGCCTGCATTTATTGTTGAGCATGAACCTGAAAAACAAAGAGGTATATAATTTATTAATTAATTTTCTTAATATCTATAATATATTTTCATTTATTTTTAATTTCAATTTATATATTGGTGGCTAAATTATATTTTAGAAAAAAATCACGGGCGATTTTATTCGATATCGTGTTTAAACGATAATCAGAACGATAAAAAAAAAATTTTTTAATTGATCACGAAGCATCTGAACAATCCGGATATTCTGGAATATATTTTCTATATAGCTGAGCCAATCTGATAGAGCAACGGCAGGTAGTAGGTAGCAGCAGCTTTCTACCTAGCTTTTTATTTATTTTTTTCTTCTCTCGGTTATCTTATTTAATTTTATTTTCTTACGCAATGGCACTAATGTCTAATACAGGGTGAGTGTAAGTGGCTACTGGCCACGTCGTGAAACAGCAAAATATATATACGTCAAGATGATACTCTGAATTTATGAATATATATAAACACACGCGACGAGTCTCGCGATAGAGACACGCAAGGGACTCTGCGCTATATATAAAATATATATTTTTTTAATTTTTATCGATAACGTTACTTCGGTGTTTATCCTGTGACTTTGCTCGTCGATATTAAACCGGATATTATTACACGTTTATATATATAAATATCGCTGATGATCAAGATTCCACATGATTTATTAATACAAAACTTTTTGTAAAAATAATATAAATAAATAGACGAAAGGATGCAAATTTGGAATACCACTTTTTAGAAAAAATCCTATTAATCATGGGTTAAGAGATAAAGAAGTAAGAACCGCATTAAATGTTAGAGAAACTTATATTTTGTTTAAATTAAAAAAATAAACAGCCTCGGATAATTATAAATAGGATAAATTTTGGTTTAATTATAAAATTACAGATTGGCGTGGTTTAACCAATGTGAATATAATTTGGAATAGGATATTCCAAATTACAATCACCTAATTAATCAACTTTAATTAACTATATAAATATTTTTAAACTTAAATCTCAACTATAAAATTTTAAAAATTCAACTTCAAGCTTATATCTAAATCAATTATAATTTTTTGTTGTCTTTGCAGTAATCATAAACGTAGGAACCTGAGCCATATTCCAAATTAGCAACATAACCATTTGTAACCTAAAATATTTTTATCATTTTGTGTTACGAATAATTTCTCAAATAATTAGCGCTGATTTCTACAACTGAGACACTTAACTATAGATTTGTACAAATATAAACATATAAATATAATAGTTACATTCAAGATGCAAACAGATTTATTACTTACTTTGATAATTTTCTAGATACCACTTTCACTTCGATGCAATTTATCATGGCACTATCAATATGGCTGCTTCTAAACGATGCTAAATTTGTTTGTTGATACTTACACTACGTAATACTGGTATTCGTTGATGGATGGTGTTTTCCTATACTTTTATAATGTAATATTCCAAATTAGCATCCTTTCCTCTATATTTAATAATGAGCAATTATCAAAAATTAATTATAAAATTTTATTTTTATCATCAATCAACAGAATGATTGAATACTAAAATGTGTTAATTAAATATAGGATCATTAGTATACATAAAACTGATTTGAATTTAAGGAACGAGAGAATGTATATATACCTGGAGGCGTTATCGTAAAACACGTGTATCCAGATATCTCTATATGTATATTATTACAAGACAATCGATGGTAACATCAGTTATACCGGTCATGATGATGATGATGATGATGATCCGTTAGCTTCGGGTTTACACCCCGAAAAAGTAGTCCCAAAATACGCGGAACCGTCTACATGAGAGTAAAGATATGATGGTTATACTCTTTGCCATACACGGGACAACACGCGTGCTTTCTCATCAAGACACATAGCGACCATATGTCAGAACTGCATATATACATTGGTGTTTTTTCTTGTCGCATATTGTGGTGCGTTCCTGCGGCACGTAACTGCATCATACTATGCGCGTATACGGTCTTGTGTATTTCTTAGTTGGAAACGATTCGGGAACAGCCATTTGTGTAAATGCACATTTTTGTTTTTTTTTTTTTTTCTGATCATTCACTGGCCCGTTTTACGTGCCAGTTGGTTGGAATGGTCCAGGTTCCATGTATATTTATTTTGTTTTCTTTCAATTTTTTGCTTGCAGGATTGGGAGTATGGGGTCGACGAATGAGCAAGAAGATTGATTCTTTTCGTAAAATTGGCTCTAGGGAATCTATTTATGCTTCAAGTAGAGCCGACGATATTGTTGACAATAATAATGACCACAGTGCTAGCAATAATAATTTTAATAATGTTAATGATAATAATAATAGTGGTAACAGTAATGTGAATAGTGAAAATGATGAAAAATCATCGGAAGCAAAAAAATATGATTGCAAAACATCAACACGACGATCACCATCGCCATTCAAATCATTTTTTATTCGTATGGGTTCAACTGGAATGCTAAATTCAAATAGATCATACCAAAAAATTCAAACTCCTGATGATAAATATAAAACACCAGAAAAAGAAAATTTATTTAGAAGCTGCAGCACATCACAATTAAATGTCAGTCCTACTTATGTAAAAGGTGATGATCCATCAGAAGGAATTGATTTGCAGATTGCCCATCGTAAAGACAAAACAACAATGTCATGCGACAATCTTGCAGGTAATTGTAATGATGATGTATTTCATGAGGCGTCATTAAATGGCGCAATATCATCTGGCAATGATAATACATCAGGTTTAGGTTTTGTTGCGTGTGATTTTACCCATACGAAAAATGATACACTCAGAAAATCAAGTAGTTGTGATTTTAAAGAGACAAAAAGACTTAATTTCCCGTACGCTTTTCTTCGTTCAAAACTCTCAGTATTGCCGGAGGAACGTCATGGTCCACCAGTAACAACTAAGGATGAAAGGCTTTTTAAAGCAACATCAGAGGAACATTTTCCTGTATTGAGAATTGAGGAGTCATTTGATAGTACAACAACACTTGATCGAAGACGTAACAGACATTCAAACAGATGGACAACACCAACTAATACAAATAATAAAGTTGCAGCTTGTAAATTCGGTAGACATTCATACGCTGAATATCGTGACGATAGATTGTCAAATAATATTTCAAATTGTCAATATGACGATCAAAGATATCTATTAAATTCCAGTCAATTGGAAATAGTTGATGGTGATACATTACAATCGCTTCCACCATCATTTTCCGAAACAAATGATTACACACCTCAATTGAATAAATACCGATTGACCACAGAATCTAATCATTCAACAGTCATTAATAATGAATGCGATGTTATTGCCACTCTGCGATATCATCGTAGAAATTCAGCGCCATGTCCAGAACAGAGATTATCATCGCACTATGTCAGCTCAAATGAATCGGGATATGATAGCGATGGTGCTGGTAGAGGTGAATCCACTGTTGGCTTTGAAAATGAAACTATTGGAATTAAATGTATAGATACCTCGGATACAAGCAGCGTTCTCGATTCGGAGAATGAAAAATCCGTACGATGTTCAACGCCTAATGAATGCACAAATTTATCAAACAATTTGGATATTAATTCCATTAAATTGATGAATATTAATACTGATAAATGTAGAACAGAAATTCATGATGGTATAGACGGTCTTAGATGGCATCAAAGTACATCCGGTAGATTATTGCCGAGTATACATCAGGTATCCAATGACAATAATAATTCATCATCAGCATGTTTGTCAATTCGTTCAGATAGTCGGCAAAATAATCGAATTAACGAGAAATTACAAATTATTCCACCTCATCGTATTCGATTGCAGCAGGATAAAACTAAATTTCTCACTGATATAATTCAACCGCCAAAACGAGTGAGACGATGTCGAGTTGTTCAATTACAACGACGTGACAGAAATCAGAGTCTTGGCATTCGTTTGGCTCAGCAACGTCTTGGCGAACTTAAATATATCGTTGTACAATTGGAGACTGATGGTATTGCACATATGTAAGTTAATTTATCGTTTCAATCAATCCATATACATGAAGTTGATTTAATGAATTAATTTATTTATTTATTTATTTATTTGCAGAGATGGAAGACTGAGATTGGGTGATGAAATCATTCAAGTTGAAGGAAAAGAATTAAAGACTATAGAGAGCCTTGAACAAGTGCAAGAATTTCTCAAGTCTTTTACGGGCAATCAAGTGCGATTGACCACAGCTTATGAGGAAACTGTACCCGACGGATACATAGAAGAGACAACTAGTATTAATGAAGAAAATAATCGTACTAATAATACAAATACTTTGAATGTTCCTCTCACGCCTGGCACTCAGTTAAATAATCAAAAGTATCGAGCGTCAACGTTAAAAAAAAAAGCTGATTTACCAGAAGATAATAATATTCAACATCGAAAACGTCCAAGCTATCTACCGCTGAAAAATACCACGCTAAATAATTCGCAATCAAATCGAAATGATTCAACAGAGTTGACATCGGACTTGGATAATTATTTGACAAAACATATGGTAAGATTTGAAAAAGGAATTGGCAGGCCCAGTCTTGGATTCAGCGTTGTCGGTGGCAAAGACAGTCCACGTGGTGATATGGGAATTTTTGTTAGACGAGTATTTCCTGGAGGACAAGCTGATGCATCTAAAACTCTTTTCCGAGGTGAATTTTTTGAATCTATTGATATATTCAATATCTTGCAGCGTGGATAATAATGTTAAGAAAATGCGTAAAATCGCACGTTGGAACTAAACAACAGTTTCTCATTGCAATTCATATTCAAGTCTCTATTTATTTTATGTTTAAAGTGAGTAACCATGCATGATACGTGAGACAACCAAGCACGTAGCTTTCGTGTTGTATTCACATCAATGGTTCGACACCAGTCAAACATGAATTGTTAATTTTCTATAAAACGTTGCTAGCATATCAAATACTTTTCGTTGACGGTACATGAATATACGTGTAGGGCTTGAAATTCCATGGTTGTCTCTTAGCTTTAGATTGAAAAAGAAAAAAGAATGAAAATATAAAATTAATATAAATAATTACCAGTACTAATTGTGTGCCAGCTCTTTGGAATTTTGCATAAATTTTTTATTTTTATTCTGTCTACTTGAATGATAATTTTATTTGACATTAATGCTCTAATGGATAGCTAAATACATATTTCTTATTAATGATTGACGGCCATTGACTGATAGCCGATTCTTAATGGTACATGACAGTGAATACATATGAGACTTGTCATAAAAAAAAAAATTCTGTTGATTTTTCATTTGGATAAGAAGCTTGCTATTTAATTTATTAATATATATTTTGTATTGAGGTATTAAATTATAGCGTTGTTGTATTTTAGGTGATGAAATATTGTCATTGAATGGCAAACAACTTCGTGGATGTACACATCAGGAAGTTATTGAGTTGTTCAAAGCCGTGAGAGAGGGAGTCGTTGAACTAGAACTGGCAAGGAGAAATGGGTAAATATTTATAATATATAAAGCAAATTGATAATTTTTTAATTGAATTAAATTTTATTTTAGGTATCCAAAGACTGCATTAAAATCGACAACCCACTAGAGTTATCAATTAAGGTTAATGGACTATGAGAAATATCCACCGCATGTGCTTTTAATTTAGATTTGAAATATAACTACGAGAAGCAAATTTATATTGATGCGTGACAAGTTTTAGATTCTAGTCTTTTAGAAGTTAATGGATCTTCATATTTGTTACAATTAATTTATTTTGTCTAAAAACGTGAGATTTATTACTCTGACATGAAATATATTAAATTTTTTTACTGTATCGATTAAAATTTTATATGAACACGTTATGACAGTGCATGGTCACTATATAGTATAGAAGCTTTTAAGATATAGCGAGAGGAATAAATAAAATAAAATGATTAATAATTTTTATGAAAAATTCCACAGATTTTTCTATTAAAATTTTTTTGATACATTAAATAATAATTTGTTTTCATCATAATTTGAGCGTTGATTCATTTACATTATTTACAGTATCAATATGCATAAATAAATGTATTTTTTTTTTTTACAAATTCGGAACATCAAGCTGATCAGTTTCCGATAGAAGATCAGCGCATGACTTGGCTTTGGGTATCCTGAAAGAATTGGAAACAAGATGAAAAATTAATTAATCAATTAAACAACTTTACCTCGTGGTGAATTTAAATTAAATCAAAATGTCATTAGGATACTTACTGAATATCTCTTTGTTTAATTCTTCGACAAAGATGTAATGCTAGTGGACCATTTTTGATATTGCGAAACAATTGAACAGCCTCTCGATGTGTTAAATCATGAGATACCTGTCCATTGACTGCAAGAATTTCATCACCTGCTCGCAATCGTCCATCCTCTGCAGCTTGACCACCAGGTAAAACTGACTTAATGAAGATGCCTGTGAAGCAAAGTATATTCAAATACAAATTTAAATAAAGACAAAGTATAAAGTGTATTATTTATTTAACAAATGTGTATATGTATATTTTATTTTTTTTTATTTTTACCGATGCTTCCTTTGGGGCTGTCCCTTCCACCGACAATTGTGAATCCTAATGATTTTTTTCCTGGACCTTTTTCAAAGACAACTGTAAGAAATGTGGAAATGGAATTATGAGGTCGTCTCGGTAATGTACAAAAATTCGAGACATTTTTAGGTTCTCTACAAATTTCATTTCCATTATCTGATAATACTGATCGATTTGATTCATTTCTTTTATCACGATAATGTTTGGAATTCTTTTTGAAATGTAATTTAGGTGAATTTACACTTTGAATTATAACTCCATTTGTATTACTATCAACGATAACATTTTCATAATCAACGCTACTTTCTTTCAATTTATTTTTCATTGTTTTCGGTTTTTCAGCATCAATATATCTTGATATAACGATGTCAACTTCGCCTGGTGTATTACCACTACCAACAACATTTCTAGCCTCTCCCATAGAAAGTCCTCGAAGACGCTTTCCATTTACAATAAGAATTTCATCGCCTATTTTCAATGTTCCTTCCTCATCCGCAAGCCCATTGGGTACTACATGTGCAACTAAATAACCCGCACTCGACTCGGATGTTTTTGCGATGAAAATTCCCAATGATTGATCGGCACTTTCACGTGGAAGTTTAACAACAATTGTTTGTGTTGTAAAATTTTTACATCTAATAATAGGCGGTGATTGTTTAGTGACATCATTCGTATATTCACAATCTGTAGAACATAATTGACTATCCAGAATTGTTAAATTATTATTTGCCTCGTGTTGATTTGAGTTATTACATTGCTCAATAATTTCTCTATTGGTTGCTTGTTCAATTGATTCATCATGATATTGTTCATTATCCATGTTAATTTTTCTTGCTGTTGCAACTGTTGAATGATGATGTTTTGAAATATTTCTAATTGATTTTCTACTAACTCTTGAAGTTTGTGATTCAGGTGATGAATTACAAGGATTTGAATTATCATTGTCTAATTTAGTTATTGATGTAAATGAATTTCTTGGCGGTAATGATGGTGGTAGAGATGTGTCATTGATGGTAGTGGTTAGATTGACAAAACCTGAAGCGCCACTGCTACATCGATCATCAACAAGTGAACTTGTAGCTGAGCCATTATCTAAAATTCCTGAATCATTATCATCTTGATCTTGATCATCAAATAATGGATTAGTTCTTAATTCATCCAGTCCTGGTAATGTTCCATAGGAAAAGCTACGTAATCTTGTCCGATGTTCTTTGTCTTTTACATCTCGTTTATAAATTTTTGCTATCAATCTACCGGTGGAACTTTTGAAATATCGATCTTGCATGACGCGAAATTTCACAGCAAGACAACTGGATGATGTGACACTGTTAAATTTAGCACCGTCCTCGGCAGGTGATTTATTATTATTAATTTGTTCTTGCGATGACTTTGACGGTTTCAATGAATTAAATCCAACAAATGTGAATTGATCATTTAAACTCTTTCGCGACGATACTTTTGTTTGGCTTTTAGAACGTCTTTTTCTTTTAGCATGAGTTTTTTCTTCCTCGGTAATTTCTTTGAAATCCATATCGCAAACAGACCGTCTGAGGTCTTGGTTTCTTGTAAGACCTCGTCTCTCTAAATGGCACATAGAGTGAAATTCATCGTCGTCACATTTTTCCAATTCTTTATCGGGTATTTTATCTTTGAAAAAACTCAATCTCGTATTCTTAACTTTGTCAAGTAACGGATTTCTTTTTTCACATGATATACGCTTTTCTTCCCGCGCTGATTTTCTTTCCTTTTTTTCATCGTTACATTTTTCAGTCGTCACCTGACAAGTGTCAAGATTATAACAATTTCGCTCAGACTCAGAGTTGGCAGATAATTTACGTTGTGTCCATCGAACTGGTGACATATCTACAATAAAAAAAAAAATAATAAACATCAATTACATGTCATTTTAATAATTTATAATTTTTCCTTACACTTCAAAAGTCCAGACATTTTCAAAAATATTTTATTACAATTCTATTTCTCTACTATTATTATTTTTATAATAAATTTTTAAACTGTACATATGAACGGGATTATTGTCCTCTCATAGCGTGTGCGTTTCGTTTACATCAATGCGACAGAAAAAATGTCTCAACAATACAAAAAAAAATATATATATATAAGACCAGAGAATGATATGATTACACCTACATGAGTATAAGTATGCTTGCATTTGTGTTATGTCTACCGTAACATATTTCATGCTTATTTCGTTCATATAAGCAGTCAGGATGTTCATGAACCATGCAGGACATCCCGTATACGATTCATTCTTAAATTCGAATAAGACATAAATGACAGTCTTGACGGGTCGATAGACCGGAATCAAGTACGTAAATATATATAACATATATAAACTTGTATATGTATGTATTAAGTACCTCGGGGGTTACTCCCGTGAATATTCAACTCAATTTACATATTCTTCTCATTCATATTTAAATATTTATAATACTTCATAATATACAAATGCATAAAAGCGCTTGAATGAATTTCATTCAACGCAATTATTTGTGGGTCTTGGATTTATTATTTGTCTGATATTATTTTTGACAGATGATTGAAAAATAATTATGAATAAATTTATTTATTTAATATTACCTCGTCTCGATGGCGAAGCGGAGTGACAGTGCAGTGATTCACCCTCGGTATCTTCATCAACACGAAGTGGACTCAGACTCAATAATTTCGGTGGCTCAGTGTGGCTACGAAACCAACGCATCCTGAAATAAAATAATATAATATATTAATTATTTCATTGCTATCATTTTTTATGTTTATAATGTTTTTGGATTGACGTATTTGGTATGGCGTTATGCCAATAAATTACAGAGGGGAAAAAAGAAACAGAGAGATCAACTACACGGAAGGGGAGAAAGACTTTCTCCATTACAAATATGTGTGTCATTGGCCCATCGGCCAAGTATTTGGCTTCATACACGTTTTCACTTTTTGCTAAGAGACTTGAAGTATATATACACACAATGAGTATTAATATAATCATTAAATTATATTTCTATTGATCTTGAAGCATTTAATGATTATTTTATATTTTGAAACAGAAAATTATTATAAGTTTTGCTATTGAATTTTATTGCATAATTATCTTTTGAAAAAAATCTATTCAATAATTATATATTTCCTTGAGATTATATTATTATATTTTTCTATGGAAAAAAATAATTTATTTAATAAGGTGGATTTGGTAATAGAATTTTTTTTTTTAAATTCATCTGGGAATTTGTCAACGAGAAGCAAAATTGCTTCAGTATAAATTATTAATTTCATCAGAATTTTGGGAAATAGTAGTTGTAAATATTCAACAAGATAAATGTATATATAATATACATTTATTTATTTATGTTTCATGAGAAAGATAAAAATAAAATAAAAATATCCGATGAACTGGCTGTGCTATTCCACTTTATTATATTGTTGCAAAGGCTATTAGTAATTTTCTATACGTATCATATACTGGTGACGTGCAAACCTAGATATGCAACATTTGGAATTGAAACTCTTGTACGACTTTCTCTGTCCTGATAAATACTTCGGATGAAACGGATGCAATTATTTATATATCTACATTCAAACTCTTCTTTTATACACTCAAATCGCATGTTTATACAGTGTCTGGGTGCAATGGCGATGATGGAAATTGTCGTGTAAACATATAATACCAATGATTATATGGAAAAGCATGTCAACAATTTTAATGACTATTTTCTATTTAGATATAGGCATTTCATTATATAAAATTCTATCCTATTAATTTATTTTTACACATGACTAGTTATTTAAAATACTTTTAAAGATAACAAACTGATATAAAATATTTTAAACTTCTAAACAGATAGCGGTAGATATACTATCAACTGATTTGTCATAAAAATTACAATCTAAATAAAAACAATCACAAAGAAAAATTAATTAAAGTGCCATGAAAAATGATCTCAAACACAAATACACATGTCAATTATTTTTTAGCAGTAGCTGTATGATGGCAGGTGAATTAATTTTTTTTTCTCTTACTCTGTAATTTTAATATACCCACATTATTAAAAAAAATATAATTACATTAGGGGGTTTCATTTTTAGGCAATCTTTTTTTTTTTGTTTGTGAACATTGAAAATCTGATAATTTAAACTGGAATTTATTGATTTGACATTAATTATTATCTTACAATAAACGCTATAATGCTGAATCAACAATGTAATAGCATCAAAAAAAAATTTTTGATTACCAAAAAACCGAGTTGAAGTCGAAAAAAAAATTTTTTCGTGTTATTTATATGCGAAATCGAATTTTTAAATTCGCTAATCCTCTAATTAACTCTGAATTCTTTTTCAAACGCTTATATTTTTGTTTTAATATAAATTATCAGATTTTCAGTGTTCACAAACAAAAAAAACAAAATATCGCCTAAAAATAAAACTCTCTAAACTAAATATTTGTAACTATAAATATTAAAAGAATGGGTCAAGAGAAATAGATACATCTATGGGTTTTGCCAATAAAATTTTGATAGAAAGCTGACCCGCGTACAAACCGGGTCGGACAAGTCTCAACGTTATATTTATTTATATATAAATATATACGTGCGCGAGTCTAGTTGGAGTGACTGGAAAGCCTGTGTGTAGTTTTGTTCGATGGCCTCTCAGCAGCATTATACACGTACAAGTGAGGTGAACTATCAAGGCCGCCGAGATCCTTTTATTTCGTGGGGTATTTGATGAGCGTCATGCCAAGCATACCATGGTGAAATACCCATACAACTCTGTGCCTCTAGCCCTTCTTATATATTATACATAACATAGAATTGTATTTATTCATATAGGCATAAAGATTTATTCAAGTAAATCGCACATGTACTTATATTCTTCTTTAGTACTTTATACACACATTCATATATTATTTCATATGAATATATAAATCTATTTATTCATTTGTTTTTTGCAAGGATATATATATATACATATATATCTACATATATATGTAAGGATAAAATTCAAGGTCGTCTCGAGCAACCCTTTATTCGTTTATTTTCTTGTTTCATTGCATTGAAGTGAGGGGAACTGTGAAACAATACGTGAATGTCTTGACCGCGTGATTATTTGAGTTATCGTGACAGCTTATCTGAGCTGTAGTGGCTTTATCAGTGCACTTGTTTTTAATTTACATGATAAAATTTAATATTTTATGTAAGATTTTCATTATGATTTGTATTGCAGCAATATTTTATTTGTTTTATCACACTTGATTTTTATATATTTTAAATATTTGTTTGTTTGGTAGCACATCAGCTTGTAAGTTGAAATAATTTTTTAAATATGTCATTAATAATATTGATAATTGAATATTTAAATAGTGATTAGAAAAAATTATGTTTTAGAGTCTGTGTGTTAATAATTGAGGACTCGAAGAACATCTGTTTAATGATGATTATGTGCTATGTATAATGTAAATTTATATTTTGGTTTTTGAAATATTATACTTTCTGGGATATATTTTTTTCCTACGATCAAGACGTCAAGATGTCGTTGATCTTGGTGGGAAACTTGAGTGTATTAGAGAACCTGTATCACAGAGACTGTACTAAATAGCAGTATACACTTTTTTTTTTTTATTGATAATTTACTTCTGGTAATGTAAAAAAAATATTGAGCACACGCGATGATATATTGACTATTCGTCTCAATAATTTATTATATTGAGGATCAATGTACTGAAGTGATTGGATATCATCTATGGATATTTTTAATGTGCTTTATATTTCACCGCAGTTACTCAATATGATGGTTAACCACTCTTGGATTGATTGGAACGTGGTGAAAAAAATTATTCAACGCTATACTTTTCCAGTTTATGTATTCTGCAATTCACTGTGTAAATAAATATTTGCTTTCAAATATATCGGAATAATAAACTGCCTGCAATAAAAAATATAAATGAATAAAAAAAAAAACGATTTAATATTATAGAATGTATTATTTCAAGCATGAAATAAAGAACTATAACATAAAAGTACTTGATTGATAATTATTCTTGCACGTACGACCAATTGGTTCTATACTGAATACACATATAAATTTATGTATAGTCACCTGAACTCACATATATGCTCTTTGTATAGACTTTCACTCTATACACGACGTTACTTAATCTTCAAGATATTTTTTTTATTTATCCTTTCGCCGCTGGTACATTTTCTACGTATACAGTGCTGTATAAATTGTAGTGTTCGAGTCGTGTATATGATCCAGCGATTAATTATTAACATTCTTTCTCCATTCAATAAACAGCTAAAAATATAAAAAAATAAAAATTTTATTTCTTAAAAAAATAAAGCAGTTTCTTCTAGCACTATGCGCACTTTCAATTCCATCGCAAATTTATTTCATATTAAATTCATGCAATCACAAATACATAACTGATGCTGAGAAAAATTGTGAAATGCGTGTATTAAATAAAAAAAAAAAAAAATACATAGAAGATGTAACAATTGCTGATTTTTCTCTCTGTTTTTCTGTCTTTTATATCTTGATGTTTCTTATTTTTATTTTTCTCTTTTTTCCTCGTTCTGAACCTCGGTCTTGACTCTATACCGTGACTGAAAGGCCACTTGGATATATATTCCTACGCGTCCAGCAAAGTCACGGTACAGGTCTGATGGGCCGCTGGAAGAGTCCACCAACTGGATCGTATAAGTGTTCGAGAAACACCGAAGCATACGCCCGAGATAATATACTGCAGGTAAACCTGTATCATCTTTGGAATGTAATATTGCATCCTGGATTATTGTATTATATACAGGAAACTACTGGTAACAATAATCAACATTGTTCACTGACAATAATATTTTTTTCACATACACAAACATATATAATATATATTTACACAACTGTTTTATATTTTGTGAATTCATTTAATACAAATTATTAAATGTTTAATATAAAAGTGTGCGAATGTAATAGCGATTTTATCAACTGATACGCAACGGTAGCAAATTACATTTACCTGATGTATAATACTTCAGAGCAACAAATCAATTACCCTGCCCCAATATACGTATATATTAAATCGTTTTGATCACGCAAACATACTTTGTTAAACCTGCAATTTTGTTTGTTTCATTTTTCTTCTTATTTGTTTTTTAATTTATACTTCAAGTGTAAAGTATTTAAATTCATGTTTTATTTTAAATACCTGGTATATTATTTATGTTTCGGTTTTTATTATTTATATATATTGAGCGATATGTATATATATTGTGTATGTGAAAGAAGAATAAACAAAAAAAAGTGAATAATGAAAAACACATGACACATTTTTATCTTTTTGTATAAATTTGCACGGTGGATAAATTTACACCTATATCAATTCTTGATATATTGTGACGAAATGAACGATGTTAATTTTTTATTCCAAGTATAGAAATATTAATTAATATATTTGTTTATGTTTCATGACTTTTTTAATGATTACAGCGACATCTTGGGATAATTGAAAAAAACATTTCAAACAAAATTAACGTATTTTTTCCTCAGAATCAGATTCTGAAATAAAAAATTGGCCATTTAAAAAAATAGATTTTCAAAAATTATTAGATACGTATTTTTCGATTTGATGAATACATTACGAGATTTTTCTCGGTTACCATCTTTCTATAACATTCTGTATAAGTCAACAATTTTGACGAACAATATTTTGTATTTGTGTGATTGCATATATAAGTATATAAATTTCGTTAGAACTTGGTGATTATTTCCTTCATGAATAATCATTTATGTTTTTTGAGTTAAAAATCTTATCATGCTCGCAGTTCCGATGAGATCATTGTCAATATATCAATATATATTTTTTTATTTCTATTTTATATATTTATTTATGTGAATAAGCGAAGTATTTACACGCTTCGTATATCGCCAGAGTTGATGCAAAAAATATTTCAAGTACAGAACAATTATTTGTTTCAGTGATTTGACTTACTTTAGTTTTTCAACAGTTATTTATATGTATAATATACATGTAAATAATATTATATATACATAGAATATATATATTTATAGACAAATATCTATCTATTACATGTATATATTTATTTTATATTAAAAACTTTTGTTCACCACTATTATATACAAAGCGTGATTTTAATTACGAATTATGATTGCGCATTGTTCTCGCAATTTCCCTTTTGTGTGAGACCGCAATTATAAATACTCGTTAGTTAGCATATACGATAAGAGAGTAGGTAAGTAAGTAAATGAGACATAGATATTATTATGAATATTATGAATATTATGAAAGAAAGACTTTTTCTCAGTGAATTCATCCGAATATAAATGAAAATAAAATCTAACTTGTCATATGAGAGAAAAAAAAACTAAGAATAAAAACTGCTTTCTCATCAGATAATTATTATTCTTTCATCTTCCTTCTCAGAATATTAATTAAATAATGATATAACCACAAGATTTTTTTTTTTTTATTTAATAAAAGAGTATTTTATAAATTTCTAAATTTTACCTGACACCGCCGTGGGATGATGTCAACAGATCGACGTCACATATTATTCTTCAACAACCTTCATAATTTATATATTTTTTCCTTTAATTTTTTATTATTCCCATTATCTCGATGTTGTATGAAGAACGTTCGTGTTAATTGCACGATTTTATCCGTTGATTTTCGAGTACGTGCTCACGTTATCTTAAATAAACATAAGTTATTTATAGTGATACTGATAATCAAACGTAAAATTAAATGCACTAATTAATCATACACAACAAAATATATAAAAATACGTTGTTTTTCCTATGAGCGAAACTCAACGACTGAATGTCTCGAGCGACCTTTCCATCGGTCGTGTGGAGTGTGGACTCTCCTGCTCCCACTTCGATGGGTTTAAAACTCGTTATTGACACAGTGGAATGTCAGTGGACAATCGTTTACTTTATATACAATATATGTGCGATGATCAATACATTTGTGTCAAATGTGTATATTCCTAAAAGACAAATAAAACATTTATATTATTAATTATTATGAATCATTTTTTTACCCAGTCATTTATGTATAATATAATACTTTCTTTTGTTGTCATTCAATTTGTTGTGATCCATTCCCTTTTTTCATTTGGATTTCATGTTGATTTGTGTTTACAGGTGCAATGAAAATTGCCAAGTTTAAGTTTAGTTGTAGACTGAAAAATAAAAATAATATACAGATCATTTGTGTATGTTGGAATAAAAATTTATGTTGAGATATTGTACTCAGATTTTGAGGACATGCCCTGATAACTGTAAACATTACGATTGGTCTTCTGCTTCTTCTTCGTCTTGTGTTGAAGCATGAACGACGAGTAATTTTGTGGTTTATTGCCGATGGCTAATAAAAATTTATCGCTGTAGCTTTAACATGTCTGATGCATGAATGTGCCCGAGTTATGCACTCTATTGCTTTGAGAATATATGTATGTATGCATAAGAGAATTACGAAGTAAAATCTGGAAAAAAAAAATACATGTATAAAATAAAATGGAATGAGAAAAAAAAAAGTTAATGGCCGAATGATTGCGAGTTTTTATTTTGACGTTGAAAATTAAGTATTTTAAAATGAAAAAAATTGCAGATTTAAAAAGAATGTTACTGTCTATAGAATTAATTATAGATGTGTGTTAATGTTATTGTTATTGTTATTAATATGCATATGAAAGAATTTTTTATTTACTACTTGAATAAAAAATATTTACTGTGTTGTAATTTGAATATGATTTATAATTAATTTATATTTATTACGATATTTGTTTATAAGTGATAGGTTGGCGATAAATGATTTAGCAATAATTATTTCATTTTGGATGAGTGTTGGCTTTTTTTTTTTTTTTTGTGTGGTAAACATGTCAATATTATGATATTGATGTTTGTTTGAAGTTAAAAATAATCGTTAATTTAGAGCACAAATCATCAAAATAAATATGTATATATTTTTTATTATCATCTTGTGAATGTTTAAACCAAGTTTCGTTTTAAAAAATTTCCCGTTAATATATGTATAGCGCAAGAATTCTTATATTTTTTTTTTTTTTACAATTTTATGATCGCACTTATAAATTTTTGTAACGGTATAAATTCTTTTTGCAAGCGCACTATAAAATGGTCAATGGCGACAAATAATGTATGGCAAGAGAAATTTCCCAGAAAATATTATACGCACATTGGTTTCTCTCTAAACTTTTATACATGATTTAACACAATCGAATAAATAAACTTTCCAGGTTATGAAATCAATCGGGCGTGCACTAAAATATATTAAAATATTACAACACCATAAATAATCATTCTATTCATATTAATTATATATCGGATTCATATATTAAATAAATAAATCGACAAAATTATTTGTTCATCAATATTATTTTTTAAATTAATCCCAAAACAATAAATATATCCATTTATATATATATTTCAAATAGAATTAATCAGTAGCGAACTCTAACCTTATTGCAGAATAAAAATCATCATAG
Organism: Microctonus brassicae; assembly: GCA_918226075.1. Classification (NCBI taxonomy): domain Eukaryota; kingdom Metazoa; phylum Arthropoda; class Insecta; order Hymenoptera; family Braconidae; genus Microctonus; species Microctonus brassicae. The sequence goes on along the minus strand of OW445491.1, from coordinate 3,217,624 downwards.
GTGGCGCTAGTTAAATTAGTTTCGTTTAACAAAATTGAGGTTAGATGTCATGACTAAATATTTCTACAAAGAATTTCTCACATATACTGTGATAATCTACGAAAATTTCATCATACAAATACATGCACATACATTATATTCATATACCCGGAAGACACGTTTACAATAAAGACACAAGTACGACACGAGCTGGCCATTTTGAAGAGATATGTCATGGTGTGCTAAATGTCAACAAAACTGGATTTATTACTCCATAATATATGTCACAAATAAACATTAATAAATTACAATTGATATTAATAATAAAAGATAAAAGTTAATTGATAATTAAGAAGTTGTCATAGAGTTAGTAACAATTATTAAAACGACAATGAATCGTACTGATGGTTTGGTACAGAGACGCAGAGTAGTTACTGCTAATTCCAATGGTCAAGATGGAAATTCTGATCATGGTGGAATTTATAATGATCAATCGAGTGGACATGGCGCAGATAATGATGGTAATTCAATAAAAGATCTTAATTCTAATCCAACAATCGATGAAGACTCAGATAAAGAAACTAGGTTGACACTCATGGAAGAAGTTTTATTACTTGGACTCAAGGATAAAGAGGTTATTTTTCATTGGATTTAAATAGATATTTTATTGTATTTTATTATAATGTAATTTGATTTGATATTTGTTTACAGGGTTACACGTCGTTTTGGAATGATTGTATAAGTTCAGGATTGCGTGGTTGTATTTTGGCTGAATTGGGACTTCGTGGTAGAGTTGAATTGGAAAAAGCGGGAATGCGTAAGAGGGGTTTGTTAGCTAGGAAATTGTTGGTGAAAAATGATGCGCCTACTGGCGATGTACTTCTTGATGAGGCATTGAAACATCTCAAAGAATATGAACCACCAGAACCAGTTCAAAGTTGGATTGAATATCTCAGTGGTTTGTAAAAACTAAAAACAAAAGAAAAAATCATTGAGAATAATATTTGTTGATAGTTTTTTTTAATTTGTTTATCTGATTTTTTATTTAAGGTGAAACATGGAATCCGTTAAAGTTGAGGTATCAGTTGAAGAATGTACGTGAGAGATTAGCCAAAAATTTAGTTGAAAAGGGCGTACTTACAACTGAGAAACAAAATTTTTTGTTGTTTGATATGACAACGCATCCACTTACAGATAATTTGGCAAAAACACGGCTTGTGAAAAAGGTAAATTGGTTTGAAGAAAGAAATATTATTGCAATAAAAAAAAAAAAATTGTAATAATTCTTGATATTTTAACCAGAGGAAATATTATCTTATCAGTAACTCCAAGTCGGCCATTGCTTTTGTGCTCAATTGTTGTGTTTGACAATTCAACAGCAATAGCAATATTATGCAATTTAATTCATAGTGTGTATTTTTATTTAGATTCAGGAAGCAGTTTTGTGTCGTTGGGTAAATGATGCAAGTCGTATGGATCGAAGAATATTGGCGCTTGTATTTTTAGCGCACGCTGCAGATGTTTTAGAAAATGCGTTTGCGCCATTGTCCGATGATGATTATGAATTGGCGATGCGTCGAGTGAGAACACTTTTGGAATTGGATTTTGAAGCTGAAGCTGCTAAATCAAATGCTAATCCAGTTTTATGGGCTGTTTTTGCTGCATTCACCAAGTAACACTCCATCAAACTAGGAATATAAGGTACGGTTATTGAATATTATTATAAAACATGAATTAATCTTGTGTCTAAACTAATTATGCATAATTATGAACAATTACATTATACTCGAGACCAAATAATTGGTAATAATAATAATAATATTAATAATAAGTGTATACATACAGTTTGAAAAGATATTATGGAATCATTTATCATTTTTGATGTATTGGATTTATTGATTGCGCATGTGCCATGTAAAATTAAATAATAGAAAAATTGTCATATAAAATATAATATACTGAATGATTGATCATGTGAGTCATACGAACAATATTGTATGTGTATAAAATTTTATTGGATCGTTACGAAATTATTCAGCGTTTAAATTCTAATAAACATTATTAAGATATTAAAATTATTAAATTAAATTCAGCGTAGTTGCATGGAGACAAGTTTTTTATTTGTTTGAAATTAAATAAATCTTTGGAAATATTTTTAAAGCGAATTTGGTGTCGACACAGTCATTATGAAATGGAAAAAAAAAAAATTATTCATTCTCATCAGTAGAATGATTGGTGTATAATTGATTTAAATAATGATTGCTGGTCAATCGTGCAGTTAAATATCAAGAATTTGTGTTGTCATTTGGGTGGTTCTGTTGAATATTGATAACGTTGATAATTACTAAAAAAAAAATTTGTCTTCGTATTTAATCTAAAACAATTATCAGTTTGGTGTTGATTATGTCAACAGGAACCTAATTCATGAGGATTCCATGTCATATGCACGACTTGAATCAACAGTCGAAGATGTTGCAATTTACTGGCATGTGCTAGGAATAATTGTGATATTGCGATGAGGGAAATTTATTTTATCCCTTGAACTTTTTCCACGTAATATCAATTCAACAATATTATCAACGAGAAGAAAAAAAAATAATAAGAAATGAAATTATATTAAAACAAAATACGATAAACAAATATATAAACTAAAATTTAATGAAATACATTTTAAGTTTATTAAATATGTCAAGTGTGTTTTGAGAAATTCATAAACGTCGATTATCAAGTGAATAAAATTGGAAATGTCTACTTCCGAAAACATATTCATAAACGTAAATATATTTGTAATGAGGATAATAACAGTTTAGAAACGAAAATTATAGAGAGATAATTTGATATTGTAAATTATTGAAAATTTTGATTTTATCACGTATAATTTTTTTTTGAGTTTAAATTCGAATGCGACAAACGATGATTATTCGTAATAATTTTATGCACAAATGAAAGCCATTATCATTTGTTTTATTTTAATATTATTTTTTTTATTTAAAGATCTCGATTGAATGTTGAAAATTTAAATCGATGGACTGTATAAAGGCTCGAGACATAAGAATATAATAATTTAATTGAAATAAAAGTATTGATGTAGCGTAATTAAAATGCTAATCCATCTATATATAAATGTTTTTGAGGAAATGTTGAAAGATTAATGATAGAAGATAATTGACATTAATTCAAATATTATTTCCAATTATTTGTTAAGAATATCAAAAAAAAATTGAAAAAAATATAAATATATTTAGGCTAATTGTACAAATATTCATAGAGTGAGGAGACATTCACACTTGTATTTACACGCTATATCTATTTCAATAGCATTATTAGACATTGTATTATTGATAAGAGTATATTGAAATAAATACGATTCTATCATAGCGAGAATTAACGTTTGTTTTTCAATTTAACTGATAGTTTATGAATAATATTTGTATTTCGTCATAATTAAATTATGTAGATAAATTATTTTATTTAATGACTATTCGTCGATAAATAAAGTGTTTATATATTACTGAAGTCAAACAAATAGAAGAGATTTATCAATATCATTTACAAATTGAGCATTTTATTTTTTATAATTAAATAATTATCATAATAGTCAATTAATAACAGAATTAATTAATCCATATTGACCTGTTGTCATCCAATTTTCTTGTTTTTTAAATAATTCTGTGGCTTTTTCACAAGATAAACCGACAATTAAATCAGCTTTTATCGTACGTAATGATACAATATTTGTAGGTCTAAATCCTCGCAATGCAGTTGCTAAATTTGTTTCATACATCCAATTAATATCACCCAAAAGTTTTCTATAATTCAAGTCACCTTTGAAAATAACTAATTTTGCCTCAGATAATTTTGCATACAATTCAGGTGATTTATTTTTCATTTCTGAAAAATCATATGGCTCTGTCCAAAATGATTCAACCTAAAATAGAATATGATAATTTATTAATAAAATTGTTCTGAATATAAATTTATAAACATTAATTAAAATATACCTCAATTGTCCATTGACCACTTTCAATATAATTCCAACACTTTTCACCCAATTCTCGTACATAAATACCAGATGAATTTTTCATATTGTCAATTAACCAAATAAAATCTTTTTTCATTGTGTCACTAATAAACCATGGAATTGATTTAACATAAAACCTTATCTTTTGTGCAAGATTTTTCGTCATTAAAAAAACTGCAAGGCACATATCTGTAAATAATTCATATCCAGCATTATCTAATACGATATCAATAATGACATCCTGATTTTTTGTTTCCACTGATTGTTTATTAAGTAAATCCCAAACAGTTACACTATCGTCAATTAAAATATATTTATCAAACATTTTTAATTGTTCAATGGGATTAATCCCCTCATGAGCATCTATTGAACCACCACTGAGTGACAGATCGCATCTAAATTTTGCCAAAAAACAAAAAGAATAATTGAAAAATAATTTAATTTGTTTTTGATTTAATCAATCGACATTAAAATCACTGAGATTGAATTTAATTATTAATATTACCTGTTTCCCCACAAATTTAATTTCAATAAATTAATTAAATTCTCTTGACATTTATCTGGAGAATTATTTGTTTCATTCGCGATATTAATTATGTATTTAGCCACAAGATCAATTACATGATGAAACGTTGCAAAACTTTCATGTTTTTGATTTTCAAAAGGATCATAAGCTGGTAGTGTATTGCTGTAAAGAAAATTAATATTATTATTCATATGACTGTTTATAATTTGAATTATTCAATGACGACAAATAATAACTTACGTAACTGTAAATATTTGTGATATACGACGATACATATAGCATTCACTAAATAACCACACGGCATTATACCATGTTGGAGGTGTGCCCGAAGCATCTTCTATATTTTTAATATATTTATTCCATATTGCAGCGTCTCTATCCTTATCACTGTTGGTTAAATTTAATAAATTTAATGGTTTATTCGTCATTAATTCACTTCTCAATTGACTTAAATCGCCAATAACTTGTTTCAATTCATCAGATGAATTCTGTAAGGAACCAATAATTTATTTTATTCATACAATTGTTTGATAAATCATGAAATTCATTAAGAATATTACTAAATATATTAACAATTGATACTTTATAAATAATAATGATTTGAACTGAATCAAGATAATTATATCATCATTGAATTCCATTTGTTTTATATTCTTGAAAATAGTAAGGTCAAATTTATATAATTTATTATCTGGTATTGAAGCCTTACAAAATTATTTATAAATGTCGAATATTCATACTTACTGGTCCATATTTTTGAATGATTGATTCTTTATTTCTACTCATTCCATCAATCACTCCAGTGACAATTATAGGTAATCGATCTTTGAGTGTTTTATATGCAAAACTCCTGTGAAGATAAAAAGAAAAAATCATATGATATGGGAAATGTATAATATAAATTTTGAGGTTATATTTTGATAATGCTGCATTAAAATACCTTATGTATGATCCAGATAGGAAAGCACCAGTGGGTGGTGCATTATCTTGAAGATCTTTCATGTTAACTGATGAAATTATTGACGAAGTCATATTTGTTGAGAGCTTTTTCATATGAAATAAAAGAACTTGATATAAATATTAAAAAGCTAGCCACGGCTAACCAATATCTAAATACCAACAAGTCGATTGATACTGATAAACACACTTTACTAGAGACTTTGGGTATGTGTGTGGGAGAAATATTATGAGCGCAAGCGCCACGTGCAAATGGAATGTATACAATAATAATTAATATATAATAGTGATGAGAGAATTTTATATGATGATACAATCTGTATATTAGGGTGTTTCATTTTTAGGCGTAATTTTTTTTTGTTCATATGAATAACATGAGAAATTTTTTTTTTCAACTTCAACTCGATTTTTTGATGATAAAAAATTTTTTTTGGAAAAAATGAATGTACAGCTTTTATAGAGCATTAAATTTGCTACAAAAAAATTATTTACCGCAAACGCTCTTTGATTAGTAGTTTTTGAGTTGTAGAGCTGAAAAGCTGAAAGTTGATTATAATTGATAAAAAATTTTCTTTAAACTGGAATTTATTGATCTGACATTAATTATTATCTTACAATGAACTCTATTAAGCTCCTACATTGATAATTAAGCACTATAGCGTTTATAGTAAGATAATAATTAATGTTAAATTAATAAATTTCAGTTTGAAGAAAATTTGTTGACAATTATATTCAATTTTCACCTTTCGAGCTCTACAACTCGAAAACTATTGGTCGGAGAGCATTTGCGGTGAATAACTTTTTTGTAGCAAATTTAATGCCCTACAAAAGCTGTGTATTCATTTTTTCCAAAAAAAATTTTTGATTACCGAAAAACCGACTTGAAGTCGGAAAAAAAAATTTTCTCGTGTTATTTATATGGGAAATCGAGTTTTTGAATTAGCTAAGCCTCTAATTAACTCTGAATTTTGTTTCAAACGGGAATATTTTTTCTTTTTATGAATTATCAGATTTTCATTGAACACGAAAAAAAAAAATATCGCCTAAAAATGAAACGCCCTACTGTACATATATATTTAAAAATAAAATGGGACTATAGAGTTAAAGTTTATATTTATAGTTATAATGAACAATTTAACAATAAAGAAAAAAATGCAGGTACTGCTGTGTTTACTCAAACATTTCTTGTAGGCAATGTATCACCAGTAATAGTTGGGGAGAAAAATATTTTTTTTTGTCAGTTGTATAGAGAAGTCTGTGACGTTATGCAATTAAAGGGACAACTTTGTCTGTTCTTTGCTCTGGTGTTTTTGTACAACAAAAACTAAATGTGAAATAGCTAACTTTAGATATAATTCAATTGCAGAAACTGCTACCGGTAGTCTTTACAAATTAACTTTTATTCTATTTAATTTCATAAACTTTAATTTAGTTTTAAAAGAAAAATCAATGTGATATGTTGGGACGTGTGAAAAAAAAAATAAACAAATGAATTAAATTTGGTAAATATTGATTTAAAGTGATGATGATTGGGAATTATTTATGAAATAAAATTGATTTTTTTTAGCTGAATGAAGTCTGCGCATTGGCAATAGAGAAACATCCTGCAATGTTGCTAATTACTACATTCCACTGAATGCGGCATAACTTGCGACCCACAAATTCCAAACGCCACCGCACACACTCACAATACCTGTAAGTTAATTTATCGAGCTCATTTGTAAATAACATTCTAACGTAAACCATGATAAATATCATGATAATTCTATGAGAATAATCAAGTTAGAATGTCATGTTATCAATTAATACAGATTTGTGTGTACAATGTAAACCGTATTTACACATAAAAAATGCAAATACAGTAACCTGCAGAGAGTTAATAATGAAAACCACAATATCGTTGAGATTGTGACTAACAAAATTTTCATATTTTATTTTTATTTTCAATAATACCTCACAATAATTAATTTTTCATTGCGATTCTGTATTTATTTTATCAATTTGAATAATTCTCGTTATTATTCAATGTTGATTTTTTTAATACCATGACAATTTACATCCAGAATACATATTGTTAATTCCAAACAATGTTCAGACAGTCCAATTTATTTTTGTGAATTAATTTTTATCACAAATGTTTTTAAATTTTAAAAAATAAAATAATAAGTTGAACATGTATTATATATTTGTCCTTCGTTGATTATAGTAACAGTTGGTATACATGTATGAACATAAAGACATACCTAAATGTCTAGTCGTGTCATCAAGAGCACCAAACTCGTCTGCCGATCTTCCCAAAACTTTTGGCGTTTCATCTCGTTTTCTCTTATTTCGTCCAAGCCACGAACTGACTTTTAAGACTCTTGAGATTTTCCTTGAGTTTGCTCGTATTGCGCGGCGTTTTCCTAGCACTCTCAAATTAAACTAGTCCCCTGTACATTCTCAGTACATCAAACGATGCTACAAGACTTGGAATAGAGCAAGTCCAAAACGAAAAAAAAAAAATCCAATCGTGAAAAGACTTCTGATCGTTTCCTCATACTAGACATGTATCCATGTAAAGTCTTTCAGTCTTATAAAACTTTCTGATTTTTTTTTTTCATCCCTAACAAGCAATTAATATAAATATTATTTCCATCTATAAACTGGAATTTATTGATTTGACATTAATTATTATCTTACAATAAATACTATAATGTTAAATTTTTTATCAAACGAAAATATTTTTTTTTTCGTATAAATTATCAGATTTTCAGTGTTCACAAACAAAAAATAAATATCAACTAAAAATTCAACACCCAGCTAATATATATACATATATTCAACGCAAAATATTATGTGTGAGATGGGCTAAACGAGTGTAATAGGCTAATTATTATGCTGCAGCACGAGAACGTGTCGAGGATCTGAAGAGCGTTAGATATGATAAGACACGGCCTATGGACGTATAATATAATTAAATTTTATTTTCAAAATTTCGACACGAAGCAGAAACGAAACTAAAAAATCAGTAACACGCAATGATCATTATCACTATTGTATAATGATAATATTAATAATACAATACACATAGGTATATAAAATAATTAGTATTAAAATAGATGTAAAGTGTATTCGCTATCAGCAATGAATATAAATATTTAGAAAAGTTGGATATGTTGTATATGAAAATGTCCAACTATCTGACGGTATATTTCCATAGTTAACAGTCATCTGGATATAAATATACATGTATATATTGTTATAATCCGAGTGGAACACGTATTTACCATTTCGATCTCAATTATCGAGAGTGAAAAATTCAAAACTGTGTTAATCCAGTTGGTTTACGTGTCACCCCGAGGGATATGTATACATATTATCCTGGGATAAATTTATATATTGGCAACCAAGCGAAAGAGCTTCTATATATATTACTGATAAATATATACATTATATTATACATGTATAATATGTATATAATGAAAAGTGAAGGACACATTTAGTAATGGAGTTTTCCGATGACATTTAATCAAGCGGTCAATGAATCATTAATTCAAAAATAATATTTAGATCTACACAATGTTATCAAAATAAATTGGCATATGGTTGAATTCTTCAAAATATGTATGTTAGGGGGGTGTTTCTTTTGAGGGGATTATTTTTTTTTCTCGTGGAATGGATGGAATAATACTCTGAACATTCAAAAAAAAATTCCCACTAAAGATATATGAGCTTTCAAATTTAATATCAATTTAAAATTTCTTATTGAATTAACAAGTGAATGTCGATTTCTTTTTTTTTTTTCTTCATGCATAGCTTTGCGGCATTTTATGCTATTTAATTGGTTCTCAGTCGAAATTGTACAGAAATATATAATCTTTGAAAGTGCAGAACATTAAATTATTTTCTGTGAACTGCCGCACCGGTAAAAAATGTAGATTGAAGAGGGAAATTTCGAATTTCCATGTGTTTAATTGGATTTTTTTCGAAAACTTTCAGTTCTACGGGTTTTAGTTAAGAATACTATTCTGTAGGAAATTTAATTTTCTACCAAAAAGGTCTCATTAACTTCTGCTTTAAAGTTGATGGTTTTCGAGAAAAATCAAAAAAACCATCAAATTCGAGCAAAAATCGGCTTTAACATTTTTTACCGGTAGGGCGATTCACAGAAAATAATTTTGAGATCAGTACTTTCAAAGTTTATATATCTCTGTATAATTTCTGCTGAGAAACAATTAAATAGCATGAAATTCCGCGAAGCTGTGCATGAATGAAAAAAAAAAATTGACATTTATTAAATAAAAAAATTTCAAGTTAATGCCGGTTTTTTTTTTTTTTGAATGTTTAGAGTAATATTTCGTCCACCCCGCAAGAAAAAAAAAAGCACCCTAATGTATATATACAATCAATATTTGTACATATATAATAATCATAGAATTAAAAAAAAAAATGTATTAATATTCGTCAATTTTGAATTATATAATGTAATGTTATGTATGATAATTAGAATGTGTATATGGAATGGAAAATAATGATAATTCTGGCGTTTGATTACATGAATTTTGTAGCTAAATACATAGTTTTAACGTGATGATTAATGACATAGTAAAATAGTGTGGTGTATAAAGCACTACATATCTTTGAGCACAGATTTACACTGCTAAAGAACCACTTTCTGGGATTACACTTTGTTGAGCCAAGTTACCACTAAAACTTTGGATGCACAACACTAAACTATATATATGCGTGCACTCAAACACTCAGTTTCCTTCTGCCAACGCATAACTAAACGTAAAAATTTACCGCCATTTATACAAAAGAAAAAAAAGAAATTATCGATAAATGATTTATTTTTTAATACATTTAATATTTAATATTAATTAAAGAAATGAAAAAACTTTCTCACACTACATTTTTTCCGCAGTATTTTCTCATTATAATTTCATAAATAATTTCAATTTTTCCACCACATTTTTTTCTTTATATTTTATATTATTATTTCTAAAAGTAATAAAAAAATTATCAACTGCCAACATTTCTTTGTTTATCAATAATTAAATAACATAACGAGATAAATAAATGATATAATTATATACTATTATATTATATTGTATATTAATTGTTGCGTGCGTAAATGTGTTTTAATAATATTAATTGTAAATGCAATGAGTAGAGTCGCTTGTAGCCGCATTGAAAATGCGAATCTACACATTTATATACGTGTGTGTGTGTGTGTGTATGTTTCTAAATGTATATTGGATAGGTACTTGTGAATTTTCAAGAGAGGGTGGTGGTATATAATGGCGTGTACGGGCACAGAGTCACGCGGTTAGAAATTACAATTCGAATTCCAGAGTGTTGGCCATATAGTCCGGACTGGCAGTTGACCCTCGGGCGCGATTCTACGCTTGTGTGCAGCTTCGGCCATTTGGCATTCTGGAATTGTAATCGCGGCGATTTCACCAACAGTATTATATGTATATATGTATAGATACGTTTCCGCGCGATGTTTCTGGGTAACGCGAAAACACCTATAGATCTTTGCTAAATTCCAATTTTAATTAATTTCATCAATTAAGCTCGTGCGTTTACATATATTTGCTTTATAACTAGATATGTATTATTATTCTTAATAAAATTATTTATGATGTTATATTGATAGATAGATAGATAGATAGATAGATAGATAGATAGATAGATGAATAGATAGATAGATTGAAGTTTCATTAATTTATTTAGAGTGATTATAATTTGTTTTGCAATTATTTTCAATGCGATTGTGAGTTGTTATAGATGTATTAATAATCTTTGAACGGTATATTGGAGATTGTCCAATCAGTGGTAGGTATGTATATATTGGAAGAAAGATGTGGAGATAGAAAAAAAACTCGACGCAATCACCCCAAACTCCCCACGCGCTTCAATTTCCGACAACCAAGGGCGGAATTAATGAGCAACAACTGCGAAACGCGGGAGTCTTTCGGTTATTGATTTCTTTCCGTCCACCAAACGCGCTGGCATTATAACCTTCTGAAAGTTTGTAAAAAAAAAAATAATAATAATAATAAAAAATACATGTTATAACCCCTGCACATCGTATCTAGTGCTGAAAGAAAAAAAAAGAAAAATGAATGAATAAAAATTTGAGAAAAAAAATATGTACATGTACAGTATGTATTGGGGTGGGTTGAAAAAATTGACTATTTTTTTTTACTTGTCGCACTGAACCATTTGTTCCTAGACACTTTTGAGAAATTCTCTCCGAAGATGAGCTCTTAATTTTAATAGGAAGGTCCTCCTCATATCAGTTTTCCATTTTTCCTTCAGTCCAATATGGCAAAATTCATATCTCGCTATTATTTAATTGTAAAGAAAAGTTCTATTTACATTTTTTGTAGGAAATTTAACGCTCTATAAAAAAGGTCTCTTGTGGTTAATCGATTACTCTAACCATTTAGAAGATATTCACACTCAAATCCCAATGCGTACTGATTTTAGTAGTTTTTCAATAAATATTTTGAATTTATTTATTTGAGTCATGAATGCGAATATTTTCTAAATAGTTAGAGTAATCGATTAACCACAAGAGACCTTTTTTGTAGAGCATTTAATTTCCTACAAAAATATATGTTGCGCATTTTATAATATTTATTTATCTACGAGTTATAAAATTTAGAAGTAACAAAGAAATTATTTTTAAATTCTTCAAACTTTAACCTCCGATATCTTCCAAACGGTAAGAGTTATGAAATCATTGCAAGAGACCTTTTTTGTAAAACGTTAAATTTCCTACAAAAAATGTAAATAGAACTTTTTTGTACGATCAAGTAATGACGAGATTTTTCAGTGCGGCAAGTTAGAAAAAAAAATAGTCCATTTTTTCGACCCACTCTAGTATATATTATAATTCAAATGAAGTAATATATATTTAAAAAAAAGTACTAAATAAAATATATCGCGGTCAGTTATTTGAATAAAGTTAATTACATAAAATTGGTGAATAAAATAAACCTATATACAAAAATTAAATTTGATATGTGTCACTACATCGACATACACCTTTAAAATTTCATTACCTCGTATAATAACCACCATTGCAGATATATAATATACAGGTATGCTTCACAATCCCCCCCCCCCCCCCCCCTTCATTCAGCAGGTCCACCACATATTCTCTGAGTGTATAGAGAGAACCAACCGTAAGCGCTAACCGTTAGGTCATTACGCCCCCAAGCTATGGACCGAATTATAAAGTAAAGCGAAGGAAACTGGCTAACGTAGTGTGTACACACATACACACACAAATTTATATACAGATCTATATTCACATAGACGTATTAATATATATGTAGCTATTCTTGACTCAGTAGAGAATTAAATTTATAATGTTGCACAATGGCCAGTGGTGTGGCAAGTTGCCTCATCAATGATTTGTAAGTTGAATTTCTATAGTAAATGTATTTTATTATAAAAAATTAAAATAATATAGAATAACTTTATTTATTTTTATTTTATAATTCATTTATATTATTATTACTATTGTTCCTTTTTATTCATTGAATATCCAATTTAAATAAATGTTATATTGATTAAAAGTGTTTAGTGCTGTGAATAGGAAAAATAGCTATCGTAAATATTTTTCTTTTATAGTTTTCATTTTTATTTTGTCATTTAACTGGAGGATATATGTATATACATATGCTTTTGGATGTTTGTATATGTTTTCTGAAAGAGTAGCGATGATATATTTACCGATAGCGTGTTCATTCAATTTAATGCATTGCCTTTGCATCTATTCGATATGTAAATGTATATGTATGCGATGGTAGTAAACCATTTGGCGAATTTTGAGTAGTGGTTGTAAAGTCACGGGCGAAGCTGTTGATGTTTGACCAAGTGGAAATTGAATTTGTCGTAAACAGGAAATCGAGCGCCACAACCCTATCTACGAGAAATGACACTGTGACTTTATACCCCGGGTATAAATATTTTAATCAACTTCTTCTAGAGTTTTCGTAATATTAATTTTCTTCGTTTTGATATTATACTGGATGAAAATTAAAAATAAATAAAACTACTAATGTTAATTAAAATATAAATATTATTTTATATTTTTAATGATGTATTAATTTATTTCCAATAGAAAATTGTATTATTTTTTTATTTTATTTTATATTTCAACAATTTATTTAAATTTTGTTGATATAGAAGTCTACCTTTGATGTTGAATATATTGACATCAATCCAATTAATTTATCGCACTCAAAATATTCACTGTACATCGTCATCAGTAATAGTAATTACATTAGACTGTTGGAAAACTGAGTTTCCATATTTTTTTATTTTTTTTTTCCCATACAGAACATATGACTCGATGTGTGAATGAATTAATATTCAAAATTAAAAATATGAGAAATAAAAAAATAATAAAATAAAACGAAGCGTACTTACATTTATTTAATTACCAACACACGTCACGCATTGACCTCATCATTACAGTCAATGTAATTATATAGCAAGTGCAGGAATATTCATGTCAAAATATGTACAGCGCTTGAATGTGATATTAAAGCGGACAACTGAAGTGAATAAAAAATAAAAATTGTAATATTTTTGATCATACTAATAATAAAAGGTGTAAACCATCATGGATATATATCTTACATTACATTGGCTTTTCATCAATTTTTTCATTGAAACTTTTCATTGATCCATGGACAACGTAAAAACGGGGTAATAGGTTCGTTCTTTTGTATAGAGATTACTCCATCTCGTTGAAATCCATTGTTACTGATAGCGAGGAAATAATTGCGCTTTGTCCAGAAAGAAGATGAATATTAAAAACCAAAATAAATGTAGACATACTAAAAAAAAAAAAAAATACAGATTGAAAAATGAGGGAATATAACAATAACGTATTGAAATAAAATAAAATGAATAATCAATTATTAATTAGTAATGAAAAATTAATTATTCATTTTCATTCTATTTGAGTTTTGAAATTTCGATGAGATTTATAATCATATTACTTACTGTAATAATATTTAATTTATTTATAAATTTTTGATTTGTGGATATTATCGTCAAATAATATGTGTAATTTAATCCTGTTATTACCGTAAATATCAGCGTAAAGTTAAAATCCATTGATTAAAGATAGTCACACGCGTGAAGGCTTATGAGTTTTTTCCCCCTGCACTATTCGAACTTTCATCTTATACAAAATCCTGAAAGGTCCTTTAACACTTTGATCACGTGCGTTGATACATTTAATTGAATGTTACTGAAAAAGGGAGAGAATAAGGCTATTTAAATGCGTTAAATATTTAAAACAATTAATAATTATACATATCAAATGAATTTCATTCAAAAAACATTTCGATTATTGCAATATTTATTACCTGTTCAATTTTATTTATATATTTATATTTATAAGTATCTCTCGTATGGTTCTCCCGTTATATAAGTATATAACAATTTAACTTAACGATGCAAAGCACAATGTCATATATATAACATACAATATAATGATATCATTATCCAATAATTTTTCTTTCCCTTATAATTTATCATAATACAATTAATATGTATACACGTTGAAGATATTTTCACATTAATTCATTTTTTTTTTTTGTGTTTTTTTTTTTTCATCAATCAACAACTAGAATTATAATTTTACACTAGTGACAATAAACTCTCTGTTTAAGTTAAAAATATATGCACATTAATTGAAGAAACTTATAATTGTTTTAATATATAATATATCAATTCTAATTGCATGACAAATTATTTATGAATTACTGCACAGCATATACACATGATTCTGATGTTAATCGATTTTATTAATTTGATTTTTCTATTATTTTTCATTTATTTGTTTATCGGACTGGAGCATAAACGATATATATATATATATAGTGTGTATTTTTTAATAAAAACAATAAAATCACGAAGACACTTTTATCCCTTTCAAATGTGAGTCCCATATCGAATTATTCAATGTGTAGACATTTTTAACACTGTATCATAATATATTTCGTTATACCTTCTTCATATTTACATAATCTCCCCTCATGTTCTTTTTCATTTTTTTTCTATTTTGCTCGAATTTGTAAGACATTTTTAGAGAAAAATTGACTTTGTCTTATAACCACAGAATATACTTGATTCATAAAAAAGTTTGAGCAAAATATCTTTTCGTTTTTACTCCAATTTCTTCTCTTACAATGTTACGACACTTGGCCGTGCCACAGTCGGAAATTTATGACTACTATGACGGTATCTATCTGTATATATATATATAATGTTCCAGAAATACTTGACTGTCTGTGATCGTGAGAAAGGTTTAATGGTAGCATTTTATTTATCAGTAGAATAAAAGCTCCGATAAGTATTTTCTGATTGCGAGCTATCGTTAAACAGCACCATTTCTTCATATGTTATTTACAACATTTTTAGTTTGCTACAAAAGTATTTTTTATATTTAACTTAATTTATATTTATATCTATATTATTTAATAAAAATTCATAGCGCTAAATAAAAATGTGATATCATATTTTTTATTTTTCATTCTTATAACGATAAATAATGATCATGAAAAATTTTATCAATTTATATCAATAATAATTGGCGATGTCAAACATGTGGTGTGGCACGACGAGTGACGAATCATTTCCAATAACTTCATGTATTATATATGTACATTAGGGTGCTTTTTTTGAGGGGATTTTTTTTTTCTCGTGGGGTGGACGAAATATTACTCTTAACATTCAAAAAAAAAAAAAAATCCCACCAAAGATGAGCTCTTAATTTTAATATTAAGTACTGTCGCCATCAATTTGAAACTTTCTTATTTAACTAACAGGTAAATGTCAATTTTTTTTTTTTCATTCATGCTATTTGGAGGAATTGTACAGAGATATATAAACTTTGAAAGTTCTGATCAAAAAATTATTTTCTGTGAACCGTCCTACCGGTAAAAAATTTTGAAGCTGATTTTTGCTCGAATTTTATGGTTTTATTAATTTTTCTCAAAAACTATCAACTTTACAGCAGAAGTTTATGGGACCTTTTTGGTAGAAAATTAAATTTCCTACAGAATAGTATTCTTAACTAAAAACCGTAGAGCTAAAAGTTTTCGAGAAAAATCCAATTAAATACATGAAAATTCAAAATTTCCCTGTTTAATCTACATTTTTTACCGATGCGGCAGTTCACAGAAAATAATTTAGTGGTCAGCACTTTTAAAGATTATATATTTCTGTACAATTTCCGCTGAGAACCAATTCAATAGCATAAAATGCCGCGAAGCTATGCATGAATTTTTTTCTTTAATGTTTAGAGTACTATTTCGTTCATTCTGCGAGAAAAAAAAATAGTCTCCTCAAAAAAAGCACCCTAATGTACATATATCCAGGTATATATACGTTCATACATATACATACATATAATAGCAGTGTAGAATGGTAGATACTCTGAGTGAACTTGGGGTCCTTTCCCTTAATCCGATGCAGACAACCTTAACCCCTTGTTGTATCGTCGCTTCATACCTGTTGCATTGAGTCACAACAGTTTGATGAATAATGAATGTCCAATTGGTATGTACATACATATATAGATATATATACAAATATATATATATATATATATATATCCCAAAAGCATCTAATGTATACATGCGCCTATACGATCTTCATTGTGTTATTACTATACAATTGAATTGAATTTTGACATTGTTTTGGTCAACGTGAGAGTTTAACCCTATTAATGCGACCTCTCTGATCTCATTAATCAATTTGTCTCGTGATGCATCAAATTTATTTATATACGGTATAATTATTATTATCCCATAGGTATTTTGATTCCTGAGAAAATCGCCGTGGCGCACAAAGCCATTGAACAATGGAAATAATAAGCTCGAGTATTTTTTTTTTTTTTCCATTTTATTTTGTTTTATATATTTCGTTGCATCTGTAGACGTGTTCAGCCCATTATTTAATACATATATTTTTCTTTTTGCACACGTTTTACGAGTAATGGAGCTTGTGGAAAAAAAGAAAAATATACTTATGTGTATATATGTTTATGTGGTAGCATAATGAGAGAACCGTCGAGAGATCATTTACTCTCTTATCACGCTTTTCTTATACGATCATATTTACGGATCCTACGTGTAAAATATATTTCCATGATTACGGGCACACAAGTTTTATTTTTTTAATTTTATTTCGACGGGTTTTGTTAGTTCCTCAAGGAGTCGAATAGGTGAGTATTTCCGGTGAACACGAATCATTCTTATTTATTTATTTACTTTTATTTTTCTTTCTTATACGGTGGAGAATTTTCCATTAAGTTACTTGTTGATTTCTTTTTTTCTTGTTTTTAGCAAGACATAAAATTCACGTTTAATTAATACATACTTGATTAATTATATAAACATAACGGATACATTAGTGCATTTTATTTTTTAATTTTTCATAGCAATGCATGATAAATGAATATAATTCATAATTAAATGGAGAAAATGTTCCGTTGACTTTTGTCATGAAAAATATTGTAGTCAATGTAATTTAATAGATTATAATATAATTGGATTCGACATTACTAGTGAAAACTTGAGTTACTTTCGGAAAATTCACGAGGAAAAGTTGATTGAAACGAGAAAGGGAAACGAGAACGTCAGTGAGGCAAACCTGACGTTTTAATCTCAAGCATACAGATGAGATCAGGAGAAGAGAGTTTTGCCAAGATTTCAAAAGTATATATACATATACAAAAAGTTAAGGAATGAAGGCGGCGAATTTTGACATCTCGAACAGAAGATATATAGAAATGAAGAGATGGTGCAAAATCGATGGCGCGAATGATTCGTGTTCACGCTTGACAAATCTCGATTATTACTTATATATAACATTGGCGCTAGCATATATTGTATGCGTTCGTGTCTTTCTGTATGCGTGTGTGTGTGTGTGTGTGTGTGCCTCTCGACCGGCGTAACATTGAGGACATTGAGGATAAACCAGCGTACAAAGCCAAGGGTTACTGCAGCAAAGGGACTTTTTTATTTTTTTTCTTTTCGTGGCGAGAGATTTCATTTCTTTTATTCTCTTTTCATTCCATTTTTTTTTTTTTTTGGTTATACAATATGTTACATCAAAAGCGACAGTCGTTGCGCACTCGGTGACGATAATTACTGGAATAAAATCATTCACCTTTTACGCTTATATATTGTATATTATATAAGTACGTTTTATATGTGTTTTTTTTTTCTCTCACTAATAATTTCGCATAAAAAGCGCACCACACTTGCACAATTGGCCTCTTTTACTCTTTTGGCACTCCTTCACGATGCATTTATTAATATTATTATTAATTAATTTTATTTTGTTATTATGCAGCGCTAACTGCAGAGTCAGTCTTTATTGCGCTCATTTAATTTACAGTGGAGCCACATTTAATATCGACTAGCCATGCGTCGACACCTGTACATTTATCGAATAATCCACATTGCAATTACGCTCAACGTTAAAATTGTTATTGTTGCTGTTGTTGTCGTTGTTATTGCCAATGTTACAGCTGCATCTGAAACACAAAATTAGTGACTTTTCAATTACTTTAATTGAACATTGTTAATTTTTGATGAAACGAAAAAAAAAAATTATTTTTCTTCATTTAAATTTATTTACGTATATAAATTATTATAATTGATTTGAAAAAAATATTTTTTATACAAATAATTAAGATGATTTTATTACATGGATGTACTTTAACTGACGCTCGCTTTCAAGAATTATATATTTTTTCGACATTTCTTTTTCTCATTTTTATCCATCTCTAATTACGAATCAGAAACAACAGGGCATTCCAACTCTCGAAGATCCCTCGCGGTACTCTTTTTTCCCTTCCCCCGCGTTCATTCCGTTGTTGAACTGTATGGGGTAAAAGAGAGGGAGGAAAATAGAAGAGGCGAGCAAGTATGAGCGCGACCCTCCGGCGTCCTATTCCCATAGGACTTCCGTGCTCTGCAACTTTTGTCTGCTTTCCCCATTCTTCCACTTTTCGCTCGCGCTACTTTTTCTCCATCTATCTCTCTTTCTTGCTCTGGGTTAATTTTTTTTATTCCCTTTTCCCCCAACATTTTTTTTTTTCTTTCCTTTCAACTCTCTGTTCTTCTCCACCGCGGGTTTTACGTCACGGTAGACTATCTCCAGTTCGTTCAGCCATTTTACCTCAATTAGATCGTTTATGAGAGCGCACTCACATCGCATTTGATTCACAGCACATCTATTGAGTAGGCGTCACTTTATAATTGGCTTTATTTTTCTCGTATGCAATGTAGGTGAATTAAAATATTTATTATAATATAATATTGAGTGTATATTGTTTATATCAATGCACATTATTTCTATTAACAATAAAAATATTTAACAATAATGTATATACATGGATACAATAAATATAATAAGCTCAGTATAAATGATATAATTAATAAAATCTTTTTTATTTTTTTTCTATGTTTGGGTAAAGAACGTTTTTGTTTTTTGAACGTTGGCCAACATAAACATCGTAACTATAGATGGTGGCAGAAAAGACAGCTTGGCGTGTGTCTCTTGTGCTATGCAGGTATTTTCTTACTCGAGGTATTACGTGCCCACCTGGGACGCGATGGTTACCACCCGGGGAATACGGTTTTGCGCACGCTTTGCTATTATGCAAATTTCTTTTAAAGGCAACTGTAAGACAAGTACCATGCGCTAAGGCACATTGTCAGTGAATATAAGGTAAAAGGAGTAAAATGTCCAATATTGCTTCGTGTATTGGATAAAATTTTAAAAGATGTATATACGCTTATGCAATATGTGTACAAAGGTATTTAATCAACGGAAGAAAGTTTATGTGTTTGGACAAATTGAGATGACAAGGTTCTTATTAGATTTTTTTTTTTTTTTTTTTTTCAATAAACATTATTGAATGGGATATGTATACGGAGAGACAAATCTACGAAATTTTACTGCACTGTGCGATACTAAACAGTCATCAATGACATTGCTAAGAATATTTATCTTTCAAATGAAGAGAAATTAATATGGAGTCATAGAAAATTTAAAATAAGTGTGGATATTTTTAAGTTAAATTTCCAATCGGGGTTCGTTTCATTTGTTTTTTTTTTTTTGCTCAGACAAATTAATCGTATTGAATTTGTAAATTATTTATTTTATTTCCTCATGTATTTATTTAATTTTTTCGTTTATTTATTTTATAAAATTTATTTATATATTAGTATATTTAATTATTCTTTGCTTTAAAATAAAAATTCACAATTAGCCCTTTGAAATATTATATGACGTCTATATAATTCTATATAGAAATCTTTTTGTAAGTAAATGTATTCATTTGTTTATAAAATGATTTTTATACAATTTAATTTTTAGAGGTCTGGCACAATAAAATTTTTTGTGCCGACGGATTACTTTTTCTCAGGCACAACCAACAGTTATGACCGTTGCTTCGTAATTTTTGTTCGATTTTCTTTACAAAAATTCGACGATTTTTCTCTCTGTATATATTGCGATAATTTAAATAATAGAATGAAATTTTTATGATTATTGATGAGAATATATGTCAGTGTTTCATGTAAGTTTGACTATTGATTCTTGAGTTTTATGTCGAATTTTAGGTGGTTTGCAGATATTTGCAGATGTAAGTAGATGAAACTCGGTGGGAAGGAAAACTCTAGCGTACTTGGTCGTTGAGAGTTGTGATAAGAGTATAGAGACGATGGAAAAAAAAAGAAGTAAAAAAAAAAAAAGGGAGAAAAAAAAAAAAGCCAAAGAAGAATAAGACGAAAGAGAGTATGATGACGAACAAGAAGAAGAAGAAAACGAATTCGGTAAAAGAAAAGTGTAGAAGATGGAATAGTGAGGGTGAGATAGGGAAGAATGAAGAGTGTGAGAAGAGTGAGTATATGCGCAAGAAGAGGAAGGAGCCGTCCGGAAAGTTGTGAGAACTTGTCTGAAAACCCGATTAAGCCACTGTGCATTCGTTTTCTCATACCACTCTACCAGCTTTCACTTCACCCTCAAGGTATCCTCCCTTGGACTTTGTCAAGTAAAGTTCCCTCCATTGGTTTACATACCGCGCTCGTGCAATTATTGTCAAGTAGAATAATTATCCATTTTCATGACAATGCATCTTACCATGATCCGGTGGCCAATTGTAGCTGCTCTTTCTGTCGAGGTCGGTGGATTTTTGTTCCGACTTGTCTATCTCATTGAGATTCGATTGTGATTTGCTGCCTGTAAGTAGAAAAATATTATATTAGTCAGACACACGCATTCTCTATATTATTTTATATATTATTTAATTTTCATAGAAATAATTAATGATTGAATAAAATAATAATTGGTTGATTAATTCCAATGATATTACTCAATTTTAAACGAGACAAAAAAATTTTAATATTCATTGAATAATTATTGTATTTGATAAATTTTAAAAATTAGGGTTGTTTCATTTTTAGGCGATATTTTTTTTTGTTTGTGAACAATGAAAATCTGATGATTTATACAAAAAAAAAATTCTGAGTTTATTAGAGGCTTAGCAAATTCAAAAATTCGATTTCCCATATAAATAACACGAGAAAAAAATTTTTTTTTTGACTTCAATTCGATTTTTCGGTAATCAAAAATTTTTTTTAAAAAAAAATGAATATACAGTTTTCTTTAAACTGGAATTTAATGATTTTATATTAATTATTATCTTACAATAAACGCTATAATGCTGAATCAACAATGTAATAGCATAAAAAAAATTTTTGAATACCGAAAAATCGAGTTGAAGTCAAAAAAAAAAATTTTCTCGTGTTATTTATATGGAAAATCGAATTTTTGAATTCGGTAAGCCTCTAAATTAACTCTGAATTTTTTTTCAAACGGAAATATTTTTTTCTGTATAAATCATCAGATATTCAGTGTTCACAAAAAAAAAAAATATCATCCAAAAATGAAACACCCTAGTGCATATAAGTAATATGTATGTGCTTGGGACTAATTAGGAATAAACTGTCTGAGCCGTTGGGAAAGCGACAAAATATACGCGCGGGACAAAGTGAGGAGCAACGAAGTGGCCCTCGACCGAAGATGTTTACACCTCTGTTGGCATGTAAAGTGGCAGTTAGAAGAGGGTGTGTGCACGGTACAGACAACAACTAGTATGCAAACTGAAAGTAAACACAATTCTCTCTCTTCCAAGCCCACCTGAGGGGCCATATTCGTTGGGGTTTTGCCGCACTACGTTTAACATACAATGCATAGAGGTATACCACATTCACACATATACATATACACATATATAAATATATTTTATATATGCAAAAATTTTCACCACACGCTTTTTTGCCCTTTTGATCTCATTTTTGACACGTCCTACGTCACTTGAATTCACTCTCACGCTTATTTTACTTTCTCAATTTTATATGGACACATTTATCATATACCTATGCATATATTTATATTTATATTTACATATACATATATAATATAACTACTGACAACATTTAGATATAGCTAACATCCATAAAAGCATCATAACGCTCGTAGTCGACGCGTTCTCTGACGTGAGTGAGCTTGACAAATTTAACCCCTCGCGGCAGAGTGGTATGTGTACGAGGCGTGACAATGGCTTCCTCACACGTATACACAAAGGACAATATATTCACCCCAGAGGCTGATTGACGGTAAATACAACCTATACATATATATTTACATTCACAACTATATAAATACAATATTCCAAGATCTACATGTACACAGTAGCATTGTTCTAACTGCCTATTTGTCTCAATCATCAATAAGACAATGGCAATATTCATAAAGTCACTTAAAAATAAAATTCAATAGTTTAATACTTCTAATTGATAGATTACATAAAAAAAAAAGACTTGATACAAGTCTAAATATGACTCTTAATCCATGTCTGAAAATGTCTCAGTTTAAATTTGGTATTTCCTCGTTGTAAAATTAATCATTTGGGACAATATCTTAATTCAATATTAAAATTAAACTGAATTTTAGTTTTATTTAAACAAATGATTTTTTTCCATGTTATTTAAAAGTGTAAAATTATTGTTCAACGTTGTTTTTATGTTGTTATCCAATTAATGTAATGAATATCACATAAAAACAGCTTATACTAATTTTTTGAATTATCTATTTTCTGCTTTCTATTTCAAATTTTTAGAAAATAGTGAGTAAATATAATTTCATCAAATCCCTATTCAATATTAAAAAAAATTATAAAAAATTATAAAAATATTTCAGACTTGTATCAAGTCTAACAAATATTCAAAATCAAAATAAATTAGACAAACATAATTAACAAAATACCTACAATTATCCAATCACTTACACTTTTGTACATATTCAATCTTGACTAAACACATAAGTATTAATATTTAACCACATCTAATATCTATCAACATGTCCACACATATATGAAAAGGAAATACATGCTTTACATATAAACAACTATATGAGATTGATACAAGGGTTGTTAGTGATTGCCAACGACAGAGCGAACACTTCCCCTCTCTCTTTATCTTTCTCCCTTGTGCACTAACAGCGCAAGTGGATTCTCAACAAGGAGCAATGGAATAGGGGTGGACAGACGCATGCAAATTTTGGCCAAACATTAGCGGTACCAACTTCGTGCATATATACCGTTTATATATACATCTATCAAGGGGATGGTTCGCGCAATTGTATACATGTATATGTAAAATATATACATATACATGTATACAATGTATAACTGGGGTATATAGTATATACTCTCACCCTCATCAGTGAATGGTGGTGGTTCCATTGGTGTACTATTTCATGTATGGTATATTCGTGTGCGAGGGAGAAATCCAATGGTTATTCAGCGGGTATGTATGAGGCCTATGGACATCGTGAGTGCACTAGATAGCCATGGGCTCTCTATACAACCTTGTTGTTATGTATATGTCCACGAACTGAGAGACATGCGTTGGTTGAAGCGTGATACAATCTGCTTGGGTTTCGTGATAGTTACTGATAGTTGTATTGAGCCCCTATCCCAGTGTATTTCTCCTCACCAAATTGACCATATATCGCCAAACGTCTCTCAACAAATGCTGACATACATATGGTATGCAGACATGAGTCAGTCATTGATATCTACGTACCTACTTGCACTGATTGAAGATATATTTATCGATTGATAAACATGAGACTGGGGGGGGGGGGGGGGGCTAAATGTGATAGTGATGATTAATAATACAGATTAATTTATTTTGTTGCAATTAGTGAATATACATTTATTAAATAGTGATGACAAAATGTATTTGATATTTTTGTGTTGTTTTAAGTTTAGTTTTCTTTTTTTTTTTTATTATCTACTTGGGTATGGGGGTTTTTTTTTTTTTCGCCGACGGCACGATTCCATTTCGGTCTCACTTGTGTTAGTATGTATGTATGTATGTATATATATATATAGTATCATGCATTGCATTCACAATCTACCACTATCGCTAATTAAAATCACATTGCGCGTATGATACTCGATTAAACAGTTATTATTGTCCTGCGCAAAAGCGTATACAGAGTGCTAATAAATGCCGAGCTTCATTATTCTCCATTATTGAACATAACAGTCTGTTAGATATTACTATTGTAATTAGTAAATGAGCAATACTATATCAATATTTCTGTGTATTTATATGAACAAATATTGGGAATTACAGATATGTAAACAGTGTGTTTATTTATGTTTCAAAATAGATGATAACGATGTATTTTGTATTAGAAAATAAATTTAATAATTAATTCTACTGATTGACGATAAATTATATATGATGTGTGTGCTAGTTATATTTTATTTTTATTTATTTTTTTATCCTTTGGTTTTTGGGTGCTTTGGAAAAATTTGGAACTTGTTAATTGCGAATGTTGTGTATCGATTAACGTCAAGTTTATTCATGTGAGTAGAAAATTATGCGGGAATGAAACTGTTGACGGGTTAACTTTACTTGGTGTTGTATATGTATGTAAGTGTAGTACGACCACGCAAAGCTCAACCAAGTGTACGAGTAGCTTGAAGCGGCGGCGTCTCTTTACCGTGGTTCCGTTTCCGCACCTCTGAGCAACACGTCAGGCTTGTACCCTATTTACTTGCGCACTCCTTATCCCAATGCTAGTGAACCTCGACATCAGACTTGTACAACTTTTGCGCATGCCATAGAATATCAGATCTTAAAGTACAAACGCCTCGCAAGAGTTTTCTCCTGTTCACCGTGTATATTGTATGTATATACATATGCTCATAATATATATGTATATAAACACAAGTGCTTTCATTTCAGCAAAGTCATTTCAAGTGCTATTGCCTTGATAGCGCTTGAGCGATTTTTGAAAACAAAACAAAAAATATAAACAATAAATAAATAGTAATAGCTAGAAGTAGTAGAAGAAGAAGAAGCAGAATGAAACTTTTTATAGCGTGTGGTCAAGTGATTTTTGTTTCAAGTACCAGTCATTTATGTTTATTTTTATTGATAACTTCAATAATATTAGGAGGAGAGTGGCATGAAAGAGCCAGTTTTGAAAAAGGGATAAATAATATAAAAGGAAATGAATGATTAAAAAAATTTGTATAATAAGTAATTGTTTATTCATTTATGTAGGCGATGTCATAAAACATTTTTCAAAATTATCAGGGTCTTTGGACTTCTAACCATTTATAAAAATAATAAAATTCGGCTCTTTCATAATACTTAGGCATTGAAAAAGCCACCCAATGTTTTGAAAGAGCCAAGTTCTTATTACAGGACTGAAATTTTAGATTAACAAAGATATTATTTACTAATAATGTTAAGATATAATTTTATATCTTATATAATTATAAAACGTTTTATATAACGCAAACTCTGGATAAAATATTCACTTAAATCTAAGAAATTCTCATGAAATTAGCTGTTTGAGATGAATCATTGCAATCTGACTAGGTACGATCTTTTTAAGAACTCATATAATTTTATTTGATGTATCTGAGTCTGTATCATTATTTATTTTAGATTTCTTAGTAAGAGCTTTTTGAAGGGACCATATAAAGCTTGATTTTTCATCACACTGCAGCCCGACTCTTTCAAAACATATTCTCCCAAGAAACATAACCCCAAAAATTAGTATGAAATTAAAGATTTACCTGCAAATTATATATGGTATTAGAAGGCCTAATATATCAATAAAATAATTGTATAATTATATTATTATTAGTTTTATCCGTATAGACGTCAAAAAACAAATAAAATAAACTCAAAAACTTACTTTTTGACGACAGAATATTAAATATATTGTCATATCGAGGCCGTATATTTTTGATAAACTGTCAAATGTTTGTGGGTGATATTTGGCTAGTATTACTTTTTTCCCCTTCATGGCAATATAATAATAAATGTATACACACATTTATATCCACACCGAAAACTCAAAATGAATATGCGAATAATTTATAAAAATATACCTTATACACACCACTGGATTTTCTGCTGGGTTATTCGTTTAGGTTTGTGTTGCACAGTGAAGTATAAAGCACGCGCTGCAGTAAGTGTTATACGCGCGGCGCTATGAGGGTGCAACCATTAATGCCACCCCACAAGACCACAGATGTTGCACCAATTACAAAACCCCACTTCACCTCTTTACCATTTCATTCCTCTCGTTGTGTGTCTTCTCCTGATTCGCGCTCCCGACGCTACCAACGAGCACTTTCAAAAGCCATTTTCCTATACATATAAACGCGAACAACGATTTGAACTATCGTCATTGCATTCTCCCCATTCCATATACACACATCTACACAACATACACATATACATAGCCATACATACGTACCTATATAATTTATAGTTCAATGCCAGATAAATTTTATCATACGCATTCTATAACAACATATTTTTTATTTTACATTCGCAACTATATTACTATTATTCACATATACAATAGCTCACCACAAACAGCAGATATAACACGAATGAGCGACGTATACGCACATACACATAGGTCAATACAAAGAAAAAATAAAACGACCTAGTACATAAATATATATACGTTTATACATATATATTTATATAGATTATAATAAAGGAGAATAAGACAGTGAACGCTCGCATACGTGTGTCCACGAACAGCCGTGCACGACGCTCAAGTAAGTGAGTATAATACATACCTATATATGTATACGTATAGATATGTATATGTAAATATGTATAGTATACGTATATGTATATGTATATATGCGTGAATGTTGCGTTATACATATGTATGTATATATGGGGTGAGCGCGGATGCTGATATTATTCTTGGGTCTTCCTCGCTCGAGCATTATTAGTTCTGGCGTGTTAGCATACATGAAATATTGATGTTACAACTCCCCCACTATCGTGCTTGGTTGTCTAACAGCGGTCCTGTGTGTGCCTCGCGCGTCTCGCCTCTATTCCTGTCTATACGTTATACGAAAGCACACCCCATCCAGTTATTTCCTCGTCCCTTTAATACCATACCGTATGCGATGCCACACCATCTACTACTTGCTCTTACGCTACTGTATGTATGTATGTATGTACCATAATCAACCGTTCCATGGTTCGTTTAGCCAACCTGCAGTGTCTCATCACTACAGAGTTCTATGTCCAGTGATGTCATATTTAAGGCGCTTTGGTTATATTGATTCAAAATCTCCTTTATATTTATTACCAGTGAAGATGGTTAAAGCTATGTATAAATTCGATTATATATTGCTTTTTCAGTTGGTAAAGGAGCGGGGTAATGTAATAAACAAATGATATTTCAGTGGAAAATAGGTCGAGTTTGAAGAATATTTTTGGAAGTTACGAGCAATATAAATTTATTTAATTTATTATGACGTTATAGTATCATTATTTTGACGGCAAAATATAAATAATTAATTCGGTTTGTTTTTTTTTTTTTATAATTATTCATTTTACATAATTGTTTATAAAATTCAAAGAAATATTGTTCACGCGTGTGATACCTACTATAATGTCCTAACAAATTGAACGAATTTATATTACTAGTAGCTTCTAAAAAAATTTTTTAAAATCGGCCTATTTTTCACTGAAATATCGTTACTTCGCCCTTAATTGGTTAGTAGAAATAATAATTCATACATGTATGGAATGGATAATTTTTTTTTTAAATATTTAAATTAATTAATGTCTGATTAATCAAGTAATATGAGTGATAAATCAATCAACTAATGTGTCAATTAAGGATGAAACCTTTCTATAATTGGATCTAGGCCACTTACCTATTTTGGATCCTTTGCCATTTTGAAAAGTTAATGAACTCGGATTACCATCTATGGAATTATTTATTTCAGTTAGCACATCCCAAGCTGTAAATTGGAACAGCAAAATGAAAAATAAATAAAATTTAATATTAATATAATTATAATAAATATTCTGATTGAAGAATTTGTCTTACCTTTTCTTGATAATTCAGTTGTGGTTGGACTTGGTATTGTACTAGGTGGAGTGGACACTGCAACAAAAGAGGAACAAGTTTTTATTTTTTTAATTAAAGTTTCTCGAGGTAGTAGCACAAGTGTACGTGGTAAAAGTATATATCAGAGGGCATATAACATGATGGCCAAAGGCACAGTGGGGCTTTTGTAGCGGGCAGACGTAGACCGTCGTTATGGATTGCGCCACCTGTTACTAACTCCGACCCCTCAAAACGTATTAGTTGAAATAGTAGTGTGGCTATGGCGAAAAGCTCAAGCTAAGCCTATGCCAACACGTGGAGCAGGCTATCAAAAAATTCTCAGCTATATTTTATCCACTAGCAGCACACTGGCGATGGTATACATACATTGGACTGAGCGTCATACTGGGAATATACTTGAATAATTATCCTTAATTTCGTCGTTCAGCCTCACTTTATTCAGTTTCGAGCAATACGCTTTTTGGCTGCAAGCTCTCGCTACTTTTTTCGCGTATATTCTATTTCTCTTGACGGGTAAAATTCAACGAGGTACACTCACATTTTTGCTGAAAGTGTAACGAGCCAGAGAGACTGATCGACGTTTGTATAGTTGAAAAAAAAAAATTGCGACTAAAAAAAAAATGCGATGAAAAAAAATTGTGAAAAAAAAAAATATATGTGATATTCACGAACGCAATCGAGAGTGTGTGGCAGCTGGGAAATTTCGTAGTATCAAATCCCGATTAATCACGACGTTGACGCGCGCCAGCAGGATAACCTCACATAAATGAATATAGTGTGGGCATGTAAACAAGTTTGGTCAACTCAAAAATGTCACTTCAAGTCGTGTAAGTTTACTTTTACATTTTATTCACGTTTTAAAAATGATGATAAAGGTGGCTGTGAACTGGAATTCTTGCGAGATTAACTTGCCGTTTAACTTTGATGTTGGTATGGTATAAGAGAGAAAGCAGATAGATAGTGCACGACAACATGATTGCATGATCTATAATCAAATGTTCGTTTAATGAAGCTGCCAGTTTATACAACGGCAGTTTAATTTGATGGTAAATTGATTTTATCATTTCCAATCACGAGGCATCATATTACATATATCATAATGAATTTTCTTAGACTTCCACTAAACTCATTAATACTCATTAACTTTTAAAACCTTATTTTTCTCAAGTAAATATACTTTTGTCATTAGCTCAATTTTTAAAATTAAATATGTGTTATGCATATATGTGAATAAAAGTGATGTAAAATCTGGAAAATATTCATTTATCATATTTATCTCAGACGTCATCATGATGGAAAATCAGTAAAAATAGCGACTGTGAGGTTAAATTTATTTATATAGGTAAAAAAAAAAATAGGTAATATTGAATAGACAGAGAAAATGGAAAATGAGAGATGAAAATTGGTGGCACAAGATGACCGAGAGTAGTTACCATTTTGTTCGTGGCTGAGTGGCAGGCAGAACTGACTAAACGACTCAGGCGGTGCACTTTTTGATTTATTGAGCTCAACTCAACTTTTATATTTCACATTGGATATATTAAAACTCGTTGTTCCGTCCATTTAACTTTGTACCACTTTGATTGATGACTCGATCTACGTAAATGTATTAATATACATATATAAATATATGTAATCCACACATTTGTACATAGTTTTTTATGAGTTAAATTTTAATATAAATCAATTTAATAAGTTAATTTATCAATCAAGCAATCGATCAATAAACCAATCAGAGATAATAATTTTACATGAAAATAAACACGACCAAATGCAAATTAATGTTGTGATAAAGTTGAATGAATATCCAAAGACAAGTTGTCGTCGTTGATGGTCGGAAGTTTACAGGAAACTTGTTAAAATCTCGAATACTCCTTAATTATTTTAATGGCGCAATTTTCTCTTGTCCATCCGTCTGTATATATACTTGTTGGCAGACTATTTCCAACATTGTCTGCCATTATTCCATTCAATTCTATATACAAATAAAAAAATAAAACAAAAATAAAATTCTTAATCTTCTCCATTTCTCTAATAATTCATATCATTGCACTTTGTATATTCTACATGACAATTTATATCTACGATTATAATCGAATTGGTATTATACCCAAGTTATATTAGTTGTTCTGTCAGACCTCGCTTAAAGCGTATAATATTTTATTATATATGTATGTATTTACATACACATACATTTAGAAGTTGCTTCCACCAAGGGTGAACAAGTTAACCCCGTAGCAGGGAACCAAGAGAATTAGTATGCGGCCACTGTCATACTTCTCCCCATCGTCTTTCCTGCCATGACCCCTGCTATGCGGAACGTCGTGCCGCTCGAGCTAGAACGTTAATTTTCCATCCCGTGACTCCAATCAATCTTGCACACCGTCAACGATTCATCCTTATGGAAGACCATGTGCTTACTCATATACGTTTATCCCATCTATATCCTCTCCATGTCGCTGATGGACGCATTGAGCACTGTATGTTGCATTCAGATAGAATTCTGGCTTCTATAAACTAAGTATCCAAGCTCGATCGTTTTCTTTTTTTGATTTTTTCTTTATAATTTTTTTTTCTCTCAGGAAATAATTTTTTTTTTTATATTGTATATTGAAGTGGATTGAAGGGAGCACTGGTTGGAAATAATTATTTAAGTTGCCCTTTGATGCTGCGATGAAAAAGTCAATGTTGAGCTCAACTTATTTTCTTATAAGATGAAGTGTACGTCAACTGAGATGGTTTTTTTTTTTTTTTGTAAGCTTGACGTTCGTGTTTTAGACAGCAACAGCCTCCGGGTTGATTCGAATTATCCGTTAACGTGTTGCGCGAATCCTTCCAATGAATACACCTGTGTACGAGAGATAGGTTAAAACTTTGTTTGAGAAAGTCGGGAGCAATCGAAATCGTAGGAACGTATGGTTGATTTGGGCGTGAGTTAACAATCGCCGATAAAGTTTAATCGAAAAGAAACATACAAAAAAAAAAATGAAATACAAAATATTCACTAGCAATATGAATATAAAAATCAATATAAATTTAAAAAATTATAATAACAACTTATTAATGCTGCATATTACTTCAAATTGTTGTTTCAATCTCTGATGATTCAACTTGATGAAGAAAAATATAATTATCTTTCATACACAATTAAATTAAATTCGAGTTGCAGCGTTGAATTTTTTAAAAATAGGTTAATTTAAAATTATGGAGACGTTGCGAGCTTTTAAATACACGCAAATGACTTTCATCACCATTATCGTATTAAATTTTCACGTTAAAAAAAATCCAAATGAAAAACAAAAAAAAAAAATTACGTCTCTGCAAATCTACGTGGGTTAAATTTGCTGTAGCAATAACAACATTAATTTTGTGACGATCGATCAGCAGCCGATCGACCATTTAGAACTGGAGGAATATATACCAAAGGGCGGATATCCGTCATCTATCGAATCGGATCGACCCATTTCTACTTACTATATACGCTCAGAGGTGCATAATTCATTCCGGTCCAATCAATTACGGTGGCGCTGTTGGGTGCCCTTAATAAGCAACAACGTCCGCCAATGTTACCACAATTATCGAGTTTGGCCAACCGCTACGATACGTTCTCTTCATATCGACATAACACACATACTTGGTCATTGCCATCTATCGATCGATCTAATTATAATAAACTATCAATGATAAACCCTCGAGGATGTGTTAACAATGTGGCTCGCTTTTGATGAGACTGAGAACCAATAAGCCATCTATAGAATCGTATGCGAAACAGCTTGGAGCATTTACCATTACCCTGATTGACTGCCTTCAGGACAATAACTATTATAGAATGGTCTATTGAATTATTTTCAGAATTCTCGCAGGAAAGCATGTAGAGCATTGAAAGAATAAAAAGGAAAATAAAATAAAAAGGCATTCAACTGCGTTATTCAATTGACGCTGAATGTGCACAATTAATGAAAGGGCTGTTGCGTTCTTCCTACCGCCTATAATTGTTACAGACCTTTTAGTTATTATTTTTTTTTTTTTTTTTTTCATTTTTAACACTTAAACAATTGACAAGGCCATGTAAAATTGCTTGGACAGCTTTCAATCGTCACCGATAAACGAGTGAGAATACGCACAGTTGCTTTACAATATTTATTGACTATTGAAAATCGGAAAATTTGTAAAAGAAAAAAATATTCCCGTTTGAAAAAAAAAGTTCAGAGTTAATTAGAGGCTTAGCAAATTCAAAAATTCGATTTCCCATATGAATAACACGAGAAATTTTTTTTTTTTTGACTTCAACTCGATTTTTCGATAATCAAAAATTTTTTTTGAAAAAAATAAATATACAGCTTTGGTAGGGCATTAAATTTGCTACAAAAAAGTTGTTCACCGCAAACGCTTTCCGACCAGCAGTTTTTGAGTTGTACGTAGAGCTAGAAAGGTGAAATTTGATTATAATTGACAAAAAATTTTCTTTAAACTGGAATTTATTGATTTGACATTAATTATTATCTTACAATAAACGCTATAATGCTGAATCAATGTAATAACATCAAAAAAAATAATTTTGATTACCGAAAAATTGAGTTGAAGTCGAAAAAAAAAAGCCTCTAATTAACTCTGAATTTTTTTTCAAACGGGAATATTTTTTTTTGGTATAAATAATCAGATTTTCAGTGTTCACAAATAAAAAAAAAATATCGCCTAAAAATGAAACACCCTAGCATATATAAACGCAAGAAAATAATACATATCCCACGACCTCAAGTTCGAATAAAAACGTCATATAGTATAATAAATAACTGAAAGAAGAAAAAAAAAAAAGCAAATTAAGAAATTAAAAACAATAGGATTTGACGATAAAATGAATGAAGGAACACAAAAGAAAATTGGTTTGGCTCCGGTGTACGCATTCACGTGTTCGTCTTGTGAAGAGAAGAGTCTCAAGAGAGGTTTCTCTTTTTTTTTCCTCTTCCTCTTCTTCTTCTTCTTCTTCTACGAGTAGTCGGTTGTATAATTCATAGGTCGTACCCACTGGTTCGTGGTTGGGTATAAGTCCAACTTCACTCCTACCTCCTCGACCTTCTTCACTCCGGTATAGTTTTGGAACCCTGGCGGCATCTCAATGCTGACCGACCTCCAGATTAGCCCCAGGAAATTGCCAAACTTCTTTATTCGCCAGAAAAGTCGATTCTAAAAGTTGTTCCTCAAGCGGTAGTCCTATCATCATCACTAACACTAACACCAACACTATCACTATCATCGCAGACATTCGCAAATAATTCATCCTAAACAGTTAGCTGTATTCACCGAGAATAATTATGAATATATATCCATAGTTCCTGTCATCATAGCTTGATATTAATTTATACATTACAGTGATGCATACATTAATTTAATGTATACATATTACTTAGATATATATGTATTTATACTTGAGTAATATTGTTGGAAGTAACGCTCCTCAGACTAGTCATCGTTCCGACTCAATCGTTTTGTTCTTTGATATTTCATCCGAATACCCGAGTCGAAATTTTGTCCTACATTATAGACTTTTATTCTCTTTACTGTATCTCAATTATACCTCGTGAGTCCTAAATAGTCACTTCCCAATACCTTTCATATCCTCTATATTCATTTGAATCTCAATAACTCCTTAGTTTTCCAAACTTGTTCCTTTTTTATACCTTAAAGTGGAAGAAATGGGAATATCTGTCATTTCTAAGGTCTTAAAAAGGACTAAAATTAAATAGCTCGTCCTTAATAATACCTTCAATTCCTACAAAATAACCTATATGCAGGTCTAAAGTAGGAACAAAATTTCAACTCGGGATAGTCACGTGGTGACGACGTGCGAAACTTCAAGTCAGAAATGATCGTAAAGAGTGCAGAAGCTGAGAAGAGCAAAGTGTAAAAGTGCAGAGTGGTGTGGTATACAAAAACTGTATATAGTGTAGCAGTGGAATAGGTCGAGTCAACGAGTCGAAAGAGCCAAGAGGTGTGAAAATTGAAGATTGATGAGAGACCGATGAACGTACAGACGGGGTATGTGGGGCAAGACAATGAAAGACAGAAATTTTTCGATGTCGAGGCAGAATGAAGGATCGAGCGACGCGGATGAAAATGCCGATGAAATACATATATATCTATGTATTTGTTCACTCACGTATATAGTATGTATAGGTATAGATGCGTATAAAGATGAAATGATGGTAGATTACTGTGTAGAGGATGGGTTAACGAGAAAAGACAGGTGGTCGAATGATATTGTTTTGATAACTTGAATTTTTAGCATTTCTCAGCGTGGCTGAATGCAAATAGTTCGGTCGATATCGTATACGTATATGGTATACGGTATGTGCCGCAATGCGTTCTGCATATAATATTAACTATTGTTAGTTTGTTCATGTGCAAATGTATGTATGCTTATATGTATGTATGAATGAATGAATGAATGTATGTTCATGTGAAATTTGCTTGTTTATTATAATCATATTTGGAATTAAAAAATATTTATGATGATTAATATTTTATGACTTTTCAATGTAATTTGACATATCGAGACGAAGATATATTTTTCTGTTTACAATTTTTATTTATTTATTTATTTATTTATTTATTTATTTTTTTTTCATGAATATGCAAATGTATTACATCTCATGTGTCACAATGAATATGAGGAGAGTTAATGAATAAATGTTTTTAGAGATGTCTGTCTGGTGAGATCGCACCACGGTGGTATTTTATAAATTCTCAAGATCGTGAGGTAGATTTTTTTATTCTTTTTCATTTTTTTTTTCAAAGATTTTAGCGAAATGAAAGAATAAAAAAAGTTATTTTTTTCAAGCTCGACGTTTTCTCATTATTTGTGAAGCATAGACCATGAAAATTTCCCAGCCCCTCTTTTTTTTTTATTCTTTTTTCTTCTTCCTTGTTATAAGTAGAGAGTCAAGTTAATTGATTGCACTTATATGCGTGCATATTTTTTGCTTCGTATTCTTTAATTTTACATTTTTACACAATGTGAATTCTCTAAAGATAAAGTTTGTCAAGCTACTTGAAAAAAAAAGGTAAATAAATAAATAAAAAATAAAAAACTATATGTTCACTTGCCATTGCATCATGAAATTTAATGTGTAACTCGTCGAGGTTGTACGGCCCATACTGAACTTTTCCAACGTCGGAAAATGTCCTTGAGCGTTGCAGCAAAGCTACTACAAATTTTTTGCACCTCCTTAAGAGTCATCCCGCGGCCACTCTCGCTAACTCATATACATATACATATATATATTCACGTTCATATAGAGAATGAAGACAACTAAGTCGCTCATTATGTCTGGTGAGTTGGGAAAACTTCTGATCAATTTATAATTGAAGTAGCAGAGCGCTGAGAAACTTATTCTCCATCGTACTCTTGGCGTCTCATTCTTTAGAAGAACTAATGAAATATCCAATATTCATTTTTTTTTACAACTACCACACAGTCACCTGGTAAATGAACTCCTTGTCCATTTTTATTCAGACAGGAAAAGAAATTTTTCATTTTTATATTTATATGTAAAATACAAAAATTCAAATTATTATATTAATAAAAATTAAATTCATGTGCGTCCTACTTTATTTTTATTTAAAATTGGAAGTAAAGTATGAAAAGAATTGTGAGAAATAAATGAGAAGATCGAGTATCAAAAAGATCGAGTGAAAAAAAAAAAAGAAATAAAATAAAAAAAGAATAAAAAAAAAAAGAAGGTAACTCTCGCCTTTAGGGCAGTACTCAATAATAAATTCATATCGCCGCAATCCCCAAGCATTCTGTCCCAATCCCGTAAGTCCCGAGACTCCTTCCTCAACCACGTGCCCGCGCGCGTTCTCTCTTCAACTACAAATCTCTTTTTTATGCCATTTAATAAAACTCGTCTGACATATCTCTGACTGTTACCACTTAATTTTCAGGGCGGTTCCCTTACTTTTCCGTCTTTTTATTTCTTTTTATTTTTTTTTCCTGTCCGACCAACGCTAGCTTATTTCCCTTCTTCACAATCAAGTGGGGGAAAAAAAAAAAAAGACAAGACGCGATAGTAGTGGTATAAAATATATGTATAGAGAGATTTCGGTGAACACGAGAGACGTCGCTTGGGGATTTTTCTTTTTTATTCTCTGTTCCACACGGCCAATTCAACTCCCACTGGTTCGCGCATTCGGCCACACTGTGTGCGTCGTCAAATGCAAGTCACGTGGCGGTAAAGATCACTCGGCGTAGACTGATATTGTAAAAAGGAAAGATGAGAGTCTACGTGAATGTTCCAACTCGATATATATCATGTCAATAAGTATTCGTATACATACATACATATATACATATACCAATATGTAAAAGAAAAAAGAAAAAAGTTCCAATGTGATTTGCGGAATACAATCTTTCTTATTTTAAATTCAAAAGAAGTGAGAATTTTTTTTTACGAATTAAATTAAACTTTTTGCAGTGCAGATTATTAAAAATATTATGTATAAAGAAATTATTTTTCTGTCAAGTTTTGTAAGTCTGATTTGCTTTTTTTTTTTTTTTCTACGACGCTTCTTTTTTCCCCTTGAAGACTTGATCCGATTTTTATAAGACGATTTCATATAAAAAGGAAAACGAATGATGTTTCTTTTGACTTTTTATATATGGATGTTCCAGTTTTTTATTGCGGTCGAGGCTTTTATGCTAAATGCTTAATGCTAAATGGTCTCCCTTTCTCTCTTTCTCTCTCTGTATCTCCCTCTCTCTTGTGCCGACCCTTCATTTGAATGTCACTAATGTAAAAAATCGATGCATGCTAATGAAGGGCTTACACAATGTTGACGTATACGTACATATCACGCACGTTGGAACGAATGTACTTCGGTGTAGGTTCTCTCATGTGGCCCTTCATGTCATATGCATATGCATTTATGTGTATATAATATGAATATATGCTGCTTCGTACTATTCATTCAGTTTCAGAAATAGCCACCGCATCATATGAGTCTATTCATTTCTTTTTTATTTTTCTATATTTTTTATCCCTTCAACTCATCTTGATGAAGTTGCATTCATTTTATTTTAAATCGTGAAGATATTTCAATTCAATATTAAAGGCTGAAATATTCTATTGAATTTATAGGATATTATTTTTCATATTGTATCGAGTGGCCTTTCATTTTTTTTTTATAGATATAATTATTAAAAATAATCATCGTCGATAATTATTTTTATTCGATTTTTATACGACATCATCATATTTACTTAAATTAGGAGAAGACTGGCATGAAAGAGCCAGTTTTGAAAAAAGGGATAAATAATATAAAAGGAAATGAATAATTAAAAAAGTTTGTATAATAAGTAATTGTTTATTCATTTGTGTATGTGATGTCATAAAACATTTTTCAAAATTATCGGTATTTTTGGACTTCTAACCATTTATAAAAATAATGAAATTCGGCTTTTTCATAATACTTAGGCATTGAAAAAGCCACCAAATGTTTTGAAAGAGCCAAGTTCTTATTGCAGGACTGAAATTTTAGATTAACAAAGATATTATTTACTAATAATGTTAAGATATTATTTTATATCTTATATAATTATAAAACGTTTTATATAACGCAAACTCTGGATAAAATATTCACTTAAATCTAAGAAATTCTCATGAAATTAGCCGTTTGAGATCAATCATTGCAATCTGACTAGGTACGATCTTTTTAAGAACAAATATAATTTTATTTGATGTATCTAAGTCTGGATCATTATTTATTTTAGATTTCTTAGTAAGAGCTTTTTGAAGGGACCATATAAAGCTGGCTTTTTCATCACACTGCAGACCGGCTCTTTCAAAACATATTCTCCCATGAAACATAACCCCGAAAATTAGTATGAAATTAAAGATTTGCCTACAAAATATATATGGTATTAAAAGGCCTAATATATCTATAAAATTATTGTATAATCATATTATTATTAGTTTTGTCCGTATAAACGTCAAAAAACAAATAAAATGAACTCAAAAACTTACTTTTTGACAAGAAAATCTTCAATACGTCGTGTCGATGCCGTTTATTTTTAATAAACTATCAAATGTTTGTGTGCGATATTTGGCTAGTATTACTATCTTAAAATAATAATACATCCATGATTCGTTCGAAAACTACCGCATAAATGATAATGGCTTTTTCATGCCACTCTTCCCCTATTTATGAGTTTCAATATAATAAAAAAAAAATAATAATTGCAGATTGATACTTACTATAGAGACGAATGCTGCCGTCAGTTTCACCTCGTGGATTTTTTGCAACGCACTTGTAGCTAGCATAATCCGCCGGCTGAAACACAAGAGTGCACTGATGCCGTTTATTGCGTATGAAATCAATCAGGGCAACGAAATGGAATGTATCGAATGACGGCGAAATAGTTGTGGAAATGAATGGATTGAGAATACTCGATAGAAAAGCGATGGAGCACAAAAAAAAAATGTGTGACATTTTTTTTTTTTTTTCAAATATATATATACATATACTAATATATGTATACATTTTTTTCATTATTTCATAGTGGCTTAAATCATTGCCCAATGCTGGTGTGTATTGAATTTTTTTTTTTTTCACATTGCACTCTACCATCGACCGGTTTAAGCTCACCAATGCACTGGCAACTAAAATATAATCACAAGCGAATTGAATACGCGGAAAATATGAAGAAATATTTTCAATTTCCAATCATATTCGCGTGACCTCATTCAAAAATAAAAATAAAAATCATATTCCATTTGTTACATTCATACATGATGCTTTCATTATTGTTCTGTGCATTGTTGCGTTAATGTGTACACAGTATAAAATAAATATATAAATGAAAATATATATTTTTAATATAATATACAATAAATTACCTCTAAATCGAATATTGTTAATGTCATATGAGTTTTGTATGCTGGTTTTTCTGCAACTGATGTTATTTTATATTTTTTACTCTCATGAATCATTCGTCCATCGTCTCCACGTGTCCAATAATTAAG
Source organism: Microctonus brassicae (assembly GCA_918226075.1). Taxonomy (NCBI): domain Eukaryota; kingdom Metazoa; phylum Arthropoda; class Insecta; order Hymenoptera; family Braconidae; genus Microctonus; species Microctonus brassicae. The sequence goes on along the minus strand of OW445491.1, from coordinate 3,177,594 downwards.
AGAAGTCGGATGTGCTTCTGTATAACATTCCAAAGTGACTGTATAGCCTAATGGTGCGCCCACCAATTGATGTGGTATCGACAGCATCGGTGAAACTGTAACACAAATTCGATTGGTTAGCTCATTAATGGTTTCATCAACTCGCCAAACGTGATTGCATGGCGTCTAGCCAATAAATTAAAATAATCTCCAATCTATTCTAATCTACAATATACAAACTATTATATGAATAATTATATTTCATTTGACACGAAAATGTCTTTCTTTAATTTTATTATTACCCGTGTTATCGGGTAATATTACCATAAATCTCAAAATGTTATTTCAAATAAATACACACAATGGAATTTAATTTTATTCAACAGTATAAATAAAAACTAAATCAATCAATAATAATAATTGAAAATAATGAATGAATAAAATATTTTGAACGATTGAGAAATAATTCAAACAATTGCGATATAAATAAATAAATAAATAAATATCAATATCCCAAGATAAATTATTTATCGAATCGAATTCATAGTGATTGTTTATATATAAAAATATCCAATATATTTATATACTATTGTCATTGTTTTATTGTGTCGCGTGGTGCACACCACATAACTGTACGTATATAACCGTTAGAAAAGAATTTGAGATGGGCCAGACGGTACGCGGGGTGGTTGGCTTGGGTCACGACAACTGTGGAAGATCCAACAGCTTTTTAAAATGCAAAACATTCCGCCTGAGAGTGCTGTATAGTGCAGAGTATAGAGGCGAGAAGCGAACAAGGTGAAAAGGGAAGAGGACGAGGAGGAGGAGGACGACGACGACGACGACGAGGGAGCACGCGATACCCATGTTCTCTTGTATATTGCCTGTGCTCCATGGGCTCGTGCCAGCTCTCTCGCGCAAGTTACCACCTTCAATGGAAGAAGAAACATCTTGGCTACACGCTTGGGCTACCAACGATGCGATGCCAGCAACGGCGATGGATCGTAAGTCATTATCTACGGTGTTAATGGCGCTGGCAATCGAATGCAATAGAAGCTTTTATTTATTTATTTATTTATTTATTTTTTTTTTTTTCAATTCTTTTTACTATTATTTTTTATCTTTATTTCATTTTATTTTTCCGCTTGATCAATTTTATTGACTGTTATTTTTATAATAATTAATTTAATTGAAAGACACACTGTTAATATTAATGAAAGCATGAACAAGATTGCTGTAAAATAATTTGTAGTTGGTGTTTGTGAATATTATTTGTGCATGTATTAATATAAAGTAGAAAAATTCAAAAGGGAAAAGTGAAAAACAAGTTGATTCTAGTGATATCTGTAACTATACATATAACAAATTTTCTTTCAAACAGAATTTCTCAACAACTTTCTGTGTCTTTTATACTGAGCCCGCGATTCTATCCTCCTTGGAATTTTAATCCAATTCCCTCCCAACTGCTGAGATTTATTAGTCGCCAGATATATCTTTCCACTGTGACATCAGAGCTAAGTGTACTCCTTTTCTGAACGATTAATGTTCCAGGCTATATTTTTGGGTGCAAGAAAGAAGGAACTATCACTTTTGCTAAGAGGGAACAAAAGTGGGTTATACCGAGGGTCAAAACGTGCAATCGCATCAATTTAATATTTATCAAAAGTCAAAATGCCCTGATTGATATCAAAAAATAATAAAAATATAATTCCACAAATACATTATAATATTAATTTAATATTATGAAATATTATATTATACATATCATGAAATTAATTAACTATTTATCTATAATTGTATATCGAAACTTCTCTAAATGCATGTATACTATTTTCTCGTATATATATTTGGATATGTTATATCATATGTATGCAGAGTTATAATCAGATAATACGTGGACAACAATCATGTTTACGAAATAATACTATTAATTGTGGCGAGGAAATTAAACGCTTTGTATCCATTCATGTATATATTATTAAGCCGTCGTATACTATCACGTACAACCCTCAGATACTGTGTGGTACAACCACTTGACAGCTATACCGACAGTTAAAGCACACCAATAAATGTTCCTAGTACATTCTTGACGTGACATCGAATTTCGCAACTCAACTTTGTGGCCAAATACTAAACTCAATGAAAGTAACGAACGTAGTTGACTCAAACTGGTGCACAACAAGCTTGGGTGGCATTGAATAAGAGTCTTTCATTGAATAGCACAAACTGTATATAAATATCTTTGAATTAAATTAAATTAAGATTACAATAACTATACATTATACAATATTAAATTTGTTTATATATATATATTTTTTATTATTTTCCAATGATATTTATTGATGTTTATTTATTTCGTAATTTATTATCGAAATTTATCATAATGAACTGGCTGAATAAATATAAAGATGGTAGATACATCATCTTTTCACCATGAAATGGATGAGCAATAGTAACCACATCACGTTTCACTAGTCGCGTCAGGGGAAAAGACAGCGTACAGTGGGATCAGCAAAAATCATTGGATTTTTCTTGTGACTCTCTGCGCATAATATATCCAGTTTCATCGCAGAAACAGAGTAACTCAACCTACACTCTTCACACACATACACAGTGACTCTAACTTTGTGTTCAGTCTTTTTCGATTGAATGAGAGACCGAAACTTTTACTGATATATAGTATAGCCCTAAGGCAAACTGAAAATGGCATTGCGCACAGTTAAGAAAAATAAAAAGAAAAATTCTTCCTTAAAGATTGATCGCAACGTTTTAAAATTTAAAATTCTCCGAAATACATACATATACATAGACAGATATTTACATATGAGAAAAAATATACATGGGAAAAGAGTGGAATGAAAGAGCCAGTTTTGAAAAAAGAGATAAATAATATAAAGGGAAACGAATGATTAAAAAAATTTGTATAATAAGTAATTGTTCATTCATTTATGTACATGATGTCATAAAACATTTTTCAAAATTATCGGTATTTTTGGACTTCTAACCATTTATAAATATAATGAAATTCGACTTTTTTATAATACTTAGGCATTGAAAAAGCCACCCAATGTTTTGAAAGAGCCAAGTTCTTATTACAGGACTGAAATTGTAGATTAACAAAGATATTTGTTTAGTATTACTATCTTAAAATATTAATACATCCATGATTCGTTCGAAAACTGGTGCGTAAATGATAATGGCCCTTTCATGTCTTCCCCTATATACTCATCGGTTTAATAAAAAAAATTAGATAACGAGTAGAATTAAAATTGTAATAAATAACTGATCAGTAAAAAGAACAAAAAAATAAAACAATGGTTTAGAGATTATAGTTGACATTATGCTCCATATATAGATACTGTAGAATATCTAGCAGAGGTAACGAGAAGATATGAGCCAGAGCAAGAAGGAGAATGTAATCCTCGGGGATTTTCATCGGTTGAATTGTGCGTTCCTATATATGTATATATTACGAAGACTCGTCTCGAGGTGCTGCTTCGTCACCCCATTGGGGTGTGGAGGTGAGTCAGAGCAGAGGCATTGTCGCATTAACATTCCTTTCGTGTGAAGAGGGTGCGGTGAGAAAGCGCAAGAGTCTAGAGATGTGTACAGTATAGTGAGAGAAAGAGAGAAAGAGAAACAGAGAGAAAGCGGTTGGGGTTGGATTTGATTATGGAGGGTTGCAAGCGGTCTCGGGGAGATTGTTGTACGCGCGAGTTTGCCGACGGACGACGAAGCAGGTGGTATATTGATGGGATGTATGTCTATGGGGCAAATAACCACAATTGAACGACATCCCCATCAGCATATGTGATATCACTCATTTCGCATTATATAAAATCATAGAAAACACATGTACACTTTAATAACATGGCATAATTTGTATATAATATGTGGAATATTTATATAATTGTATGGATAAAATAGTAGATGATGTGAATATTGATTGAAATATTATATAAAATAAATTTTGTGATGATCATTAATTTATTTTAACGTTAAAAATATTTCAAATCGTATATAGATCTACGAAATTTTATTGGTTTATTTTATTTCAAGCTTTAGAGAACAGTGTTTTCTATGTGGTGAAAACAATATGGAATATGTTCAGTTAGAAACAAACGAATGTATTTACGTTGCAGGAAATTGGAAGATTATTAAATATGATGGAGGTATACGTCCATTTATATTAGTACAGTAAGTGAAAAGCTCAAGTGAAGAAGAGTAATATAAATACTCGAAATTTTTTATGTGAAAGTATAGAGAAATGTGAGTGGTATAGAACAATTGACGATTGTTGAATGGGTAAAACTGATCGGACTAACGAAAGCCGAGTTAAGAGTCGTACATGTACAATGGAATGACTGGGTTTTAGTTTTAACGTGAAATTGAGATTTTGGGATTGGGCAATCGTCAAAGCATTCACATGTTTCGTATTGGTATTATGTGTATATATGTATACATATTAGGGGGTTTTATTTTTAGGTGATATTTTTTTTTATTTGTGGACACTGAAAATCTGATAATTTATAAAAAAAAAAAAAAATAATCATTCCCGTTTGAAAAAAAATTCAGAGTTAATTAGAGGCTTAGCGAATTCAAAAATTCCATTTTCCATATAAATAACACGAGAAAATTTTTTTTTCGACTTCAACTCGATTTTTCGGTAATCAAAGTTATTTTTTTGATGATATTACGTTGTTGATTTAGCATAATAGCGTTTATTGTAAGATAATAATTAATGTCAAATCAATAAATTCCAGTTTAAAGAAAATTTTTTGTCAATTATAATCAACTTTCACCTTTCTAGCTCTACGTACAACTCGAAAACTGCTGGTCGGAGAGCTTTGCGGTGAAGAACTTTTTTGTAGCAAATTTAATGCCCTACCAAAGCTGTATATTCATTTTTTTCAAAAAAAATTTTTGATTACCGAAAAATCGAGTTGAAGTCAAAAAAAAAAATTTTTTCTCGTGTTATTTAAATGGGAAATCGAATTTTTGAATTCGCTAAGCCTCTAATTAACTCTGAATTTTTTTTCAAACAGGAATATTTTTGTTTTGTATAAATTATATATATATATATATAAATATATGTATTAAAGTTTAGGCGTCACACTGTGTGATTCATCGAGATTCTCACGATGAAACAGCAACTGGACTGTTGGCATATCGATCAATCTCATGATGCACCTGTTCAAAGTATCGAAGAAAAAGTATTATTCGTTTTGCTATTCTTCGAGCAAATGGACCGTCCAGACGATTGACGGATCACCTCGCACAATTTATTTCTCAATATATACAAAGATATAAATATTCGTACATGCATTCATACACATAGACACATCAATATATACTTGAGTTAATAATGTGTTTTTGCATAAAACATATAAGTGGAAATGTGTATGTATGCATTAAATGCTAAATAAAGCAAAAAAAAAAATGCTGCTATGTACATGTATATAATTTTGAATTATTTACCATATCTTTACCCCGTTCTTACGCCCTCTGACTTTTGTGCTGAACTGTTGGCAAGTTTGAAAACATCTCAGCTCGAGTAAACTTGCTTATTTCTCGTGCATATATTTTGAATAACACAATAATAAGCAATTTACTTTTTTCTTAAAATATTTTTTCTAAGTTTTTGACATAAATATAATTGTAAATAATTCAACAGTATGATAATTAATTAATGTTGTTGATGATAAACATTTTATATAGTAATGATTAAAATTCTATTGTGAATATAAAAATAAATATGTGGGTCATATCGTTGCTATGAAATAATTTTAGTGCAAAACAATATTGATTGTATCGTGAATGTATATACGAAAGTTCTGAGATTCAATGCGCAATGTATATAGAGTTTGGAAGTTATGAACGGCATTATTGACGAGCTTGGTGACTCTACGTTGACTGCAGTAATGCGTAGTGCAAGTTTGACGATAGGAGAGGTGTTGAAAATTTGTGTATTGGGAAATGCGCAATTCGACAAATGCCGTGAAATTTTGGATGATAAATAACTAAAGCACATTCTTACTATACAAAATATCTCTCTCGTTTAGCCAATGAAATGCAATAAGAGTTACATCAGCCACTACATATATATAAATAAACATTTATGGATAAGAGACGACGGTATATATACACGGGTATAAAGAATATGCAGTCCTGAATGTAATCCACTTGCTGTCCAAGAAAATATTTTATTCTAGAGAATGCAAACACAAAGTGGAGAGGAAACGTTTTATATATCCAGAGCACACACACAGTAGTGTATATATATTTGTAGCCAAGACAAATTCGAGCGGTATATATTCTGACGGTTGACGCTTTGCGATAAGTTTCAACTCGTTTTACTTGCGTGATATGATGAAAATTTTTCACAGTAACCAGACGAGGAATGATGACAAAATTCTACGTGAGATGCTGTTACATAGCATGAGCTCTTCTCATGGAGAAAAGAGTAACGAAAAATAGAAAGAAAAAAAAAAACAAAATGAAAAAAAAATTTATGTATTTATTTGGGTGATTCAAAAAACAGAAACGAAAATTTTTTTTTTTTTTTGGACTTTGCTGAAGAGTTTTATTTAGGTCTGAAAATAAGTTCCTGAAAATATGAGCTCTTAATTTTATTATTAAAATAGTGCCCATTGCACTTTTCTATTTTTCATAAGAATAACATGGGAAATATTGATTTTAGATCTGTTGATTTTTGTAACTTGCAAATTACCAATCACACAGAAAATCGCAAAATATATTTTTTGTTGAAAATTGAACGCTCTACAAAAAAGGTTTCTTCTCATTTTTCAATTAATCTACTTGTTTAAAAGTTATTCAATGTCAAAGTTCAATTTTTCGTAAATTTGGCTGATTTTTGAATTAGTCTTATTTTTTAATCACCCTAATATTATTTACAAACGAAAAAAACCTTGCAAAAATAAAAATAAGAAATGAAGAAAACAAGATTTAAAAAAATACGACCTCGCAGCTACCACGACGTATAAAATTTTCTTTATTTCAAATATAACGCGTATATAATGGCATAGTAGCATCACAAAATAAGGGTGTATAATAATTCTAACTGACTATACTCGCTCCCTTATCCGGTAGGGAGAAGACGCGCAGCTTTTCCCGTCGGTTAGCAATTATTTCTGTCGCGTTCCACCCTCCATGAAATCTCTGAGCCGTTACTCTTACTTGGGGGCATTGCGCGCGCGGGGTAACATCTTGTGCGGATTACGGATAACAAAGATTGTATGGGTGAATGTTGTCGACCTCAGGGTCGACGACGCGACAAAATTTGCCTTGATGGCACTGGATGACAATATAAAACAAATGTTTTATTTTTTTCTTTCATTTTAACATTATATATTTTAATATTCTTGATTATTTGTTCGTCAAAAAGAAAATATATCATATCATACACATGTGCAGTATATGTATGATTCTACACGTAGGTATATTTTCATCAAATTCTATCTATTGAAAATGTATATGTGCATGTATGTACAAATGAAATGATAGGTAAAAAAAAAAAAAAATGGTTTGAATTTCAAGGTGTACCCGTGTGACCACGTCATGCACGTGAATATTATTTGTATTTTCATTCGCGCCTCGCTCACTTCGCTCGGAATATATAATATAACATGCCGCACGTTCCGTTTCGTATCATTTTTACCTCGGGCATTTGGAATTTAAATAACCCCATCGCAAAATGAAACACTACGCGCATTATTACCAATGAAAATAAAAATGAACGAAAAAAAAAAAAAGTAAATAAATTTTTTCATTGACAATAAAAAAATGTTTCTTTGTATTTATATAAATTGCATTCACATATTGGCATTTATATAAATATTATCATCAATAATGGTATGTATATGCATGTGCAAATTATTTTATTCATTCTTTGTTAATTTCTCTTCCTCCTATTTTTTTTTTGTTTTGTTTTGTTTTGTTTTATTTTCTATAGTATTTATTTTGCCGGATTGTTTTATATAGGTATATTGTTCAGACATATACACAATTTTAGAGCATAAAAGGTACAATGACATGACAAGAGGTCACACCAGATATAGTATGATATAGGCCACACACTGCGGGAGACAAATGTATGCGCATTTACGAGGGCCACTGTGTGCCAAGCGAGAAAATTCCTTTCACGCTTATACGCGAGACGTTGAATCATATTTTCCCATGTTGGTCGGCAGATTATTCCGTCAGTCACAACGAAATTAACAACAAAAAAAAAACAAACAAAAAAATCCTGATGACGCGCTTATACAATACAGTCGTTTTTTTTTTTCCTCCGCGCGTTTCTATTAGAATTTTCCACTAAAAGGTTAATACAATAGTGTGATTGTGTATAGTCCGTACAAATAATAATTTTTATTTCATACACATATATGTATATTGTATGTATATAAAATAATAAATATAAATATATGTATCCATGTAATTAATAATGTTATTTTATAAAATTAATTTATGATTGCGTGAATATTTTTAAATGGGGGAAAAAAAATAGAAATATAAATTTTTTTTAAATATTATTGGGCTAGATATAATATACAAACGATTCTTAGATAGGTGCGACAATCAAGCATTATATGTGTACATATGTACATGTACATATATGCGGAATTTTCAAACGACACATCGGTTGATTCATTTGCCATCGTTCCTCAGAGGCATGACCGCCCTTTTGCGGCTACGTGACTGGACTGCACAATCAAGTTACCACCACCCCGCATTTGCTGAGACTTCAACTCATACTATATATTATATGTATATATGTATATATGTAGTGAGTAAACTCCTTTCTCTCCCCTTGCCATATTCCCCAACCGCTGCTTTTCTGATGCGCGCGCGGTAACCCCGAAACGAAAGCGATGAATTTTATACGAGCAATGAATTTCCCTTTATTTCATGCAGGCGATTCTTTGTGTGTGGTTGCATATATTTTTTATTCTTCTTTTCTTTGTTTCTTTCTTTCATTTCGTATATTTTATGTATTACAAGAATTTTATGGGTTTTATTTGATAAAAATTTACAATGATGATCGATAAATATAAACATGGGAAAATAATTAATTATAATATATATTGTAATAATTTTATGATATTTAAGAGATATATTGGGGGTGGGTGAACAAAATCGAGTATTTTTTTTTAACTTGCCGCACTGAAAAATTTACTCCTAGACATCTTGAAAAATGCTCTACAAAGATGAGCTTTTAATTTAAATAGGAATGTCCTTCTGAGTTCAGTTTTCTATTTTTTTTTTTTTGTCTCATATGGCGGAATTCATATCTCGCCATTACTTGATCGTAGAGAAAAGTTCTATTTACATTTTTTGTAGGAAATTGAACGCTCTATAAAAAAGGTCTCTTGTGGTTAATCGATTACTCTAACCATTTAGAAGATATTTGCATTCATGACTTAAATGGATAAATTTAAGATATTTATTGAAAAACTATGAAAATCAGTACGCATTGGGTTTCGAATGCGAATATTTTCTAAATGATTAGTGTAATCGATTAACCACAAGAGACCTTTTTTGTAGAGCGTTTAATTTCCTACAAAAATATATATTGTGCATTTCATAATATTCATTCATCTACGAGTCATAAAATTTAAAAGTAACAAAGAAATTTTTGTTAAATTCTTCAAACTTTGACCTCCGATATCTTCCAAACGGTAAGAGTTATGAAATAATTGTAAGATACCTTTTTTGAAGAGCGTTCAATTTCCTACAAAAAATGTAAATAGAACTTTTTTGTACGATCAAGTAATGGCGAGATATGAATTTCGCCATATGGGACTGAAGAAAAAATAGAAAACTAAGATGAAGAGAACCTAAGAACTAATTTTTCAGTGCAGCAAGTTAAAAAAAATAGTCGATTTTTTTGACCCACCCTAACATATATTATTCAAGATATTGAATGAGATGGTGAGAATTATAGATACTTTTTCTTTCAGTTAAAGTAATGTGAAAATTGAGAGAAGTTTATGCCAAGAGACATGATTATATTTGGATTATATTTGGCAGAGTTCTGTTTATTGTGTTACGGCAGTAGCTACAATACACTTGACATGCAATACGTCATGCACTGTATTTGTCTACTCCACACTTCATGTCCATTGCACGAATATGTATGTATAAATGCGTGTATATATATATCCCATTTATATCGTACGATAATAAAAACAAAAATGAAATTGGGGTTTATGGCAGTTACGAAATTTTTCCGATGTATTTTATGGAATATATAATTTTTAATATCTATCCAAAAGTCATAAAAGTTCGATATATCTTTTTGAATTCATTTGAATAAACACATACACATGAACAAAAATATTTTTAAATGATCAATATATAATTTATGTTATTTATAAATTTATCTCACGTATTTCCACCACTATTTTCATCATATCATCATGATGACACTTGACGTCAGGTTGGTATACACCTAAATTGCCATATGACAAAAAGTATTCATTGTCACTGTGTACATCTGAACATTTATTTATATACAATGGTTGTTTCACCACATGTACAACTGCTTTTATTCCCAAAAGCGTTAAAGCTTCATAAACATTCGTCCCGCGAACATGCGGAATTGCGCTCGCACGTTATACTAACTGATGTAAGGCAACGTGAGAGAGAGGTAAAAGTACCTTGGCGGCCGATATTTCACCTCCAGACGCGACACTCTCGTTTATTAAAGTTTCATGGTTGTGTTTTCAACGCGTACACGGGTATGACAGTATGTATTAATAACAAGTTGAATAGCCAATTATATATAAAGTTCATACGAAACTCAACGTGTATTTCTAAGTCACTCAATGTCATATAAAAAAAAAACACGAGACGTACAGATTTATTTTTTTATTATATTTTATCGAACCGCCTACGGTTTTTTTTTCTCCTCTTTTTCTTCCAGTTATTTTTTTTTTTTCCTTTCTTTCTTTTTCTTTATGAGCAAAAGATCCTTCTAATGCGTGAAAGAAAGAGAAAAAAAAAATCAATTTCTCTTGCTGTATATTAAGTATACACATAGTATGGCAGGGTTTCCAAATTATTTTCGCACAGAATGAGAAAAGCGCTTGTGTGTATCATCACGTTTAATTGGGCGGCCTCAAAGTTAGAGTATAGTGTGCGCTCCGAATACGAGAAATGCTCGATTCACTTTGTTAAAGCCCTTGTTGGCGAGTCACCTCGCGATCTTCACCCCCACGCTCATTTTACCGTAGTTCGTCTCTTTCATGAGGAATAGAGCAACTCTTATTGCTTTCTCTCTTGTCTTATTTCTATGTAATACTAGCAGTAAGTAGTAGTAGTAGAAGTATAGTACGTCAACACAACCAAGTAATAGATATGTGTATACATAGTTGATCATGCGCGCGAGACAACACAAAATGAAACAAGTATTCTATTGCACTTGTCTTCACATCAATTCTCCTTTTCTCTATTTATTCGTATTTGTTCGTGCTGGGGGAGGAAGAATTCGAGTAAAAGAGATGAGGGAAAGACAGAAGGAAACGAAGGAAAAAGGGAAAGGATATAGTGTGGAGGTGTGTGCGTGAATATGTGGGTGTATATAAGAGAAAGAGGAAAAGGGAGATAGTGGGGAAACACGTTAATGAGTTTTTCGGCAAACGTGCCAAGGCGACAATTGACAAGAGCCAAGACTCATAGGCCCGTTAAAGAAAAAACTATTGTATGGGGGAATGATGTGAAAAGCGAATGAAAAGGGAAGAATAAAAAAAAAAAAAAAAGAAAAGTAAAACGAAGAAGAATAATGGAACGAAGGTGCAGTTTTAAATTTAAATAGATGCCAACTTTATGTATATAAACGGTAGACGATGAGAGTCAACCAGCGCTTCGAATCTTGATTGTGATCTTGACTTTCATTTTACTTTAGGCAGATATAAAAAGATTAGAGGGTGTAATCGTGAATTTTCCAAGCGAGGTATTTTATTTTGTATATGTATATGTATATATATAAGGTTATGTTATCACGAATTTATTTATATTTGCATGTTGTATTTATTGTATGATATTAGAGATATATTTTAATGAAGTTATTAAATTATTAAATTATATATTATGTACATATATGTACATACTAGGGTGGATCAAATAAATTGACTATTTTTTTTAAACTCCGGCACTGAAAAATTAGTTCTTAGACACCTTTTAAAAATACTCTCCAGAGATGAGCGCTTAATTTTGATAGGAAGGTTCTTCTGATCTTAGTTTTCCATTTTTTTTTTCAGTCTCTATATGGCGAAATCCATATCTCGCCATTATTTGATCGTAGAGAAAAGTTCTAGTTACACTTTTTGTAGGAAATTTAACGCTCTACAAAAAAGATCTCTTGTGGTTAATCGATTACTCTAACCATTTAGAAGATATTTGCATTCATGACTTAAATGGATAAATTTAAGGTATTTATTAAAAAATTATGAAAATCAGTACGCATTGGGATTCGAATGCGAATATCTTCTAAATGATTAGTGTAATCGATTAATCACAGAAGACCTTTTTTGTAGAGCGTTTAATTTCCTACAAAAATATATATTGCGCATTTTATAATATTTATTTATCTACGAGTTATAAAATTTAGAAGTAACAAAAAAATTTTTGTTAAATTCTTCAAACTTTAACCCCCGATATCTTCTAAACGATAAGAGTTATGAAACAATTGTAAGACACCTTTTTTGAAGAGCGTTCAATTCCCTACAAAAAATGTAAATAGAATTTTTGTGTACGATCAAGTAATGGCGAGATATGAATTTCGTCATATGAGACTGAAGAAAAAATGGAAAACTGAGATGAGGAGGACCTCCCTATCAAAATTAAAAGCTCATCTTTATAGAGCATTTTTTAAAGGTGTCTAGAGACCAATTTTTCAGTGGAGGAAGTTAAAAAAAAATAGTCGATTTTTTTAACCCACCCTAATACATACCATACATGTACGTACGTGTAAGAATGAATTCATCTTATAAACAGAATTGATTCATATGATTTTTTATTAGAAATAAACATATGTGTGGGATCAAATAATTTTTTTGTATTCCATCGTCGATTCTAATAAAAGTGTACTGCTAGGGGAGAATCGAGGGAGAAAGTAGCAAATAATTCACTGAGCACGTTTTTCAACCAGAGTTTATCTCACCACGACAAGAATGGCCGCGGTGAGTTAAGAAAAAGGTGTATAAAAATGAAAAAAAAAAAAAAAAAAAGAAAAAAGGAAAAAAAATTGTATGAAAGGGAAAAGAAAAAAAAATTTGTGGTTGCTTGTAGTGAACAAGCAACGATGGTGTAGCAAAGATTAAAAAAAAATCATCACCCGCGGCATGCCAGAATGCAGCATTCACCCATTTCGTCGTCGTCGTCGTCGACGACGAATACACACACACACACACACAGAGGCCTAAAAAACTACCGAGCACTGTTGGGATCCGGTAATTTAGTTTCAAGTTTGCAGGTGGGTTAATTTTTGCCGTAACACGTCTAACGTTGGGTGTACGCGCGTACACGACATTCCCGTATAACAGACGCGGCTGCCCAGAGATACGGCACGGATTTTTCTCGTTGCTGATTTTAATAACAGATTGCTATACACTGAAGCTAGTCGGTGTCGCACCAACGCAAGGGACTTACGGTCGAGGTTTGTAGGGGGCACAATCGAGAGGGAGAGAAGTTTGAATCACCGTCTATACGTGACTTTAGCTGACCCCGCCGGGTGCAAACCATATCGCACAAAATGTTTCCAAGCTCCTGCATATTTTTGCTATCGATATATACTATAATGCGCACTTATATTACAGTATTTAAATAAATTTTATAAAATATACTGTACACATTAGGGTGTTTCATTTTTAGGCGATATTTTTTTTTGTTTCTGAACACTGAAAATCTGATAAATTATACGAAAAAAAATATTCCCGTTTGACAAAGAATCCAGAATTGATTAAAGAGGCTTAGCAAATTCAAAAATTCAATTTCCCATTTAAATAACACGAGAAATTTTTTTTTTTTTTTGACTCCGATTCGATTTTTCGGTGATCAAAAAATTTTTTTTTTTGACTTCAATTCGATTTTTCGGTGATCAAAAATTTTTTTTGAAAAAAATGAATATACAGCTTTGGTAGGGCTTTAAATTTGCTACAAAAAAGTTATTCACCGCAAATGCTCTCGGACCAGCAGTTTTCGAGTTGTAGAGCTGGAAAAGTGAAAGTTGATTATAATTGACAAAAAATTTTCTTCAAACTAGAATTTATTGATTTGACATTGATTATTGTCTTATAATAAAAGCTATAATGCTGAATCAACAATGTAATAGCATCAAAAAAAATTTTGATTACTGAAAAACCGAGTTGAAGTCGAAAAAAAAAAAATTCTCATGTTATTTATATGGGAAATCAAATTTTTGAATTCGTTAAGCCCCTAATTAACTCTGAATTTTTTTTCAAACGGGAATATTTTTTTTTGTATAAATTATCAAATTGTCAGTGTTCACAAACAAAAAAAAAATATCGCCTGAAAATGAAACACCCTAGTACACATATAATTTTTATACAAAAAGTTTTTTTTTTCCTTTAATAAAAAGCGGATAAATTAATTTTTTTTTTTATAAAATAAATTTTTTGTCAGTGTAGACAACATAAAACTTGGACCCTCATAATAATAATGATGATAATAATAATATGATGATAATAATGATAACAGTCTTCCCATTAACCCAAGGGTGGTTTGAGTATGTGTAATCTCCTTTTACCTACGTTCAATTAATCTTCCCGTTACGCGTGAGGGCTTTTTGAAGCTGCGTTTTATCACGTCAATTCAATAATATTAATTTTATTAATGGATTTCAACGATATTTTATAGATAATTATTGTTGATAAAAGCCAGCTATGACAATTTCATTATTAATATTTCATTTAAATAATAAATTATTGCATGAAGTAATCAAATATATTTAAATATTTATATTTTTGAATTAATTGAATTAATTTGTTTCACTCACAATCGACTGATACTTTGATCTGCTTGCTAACAGCAGGTGGTACTCCATTGCTGGCTATACATAAATAAGCACCCATTCCAAGTCGTGAAATTCGTACCATTTCTAAAGTGTCACCTTCCCACTCCATCACTGAAATTATAAAAATAAATAAACGATTTTTTATACCAATACTATTTTATTCATTATTTATTTTTCCTTTTTTTTTTTTTATTCGTATTTTCATGTATTCAAATGTTTATATATTTTTTTTTTCTTTTCATTTATTTTATAGAATATTTAAATTTCATATATTTTATGTATTTATGTCTATTAAATACCTTCAAAAGTTTTGTTGATGACAATTTTTTCATTGTCGTCCCTTTTCCATCGAATACTGGGTGTAGGACTTCCTGTGGCTTTACATGTGAGTGTAACATTGGCATTTTCTCGTACAATAGCGTCTGAGGAGCTCTGCGAGTCGTCAATATTCGGTGGCACTGAATAACAGAATGAAAAAATAAATAAATAAAAATAATTTTCATAGTCGAATAAATTGATTGAATTGAAATAAAAAACACATTTGTAAAATTGAAAATCGCATTATTTCCTCTCGTATTTATATTTAATCTGTGTATATAAATGAATGTAAATATAATTGTAAATAGTATGGGCGTATGAGAATAAATTTGACTGAAAAATAAATTTCAATATATGTATTTGATTGTAATGTATTTGATTATTGAAATAGAAGTAGTAATCACCGAATGTGTTAAATACTTCACACATGAATAAAAAATAAATACCCATCATACATGATGTCATTCAACCAGTGAGGATTTGTGAAATAGTTATTGAAAAACAAACAAACAAAAAAACATTTTTTTATACTCTAGCGTATTAATGTCAAATAAACTTTGAGTTTATGCATTGAAATTGGAATTTTGTCCGAGTCCCAAAGCAATAAAACTTATTCGGACGCATGGATATATATTTGTATGTCTCTATACTATGACTGCATATATAAATTTCAAAGTATTTATATCATAGAAAAATATATTTAGATAACAATGAAAGCAACGAAAGTTTCTGGTTTACAAATTTCGATGCCAATACATTATATGAATAATTTAATTCGTAAATAATAAATTCAGAAAAAGAAAATAAAATAATACTATGGTATATTAGGGTGTTTCATTTTTAAGTGATATTTTTGTTTGTTTGTGAACACTGAAAATCTGATAATTTATACGGAAAAAAAATATTTCTGTTTGAGAAAAAAATTCAGAGTTAATTAGAGGCTTGGTGAATTCAAAAATTTTATTTCTCTTATAAATAACACGAGAAAATTTTTTTTTCGACTTCAACTCTATTTTTCAGTAATTAAAAATTTTTTTTATGCTATTACATTGTTGATTCAGCATTATAGCGTTTATCGAATATTTTTATTTTGTATAAATTATCACATTTGCAGTGTTTACAAACAAAAAAATATATCGCCTAAAAATGAAACATCCTAATGGTATATACTATTATATGAGAATATAAATGGAGTAAAAATAATTATTTTAAGAATTTACTAAAGTGTCTAATAACGATATTATTATACTCAATAGAAATAATTTCATACTTTTATTTCTTTAATGATAATCTCTTCTTTCTTCCATCTCCACAGATACAAATTTTTTTTTTTACGTATAGATTATTTTAATAATTGCTAATGGAGAATCGATATCCCGAGTAATTTTAATAATTACATTTAAATTTCTATTTTATATAATTATTATATATTATATATCCTCTTATATAATCATATAAAATTCATTCATTTATGTTATCTTTTTATTTTAGACTTATAAAAAAAAAATACTAATAATTATCAGTCATATAATCTAATGTACTAGAAACTGCCATTAAAAATAAGACGCAAACAAAAATATATTTATCCATCCGTATATCTACACATCCGTAAATAAAATGCGGAAATAGAAATAATAACCGTCTCGACGATTTGTAGTTGCTGTTTACGATGGCGTCACAATTCAACGAAAAATAATCCCAATGAGTTGGCAAAAGCCATATGATGATATAAAATTCTTATTTATATCCTCATAATATTTTTTTATTCTTTCTTTTTTTTTTTTTTCCAAATAAAATTCACTTATATAACACTTATATTATATATACTGATTATTTTTCATTCATATTGTTTTACTTAAATAAAAATATAACAAAAATTATCGTAATGTAATTATGAATGTTTTTATCGATTGTACAGTTTTGCATCACTGATACTGACATGGTATTGACAAGTTTGTCTTGAATAACTCGTACAAATATTATCCTCACTACGGTATTGCGAATGACATCTTATTGAATCCAACAACGACAATAGAATATTTATAAATTTATTTCTTCGAAATTTCTATCAGCATTATTGTGTAGGTATAAAATAAAATTCCTATAAAAACTTCATGCTTTAAAATTTCTCAAATGCAAAATGTAAATTTATCATTGAATAAAAAAAAATAAATAAATAAATAAATAAAAAGAAAAGTAAAAAAAAAGAATACATATTTAATTACAAGAAAAATATAATTTTTTACGATTATTAAAATAAATCGATTTTTGGAGTAAAAGGAAACATAAATACCTATTTTATTCAATCTACTCGAATAGTTGAAAAACAGAAACGGGAGAAATTCACAGCACCGTGAAGCAAGACGAGTTATATTACGGTGCAAATATGACAATGTGAATTTGCATGTGGTTAAAATTGAATAAAAGTTGAAATTGTACCCGCGACTGTGCTTTATTCATACAAAAGCAATGAGCAAATATGATATTCATCGATGTATATAATTTTAAATACGATGAAAATGCTAAATTATACGAATAATAAATAATATAAATTTACGTAATTTTATATTTATAAAATAAATTTTTGTTATTGTGGGTTATGACCTCGTTTGAATTAAAAATACAATGTTATTATGGCTGTTAGTATTATCACTAAGTGTTGGCAAAGTCTTGGGCTGTTTGTACTCTCTACACGACGGGCCAAGAGTCTTCCGTAGAAACAATTAATCTAGCCCCTCTGATTACTACGCCAACTTCTGCTCGTCGCTCGAAATGTCAAAACTCGAGATATTAATATGTTCTTTTGGATGGCAGCTAAAATGTTAGAATACAGTGGGCAATCTCTCCCGATTTAATCATTATTCTTCTCAATAACTTTAATAAATTCACATATACATATATAAATAATAATATGTATATATAAAGTTATTAAATTAAATACATTGAAATAATGTGATTGAAGTAGAAAAATTAATGAAAATGATTAAAATATTATTTTTATTTTATTACTCACCTACAACGTCTAAATATCCGTATTGAGTTTTGGCTGTAGCTGTATTTATTTGGCACATATATTTTCCCTTGTCGTCTTCATGCACATTACTGATATGTAGATACCACGTTCGATGTTTATCGTGACTCACAGATATTCTTGGATTTCTCGTAATCACATGATTATGAACAGTTAATATGGCACTTTTGTCAAAGAGCATCCAAGCAACCTGCAAATAAAATATAAAATTATATTAATTGAAAGGTATTTTTATTACTTAAAATACGAAGAATGATCATGAAGATTATCAACATAATATTAAATGTTTAATGCGTATATTTATTAGGGTGTTTCTTCATGTTTAGGCGATATTTTTTTTTTGTTTGGGAACACTGAAAATGTGATAATTTATACAAAAAGAAAATATTTCTGTTTGAGAAAAAAATTCAGAGTTAATTAGAGGCTTGGTGAATTCAAAAATTTGATTTCCTTTATAAATAACACGAGAAAATTTTTTTCTCGACTTCAACTCTATTTTTCGGTAATTAAAATTTTTTTTTGATGCTATTACATTGTTGATTCAGCATTATAGCGTTTATTGTAAGATAATAATTAATGTCAAATCAATAAATTCCAGTTTGAAGAAAATTTGTTGTCAATTATAATCAACTTTCACCTTTCCAGCTCTACAACTCGAAAACTGTTGGTCGGAGAGCATTTGCGGTGGGAAACTTTTTTGTAGCAAATTTAATGCCCTACAAAAGCTGTTCTATTCATTTTTTCCAAAAAAAATTTTTGATTACCGAAAAATCGAGTTGAAGTAAAAAAAAAAAAATTTTCTCGTGTTATTTATATGGGAAATCGAATTTTTGAATTTGCTTAGCCTCTAATTAACTCAGAATTTTTTTTTTTTGTATAAATTATCAGATTTTCAGTGTTCACAAACAAAAAAAAATATCGCCTGAAAATGAAACACAAGTGATACATGTATATTGGTCCTAATATAAGTGTTTTTGAAAATTCAGCAATATATATTTTTAGTAGTAAACTTTTTGTCGGTCACTCTAGTAAAATACGAACATTGGGCAAATGTCTCGGAGTTAAAGAACATAAATCTCTGTCGGTTGTTCAACAATAAGTATCAATCCAGCGGAAAGAGTGTTTTGCAGTGAACTTTAAAAATATTCCCATTCTAAAGAGCGCACGCGCTATATTTTTCATTTCCTCCCATTCTTCTCTATACTTATTCGCAGTTTTCTTTTCTGCAGTATAAAATATTTATGCTCTTCTGTTGCGCGGAAAAGTGAGTTCCGATCTGTGTAACGTATACTTACACACCTACCGAAGCTCAACAAAGTCGGCCGAGTCTCTAGAGAAATAAGAAGATGCCAGGTATA
This sequence comes from Microctonus brassicae, assembly GCA_918226075.1. NCBI lineage: Eukaryota > Metazoa > Arthropoda > Insecta > Hymenoptera > Braconidae > Microctonus > Microctonus brassicae. Next base: position 3,157,853 of record OW445491.1, on the reverse strand, counting down.
TTCTTTTATATCGTATACAACGCGTTGCGTAATGTGCACTCTGTTACTTCGATGTGCATGTCACCTCTTTACATATATCCACTTTTATCTATGATACATCCAACATTGAAAGGAATTATCATTGCAATATGTATGACAATAAAATCTCACTATAAAATAAAAAAAGAAAAAAGAAAATAAATAACAAATACGAATGAATGAATGGATAAATAAAAAATAAAATACGAAAATCAAACAAACATTAATCAATACTATATATTTGAATATAAAAAAATATTGTTATTGAATTTGACATTTGGCGAACGACGATGCCTAACTCATTTCAATTTTCCACTATGTCGAGTCATAAGATGTGAGTTTTTCCATTTACTCTTTTGTGCATCAACGTGCATGGAATCTGAAATAAGATAGATGCCAGTCCATATATAGTTTGTTTCCAACCTGGTATGGAGCAGATATAACATTGATTCTTTGGTGCGAGGAGAGTTACAGCTTTGTTTACCACGAGCGCGACGAGTTCAGCGCCGTCCAGTCTGGCCGAAGTTATCTGAATGCCCGTAGCAATCCTCTTTCCCCATTCTACCCTTTACCACACCGTACTCCTTCCGTTTCTCTACTATATTCCCTCCTCTTTACCACGCTACCTCATCCACTCATCTCAGTCCGTTCGATTCACGATAAGTATAGAGCCACATTAAAATCAACCCTTATATCCGCACCAACATTCTATTATTTTTCTCTTCTTTTTTCATCCTCTCTATTATACGTTATATATTCCATCCTCCACTATCAACCCATTTTACTCTTTACTCTCTTTACATTACATACGTATATCCATTTGGGTACATATACATATCAGGCGGACTCAAAAAAAAAAAAAAAAAAAAAAAGAACTAGAATAATTTTTTTCTTGGAACCAGGCTTAAAATTGTTTTTACATCTTCTCATTTTTGTAACTTATAAACTATCGATCACACAGAAAATTACAGAGTATATTTTTTATCGAGAATTGAACGCTCTACAAAAAAGATCTCTTCTTATTTTTTGATTAATCTACTTGTTTAAAAGTTATTCAATGTCAAAGTTCAATTTTTCATAAATTCGGCTGATTTTTGTATATTACACCAGAGCTATTAGCTTTATTGACAAAATACGTTTCGAATTTCACTACTAACATATATTTAACTTCCGAAATATGTTAGACAATAGTATTTTCAGATAATGAAATAAATAGAACGTTTTCAGAACACTTTTCAGCAGAATTTATAAAACAACTCTTCTACAAGATCAATTTGATGTAAATAAGTAAAAATTATTTCTAAATGTAATAAAATTATCATTTTAGATGAAATGAACTCTTGTTTTTTTTTTTTTAAATCACCCTGATACATATTATATATGTATACGTAGATATTATAGGTCTATAAACGCACGTGTTTCCATATAATGCTACAAATGCAAATACTATCTACTGATCAGACTACGCTAAAGTTCTACTTCATGTCTGTCACATCTCTCTTAAATGTATTACAGTTACTACGACCGCAAGCTGTCGAGTAGTCACATCTCATAGACCCTATAATTAACATCAATGTCTTTCAGAAAATCACAGAATATCATCTATAGATACATTCTACACTAATATATATAAAAAATATTGATATAAAAATTTTTTTTCAATTACTTTGATTATTAATATATACATTTAAATGAAATTCATATTTAGATGATTGAGTTTTAGATATATATATTAATATAAATATATACATATATATATTAGTAATGTATTTGAAGAATTGATCGATTGTCGACACTCAGCCAGTGACAAGTACCCATCAACCAATCGTCATATCGATGAAACATTTCAATTGAAATTAAAATTTAATAAAACAATTTTTTTTTCTCTCTTTTTTTTTTTTTTTTTACAAATAACCAGACTTGTCGGGACGAATATAGATGAGAGGACATGTCGATCCCCAAAGATATGTAGTAAATATAAAAATCTATAAAACATAAAATTGATATATAAAAAAGTTGGTTTACAACTGGACAACGAAAAATATTTTATTTCTATATTATCTCTATATATAAACATAAAAGATGAAGGAGTTTGGCGGTGATGGTGAGGCGTTATGCCATGCTGGTGTTGTTTAGTTTAGTTTCGTGGCATCTGGCACTGAGGGAAGAACGTGGGCAAGGCGCCGAAGAGATTGGGATGGTTGCAGAAAAGGACAAGGAGATGAAACTGAATGCGAGTATGAAAACGCGATAGTGAAACGGGAATGAGAAGCAACGAACATGCGGTGTTAGAACAGCTATATGCCAAGGGAACAGAGAAAGTATAGCAGTGGAATACATATACATACATATATATATATATAATGTAAGTGTGTGTGTAAGCGCGTGAGGGTTGGCCGGAACCACGGGGTTTGGTAGTTGTGGTATGTGTTTCTCAAGTCAGAGCACGTGCAACGTAATTGTCAGGGTGGAAGAGGACACAGCGTGCGGGCAGAGAGAAAGACGAAAGGGTGGTGGGCCAAGAGGAATCGAAGCCGTTCGGTAGTCACGATAACATAGCAGATGTGGGAAGAAGGCTGAACGACGCGAGCAAGCGCGGGATGAAAACAGAATGACAGGCACACATATATATGTATAAAGTATACAGACATACATAGACGAAAGTAAATTGATTGGCATGATGGAAGGAATATAGCGATGGAACATACAGATATTTATTATTAGATCATTTTCTTTATTTTTTTTTCTTTTTTTTGGTTTGTTTGAAACACTTTTTTATCATTATTTTGTTTTACGAAAATAATAATTGACCTCGCAATAACACAGTTATGAAATTGTAGAATTAATGTAGCGGATTATTGAGGGAAGTGGATTATTTAGGTTATGTGAATAATGTATATTGCTATCAAAAGAAAAAAAATCTTGAATCAAGTCGCGATTCAGACTTGACATAAATAGTCTTGATATAAGACTGAAATATACTTGATTCAAGTTATTTTTAGTTTTGATTCAAGACGTTTTTGATTTTGATCCAAAACTTTTAAAATCTTGATCGAAAATGTTTTTAAGTTTGATTAATATTTTTTTTAATTATCAATGGGAATTTGATGAAATTATATTTACTCACTATTTTGTAAAAATGGAAATAAAAAGCAGAAAATAGATAATTCAAAAAATGAGTATAAGCTGCTTTTATGTGATATTCATTACATTGATTGGATAACAACATAAAAACGACGCAGAACAATAATTTTATACTTTTTGTATTTACTGTACGTTAGAGTGTTCCATTTTTGGGCAAATTTTTTATTTGTTTCATTAATTTATCAATTAAAGAATAAAAAGTGGAATTTATTTTAATTTTAATATTCATTTGAGGCATTGTCCGAATGATTAATTTTACAAAGAGGAGATTCCAAATTTAAACTAAGACATTTTCAGACTTGGATCAAGTCCAAAATTTTGATTATTTGTAAGAATATCAATAGTTTCAACACAATTCGATTTTAGACTTGAATCAAGTCTTTTTTTTTTTTTTTTTTTGGTGTAGAGAGGAGAAAGGAGAAATGCATAAATAAATAAATAAATAAATAAATAAATGAAAGAAAGTAAAAAAAAAAAAAAAAAAAAAAAACGCGAGTAGAAAGAGACTTTGTAAGACCGATGGTGAGTGAATGAGGTGAAAAGCAAAATGTCACGTGAGGCGACAAACATACAGCCATGTGCCTCATTGCATACACAATACAAACAAAGTAGATGGATGCTCGAGCAAAGTAGTGTTACGGGATGCTTGGCAATAGGAGGCACATTGGCGCGCTGTTGGAAAGCTAGGCGTTGAGGTATTTATATTGGCTTCCTGGCTTGTGACAGTGATCTACTAGGAATTTTACCCTCTGGCCAGTATATTCCTTTTTTTTTTTTCTTCATCTCGGTTTGCACTGCCTTTCATGAGCCCGTTGCATCCACAGACCAATGTTCAGAAGTAATAAAATCTATCCCCACATTTGGCGATCGCACAAGGTCAATAGTGAAATTTTTTTCTATTTTATTTATTTTAATATTAATTATAATATCACGTTGACTATTTTCCATTTTAAAATACAAAAAAATTTGATAAATATACACAGTGTGCATAATGTATATAAATGTGACCATAACAACAAATTAAATTTTTGCCGCGTTGAAATGTATACGACTCTCACAATGAATAATTTTTAACAGTAAAAATAATATACCTGAGTAAGTTTATATCTATATATTTTAGGTGATAGATGAGCGTGTCATTCCATATATGTTTATAGGTAGAAGAATGAAAAAAAAAAAGTGTATATAGTGTGTTCTGAGTGTTATGGTGGCTTCTCGGAAAACTTATTGCCAATATATAAATATATGGGTATCAGAAAATAGGTTTGGTTAAATCAATAGTACCGAAACATTTGTCACAAGTAAAATATAAGCGATCGTATCGGTTTATCGTGACAGCCGTGTCTTTGCCCCGTCTTCTAAAACTATACTACTACTACATATATATATATATATCTATACCACAAAAACACACCATCTCTTTTGCAATCTCTTTTTCTTTATCATGGCAAAAGATAAAGTGACTATGCCTCTCCATACACTTTTTATTTTTTGTTTTTTCCTCTGTGGTAAAAGATACTTTCACCCTTAGATAGATTACTACTTGCAGCATTGCGCTCGGTCAGCATCACAGACACACACACATACACAAATATATTATATCACCCTTAGATTATTTTCATCCCCCATACACGCATTTGTGGCTAAGTTTATTCGCAACAAAGTTATACGACAACCACATTAGTTACATTATGAGCTTTATGATGATGAAAAAATATCTAATTTATATTCCATGATTTAATTTTGTGTATACAATATTTATATATATATATATATATATATGTATAAACAACGAAATTTCATGATCTCCTGACTGGGTTGGTTCGTTGTTTAACAAAGAACATATTGAGAGTAAATGTAACAAGATGAATAAAGCGAAGGAGAAGAAGGGAAGAGAAGAGACAAGATTTTAGCGCGGCGATTCATGCATCCTGCAGGATGTCGCGTACAACAACTTTACCAATATCCAACGGATAGATGTTGTAGTTGTACACCTACCAGTTGACACATTTCTATACATGCGCCAAAATTCCTATAAATATATATATATATTTATATATGTGCCTGACAACCTCGTTCCTCGTGTGGGATGCCTGGAGCTATATCTATTTTATATGAAACCTTTTGCTTTTGGATGGTACATAGTAGTCTACCAGTAGTGTATATATGTGTTTATACAGACTGTATACACACATATATGTACTTTATATACCTATAAACATATATACCCCCTGTGGAGCGATCAACGATCAGCAAGTTGCCTTTTGGCTTGCCTAATTTGCAACAAGAGATGCCAGTCACTGTAGGTATATAGGGGAAGAGTGGCATGAAAGAGCTAGTTTTGAAAAAAGGGATAAATAATATAAGAGGAAATAAATAATTAAAAAAATTTGTATAATAAGTAATTGTTCATTCATTTATGTACGTGATGTCATAAAACATTTTTCAAAATTATCGGTATTTTTGGACTTCTAACCATTTATAAAAATAATGAAATTCGGCTTTTTCATAACACTTAGGCATTGAAAAAGCCACCCAATGTTTTGAAAGAGCCAAGTTCTTATTACAGGACTGAAATTTTAGATTAATAAAGATATTATTTACTAATAATGTTAAGATACAATTTTATATCTTATATAATTATAAAACATTTTATATAACACAAACTCTGGACAAAATATTCACTTAAATCTAAGAAATTCTCATGAAATTAGCTGTTTGAGATCAATCATTGCAATCTGACTAGGTACGATCTTTTTAAGAACTCATATAATTTTATTTGATGTATCTGAGTCTGTATCGTTATTTGTTTTAGATTTCTTAGTAAGAGGTTTTTGAAGGGACCATATAAAGCTCGCTTTTTCATCACACTGCAGCCTGGCTCTTTCAAAACATATTCTCTCAAGAAACATAACCCCGAAAATTAGTATGAAATTGAAGATTTGTCTGCAAAATTTCTACTATCTTGAAACGATAATACATCCATGATTCGTTCGAAAACTACCGTGTAAATGATAATGGCTCTCTCATTCCACTCTTCCCTTACAATAAAATATTACTCCGGATATTTCGTCACACAAATATTTATTTAAAAATTTGAAAGCAGAATTATATTCAGGATAAATTTGGTCTATAAATTTTAATTTCAATTAATATATTTTAATATTTTTTTTCAATCTTTTTGGGTATAAAAGAGTTAAGTGAAAATTATTGAATTAGTTATTTACATCTGACTCTTCTGCTTGGCAGTTCTTTAGTCATTTATTCTGAATGTGTACACATATATATATTTGATTTCCGTTAGCTGGTGTAGTATACTAAATTCGATTACCGCAGAGTGTAGATATACCGGTTCGCTATTCGACCATTCTCATTCGAAAGCTTAATCGAGATTTCTCGTTCTATCTATAACTTTGTGTATCTTTCTACCCAATTCTCTCAGTCTTTACTGCGAATTTTCGATCTCACATCCTCCGACGATCTCTACATTCTCTGTGTATATGTATAGAGTGTACTCTGAAGTACATACGTGCTAAATACATACACTCGATGTATCCGCGTAAGTTTGATGCTCTTGTCCGGCGTCCAACACAATCGTTCCTTTGTTTCCTGTATCAACAGCTCGTTCAACGATAATGAAGAACGCTGATTGATTTTTTGTCAAACCGTACACGTAGTTCAATGAAAATTCTTCAAATTTGTTGCAGTACACGTACTAAATAATCTAAAGTTACAAAGAATTTTTTTTTTATTTCAATTTTATAAATCATTATTTGATACTTTGTCTTTCATCATTAACTATTTATTTTATTTTTTAAAATATCTGAAACTTTTTATATCCTATTGATCTATCGGAATGTTTATTTTTGTTATTTGTTTTCTTTTATAGAGCTATTTGTATCATTAAAAGCCGTACAGAGAGGTGTGTAGTCAGACGTATAAGCGGATTTTGGTATAATGCGAATGAAAGTAGAAATATTAACGAATGGAAAATTCGAAACACCTTGATTGAAATGTGGAACTCTCCACGACAGGTGACAGAGTTTCCATCACATTTGTACAAATATATAAATCGCAAGTGAGTTACATTTTATCAGACATATCTAATTATTTATCGTGAGGTCAACGAACTCACGCGATCTATACATAAAATACAATCAACATTCTCACAGTAATGAACTCTATCGTTTAACGTTTAAACCCACTACATTTATTCTATTATCTAATACATTCACATTCAATCATTATCATCTCCACATTATTCTACCATATGAAATTCTCAGAAGGAAAATTTATTATTATCAAAATGCACGGATTATCTTTATAGATTAAATTGATTTAATTTTTTTATTATATTAACTGTGAGAATGAATATAAAAAAAATGGGATAGAAAGTTATGAAGCATAAACTTGACTGACGGTACAATTGTTAATATTATATATTGTATGTAAAGAGGGTTATTGAGCAAAGCTTGCATATATATCAGTCTATGTATTTATATGTATGTGAAAATGGACTTGGCATTGTGTGCTATATTCAACCAGTCAAAACTCGTACTCGCTGAGCTTTTAAAAAATTCACAGCTAGTGAACTTTTTTATTTTAATTTATTTTTTTATTTTTTTTCGGATTGTGTCCGAAGTGATTCGACGAAAGCCTCGACGAGGAAGGGTGCAAATGAACAAATAAAAAGATCACCAACAGTGAGCAGACATTTACCCAGTGGATGCACATACGGCGCGCTAAAGTGCCACAGAGTGTTTCGTCGTGTTTTCACTAATCGATATACGTTAATCTCTCGACCTCTCATCCCTTGAGTCACCCTCTATTCGATTCACTTCACCCATCGTTGGCTATTATCGCGTTGCGACAGAATATTTTTCGTGTCAAATAAAAGTAAAATGTTGGAATGAAAATCGTGTCTATTCTTATTCATATGCATATATTCACTCATTTTTCTTTCGTTTACAATTCATCAAATATATTATATAATTTTATATAAATTTATAATAAGAAATGATTCGTTCACTGACATTGAAAAGTTATTATAAATGGTAGGTAACCTGTCAATGATATGACAAATCGTCGTGTTCAGCAATTTTGCTAATATTCTTTCTTTCCATTTTCTATATTATTCTTTCATTCTTACATTTTTATTCTGACTACGTAAATCTCACTTTATAGAATATTAATTCATAACACTTCATCATACGCTCTGAGAATAAATTAATTCATTATATTATCTTGCAGAGCAGAATAGTTAATGATGTAAATGTTTGATGAATATAATTATTAGGATGTTTCATTTTTAGGCGATATTTTTTTTTGTTCGTGAATACTGAAAATCTGATGATTTATATTAAAAAAAAAAAAATTCTGAGTTGATCGGAGGCTTAGAGAATTCAAAAATTCGATTTTCTACATAAATAACACGAGAAAATTATTTTTTAGACTTTAACTCGATTTTTCAGTAATCAAAAATTTTTTTTTGGTGCTATTACATTGTTGATTCAGTATTATAGCGTTTATTGTAAGATAATAATTAATGTCAAGTCAATAAATTCCAGTTTGAAGAAAATTTTTTGTCAATTATAATCAACTTTCAAATTTCCAGCTCTACGTACAACTCGAAAACTGCTGGTCGGAGAGCGTTTGCAATGAACAACTTTTTTGTAGCAAATTTAATGCCCTACGAAAGCTGTATATTAATTTTTTTCAAAAAAAATTTTTGATTACCGAAAAATCGAGTTGAAGTCAAAAAAAAAAAAATTTTCTCGTGTTATTTATATGGGAAATCGAATTTTTGAATTCGCTAAGCCTCTAATTAACTCAGAATTTTTTTTTTTGTATAAATTATCAGATTTTCAGTGTTCACAAACGAGAAAAAAATCGCCTAAAAATGAAACACCCTAATAATTATAGATATTTGATAACTGTGAAGTCGTCAGTGGAATTTTAGAAATGGATTGAAAAATGTGCAAAGTATATTTTTTTTTGTCGTAGTGAGATTGGATTTTTTGGAAATTATTTACAGCCATGTCACGCGGCGATTTCTTGGTGCGTGTTCCGGAAGAGATGATACTCATTTTCCCGACCGTTGACTTTGGATAGCACAAAACTGCTATTGCTATACTGGTAATAGAACTCAGTGAAGATTACACCCCTCGCAACATACCGGAATAAATAAACGAAAATAAAAAGTGTAATAAACACTTAAGATACAAAGATAAATTAATAAATCAAAATTAAAATTATTGATATATCTAATACATATAATTCTCGGTGAATAATTAAATATATTTATTGATTTTGTGGCGTGAGCCAGCAGTACTACGATTTTAAATCAAGTCAAATTATTGAAGCAAGAATAATTATGACACAACGCATGAAATATTAACGTGAAACGGGCGAGTTTTATTAAAAAAATTTACGTTGAAAGCTGACGGATATCTTTGTCGAGAGAAAGATACTACTCCGGGTAGTAGAGCTTAAAGCAATGTGAAAAATATAGGAAAAAACCAAGAGGAAGAAATTGAAGAGAGGAAAAAAAAATATAAAAAAATAAAGAAGAAAAAAAAAAGGAACGAAAGAAATTGAAACGTATTTATAGATGGAAAAGTGGATGAGAGAAATAAAAATGCCACGGAGAGAAAAAGTGCAGGGCAAGCTAGCATCAAGAGGGAAGAGTAAGGGTGCAGTGTTTATAGGAGCTATTTTGAATTAAAATTGTTCGTTCTTTTATTTCACTAATGAAGTCAATAACATTGCCTCTGCAGCGCGCATTGAGGGAAAGCTCGATGCAAGCTCCAACCGGAAATTGTCGTAACAAATATAATTTTGTATTAAAATGTAATAGGTCAATTGATAGAGCAAAGTAAACTTGAATTCCACCGGAAACCAATATATGCTTTGACCAACTGTGTACTTCTATTACTACTCCTTCGGTGTTCCTTTATATACCATTGTATGTGAGTGTGTGCTTTCAGTATTTCCTCATCGACAATTAGAATGATGTAATAATATTTGCGAGGGTAAGTGATGATAATAAAAAATTCCCTTACTTTAACCACTAGGTTTATCCGCCTGTTTTTTATTTTTTTTCATTTTATTTTTATTGAGACATTTTAATGTCACTCTTATACTTTATAACTTCTCGACATAATTTACGAGAGTACAAATATTTTGATCTTTAGCCACTCTAAAAAAATGAAGTTATGTTTAACTCATCTCAGTATTTTTTTTTTCATCACAACTTCTTCAATAATGTCTTTTAGATAATTTGAATTCTCCCAACTCGTACTGTGAGCAATATTTATATAAAAAAAAATGTAAGAAGAATTATTTGATGGTTGAAGAATAATATAAAAATACTGGGGATCGAAGGAAAATAAATGAGAAGAAGAAAAAGTAAAAGAGAAAAAAAAAAAAATGGAGGAGATGAAGAAATGAATGAAATTGCTTTTTAAACGATTACAAATTGTTCGTTCTTCATCTTTATATTCAAGTATCTGTATATACACACATATAAACATCCACAGCTTGTGCATTGTAGTTTTCATCCCTCGCGCAGTATTACCCTAATGTTCGTTTTGGTCTGAGGTTTGGCTGTGCCAAACCGCATGTTTGTGGTCTTGTTGTCTCTCGGATTCTGGCGTAAACTCCATCTATAAACGCTCTATGCATCGACCCTTAACTTTTCCAACTATAGTTAATACATCTGCATGTATATACCTATTAATTGTTTATTGTTATACTCAACACTCGGACAAATGATTAACCAAACCCTATTATAAATAGATTTATACATAAATTATAGATTTCTAAATATATAAAAATTTAATTTGTGTTTTTAATTAATTCCAAAATAGATTGCATAATATTTTTGTACAGTATTTTATGATTCTCAAAGTGGAGTTCATATATTTATAGTCTTTGCTATTTATAAACAGTAAACCTGTTCATCTTTACGACAAGTTACATCTTAATAATACAACCTAGCAAACTACCCTCCAGTTCATTAGCTGGTTCTGCTGGGTGGAGTGAGAGTTGATCTAAGATAATGAACCTCTCTTGAAATTCACCGAGTCTTCAAGCAACTATTATGATGATTTTATTACCGTTAATCGATCAATGTATTTATAAATTATCACAATAATAATTACTCCATTTAAAAAAAAAATTTATTAACTAGTAATAAAATTATGCCTTGACAACTAATTAATTATTTAATATTTGAATACGATTATAATTTTTCTCCATTATGATAAATTAATTATTTCAATTCTAATCAAATAAAATAATGACAACCTGAGTCGAAATTTTGTTCCTACTTTAGACCTGCATATAGCTTGTTTTGTAGGAATTGAAAGCATTATTAAGGACGAGTTTTTGAATTTTGGTCCTTTTCAAGCCCTTAGAAATGGCAGATATTTCCATTCCTTCCATTTTAAATTATAAATAAGAGAAAAGTTAGGAAAACTAAGGAGTTATTAAGGTTCAAATGAATAAAAAGGACATGACAGATGTTGGAAAGTCACTATTAAGGACTCACGAGGTACAATTGAGATACAGTAAGGAGAATAAAGCTCTAATGTAGGAACAAAATTTCGACTCGGGAAATCTAGAAATTCCATAATATTTTAAATATAAAAACGATTATGTATGAAATAGAACGACGAATTGGGGCAATGGTTCCATCGAGGCTTTAAAACATAATCGAATACTAGCATATAGAGTTGAAATACATTTTCTTATCTAGCATCTTCAACTTCTCCCTAGAGTCGTATTCCTTCAGCCATATCGACCCTCGAGCCAATCTCCTCGCGTTACGGGACCACAACTCAGGGCCACGGTATCGGAATAATACCGGTAAATCGAGAAATCTCCTTTTAAAGTCCGGCTTACCCATCCAGTTACGGGCGAACAAAGATCTACCTCTTACCCCTGCTTCACAAAAGCACGACGTTCACAACGTAAAAATTTGCATTTCCGAACAGTCTTCCTGTGTCCCGATTTCTCCTGCCTTTGGAACTATTCAAGTGCTTACATATCCTAAACATATGTATATATATTTATGTACATATAATATGTGACATTGTTTGTGGATATATTTTTTTTTTTTTTCAGTGAACTCGGTGCATTATTCAACGATTTAATAAACCAGACAATGTCTTTTAATCCTTCAATTTAAAATCAGAATATAATTATATTGATTAGGGAAATATAGCTGTGTATGTTTAGATCACGAATATATGTAGAGAAATTCAAAATCCAACAAATGATCACCAGGTAATAACAATACTATCGGATGTCAAGTGCGAGGGAGCGAGTTAAGTGCGTGTTTAGCTATCGCAATCCCATGAGAATCGTTAAACGAAGACCAAAGGGCACACCAAGAGTGAGATATTGTATATCAAGTGAGTAAATATAGATGATTACAAGCGTAAACAATATATCAATACGATAATTAATCGTTGAAAATTTTAGGAAATAATATTTTTTATTATGTAAATTTATGTAAATTAAAATTTCTTTTCTAGTATATATTATGATGAGTTTTATATATTTATATGCGTATCAAGTTGAAGAATCTTGGCGAGGGTGTCAGTTGCTTTAATGACATGTGAATGTACGAGCAGATGGAGTAGCTGTGAGAATACGAGAATAAGTAATGTCTTTCAAGCTCGTGTTCGATTTCGACTTTTGGCCGATTTTTTGGGTTTGAAAATTCGGCAACGACGCCCGTGACTACTTTTCACATCGGTATACAACGACATATACATGTTGGCGTGATGCCAGACGATGCCAATTCAATCTTCTTTCCACTGCGGCTGTGGAATTTTTACTGGCCGGCGATCTCTCTTGGAAAAAAAATTTTTTTTTTCTTTTTCTCTACTAAAGTTATCTCTCAGCTTGATACTGCGCCACTGAAGGGGTTCTACATCTTTTATATACCTATGTCACTATACTTTTCTTGAATTTTCTTCAGTCATTTTTCCTCAACGATCAAGTTCATTTCACTGCAAATAGATGCAAACTACATGTAGGAATACTTGTTTATTTTGATTTATATTTGTCTATATTTATATCAAAATATTTTACATCAATACTGAATTTTTTTTCTATCGAGTTTGATTCATCAGGCACGTAGATGATATTGTGAAATAATTTATATCATAGGGAATCAAGAGTGGCATGAAAGAGCCAGTTTTGAAAAAAGGAATAAATATTTAAAAAAGTTTGTATAATAAGTAATTGTTCATTTATTTATGTACGTGATGTCATGAAACATTTTTCAAAATTATCGGTATTTTTGGACTTCTAACCATTTATAAAAATAATGAAATTCGACTTTTTCATAATACTTAGGCATTGAAAAAGCCACTCAATGTTTTGAAAGAGCCAAGTTCTTATTACAGGACTGAAATTTTAGATTAACAAAGATATCATTTACTAACAATGTTAAAATATAATTTTATATCTTATATAATTATAAAACGTTTTATATAACGCAAACTCTGGATAAAATATTAACTCAAATCTAAAAAATTCTCATGAAATTAGCTGTTTGAGATGAATCATTGCAATCTGACTAGGTACGACCTTTTTGAGAACAAATATAATTTTATTTGATGTATCTGAGTCTGTATCATTATTTATTTTAGATTTCTCACTCTTCCCCTACATAAAACAGTGAAGTATATATTATAAAACTATGTTAACTTGCGCATCTGATCACTATTCTATGTCAATGTAGAATATTTCTTTTCTATCTTTGAATTTATGCATGACTGTTTTAATAAAAACACGAATAACACAAAATTTAATTCATCCGAATATCATTTGTGTATAGACACTCGCTACATCTCTCGTTTTATTATATGCCTTGGTCTCTTTGCTCTTGTCATTCCTTTTGTTGGATTCTTTATTGCGATTTTAATGAGTACCGCACCGATGAATTACATTCACCAAAGCATCATACTGAATATATATACATATTGTGTGATTCAACATGCCGTAGATAATATTTCTGCGAATATTCCCGACGAGGCGTCTAAAGATGCATAACCTACCACTTGACAAACTGGCAGAGCGTGTGAGGACAATAGTCTGGGGCGTGTAGTGCATACTAACCCCTTATTCTGCCATTTGATATGATGTGACCATGTTATATATGTTATATTATCTACATGATGTATTTTCAACGTTTGACTTTGTCATTTAATTCATAAAAGAAAATATTATTTCGTAAAATATTGATTGAAGTTTTCTCTTTGTAGATGTTTCTCTTTTTTTTTTTTTTTCACTTTCATCCTTCCTTCTTTTTTAATTTGTTTACTTTGTGTACAAACTTTGCAATCACTCACCTTATAAGTTCCAAGATCCTTGACGCTACAAGCTAATTTAATGCTTCGTCCTGCTGGTACAGTAGTATTTCCAATTTCCTCAACAAACGTTGGCTCCAGTGTGGTGCTCACTAAAATAAAAATATAATTGCTTTAATTTCAAAAATTCTATAAAAATATTATGCATACATATTTTGTAGTATATTTTTTTTCTTTTTTTTTACAACTTCACGTGGAATTATTTAAGTACAAAAATCGTGACTTAAAGCAACTAGTGAAACAAGTATCAAATTAGTTATAGATTATATTTTTTATTTTTTCTTTATTTCTATTTTTTTTTTTTTTTTTTTCACAACATTTTTATACCAAGTAGCCGTGTCGAGTACGAGTGACTTTTAAAGTCAATTGAAGTGACTCGAGTTGGCACGGAAATAAGGGTAAGTTACTTGAAAATTCTCTTTGGGCCAATGCCACCGAAATTTACTCAAAGCAAGAAAAGAACATGTGGTAACGAAACGCGCGGCGTTAGAGTGCACACACATCTCTATATCGATTCATCCTTTTGCATTACAAATATCTCCTTCGTAAAACAGACACGAAAATTTAATTATTAAAATAAAAAATATTTTAAAAATCATTGATAAAGTGTAAGTAAAATAAATTTTTCCATTATTTTATAAATTTATATAGAAACAATAACAATGAATGTACATTTATAAATAATCCCGCACATTACCGTTATAACTTAAGTGTAATTAAAATATATAGAACAGAAAGTACGTGTATTCTATTAAGGGATTTTGCTAATTCCAAATTTTCGTAATGTGCAGGAAACATTAAATGAATTTTCTCACTGAGCGACTGGTTATATATGATGCATACATATACATATAATATAGCAGAGTCAAAGTTTTAGACTGTGCTAGAACTGGTAAGAGCGCGAAGAGTAGAAAAGAATAAGAAAAACAGAAAGAAAAAAAAATCTAGGAAGAAGCATCGTACAGAGAGAAGACAGTATGAACGACGAGGGCGGCGAGCTTTTTGTCGGGGCGCCGGTACGGAAAATTGCTGACTACTTGGCCTAACCACTAGCGCATAGGAGAGGTACATTATTTATGCACAGAATAGTATGTTTCTTTTTTCAAGTTATATATAACAACAGTGAGAGATTTTATGCTCGACGTATACTAATTTCATGAAAATATTCAGATTTATTTTATTTTTTTATCTTCATTCTCACAAATGAGACTATATACGGTTGAAATTCATTGTTTATTAATGCTATCCATGCGCATTGGGTTTAAATAACTTTTAAAACTGCATTTCGTTAAAAGAATAATGAAAAAATTTTTTTAAATAATCAAATTTGTCGGAACAAAATTAAATTTTCATTATTATAATAATATAAAAAATAATTAAAGAGTAAATAACAATAGAGTAATATATCCTTTTTTTGTAATTGTTTTTAAACGGAATTTTGATTAAATTCTTGCGATAGCTATCGATGTGGTCATGATTCCTGGCGCAGGAAACGGGACTCCGCCAAACTGATGAAATTCATCAGAAATGCATGGGGTCCAACATCGGCGCCAAAATCGAAAAGTCCCCGAGTTTGGTTGCGACAGAGTTCGAATGAAATCCAAGATAAGACGCCGGATATATAGACTTTATCTGGATTACAGCTACTGTGTATTTTCCATCGATGCGTTTATTCTTTTTTCACCCTCTCTCTATACATATATAACCCACCCCCCGTTTCTATCTTGTGTGTGCAGTTGCGCTCTTTACTTCACTCTTCCGCTTTTTATTTTATTTTTTTTTTTTTCTTTTATTTTCCTCATCGGTGAACGGTAGCGATAGAGAATGCACTTCGGGTTGTGTGAATGAGCGCATGTGCTCACATTTTCAGAGATTTAATACCAAAAAAGACTTTCCTTTTTTTTTTCTTTTTTTTTTTTCCAGTTTTTATTGCAAAGCGATGTATATACTTTACTACGAATGGGAGGCCAAAGCGTATGGGCAACTGATCTCAATAAATACTCCAATAAGTCGAGAGTATAAAATAATATATACACGAAATTGCGCAGATATATTATAATGTTAATGAGCTGTTCACGTGCGGTTTAACAAAAATATATCAGTGTATTTTGTGTGAGATTTTTTTTTCATACATTGAGAACAAAAAAAAAACCTGATCAACCTCATCTATATATCGATATCATTTCTTTCCCTCCTTTACTCATTCAACATATATATTTATATACATATAGTGGTAGACTGATGTCGTAAAAACAACGCTGGGGGAATTTGTGAGATAAAGCACAAAGCTTTTTGGTCCTTTTTCTTCATCTATGTTTTTAGCTTCATTTATAACTTGCAAAACCAATATTAACCAAATATCTTCCATCACATTTGATAAATTACTATTTTATATTCATTTCTATATTCATATATTAATATATTATTTCATGTTGATTAAAGTGACATTTAATTGGATTTAATTTTTTTATTTGTAATCTAATAGTAGTTTTTTTTTTTATATTTATTCATCCATGTATTATATTCGTATGAATTTATATGTATATGTATTATTTTCATTTTGTCGCAAGTTCATAAATATGATGAAGTTTCATTCAGCGTTGAGACCGGAGGTCGTTTTCGTATTTGTTGTTCGTAAATGAAATTGGGAGATACGCTGTTCGTGATCAGATAGCAGAAATATCCTGCGGATAGTTTTCACATGAATATGGTTATACTCCTTCTCTCCTTTATCCATATTTTTTTTTTTTACAAACACAGACACATAGATACATATAAATAAATACACATATGTACAATCTACCCTTCACCTATACCGTTTGTCTCATTGTCGTCAGAAATAAAATAACGCTATCGCAGACCCATTTCCCAATGTATCCCATATATTTCTAGACGGTTATTATATCTGTTATGTTCCCGATTAAATAACATTGAAAATTGGCCTAAAACGTGATCGTTCCTTTTATCTTAATGCGAATATATATTTGTTTATATGTATCCATGCATTCGTTTAGTTATTTATACATATATAGAGGGTGTACTTTGAAATTTTAACTAAAAATAAACTCGGAAAAAAAATGCTGGATTATTCTGTCACGTATATAAAAAAAAATTCGTGCTATTTTTTAGAAACACGTAATAACCGTGGCTCTTGAAATTTTTTTCGTCACAATATCTGAAAACTAGAGTCTCGGAGCTTCAAAATGCTTTTTTTGAAAACTCGATACGACCATTTTTCACTGAAATACAGCCTGTCAAAAAAACAGGGAAAAATTTCGAAAATTTTTTCGATCTTTTAATTTTTTTCACTAGTGTATATATTTGTTCTAAACAATTTATTTTATCATACTTCAGTGTTATATTGATATTCTCAATTTCATTTTTGTTCGTCAAATTATAGCTTGTAAAATATATTTCTATATTAATTTTGTCATCACATTAATAATTATTTTCGTCATTTTGTTGAACAAATATTCACATTCATAATTTTCTTTTAAAAAAATGAAGTATGTAAACTAATCAAAATGAAAACACATCTTATTTGTTACTATCTACACCCATCATTTCTAAATATATTTCGGTCAACAGAACCAGAGTAAATTTCTCAAAAACATTACTCAACATTTATTTAGTGCCCTCAACAATAATAAAATAAAGCGCTAAAATCTCAACATTGTTCATTATTTTAATTTTAATTACACAAAATGTTTTCAGCTACTATAAAAACATCAAAGTGCACTCTGTATATTTTTTTATATTTTTATTTATAAACAAAATGAAGAAAACATACACATGATTATTTGTTTTTTGGATTTATGTAAATAAATTTTATAGCTGTATTATACAAATACAATATGCAGATCTCATAACCTAAACTAGGTTCAGATTTTATTATTATTATCATTATTAAATATATATGTATATTTTTTTTTTTTGCTACGTTAGTATACCAAGTACTTGCGCTTATTCTCTACCTTATCAAGTTGAATCTCATAAATTTTCTTGGGAAAGTGCGATTAAGCTACGTTACCTCTTCTAACCTCTGTAGATCGCGCATCTTTTCATTCTTCCTTCCCTCTATTTTTGCACCTTACTCTTTCACTCGTTCTTTCTTCCCTGTATGTGCACGTGAACCGTCCAATCTAAGTATTCAAATGAGCACACCGACGTGCACCCTGTGCTTTGCAGCATAGCCTATATCTTTTTACAATCGTGCTGTAATAGTACTGTACCTATATATTTATATGAATATATATGGATATATCCATTGACTTGGCGTTGTCGCACCATTCGTTATAGATAATTCAAGTCACAAGACGTTGAAAGAATAATGATTCTTAAATATATGAATGCAGAATATATAATATAATTTTTAATATTTATAATAAAGTAAAAAATGTAATGAATATATAATCAAGATTGTTATGAATGCCTAATTTTTGGGGTATTGTTATTGAAAATTATATTTAAATGAATTGTTATATTTATGTATTAGGGTATAGGTGTAGATAAATTTGATGTGGTGAAATAAAAATTGTAGGAAGATGTGAAAAAAATAAAAATTGGAGGAAGGTGTAAAAATATTCAGGAATTAATGGAATTCGTGTGCATTTTACTTGTCTACTGGTGAATACCAGATCTTCATTCAATGACGTGGAAAAGAACACCCTGCATCTTTGAAGAAGGAGGATCAAAGGATTGAAGCGAACAAAAGGAGTCAAGTGAATGTAATCGGACTGATATATATCAACGTCGATCAAACTTCATTTTGGCAAGCGACTTACTGTATGTATACTTTCATGGTTCATATAAATGTATGAGGCCGGGGTGCATATGAACGAAACGCGATGAGGTATTCTGTTTTTCATCATTTTTCATTTTGTCGAAAAAAAAAAAAAAAAATAGGAAAAAGTCTCGGGTGAATTTTATAATGTCTTTGTATTAATTTATCAGAATTATAATATCGCGAATGGAAAATTTATTTTCCGAATTGATTTCATCTTTTAAATATTTTAAATATTTATTTATACACATTGCAAAAATTCTCGATGACGATTACGAATAAATATTTACGCATGGCTGCATTTATTTTCTTCACACGTACATTATACTCACACAAATGTGTTATTTGTTCACGAGTGCAAAATACCGTCACGATAATATAGAATACACGGAAGAAGAAAAAAAAAAATGAATGGATGCCATTAAGTTCGGTTACAGCCCGCGTGAAATTCTCTGGTACATGTTGACGCGTGCCGACGTACTAACGGCGTCATTTGGGAAATTACGATCGCTCGTATAAACGAGGATTGCCTGTACATTTATTGGGACTTGTCGCGCGACCTCGTCGTCGCCGTCGTCGTCGTCGTCGTTGTTGTTCTCGCTGGTAAAAGTATCATTAAACGTATAAAATCGCTATTGTTTGTTTTAAAAACTAACGTGTTTCTTGTTGACGAAAAATTTGCATAGTCACAACTTTTCAAATTCTTGTTTTGCTCAACGCTAAACAATACACCCAATATAGTTAAATTAAATTTGTTTTAATTGCAATCGCGCGTATAAAATTTGAAATTATATAAAGTTCTGAGATAAACAAGCAATGATAACGATTGAATAAGAAGAGAATACCCCTTTTACTGTGATAAAAGAAAACGTTAAAACAGCACTTGAAACGAGGAAAAAAAAAAAGTACCCGAATAGTTTTAGGTAGGGGAACGGCAATGGGAAAGCGAAGAGCGAGAGATAACGGATTTCCAGTTTGTTTTCTGGTCACATATTTGTAAAGTACCCCAGGCCCGGACGCTCTATTCATTTCTGTCCGGCCGCGTGCATGCCGCCGGCGTAACACTATTGCTTCAGGATCTCAACTAGAGCGGTCGCATAAATTCTGCCCACGCAGCATATAAAAAGGGAGTCCGACTAGAAAATAACCGAGGGTGGAAAGATGGAGAGAAAACAAACGACGAACAATGACACAAGATGCGAGAGATGTAAAATACGAGAGATCCGTTGGACTACCTTCACTGCTGTGGATTCCAACATCATCAGTGTCAAGCGAATTCACGCGCGAATTTTCTAAAGCAATTGTCGCTCTGTGATACCATGTGCACAGTCACACGAACCAACGCCCATTGAGTGAAACAAAAAAAAAAAAATAAATAAAATAAATTAATTAATTAATAAAAAAAAAATATTTCTACAATATCTCTCTTTTTAATTTTATTGAAATTTTGTTCCTACATTAGATCTTTATTCTCTTTACTGTATCGTAATTGTATACCTCATGAGTCCTAAATAGTCATTTCCCAATACCTTTCATATCCTTCATATTCATTTGAACCTTAATAACTCCTTAGTTTTCCTAACGTTCCTTTTTTACATCTTTATTATCATCCATGTAGATACAAAAAAGGTACAAGTTAAAATTTGTTATACCTTTTTTATAGCTTAAAATGGAAGAAATGGAAATATCTGCCATTTCTAAGGTCTTAAAAAGGACTAAAATTTAAGAGCTCGTCCTTAATAATACCTTCAATTTCTACAAAATAAGTTATATGCAAGCCTAAAGTAGGAACAAAATTTCGACTCGGAATGTATTCTTAATTTTTATACCAACAAATAGAATCTAATATCATACAATTTGTATTCATTGTTAAATTTATATATCATATCATTAGATTGTTTCATTAAGCTACATTCTCATCTCTCCGAAATAGTTAACATTCAGCATTGCTCTAAATCTGTTTCAGTGAAAATTCCATTGGTCGAACCAACCATAATAGCTCTACTAGGAAAAAAAATAAAGTGATTCATATCGATAACCCGCTAGAGTATATATAAATGGTTTATTGCTGCTGGGATATTGTAGTTGATATTGGCGCCACGGTGTCAAGTTTCACCAAGTTCGATAATTAATCTAACCAGAGAATAATTATCGTTTGAAATATTGATGATTTGAATTATTAATTGTATTATAGAATAATATTACTTTGTTTTATCTATAACAATTATCATTTTATACTTTAATAATTACTGTAAAAGATCATCGTATAGTAATGTATTTATCCATTTTAATACAAAAGAAAAGAAAATCAAGTGATGTGTTAATTTAACAGCCTCGGGAAGTTTTCATTTTTTCTGTCAAGTAAAGAAATTCACCCTTGGCAAGTTTATATACCACTTATGTTGTGAAGCACAGTGGATCTTTTGTGTCTGTGTACTTGATCAAGAATATACATGTATATAAATGTGGGAATGCATCTCTTCGCTATTCAAGATGTTCAATGTGCAAACTCCTGTTCATTCTTCCGCACTAGATGAGTATGAGGGGATAGTTTTGTTTCTGGCGTCGCGTTCAAATTGGTATTTCCCCTTTAACTAAAGAATCACAAGTTCCCGCTTGCTTTTAGGGTGGTAGCAATACCCTAACATTCTCCATTCTACTTTTACTCTACTACCAAAAGAACTTGTAAACCTGAAGAAGCAATATTGGTTTGTCGGCGACGGGAAGCTGCCCAGCCACAATTCATTACGAAAATCGATTCTACCCAGCAATAGTGGCTGATTGGAACTGGTCATTCGGTCTCTTGCCGTTTCTCGTTGTCTCGCCAATCGGTCGTGGCGCGCGCGGTTAACGTAACTTCCTAACCTAAATTTACGTTCCAATGAGAAATTCTATACGACATTCTTTACTTGGTTACTTTTTTTTTATTTTGACGTATATTATGATCAACACGTTCACTATATCCAATTGACGAATTGTTCTACCCCTCATATATTCATTTGTTTTATTATACCTTCACATTATTGCACGCAATTTTAGCGTCAGCATATTGCTTTTATTTATTTTTTTCTTTATTATTATTCATATTATGTTATAATTGATAAATATTTGCTTTATGAATGAATTTATTCGACGGTGAATATAAAGAATGTTGAAATAAAATCATTGATGCAACTAACATTAATCATAAAACCACGGGAAATAAATGCATTCGTGCCAGCAGTAAACATTCATTCACATATAATAATAAATACATAGTAATAAAATTTTCTCTCGATCAATTACAAATTGATATTTATATTGATCAATTGATGCATACTTTTACTTCACTATTATCGTATGTCATGTATAAAAAAATTAAAATACACATATATTTCAACTAGTACCCATCGATTATATTTACATTCGATAAAGTAAAATTTCATTTCTTCCCCACAAAAATAAATAAAATAAATATTAAATATTTTCACCATCTATTTTTATATTTATTCCACAACAAATATTAAGATATAATTTATTTTTGTGTTATAAAATCGATTCTGACCATAATAATAGCCGTCCCAGACGTCAAAGCATGAACAATAGATGAGAAGTGATTGATGATGTTAAACTATACCAATGCGAAGATGAAATTACGGTATATTATTTTTATTTAAAATTTTTTCATCTCAAATACACAGCTCAAACGACAAACTGATATAAATTAATCGTTTTTACTTTACACACATTCACTCACACAAAAACCAAACGTTTAATCCATCGCAAATTCATAATATCAAATATAATTAATTTACAAATCTTTATCCAACGTAAATCAAAAAATATCTACAAATATCATTTATATCCGTAAATAAAAATGTATTTATTTAAGCATACGAAAAAGCAATATATGCCAATGACGTTATATGTCCCAATTAGTTCACAGTACAGTCACTGACAAAGTAAATACTTTGCTCTTCTATCTGGGATGGACAACCCTGGGTGAAAGGTTATATAACATCGTGTGCAGTTTTCCTACCCCTCATTGACGCATGAATATTCACGGCTAATTTGTAAGTAGCTCTCTAAACATGAATGTACCCGACCATCGTTGGCTTGCACCCTCAGCGAAAACTCTATACGCAAGGGACACGCAAACGAAAAGGGCAAAAGTATTAGTCCAAACGTCCTTGATAGTATTATGAATATATATACATTATATACACATTCATATAATACATTTATAAACCACTAACGACATATAGGCTACGTGAGTTTACCTTTAATTATCTTTTGAATGAATAAAATATCAGTTTTATCTAACGCATGTTGCGTTACAACGAATAATTATTAGACAGCTGAGTATATTAAATATACTTATATTACGTGGTGTACATATAGATAATTGCGGTGAATTTCATAAATATATACGTGTAACATTAACATTTTCTTTGATCAATCAGATATTAATTTACAAAGGTGATATGAATATGACTCAAATGTATATGCATAAATTATTTTGAGAGGTAGACAATTTATATCAAAGAAAATTGATGAAGAATAAATTTATTTTGGATCGATTATTGTTTGATAAATTGATAGGATTCTTCATACTTATGTAAAGCAGAATGATAGATTCGTTATTAGTTGGCAATTCGATATTCTGTATACATATATGATCGCGATGACCGCACGTCATAGAGAAAGGAGAATGGCTACTCAGTATGCATTGCGGTCTTGTGCCAAGGGGTAATGGTGCACTCCCCCAGGTATATGATATAGCCTATATTTGTATATTATATGTATATACATACGTATAAGTACAGTTGCGCGTTATGTCGGTACGCGTTTGTTGTTCGTGTCTGAAGTTGATGGTATATATGTTCTATGTATTTGAATACCCATGTTTATAATATGCACTGACGTTATGCAGTTCTGCAAGTATTATTGTTGTTGGCGGTGATGCAATTATTTATATATGCAAGAAGAAAAAATTTATGTATTTATATGTATAGGGGAAGAGTGGGATGAAAGAGCCAATTTTGCAAAAAGGGATAAATAATATAAGAGGAAATAAATAATTAAAAAAATTTGTATAATAAGTAATTGTTCATTCATTTATGTACGTGATGTCATAAAACATTTTTCAAAATTATCGGTATTTTTGGACTTCTATAACCGTTTATAAAAATAATGAAATTCGGCTTTTTCATAATACTTAGGCATTGAAAAAGCCACCCAATGTTTTGAAAGAGCCAAGTTCTTATTACAGGACTGAAATTTTAGATTAACAAAGATATTATTTATTAATAATGTTAAGATATAATTTTATATCTTATATAATTATAAAACGTTTTATATAACGCAAACTCTGGATAAAATATTCACTCAAATCTAAGAAATTTTCATGAAATTAGCTGTTTAAGATCAATCATTGCAATCTGACTAGGTACGATCTTTTTAAGAACTCATATAATTTTTTTTGATGTATCTGAGTCTATATCATTATTTATTTTAGATTTCTTAGTAAGAGCTTTTTGAAGAGACCATATAAAGCTGGCTTTTTCATCACACTGCAGCCCAGCTCTTTCGAAACATATTCTCCCAAGAAACATAACCCCGAAAATTAGTATGAAATTAAAGATTTGCCTGCAAAATATATATGATATTAAAAGACCTAATATATCTTTAAAATTATTGTATAATCATATTACTATTAGTTTCGTCCATATACACGTCAAAAAAACAAATAAAATGATCTCAAAAACTTACTTTTTGACGACGAAATCTTCAATACGTCGTATCGACACCATTTATTTTTGATAAACTATATCAAACGTTTGTGGGTGACATATGGCTAGTGTTACTATCTTAAAATAATAATATACATCCATGATTCGTTCGAAAACTACCGCGTAAATGATAATGGCTCTTTCATGCCACTCTTCCTCTATATTTATTAGCATTTAAAATAATGTTTTGCCATAAATATATTTATCTTACTAGGTTAATAATTTATTTTTTTTTCATATTCTCCGTGAATCATTATGTATATATTGTATTATGTAGCTTGGAAATTGACAATGAAAGCTGAAATTTGATTGCGACAGTGGATTACATAGCGCTGAATTGAGCTTGCGGGAACACGACCTATATATTGTTTCACTAGGTTGGATAAGGAAGGTAGATTACCTAATCACGAGTAACCCGTAAAGCAATCAAATTCGTCCGAGTATCTGACGGTGCGCGTGAGTGACGTATATATAGTTAGGCATGCAATGTGCGACGTCGTTGGGACTCCAAGGGGTTAGACGGTAGTCATCGCTGGCGCAGAGGTTTTAGAGAGGGTGGTGTATATATAGGAGAGAGGGCAAATGCTGTAGGCCGTTAAATTCGATTCAATCCATTAATGCGGTATTGTCTGGGTAATGACCGTGCTCTACCTTCCACTTTCTCCCTCTATTTCTCTCTCTCTTTTCATTGTCTCTCTACCTAACTCTATCTACATTTTCCTCATCTTTTCTCATGCTGACCCTATTCTTCTACTAAACTAAAATACCTTGATAGTCGAAACAATCTCTATGACTAAATGAATTTTCGAATATTTCATTATTAATTCAAGAAGCTACAAAACTTTTGATTATATATTTTATAATCAAATAATTTCGGTATATTTTGAAAGTTCTGAGTGTTATTCAAGCATTTATGTAAACGTTAATTTGACCACTTTATTCGCAAGTTTAGTGAATTTAGTTTATGATGTACATTTGCTTTTGTATTGAAATATGATTTAGATAGTGAAATGGGTAAAATATTTGAATGAAACTGATGTTTCAAATAGGTGTATTTACGATCAAAACCCATTGACCATTTTGAATGTAAATAAACTCGGGTGTATAAACGCTTCATGCACATTTTCGAATGATGTATTTCAGGTTTGTAGGAAATTCACCAATAGTTATATCGTTCCTTGGGTTAATCCAAGTACGATTGGTTTGCAGCATTAATCGTTTGTGTGTTAATAAGCGATTTTCATCATTATCCGGTCAATGCAATTGTTGATATATTCATTTTATGTCACATATTATAATGTTTATTGTGGCAAAATGTTAAATATTAAAATGAAAAAAGGAACTTGTAGAGTGCAGTACAGATTATAAATTATCGTGAATATAATCAATGAAGTTGGGTGTATTTTATATAATATTATGACCACAAACGACAAACGCTCATTGGATATCACACACGATGACGATAGGACATGGATTGACCTCGCACATGATTGAACACAAAATCCATTTACGTTGCACCTCTTGCTTGGCTTTGCGATATCATGGCAATTGTTGATTTTCCACTATACACTACATATCATCATTAATATAATCATGAATAATTATTTAATTTTATTTGCGGTAGATTTATGATAATTAAAATGAAATATAATATTTTTATTTTATTCTGCATCAGTGGGATGTGAAAATATATAATGCCACATACATTTATATACCATGGTCAAATTCAAATTTTCTATCGTTTCACCAACTCATTCTCTCGCGGTACTTCTCGGTATTTATTGTTTTAATTTACCGTGGTAGTGTTTAATTATGGAGAGTTAGTTTAGCCCGACAATGTTGGCACGTCCGCGGTCCGCTGCAGCCAGATCTGGCTTCAAGCGGTCGTACTGGTGTTTACACCGCGGCAACGACAAATTTCACGGCGTTATTTACGTTCGAGTCCTATAGATACGAGCCATTAAACAGTGATTTAAGTGAAGACTTTTCAATAATTTTACCAACAGACAATTCTCATGAAAAAAAAAATAAAATTAAAATAAAAACAATCAATTATGTATACATACTATTCTAACAAAATATATTGTCGTAATAAATAAAGTCTAACTTTTATATTATATAACAAAGCTATTCCAATTATTCATTTAGATCAAATAATGTTTCACGATTAATCTATTTCTGGCATTGAGAAAATAAAATACATAAAATATAAATTCAATGTAAATTATAACTATAAAATAATTATATATTTATCAATAATCATACGTAGCTTTGATGAATATAAATTTTTTTGTGGGTTTTATTGGAATATTTATATGTTACCAATTTATTTATTGAAACCGAGAGGGAGATTTACCTACGAGAGGGTGTGATTGGTAAGCTAAAAAAATAAAAAATGGACAACGCGAGTCGCAGGCTATCGTAGAATAACGTGGTATATAACAATAGCCACATCCGTGGTTGTGTTTCCGGTCGGTGAGCATCTTCCGGTAGTGAATTACGCGGTTGAATAAATATAGTAGACTGCATATATCTAAAAATGAGAATATTACGCATTCGCAATGGCGGAGACGAGGGTGAGTATATAAGCTAGGCTAATAAAATTGAAATGTACGGAAAAGGGAGGATTATAGCCTATATTATATACATTAGATATGAAAGAAAAACATACAGACATGGAGATTTACTTTAATACGAATGTGCATTTATTGTGAATTGTTGATACAACGTGAACTCACAAACTAATTCGGCTATTTTGTATATATATTTTATATATATTATTCTCTGTATGTAGGATAAACTTTTACGTTGCCTCTGGCTATATTATCATTTATGTCGATTAAAACAGTCGAACAAAAGGTCATAATAGCATGCACAGTCAAGTGACAAATCTGTTCATTAAAATTTCAATGTTCAAATGAGTTTGTTGGTTACATAAAATAATCAAATGAAACAAAAAAAAACAAAAAATAATAATAGTAAGCCAAAGCCATTATGTAAAGTATGTATATCCATGTATATGATGAAAATATGTTTTTAAATTATTTTTTCATACCATTTGCATATTATAACAATCTGCTCGCAGTTTGGAATATTCGTAAAAGGCAACTTGAGTATTTGGTATGCTTAAAAAAGGGGAGTTTACATATGTTTCATCTGCAGTTGAACGTCATCGTCCTAAAAATAACTCTTTTACTTTTAGAAACACAAAGGCCACAGTTATTAAAGTGAATTCACATATGGATTGAATTATTTATATACTTGATAACCGTAATGGATGCATATATATATTAGGGTGTTTCATTTTTAAGTGATATTTTTGTTTGTTTGTGATCATTGAAAACCTCTCTTACTTAGAATTTTTTTTCAAACGTGAATATTTTTTTTTGTATAAATTATCAAAGTTAATTAGAGGCTTAGCAGAGTCAAATATTTAATTTCCCATATACCAAAGCTGTATATTCATTTTCTTTAAAAATTAAAAAAAAAAAATACACTTCCAAATATTTTATAAAAAACACTTGAATTTTCGATCAAATTTCGAAAAAAGTAACATTTTTCCATTTGTAGTTATAAAGTGTCAATAAATTATAACTAACTACCATATCATGTTGATTCACGCCAGTTCTCGTCAGTTCTCATCATTCCGTCGTAGAGAGTGGACGTGTCCCTTTTCTACTCAGGTATAGTGCATCAGAGAAAGTGAAAGTGCATGAATCACTGTAGAATGTGATTCATGCAACAATTTGCCTAAATATAATCACGCCACTTAGGCCACGCACATAAAAGTCGGCACTCAGAAAAAAAAAAAATTCCGTGTTTATCACGTATTATATAAACAATAAAACGAGTATTATATAAATAAAATTATATGAATAACTAAATAAAATAGTGAAGAGTGCTAAAACAATCAAAATAAACTTAAGTGAATTTATAACAGACAATAAAGGCGTAAGCCTTGAAAAATGCTCTACCAAAAGAATAGACATTATTTCAATTTCGCCTAAATTAATAACAAAAATTAACAAAAAACAAATAAAACCAATAAATAAAAAAACAAACGAGATGGATAACTCACAACAATTAATAACAAGTGAATTAGACGAAGATGGTATGAGCATAACAGATGACATAGAACATTATACAGAAACATCATCAACCAAAAACATGAAAACAAAAAAATCATTAAATAAAAATAAAAGAAAAAAAACATTAAACAACTCAGATAGTGATGTTGAAGAATCATACTTAGTAAGCGAACTTCTCAAGCAAATAGAAGAGCTGAAAAAAGAAATAATTCAATTAAAAAAAAACCAGATATCCACAAATAACAATATGAGTAATATACACTCAGAAAAAAATGAAACAGAAATAATAGATACTCAAATGTCTGATTCACAACAAATGGATGATGAAGACAACGATAATTGGGTAACTATTTTAAAGAATAAAAACAAAAAATTAAAAAAAACGACAACAACGAATAATTTCACTCAAAATAAAAGAAATTACAACCAAGAAAGAAACACACTAACATCAACATCAAACAAAAACACTGAGGCAAGACCACCACCAATAAAAATATTCAAACAAACAATACCAGACACGATAAAAGTACTCAAGAAAGGAGCAAAAACAGACAATTTTCAAATAAAAAGAATGAGTGATAACCTGCACATAGTCAAAGTAGAAGACTACAATGACTACAAAAAAACATTAGATGTATTAAAAAATACTAATACACAATACTTCACATACACACCAAAACAAGAGAAATGTAAATCATTTCTTTTGAAAGGATTAGATAGTTCATATGAACCAAAAGAGGTCATGGACATGCTGAATAACATGCAAGTGCCAAATTTAATAATAAAAAATGTCACCAGATTTACAACGCCGAAATCAGTATCACAAAATAGAACGTTACCCTTCTATCTAGTACAATTAACCCCAGAAAGCATTGACGGGGCAATAAGATCGATTCGCACACTAGATAACCAAATTATTTATTGGGAAACATTAAAAAAAAGAGACATCATACAGTGCAAAAACTGTCAACGCCTAAACCACACAGCAGCCAACTGCAGAATGGCTTACAGATGTGTAAAATGTCAAGAAAACCATAAACCAGGCGAATGCAAATTGGACGAAAACAAAGGGAAAAACGACAACAATGCACTCTTCTGCACATTGTGCTATCAATATGGACACCCTGCAACATACAGAGGATGCCCTAAACAGATAGAGGCAATGGAGAAGAGAACAACAAGTAAATTAAAAACTCAAAAATCATTTGAACAAAACACAAATGAAAATCAAATGATACAACAAGTCCAACAACAAATAACACCAAAAACAAACGAACCGAGGAAGTCATCATATGCAGACAAAGTAAAATCGAGAGACGTAAATGATGAAGAAAACAACACCAAGCCTAAAGCTGTAGACATACTACAGTTATTCCAGAGAACAGAACTAGCTCTCCACCAGATGCAAGAACGGGTAGACTATATTACAGATTTATACATAGTAACAAAAGACAAACTAGACATGTTGCATGATATATATAATATTAGTCAAAAAAAACAAGAATAATGGATAATTTAAACGTAAATCTAGTAAACAGTATTAACATAAGAAATCTTAAGATAATTACAGTAAACGTAAATTCTATTATACATCACCAAAGAAGAGCATCTCTAATCAATATGATAAAAAAAGAGAAACCGAACATCATATTGTTAAATGAAACGAAACTAAACGCGTTCCATAAAATAAAAATATTAGACTATAACATAATAAGAAAAGACCGCACAGGAAACAAAACAAACGGGGGAATAGCGATCTTAATAAACAAACCAATAAAATATGAAATAATAAACTTAACTTCATCAAACAACAATCAAATATTAGAAAATTTGAGCATTAAAATAAAACTAAAAAATAATAATAATTTGATAGTAACATCAGTCTACGCGCCGGGCAGAAGTCACAAATTATTCGAGCAAGAATTTATAAAGCTATTTCAAACACTAGAATTAGATAAATCTAATAATTACTATATAATCGCAGGGGATCTCAATGCTAAGCATAAAGCATGGAAAAACAATGAAAACAATACGAGAGGCAATTTTTTAAATAACTGGATGCATGAAAACGACATTAAATACAAAATCAAATTATATGGTACAGATATTCCAACATTTCCAAGAGGAAAATCTTACCTAGACATCTGCTTAACAGATAGTAGATTAAATATAAAACTAAATAGCAACGACGAACTTAGAGCAATACCATACGACAGTGATCACAATGCGGTATCAATCCAAATATCAAACCCATTAGAGTCTTCGTGGCTAATAGAATCAGTAACACAAAAACACAGTAAAAACTACAAAAAAACAAATTGGGAATTATTTAGAAATAAGATAAATAAAAATTACAAAACAACCATCCCAGACAACATAAACCTCACAAAAACAGAAATAAATAACTACATAGACGAACTAGAACTGATAATTAACAAAACAATAGACAAAGTAGTACCAAAAATAAAAGACAATAAATGCTATACAGAGTGCTACAAAAACAAAACAATTAGAGACTTAGAAAAACTAAAAAGTAGAACATTAACAAACATAAACAAAATATACAGAGCCTTTGAACACAACAACAATACATACGTAGACAGATTGAAATTGATTTTAAAAAATATAAGAAAACAATTAAAAAATGAATATAAAAAAACAATAAATAAATACTGGGCAGACAAAATCAGTAAAATTCCAACAAATAACTCAACAAAAATGTTTCCAATAATCAACCAAATTTTCCGACCAAAAGGAAAATTAGAAATTGGGAACTTTTTATTAGAACCAAACAAAGAAGAACTAATAACGAAATCCAACATAAAACTAGAAGATTGCCATAAAAACGAAGATGGCAAATACTTCATTACAGACACAAAACACAAATTAGGAATACTAGGCACACACTACAAAAACATATACGAACAAAATGACAATATGGGAAAACCTGGATTGACATCCATTGTGAATCACAAAACAGATGAAATAAAAAATGAAATATTAGAAGATGAAAGAATAGGCAAAACACTAACAACTTTCTCTAACAATAATAAATCAACGAACCCAACAGAAAACTGCGATTATTTTAGTAATTACACAGAAACACATATAATATTTAAAAAATTAAACAATAAAAAATCATCAGGTCCAGATGGTATTCCAAACATAGTATTGAAAAATTTACCATCTAAAATAATAAGATCATACTGCATCATCTTTAATAATGCTCTTAACATATCACATTTTCCGATTAAATGGAAAAAGGCAAATGTGATATCCATAAAAAAGCCAAATAAAGATGAAAAAGATCCAAGCAGCTATAGGCCAATAAGTTTACTCTCTAATGTAGGTAAAACATTTGAAATAGTCATTAATATTAGAATTAACAACTTTTGTAAAGAAAACAAAATTATACCGGACCAACAATTCGGCTTCCAACACAAACTCTCAACAATACACGCGATAAACAAATTTACATCAGACATAAACGAAGCATTAAACAAAAACGAATGCATTGGGGCATGTCTTATAGACTACGAAAAAGCTTTCGACACCGTATGGATAAGAGGTCTAATTTTTAAATTACACAAATTAAATCTACCAGATCATCTATTAAAAATGATCTGGAATATGATAGAAAACAGAAGCTTCAAAACAACAGACGGAGAAAACACAAACGACAACGAACAATACTTGACAAACGGACTGCAACAAGGAACAGTAACGTCACCTAACTTATTCAACATATATAACAGTAACGTTTTAAAATTAGGTGACATAAACAAAAATACAAATGAACAGAACAATGACGAAACAACGACAAAAGCAATAGCTTTTGCAGACGACTTACTGATATACGTAAAAGGTAAAAAAATCATAGACATACAGAACAAATTACAACAAACATTCAATTTAGTTCAATTCTACAGCGACAGTTGGAAATTGAAAATAAATGACACAAAATGTGAAACAATACTATTCACACCAAAACTATATGAGGCAAAAGCAGAAGTAAAACGAAACTACAAAACATTTAAAATAAATTCACAAGACAACGAAATACCACACAAAAACATAGTAAAATACTTAGGCATACAGATAGACTCCAAATTAACATACACTACACACATAAAAACACAAATCACAAAAGCTAAAAATGCTTTCAAAAAATTAGGCAGACTATTCTACAATATGAACCTAAATAAAAGAACAAAAATAATATCCTACATGACAATAATTAGGCCAATTATCACATATGGTTGTCCAATCTGGTTCAACCAAATTGCAGCAACAATTGAAGAAATAAGGAATTTTGAGAGAAAATGCTTAAGAGCTAGCTTAAGATTATACCGTAGTGAAAAAACAAACTACAAACATTATATAAGTAACAAAATAATTTACAATAACGCTAATATACCTAGAATAGATAATTTCATAATAAAACTAATAAGAAACTATTGGGCATCGCTAATACACATAGACAACAATAAAATAATAGACGAACTGAACACACCAGACGTAAACTACATGAAAAAAACAATGAAAACAGGATACATGCCACCACAAACATTCCTACACTTAGACAGGTACAATTACATACAAGATAAACACAATACACCGATTATATACCACATATCACGGAACACAAACCAAAAAACAATACTATACGAAAAAAACCTAGACACAACAACACCAGACACAAGATGGAAATACAACAAATCCATACCAGACATTGACATAAAAGATAACCACAGGATGAACAAAAACAAATATTGGTGGCTTCAATAAATAGTAACTTGTGAGTTAAAAAATAAAAAAAAAAAAAAAAAAAAAAAAAAAAAACAAGTAAGAGATAAACCTCGAATTTAACTGTAAATATGTACATATAATTAATAATTAGATAAATATACGAACACATTCCAATCCCAACCTAACCCTACAGTTACATAATAAGTTTATAAAAATAAATAAAATACAAAAATAAAAAAAAATAAAAAAATAAAAAAAAAAAAAAAAAAAAATAAATAAAAAAAAAAATAAAAAAAAATATAAAAAAAGAAAAAAAAAAAAAAAAAAAAAAAAATATAAAAATTAGAAAATAATAACATGAATAGGGAAGTTTTTCAACCTTTCTTCTCGAAAGCAATAAAAAAAATAATGAAAAAACAAGTATTCTTATATATAATAAGATAACAAAAAATAAATAAGGAGTAATTTAAAATTAGCACTAAGAAACAACATGGACCATACAATGAGCATCCGATAGGATCATTTTGTAATCATTAATATAAATAGACACGTAAGCTTTTTGTTTATTTTAAGCATTAAATTGTAACAAACTTTGTAAATAATTCTGGTTGAGCAATAAATAAACAATTAAAAATAAAAATAAAAAATACGCCAGTTCTCGTCCGATCACTGAAGCTAAGCAGCATTGAGCGCGGATAGTACTTGGATGGGTGACCGCTTGGGAACACCGCGTGTAGTTAGTTTTTTTTTCAAAAATTTTTGATTACCGAAAAATCGAGTTGAAAATAAAAAAACAATTTTTTTCGTGTTATTTATATAGGAAATAGAATTTCTGAATTCGCCAAGCCTCTAATTAACTCAGAATTTTTTTTCAAACGGGAACATTTTTCTTTCTATAAATTATCAGATTTTTACTGATCACAGAAAAAAAAATATCGCCTAAAAATGAAACACTCTATTATATATATTATAAAGAAAGACGACATTTGGTTAAATGTCAAAGATATATTGACAACTAACGCGCACATTTTCAATACAATTGAAGGAGTTTAATTCATGTCGTATAGAGCATCCAATATCACAAAGCAAGAATGAAATGCTGAAGAAATATCTCAGTGAGCGAGATAAGGGTGAAAGGCGACGTCGACACGAAGTAGAGAGCCTGAGCTATTTCGTGACTGCTGCTTCCTTCTGCTTCTTTCTCGCATTATCATATTTATAAGTTGGCTGGCCGCGCGCGTCTTCTCGTCTCTGAGATTGAGAATGGAGAGAGAGAATGGAACGTGAGAAAATCCAACGATTTTACGTGGCATCTTGAACCTCAACATGAGTTTTTCAAGACGATGAAAGAGAAAATATTATGGATTAATATAAAAAAAAACAACAATTTATTTCCCAAATCAATTTTTACATTATCTCATATTTATGTTTGAAAATAGAAGAATATTGTTGTATATTCAATAGAAAAGACAAAAAAAATATTAATATCCCTTAGAGATAATGTATTGTTTGAAAAATTAAAGGGAGATAAGTGCTGGTGAATAATTGCAGCTCAATTTTCTCCCTATCGGAGATAGTTTCTTTGTTATGTCGCTCGTTGGATCATTCGAGAATCGTAACGTGGTTTTGAATGTTACCAGGAAGTATATATACGGTGAATCGCACCAGCGGAAGGCCAAACTTTCTAATCAAATTGCCAACTCTTTGGTGAATAGGGACAAACTTAGACATTCGCTTCGATAAGGGAAAACGAACGGAACACTGAATCGTTAGAATGAAAGCTTTTGGGTCTTTTCTACATACAAAATCAAATACGAAGATAAAAATAGAACGAGTTATATGACAGGAAGTTATCAATGATCCAATAAACACATTCTGAATATTTGATTGGATTTAGTTAAAGTTTTTACGTGTAAAATATATGGGCCATATACAATTAGAGCAGTCATTCACATCAGATCATGTATAAAAAGTTATACGAATTCTGATAGTTGATCCTATACACTTGTTTCTTTACTTTTGATGTTGAAAAACGAACAGGTTGGCTCTTTTGCTGATGCTGAAGAAGTTGAAATTATTTAGATTTTATAACACAATAACCAACTTTACGAGTTAAGCCCCGTTGCCGCATTTCCATAAGAATTTAATAACACCGCAACACAGCACCGCAATTAATATACTTTTTCTCTTGTTATATTTTTACCACCCTCTTTTGCTACCCTCTTCCTCGTCCCCTAGTTGGACTTTGACCGACAAAAGGCGGTGAAGCTCAAAGGAAGCGCACTCAAGAAATTACATTATGGATTTAACAGTAGACTTTTCTTGATACAAAATTACACAAGCAATTCTCATATAAATATTAAATATAATCAAATTCATATCAACATCACAATATCTTATCTAGAATTATAGTTATATTTTATGAGATACGCCAAAGGACTCTACAATCGATCATATCTTATCTCGATCTTTTTTTTTTTTTTTTTACCGCAATTTCACGTTATCAGGATTTAATGAAAATCATTGCGAATTACAAAGATAATTTATATCAATAAAATATAAATAACATAATGTTTCAACGATAAATTTAAAAATATAAAATTTTTTTCAACTTCCTTTACTTATTGTACGCGAATATTGTGAAGGTAGCTGCAGTAGAATAGAAATAAAAACGAATCGCATTGGTGAGTGCCTGAGGACAGGAGGACGAGAGTGAAAAGAGGGTGTAGAAGCTAGGTGGCGTTAGTTTCGAGTATTGCGCCAACTTGGTAAGCCGTGAGGAGATCGTACGCGGATTTCTCTCTGATCTTTATTTTTTTATTTATTTTTTATTTTTCGTTTTTCCCTTTCTTATATTCTCTTTTGCACTTTTTTCCCTTCTCTCGCTGTTCTTTTTCACTTTTCCGTGTTTCGTCCTGCTCGATAGTCTTCTTACACACACAAACGATACAGATATGCATGTATATATATTCACACATGGGAAAGATTGGGTGTCAAGATATCAACCGTTGGCGGTTGGAATAGTAATGGCCAAGTATTGGATGTCTGGAAAACTACAAAGAAGATTTGCAATAATCTCGCCGAAAAATTCCCGAGTACAGGATAAAAAATTGAAAAAATTGTTCAATCCACGTTAAAAATTCAATGCATTATGTCAATGAACAATTAAATATTATTAATCAGTTTTATGAATATATCGAAAAAAAATTAAATGGAATTAAAAATGATATTAATTAAGAAGAAAAATTCTAGAATATTTCACTTACAATTATCAAAAACATAAAAAATCTATGACATATCTTTGAAAATATTTCTTCAGAATAGATGAAACTCAACAGAAATAACAATAACCATAGCACGAGCTCACGAGAATTAATATTGTAAAGAGAAATGTGTGTTCAAGCATCTTGGGAATATAGCCGTCAACGTATTTTTATTTTATCTGCATACCTTACTTAAGATGAGACAAAGAAATAAAAAGACAACTGTACATGTACACTTGGAATATACGCAAAGAAACATTGAAGAGACATAAAACTTTTATATTTAAATAATGTTGTACATATCTATATATTTATTGCTTATACATACATATGTATCATTAATGGTCGAGGAACGATCACAGATAATTTTCGATCAAAGATTAAGGATTATTCCCAAGGGTGAGCTGTGATGCCTGAGGGAAAGGGAGTGTATACCTTTCTCAGAATCAAAGTCGAACAAAATATAAAATGCATGAAGCGATAATCCCAGGGGGTGCCGCGCCCTTCATCCTCATCCCTGTTTCGTTTTACGTTGCATATATCTTTTCTTGACAACGAAAAGTACGTCAAAGCTTTCGCATATATAATAGTCTATAGACTTCTATTCAACATCAGAGCTATGGTAAAATCTATATAATGACGAATGATTGTGTATTCTGTAAACCTATATCGGAGAAAAAATTGAGTATATAATATTCAGCAAAAATAGTGATACTTCAGTGTATATGTGTATTAGGATATTTTATTTTTAAGCGATATTTTTTTGGTTTAAAATTTCAGAGTTAATTAGAGACTTAGTGAATACAAAAATTCAATTTCCCATATAAATAACCCGAGGAATTTTTTTTTCTACTTCAATTCGATTTTTCGGTAATCAAAATTTTTTTTTTGATGCTATTACATTGTTGATTCAGCATTATAGCGTTTATTGTAAGATAATAATTAGTGTTAAATCAATAAATTCCAGTTTAAAGAAAATTTTTTGTCAATTATAATCAACTTTCACCTTTCCAGCTCTATAACTCGAAAACTGTTGGTCGGAGAGCGTTTGCGGTGGGAAACTTTTTTGTAGCAAATTTAATGCCCTACAAAAGCTGTTCCATTCATTTTTTCCAAAAAAAATTTTTGATTACCGAAAAATCGAATTGAAGTCGAAAAAAAAAAATTTTCTCGTGTTACATGGGAAATCGAATTTTTAAATTCGCTAAACCTCTAATTAACTCTGAATTTTTTTTTTTTGTATAAATTATCAGATTTTCAGTGTTCACAAATAAAAAAAAATATCGCCTAAAAATAAAACACCTATTAGTGTATATGTGTATACATCTGCGTAAAAGCAGGAGGACATAAACAAATCCATCATCCTTTCAACAGTTTTGTTCGTGTAAATATCAGCTTATTATTTCCCAACACAACGTGTATAATATTTATTACATCCATCAGAGGAATTATATTTTGCATTACTAAATGAAAAAAATGAACAATTATCCAACCCAGAAAAAGAAACAAAAAAGTTGATACAATTCAATAAGCAAATGAACAATAGAATTTTATATAAAATAATTTCTTGACAGTCGATTGAAATAAATTTATGTATAAAGATAAAAATGATTGGTTATTGTTGGTATCAATATAACACTTTCATAGGATGAAAAATATGGGCCAAGAAATATTAGCGAATATTGGGAAATTCGCGAGAGGTTAAAGTATAGGGCTTTTTATTAGAAGAAAAAGCCTGAAAATCAAATAAAAAAAAAAAAGCGTCGGCACGTTTGCCTCGAGGACACACGTAGTTATTAGATTAGATACGCTCGCAACTGCTGCCATAGCTGATTAGGGGTTTCGCCGGTGAAACAGATGGCGCGCCTTAGGCTATACGAGATATAACGCTGCCACCGTGGCGAATAAGGGAGACAAAGGGGAGAACAACGGTAATAGTCACAGGGAATATAATCTAACTTGCGACAATCTATCTAACCAAAAATTGCCACGACTAGATCTTGAATAAAATATATATTCATTATTAAACTGAAATTTACTAACCTCATTTTTCATATATAATTTACATTCATATAACAGAAGACATCAACAATTATTGCGTCTTGGTTTAAATGAGAATTTATACTAGCAATCACAAAATTCATTTTATCAAAAAAAAAAAATGTCCCAGTCAAGAGGACAATTTTAACTTTCGAATGTTCGAATAAATTAAAAAATATCATAATTATCTAATTATTGTTTCTCTTTGCCAGAAAAAAATCTGCCTGTAATTTCAACAATTTATATGGTATAATTCTCATGGACTTGAGAGGGATTTTAGTCTTCTCTTCCCCCCCTTGATTTAATACGATCGACATTAAAGCCGAGATTACCAACTGATTCGATACGAAGCCGTTAAAATCGCCATGCGAATGGTGTATATTTGTTGAGCGCCCACGAGAGACGAGGAAGCTGGATAATACAACGCAGCCTTGTTTATACGTCAATAGCAATAAACTGGATACCAGCCCAATCCGTAAATGTCAATTGACCGACATTAAATATATAACTTGTACTCATATATCTATATAGAGTTATATTCATATAACCACGGAAATTGCCTGTAAAATTTCGTCCAGTCAATATCTATATGTATTATATTGTACGTTCATCCTTCTTGCATACATAAATATATAACACTCGGATAACTGAATGGTTATATTGACCACAAATGGATAATATGAGATTTAATGACGTAAAGATATATTTTTAATTGTTTAGCTCGTAAATATAATTGTCCGCGGATTGGTCAATCAAGTTTAGTTCATTACCTGTTGTAAATGCCGCCAAACTTGTGCGCGTAATCTGAAGTAATATGCACAATATCAGCAGAATTGATGGGAATTTGCAGAACTTTTTTCTTGATTTAATAACGCCATTATTTGCCAATTTAAAACTTACTGAACAAGGCAATTTACACATGATTTCGGTATTAATATTATTTTTATCACTCATGTTTTTCCAATAGGAATGATTGCTTAATGAACTTTCCATTCTTCGTATTCGTCTTGATTTTATGTCACTTGATTTGAATTTACATAATGTAAATGAAAATAATGAACTGTTATTTAGATTCATCGCGACAAGATAATCCGAAATTTAAAATTAATTAATTACAATTGAAATTAAAAATATCCGTCACTGATGTAATTTACCGTCAAACTTGTCACGAAATTGTTTCATCAATCATTTAATCAAGTTATATTCTATAAATTATTTTGTCCATTGCATATATGCACATGGAAAACCTATCAACACATAACGTCGAACTGAAAAACTCTGAATTTAATTATCAGAATTGTTGAAATTATGAAAACAAAAAAAAAAAATTGTTTTTTAAGGAATTTGACGATGTGAAACAAATAAACACGCGGACTATAAAAGTTATGTTGTTGAATGTTTGCACGTTACAGTATTTTACTGTTCATATAACGCGGCCGCTCGCTTGAGACGCCCGGCGTCGACTGTTATTCTCAACGCGGATGCTGTATGCGGCTCTTGTTGCTGCGCATCATCATCACCAACAGCGACGAAATCGCAACCCCCATGAGATAGGCCAATCCCAGACAGTTTGTCGCCGCCCACTAAGGCATTGAAGGCGGAGCCAATGAATTAAGATTTTGGACTTTCTTAGGTTTCGCGCGGCAAATGCGGCTGCTTTTGCCAAAGCTACCCTAATTCCAATTCGTGGGTCACAACGTTGCTTGTTTGACTTTTGTGAAGGACACGAACGCACGTCCTTCAGTTGATAATACACCTATAGACTAACCACACAGTTATCAGGATGAATTCGTTGCAAGTCAGCGAACACAATCTCTTCTATACACTATA
Organism: Microctonus brassicae; assembly: GCA_918226075.1. NCBI lineage: Eukaryota > Metazoa > Arthropoda > Insecta > Hymenoptera > Braconidae > Microctonus > Microctonus brassicae. Next base: position 3,116,783 of record OW445491.1, on the reverse strand, counting down.
CCAATACAATTCTATATATCACTAGATCATCGCGGCGACGCCTTACTCCATGAAAATTGTCCCAGCAGTCACTTTTCTGTTGTCGAAAGATTATCGAAAAAGAGATCCCACGAAGAAAGCTACTGTACCATTCAGTGAATAAAAACATGTCTCGTTTCTTTGTTCCGCTTTTATATTATATACCATTTTTCTCATTCATTTCGTTTATTGGAGCACATGTACTTATACCTATATCAGAGTCAGTCCGGAATAAATGATCGATGATGCAAGATAAAAAATGAAATAAGTTCATAATAAAATACAGAAAATGAAATAAAATTCCATCAAGAAAATTAGCAAATATATAGGTACATGATACATATATCTATATATATATATATATAAATATGTTTACTGGATAAGTAACATCTTTGTTTACCAATCGAGAGCCAATATAGATTGTCATCTAAGTACATCATATATGCCAAGTGGAATATCTTTTGCCCGCGAAGGGACACTTGGCGATAACAATCTTGGCAATACGTGCATCGGGGCTATACCAAAGAGGGAGAAGGCCGAAAAGGTTACATGTATATGTATACATTGGATACATAGTAATATACTGATATAGATGATACAACTGTATATAGATGTCATACCGGGTATCCTCAACAAAGCTTTGAATTTTTGTCATGCAGCAGAACGAGTTATTTTAACATCACTATTTCGTATCTGTAGCAACACTCGTGACTCCCATTCCTTGGTGTTCGTCCCTCCGGGGCTGCGTGACGTGCCTTGAAACTTGTTTTTTCCTCTTGTGCTCTTCCTTACCCTGATATACTCTATATATACACTTTAGGGTGGAGCAACACTCACGAACGAGTTGCCTACTTGGTAGTCATTTTCTGACTCGACACACCGGAAGATAGATGTATATTCTAACGTCACAGGAGAAAAGAGGAGACACACGTCACGCCAATGCGAGTGTGGCAAAGTTGGATGGTATATATACATATGTATATGTACAATATGTAAAAGAAGAAAAAAATATGTGGGTATATATGTGTGAAGGGAGTGAAAAAATGTGACCGAGACTGAGATAGAAAGCTTTCATTTCGCTGATGTAAGTTTGAAGCTTCGGAGGTTTGACGGGACATCCTCTACGTCCGTGGTATCCTTTCAGGCGGAAGCTGTCATAAAAAACGATGTATCTCTTTCATCACCCTCAAAAGTTGCGGGAATATATATGCAGCTATTTTAAGTGTCATTAGGTTTACAGACCCGACTTTCTTCTTAATTTGTCACCATTATAACCATCGTTTTAGTTTCATTTTGGTTTGGAAAAGAACATTTTTATTTTGGGTTTGTTCAGTCTGTTTTATTACAAAATTGATACAGCTAAATAAAATAAAATTTATCAACAGTCGTCAGGATGTATCAATAAAATGATGAGAAATATATAAGTATAAAAATATCGTACTTATTTGTTTTGTTAATTTTAATTTTTGTTTCATAATTATCCAATAATTTTATAACTTGGCTGGCTGCAAGTAAACTGCTTACAAAATATTTGTGAAACAATTGTTTGAGATAAACAATAATATGAGAAAACCAGACGTAGGCTAATTATCAAGTTAATATACCGAAAGGATACAATCGAAATGAGAGAATATTGCATTGAAGAAACAATAGAAATGTAATTCCGTCGCTCAATCTCAACTCAATGGCAATTCAATGTTGCAAACTCGAATTATCGCCAGCTCGTCGAATATTCGTGCTCCCATGCGAGAATAAGTTCTGAATATATATGTATTTATATGTATATATATATATTTTTTTTTATTATTTCTACATCTTTTAAAGTAATTTCAATCTTGAATTCCCCAATGGCTTTCAATTGGTGATTTGTACATTGTAAAATATACATATGCTAAGATTTAATGATTAATGATCGTGAGGATTTCAGAGATGACAGTGACATCTTGCTTCCATATGCATTAATAAATGCATTCCATTATGGAAGATATAATGTTATTAAATAATAATTTATTAAAACCACATGAAAGGGCTTAATAATAATTCTTTCTATGAAATTTTCCATACACATATAGATCTGAGCTTATCTGTCCCCTCAGGTCTTAGCTTGATGTTAGAAAAAAAAAAAAAGGAAATTAATTTCATGACAAAAATACTTGACGACATCAAAGAAATATTTTATGAAATATCACAAACACAGTAATGACACGATAAGAATGATAAAACGATTTATGAACGTATCATGGTGGCATAAAATTTTCTACGTTAAAATAATTGACGAATTATCAATATAGTTGATGACAGAAACGATCATGGAGAGGACAGAATGAGAGATTGACACTGATGTTGATCGAATCGTGGTAAAAAATTATCAGCAACATCACGTAATCCTAATGGACTTGCCACATCGATATCGGGATGAGATAGGTTAGTCGGTGGTTATAGACGCGAGGGTGGTGATGGGGTGTTAGTTTCCTGGCCGGATATTAGCTGTCGCGCGGCTCACTGGACAGGACACCTGATATATAGTCAGAGCGCTCAGCAAGAGAGATCGCCTTCATGCTATGATTTTTATATATAAATACGTATAACGTATATACGAGTGACGAAATTACGATCTGCACTTGTCTGCTATTTTTTTACATTGATAAAATTGACATTGCCTGAACCCATGAGATAATCAGCACAAAGTCACTGTATTTTTATTTACTAGAGTCATACTTAATCTCAATTAGATAAAAAGGTCACGTCCTCAAATTAAATATATATATTTCATGAGTATACGATTGACGTGATGAGAGCACTTATCCTCATGCTACACATCTTCACATTTTAAAAATGGTCCCAATTAGATTTTTGCATCGTTTGAATTTAATTACCCGGGTTCTTGAAAATCCATGCAATTGTAAAAATATCTAATTGAGATCTAGGCTACAGTAGCACTTAACATGAGACGAAATTTTATCTCATCTGGTATATTCCTTACTGCTCTTCAAATATATTGAAGATATATAGTTACCGCAATAACGCTGCGGCGACATACCAACGTTAACATTAAATGAAAAACATAATGACAACGATTGCTCGAAAGGAATTACAAACTGAATTTCGCGTATACTATAGATAATAAATATATAGCGGTGGCAAGTCTACCGTCTTTACTCGTTCATCCCTCTTCCTAAAGCTCGAGCCAAACGCGCGGACGTGTAGGAGTGCAGGGGTAAAACTTTCCTGCTATCTTGATTTCATCAACGTGTCTCCTTTTATTGTTGCCAGTTTAACTGGACTTAAATGTTTAGTCCTGCATCACACGTTTGTAAATGGAACAATTGTGACAATAGTTTATCCTCGTTGGCCCGGCCAATCAAGCAGCTATGAAAGATCACGTCCAACCCCAACCCACCATCGCGTACTACCGCGTTCAACACACCAACCATCTCTAACTGTATAGCGTTGTGTGGCCGTAGTTGTGCAGTGGATATAACACACAAGGTGCTGGTCACGGCGAAGACCTCGAAAAGTAGTAACCGTTACAGTTTACCTATATCTAACGCTCCATTCTACCGTTATCTATCGTTGTTTATTTTTTTATTTTTCTTCCTCTTATTACCACTTCATTCGCTTCTATTCCTCCTTCTTTGGCTTTTTTTTCGTTCTCAGGTCACACAACCAACCTTCTGAAATTAATTGAAACGATTCGTTGGGAAATAATAATTCTTCTTCGACATACGATGATTATATTTTCTATATGCTATGTATGGTGTGAAATTGAAATAAATATAAGCATCCTGGTAAAAATATATAGTGTATGTCGTAGTTCAAATCGTAAATATACTGTCAACTAACTGCATTGATTAGAACATGAATCTTACGAGTGTTCTATATAAAGGATAAAACTGTCGAGCTTTCTCTTTCATTTTCATTCTTTCAGTTCAAGTCCGTTGCAATTCGATACACTGATTACGGTACGGCACTTAATTGATTCCGGACCAATCTAGGGAGCTCCCTAGGGTCGAGCGACCACCATTCTACTCTTTTCCTCTCTAGTTTTCGGCCGAACAATTCTTCAGGGGAATTGGACGAAAAAGACAAGAGTCCGGGAATGAGACAAAATAAAATGAGCAAAATAAAACACGGTTGCAAGTTTGACTCTTTTATTTTTTTTTAACCAGGTATTGTACAATTAGAAATGTCTCTGTGTTTAGTGGAAAAAAATTTTAATTACAATTATATCATTGTATAATGATATAAAATATGAGAATAATTTTTTTTTTCACCGGCATGTACACATTATATTATTTATATAATGTTACGTTGCAATCAAAACTACATACATATCAAATGATGACACAATCCTCTCCAACTGCTTTTGAATTCAAATATATAAGAGTGAAAAAGATAGAAACCATAAGGCTTTCTATAAAGAAATCGTCAGAATATATACTACTTCAAGTTATTCAAAGCTTACACGCCTGTGGTAGTTTCTATTTCTTTTGTGGCAATCATAAAGAAATACTGTATATGCGCACTCAAATTTCTTTACTTAATGGCACGATGAAAAACCACCTACATGAATAAATAGAATAAAAACCAATACTGAATTCATTCCATCTCCAAATAATTCACTAGTACACTTGACAGATATCTAGACCCGATTCGAAATTTTGTTCCTACATTAGACCTTTATTCTCTTTGCTGTATCTCCTCGTGAGTCCTAAATACTGACTTCCCAATTCCTTTCATATCCTTCACATTCATTTTAACCTTAATAACTCCTTAGTTTGCTTAACTTGTTCCTTTTTTATACCTTAAAGTGAAAAAAATGGAAATATCAGCGTTTTCTAAGGTCTTAAAAAGGACTAAAATTAAATAGCTCGTCCTTAATAATACCTTCAATTCCTAAAAAACGAGCTATATATACAGCTCTAAAGTAGGAAAAAAATTCCGACTCGGAGAACTTTTTCATTGAAATAAAAAAAATTAATAACTAAATATACCACTGAGATGTAAAATTTTCTAAGCATCATGAACTATAAGACGTCTCCATGACCAATTATCAATTCCCAAGTACTTTACAATAAATAATTAGGACTCAAGATATATTTCACATAATTGAAAGGGGCGTCAAAGATATATATGTATAAATCAAGGAATAACGAAGTGCTCATTATGCATTCGCGGTGGTAGAAGATTCATCGAAGGACTCGTCAAGCAGAATTGAGAGATGAATTCACACAAGTTCCCTTGAGAAAGCACACAACTCGATGGGCTTTTCAAGAGCCAACTCACTTCGACTCCTTTGTGCTTCAATCATACAGATACATATATATCATTACCTACCCCACACTCACTTACCCCAATGATACCCATCTCAAATGCTACATTGCTAACATAAATGTAACTTTGTAAAATGAATGGACTACTTAACCGCTAGGAAATCATAACGAATACACAGCATCAAATCATTATATATTCCACAAAAGCAATTGGATTGAGTTACAAATATCAATATATAAATAAAATGTATACAGACAATGAAAAAAAAAAAAAAAAAAATGTTCAACTGTACATATAAATGCGTGTATGTACCATGTTTTGAGCGGGCTCTCCACCTCTCTATTTATCAAAATAAACGAAACTATAAAATTGTGTGAGTATATATGTATGTACTCATACAGTGAACGTGCACGTAGAGTTAAAGAGAAACGAAAGCGGATTGAGTGAAACAAGTTTGCTTTTGTTCAATAATTACGCTGAAACAATGAACTGTGGAGTCCGCGAACATTCGTATTATACTATTCAGCGCAGCTGCCGAGCGTTCACCAGCTCTCTACGATGGCGCAGTGGATGGTGATAGTGTTGGCGAATCCTTAACTAATATCAAACTCGCGAAAAAGAAAAGGGAAATAAAAGTGGATATAGACCGACCACCAAGACTTCAATTCATATAGAAACCTATGTGTATGTATGTACGTGTGTGTATATATATCTATATTTCTTATATACATGGGTTGAACACGTTGTATTGGATGAGACGAGCGTTGAAATACCAGTTGAAAGAAAGAATAAAGTCTATATTGTTTTATGTCAGTCTTGGGGTCGCGTTCGGACTCTTCATTCTCTACGATAAATAATTAATTATATTAGAAAAGTTAGTATTCTACGGATGTGTTGGGGTTGAACTGAGAATATAAGAGAAATGGCTTATGTCAGTAGTTAGATATATATATCGCAGTAGATATGTATATGTGTATGTATGTGTACTAACCCGCACCCTCAACAATAGTCCCGCGGTATCCTGATGTTTGTTCAAAATCAACGTTGATGAAATATATAGGATAACCCAGAAACTCAGTGCGGCCATATAATTGCAGAGTATATAAAACAAGTACAGGCTGTTTCGAATTGGATATTGGTAACATGAGAACAAATACCTTTAAGTGTATACGTAAATAAACTTCGGTCTTCGATGATTATTTATTTATGTTTTTTTTTTTTTTTTTTTTGACAATCAAATAATATTGGTTGTCCCTTTGGATAGTTAATACTGTAGACATAAAGAAGTTTATAAGAGTTGGGTTGACAGAGAGGAAAATATTGTGCAATACTAACAGAAATTAGTAGAAATTGTTCCTTTTTTATACCTCTATTATCATCCATGTAGATACAAGAAGACTTAATAATACCTTCAATTTCTAAAAAACGAGTTAGATGCAGGTCTAAAGTAGAAACAAAATTTCGATTTAGGTATTTTCATACTATTTACATAAATATTATTTGTCTAGCTGATTGAGCTAAAAAATAATATCAAAACTACAAGAAATAATTAATGAAAGTTGTGTCAGAATTACAACACCTTTTTTTATCTCCATTTGCAATACTTTATTTACTACGTGATCACGATGAGAATACTTCATATACGTATATATTCGTTCATCGAGAGCATTTCCGCTTGCATGAATAGCCGTCCATTTTCGATGGCTATACATAAGCAGCCAGGTGTGGTGAGGCACGAGGAAGATTCGTAAGTAAGCTGTAAGCTGGGCAAGCTAGTCTGCCACTGACTGGCAGATTTCTTCATCGAAGAAGCCACCGGAAATGATGGCGACTGTTGGCCGGAAAAATTATTGACTACGTACACAAATCCAAACATTCACTGTTCATGTCAATATCACAGCGACTAGCGAAAATATACTTTAAATATGAAACAGTCAGAAGCAAGAGGCATTCCCGTCATCGGCAGCCAAGAAATTTGAAGCTTCTTATATCTTGTTGTATATGGGGTGCTCCCCTTTCCTTTACCTTCCTCTTTTCGTTTTTCTGTTAAAGTTACTTGCATCTATAGCACCCTAGTTTACTTGTCGAGCACATTCTAAATTTTATATTTTCTTCACTATATCGAAAAATTAAATGACAATATCAATATATTATTCAATAAAAATCTGATAACATTTCGTTAATGAATAACGATGATGGAAAAATATATATCGTATTCTTGATGTTGACAATAATAATTTCAAGTGATTGATGATGTTTCATTATATAATTCAATGCAATTAAATATTTCCTTATGTGGGTGTTTTGAAATATCCCGAGTCGAAATTTTATTCTTACTTTAGACCTGCGTATAGTTTGTTTTGTAGAAATTGAAGATATTATTAAGGACAAACTCTTTAATTTTAGTCTTTTTTAAGACCTTAGAAATGGCTGATATTTCCATTCCTTCCACTTTAAGGTAAAAAAAAGGTATAACGAACTTTAACTTGTACTTTTTTGTATCTACGTGAATCATAATAGAGGTATAAGAAAGGAACAAGTTAGGAAAACTAAGGAGTTATTGAGGTTCAAATAAATATAAAGGATATGAAAGGTATTGGAAAGTCACTGATTAGGACTCACGAGTTACAATTGAGATACAGTAAGGAGAGTAAAGGTCTAATGTAGGAACAAAATTTAAACTCTGGTTGAAATAAATATGTATATTGTAGAAAAAGTTGATGAATGTCGGAGTTTCTACTTTTTTTTTTTTTTTTAGTTTTCATTTGACAACTGTGGACTATCGCCCTTGACACGGGCATGAGTTTTCTTTCCCGAACGAATGCCAATTATACTTAAACCATTGCGGGTCCAATTTGCGGCGCGAGTTTCAAGTGGCCTTCAAGTTCGAACGGAGCCCTTTCTACACAGGCGTGCTCTAGTGCTGCACTCGCTATGAAATAACGAGATCGTACCTCACCATACTCGATCTCATGCTTTCTGTTAACCCCTCGTTGATACATTTGAATTCTTCGACTTGCCCATATATTCATTGCTGAATATTTATATTGGTGTAAAAGTATAATGGATACCTACATGTTCATACGATTTTTTTTCATCATTGCAAAAGTGATAAAATATTATTTTAACTTATAATTCATATAAAATACATTACAATATAAAGTTATATTGATTCATAATGACTATTAAAGATCTTGATTTAACAATATACACACGGAAATATAAATATAACAGAATTAATACGCATTGGATTAATGTATCAAATGGAATGACTTGTCAAATTGATTGAGGACCTGATTTCAAAATGTCACATGCATCAATAAAGTTTTACAACACATACATAGCGAGAGAAAATATAAAAAAAAAATGATATACACAGTTATGTAGAACAAGTGACGTTGGATGATCGACTCTATGACCTCTTTTAAATTAAAATAAATTTTTTTTTTCATAAAAATTCATGGAATAAAATAGTTTAAATTCAAATATGAATCGAGTCGGCATGACGTTCTTGACAATTGATTGTTTCAATTATGCATGAAAAAGAATATTGAATAAATCAATTAAAGAAGAAAAATAAAATCAAATCAAATTAGTTAAATATAACTCAAATATTTGACACATGTCTATAATGTTTCCAAAGAACTGAAACTGATCCTCAAATAATCGTCATCGGATTTATCGAAAAGAATTTTTATTGATGTATTACAGCTCTGATGGCTGATGTTAACGGGTCTTTTTCTACTTTCAATGTGTGATTATCTCTGAAATGCCACGAGAAAACACGATCGTAGCCTAAATCAACTCAACGTTGAATATTGAACTATGCTAAAAGAATTTACGTCACCACCTGTTCCCATAATATATACTCTTATATGTATAAGTAAGATCATAAACTTGGTATATCAGATTTATAATAATGTAATATATAATATACACAACTGAAAATTATTCTCGTCTTAAATCATTCCAATTATTCATAATTCATCTTTTTTTTCTTCATACAAAAAAATGATTTACCGTTTTAATAGTCAAATAAAAAATATATATATTACAGAATTTTATGTATATGTATTCAATTAGATTTACATATATATTAACGACACTATATGTATATGAACACGCGTGGGTACATTGAAATAACGTGAATGAGATAAAAATAAAAGTAAAAATTAAATTTGAAGGGTCGACATTGCAAGAGAACCTGCACTCGATACTTGTCATCAATTCGAAAACGGTTAGTGAATTGTGGCTTTCATCAATACCACAAGCACGCGAACATATCAACATTGGCGATATCAGAGAAGTGGGAATCGTTTGTACATAAAAAAAAAAAAATATATGTATATGGCACGTGACATAACGAGGGTCAACATGGCTTCGTGCGTGCGAGCTTTTCCATTAGACCCATTGCGTCCTTTTGCATACTATGTATGTATCCAAAAGCGCCTACCGGACGTTGGTGGATAAAATTTTGCGGTATGACCACTGAGCTATGTTCTCGATTGAAAAATTCCCGGATACTCTCACATTGATTTATTTTTCGTATTTTTATTTATATATATTTTCTATCATCCGAATTTATGATGATTATTTGCTCATATTTTATTTATAACATTGAACAAAATTATAAAATGAATAAAAGCTCTTTGTTATTGTTAATTATGTACATTTTTATATTAGTAAAGTGAGGAAAAAAAATATCTAGGACAATGTGGTAAAAAGGGAAATGATAACAAAGATATTCATACAGATATTTGGGAGGAAAAAAAAAAATGAAAAGTGAGCGGATTTATAATGAAGTCTAAAAGCATCCGTACTCCAAGATACTGGTTTTTTTTTTCTTCCATATCTACTCCCTCTTTTTTGTTCTAAACATATATGTGAAGGAGAATCATACTTTTTTTTTCGTATTTTTTCTTGTCATCTTTTGTCCCCTATTGCGCTCGCACCCTCTGATATTACGCCAGTGGGGTTAAGATGTCCTTCGGCTATTTCGATACTTCACAAAGATATAAAATTATATATTTATTAGATCAGTTATATCACTATCTGATGTATTTTTTTACTTTTTTTATTTAAACCTCAAAAATTTTTCGAATAAATATTTTATCAAACATATAATAAATTAAATTAAAAATTAACGAGTCTGGTAATTTTCTTTAATCACAATGAATAAAGTAATAAATTATAAATACGTGTAAATATATATATAAATATATAAACGAGCATTGAAAAGACTATCTTAACCCAACTTGGTCATGTCAACAAGAAATTTCAAAAGAAAGTTTGATTGTGCGTACGAACAAAGACTCTGAAAAACGAAAGAACATTACATAGCCTGAGGTATATCTATCGTTTGCTGTAAGATCTTCAGAGGGATCTTTTCTACGTTTTCTTTTTCTTTCTTATATATATCTTTATCGTATACGTTTTCTTTTTCTTCTCTTGTTTTTTTTTTTTTTTTTATATTTTTTTTTCTTCTCCATTCGACATTAGGGATTCTTGGTAGAAGGGGATGAACACCAAGTGCCTAGAAGTTGGCTAATTGGTTGAACGCCTCAGGCGTTTGCTATATATACACACATACAAGCATACATAAATACATACATGCATACATACATTCCAAAATAAACCCTAAATCGCGGATTTGGGTATGTTAACGTTTCAAAGACTTCTATATAATGTCTACAAAATTGCGACGGAGATAGGGATATGTAAATTATAATTTAATATTACAAAATAAAAAGACAATATTTAAAAAAAAAAAAAAATAATAATGTAATTTTTAGTGTAGTGATATGATAAAATTCAATTGGGATCATATGCGAATTGTAAATCATGTAGGTAATATAATATTGCAATAATATCCAGATGATTACTTTTAGTTAAACAAATAATAATTGCAATGATATTAATAGTGTACACAAACATATATGTGTATGTGTACATTGATTGACTCGATACAAATATTAAAAATATGATTTAAGTGAATATTTTATCCAGAGTTTGCGTTATATAAAACGTTTTATAATTATATAAGATATAAAATTATATCCCAACATTATTAGTAAATAATATCTTTGTTAATCTAAAATACCAGTCCTGTAATAAGAACTTGGCTCTTTCAAAACATTGGGTGGCTTTTTCAATGCCTAAGTATTATGAAAAAGTCGAATTTAATTATTTTTATAAATGGTTAAAAGTCGCAAAATACCGATAATTTCGAAAAATGTTTTATGACATCACGTACATAAATGAATGAACAATTATTTATTATACAAATTTTTTTAATCATTTATCCTCTTTTATATTATTTATCCCTATTTTCAAAACTGGCTCTTTCATGCCAATCTTCCTCTATTAGCTCCGCAACGAGATGGAAAGAAAAAATGAATTTTTTATTTATATATATGTATAAATATTTATTGCATTAAATTACTGTATATTGATTGGTGTAGAGAGGCCTCATAGATTTTATATGAATATTCATTTCCATTATATGCAACCAACGATAACGAGCAACTTTCCCTGCGGAGAGTTTAGTAACGATAACATCACGTAATGATAGTAATAAATGCAATAATTATAGGACACTAGAGATTTTGATTATTTAATTCGTCTGTTATTGGACACAAATATACCTATATAAATATATTTATATCGTCGTACACATGTACAATAATAAATTTGGAATATTAAATATCATAAAGATACAAAAATGTCATTAATAATGGGAGAAAAAAAATTTTTTTTTTTTTTTTCATCATCATTTATATATTTAATCTTTGTCAGAGATTTCAGAAAAAATATTTAATTATTTCACAGTGTAATTAATAGTGGAAGTATATATATATATATATAATCTGATTAATTATTATTATTGTATAGAGCTCGCTTTTATCTCATACACCTAACGTGAAGTTAAATTAGCGATGTTTTACCGTTTGATATCTACCAGACCGATGCTCTCAGTGATGAATAAAAATGAAGATGAAAAATAATAACAAGACTGATTTTATATTTAAATCACCAGTATTATCACGATGATGAATCAGAAATTGTTTTCAATATATCTATTTGTATTAATTCTATTTATTAACTATACGAGATATGAAATTGTATTTTTACCAAACCGCCACATTGACAAAGTGTTTGCAGGAACTTTTGTCAGATGGCTCTGGAGTGTAAATAATAACATCGCGGGATTATTATTGAACCATTTGATTAATATTCCCCACACAAGTATCAACAATACTACAATAAATGCAAGCGATAAAAATAAATATGACATACAAAACCAATAATATAAAAATAAAAATAAAAACAATTTAATAATTTCAGAAATTATATTTATAAAATTGAGTATCAATAAAACAAATAAATTCAATCATAAATTTTAAGTTACTAAATTATTCATAACAAATAAATGAGTGAAATAATAATGAAAACGTTGGAATATATAAATATAAAAATTAATTTACGTGAAAAATTAATTTATTGATAGATCACTTTATTTAAATGCTTCAATTGCAATGATATTGTTTGCGAACTATATAATTGTAATATCAACATTGAATGTGTGCGCTCTTGTCATATACGTACATATGTATACGTATCTCAACGTATATAACAGCTGGCCTCATACGTGCAATCGTTTTCTCACTATACACACGTGGGTGTGTGCCACCAGATTGGATTAGATATACACATATATACACATGGATTATTTTTGCTTAGACCGGCAGCAGTAATCTCATATGTGGTGGCTCACACGTGCTAACAAGTCTCATGCATCAAACTTCTACAATCATTTTTTTACAAATTTTTATTTATTCATTTTTGATTGTATCGAAAGTGATAATAAATTTGGATAAAATTCATTTGATTAATTTAATTTTTTATTTTGATATTTGTGTGTACTATTTATTTTTTTTTTTATAATGAAAGTGTGGGCTAATTATGTTAGAAATATATATATAGTACATAGAGATAACGTTAGTATTAATGATGTACTTAAATGATATGATGTGTTGTTAAAAGTGTGTCGAAGTGACAAAGAAAAATAATTCTAGTGATGATTTGAAACAATGGTAGAAATGTTAATGATAGACAATAATAAGTCATTGGATAGTGGAATGAAGATAGCAAATAGTGAGACTAATTCTTCAGCTTCACCATGGTGTGAATTGCTTGGTGTAAATTCAAAAGTTTCATTGAGTCCATCGATTGTTTCATGCAAAGATTTGGATACAAAAGTGAATGTTAAAGATTGTAACAAGGATAAACTTCGAGGTTTCAGTGGTTTTCAAAGAAGAACATTGAGTGGATTAAGTTTCAAAAGTGATGCTGGACCACTTCTAAATAGGTATAGTGTTAAATTTATTTATAATATAATTTTTATAATTATTCATATCGACATGATTTCGAATTGAGTTCAAAAATTATTTTACTTACAGTCGTTTGTTTATTAGTATGTATAAGCACTATCTACACTAGCATATATATTCTTATCACCAACTTTAATGTTCCGGGAAATATAAAACTTAGACAGTCGAATGCTAATTTTACAACATATGTTTCAACATGTTGCTAGGCAAATTATTATTTGTAAATTAAACTTGAGTACAAATATTTTAACTCAAGAAAATTACAAATAAAAGAGGAAAAAATATTAATATATTCTGCCACGGTAATTCGAGTGTTTCTCGCGTCAAATTCACGGAATTCTATTTCAGAAGATACTTATTTGTAATGTGCTCATGGAAAAAAATTATTCGAAACAGTGAGATATATAAAAAAAAAAAAATAAAAAAATATTACAAAATAAATAATAATAAAAAAATTCATGAGTTATTTATGAAATTTAAAAACATCATAAAAATTCTTATATTCTCGTAAAAATAGCCATTCATTCTCACCCAATTTCCGACAAATTGCAGCGATAATTTAACCATTTACCAATTGTAAGCAGATGAGTCTGTACATTTTGTCTAGTATAGCAAATAAAACTTTGGGTCATTGACACACGACTGACACATTTTGTTCCACTCTTATATGCCTGATATATTACAAAAAAAAAAATAAAAAAATATGGAGTGACCTACATAAAATTATTTTCATAGAAAAATAATTTATATAATAAAAAAAAAAATAAACACTCTTAATTATTTGATTTATAATTTTACTTTCAAATGTCGCAGCAATAAAATTATATCGTATATGTCTGTATTTATCTCTATGTTTGTACTTATATACGCATAAACGATTACGCCAATCATCGTGATGCCAGTTGACGATAGTCGTCTCACAATAGACGAAAGGAATAACACGATTTGATCAAGTCAATATGCCAAAATAAATTGGATCAGTACATAATGAGCTTTCAATCAATAGGGATGTGTTTATTATTGGTAATAAATCTATAAAATTATAAGTAAAACAATATTGATATTGTAATAAATAAAATATAGAATTAATAGTGATGAAAAGTTAACTAATGTGTATAATTAACGATTTATAAAAAGTGGCTATCATCAAGCAAGATTATTTGAGACTTGACACACGACGATCGATCAGTGAAAGGTGATTTAAATAAAATAAAAAACACAACAATATATACATATATGTATGTATATATTGTTTATCTATATAAAAATCCAGTGAGGAAATTAACTGGTGTATAAAATAAATTTATTCATAGATTTATGTTGATATAAAAATTTTAAATACTGTGAAAAATATAAGATTGTGATAACTACACATTCAGCATTACAAAATACAGATAATTCGTTGACAAATGTAATTTTTTGTTTGTGTCTGTACATTATATATGTTGAATGTGTTTGAAACAATTCATTTGGATTTTTTGCTGGCTCTGGACAGGCTGCGATATTTGGCTCTAATGAGTAATAGTCGTATAAATGTCCTGACTATATTTAAATCACAATCTCTCCCTTCCCTCACCTGTTGACCAGGGCATTTTACTAAGACTTCAATACCTATACGAACTACATATACGCAATGTTCATCTTGTTGCGAACGAGCTATGCTAAATTTAGAAGAACCCCGGCATTTTCTTAACCCGCTTTTCCCTCTAGTCGACATTTATTCATACGCCTTTTGTTATTATTTGATATTTAAACTCGTGCACGCTTTGACATAACGTTAATCTCAGCGAGCTCATTATAACAATTAACTCAGCACATCTCGAAAAAATAAGATAAGAAAAAAAATAAGGTAGATGCAGTATGAAAATATTTATGAAAAAAATAATACAGATAAATTTTGATGGATTTGATTTTATATTTGTATCTTTATATTCAATATTTTAGACATGGATTATTTGTTTTTATCAATTTTCATTCCAAGTGAATGCAATTATTATTGTAAATAAATATTGAATGAATGACAATACCGTGAAATTGACAAACTGGAATAAAATCCCAGTGAACAATGCTTGGTGATGATATGAAACAGTCAAGTATTCATGCTGATGGTGAGGGCACATCAGCAACATGCCCCCACCGTGGCCACCTCGGAGACGGGATGACTCTTGCTGGGTTCCGAAGAGCTATTTCACAAGTCTCTATGCTGGTGGTCAAGGCCACGACCTCTGGAGAGGCTTCTTGGCGAGAGGAATGTCTCAAGTATGCATTTTTATTTGCTTGACATACGCCAGAGACAATATATTTTCGTATTTTGCCTAAATTCGTTGTTTTATTTCATCAAATACACATGGTAACATCTCCATTTAGTGTATAGTATACTTCATAATAGTTAATCATTTATCATAATATAACATCTATCTAAGATATTAATTGGTCTCGAAGGTCAATAAAATTTGAGCTTGAATATATTTAAATCCTTGATTTATATACATGTGTATATAAATATGTATTTATGATCATATGGGAGACATTCAACTCATCGTTGCTTCCTGATTTTCTCAATATCTTCGTTATCTTCTGACTGGTTGATGTATTTTTAGCGATAGGTCAATATGTCAGGGCCAGATGTGTCAGAACTTCCATACGAAGTTATTTGGGAGAATTTATATTTGACTTATTTTTGTTTATCATGTAGAAATATTCTATAAAGACATTGATGATTTATAACAGCATTGAATTAATTTTAACACCTTCAGGCAATGTTTATCCTTGGACCCGTCGCTATACGAAAATTAATTTACATTATAGAGAAAATATACAAGGTCAATATTTCAGACGAAATAATTTTCTAGAAATATTCTCTTTGATCAGTTATTTCTAATATTTATTAAGGTGCATCTCTGAATTTATTTTCCAAATAATATTCATCGGTTAAATATATTTTTTTATTTTAATAAATATATATATAGCTAATATAATTATAAATTTAAAATTTATTTATTACTGTTGAATTATCATAAAATATCGATGGTCATTGGAAACTCTTGCAATTATACAGCCCTGGCAAATAGCCTGAATTGAACATGAGTTGCAAGACTCGAATAACAAATCAGCGCCCTTGGCAATAAGCTGAAAATTATTTTCGCGCTCAATGCATATATACGTGAACTATACCGCAACACTTTGTTAATATTTAGTAATTTAATCGTTTCATTTTCACTGCCAGTTTCAATCACATATTTATTTTGTAAATTAATATACTATTTATTTTAATAATGGTGAAATTAATTTTTTTTTTATACTTGATATTTTAGATATCGACAAACGAGATTCAGCTCAAGACGAGTGCGAAAAAGAGTAGTATTTAAGCATGGTGATTGTAACGTAGTTCAAGGAAATGTTGCTAAAAGACGTCGCAGATATCTTCAGGTTTCATTATTTATTATCTTTTAAATTAATATAATATTATATTAAAATAAATAATATTAATATAATATTATCGCAGGATATTTTTACGACATTGGTAGACGCCCAATGGCGCTGGACATTATTAGTATTTTCAATGAACTTCATGCTTTCATGGCTGGGTTTTGCTATTGTATGGTGGGTCATTGTCTACGCTCATGGCGATCTTGATCCACGAAATTATTCCTCCAATAAAACATTTACACCTTGTGTTGAGGATATTCACGGGTTTACTAGTTGCTTTTTATTCTCTGTTGAGACCCAGCACACAATTGGGTGAATAATTAAACAATTCCGTGAATAATACACTGAATCAAAATAATAATTATGAATATATTAATTTATAGATATGGATCCAAGCACACAACTGAAGAGTGTCCTGAAGCCATTGTTGTTATGTGTATACAATCCATGACTGGAGTTATTCTTCAAGCTTTTATGGTCGGTATTGTATTTGCAAAATTATCTCGACCGAAAAAACGAACACAGACACTTTTGTTTTCTCGTAATGCTGTGATTTGTCAACGAGACGGTCAACCTTGTCTGATGTTTCGAGTTGGAGATATGAGAAAAAGTCATATTATTGAGGCTCATATACGAGCGCAAATGATAAAACGAAAGGTCAGTTATTTTGGTATGTCAATATATGTATATTAATGACATTGAATTAGTTGGAACATGTACGATAATGTATCAAATTTTACAGGTCACAAGGGAAGGTGAATTGCTTCCGTTTTTTCAGACTGAATTAAAAGTTGGTGGTGACGGTGAAGAAGATAAAATATTTTTCATTTGGCCAACAACAATTGTCCATAAAATTGATCAAAATTCACCACTGTATCATCTGTCTGCCAGCGATATGCTCAGAGAGAGATTTGAAATTATCGTAATGCTTGAAGGTTCATCACGAAATTATATTATAATAAATAGTCTTTTCACATTTTCTCAATACAAACAAATAATTATATTAACCGTTTAAATATTATTTTTCAGGTGTTATAGAATCTACAGGAATGACCACTCAAGCAAGAAGCTCTTATCTTCCAGCAGAGATATTATGGGGTCATAGATTTGAGCATATTATTACATTTAGAAAAGAAACTGGAGAATATGAGGTAAACTACACGCTTTTCAACAATACTTATGAAGTTGATACACCATTATGCTCGGCAGCGCAATTGGATGAAGTGAAAGATTTGCATCATGCGAAAGGAGGTAAATTAAATAGTTTATTAAAAATAATAAATTTTAAATATTGTACCAACTGATGATATAAATATTGATTGCTTCATTTGTTGTTATCGCAGCACTATCAAACAAATGCTGCCATCTGTCATGCAATGATGAAGGCAAATGTCATCACACACTTATCATAAAAAACTCATTAGCATTCTTATCAATTTAATCCACCATTCAAGTTATTGATAGTCACAATGACTTACTAAAATGAAGGAAAATAAAATATATATCAACGAAAAATTATATAAAAAATTTAATTTGATTAATTTATTTCATATTAAATTTTTGTCTTTATTTTATTTTTTATTTATTTATTTTTTTTTAGAACGCATGAGCTCCACAACATTTCCAGCTTACAGAGATCATTCTAGTAGCTCTTTAACGACAAGTTCTGGTTCAAGCTTAGCATCGTCGGCTGGTGGTTTACACATGCATGCTCCAACGCCACCGACGCCCATTCCAGTAATGATAACTGGACCCGACGACTCGCCAAGGCGTGAAAGTATTAATTGTCAAGTTGATCATAAGCTTGCAACATTTTATACGACAGAGGAGGTAGTCAATTGATAATTAAACTCGCATATGTATTATTTATTATTATAATTCTTGAGCAATGATTAATATTGGCTGATTATTTCAAGGAATGCGGTGAACTTGATGACGCTGAAAATATTTCCAATAGTATTGATAATTACCCACGTAACGAAGAAAATTACCATAAAGTAGGTGGAATTAATTCTACTATGTCGCGGAATTATCAACAGCCAGGAAGCATTTTGCTGAATGATGATCCAAAAATCCAAATAGGACAAAGTTCAAAGTCGAATTTGCCATCTCAAGGAAGCGATTCTAAACTTAATATGAAACAAATAACAAATTTATCTACATCACCAGCTACAGACTGTCAAACGTCAACTGGAGCTTTAAAAAAGTCTACGTCTAAAATCACATTAGATTCTAGGTAAACTTTATATTAATTAATTTAATAAAACTTAAATAAATCACATCAATTTTATACTGGCGTTCTATTCTAGACAGGCGAGATTTTCTGATTCACCACCGATAATAACGCAAGATCGAACATTCAATAATATCCCACGGTTAGAAATCAACACAACAAATGATATTACGACTAAACCCACAATCTATGATATTTCCAATGCTGATGATGACGAGGAAGACACTGATGATCCTACAGAATCTTCGGAAATGAATCGCTTTCTTAGAATATCACCCCCTCAATCGCGATTATCACAATCACATCCAGAAACTTCTGATACCAAGACCATCAACCATTATTCATTGAATGGCAGTCCCGAGGAACAAGTATAAGTAAGTCAACCAGTCAGGTCTTGGAATTTTTATGTTACTTGAATAATAATTTAAATTTCGCGTTCCTACTTCTTTTTTTTTTCCTTTCCAATTTGCATAATGTTTACATATAGTCAAAACAAGTAGACCAAAAGTATTGGCTAATACCATACGACAATATGGATTCTTATTAGACAGTATATGTATATAAAATTCTACAAGGTCGTGCAAATATAGATGTGTGCATGTGTGTGATACGTGCCAGTGGAACTTGATAGCCGGTTATACGGGCTTTGCGTGGTGTCATGCCTCGTATAAACGCTATAGAGGAAGCGGAGGCCGAGTCGCCAAGCCGCCGAGATTAAACAATTGACTGGCGTGATAACGAGGACACTTCCCGCCACTAACCTCATCCTGTCGTCTAACTTATACGATGCTCCGATTCATCCACTTAAACCCCAGTATATACAACCGCATTTCATCCACTTCAATTACATCATAATCAATACATCATTTTAAATCCTCATCTAGTCAAAGTCGAAATTTTGTTCCTACTTTAGACCTGCATATAGCTCGTTTTGTAGGAATTGAAGGTATTATTAAGGACGAGCTATTTAATTTTAGTCTTTCTTAATACCTTAGAAATGGCAGATATTTCCATTTCTTCTACTTTAAGGTATAAAAAGGAACAAATTAGGAAAACTAAGGAGTTATTAAGGTTCAAATGAATATAAAAGATCAATGCTATACAAAATTACGAAATGCTGACGCAGCAGCATCAGCAGCCAGCTAGCTAGCCGAAGCGTGACTAATCCAGGCGGAAGAGGATGAGAGCATCGGAAATCTTGCGTTTGGTAACTCGAAGAGTCGAGAGTGGGACAAGTTTAAATGATGGGTGTTGATTCTGCGAAAGATTGCATAAAATTTAATAATATTTTAACCAAAGAATATGTCTAACCATACAATCAAAAGTGGACGAGCTTGAAATACAGCGAGGATTAGGATCAACATTGGTAGACGGGAAATTAAATATATTTTGAATTCAAAGAGCAATATCTGACTGAGAGACGTGGATTCGTTGCCAAGGCTAATAAATATCAAGAATTTTGCGCTTGATATTTCTCCTCAGTTATATGTATACTATCAATTTATATAAAAAAAGAACAGTTGTGTATTCATTCTCAGCGTGAAATATAAAAGATTATGGAGGCATGTTTTACCAAAGCAGAGTGGTTTGAAGAATGGTATAGAATTATGAGCATTGACCTGAGTTGTTGACGAGCAATAAAGGCAAGTGTGGAAGAACAAGTAGAAGGTGTCGAGAGGTGCTATAAGAATTGAAGTAGAGGGGATCAGATTGCTCAGACTAAAGTAAAAAAAATATGGGAGAAAAAAAAAAAGAAAAAGAAACAAAAAGTATATAAGTAAGTATAAAAGTAGAAGGGATAAAGGCGGGTATAGAACGTGCGTCGACATCGCGGATGAAAAGACTCTGTGTTGCGATTGCTATCGTATGCTTATCAATATATTCACCTTCTTCTGTGTCTTTCCAACATACAAATATCAGGACAAAATATTGTTTTTCTTTGTTATAATATTTTGATTTACGTTATGAAAGAATATATTTCTAACAGCAAGTGTATGTTAAGTAAGATGAAATGTAATAGATGCTGCCATGTAAGTGATTAAAATATAAAATACAACGTTAACATTTACCGGTGAGTCATAAGTGACGTGCATATATGTGGTTAGGAGTGTGTTGTTGCCACCTGCCATTAGTACATCAGACAGTTTCAGGCCACGTTATTAAAAGAGTGTAAAGTATATTAATCATTATTCAAATTCAATTCACACCTTTAATATTATATCACGCGCATTTGTAATATTTGCGCGGGCTATATTCAAAATCACAAACTTCCCGCTTCAATATTCAGCGCACGCGCAATAAAACTCCGCAATTGATTTAGATCAAATATCATAAAATTAGTTGACAAATACTGATGGTCGAAATTAAAAACTACATCAGAGGAATTTTAATCAACAAGCAAAAAAAGAATTAATTCAAAAGCATCGTGTTGCATTCATATATATGGAATTTAATTTGTTCAGGTAAGCATCAGATCGACCGAGATTGGAATGCATTTAATAATTGCCACATGCTGAGTTAGTCAATCATGCCCGGTATTTATTTTTTCTTTTATATTCCGTTGCATCCCATAACTATTTGCCCAGTCTCTTCCGCCACTATACTCTCGCTAACAATAACTGTATGGGTAAATTATTATAAATAATAAACAGCAGTTAGGGGACTTGAATAGATCAACATCCGATTGCATGTTGACCCACATTTTTTCCGATTTTCCGGTGTAAAATGCACGCGCATATACAACCCTATTATTTTAAATTAGCATTTATAATTATAATTGACTATGGCTTTGTTTTCTAAAAATATTTCAATAATATATTGAGAAATAAAACACACGCCGTAATAAAAATTGTAAACAATATTTTATCTCAATCTAAATAAAAAAAAAATATATGATAAAAATTTAAATTTTAGAACACGTAAATTTTTAGCGAATGAACAAATCGTCCTTCGAAATCTACGAATTGTGTCGGTCCATTAACACTTGGCATTCATACATGTATTCGAATAATAAATAAATAAATATAAATCTGTATTAAAAAAATATTTCTAAATGCATAAAGTCCAATAATTTTAATCTAATATTAAATTGTTTAAGCTTTAACAAAGACAAAAGACTTCCCGCTGATTATGACAATGTAATAACACGCGATACAGTAATTTTCAAACTGGTCTAACTAAGTAAATGTCGTGACTTCTAATTTCAACTTTCTTTCCTAGATAATATTTTAAAAAAAATATTTTTCAAACTCCAAATCCATCTTCTTAAACAAGATAGACTTAATAAAACATTTCAATTACTCTGAAAAGTTCCAGAAATAATTTATCCATAAATCGTCATTCATAGTCACTCGGAAAATAAAAATAAGACCAAACGAAATATTTATAACTTATAAATATCCTTGTTTGACCAGGTACTTTCAAATGTATATAATATACATGTTATTTCCAACGTGCTCTATACAATCCGTTAGTTCATATATACATATATGCATATGCAGCAACGATATACGCATGTGTGTCCTTCGCGTTAACACATTCAAAACAAATACTTTTTTTTACATATGTATACATACGTGATTTAAGAAAAACATGAATATAAATACATGCATATGTAATGATATCTACATATGTGAAACAAATGACAATGTAAGATATGTGTAATCGAATACGGGAACAAAACAAACAGATTTATGTCTGTAACACTCCGTAAAGTAGAATGGTTTTTATACTTATTTTGCAAATCTACATATTCAACCAACAAGATGCCACTCTTTCATTTTTTTTTTCTTTCTCTCTTGCTCGTTGGCGAACACGAACATTTACCCATCCCCCGCCATCAGTGCCAAATGCCATAGCATCCGTTGGCACAATAGCGTGCAACGGACGAGAATCTCAAACAGTTGTGAACGTGAGTCGTGCCTGATGTGCATCTAGTACGTCGCGAAATCAATTTTTATTTTTTTTTTTATTTTTTCATTTCATATATGAAATGAAATAAAATAAACCTGAATTATACATGTGAGATAGCACGAATATATCTTTCGATTTGGCTGGCTATATTTATATAAATAGATTATGAAATTTATCTATTCTAGATTTTATATTGATTTCATTTAAACAGTTGGTCGCACACGTGAATTTATGAATGAATAAAATTTTGGTAATTATTACAGAAACTTGCGCTGATGATGAATTTAGAGACTTGAATGAAGGAAGGATGATGTGATGTGAGCTGATGGATATGTTGAAGCGAATGGAATCAAACAATAATTAAATAAATAAATAAATAAATAAACTAAAAACAAAAATTACGAGAAGGAGAAAAAAAAATGCTTGGTGGAAATCTGGACCATCCTGGCGACTTGGATGTCCCGCACCGCAAAGAAACATTTGATTAAAAAATAAAAAATAGAATATTTCTAAAGAAATTAATCAAAAAATTAATTTATATAAATTGGAAAAGTAAAAACAAAAAAAATTACTGAATCTTCGAAATTTCGAAATGATAGTTTATTGCCCGCGTGGATAATAATAAATTAAGTAATAAAGTAATATGCAAATGAAAGGAATTGGAGGATTGATACTTTATGGACTGCTATATAATTTGTCGGGTGGAACTTGACAGTGGCAATAATTGGCAAATTTGTCGGAACAAGGAATGGAGGAGCCTCAAAAGCTCTTTAGATTGCCGGGTACCATTGAAGAAGAGGAGGAACGTGAATTGGGTACTCAGGGACAACAACAACAACAACAACAACAACAAACAAATGACAATAGCCAACGGCCTGAATCGCCATTGTTAGTTCAAAAAGTAACTGGAACTAATTCTACTTTACCAAGGAATATTACTCTTGTCAGAGTGAGCACACAAAGCAGCAGCATTGGTGGTGTTGGTCGTCAAGACTCATACAGGTTAATATTGTTTATAAAAATTATCGCATTTATTTTACTGATTATTAAAATATCCGAGTTGAAATTTTGTTCCTACATTAGACCTTTATTTCCTTACTGTATCTCAATTGTACCTCGTAAAGTCCTGAAATAGTGACTTCCCAATATCTTTCATATCCTTCATGTTCATTGAAACCTTAATAATTCCTTAGTTTTCCCAACTTGTTCCTTTTTTATATCTCTATTATCATCCATGTAGATACAAGAAGGTACAAGTTAAAATTCATTATACCTCAAAGTAGAAGAAATGAAAATTTTTCCATTTCTAAGGTCTTAAAAAAGATTAAAATTAAAGAGCTCGTCCTTGATAATACCTTTAATTCCTACAAAACGAGCTATACACAGGTCTAAAGTAGGAACAAAATTTCGACTCAGGTAATACTACGTAAACGAAGCTCATAATGTCGAGATGGAGGAGTGTATAATATATATGACGCGATTTATCCGATCATTATCTTGATTACATCAACACTTGATAAATTGGAAAAAAAATATATAATTGAAGTAACACACAGTCAATATTTATTAATATTGTTTATGAGGATTTATTTTATGCCAGACACTTGATTCAAATTATCTCAACAAATTACTTCTTTCAATAAAATAAAATATTTTCCGTTTTCATCAAGAATATTATTTGTTTCTAATGAGAAAAATCTTCTTAATTTCTTGTTTTTTTTTTTTTTTTTTTTTTGTGGCATTTAAATATTCTGATAAATATTATGAACCAATAAGATAACTTGAATGCGTATATATTCATCAGTCGTTCATACTCGATAACACAACATACTATATTAAATATTATCTGTAAAAACAAACGAAACATTATCATTATAAATGCATTAATCGACCACGAGCGACATCGTGAGAAAATAACTAACAATCAAAATCGAATAGCATAAGTATAAGTATGACGTTATAGTTGGCGAAACGTGTTCTGACGATTATTTCCAAGTACAAGTAGATACACACATACAAGTAGTATACGCATATGTATTTTATTTTGCAACATTCTCGAAAAATCAGTTACATAACTGCAAGATAATATTCCTAAAAAGAAAAAAAAAATTTTTTCTCTTATAATTCACATCAAAAAGCCAAGTAAATAATTCTTTCCCTTTTATCTTACACACTTGCCCCTTATCAGTGTCAGTGTCCATCCCACCACGAAATTTCTACACTCAAACTCAATCTTGTCCGTCATGAAACAACAAATAAAAAAAAAAAAGTAAAATAATCATCGCACATAATGATTTCCCAATTTCCGTCACTAATAAAATTACATTAAGCTGATAATAAAATTTTCATCGCGAGTATACATCTCCAACTATCACCTCCATAATAATTATTACACATCATAAATTCTACTGCGCTCAAAAGCAGAAAAATAAATAAATAAATAAATAATAAAACGTATTAATTAGTGCTGTGAATGCCAATAATAATCATCAGTTATTACGATCATAAAATTAGAATAATGTTTGTCGTCGATGCATTATGATGATGAATGAAGTGAGCTAATACGACGCGTACTCCCGCCTCATCACCAACGATTGTAAAGCAACTGAAAAAGGGGGAAAGGGGTTGGGAGAGGAGGGGCCAAAATTGCTACAGCAATATCTCACTATATCAACCGTTGTTGTAACGTCAAAGCGCAATCATGTCGAATAGTGGGATGAATTATAAAGTGAACTGGCATATTAGTCGACAATGCGCGAGGATACCAATCAGATCGTCATCAATGAGGCAAAGTATCGTCAGTGGTCGTAGAGTATCTAGGAAACGAAACAGCTGGTTGGTTTACATTAAACAAGGTAGAATCCTTCGATTAGACACATGGACAATAAACAATTAATATTGCATGAAAATTATATTCAACGTATCATACAAATAATTGTCCATGTTCATAAAATATCTAATGATTGCTTTTATATTTTTATATTGAATGACGATTATTTATTGCTAGTGTTGGAGCAATTCTAATTTTGCTTGCCATGTCCTTCATCTGAATATTTTATTATGCATCTAAATAAAAGAAGAATGCTCATTATCAGTCGACTCTTTGTCTCTGTATCTAATTGGTAAATTAAAAACAAACGGTTGCTCTCTTCAAAGCACTCTCGAGTCGAAATATTATTCCTACATTAGACCTTTATTCTCCTTACTGTATCTCAATTGTATCTCATGAGTCCTAAATAGTGACTTCCCAATACCTTTCATATCTTTTATATTCATTTAAATCTTAATAACTCCTTAGCTTTCCTAATTTGTTCCTTTTTATACCTTAAAGTGGAAGAAATGAAAATATCAGCAATTTCTAAGGTCTTAAAAAGGACGAAAATTAAATAGCTCGTCCTTAGTAATACCTTCAATTCCTACAAAATGAGCTAGACGCAGGTCTAAAGTAGGAAGAAAATTTCGACTTGAGCTTGTACATAAATTAATCACTTTCAAATTGAATTTATTTTCAACGTTGATTGACCCTTTCCGGGTCTCATTGTCCGCACGGGTTCCTCACTGCGTATTACTAAGATTTGTCAAGTCTTGTCTTAGTAAATTACCACCGCACAATCTCATTGTCGGTCTTAATAACGATATCCTGACCTTATTGCACGATTATATTCAGTCCATGTTTTTCTTTATCACTCTATCATCTAATGAAACCTGATGTATTAAAGCACTACACACGTTAAGTAATCATTAATCGCCAACTTCCCGTTCATCTGATACAGTCATTCTAAACCGCGCGCGAGATCATCATTAAGCTTGGTACACACACACACACATGTATTTAAAATAAAACTATTCACCAATTAAATTTGATATCTCATGTATATAAATATCACGGATCATACAGCATCACATTACTCTGTATATTGAATTAAATTGAAATAATTTATGCAAATGAAGAAAATTATTTCTGTTTTCTTTTAAAATCAGTAGAGAACAATCAATTGATTTATTATAACACTGCCCGCTTTTTCATTTTATCTCTATACCACTGATGCAAAAATATAAATACGCTGTAATTTATGTTTAAGTGTGTTATTTAAAATTGAGGATTAAATTAAGATATAATTTATATCCAAGAAATAACGTAACTTCACATATTTGAAGACATTGATAACATGAATAATCAGCAGTTCTTTCTCCTGAGATTTGCGAGCAATCATGATAACGTCGTAATGAACCTTACAGTAATAACCAAAGATAATGATAAGAAGCGTCAGTCAACTCACCACTCATACAGTTGTATGAAGCTGGTATCAACAAGTCTTGATACGTAGATCTGTGTCAGTTGAATTATTATCGCACTAATTTTTCCCAATTCACTAAACGTTCTGTCCTAGAAATGAAAAAAAATTAATATTATATAATATAATTATAAATAATAATAACTGGGTGAAATTGTGATTACTTTTAACTCATTATTTTTTTTTTTTTTTTTGCATGATGGCTTTACTGTGTGAATTGGAAGAATACAATATTCACGTGATAAATAATAGAATTTTTACATTACGACTATTATGCTGGTTTAACAGAAACGATAATTTATTTTTGCAAATAACAAGAGTAAACTGCGTTGTTAGTGACTGATAAGTGGTGGACAGTGTAGTCAGGTGGTTGCATTCTTCAGGATATAAAACGTTATGCTTGTCACATCAGAGAAGTAAAGTTACTGCATCAGTTATCAATATCACGAAGAATATAATTTTCTATTAATTTATACCATTTTAAGGAGTGTGTATGTGACAATGCGGTAAGATACATGATGGCAACATTACCATCATTAGAATGATAAAAAAGATTGGAGGATATTGTAGTAGGTGAAAAAAAAAAAATGACTCTCAAAGTGATCATGACCTGAATTTCGTGTTTATTATCAACTTAATATTGATTGAATGAAGCTAATCAACATCATCATCATCATCTGCAATCTTTAATTATCTATTACCAAGGCTGACATCGATGTAACAAACTTGGAAAATTTATCGTGAATATTTCAATTAATTTTAACTCATTCGAAAAAAAAAAATTAATTTTAAATTAATGATAGAAATAAATCATAGAATACGTAATTATGTACTTGTGCCAAAGTATGAACGGGAATATTATCAATGTTCCCACTTTAAATGGTCACACTGGTTTCGGAGAAAATGAAGAGAATAAAAAATTAGTGCACTCACAATGCCAGACGCCAATTATCGTAAAAATGTCAAAAAATTTTGATACATCATTCAGAACCAGGTATACTAATCATAATCCATTGAAAAAAAAAATATTTTCACATTGTAAAATATTTTTTCAATATATAATTACTAACAAAAAAAAAAAAAAAAATATAAAAAAAATAAAAATGACCCTTGAAATAATTATGAAAAATATTTTATTTATTGCGCGTTAAATATTTGTTTGCCACGAATGAATGCATCAATTATCATCTACTAATATACACACATATTTGGCCACGTGTGTAATGTTGATATGCATAAACAAATGCGTTTGATATTACCCAATATATACTCTATAATTAATGCATTTAATTAATGACATAGTCATAAATAAAATGTAGACGTATATGTCTTGACATGATCAAGTATATAATATTTTCAAAGTCAGTCTTGCACTAACATTGTGTTCATTGTCAGGCATTACTAATACCGATATATTTAAAGAAAAAAAATTTTATTTACATAGCAAACATAAATTAATGTGTCAAAAAGTCACATTGTTATTAAATATATAAAAATTATTTCTATTGTATCATGATAGCTCATGAACTTTAAAAAATATTCCATGATATCAACGTAACCTTTACGTCAATATTTGGTTAAATTCAAGGTCAGTTGACAATGAAATATATGATAGATTGTGGAATACACCTACGACAATATAATTCTCCGCATGCGATAGCGACGTTTAGTTGATCTGGTGTTTTTCTGAGCTTATCTATAGGTCTATAGCTGTATTTTATATGTGTCACTATGACGAAATGATATATGTAGGTATAATATACACTTGATCATGAGGGGCGTTGTAGTCTGTAAGAATTCTCGCATCAATAAAAAGCATCTTGCAATTGCACATTGAATTACCGATACACATGAATACATAGCCATATAAGTGTATAACAATTGCGTAGTCACATCAAAGTTCAATTTTCGCGTGATAAAAAAAAAGAAAATAATGTTATAAACAATTAATATTATAAACGATGTTTATAATACACTAACAATAAGATATAATTGAATACTATGTTTATAAAGGTTGTCATGCGGAAGTTGACAATAAATGCCAAGAATGAATTCATTCATAATTGAATTGCAAAAGAAAAAATAAGATTTGCATTATATTAGCAGTGCTAATTGATATACTTGTATGTGTGTTTACTTATAATTATAAATTCATCAACGCAAAAACGAAAGAGAAAAAAAAAAATATGTATAATGTATTTCAAGATTTGATATTCTAATAAATATAATTAATTATTTTTTGCATACTGTTTTAGGAGCCGCTACAGATCGGGACCAGTTCGGAAAATTCGTAGGCGAGCAGTTTTAAAAAATGGCGAATGTAATATTCTTCAATCACGTATATCACGGAGATCGTTGCGTTTTCTTCAAGATATTTTCACCACTCTTGTTGACACACAATGGCGCTGGACATTGCTTTGTTTTACGTTGAGCTTTGTATTATCATGGCTGGGATTTGCCGTAATATGGTGGTTAATTGCTTTTACCCACGGTGATTTTGATGAAAAACACTTGCCGCCTATTCAAGCCGAAAACAATTGGACACCTTGTGTTTATAATATATTTTCATTTACAAGTTGTTTTCTATTTTCAATAGAAACACAGCATACAATTGGTTATGGCAGTAGATCAACTACGGAAGAGTGTCCTGAAGCAATATTCGTGATGTGTATTCAAAGTATTGCTGGTGTAATGATACAGGCATTTATGGTTGGTATTGTCTTTGCAAAAATGAGCAGACCCAAGCAACGTACGCAGACATTACTTTTCTCAAGGAATGCAGTAATTTGTCAACGTGATGGTGAATTATGTCTCATGTTTCGCGTTGCTGACATGAGAAAATCGCATATAATTGGCGCAACTGTGCGTGCACAGGTAATTAAAACGAGAACAACTAAAGAAGGTGAATTGCTTAGTCAAAATCAACAAGAACTTATCATCGGCACTGACGGCACCAATGGAAATATATTTTTCATTTGGCCCATGACCATTATTCATAGAATAAACGCTGACTCGCCATTCCACAATATGTCAGCTGAAGATATGTTAACGGAACGATTTGAGGTTGTTGTTATTCTTGAGGGAACAATTGAATCAACTGGACAAACTACGCAAGCGCGATCAAGTTATTTACCACAAGAAATATTATGGGGCCATCGATTTGAGCCAATGGTTTGTTATTCCAAAGAACGACAGGGTTATGAAGTCGATCATTCATTATTTAATACAACAACTCAAGTTGATACGCCATTGTGTTCTGGTCGTGAACTTGCTGAATTTTATAGAATACAAGATGATCTGCGTCATGGCACCGGTAAGTTTCTTTTACTGATATGAAATTATTAAAGCGATAATTGATAACTTGATTTATGTTGCTTGTCCAGTTACGTAATAATTATTGCTTTAATTAATAAAAATGCCATAGTTCTACGCTTTATTTTATTATGTATTGTCACGTATTCCTAATGCGCCAGTGTCATTATAACTAATATTAATGCGTTAACATTAATTTAAAATTAATTAAAGCTAAAAATACATATATATGTTTAACACAATGAATTCCCGAGACGAAATTTTGTTCCTACATTAGACCTTTGTTCTCCTTACTGTATCTTAATTGTACTTTGTGAGTCCTAAATAGTGACTTCCCAATACCTTTCATATTCTTTATATTTATTTAAAGCTTAATAACTCCTTAGTTTTCCTAACTTGTTCCTTATTTATAACTTGAAGCGGAACAAATGGAAAAATCAGCCATTTCTAAGGTCTTAAAAAGGACTAAAATTAAAAAGCACGTTCTTAATAATACCTTCAATTCCGACAAAATGAGCAACATGCAGGTCTAAAGTAGGAACAAAATTTCGACTCGAGAATACTCATTTTTGTCATACGTCTCTTTTCTGATTGCTCTTGGTGCTGGTATATCTCATAGATGGAGTGGGCCTAATGAAGAAAATTCCTAGCGAACCCAGAACTGCTCCAGTAATATTGACTACGTACAATCAAAGTGATGGATCAGGATATTTGATTCCACCGCAAGGATTTGGCACGCAAGGTTCATCGAAACTTCATCTAGATATTCCACTGATTGATGAAACCCAAGACGCTTAACAGTGTTATATTGTATTCTATATGTGACAAGTGTTTGGTATAATAATACTTCATATCCAACAAAAATGCAACGCATAACAAATTTTTTGTGCAAAATAAACATTTATTATATAAATAATTTATATGCCTATTTGGTGGAATCGCTAATAACTAAACTCTTCAAGTGCAATGTATGATTGAATCTCTCTCATGATAGATTAATTAACTTGTTGCGAGTTGGTTCTATTCGTAAATTTATTTTCAATATTATACGCATGATTGAGGGAATTCTAAAGGTTTCTAAAATGAATAATGAAAATTGAGAAGAAAAAAAATTCAGTAGTCAAGTATTTTACAGGTTTCATTGTCGATGACGAAGTAATGTGTATGGAGCCTTATCATGATGTTCATCACTATACTAATAATCATCGTCCAACAATGATTGGACCCAATCACAATTTTATAGCACGCGCTGAAAGTACCAAAAGTGATAATAGTTTAGAGGAACATGGAGTATTCAATAGAGGAATTTATCGGGATGCTCACAGTCGAATACCAAGTCCACATTTTATTTACCATCAACAACGTGAATCAGTTGGCCATGAAAAATCAATGGAAACTGACAATGACGCCATTCAAATTATAGGCGAAGTGGAACTTCAACACTTGCCAGATGCAGTTAGTCGAGAAATAGTAAAAAATAGTCGAGAAATAATATTTGAAGAAGAGCCTCGTGAATCTGAGCCACTTCTTTCACGAGAAGGAAGCTCTTCATCAATGCGACTAGTCAATGGGAAACGTATATCACCAATGCGATATCCAGTTTTATTAGATGAGGAAAAACGATTGCTCAGTGACTCGAAAAGGAATTTGAATTTAAAAAATTTTCCATTTATTGATGAAGAGAAACGATCGCTCAACGGTTCGCGACGGAATCTTAATGGATCTAAACGATATGTTTTGGTATCACTTGACAAGGCAGAAGGCTGGAATGGGAGTGCTAGGAATCTAAACATAGGTAGTAAAGATAATTTAATTAATACTCGACGACATACAGAAAGTAAAGAAAAATTAAATATAATTAAGCACAATAAAAAATTAACAAAAGAACTTACAGACGGTAAAATTAAACGAAAATTAATCGATATTACGCCATCAGAGTGTCATATGCCAGTCCATGTTGCAATAGAAATAGATAAACAATCAAAGCAAATCGGACAACAATCCGAATTAACTCAACAACTTGATAGTAATTTAACACCCTCGCTTTCAACTGATTCTATAACGTTACCCAGTGAAATTATCGTAGCACCACCACCGTCAGAGTCTGCTCTCACTCCTGAATCCGGGTTTGCCGATGGACAATTTCTAAATTCAAGTCCAGAATCAAATAAACGCGAACATGTTCCATCGCCAACTAATTCAAATATACTTTCGAGAAACAGACGAAGTTATGAACATGCCCAGTTGCAAGATGTCAATGATATTTTGACGCGGACCAGCAGTGGAAGCAGTTACTCTGACAGTGATGGCCTATCAAAAGATATTACACCTGAGAATTTATATTCAAAACAAGAAAATTCTTCACCAAAGCCAACAACACGACAAATAATATCATACACAAGTGTTTGAATTTCATTTTCATTCATTAATAAAAAATCAACAATTAAAAACAAATTAAAAAATAAAAACTCATATGCTTATCGCCATAAATTCCGTTTTATTATAAATATATATTTTTTTTTTGTATTTTATTATTATTATACTGCGAATTTTTTGATTATATTTCAAAAGTGATTTTAAATATATATTCTTTCATTATGAAAATGATGGAGTGCAATTAAATATAACTATAATTAGATGACAATAAATAGATAAGACTTTTTGACTGCTGGACAGTCTATGTGGAAACACATTCACAAATAGCCATTATAGTATAGTAATAATAACTATTATAAAAACAAACAAAAAAAGAATGACATGGCCAATTTGCCCTAAATAAAATTTCTGTTATCAATTGTAAATATTCGACAGGGTAACGAATAATTATATGTTTAAAAGAAAAATCATTTGTAATAAAAATCAACGAAATCAATATAATTTTCGACCTATATACCCGGTTTATTATTTATTCACCTCTCATTATTAATTACGATTTTCATTTATAATTTGAATTCCAGTGTAAAAATTTTGCTCATTAATTATTTTATGAATCGTACATTTTGAGCTCGTAGAGACGCAGAATACCAAACCAAATCCACAATTCTCCTACTAAAATAATTTTAATAATACATCAAACATAATTTATAATTAATAATTGAACAAAAAATTATTATAAAATAAACGTACTTAGTATGGATGAAGCACCAGCCATGTAAGTAATTGCTGTGTAGAATGTCAGACGTGTGAATAATAACCAAAATGCTACAAAGGCATCTCCAATATTACATACAATGTCTGATATAGATATAAATATCAATGGAAGACTCCAACGTGGACGCATCTGCATTTAAATGCAAATTTATTTGGTATTCCAATTCAATAAATAGCATTATTATAAAAAATATCAATCAGTGAAACGTATAACTCACCAATATAATTGAATAAAGTAGCATACAAGCAGCAATAGAATAGACAATTGCGTCAGGTATAGAATAACCAACAGTAACAGTCACCACAGCTTTTCTTGGTGGTACAAAACCATCGATAACTTTTCCATTATCCAACAAACTGTACTCCATACATCCATATCGTATTCCATAATAGCTCAATATAAATATAAAAATTGTAAATAATAATGCCTGAATAGTATAATACATTTCATTTTGAAATGCTTCTTGTGATATATATTTTTCTACTGGCTTTAATTTTTTATTTTTCTTTCCCGCTGCATGTAATACTTTAATTT
Organism: Microctonus brassicae; assembly: GCA_918226075.1. Taxonomy (NCBI): domain Eukaryota; kingdom Metazoa; phylum Arthropoda; class Insecta; order Hymenoptera; family Braconidae; genus Microctonus; species Microctonus brassicae. The sequence goes on along the minus strand of OW445491.1, from coordinate 3,082,235 downwards.
CGTCCTTCATATTTTCACCATAAACTTCTACATATAGTAATAATAATAATAATTATTATTATTTGTTTTAAAAAAATAAAAAATAATTTTTGATTTTAAAATTTACCTTTGAATAATTTTATTTTTATCAATAAATCTCCTGCATTAGGCTCAATATTAAAATCAATACTTAATGATAAACGCGTCAATTGATTTAATTAATTTATCATCTCTCAATACCAAAATAACACGAGTATAATATTTAATGACACATTTATAACGTGAATTTTGTTGCAGAACAATTCATATTAAATATTAAATTTTTATTTTTAATATCGAATGACTTGAAGCTTATAACATTTAAATATTTATCATATAATTATTAATACCCGTCAATGAATGATGAACTGTTCATATTGACAATATTATAAAAAAATTCTTTATACCATCAATTTACATTTGAATCACGCGAAATTCTTCGTACATTAAAAATAATGATACCGTGCAGAAAATGCAGCATTAGTCGTATGATCGGTGATAAAAATAAGCAATTGGTAATATTTCAATTAATTAATATAAAATAAATATATTTATATATCTATTGGTTGTATTTTATTTTTTATCAAGCTCCTGAATTTTCCAATACTATGTGCTTTATGCGATTCTTGGGCACCGTCAGGCATAAATCAATTATATGTAATAATTCTTGGAATCGTTGGGACCGTTAGTTAGTCTATCGTAATATTCAAAATGACATTTCAGTCAACGACACTTTAAATATATATTTATATCATAGACTAATAAGTAAAAAACTTTAATTATTTTGCATTGCCAATAATTTTTATTATTTAGGCAACTACTACGTTTGATGTCATTCGTACAAGGAATTATAAATTGCCAGCAAAATATTCATTTCGTTCATTTGACTTGGATATTGGTGAGATATTTTTTTCATAATTCCTCATTTTTTATCCTATCAGTTGTAATTAATTTTTAATTAATTATTTGATTAGTTCCTTTTACGCTTGAACGAGACCTGAAATTAATGGCATCAGTAATTTTTATTGAACATTATATTTTCATAATGATTGGTGCTATAACGGTAATATTTAAATTAATTTTGAAAATTATATCAAATGAAAAATTAATTATATGAAACTAATTGTAAAATAGGAATATCCAATACTTCATATACCATGGCTAGTTATGCAGCTGTGTGTGATTATTGTAGAAATTGGTAAATTTTTCATCAGTATTATTGTTAATGGACTCCATATTCGTCGTGCAGAATTTTTTCAAGTCATTATAACAATTTTCCATTGGCTCCAAGTATTTTGTCTATGCGCTCGTCAATTCAAGCAATCTTGGGTCTAATTGTATTTTGGAAAAACAATAAATTTATAATAAAAAATTAATAAATTAAATATACATTTATATATATCTATATATAATATATATGAACTTACTGTTTATTTTATTCTTTAACATTAATTTATGTATATTACGATCTTCATTTATTTTATGTCGTATTCTCACATTGAAGCACATTATGGCTGTCACAAATGTTAAATTTTTTATCAAAAAATTTCTCGTCATAATTTTCAATAGATGAAACAACAACAAAAATATGACTTCAATCCAGAGGCATTATTTAAATACTGGCGAGAAAATATCCCAATCAACTTTAAAAGATGGTTCAGAATCCAGTATATTCTCAAAGGTAAGAGGAAAAAAATTTTTTTTTTTCTTTTTTTGAAGACAAATAAAATTCTGAATGAATTTTCACAGGCAGAAACACTTTACGTGAGTCTCATGTGTCTTGTAACATCATGTTTGAGCTCTGTAACATTCGAAGTTGGTGCTAGATCACCACTTGGTCATTCAGTAACAAAATCAGCAACATTTAATGCATTATTTCGACGTAACTATAGTAATTAAATTTAATATTTCTAATCATATCTTATTATATCATGTAAATGAATTAATTTGATTAATTGATGCAACGAAATTTATCAATATTTAATTAATAAATGTGAATTATTCTGATTGATATTAGATATGATTATAAAAATACCCATGGGTGATTTTGTTTCTTCATTAATATCAACCATAACCCTTTCATTTGGTGAAAAATATCGAATTCCATATTTTTATATACCATGGCTTGTGAATACACTTAGAGGAATGATTTTTAATGAAGGACCAGCCCTTCTTAGTCTTTCATACAACCAAATACCCTATGCAGTCATTCCAGCCAGTACTTTTGGCTTCATGACAATTATATTATTCGGTAATATCAATTGATACTTCATTATATTACAAAAATCAAATGATCAATCGATTGAATGAGTCGATTAAATGACAATCAATAATCAATATTATTTTCAAGTGAATAATTTAATTATTTTAGCCGAAGAACTTTGTCTTTGGTGTGATGTGTTCTCCAGCTTTCAAAGATGTTGGATCGATTATAAAAATTATAAAGAGTATACAAAAAAAAATGAAAAATATAACAACTCAGCGTCCGCTAAGATGAACAGAAAATCTCATGATTATGAGCAAAATATTCATGGTAAAATAGTTGATTATACAAAATTGAAATCAAAAATATTTCACAAACCTGATAGACCTTCTGGCAAACCCTCAGATCTCCGTCAAACAAAAAGTTTGAACGCCATAAATTATTTACACGTTGATTAATATTATTTTACATACCAGGCAAACTTTTCGTACGATATTTTATATGTAATTAGAGTCTAATTAAAGACAAAACACTATCACAATGGACTTAAATATATTTACACTTTATACATGACCATATTTAACCTACTTTTTTTATACAATAAGAATCACAAGTACAGTAACAAAGCTCAACTTAATTGCCGCGAAAAATTTGATAGTTTCTATTACGTAAAACCGACGCCATCGGAATTACGCATGTGCAAAGGCCATATTGCGCATGTGCAAAAACCGTATTGCGCATGCGCTCAGCACTGCTTGCACCGGTTGATAAAGTATATATACATATATTACTGGTGTTTCTATATATATATTATTGGTGTGTACATATATATATGTAAAGTTGCATGTCGATGTGAATTCACGTCTTGAAACGTAGCCTCATTTACCAGTGTATTTCATTGCACTATACATCCACACTATAAAATACCGAGAATTTTTTTTTTATTTTGAGGTTACAGTAACGGATTCCCATAATCTTCTTCAATTATTGCTAATTAGTTTGACGAGTATTTTGTTTCGTGATTTGTGAATAAACAGCTTTGAAACAGATACAATATTAATCGAGTGAACTACATGATATTCAATATAAAAAAAAGTTAAAAGCAAGAAAAAGAAAAATAGCTCAGAAGTATTGTTGAATATTTTGGAGGGAAATTGAATAAAGGTACGTTACTACCATTGTTTAATTTTAGGATTTTATTTATATGCTAAATGTCAATGTTTTATCAATATAAATTTGTATTTTTATTTAATTGAGGTTATGTTGATTGTTGAATTTTTATATTAATACAAAATTTATCGTTGTAATTATGCAAATATATAGATAATGCTTCTTATGTGAATGTAATTTACATATACATTTTTTTTTTTGTTTTAACATGTTATGTGTATCAATTTCAAAGGTTGTACGTCATCTTCAGCAAGGATGGAATGTATATTGAACAAAAAAATAATAATCTGCTGCAATTTTGCAGTTCAATTGTATCAGATCGCATGTTAACAATAGCAATTTCCGTTATGGGTTGTCATAACCTTACAAATGTTTATCTCACAAAATTCTATATATATTTTTGTTTATTAGACAAACTTATGGTAGCTCAATAACAAATTAATACCTATATTAAAGTACAATTTTTTTTTACATTACCAAACGTCATTATAACAATTTTTCACAATATCATTTATAAAATATTGTAACAAATAAATTGTAGCAAAAGCTAAAATTATTCAAGCATTAATTCAGCTGCATTATTAAAGTTAATAATTTTATATAATGAATTACCAACAATATTATTATTATTTGATAATTAGTGATAGATTCTTATATATAATTAGGGAGTATTTATCATTTATGAACAAACGTATTTAAATACTAATATATATTATTGTTTGAATTATTGGTGTTTAAAATCAGACGAAAATTTTATTGATTAGTCAAATGAGAAAATAATATCAGTTAACATGCTATAAAGCTATTTCGATGTCATTCACATGTAAAATTCTCCAAATTAGCGTACATAATTATAAATAATATTCAAATCAAATTACGACAACATCTAACACGTTCTGAAATTATACAAAAAGTAAAAAAAAAAATTATATTTTTGTTTTATGTACAAAAGTTAACTCATCGTGTTTATAATTTCCACCTTCGAGGTCGTTCACCACACTCTGTTGTGTTCACGAATATTATTGGCACACAAATGTTCATTTTACGTTCAATTCCGACACTAAATTACATATCATTCACCCCAAGTTTAATGAATTCACTTGGACCTTGATATTTTTTTTGTGCGTGCTCAACTAACTTTTTCAATTAATTTCACATTTTTAAACCTCGAAGGCATCCCACTGCTACGCAATCATAGCAGCTATTGGACTAAATCGCATGATTTTACTGAGTAATATCCACGCAGCTGATGCTAAAGCACACAAAGTAACGCCACCCCATCCAAAATCCATACTCCATGATGTCGTAAATTGTCTGGCGTTGAGAATATTTTTTGGCGCTGGACTACCAACAACACCATCTTCAGGACCATCAATAATTCTTGCACCTCGATCTTGTGCTCGCTTGAAATGAATTATTGTCAGAGTAAACATTGCAAATGTCGCTACAATAAAGAGATAAATTAATGAAGCCACATGAATTCAATATGAAATATGAAGATTATAATTCAACAATTGGATTATTTACCAGCTAAAAGATACATCACACCAGTAACGAGAACTGCTGAAATTTGATGTCTACATAAACCAAAAAATCCGACAAACACTGCACAGCCAAGAATAATGAGACACACCAATGAACAGGATATGCTCAAATTTTGCATTCCTAAATTAATAATACATTTTTTTATACAACAATTATTATTATGGAAAAAGAATTAGATTTATTAATATTGTATAATTATAATTTAATTCAAATAACATAGAAAAAAAGCTCTTGGTGTAGGAGTTATTGATCGTATCTGCACAACTGATTTACGCGTTATATAAATTCGTTTGCTTTTGTTCATTTCAATTATTCAACTCAATACAATTTTCATTTTAATTGACATTTTTGCGATAATTAAGATAATTAATTCAAATAAAAATCACAGTTGTAATTAATACAATAATTATATATCTAAAGTATATTTTATATTCAAATATTTTTCACATTTATGAAATTGTCTAAAATCACATATTTCCATAAGTAAAATTTGACTTTGGGAGGGCGTAGGAATAATTTATATCAAAAGTAACTGAGATTCATGATGAAAGTTTGCTCAGTATTTTTCACCGCTAATACATAAATAAAATAGAGATAAAATACGAATTTTATCATTTATTTATTGGAGCAAGTGAAATTGAGGTGAATATTTATACTCACGACTTTGCCATGCAACACGAAGTTCTTCATGAGCTTCATCTGGTGACAAATAATTAATACAACGTTCTTGAGGGAAACCAACCTGACCTAGAAGCTGAATTTCGCTCTCTGTAACATTGGAAAATATTCACGAATAAAATTTAAATAACTGTATAAATTCGTCGTTGGACAATAATTAAATTAACAATGGCAAAAGAATACTTTTATATAAAATAAAATCAGTGCAAGTTCATGGTGGATACATCAGTAATGTTCTTTCTCCATTTAACCTTGTAAAACGCGCTCATCAAAGGAACATCCGCTAAAGCAATAGAGTGATGATGCCGTCACGCAATCCCTAGGATTTTACTTACAAAATTTATATGGCAATTTAACGATCAATATCACAATCAGAGTCAAGGTAATCCTCACAGTTGCACCACATTCATTTTGAATTTACAAAATTCATCAACATGACAAGATAAAACCTAACAAAACAGCGAAATTTTTACCAAATAAAAATTCATTTTATATTATTAATATTATTATCAATGTCTACATGATAAATAATTTATTTTAATGATATGTGAATAATATAAATTATTATACTCACCAGTTAATGATACACACATGGTCCAAATGCCACCATGCATTGGAATAAGAAATGTCAACCGACTATTGCTGTAACGTCGCGTATGATCTGCCGACGGATTCACCAACATCGCAACTCGACCATCTAAATACCACGTGGGACTGATATTGGCTTTATTTAGCATTTCACGATCCCAAGTCACTTCCTCCCAATGGTCTGACATTATTGCAGCACATAACAGAGCCGTAGCTGTCCCAAAAATAAATTAATACACAAAGATCAAATCAACTAAACATCACAAATAATAATGAATTTATTAATTATATATTTAAATTATTTTTTTAACAATTAATTTGTGACAATTTATCCATCCGAGATTTTTCTCTTTTACATATTTTTTCATGTAATTTTATTTACCTGCCAGTGTGAGTGTTAACGTGCCAAAGAGAAAAACTAGACGTGGAACTGGACCCCTTGGTACGCGGGAAGACTCCATCCCCGGTGGTGACCAGGCGCCCACTGAAGTGATAATACTTTGGTCGCGACGGAGTAGCCTAGTCGACCAATATTCACGAGTATTTACCACACTACTACACAGATTGACGTTGCCACCGACACCGCGCTCGCTATCGAAAGGGGTTCGCCGCCCTTTCTCAACGATAATTCGCGACTCAGGAGCCCTCTGCGTCGTCAACTTCGTATTTATCGAATCGACCGTAGAAACATGCTTATTCCCACACCCATATAGCAAGAATCAATCCATTGGGGATGCTGCATTTAACCCAACCACCCTCTCTTTGATTGTGCACGAAAATAAATTTATCAGAAAATATGATAAGAAAAATTATGTAAAATATTTAGCAGGGCGTTGATTTTTTCTATCTTTAATCATTTAGGATTTTTATTTCCTCAATCATTCATTAAAGATATGAAAGGTCATGGAATTATTTAATTTAAGTATAGATACAATGATTGGAGATAAGTTTAATTTTAGTTCACTTTTTAACTAAATATTGGATTCATCAATTTCTTTCTGTCTTTTTTTTTTTTTTGACAACCAATAATGAAATTGGTTTTATTATTAGCGTTATTAATTTTTTTTATTTCTTCATTGTCACAGATGGCGGATGTCGTTGATGATGGTCCTTTTACTAATGCTGCCACAGCAATATCTCAAGGAAAACGTCATCTTTTAGTTCGAGATTATACGGCTGCAGTAACTGCATTTGCTGAGGGGCTGGAATTATTATCGAAGATACATGGCGACTGTGGAGATGAACTTGGCGAGCCATATCTTTTGTATGGTCGTGCTTTACTTGGATTAGCACGAGAGGAGGCAGGTGTGTTGGGCGGTGGTGTACCCGGCTCTGAAGATCCAGAGGACGCAGAAGAGGCGGAGGATGACGCAGAAGATGAAGAGGGTGACGATGATAAATTGAGTAATATCGATGAAAAAGAAGAGGATGAAAATGAAGATGAAAGTGTGCATGATAATAATAAAACTGATGATAAAAAAATAGAAGAGCAGAATTCAGATGAAAAAAATGTTGAGAATGTAGCCGAGAGTGTTCCTGGTTCGAGTAAAGACAAAATTATTACTAATGGCACATCTAAAAATGAAGAGAAAAAAATAAATGATAATGAGGATAATAATATTCCATCAGGAAGTGGTGGAGATAATGAGAACGATGAGGGTGATGATGTGAATAAGGAAGAAGATGAAGATGATCCTGGACGTGGTATTGATTTACAAGTTGCTTGGGAAGTTCTTGAGTTGGCGAAAATTGTATTTTTCAAACGAGGTAAATCCGGCCTTAAAAATCTTGCTGAAGCTTACAGATTACTTGGCGAAGTAGCGATGGAGAGTGGCAATCATCAAGGAGCTGTATCTGATCTTGGACAAGCACTAAAATTATTAGAAAATGTTGAACCTTATGAGTCACGATCCATCGCAGAATTGCATTATCAACTGGGTTTGGCACACTCTTTGCTCAATGATTTTGATGCGAGTATTGAACAATTTAATGAAGCTACAAATTTATTGGAAGCAAGAATAAAAGAATTGGAACAGACAAAAGAACCTCCCAAGTCTGAAGATCCATTTTATACAATTGAAGGTGAAATAAAGGAATTGAAAGAATTGTTGCCGGAGATACAAGAAAAAATAGTCGACATGAAAGATTTTAAACAAGAAACATGTCGGCTTGTTATTGAGGGAATAAAATCTAAAGTTGCTGGTAGTTGCACCAATGGCGCTGGACCCAGTACTGCTCCTACCACATCAACCTCATCCACTGCTGACGATGCAGTTTCACCAAAACAAAACAAACCCGCCAGTGATATATCTCATCTCGTACGAAAAAAACGCAAAGCTGATGAGGTACAATTGGAAAATCCATCGCCATGTAAAAAAACACTATAAATTATATTAATATTGAAAAATCATCAAACTTGAATGATATTTTTTTCTCAAGCCCCACAGTACAATAATAACTAAATCATGAAATAAATTTGAACTTAATATAAAGTTATTTTGATAAAATGTTTCCATTATAAACTTGATTAATGTTGTTTTTTTTTTTTGTTCTGGTGTGTGATGTGTTCCAGTGTAATATTTATAATGTAACATTGAGAATAATGACTGACTATTCATTGGCGCTGCTACTTAGCATTTTCCATATAAAAACCAATGATGTCTTGGCCTTTTATTCTGTACTGAAAGATTGTACTGAAACCCAGACTCTATACATTTCAATGTTAGTTTCTAAAATATGTACAATCAAATTATTTACTTTTTTTTCCTTTCAGCTTTTCTTTGACATTTATTTATTATCGTAATAATTCATAAAAGCTACAGAGAAATATATTTGTGGCTATATTTTCAGGATGCACTAGAGACATTTGTAATACGTGTGTTACATATAAATGTAAGTTTCATTAATAAAAGTTGAACCCATCCAATTTTAATATATGTGTATATTTTATTTTTTAATATTCATCATTGATGATATTAAATATAATCAAAAATGATTATTAATGAGAACAAAAAATTATATTATTATTTATTTGTTCTATAGTTCAAAGTTGAATGATTTTTTGGACGGAATCAGTCAATAAATTTTAATCACAGTGATAAAACTTCAAAAATTAAGGTTAATTGTACAATGTATATTTACCTTTAAGTAATTTATAAATTTATTCATTCGCCTAAAAGTTCCTCAATGCCATCATCTTTTTCATAAAGACTTTCTTCACGTTGATTATGTATTCGATATCCTAGAGCTTCCAATAAATTACTATTATAATAGTAACTTAAATTGATGGAAGGTACTAAGCGCTTTAATTCCTCGATAGAAGAACGTGCTTTTTCCATGTCACCAATATTAACATAGTGTTGTGTAATAGTGGCAAATAAATCACCTCTACGTACAGACTGTTCTAAATTGCTTCCATGCGCGTCAATTAATTGCCGCAATTGATAGACTGCCGCTTCACTTTCACCTCTATCAAAGGATCTGAACAAAAGAAATAAATAAATATCAAATTATTGTCGGTCGAATAATATTAGAGAAATAAATTTAAATATTATCGATTTCACATACTTTTTTATATCCAAATAACGTTTTATCGTTGCCATTCGAATGTTGACAACTTCAACTGCACGTTTGTGCACTTCATTGTCTTGTGCATTTGTAACTTTAGCTAAACATCGAGACGCTTGATTTAAAGCGTCTAATGCTTTTTCATAATTTTGAAATTCATCAATTTCAACTTGGGCGCATGCAACATAAAAATTTGCCAATAAATCCATAGCTTTGGCTTTGGAATAAAAATTTAATATGTTTTTTAGAATATCAGGTTGATTTTGCCAATCAAGAGATTGCAAATAATTTCCCGCCATAATATATATATCACGTTGACGAGAGACTTGTGCGAAGAAGCAAATTTTTTCTGTATCACCCGACTTTAAAAGTGCTTTCATTGCACGAAGTTTATTTCCAGCTTGGGTAAATTTTTTCGTGGCCAAATGATAATTTCCTTGTTCAAATGCAATTTCACCAATTTTTTCAAGAATTAAAATTCGCATACGTTCACGCTCCATATCATTATCCATTTTTACAATTGTCATTTTCTCCGCTAAATCTTCATTGAGTATAATATTATGCTCTTGAATTAAATTCAATACTTCATTATATTTTTTTCCTGTAGCTAACAATTCAACGGCTTTGTCTATTTGACGATTTTTAACAAAAAAATCAGCGCACTTTTGAATTAATTCCGGATCAGAATCAGCATTAATATCCATTGTAATAAGTTGAAGTGCATCATATTGTTGTGTAGAAAATGCGAGATCTAATGCTTTTGGAAGTAAAGCGGCTTTGTGATACAGCAAAACAGCTTTATCAGGTTGTTCATTTTCTTCATAGTACTTGGCCACATCAATTTGCGATTGTCTGGATGCCAGCATCGCCAATGGCCACAATTCTTCTGCCATTCCATTTTCCTTATTTAAATAATCAAATTTTAAAGATTAATAAAAATTAATTAAATTCATCAAAATAAAAATTATACAGCCATGAATTTTACCTTGCAAATTCTAATTGCATTATTATATGCTTTTGCCATCGTATAAAAATGAACAGCCTGCGACGGATTATTCATTGATTCATAATGTGCTGCCAAATGATAAGCAGAAGCCGCGTGATTTGTTTTTGTGACAATCTCATTAACTTGATCTTCACGACCAAGATAGCAAAGAAGTCTAGTCACTGCCAAAGTATCTTTAGCCTCATCATAAAGTCTTAATGCACCCTCCATGTCACCCATTGACTCCACATATTGAGCATGCCAATTTTTTATTCGCCTGTAAAAATAATTAACTTTACAATTATTGAATAATTAATTTATTACTGAAGTTTTAATTATATTTTCTACTCACGGATTGTCTGTATTAGCAAGATAACGTTGCAATTCAGTCGGTTGATTCAATAACATTCTTGGCACTTCAGAATAATGACAATCAGATTTGATAAACATTTCAATAGCCTTTGCAATATCACCTTGTTGCTCTAATAATTTAGCATAATTGTAATAACTCAATTTTTCACGAATTTTATTATGACTTGATGATAATGTAATTGATTCATTGTATTTATTACATCCCTCTAATAAATCACTCAAGAGATCTAATCTTTTAGCCTGATAAAATAAACGTTCTGCATCATCATAAAGTCCCAATTCACTTGCTAAAATGCCAATTTTTGCATCTAAATTTAAAGTCGAATCTTGCATAGCTTCACGAAGTGAACGAACACCTCTAACGTGTTTCATATGTCCCAAACACAATACTGCCATATCCAATTGTTTTGTTTTAACGCACATTTTAGCTAAACTTTTCCATACTGTCTCGTTATTAATTGCTTTTATTGATTTAAATGCCTCATCCATATTGGCCATACTCAAATGAAAACTAAAATCCATAATTGCTTTTTTTGTAGCATCATCACAAGAACCCAATTCTTCAAATTCTCTCATAATTAATTGCATCACTTTACTTCCATTCTCATTTTCCATTTGATCTGGATTTAATATTATAATATAAGGTGATTTCACTCCGAGTAAACGACAATTAGCATCATTCATAGGTCGAATATCACGAATTGCAATTCCATGCTCAGATGTTACGAATAGAGAAACTAATACCACATCAGCTTCACTATTAATATCCACCATTTCAGTTGATCCTTTTGCTGAGCCTTTTATACTGCGAATTTCTGTCTTTTGTGCTCGACACACAAGTAATCTTGAATCAACTGTATCCCAACAATGTGCAGTTACTAATCTAGCATTCAATTTAGATATTGTTGTAAATTTATCATGATCATCAATATTTTTATCCGACAATTTAGCAAAATCATATTCAAATATTTCATCACCTTCAATATCCCATATGTACATAATAGAACTTGGTAATAAATTTGACATTGCCACAGTAATTGATACACATCTGCAATCTAAATTACACTTTGCATCAATGATTTCAGCAAAATCATTTATCACTTCATGAACAATTAAAGCTCTAGTGTGTAATTTCGCTTCGCGTTTGCTGATATCCCATATTTTTAATATTCCATTTAACGATGCTACTGTTAAATATGGACCAGTTAATTCCATCGTTATTGGTTCACCTTCTTCTGGCAATGATGGCAGAGTTTGTAATACATTCCCATCTATTGAGCGTAGCTGAATTGAAATTGATGTTAAAATTATTAAAGTCGATTCGTAAATAAGAATTTTTTCTGTATCACAATTAAATGTTTGTTGCTCAACAAATGTAATCAACGAACCATTTCTATCAATTCGATAAACAGCAATTTGTTTACATGAAGATATTACAATGAAATTACTATTAATTGCTAATATTTGAATTTGTATATCTGCTTTCAATGTGTGCACCTGATTGTCGCCAGTCTCAATTAATAATTGCATTGGAAATGTTTGACTAACCCACGTATCATCATTGTACGATGCACACATCATTTGTTGATGTAAAATAAATACATTTGTAATACAATTAACCGCAAGAATAGGATTTCGTAAAATAGCACCACCCCATGTTAATTGTTTAACTGTACCATGGACAATACACGATTTTGGTATTATTGGCCAACCGTATTCATCAGTATGATTATTAATTTGTTGACGTTTCCATAAATAAATTGTTCCTAAATTCGTACCAGCAGCTAAAGTTTCATTCATTTTACAATATGAAATGCTTGTGCATATTTCTTGAGGAGTTGCCATATTTTCTGCAAGTCCACTTGACGTAGATGGTGACAATACATGCGCGTCACCTGTATAAACATTCCAGCATGTTATATCTAATTGTCCATTAAGTATTGCTAAAGTATTATTAGTTATCCAACATAATGTAGCGTTACTCTTGGACATATCATTTTTCCCACTCAATTTAACTCTATTCAATTCAGTCAAACGTCCAGTTGCTGAATCCGACAATAAATAACCAATATTCAATCCTTCCGTCATTATAACTAATGAATCTCTAGTCTGATGATAAAGTAAACAATGCAAATTTAATCCACCTGTATTGTAGACCTCTGTGCATTGACCCTCAGCGTCAATATAATAAATAATTCCGTTTGTTGATCCAATATAAAATGCATGATTATCTTTTCGACTGTGAAATATATTTGGTGGTGCAGCAGTTCTTGGTCTCCATGTGCTAAATAAATTTAAAGCACGCTCATCATCACCCACCACAGCACCACCAATTTTATCTACATCATCATTGAAATTAATATTAACGTTAATTTCTGGTACCAATTTAAATGCAACATAAATAAATAATTGTTTGAGTTCATGATGAAATATAATAAACAATTCACTACGTGAATTTATTTTCCAACCAACAACAGATCCTCCACTATCAGCAGATATTAATATACCACCGTGTGGACTCCATTGTATTAATGTTATAGAATCTTTATGCGGTGATATTGTATTATTGAATTCATTATTTCCAGTATCACTGGACCATACTTTAATTTCACCATTTTCCCAACCAGTAACAATTAATCTACGATCAGGGTGCCATCCAAGTGCAGTTACTGGTGCTACAGAATATCCGGATGATACCTTTATGTGTTCAACTGGTTCACCTTGATCATCATAAATTGTGACAAAACCACCTTTGTCTTGAGAATATGCAGCAATTGCCAGCAATGGAATATTGGAGTGCCAATGAGCGTGTGTATTTATTGATGCTGTTTCGGTATTTTGGACACGAATATCAAAATACAGAGTCATAATGATATAATATATTCTAATTGTTGTTGAAATTAAATTTTATAAATATTATATTTAATATTTTTATCAATAACTTATTGGAATATTTATTAATTTACTTAAAATATATATATTGTACAAATAGTTTTTTATCCATTATGTATGTTGGATCGATATGAATACAAAATATTATAGAAAAATCAATCAAATCACTGAGAGTGACGTTTATTTAAACTATTGTTTACATAGCTCATTACTATGGATACAAAATGTGCACTGCCGCACTGGTATTAATATAACAATCATTTCCTAACCTCAAATGTAGATGGCAATAAGGTAAAATTTTATGTATAGTGCGTTTGCATTTAGAAAAATTATGTAGGCTTCGTGACGACAATATTATAAAACATACCTAACCTCAAAAGCAGCCGTGTTGAAAAGCAAGAGTCTTGTGCTTGCCAGTCCACATGTTTTGTTTTACACACTAAAATTACAATTGTTATAATTTCTTTAGATAAAAATGCTGACGACAAAAACATTTTTTAGAAAAACTAAAAGTGGAAATGTGACAAAGGTTATTAAATTTTTATATTAGTCAATACAATTTATTCAAATAATATATTTTCATGTTTTCTATTTTATCAATTTCATTCAATTGTTCATTCATTTATTAATGTAGTTTTGTTTCTTCTAATTTATTTAGATTGTTAGAGATCATTACTTACGTGATGATATCTGGTGTGGATCAGCAGCATGTAAAATATGTAAACCAAGAATTAATGATATTGTTCTTGATGATGAAGATCCTGGAGCAAAACGTTCAGCAAATTCTGAACCGCATTATTTATTGCTAGATACAAATATTGTCCTTGACCAAGTGAGTTTGAACTTAATTATAAATATTAAATCATAACCTCGAAACTGTAGTTTAATATTTTTTTTTTTTTTTTCATTCATAATTGGTTAATTATTAATATTAATATTTCTTTCTTTTTGATATAGATTCACATTTTGGAAGAGAATGTGCTTTGTAATGTAATTATTCTCCAAACAGTCCTGGAAGAAGTGAGACATCGAAGCTCCAATGTTTATAAAAAATTAAAAGACATTATTTCAGATCCTAACCGTAAATTTTACGTTTTCGTTAATGAACATCATCACGATACATATGTTGAACGTGTACCGGGTGAAAAAATTAATGATCGCAATGATCGAGCCATTAGAGTTGCAACAAAATGGTATAATGAACATTTATCAGTAACAGGAAATAAAAATATTCAAATTTATTTAATCACTGATGATAATGACAATAGAGAAAAGGCAAAAACCGATGGAATTATCACTTTTTCTAGTAAGATATTCATTAAATATAAATATATTAAACTACATTTGAATTTATAAAAATAATTTGTTAAAGAAATTAATATAATTTATTTAATTTGTTTTATTTTTAGTGGAAGAATATATTTCTTCTTTGGAGCATGGAGGATTTTTAATTGATAAATTGTGCAAAAAAAATTATGTAATGGAAGGTGGTAGAGGTGAACCATTATTTCCATCTCATCTTACACCAGCTCAATTACATGATGGCATAAAAAATGGAAGATTACATCAAGGAACATTTGTAGCATCGCGAGAAAATTTCCTTGAAGGAAGTGTAAATGTTGAGGGAATGGATAAATTTGTAAGTCCAATAACAAATTTTTAATTTACATTTTATATAATAACTTTTAATAACTTGTATTAGTTTTTTTTTTCTTTCACTTTTGGATATTAATGTGAATTATTTCGTTATTTTAGATATTAGTGCAAGGCAGAATCGGTTTAAATCGTGCAATTGATGGCGATATTGTTGCATTAGAATTATTACCCGAAGACGAATGGTCAGTACCAAGTGATATTGTTCTTGAAGACGAAGACGCAGAAGATCCTGGCGATGTATTAGATGAAGAGAATGATATAATTGTGCAAAAGCCATTGAAACCAATTGAACGAACGCCAACAGGCAAAATAGTTGGCATCATTAGACGAAAATGGCGTCAATATTGTGGTATATTACAACCCAGCGCTATCAAAGAAGTAAATTTATTTATATCTTATATAAACAAATGCATTCAAGTGACAGTTCATTATTGAATTTCAACACTCAAACAAAGAAATAATTTGAAGAGAAAAACAGATAATATTTTCAATGGATATTTTAATGAAAATAAAATTATTTTTACAGAATGTTAAACATATTTTTGTTCCGGCTGAACGAAAAATACCAAAAGTACGAATAGAAACACGTCAAGCTGAATTATTATATAAAAAACGTATTATTGTTGCAATTGATTCATGGCCGAGAAATTCACGTTATCCTCAAGGTCATTTTGTTCGTGCACTTGGTGATATTGGTGATAAAACAACAGAAAATGAAGTACTTTTATTGGAACATGATGTGCCACACAGTCGTTTTTCCGATGCAGTTTTGAGTTTTTTACCAAAATTACCATGGACTATTACAGAATTAGTAAGTAATAATTTAATTATAATTATTTATTTACTTAATAATCCAATATTAATTTTATTTCCAAGAGAATTCGTATCTATTTTGAATATTCAATTTAAAAAAAAACATGATAATAATAAATTATTTTAATTGTTTACCTGCGACGTTGTTCAATTTATCTGCGTTGTTTTGAGGTTCTTGTTGGAATCTGCGACGACACGGGCAATATTGAATTTTTTTGTGATGTTAATGGTGACAGTGATGATGATGGCATGGAAATAATTGAAAGTTCACTAGGTTCAAATGATGGAAATGGCAGTGGAATTGCTTTTGCTGTAAATAACTTTTTTTTTCCATTATTGTCTATAGACGGTGAAAACATTGTCAAGTTTGTTATTTTTCTTGAGACTAATGTATTCAAATTATCCAATGCCAATTGTTTACTCTTGGAAATTGAAAGGAAAAAAAATTATTGCATTTAATAATGAAGTAAAATTATTATTACTATTTTATTTTTTTACTTTTATATCGGTTAAAAATCGCTCCAAAACGTCGGTTTTACGTGTTGATTTTATTCCTTGCCAACGAATGTACATTGGATTGTCAAAGAGTGATACAATTGTTTCCATTTCTCGTATTTCTGAAACATTTTTGTTTTTTTATATTTTATTTTAATTGATGGGAATTTTTTTTATTGGTTTGCCATTAATTTTACCGTTGTCTTTTAATTTTTTTAATGTTTTGTTCAATGATAATTTCTCTTTGTCCACTAATTTTTGTTGAGTTTTTTGTTTTTGGATATTATCGTGAGCATTTTTAATTTCTCTTAACATACATTCGAGTTCTTGAACACTATTCTCTAATCGTTTTTCTAAAATACTGAGGAATAATTTTTAGTTTAAGAATTTTTTTATTATTATTTATAAATAAGTTAACTCACAATGGATAATCAAATACGAGATATTCAAAATTCATTGACATTTTAATTTCCTGAATAAATTGTTCTAAATTTTCGCATAGAGTTGGAATATTTTTTGATGAAATTATCACAGGCTTTGGAGAATTTTCAGATTTTATATTTTCATTAGTTCCACTTGTGCTTCCTTCGCCGACAAATGAATTGAACTATTTATTTAAAAAAAAAAACAGTACTTAATATTTTACATAATAACATAAATAAATTCACAAAAGAAATAAGTAACTATTTTGATAACAAATAGTTCTTTTTTAGGTTTTTGAGGTTAAACCCATTAAATATACAAACTTCAAATACAATAGAGATAATTATCTCTATTAATTTGCAGAAATTCTTTCTGGAATTTATTTTACTGATAAATATTAATATTATGAATGTAATTTATTAATTCTTCATAGTTCACTTGAACTATCTTAATTATTGTTGATAAATATTTCAAATTAATCTTTTACATCTGTTTAGCTTCTTTCCAAACAGTGATTCAATTGAATTTGAAACAAATAATCTTTATAATTTAATTTTTGTTTACAAAAATTTTCGTAAACAAAACTTACAAGTGAATCCTGTTTAACCATTTTCAATTTTCCCTTTATTTGATTGATCAATTTACCAGACGAACGTTTAAAATGAATCAAATGTTTTTGCATAGCTTCAAATTTATTAAATATTTTTTCCTAGGCTTGTTTCATTCACGAATAATTTACAAATTCTTCATTTTCCGAAAATTCCAATGACTCCAGTGTCTTTGAGATGTTATAAAAATTTCATTTTTGGTTATAATATACGCATAATTTAGACACAATTTTAAAAATGTCTCCATGATTGAATAAACAAATGAATTATTCAATCAGTTGTCATGTGTTATTTGATTTAATGATAGTTTTTCATTTTTTCTTTTAGGATCTTGCACAAAGAGAAGATTTACGTCATATTGATGTTTGTTCTGTTGATCCACCAGGATGTACAGATATTGATGATGCATTGCATTGCAGATTATTAGAAAATGGTAATTTGGAAGTGGGTGTTCATATTGCAGATGTGTCGCATTTTATTCGACCTGGTACAGCATTAGATAAAGAAGCAGCATTAAGAGCAACAACTGTTTATTTGGTTGACAAAAGAATTGATATGGTACCAGGCAAGTAGCATAAAAATAATATTCATTGTTTATAAGTTATTAAATTTATAAATTATAATCATAATATTAATATTTAACAGTAAAATAAATTTCAGAAAGAATTTTTACAAATTAATAGTGATGATTATCTCTATTGTGTTTGAAGTTTGCATATTGAGTGGGTTTAACCTCAAAATCTAGGAAGAAACGCAAATTTTTTCTTTTATAAAATAGAAACCACATTTATCATGTGAATAAAAATTAATATAACTGTAACATGTGAACAATATTAATATCTAAAATTATTTGTTTCATTTTTCTCTTTTATATTTAATTTAATTTAATTGTTTTACAATTTTTACAGAATTACTCAGCTCTAATCTTTGTTCTTTACGCGGTGGAGAAGAAAGATTTGCATTCACCTGTCTATGGGAAATGGATCATGATGCAAATGTTATTAATAAAAGATTTTGTAAATCTGTTATTAAATCACGACGTGCAATGACGTATGAAGAGGCACAACTTTTAATTGACGATAATTCTCAACAAGAAGAAATTGCATTGTCACTTCGACGGTTAAATAATTTGGCGAAAAAATTGAAACAACGTCGTTTAGAAAATGGGTAAAAATTATTATCAAAAATCAATTATTTGATTGATTTTATTCACTTGTTGAATTGGGAAAATTATTTTGATTTGAAAAATAATATTTATCTTGAAGGAATATTCTTATTTGAAAGTTCAATAAGATATTTAATCTGTAATCTTCATTTTATTAATGTTCTTTCATTGAACTTTGAGATTAAGATTTCTAACTCTTTTTCATTACAAATATTAATAATGAAAGAGTTATTAATCTTAAAAGTCTTTATTGAAATCATTATAATATTGAACTAGGTAAAAAAAAAGATGATTACAGAATAACACGAAACAAAATAGTACAAATTCATTCATTTATTAAATTTTTAAATTAAATTTTCCAACTTTAAAGAATACTTAATTTTTTTTCACTACTATAAATTAATTCCTCTTTTAATAAACATTTTATTTACAGAGCACTGGTATTAGCATCGCCTGAAATTCGATTCCAAGTTGACAACGAAACTCACGACCCCATTGAAGTTGAAGCAAAAAAATTGCGTGAAACAAATTCAATGGTAGAAGAATTTATGTTATTAGCAAATATTTCAGTGGCTGAAAAAATAGTTGATGAATTTCCTGAATGTGCGATGTTACGACGACATCCTGAGCCACCACAAAGTAATTTTGATCCATTGATAAAAGCCGGCAAACATCAAGTTAGTAAATTACATTTATTTTAATTCAAAAAATTTTAATCCTTACCTAAAAATCAATAAAAAACAAAATCACTTATAAATTATTTTCTATAACGTATTTATTTATTATATATTCATTTAGGGATTTGAAATAAATACATCTACGGGCAAAGAGCTTGCTAAATCATTGGAAAACGCGTGCAAAGATGACAATCCATATTTTAATACAATGCTAAAAATTTTAGCGACACGTTGCATGATGCAAGCGGTTTATTTCGTTAGTGGAATGGTACAACAAAATGAATTCTTTCATTATGGTTTAGCATGTCCTATTTATACGCATTTTACATCGCCAATTAGACGTTATGCTGATATAATTGTTCATCGATTGTTGGCTGTGTGCATTGGCGCTGATGCGACATATCCAGATTTATTGGATAAAAAAAAGAGTCATGCACTGTGTCATAATTTGAATTATCGAAATCGAATGGCACAATATGCTGGAAGAGCATCGGTTGCATTAAATACACACGTAAGTAATATTTTTAATACAATTAAATGCTAATTATTTCTTAATTTTATCATCCAATGATGATATATAAATTAGGGTGCTTCGTTTGAGGCGACTATTTTTTTTTTCTTTGCTCAATTAACGGAATAATACTCTAAACATTACAAAAAAAAATTCCCACCAAAGATGAGCTCTTCATTTTAATGTTAAGTACTTCCTAAATCAATTTGAAATTTTCCCATTTAATTAACACGTAAAAAATGTTGAAGCTGATTTTTGCTTGAATTTCATGGTTTATTATCAACTTTATAGCAAAAGTTAATGAGACCTTTTTTGTAGGAAATTAAATTTTCTACAAAATAGTTCTCTACAAAATTTTATCATGTGATAATTCAATTTTTGCAGTTGTTTTTCCGGGAAAAAGTTGAAGATGAAGACGCATATATTTTATTTGTTCGTAAAAATGCACTTCAAATATTAATTCCCAAATATGGATTGGAGGGAACAATTTATTTGAATAAAAAAGGTCAAGTTTCACCTGTAACATTTGTTTATAATGAAGAAGATCAAACGCAACGTTATAAAGATATTTTATTCCGATCATTTGATCCAGTTGTGGTGCAATTGAGTCTTGATAGATCGAATATTCAGCATGAAAAGTTGATATTTAAATTGGTAAAACCAGAGGTGAATATATTTAATATAAACAAAATTGAATTAAATAGATTTAGTAATTAAATTGAATTAAATCTACTAATTATTAATTTATTTATTGAAATAGATACCGGAATTCAGTGTCCCGGCAGCGAATGCAAAACGAAAATTAGTTGAGCCAATGCCAGAAGAAAAAATGGAAATTGAAACAATAACTCAATTGTCATCAGTGAAAAAAGGAAAAAAGAAAAAACGCAAACATTAAATTTTGTATCTATATTTTTTTATAATTGAATACAATTTTGTGTACACATTATTAATATTATTTTAATATAAATTACATACTATCACCATCAATATAAACAATTTAAGGACGTAAAATCAATTATTGCTATTAAATTTATTTATGTCTTCAATAAAATTAAAAAATTTATTAAATGTGAAATTCAAATTCACTGCGGATCTGGCGCATTTTTTGCGTAGCCCAATTTTTCAAGAACTTTTTTAATATCAACATAAACACTTGCATCCTCAATAGTGCCTGGAATCTATAACAAAATAATAATTATTAATTAATTAAAATTTTTATCAACTAGTCTTGAGAATTTTTTTCTGTGAACATTAAAATTTTTTTTTTCAAATTCGTAAATTTTTTTCTGTGAAATAAATTTTACGATAAACAAATATAAACTTAAATTTTTCATTTGGAAGTGAAAATAAAAATATTATCAAGTGATATTCGAGTAAATTAATAAATAAAAAATGTTTGGTGCACAAATTAAAATTGATTCATCAACAAATTATTACGTTAAATAAATTATATTTGTTTAATTGCTAATTCAACTTCCAGATTAATAGAAATAATTCTACTATTGTGCCATTTTGTAGCCTCATTATAAAAAAGAAATACTAATAATTTTTTGATTATTAATTAATTAAGCGTAGGAAAAAATTCGAATATTTTTTTTCCACGATGAAAAATTTATTTCTCAAATATTAAAATTTATAGTCATTAAATCATTCATTTTTCAGCGAAAAATATGAATATTTAATTCAATTCGTCAACAAAAAAATATTCACAATATTAAATCTCAATTTTGAGAATTAATCCAAAATATTCAGTTAAAAAAAAACATTTGTAATTCATAAAAAAGTTATTTGTAATTTTCACAACTAAATCAACTTTCCCAAACAAATATAGAATATTCTAAAGGTACTTTTGAATATATTAAACAAACCTTGACTAATCTTGAACGTGCCAAATCTGAAATTGATTTTCTAATTATTTTTCCAGAACGTGTTCGCGGTAATCCTCTGACAGCAGCCGCTAATTTAAGTGACGCAATTGGTCCAATTAATTGTCGAACACGAATAATTAATTCCTCATTAATTTCTTCCTCATTTTTTTCCGCATCTAAAAAAAAAAAAAAAAAAAGAGGTATTAAACAATTTTTATTCCTTTCTTTTTATATTTGTATGATTAATTTTAATAAAATATGTATAGTTTATTGATTAACTAACTGTCTTTCATGACATAAAGGCACAGAGGAATTTCACCCTTGCTCGGTTCCGGAACACCTACAACTGCTGTGTCCACAACATCCGGATGACCTAAAACAACGTCTTCAAGAGCGGAAGTTGATAGCCTATGACCTGCCACATTAATAACATCATCGTCTCTAGCGGTCACATAAACATATCCATATTCATCAACATATCCCGCGTCCATTGTGTCGTAATAACCCTGAGGAAAAAATTATTCATTAGCTGAAGGGGAAAAAAATAGTAGATTATATTACAAGTGAACTGTACAAGGTAAAAAATTTTCATTGACAGATCTGAAAACTAGACATTTGGAGCTACAATTTTCTTTTTTTAATTTTGCTGTGCGATCATTTTCTTCCGAATTAGAGTCTATAGAAAATCACCCGAAAATTTTGCATATTGATCAATATCCTTAAATTATTTCAACAAGTATATTATATTTTTGATTTCAAATGTGTATTTATAAATTTAACAATGAAAAATTAGTGTGAATTTAGGCAATAGTTGATTTTAAAAATGGATTGAAATCATTTGAACAAAACTTACTGGATATTTCGAAAAATAAATTTCCTTAAATCTGTCAGGAGCTTTATATAAAGTTGACATTGTTCCAGGAGGCAGAGGTAATTTCACAGCAATTCGTCCTAGTTCATATTCTGATGCTCTAACACCATCAGGTCGTAAAATTTCAACTATAACAAAATCGAAAGAGAATTTTAAATATTCAATTATTAATTAATCAATTGTTTATTATTAATAATCAAATTCAAATAGAAAATCGAGTAAATAAAAAACAGTTATTAATTTCCAATGCGAAAGAATTTGAATAATTTTGTTAAAATATTGAAGTAAATTTAAGGAAATGATGTTAATTAATTTATTTAAATTAATCTATATTCTGTTTTATTCACTTGCAGCTGGAGGAATTATTACAGATTTATTTGTTTTGATGGTTGAAATTTGAATTAAAAAATTGAAACGAATTGATAATTTGATTGAAAGGAATATTAATTAATTTATAGTTATTAATTACCATCGTAACCAGGAAATGGTAAACCAGTTGTATATTTCGGTGGATTTTTAGTATTATCTAAACCAAGACATGTCGCAGTGATTGCATGCCCTGTTTCCGTTTGCCACCAATGATTTAATATCGGAACTTTAAATACTTTTTCTGCCCATGATTTAGCCTCATAATCACAATGTTCACCTGCCACAAAAATTGTTTTCAACCTAAAAAACCAAAAATATCACACAGTTATATTCAATAAAACAATCAACTTTATCAAAAATAAATTCTGGGGCACGATTCACAATATGAAGAATTTTGAGTAAAAGTCAACGCAAAATTTGTTTTGAAATTTTCTTTATACTAATTTAATATGAAAACTTTGTGTTTAATTTTCTGTACGAAATTTTGAATTAGAAAATATCAAATATAATGGTTTGATTATAAGATTTATAAATCGGTGAATTATTCAATTGTTTTTGGAATTTATTTTCGAATTATTTAAATTTGACTCGTGTCATTGTGAGTACGTGAAATTATTGCAAGCTTTTTCGCGTCTAACAGTGGCTATTGTTATATTATTATCAGTGAATATTTTTTATAAAATATCCCGACAATGAAGATTAATTATTTTTTTCAATAAACAAAAAATTTCATATTGAATTTTTCATTGTATTTCTTGGAATAAATAGAGTTGACCAAGTAATTGTATAATTCATTAAAATATTCAACATCCACAATGTATGATAAGTTTAAATAAATAACCCCAATTTAACACAAAATTAACGTAACAAAACAACTTAAAAAATTATCTAAATTTCACACATTCATTTATAAATTAATTTCACCCAAAATAATTTACCTATTCCAACCCAAACTCTTGTATTAAAATCCGCCACAAAACTATCCTAAAAAAATTCCAACACAAATTTCCAGTGGACTTTTACACAAAATTTTTCACTGTATATTAATCGTCGATTTATTTACGATTTTGTCGAATAACGTCTGCCCAAAATGGCATCAGGATCCGCACGACGAAGTACACGTAAAACAGATGGTACAGTAAATAATGCATTTACACCATGCTGTTCAATAATCCTAAAAAAATAAATAAAAATTTAATCAATCTGTCAAAAATTATTTCCCAACCATCGGAAAAAAAAAAAAAAAAAAAAAAGAAAAATCATTGTTTATCCTTTTCCCATTATATTTATATTCTTCTATAATACCTAAAATATGATCCTGCGTCCGGTGTACGATCCGGTTTCCCCTCATACATAACACTTGTCATTCCATACAAAAGTGGAGCATAACAAATATACGAGTGACCAACGACCCATCCAAGATCGCTCGCAACCCACCAAACGGAATTTTTATTCATTCCATAAATGATTTTCATTGTCCAACATAAAGTTGCTATGTGTCCACCAACAGGCCTTTGAACACCTTTAGGTTTATCTATTGTCATATAATTGATAAATAAATTATAAAATGAATTTTATTAGCTCTTTAAGTCATGAATATATTTATGAAAAAAAAAAAAAATATATATATATATATATATATAAAATCAAATTTAATATAAATTATTATTTGTAATATTAATAAAAATAAAAATACCGGTTGTTCCTGATGTGTACAGAATATAGAGTGGATCATTGGCGTCCACTGGTACACAGGGATGTGGCTCAGAATTTTGTATTAATTCATCAAAATTTTCTTGATCATTTTTTAGAATTGCTTCCCAAACATTTTTTCGTTGGAAAATAATACACTTGGGTTTATTTACTGTTATTATTTCCATGGCCTCATCGACCATTGTTGTGTATCTGTGATGAGGAAATTGTTTAATTGAGTTAATTATGATGGGAAATTGTTTGCAGAAAATAGGAGAAATGAAAAAAAAATTTTTTTTTTTTATTTACTTTATAATTCTATTCGGTTCCAATCCACAACTGGCTGCGATGATAACTTTTGGCTCAGCATGATTAATCCTTGTTGCTAATTCATTAGGAGCAAAACCTGGAATTATTATTGAAAAATTAATTTCATGAAAATATTAAGAAAAAAATTAATAATTTCTTATAGACGTTTTGATCAAAATTTCTTTACTTGTTATGGAATTTATTATTTTACTTAATTGAAATTAATTATGGGTTGAAAATATGTTATTTATATTATTTGTTTATTATCAAGTCTAGAATAGTCGCGATGGAATGGAAAATAATATTTAAATAATATTTATTTTTTTTCGGACTCTTTCATTTATATTTTCCAATACATATTAATGTATTAGTTGGTAATTAATGTCAATGTGTCCGTATCAATGTATTAGTCATTATTTATTATAACGAAAAAATTCTATCTTGCACCAAAGTTCAATTGTATTTTATTGAAATATTAATCGGGAATATTCTATAGACATTATTGTAATATTAACTAAAATCTCACATTATTCACGCTTCCATCTACACATAATCATCTTTATATATTTTTATTTTTTAATATTCACCCACTTTTGTTATTATTTTTCAATGCGTTATTGCTACATCGTTTGCTCACAATATTTTCCTCATGTCAAAACCAAGAAAATTTTAATAAAACCTCAATAATCACAGGACTATATTTCCGTAATTAATTAAAGACTATTTTCATCAAATATCAATATATTTTTTTAATACTTTTTCTTCTAATATATTTATTCATGTGCATGAATGATCGTATTTTATATGTGTTTATTCAAAACGTAGTGTTGCTACTTGTTTATCATAGAAAAAAAATCATTGCATTTAGATGATAGATAAATAAATAAAACTAATATAAAATGAAACAAAATAAATTAAATTATAATTCTATAAAATATGAATTCTACAAATTATCGTTGAAGGCTTCAGATGGATTCAGAGGTGAGGAGGAGTTTGGCCTGATGTTTCTTGAATAAATTAGTCACAATCAAACGTAATTAATCTCAAAAAAAAAAAAAAAAAAATCTAAAAATATTTCCGTAATTAAGTAAAGACTATTTCTAAATTCATACGTTATTATACTCAATTCAATTACCTCCAAAAACAACCGAATGAACTGCACCAAGTCTCGCACATGCCAATATAGCAATTATTGTTTCCGGTATAAGTGGCATATAAATTAAAACACGATCACCTCTATTCACTCCCATATTAGCCAATGCACCAGCTAATTTTGATGTCTTATCCAATAATTCATTATAACTAACTTTACGAATTGTCGACGTCATTGGACTGTCATGTATCAACGCAATTTTTTCTCCATTACCCGCATTTACATGACGATCAATTGCATTGTGACAAGCATTTATTTCACCGCCCACATACCTGCAAATCAACAAACAAATTAATTAAAAAACTTGTCTCAATTTAATTATTTCAACTTTTATTTTATTTTTTTCTTTCATTCTATTTTTTTTTTTCATTTCTTGTGTCATTAAAATTTATCAATTAAACAATTCATTGCCATTGCCATTGTTCATTGTTCATGAAAGTGCTTCTGAATATGTAGATGAAAAATGAGAGAAATTGAAAAAAAAAATATTCTATCACATCAAAGGAGTAAATAAATTATACATTACCATTTTGTAAAGGGCTCATTTGTGTTATCCTTGACCTTGTTCCATCGTTTACTCCATTCAACAGTTTCAGCAACCTCTGACCAAAATTCTTCTGGTGAATCCAAAGATCTCCTGAATGTCTCCTCATACAATGGACTGTGATAAGGATTTTTATTCCAAATATAATCTGCAAACATTTTTTTTTTATTTTTCTCATTATCAAGTTATTACTTTAAATTTTTTTATAAAACAAAAAAAAAATTGATACAATTTTTCCTCGCTTTTATTTTCGTGTCAATTTTTGTTTTGTTAATCTTTTTGTTCTATTTTTTTCTTTGTTTGTTCAGGCACTTGGATTTTTTATCTATTTTTATTTTACATTTTTAGTTTATTTGAAATTTTTTTTTGTGATTTAACTTTCTTTCTTTTTTCTGTAGAGTTAATTTTGAATAATTCATTGCGATGACATTACCAAGACCTGTATAGACAGGTATGAACGTGTATGAACATGTGATAAAGTGCGTATCGTTGGAAGTTGAGACTTTTTTTTAAGTTACAAAATTATATATTTTTCTTCACGTTTTCTTTTTTTCTTTTTATTTTTCCGAACTTTTCCTCAAGTTCCTTTGCAATTTTCTTCCTTCGTATTATTTTCTCGTTTCACATTATTTTCATATTAACTCAGAGACATATGAAGTTTTAATCAGCTTCATCACTCGACGCCTCTACGTCTCGACTTTGATATTAACATACGTATTTATAGATGAAAAAAAAAAGGGTAGAGCAAAATAAACTACCCTTTTTTTCTCTCATAAAAAATGTCCCAAAATTCCCGCAAGATTTTAAATGCCACCAACGTGTTATTTCTTGCGTTAATATTGAGAAATTTTTTTTTTAATTAATTCAAATAAAACCAAAATAATTTATATTAAATACTAAACAATTAATATTTATTTCAGACAATCAATATTTATTCTAAACAATTGATATTCACTTTAAACTATTAAATAATTGGTTTTATTAATTGTAATTGTTATAAACCAAAATATTTATTATAAATATTTAATATATTTTTTTTTCTTGAATTTATTTGACAATTTAAATTAATTTTATTTAAAATCGATTTTACAGTGTATATTAATCTTTGTATTTTGACGTTTATTATTTAACATACGAAAATATTTCGTGAAATAATTAAAAAAATAAAAACGACATTTTTAAATACATAAAAAATTAATAATAAATATAATTTTTAAAATCACTTCAAGTATGATTATTATTTTCTTTAAATATATAAAAACCAACTATTAATAATATATTAAATTAATCAACATTCATTCATAATAAATAATTATTATTATAATCACAAAACCAATAATTATAATTTTATTTGTTAACAATTTGCAAATATCAATAATTATTATTTTTTTTTTAAATGTATTTCGAGCAACAATTATAAATTAAATTAATCAATTTTCATTTTGAAATAATAATCATTATTATTTGTAATATTATTATTTTTATTTTCATTATTTTTATTTATTATAAATATTTTTTTAATTAATACTCACCATTTGCCTCGTCTCTTTTGACTCGTCTCGATTTTAAAATATTCGATTCAAATGTTTTTGCTGAATCCTCTTGAACTTTTTGCTCCAATAAATTATAATTAGTTTCTTCCACCATTGTGCAATAATTATATATAAATATATAAATAAATAAGTGTTATAATTAAATTAATATTGACGTTGAATTGAAATATAATTAATAATTGTTGAATATCATTCAATAATTATTTGAGATTTATTTACTATTCAATGAAAAACAATTATTGATTTTAAATATAAATAAATATATATAAATATATATTATTATTATTAATATTATTTAGTTTAAGAGATACTGATCACTCGATGGAAATTATTTTTTATATTTTTATGCGAATTTATTTGGTTTTATTATTTTTTTTTATCTTTAATTATTTTTTTCGTTGTTTCATTCGATTTTTTTATTTTATTATTAAATGATGGAATAAAAATTTTTAATTTGATTTTGATCCTTGTTCACTAACACATATTTTCACATGCACAATCTTGAATTATTTGTTATTTCACCCTCGAATTATTAAAAAATAAAAAAATTATATGTATAAAATAAAGTAAATTTATTTATTATTTTTTTGCTTTTGTTGTTGATTTATTTATTTTTTTATTGAATTGTTATTTATCAGACGATATTAAAATCTTAATTATTGTACAGTGATTGAATGAGAAACGACAACGAACTGAATATCCGCAATAAAATCCCAATCACCTTTGTTCGATTATGTTAATTTTACGTACAAATTCAAATGAGTTTATTTAATATTATTAGGCAAAATAAAATGTAAGTAAGAGAGAGGGATAGTGAGATGTCACGTGATCGATATTCATATTTGTTAGTGACCTTAGAACCCACCAAGAACAATGGTCACCGTATTAATTGATATTTGCGATTGGAAATGAAAGAGAATGAAAAACAAATTTAAAAAAAAAAAAAAATGTCTAGAGAATATTAAAATTCTTTACGTAACAAACACATTTATATTTTGTTTATTGTCGTCATTATCAAATTTCACATTCAATCACTTAAAAAAAGACCAAATATATATATATATATATATTCAAATAAACCGTTTGAACAATTATTATTTAAAATATTTTTTTATTATTTTTTATTTTTATTTTAATATTTCAAAATTTTCAATATTTTCTTTATTGACGTTATTATTTTATTCAATATTCAATTACTCAAAAATACTAAAAAATTTATATTCAAATAAATTGTTTAAATAATTATTATTTCAAATATATTTTTATTTTTTTATGTTGGAGCTATTAAATCATTTTTAAAATTTGCTTAACTTGTTCTGATGTGCTCAATATAAATTGTCTAGTATTAGAAGTATCATTGAAAAAAAGAGAAGGGCGGGAGGGGGAGGGGGGAATATTTAATGAAAGTGTGTCATTTAATTGAATGAAAAAAAAAAAAAAAATCAATTTTTCCGAATAAAATTAAGTTGATGTTGGAATATTATGGAAAATAATGCATCGTATTTGTGATAATTTTCACCTCTTCTATCTTTTTTTTTTTTTTTTTTTTCGTTGCGTGAATAATTATCGCAATTTCAGTGAAATAAATTAACTATGTTACGGCGTTTTTTCTTATTTCAGAATTTTTTTTTACTGATGGTTTTGTCATTTTATCTAAAATAAACAAAAAAAAATAATAAAACAAATAATAATAAAACAAATAATAATAATAATAATAATAATAATAATAATAATAATAATAATAATAATAATAATAATAATAATAATAATAATAATAATAATAATAATAATAATAATAATAATAATAATAATAATAATAATAATAATAATAATAATAATAATAATAATAATAATAATAATAATAATAATAATAATAATAATAATAATAATAATAATAATAATAAGAATAATAATAATAATAATAATAATAATAATAATAATGGCAAGTATACGGTTTCCGTGGCGCCGCCAAATGACGATGCATTTTTGTAGAACTCGACGAAATAAGACGTTTTTAAGAATAAAAAATTTCGATATCTCGCTTGGTTTTCAAGATATCGGAGCTTCAAAATTGTTTTTTTTCATTTTATTTCTACGTTATGTTTGATATTTTTCGACGAAATGAGACTTTGTCAGGTCTTATTTTGTCGAGGAAGGTATGGATGTAAACAAATGATCTATATGTACGCCTCAGAACAAATTTTACTGTCACAATCGCACTAGGAAATGAAAATCAAACTATAAATGTAAGAAGACACAAGATTCCTGGAATAAAAATTTTGTGTTTACATACTATTTGTTTACATTTAGGAATCTTATACCCCAAGTGGGGGAAATCTTATACCCCACTTGAATACAGGAAGATATGAACAGAAAATTCACTACGTACACGATTTGTTTACATTTAAATTCATATTTGATATTTTCGATCATTGTAGTGTTGTCTTCAGTAACAAGTGGTCTATCTATATTTTGTTTGGAGTTAAACTTTTTGCAAGGCACAAAATGTCAGGTAAACATCCATCATTACATAAAGATTTGGATAATT
This sequence comes from Microctonus brassicae, assembly GCA_918226075.1. Taxonomy (NCBI): domain Eukaryota; kingdom Metazoa; phylum Arthropoda; class Insecta; order Hymenoptera; family Braconidae; genus Microctonus; species Microctonus brassicae. The sequence goes on along the minus strand of OW445491.1, from coordinate 3,050,959 downwards.
TTAATGTCTATGTATCTTTTAACAAGTTGATTGGTAGTGAAGATCAAACTATTTCTTTTTTGGAAGAAATAGGCTTGATACCTTCACGCAATTCAACTCCACCACTATGTTGTGAACTCCCAATGTCCGTTGAGATTTGTGCTGACAAAAAACTCAAATGGGTATGGAGATGTGCTACAAAAGGTTCAAAGAAAAAAGGATCCAAATCTTGTCGTAAAATTATTAATCCGAGTCAGAACACTTTTTTTGATGGAAATTTATGTCGTATTTCGTTCAGAGAAACCCTTGCAATCGTCATTTCTTTTGTCATTGGAATGAAATTTAGTGATGTGTACAGTAATCTACAAGCTTGGCGTCATCATGACGATGGCTCTGAGCTAAGTTATAATACTGTATGTGATTATTTAGTTATTGTCGTGAAATAGCTGAAGTAATCGCATCACACACTGATATTGTTCTTGTGGCGACGGTAAAACGGTCCAGATTGATGAAACGTTTTTTAACAAAACGTAAATATAATCGGGGTCGTATTACCGAACTAATGACTGTAACTGTTATAGGTTTGTATTGCAAGGAAGACAAAACAGGTCTTTTTTTCCGAGTCAATTCAAAATCCAAAAGTGAATTGTGGCCATATATCAAGAAGTATATTGACATCAACACTTCCAGACTATGTACTGACAGTGCAAAGCAGTATCACGGAATTAAACAATTGTTCTCTTCCAATACTGTTCATTTGCAAACCAACCATAGTAAGGGAGAATTTGTCAACAAACTTGATAAGGCCAATACCATCAATGATTTGGAGAACCAGAACAAATTGCTGAAAAAGAGCATTGTATGTCGTAGAACATCTAAACTTCTTCACCAATACCCATGTAAATGGCTCTGTTTTGGTACAGACAAAATGTATTGAATAAGTTTAACGACAAAGGTTCGCAAATCATGCAATTCCTTTTGATATTAAGCAAGTTTATCCGGGTTATTTGAATGGTGAATTGCAGGAAGGATTAACTTTGAAACAAATAGATTCACCTATATTATCAGCAGAAGATGCACTTTTGCTTCCCCCAGCAAAGAGGCCTCGACTTGATGATAATATAGATGAAGAAATAGATGAATTTGATATTGAAGCAGCGATTCAAAATGACGACTCAAGTTCAGAATCAAATTCAAATGATTTATTCTGAAACAAAAATTATTTAACACATGTTGAAAAAAAAAAAAAAAAAAAAGAATTGAGTTATTATTGGGTTCGGTGAAAATTAAATTATTTCTACTCAAAACAATAACTAACTAATCCTCTTTCTTCGTGTGTGCGGAACGCAAGTGATGATACCTCCTCGTGGTGCGATCTGGGCATTCATAAATTTTTTCATGAAATGTTTTATCATTTCATAAATTAACTTATCATTGGCGAAATCATCAAAATTAATTTTAATCTGTTTCTGAAAAATACTATCTCTTCAAATTTATTCAAGGCCCCCACCCCCCCCCCCCCCCCCCCCCCCCCCGGGGGCTTCGCCCCTGGACCCCACTCTATATTTACACACATACACATACACACTCACACACATGCATACATACATACATACGTACAGATTGTTTGTTTACATCGAAATAAGACTTAACAAAGTGTTATTTCGTCGAAAAATATCGAACATAACGTAGAAATAAAAATAAAAAAAACAATTTTGAAGCTTCGATATCTCGAAAACTAAGCGAGATATCGAAATTTTTTATTCTTCAAAACGTCTTATCTCATCGAGTTCTACAAGAATCAATCGTCATTTGGCGGCGCCACGGAAACCGTATAATCCCCATAATAATAATAATAATAATAATAATAATAATAATAATAATAATAATAATAATAATAATAATAATAATAATAATAATAATAATAATAATAATAATAATAATAATAATAATAATCCTGATAAATATAAATTTTATAATTTTATATTTGTCTGAAAAAATTAAATAATTATATTGAATAAAAATAATGTCAATTATTGAATTATTGTTAATGTTTATTTAAAAAAATAAATTATTCACTAAATTATAAACATTGAATTATTTTATTGAAATAAAATATTATGATGAAATTAACATTATGTGAAAGTACTATTAATAAATATTCTTGATTGGAAATTTTATTCTTAAATTTATTTTCTTTTTTATTAATACAAAAATTTTTTTTTTCTTAAAATAAAAGTGTTTCTTAAAAATATTTTTATTTTACATCACATCATTCCACTTTGCCCCTCCATTATCTGTGCAATGGATTAATTAATATATTAAGTATAAAATAAAATGTAAAAATTAATTAATTGTTTTATTATGATTTTATTTAATTGACAATTAAAAATAAAATAAATAATATCAGAATAATTGATATAAAATTGTTAAAAATAATTTAGAGAATCAAATTCTCCTTAACTTTATCTAATTATTTAAAAATAAATACATGAAAAAATTCCACCAGAAAATTTACCAAAAAAAAAAAAATTCAAAAAAAAAAAAACTTTTTTTTATTTAAATTATATCGAGTTATCGAGTCTTATAAACCAAGCTGAGCACGTCTTGGTCACATTCATTGTGGGTGTTGAATAGTGACGATGTGGAAAATGAGAGAAACGAGATGAAAAAAAAAAAAAAAGATAAAAGGAAAAAGAAATACGAATAAAAATAAAAATAGATAAATAGAAAGCAACAGGAAAAAAAAAAAAAAAAGATAGAGTAATGGACAACTCAAGAGAAGAAAAAAAATTATTAAATAAACGTGCGACAGGTTATATAAAAGGGAAGTTGATACAACGCAAAATCTAATTTGCCTTTTTGCACTATATATAAAAAAATTCAAACGTGAGTTATTCCACAAACACATTTATTTATATTTTTCCAAAACGTGTCATACACTTCACCCGATATCAACAAGAGTATTATGTTGATGATTACGTGACAAAAAAAAAAATTATTAACAACCCGCGGATACAATTTCAAATCCAAGACATGAAAGAAAAAAAAAAATAAATAAATAAATAAAAAATTCACTTGATATTAAAAATTATTATTAATGTAAAAACTTTTTTTTTCTCTTTGTCAATATAGCTTCAGCATTGAATTATTAATTTATTAATTTCATATTTCACGTTGGAAAAGTTTCTTTCTATGGAAAAAAAATAATAAAAAGAAATAAAGGAAAAATCACACGAATTTTTAATGCTACTTTTTTATTTATAACTTTGTTCTTTCTCTTCAGATACACATCTGGGAATGAACTCAGTTCAATCTGCTGCATATTCCATTGAGAAATAATGTTGTCAACTCTTATCATGTGATGTGGATATTGTTATAAAAAAATAAACATTTATATGCGACGCACACAAGAGACTTAAACTCAATTTCATGAATTGAAGAAATTCACAGTCGTACAATTTTTTTATTTAACAACAATAAAGTAAGGAAATTTTGACGCATAAATTTGTGTATAAAAAGTCAAAAAAATAAATAAATACATTCATAAATCTTGTTGTTTTATATATGAGTATCAAATATTAAATCAAATGAATAATTTAAGAATTTTATTTTATTTTTTTTTATTTATTTATTCATTCTCGTCTGTTTTTTTTTGGTTCATTTTTTTTTTTATTATAGAATATGTGGGGTGTGTGAGCAGTACATCAACGTGAAATAAACTAACCCATAAATACAGCAACAAAAGACATTTGACGACGAATTTAATGCATACAAAACAGATATTAAATGCGTCATTTAAATGAACTTGTGTTGACAAGATTTTTCTTAGTGAATAAAATTCTTTGGCTTTAATAAACAATATTAATATATTAAAGAACACTACGAAGTATAGTTCTCTAATAATAATTTGAATTTTTCATTTACATTTACTGTGATAATTTATAATTAATAATTAATTATTGAAATTTAAAATACAGAAAAAAAAATTTTTTTTTCAGCAATAAAAAATATAAATTTAATTTCATATTAACAATAACAAACGATAATATACACTATTTTGCACATAATACTTTGTTAATTATCAAGAATAAAAATATAATAATTATTATTTAAATAATATTAATTTAAATTGTGAAATGATTAAAAAATTTTTTTGCTCATAATTGAATTTTTTTTTTTTTAGTTTATAAATTTGTAAATATTATTAACAATAGCTGAAGTCTATAAACTATTAAATTAATATGATTGAAATAGAGTATAAATGCATTTGCAATAAATAAATAAAAATTTTAAATTTAATTAAAAATAATTAATAATTTTATTTCGAATATTTACTTGAAAATTTTTGTTTTTATAATTACGTTTTTATTTATAGACTAAAAATAAATATAAATAAATCATCTAAGGGCATTAGATAAATAATATAAGTGTAAAATAAATATGAATCATTAAAAATAAATATTTTATTGAATATAATTAATTTATTTTAATTATGTAACTTTTTTTTTTTGGTGATAAAATATTAAAATATTAATTCATTTTGTAAAAATTGATGATAAATCACAAGTATTTCGCCTTTGTAAATTATTTTCAACGCATTTAATGTACATTTTATGTGTTGTCACGATGTTAATGTAATCGTATTAACTGAACAGTTTGAAAATTTGTATTTTAATAATTTTACAACATGTACAACCACCTGATGCCATTGGTTGTGACTATAACAAGGTAATCAGAAGGACACTTACATGTGTGTATACACGCAGATACACATAGACATAGAGGTGATATATGTTGAGGATGACATGGAGGATAAGTGAAGGAATATATACAGGATGTTAGAGTGAAGTAATAGTGGATTAAATGTTGACAGGTGGATTTCATGGAACACAGCAGATGAAAATACGTCGAGAGATGAAGGGACTACTGACAAGTTGTGCATCAATCTATGAGCATTATTGTGCGTTAATGTGTCAGGATTATGTTGGATATATATATATATGCAAACGTATACAAGTTAAGGTAGTTTATAAGTTACAGTCATATTGAAAAGGTTGTGGGGATTACTTTTATAGTGGAAACAAATTTTAATAGAATAAGAAATTAATCATGTGTCGAAAATTTTGTTCGAGTAAAGTCATCTTGTACACGAATATACACAAACTAAGCTTATATATAAATGCGTGAATACAAGTATATGTTTATAATTATATTGAATTGTATTTTATTGAAATAATAATCGTGAATATTCTATAGACATTATTCTAATATTAATTAAAATCTCACATTATTCATGCTTCCATCTACACATAATCATCTTTATATATTTTTATTTTTTAATATTCACCCACTTTTGTTATTATTTTTCAATGCGTTATTGCTACATCGTTCGCTCACAATATTTTCCTCATGTCAAAACCAAGAAAATTTTAATAAAACCTCAATAATCACAGGACTATATTTCCGTAATTAATTAAAGACTATTTTCATCAAATATCAATATATTTTTTTAATACTTTTCCTTCTAATATATTTATTCATGTGCATGAATGATCGTATTTTATATGTGTTTATTCAAAACGTAGTGTTGCTACTTGTTTATCGTAGAAAAAAAATCATTGCATTTAGATGATAGATAAATAAATAAAAACTAATATAAATGAAACAAAATAAATTAAATTATAATTCTATAAAATATGAATTCTACAAATTATCGTTGAAGGCTTCAGATGGATTCAGAGGTGAGGAGGAGTTTGACCTGATGTTTCTTAAATAAATTGGTCCCAATTAAACGTAATTAATCTCGAAATAAAATTAAAAAAAAAAATTTTTTCAAATATTTCCGTGATTAAGTAAAGACTATTTTTCTTTTAATTATTTTTAAATTCATATATTATTACTCTATGCATAAATAATTTCTTATTCACTCACTTAATATAATTTTTTAGATTGCTATAAAGCAGATTTTTTGATCTCAAATCCATTTAATAAACACACTTTAAATACATTCATCTCCATTAATGTATAAAAAACCTTTCTGAAATTCATTCTACTATTAGAAATCACAATCATAAACATAATATCAAGCCTTCAAGTCATTTTTAAGTCTCCCATACTTCACATAAAGTACCTCAACACTAGCAGACATGATGAGAAAAAATAAAACCCAAAAAATAACAAATAAATATAAAATTATTGTAATAAATTTATGATGAGATAATAAAAAGTAACGTTTCAATAAATGAAAATATATAATAATATAAACGATAATTCTCATTTAATTTTCACACGCTTATGGAATATGTTGTAGCGGAAAAAAAAAAAAAAAATTGAGACAGGATAAATGAAGCGTGGGTGGGGCGCACACACGTGTTGTGTATTCGAAATCATGAATGAACAGAGGGGAAAAAATACTGTTGGAAAATTCTGTATTTACAAAGTGCACATGGGGTACTCATTATATATGTATCTATATAAATATATATGTATATATATTTATTTGTTTGTCTCATGTGAGATACATTTAAATGGTGGGGCAAAGTGGAGTGGTTGTATTAAAAAAAAATTTATCGCAGAATTTTTATCCAGAATAATAAATTTATTTATTTATTTTTGGATTTGAGAAAATTTTCAAGGTTTATTATTTTGATAATTATCCTGGGACAATTTCGAATTTGAGATAAAGTTTAATGTGAGGGGTGAGGATAGGGAAGGGGAGAGAATTGAAATGATAAAAAAAAATAGTAAAAATTTTTGTGAATTATCAATAATTTTTGTATTGATTAAAAAATAAAAAATAAATATGGGAAATATTTTTTTTCATTTGATTTTCAGTTGTGAAAAATGTTTGTTGATAATAGATAATATTTATTTCTATTAATTAATATTTATTTTGGACAATGAAAAATTATTTTGAATAATTAATAGACATTTTAATAAATTATTATTAATTTTTTAGACGCAATATTTATTTAAAACTATTATTAATTATTTAATGGACGTGAATTTTTTGTTGTTGTATATTTAATTTATTTAAACATTTTGGAAAATTTTAAAACTATTTTTATTAATATTTATTGATAGTTTTACGTCTTTTTATTGTTGCGAGATTAAAAATTAACGAATTTTTTATTTCAATAATTATTTAAAATGTTGTTTAGTTGAATTAAATTTTTAATAATAATATTAGTGATAATATTTGTATTTTATTATGAATTTGTTTGTTATAAATTTTCAATTTAATACACGAAAAATAAATCATCAAAGAAGAAATTAAATTTTGTTTTTATATTGGATAAAAAAAAAAATTTCCTGTTTAAAGTTAAGAAAGCTTCAAATTTTATTCTTTTTCGTTGTTGTGATGAAAGTTATACACTGTTCATGAAATTTATAAGGTGTTCAAGAATATTATGTATAGATAAGGAGGAGTTAAGTGGAAGAATAATGACAAAAATAAGGAGGAGCGTGAGAAAGAAAAGCTCTGAAAAAAAAAAACCAGAAGTAATGAATAAATAATAAACTGAATAAAAAAAAAATCAAGTACTTAATTGTTGTGTGAATTAACATTATTATAAAGTGCATCACGAGAAAGCAATTATTGAAGATTCAATTATGAAAATGTTCAAACAAAAAAAATTAAATTAAAAAAAGTGATTTTAAATTATGAACGTTATTTATTAATTAATTAATTAATTTATTTTTTTAGATTAATTTTACACTAAATGAGGAACCAAATTCATTTTTTGTTCGTCATTCTGTCGATTTTTACACTGGGAAATTAATTTAATTTTTCTTTTTTAATCCAAAATTAATTTTAGACACAAAAAATTTTTAATTAGCATAAAAATTAACAGAATTCAAAATTAAAATATTTTTGATTTGTCTATAGATTCAGAGTGTTCGAAATAATACAGAAAATTTTATTAGTATAATAATAATGATTATAATAAATATTAAATTAAAAAAAAAAAATTAAAATTCCAAAAATTCTTCAAAAAAAAAATTTTTTTTTTCTCATTTAAAATTTAAATATTAATAATAAACAATCATATTCAATCTACTTTTATATATATAATATGAATCACAATATTCAATTCGTTTTTTTTGAATAAAATAATTATTTCCTGTTAAAGTAAAAATTCATAAAAAAATTCGAATAATAAATTAAACTTTGATATTGCTATAAATATTTTACAATAAACATTGATAATATTGCAAAATTTATTATCTAAATTGAGAGTATATTAAAATAATAAATCCATTATTTATTAACCAATGTATATAAAAAACATAAATTATTTCTATCTTTATTTTCAATTTTAGATATTGCTATCAAGAAAAATAATGCGATGATCTGTGATAATAAATTAACAATTAATAAAGTGTCGTTATCGTTATAGAAAAAAAAAAATTTGTTTATACAGGACACACTGATACAACAGAGGGTGTGAATATTTATCACTTCACCCCATTATTAAATAAATACATATACAACCACACTCATATTTTTATTTTTTTTTCCAATCGTGTTTTATAAAAATTTTCCTCAAATATTTTTTTTAATTTATTTAAACACAATTTTATAATAAAAAATATATCAATAAATATTTCATCATGGGGTTTTATCAAATATATAAATAAATAAATCCGCTATCATATTTTTATATTTTTTTTTCCCCAATTGTGTTTTATAAAAATTTTCTTTGAATATTTCTCTTTATTTATTTATATATTTTTTATCAGAGTTATTGATAAACAGAGAAATTTGATCGTTGTATATTATATTATACTATTGATATGATACGTCGATTTTTTTTTTTTTTTTTTTTTTGAATAAAAAAATTCTATTTATTTTCTACTTTCAAAGTAATTTTTTTTTATTATATTTTTCTTTTTATTCAGCTTAGCGTTATGACGTAAGGAAATTGTATATGACAAAGACAGGCGTCATTGGTATAATTACGTCGTTACATGATGGAAAATGTTGCATCAAAGGTTAACAATAATGAACAATTATTATTTAATTATGAAATAAAACGTATTATACAGTTTTAATTGCTATTATTATAATAAAAATAAAAACAAAGTATTTTATTTTTCTCGTTTATTTATACTCCACACTCAAATAAAACAATATAAATTTTCCACAATCTATCATTTATTAAATCTAATTATTTAAATTACAAAAAAAAAAAAAATTTTTCATATTCAATAAAAAAAAGTTATTTTTTAATTTTTTTTAAACACACGACAATCATAAAAACCATCCAAATTTTAAAAATGCATCTCAAGGCAACATCTATTATTACCATAATAATTTGTTAAAAAAAAAATAATATCAAACATTGAAATAAAAAAAAATTTTTTTTTCGTACAAAATTTCATTTATTTTTTTATTATAAATCACAAAAAAAAATAGTCGCCCGAAGATTTTATAAATATATTTAGTCAACAAAATGTATGAAGCATTTATTTATTTATTTATTTTTTATTTAAAATTCTTGATATTTATTTTTTTTCTTAAATCCTTTTATCATTTTTACATATTTTATTTATTCCAGAATAAATAAAAATCCCAAGTAAAAATATTCTTATTACATATGGCGACACTTGTATATATGCGTACATATATTTAACATATATATAGATATTAAATATTATTTGTAGATAATTCTATGGCGCCCCTTGATACGCGCATGACAACATAAACCGATAGTATTTAAAGGGCTGACGATTCGTATTTCGCATCACTGTATCGCTGTCGTCTGATCCTGAAACTCCGTGAAATTATTAAAAAAATAAAAAAACCCATAACAATATTACATCACTAATAAACAAAATAACATCCGTATTATAACAAAAAAAAAAAAAAAAATATCAAAATACACAAAGAAAATTGAATTAAAAAAAAAATCGTTAGTAAAACAAAGTGATAGATAAATTCACTTATTTTAAATTACAAAAATAATTTTTCCGCGGTAATTATTAATATTAATTGTCCACATTTAATTCAACATTCATTAACGGAAATAAATACGCAGGTTAGTAATTATTATTCAATTTAAAAATTTTAATTCCACTTTATTTTTATTTATTTTCTAAATTAATTTTATTTTATTTTCTAATCCCAAAAGTTTTTTTTTTTTCTTCATTCCATTTCTTTTTTTATATGAATTATTTTTATCTTATAAAATTTTTTATCTTCTTCTGAGGTGATGGAAAAAGTTTATTTGTTCATTATCATTATTATCAATGGGATATTAATTTATTTTCACTCTTAGTTAATGTCGGTCAATTTATTTTTATGATTGATCTATCAATAACTTGTCTTAAAGATATATACTTTTATATATAATTTATTTAGGTGTATATGATGGGGAATATCTCATCTACAGGAAAAAAGGGCCAGGGAATGGAGAAAAATAAGGGTGAAGGGGGGAGAATATAATAAAAATAAATAAATAAATAAGAAAAATTTAAATGTAGAAAAAAAATTTTTTTTTTCTTCTATTTATTTAGTTTTTTTTTTTGTCTATTAAATGAGTGTTATTAATATTTAGTGTGACCTGAAGGAAGAAAGGATCGTTAGGTTTGATAGAGTCCAGTGCTCATAAAAATGAAATAAGGAGGGTGTGATATTTTTTTTTTATTTATTGTATATAAATATTTATTTTTAGTTTTTTTTTCTTTTATGAATTTTTCCGTAAATCTTTAATATTTTATGGTGGAGGTAATTATTTTTCCGAGATGGGAATTGAATTTATTTGATGGGGGAATAAATGAGATAATGGGAATTTCTAAGTGGATAAAAAAGATGAAAAAAAAAAAATTTTTTTTTTTAATTTGAAAATTTTTTTTGGTTTTGTTGAATAATTTATTAGTGCATTTTATATTTTTAGAGTTATTGAGATGTGTTTATGCACATGATATTTATGAATAAATTTGAAAAAAAAAATTATTTTGAGGTAAATACGAAAATTATTGATTTTTCATAAGGAAATATTTATTGTGGGAGGATTCGCTATTAGTTTTTATATATGCGTAGATTATTGCGGAAGCTGTAACGGTCATGAAAGATTTCCTTCATTATTTTTTAGTATATTAAAAATCCTTTTTATTTCATTTTCATTATTGTCTCCACAATCGTTATTATCTTTTTTATTGTGGTACTTTTGTATAATACAAGAAATAATAATTTTTCTATGTCGTGTAAATTAATATTTTCGTAATAAATTTTTCCTTTGCTCCCTTCATATCATTATCCTAAAAGTATATAAATTTTCCGTCGCATAATGTCAAATCGTAATATTTTTTCCCTCATTTTGTGACAGAGAAAAATTCATGAAAAAAAATTTTTATTTTCAATATGAAAAAAAAAAAAAAAAAAGCCACTGTAAAAAAGCTTCAAAATATTTTTTTTTTTCATCGCTGAAGGAACAAAATAATGAGAAATAAATTGACAATTTTTATTGATCAATTATTTAACGTTATTCAATATTCAATTGTAAATAATTCATACTGAAATAAAACAATTGAATCATTCGGACAATTTTATTCTCCAATTAATTTTCAATTTAAAATACAGCTTCAAGTCTACATTGTTCTGTTGTATGTAATACAATTTGAGGCACTTGAATTAAAGAAAAAAAAAATTAAATGAATAAATTAAATTGAAATAAACAAAAAAAAAACAGGAATGAACGTGTGTGATTGCATGAAATTGTGTACAATGTTTCTTAACAGAAAATATTTCTCCATAGGGAAATATTCAAGCAAATTATTCTTCATGTGTGAATTTCCATCACACACACACACACACACACACACACAGACGAGTCTACATTAAATTTACTAATATATTACGTTGGAAAAAAAATGGCACTGTGCAAATAAAGTTCAATAGAAAAATAAAATAAAAAAGAAAAAAAAATTTTTTTCAACCACCTGAAAAATAACACAATTAAATTAAATGAAATAAAATTAAATTATTGATATAATTGAGGCATTTAATAAACGTTTGTTTATTTATATAAATTAAGTTTTAATTCATTTATTTATATATTCAATTAATTGAATATTTTTTTTTATTTATAAAATGTATTTTTCAAATTAATATAACATATTCATGATGAAAAAGTAGTGAAAATATATGCAAATATATTAAAATTATAAATAAGTGCGCGTTTCATTATGAGCACTTGAAATTTAATTTGCAAATTTTTTTATTCATAAAATTTAAAATTATATTTTCACTTAAAAATATATAATATTATTCAAGATGGTTTTTATTTGAGGAAATGATTCATCGTTTTGTGGTGAATTATTGTTGCATTTGACGAGTAATATAATTTTATTCGAATAACTTACGCTTTTATAAAAGTTTATATATGTATATATATATAAATATATATATATATATGTATATTGTATATAGAAACTTGTGAAAGTGGGTTAAAGGGCGGGCAACAGGTTGCTCATTTTTATTCGTAATTTAGTCGATTACATCCGCGAGTATTTTTCAGTTTGATGAATAAGAATTGGCTTATTTTTTTTAACACGTTCGAATCAAATTTTTTGTTGTATAAAAAAGAAGGGAATTTATTTTAGAGTTATTTATTTAGAGTAAAAGCTTTGGAGTTGGTGTAATTTACATTAGTAGTGCAAGGTTAGAGAGAATTTTGAAAATTAGTTAATTCATCAAATGTAGGATTTTTTTTTATTTCTGATTGTTATTCATGGGGTTTGATAGTGAATTAAACAAAATTGTTATGTTTGTCGATTAGTTTATAATTAATATTAATGTTTTGAGGAGAAAGATTGATAGCACTAGTACTTGATCATGAGAAAAAATTTAGTGAAATGAGCTTTGAAGTCAAAATGGATGTCAAAATTGGCTGTTTAGAATATTCAATCTAATAATATTTAGAATTTTTTGTAAAATACACTTATTTAAAATAATCAAGTCTGTTTCAACTCGGAATAATTTTTTTATTTGTAGTAATTTTTATTACTAGAATTTTTTTCGCATGAAAATTGTTAAAATGCATTTAATAACAGAATTAATCGAGTATTTAGGACACAAGTTAATATATTATATAAACAATTTTGGATTATTTCACGTATTTTATTAACGTGTGATAAAATTTTTTTATTTATTTTTACAAGTACACAAATAAATATTAAAATACGTGGTAGTTAATTGAGAAAATATTTTACCACACCGATTATTATTAATTATTTTTCTAAAATTCTCGTACACTCAGAAACACATTCTATTAATTATATTATAAAAATTATTAAATCAATTAAAAATTATTAAATCAATTCAATATTTTATTTTTATTTCAACTCAGAAATATTTTTTTTATTCGTACTAGTTTTTATTACTGGAGTTTTCTCCTCATAAAAATTATTAAAATACGTTCAATAACAGAATTGATCGAGTATTTTATTTATCACATCATAATTTTTCATCATTACTCAATTATTATTTATTCAGGAACAAAATTAATTAATTCGAATAACTAAATTCATCACATCAAACCTAATATTCGTTTCAAACAATTAATTTTCATCTCAACTAATTAATATTAATTCCAATTACATAAATATTTAGTTAAAATAATTAAATTCTCGATATCCAATTCAAAATAATAAGAATAAAAATATAAACAAATTATTATCATATTCATAAATTTAATACAACTCCATTCAAACAAAACTGACATTAATTTATTTAAATTAAAACATATTCTTTGTATATCTCCACTGAATTTAAGTAACAATACAAACAATTTTCATTTTTATTTTACTAAATAAATTGAATAAAAATACTCCTGTCATTTATTTGCAGCATACAAAGCAGTAAATATCTCTGTAAATTTCCTATTTCAAAATGTTTTTCGTCGTATAACGAAAAATTGGATGGTTTTGTTCGATTGACCCAGAAACATTTTGGAATTCACATTGTTAATAAAAATAATGCGGAAATCCAATGAGTTTATTTATGATACGATATTACATGTCGTCTTGGGGAATTTTCTTTCCTTTCATCGTCTTTTTTTTTCATTCATTTATTTATATATATATATATTATCATCACCATAGTAACTATAACATTATTTAAAATTTTTTTATTTTCATTCTTCACCTCGAAGTAATAAAAAAAATCTTTGATTCATCAGAAATATTAAAATACATTTAAAAATAATTTTTTAAAGTTTAAATTTATCAGTGAATATTCGAGAAAAAATTACAAAAATATTTAATAATATTTTATCTTTACAAATACAACAAAATAAAATGTATAAATATTTTTTTTTCACAATAAACATTTGTGTTTATTAAATAATTTTTTATTAGTGGAATATTTTTAGATTGAAGAAAAAAATTTTATTATTTGTAAAATAATTTCAAATATTGTGAGAAAAAAAAATTAATTAATGTAAATAAATTCATTAATTTGTTGTTAATATTTATTGCAAGTAATAAATAATTGTTTAGAATAATATGATACTTATTTTTAATATAATAAAAAATATTGTAAACTAAATTTTTTTTATTTAGTGTCTACAAATTTTTTTAATTTTCAATATTTTCTATTTCTATTTTTTAAACTCTATAAAAATTTGAAAATATTATATTCAATAATAATATTACAGTGTTAACATGTATCTTGAAAAAAATTTAATTTTGCTACTCTTGTCAATTGAATTGTAAAATATTTAATAACAATTCGCTCCTCGTTCGTTACTTGACATTTTTTCTTGAATTTTATTTTCCATTCGTGTCAGGAAAAAAAAAATAAAACCCCATGAGCTTTCACATAGTTTTTCCTCTCTCGTCTTTTTAAAATACTGTTAAGTTTGCATGTCATTACGTGTCAATCACCAAAAAATAAAAAATAAAACGTCCACTCATTTTATGAAATTGGAACTAAAAATATTTATTAAAATATTTTCACTAGGAAAAAAAAAAAAATATATTACAATTTTATAAAATTGAATGAAATGAATTAAAGCAATTCAAGAGACATTGAATTGTTTCTACCCAATCAAATATACAATCCGGATGTCTGCAATCTGATTTTATCTCCTCTTTGTAATGTCAAAAGTTCAAGTGAAGCAGAAATGCAACTGAACTTTGTACAATTTCATGTTTGAGACATATGAAAAGTAATTTTATTTACACATTGAAATAGCACATACGAATTTCTGTTTATTTTATTATGTTTTTCTGAGTTTTCTTCTTCTTATTACAAAGAACTTTGATCAACCGAGTGAACAGCAGCTTCAAAGATTGTTGATAAAATTATTTGAAGATAATTTTGCCTGTACGCATTTATTGTTGAAAAGACTTACAACAAACTAAAAGTCACTTGTCTTGGTGTAATGTTATAAAGAGTTGGCTTATGAGACATTATTAATGACGAAACAAGAAAGGAAAGAAAAGATATAAAGAAGAAAAATAGAAGAAAAATATATAGATATATTTGGGAATAAATATTGTGTGTGTATATTGCTACAACTTTTTTAATAATGTCGAGAGGACAAAGCTTATTAAGAACTTGAGAGTAATTTTATTAGTTGACATTGCGTGTGTGAAAGAAGAAAAAAACGAGAGTAGTATTCAGTGGTTGTTGAGGTTGTTCAGGTGTGATAGGAAAAATTAAGAAGTGTAATGAAGTTCTGATGTTATGTTTATGATAGTTATATTTAATAGAAGAATAAAATTATAATAAGAAGGATTTTTTACAAATTAATAGAGATGAATGTATTTAAAGTTTGTTTATTGAATGGGTTTGAGATCAAAAAATTTAGGAGGAGATGCATGTTTTTTATAGTAATATTAAAACCATATTGAGCTTGTAAGAAATTTATTTATGTATAGTAATAACGGACAAATTTGTAGAATTCATATTTTATAGAATTATAATTTAATTTATATTGTTTCATTTTATATTAGTTTTATTTATTTATCTATCATCTAAATGCAATGATTTTTTTCTATGATAAACAAGCAGCAACACTACGTTTTGAATAAACACATATAAAATACGATCATTCATGCACATGAATAAATATATTAGAAGAAAAAGTATTAAAAAAATATATTGATATTTGATGAAAATAGTCTTTAATTAATTACGGAAATATAGTCCTGTGATTATTGAGGTTTTATTAAAATTTTCTTGGTTTTGACATGAGGAAAATATTGTGAGCGAACGATGTAGCAATAACGCATTGAAAAATAATAACAAAAGTGGGTGAATATTAAAAAATAAAAATATATAAAGATGATTATGTGTAGATGGAAGCGTGAATAATGTGAGATTTTAGTTAATATTAGAATAATGTCTATAGAATATTCACGATTATTATTTCAATAAAATACAATTGAACTTTGGTGCAAGATAGAATTTTTTCGTTATAATAAATAATGACTAATACATTGATACGGACACATTGACATTAATTGCCAACTAATACATTAATATAAATTGGAAAATATAAATGAAAGAGTCCGAAAAAAAAATAAATATTATTCAAATATTATTTTCCATTCCATCGCGATCATTCTAGACTTGATAATAAACAAATAATATTAACAATACATCTCCATTTGATTGAAATTTGTTTTCTCTATTATAATCTTGACTAATTGTTCAATATAACTATAGCACGTGAACTTACTTCAAGACACAATTTTTTTTTTTTTACGTTAATTAACAAACATCTGTTGGATTTTGTACTTCATGTCGTTCCAACGTTGATCATAAAAAAAAAATCAATAATTTATGAGTTTCAATGAATCTTTATTTTCACTACACATATTTGCACAAATGTTTTATTTCTTCTCTTCCACAAAATTTTTTTATCTTTAAATAAAACGTGCAGTGACAGGTTATAAATGACAAACCGTTAATTTTATTTGACATATTTGGACATTGAAAATATTTGGGGATATAAATACGAAAATATTTCACGTGTTTTCTTTTTTTTTTCGGTTGATACAATTGATAAATCAATTGTTTATAACCATAAATATTACAAGTGAATGAAATTCATCATTTCAATTTATTCAACGTCACGTCAACTTTACAAAATCAATAATTGCAACGTTGAAATACGCAACTTTTCCTACGTAAATTTTCCTGTTAACTTTCCGTTTAAGGATATCCGTCTCGAAGGATCTAACAGTTAAACAGATGTTTTTCAAGGACATTCTGAATATATATAAATATACAAATTCATTTAGAAACTTGTACATTTTATTTCTACGATTAATTTATATTTTTTTATTTCATCTCAATTTACTTTTTCAATTTATCATTTTCCTTAATAAGATAAATTAAATTATAATTTATTTTTCTTTGATAAAATTCTCAATCTTTTTTTTTTACATGTGTTTATAATTTATCAAATAAATTAACAATTTATTTCATCCAAAACTTTATCGATTTAAAAAAAAAAACAATAAAAAAATTAATAAATAAAATAATAAAAAATAAAAAGGTTTCTTAATCTTTTGGTGAATAAAAATTTGTCATCTTTTATTAATGATAAGGAAAGTTTAATTAAGAGTCATTCAAAAGTTCTTAAGCTCAATGACGTTTTATATTTTTTATTAAAAAAAAAAAAATTGAAATAAATTTTTTTGCCTTTTATCAATGTCAACATTACATTATTTATTAATTTCCGAGTAATACTTCTTTTCAATTTCTATTTAATATCCTCAAATAGAGAAAAAGAAGAAAAAAAATGAAAAAAAAAATTTATCAACTAAAAAAAAAAAAATTGAAATAATTAAAAAAAAATTGTAAAAATGAAATATATTAAGAAAATTATTTATTATTAAAATTTATTGAATCTATTGAATTAATTTAGAGAACAAGACAATTAAATAATAATCAATATTTTAATTTATTGATAAAAATTTGAAAAAATTATAATTGAAATATTAAAAATTAATTATTTCAATGATTGAAACTTGAATTAAACAATTGAAATCAATCAATGACATAATAAATAAATTTTTGTGCAACAATATGAATATTCATTCAAATAAATAATCAAATGTTATTAATTATGATATTCAAATAACAAAAAAAAATTAATAATTAATTTTTAATTTCAATTATTCAAATTTCAAATGAAACAAATAAATCATCAACTCAATCCAACAAACAAATAACCAAATACAATCCAATATTAATTAAACAATAATAATTTTCTAAAATTTAATTCAATAATTTTTTTCAATGCAGTAAAAAAAAATTATTGCATTAAAAATAATGAAAAAAAAAAAAATATAAATCTTCAATTTTTATTATCAATTCACCCAACTTGGAATCAAATAAACAAATTATTAACTTGATAAAATATTAATCAACAAATTAACCCAACAAAATCTTCAATAATATAATTTTCTTAAATTTAATAAAATAATTTTTATCAATGCAGCAAAAAAGAAATTTACTTCTCATTTATTTTTTAATAAATCTTAATAAAACAATTGTTCAGGTCCAGATGAAAATAATGAAACAAACCAACATTACCTTCAATAACTTTCATTCCCCATGTGATATTGCTACTAATAAATCGTTTAAATAGAAGAAAAAAAAAACAGAGAAATCCCACAATGAAAGTATTTACTCAATTTAATTTCTCTCATGTAATATATATACAAATAAATAATATATTACAATTCACATAACATGACAGACCTTGAGTAATAGGTTGTAAACAATAGTCAAACAGTTGAATAATAATTACACAATATACGGGTAATTAACTAACCTTTTTTATTTTACTTTATAACATTTAGAGAAACGACATTGACACAATTGTTGACATTAAAATTAATAATAATTTATATATTTGTTTATTGCAAATTCATGGATTAATATTCATTCAATTGAATAATTCTTTAACAAAAATCTGAATCAATAAAATTAATTAATTAATCAATAAAATTTTTCCTCGAATAATCAAATGAATAACACAATTTTTTTTTTTTTTTTTAACATTAATAAACAACATATTATAAAAATATAAATATTTTTCAAAAATCATGTTAAATTCATCAACATTTAATCATTAAAAATCACATGTTAAAAATCATTTCAAAGTGTTGGAACAATTTTTTTAAATAATTTACTGGAACTAGTGAAAAAAAAATGTGTTTATAAAATTTATTGGATAATTTTTAATTGTTTTAATTTCACAAGGTATTGTTTAAATAATGATAATAATTAATATTGTGATTTTATAAATATTGATTAGATTTGTTTAATAATATTTTGTTGTATTCTTTTATTTTTTTTTTTCTTATTTGGAGTTGACAAATAATTTTTTTGTTAGAGTATTTAATTAATTGCGATTATTTTAAATATATTTCAATATTATTAACAATTTTGTTTGAATTTAATTCATTATATTTTGTAGACTTTTTATTGTTTGGTGATTTTTTAAAATTTCATATTTAGTTATTGGAGTATTTTATAGACACCAGACATAAATTAATTCACAAATAAATTTATAGAGTTTTTAAGTATTCTGAAATGTGAATTAAAATTTATAACTTAGATTTTTTGACATTACTCTATATTCAATGTGATACTTTGATAACTCTTATCATATTTTATTCGAATTCGTAATTAATTACAAGACATGTGGCATAAATTAAACAGAAATATTTCTATTTAATTCAATTTTTTTGTTCTTCATATTCACAATTTTTTAAACTATTTAAATATTTCGAGTGATTACAAACAAAATAAATATTTATAAAATAGGTTTTTTTTTATCTGAAAACCAAAAGATTTAATTAAAATTATTTACAACTATACTATAAATTTTTTTAACAGTGTGAAATAATCTTTAATTAATAATCAATAAAATTGCTCTAAAAATTTTAATTTTTTTCCTGCATTGAAACAGATATAAAAAATAGTAATTTCCAAAATTAAAAAAAAATAACCACGTTCAAAAATACTTACTGAGATTTCGAAAATTTCCCAAGAAAAAAAACTGCAATCTGATAATTAGTTTTCAAATTTTCCTCACAATTAAAAACACAAAAAAATCACAACTCAAAAAATTAAAAATTTGTTTTTTTTAATTTCGTATTTTATTATCATTGCATATTTTTAAATGAAAATTCATGAAATTATTTAAGAGAGTACGTTATGTTACAAGACACTTAAAAAAAAATTTTCCAAAGTCCCACACAAATAAAATAAAAAATTGAACTAATTATTTTTTTCTCTCGTTATTTTTTTTTTTTGTCATTTACTTATTAAATTATTTATTTTTTTCATATTTCAGAAATGAAGTGCACAATTACCATCACTTTTATCGTGTCTCTCATTGTGTTTGGCGTTTTGTCTGGCCAAACACGTGGTATGCCACCTGCGCAATGCAATCCAAACATGTTGAATGAAGTTCCACCGAGGATTCGAAAAGTTTGTGTTGCTTTATCGACGATCTATGAGCTTGGAACAGCCATGGAAAATTATATCGATGACAAAGGTGAATTGCAATTTATATTACCACCCCACACGCTATGATAAATAATTATTAAATAAATTTACCGAGGGTTTCTGAATGAAAAAAATAAATAAATAAATAAAAAAGAAATGAGGGTCAGGAAATTAATATAAAAATTTATCTGGTGATTATAATTTTTCTTAATAGTTATTCAGTGAAATATTATTGTTTGGGGTTGATATTATTGATATAAAGTTTTGTAATAATGATATTAATCGAGTAATATAAGTTTTGTTCGGTGATAAAGTTAAGATAATTAAATATTGTACAAGACTAATTAATTTATCAATTTATTTGAGCTTTTGTTTCTTGATGACAATGATGACGTGATAAAGTTTATAACAATCGAATTTTAATAGAGGATATTATGTTATTATTGATATTAATAAATATTGTTCTCACGTGTTAATCAGAAATAATTCGAGCTTTGATTAAATTAAATTTTGATGAAATATTTTAATTGCAATTTTTATTTTTATTTGAAGAGATAAAAATTATAAATGATTTTTTTTTATTGATATATATTTAATCATATAAACAAATATATGTTTATTTATATAAATAAAATGATAATTATATTTTTTTGTTACCACAAAAAAAAAACTTTCAATAACTTTTTTTTTATTTCAAAATTTAATTAAAATTAAATTTCGTTAAAATATTTCAATTGTAATTTTTATTTTTATATTTATTCATATGAAAAAATAATTTGATGTATAATAATTAATTGATATAAACAAAAAATATTTAATATCAATTGAACAAAATAATTAAATGATGTTAATTTTTTTTTTTGAAAAAAAAAAAAAAAAATCAAATCTATTCATTTGTTTATAATTTTTTTTCTTGTAATTAAAAAAATAAATTGAATTGTTTTATTCTCCATCTGAATTCAAAGTTATATTGGAGAAAAGATATAAATAAATAAGGTGGAATAAATTGAAAATATTTAAAATGAAAAGATAAAATATGGAAATAATTTAAAGTTTGTAAATTATTTATTTATTTATATTTCTGTTTTGTTTTTTAAAGTTTCAGTTATGCGAGATAATTCTCCATTGCAGGAAGGGATTGCAAAACGTCAAGACGTCGACCATGTATTTCTGCGTTTTGGCAGACGACGCTAAAATAATTAATAATTAACCAAGAACACAAAAAAAAATTTCATTAAAGCTGTCAAAAAAAAAAAAAATTAAAAATGTAACAAATAAATGTACACACAATCGCACATACACAAATGTCTCATACAATCAAACCAGCAACAAAAAAAAAATCATTAATTCTGACCTCGTGACCTCAATAATTAAATCTCATTGTTAATTAATTATTTAATATTTATTCATAATTTTCCAGATATTATTCAATAGAATAATACAATTTATTTAAGCAAAAAAAAAAAAATGAAAGGAATACACTAAAATAATTTATTATTTATTAAATTATTTATTCATTTTATAAATATGTAAATTAATTTTAATTATTTATTAAATTAAAAATATTATTTTTTATATATTATTCAAAATGTTACAAATAATTATCTAAATTAAATATTTAAGTATTTAATGAAAATTAACTTGACATTTATGAATTCAGAATAAAACAAAAAATTAATAAATATTAATAAAATCTAAATGTTAATTAATCTGTGTGACATTATTTATTTATATTGCATTTAATGGAGAGATAATTTAATTGGGCTTTTATTCACGTCATTGACGTTATTTATCTTAAAATTATATCATCAAAATTATTGTTGTAAAATAATTATGTCTGCAAAAATTAATTCAATATATAAATAAATATATAAATAAAAATATATTTACAATTGCTGACAATTATTACGATCATTCTAATTTATTGGATTCGAATATAATTATTGTATGATGAAAGAAAAAAAAATATTATAACAATTAAATTTAATTATGTTTTACAATAAAATATATTGATTAATAATATTATTTTTATTTTAATAATCGAAATAATTGCAATTAATCTGTCGCAATTTGGTGAGATCACAGACTGATTTATTTATTAATATTCAATATAAACGTTAATATGTAGACTCAGTTGTTGCTTAATTTTGCTTATTTATAATTTAACAATAATTGTAATTATTGTGATTAAATGAAAAAAGTAAAAAAAAAAAAAAATTAAACCAAACGAAAAATATTGCAAAGTGTAATATGAGCATTATTATTGTTTAATAAATAAAAATATACCCAGCTATATAAAAAAATGAAGCATTCGATATTTTATTTTATTTAGCACGTTTCAACATTTGTTTATTCACTAAAACCAGTTTTCCGATTGATAATAATTTTTAAGACAATAATAAAGTGATTGATATCAATTTAATAATAAAAAAGTCAAATTTTCAACATTTAGAACTTTGAGTTTGAATAGTTTTAGAATGGCTGTCTCTATAAAAAAAGTGTAAGAGACCTTTTTTGTAGAGCGTTTGATTCCCTACAAAAATATGCTATGAGCATATTTCTATGATGCACAAACGCTGAGCTACAAAAATTTAAAGAAAAAAAAAATTTTTTTCCCATGTTATTCGAATGGAAAAATGAAAATTACGATTAGGAACCTCTAAATATTAAAATTAAGAGCTCCGCTTTGAACAGACTTCTTTCTCCACCGTCCAGTAATTTTTCTAAAGGTTAAACAAATTAATCAGAGATATAGTTTATGCTTGATATCATACAATAATTAATAATATATGTATAAAATATATGAATAAAATTTTAATTAAAGTTCTGCATACTTTGGATGTGTTCAACATTATTTTTCTATTAATTTAGCTCTAATATTTATTACAATTTGTCCAGAACCATAGCAAAAATTATTCGTGTGTTAAATCTAATTACCAATTGCTTCAATCCTAAATAAATTATTTGTTTATTAAAAAAACACAAAAATCTAGATTAAACGAAGTTGTAGATAAATAAAAAAAAAATTGAGATTTACGTGTGAATTAAATGGAAAAATTTCAAATTCATTTAGCGAGTACTTAATATTAAAATTAAGAGCTCATCGTTGGTGGGAATTTTATTTCGAATGTTTAGAGCAATATTCCGTCAATGGAGTGAAGAAAAAAAAATAGTCGCCTCAAACAAAGCACTCTAATATATACATATTTTTTTATATTTTTTTTTTCTTGTTTACTAATAAATATTTTCTATTGTTAATTTATTCCAATGGCCTATTTACATGTATTTAATTGCTAAAATACAGGATGTAGAAATAAATGAATGTGAAATATTCAGTGAAAAATTGGATTTATGTAAATAGATGAAAAAAAAAAAAATTATTCATAAGTGATTACTTAGACATTAGGTGGGTAATATCAATTGTGTGAGATTACATAAACGTATCCGTGTCAAAGATAGCACGTATCTAATGATCAATATTAATCATCAGTCGCACGTTTCATTAAATGCAATTGGAAATGCAGTTGGCGAAATAAACAAATGAAAAAAAAAAAAAAAATTAATTATGGATGAAATAATTTTTTTTATCCATTTATTACTTTATACTTGAATAAATATTCATCAGTGTAAAATAAGATGATAATAATAATAAGAAAGAATAAAATAAAAATAATAAAGTTTTGATTTTTAGTTTTTTTTTTTTTTTTTTTTCTAAAAATAAATTAATTTGAGAAATAAATTTAAAAATTATGCTGAACTTAATTAATTATATTTTTTTTATTTCATTCACTTATTTTTTATTTTATTTATTAATATTTACATCAGAAAATCCCATTTTGTTTATTTAAAGTTAGTTTTAATGTTCATAAAATGATTAATTTTGTAAATTATTTCACAATTTTAATTTTCTATTCAAAAGTTTATTTAAACAAAAAAAAAATATTTATTAATATGAATTTAATTTAATAATTCATTTATTGTTGGAAAAAATATTAATATTAATAATAGGTTAATTTTTCAATTTAATAATCAATCAAAAATTCAATTAATAAAAATAAATATAAATCAAAATTTAATTCAATAATTTATTTATTATCAAATCAAATGATCTTATTAAATAAATATTTACACAAACAAAATTTCAATTGTCAAATTTTATATTCAATTAAAAATTCAATTATCAAAACTGAATATGAATTTAATTTGATAATTTATTTATTATTAAATGAAATTATATATAATCAAAAAAATATTCAATTAAAATAAAAATATTAACACTTTGAAAATTTCATCCCTTCAATTTTTTTCTCAATGCAAAAATTATTTAATAATAAAAAAAATACATCTAAAATATAAACCAACATAAATTAAATTTAGTAATTTAGTAATTTACTTTTTAAAAAATAAATTCATATTTATTACAAATTTTAATAATAAAAATGAAGCTTTACTAATTTTTCACTGCGATTGAAATTAAATTTATATTGAATAAAAAATAATTTCCGTCATTTATCTACAGAATTGTGAAACATTAGTTGAAAATAAAATATATTTCCCCTTTTTTTTTCTGTCTGTTTGAATAATTATCTAAAGCCAAGGTGACGATATGAATAATTGTCTATATAACGTGTTTAAAAGTAAAATTTTTCTATTTGAATAATTTATCAAGAAATTCTCAAGACTTTATTATAAAATCATGAATAATGATCTGTCTACGTGTGCGATCGTATCATCGTAAAAGTAAAAGAAAAAAAAAAAAAAGAAATAATAAAAGTTGGTTTTTCCATCGTGTTATTCATTAAATAAAACGCAAGTATAAAAATTAAATAATTTTGTTTGAAACTTTGTGAAATCGACATTCTTCAATTTCTAGTATAATATAATGCAACAGGAGCAAGCAAATATTTTTACAACTACCATCAATGAATTTATGTAGGTACATGTCAAAATGTTCGATTTTATTAAAATTTATTCTACTTTTTTCTTTTTTTTTATTTTTCTTTGATTTATTCTATGCAGAACAAGGCTGTTGTACGATAAAGTTATCGAATATTTTTCTTTGATTCAGTCTCGATTATTATAAAAAGAAAAAAAATCAGTTGATACATAAATAAATAAATAAATAAATGAATGGAAATATTAGAAATTTTTTTTTAGAATTAATTTAATTGGTGATTGAATAAAAGACGGGATTTTTATATTGATTATTAAATTATGATTTTTAAATAAATTTTTTAATTAAGTGAAAGAAAAAAAAACTTTTTTTTTTTTGACAGTTGTAAAAAAATAATTTTTTTTTTTTAAATATTAAAAGAAAATTTTTATATATTTATTCTATTGAATCTCGATTTTTGAAATCGAAGGACTTCAAGGAAATAAATAAATGAGTGAATAAATGAACAATTAAAAAGTTGGCTAAATAAAAATATTGAAAATTATTTTCAAAATTAATTTATGGTTGAATAAATTACATAAAAATTTCTATCCAAAGTATCAAATTATGAAAATGTAAAAACAGATCTTTAATTAAGTCTAAAAAAAATTTTCCAGTTAGAAAAAAATTTTTTATTTTTATTCTTTGACAATTCGAAATTTCACTACAAAAAAATGAATATTTAAAATTTTTTCAAACACCAGTTTAAAATTCTTATACACCCACTCTATAAAATCTTGATTTTGATAATTAAATAATTTAATGAATACAATAAAAAAATGAAATTAAAATAAAAAAATTTTTTTTATCAAACTGACAAAAAAAATTCCAAAATTTAATTTTACATTTTGATAAATTCATCAACAATGTCTTTATATATATATATGAAGACATTGTTGTAAATAAAATAAATAAACTAATATTTCATTATCTAAAATTGTTATACATTTTTTATTCATTTGTAGTCATCTCGAGGATCACGAACAAAAAAAATATATTACATGAAATGTGAAGGACTCACATACAAAATAGTGACAAAGGACTCTCTTTTTTTTTTTTCGTGACAAATTATGTGGTTTACCAAAACCTTTCGGTGACTTCGCAAATTGTATAAACTTTCTTTCTCTTCTAACTCAATAAAGAAAAAAAAATAAATACCTAAATGAAATAAAAAGAAATGAAAGACAAAACAAAAATGTACCTTTTTTTTTATTTTGTCTCATAATGTGTTTTTAGAAACATTTTAGTGAATTTTCTTAATTTAATTGATTTTTGTCACAGCCAAACTGACACTCTGACAATATTTTTTCATGCAAAAATTTTGTCTTTGATAAATGCTTTAGTAACAGCTGTGGCACATTTGAGATTTCTCAAGGGTGAATTTTCTTGTGATATAATTTATGAATCGATTGTGTATAAAATATATTTAAATTGAAACATTATCGAAAATATTATTTAGTAAAAAAAAAAGAAAAAACAGTTCTTACAAGAAATAAATTTTAATATTAAAATCATAACGAAACTGTAAATAACCAAAAAATTGCAATAAAAATTGAAAATAAATTTTCATCAATTGAAATTATTTTTTTTTGTTTGATAAATTTATGTAATAATTCATTACATCGAAAATATTATTTATTTAGACTATTGGAACAAACAAAAAATTATAATAATACTTAAAAATAAATAAAATAAATTAATATTATTCAAAACAATTTTTTTTGCAGAATAATTTACTATATTAAAAATATTGTGTATTAAAAAAAAAAGAACTGTTCTATAAAACAAATAATTCAAATACATAAATCATGACAATGAAAAAAAAAATAAAAACAGAAAATTGCAATAGTTAAAAATAAATAAAATAAATTTTGAATTAATTGAAACAATTTTTTTTTGTTTTATAAATTTGTAGAATAATATTTTTTTATTCTGATATTTATAAATCACCAGTGACAATTTAACTCATTAAACTAATGAATTATAATTTTTTAATAATAATATCCAAGTTAAAATAAATATTTGCATAGTTAGTTACTGTTACATAACAAAGAAAAATCATTTTATTAACGTTTGACTCGTTATTTGATATTGAGGTTTCATAATATTGAAAAGCCACTGGGAGGAATATATAAATTTGTATCGAACACGAGAGGAAAATGCCTGTTACATAACAAAATTAATTGGTTTTTATACATAGAACAATGAAAAAAAATTGAATCAATTTATTTATTTAATGTCTTTCACTAATGAATTAATATTCATTCTGAATAAATTTTAATTGGTTGAAATAAATATTTAATTTAATATAATAAAAAATAATTTTAGTCGCCTCAATTAATTAATTTTTTTCATTGTTGTGTTAAGAATTTATTTTTAACACGAATTTTTATTAAATAAAATTCTTTTTTTATTTTTTTTAACATTCCCAGTTAACTACAACATAAAGAACTTGGTAAAAATATCAAAAAAGTGATAAACTTTTTTGGAAAATTAATAATTTTAATACTATTTATTATGTATTGAAAATCACTCGACAATTAATGCAACAAACGTCATAAAAATTCACACTCAATCATTTCTTATTATTTTTTTTTCGTTTATAATTTAATTTATTCAGTAACAGTCAATATTCAATGTCATTTGGTCTCCTGTCTATTTTTTTAAAATTAAAAATTCACGTAGTTATGAGTAGAATGCATTGAATTAAGTTTTATAATTTAAAATACAATTTCTAGAAGTTGAATTCGTAAATTAATTCAAGTTATTCGTATTATTTTTCCATGTAAATTTGGCATTGTTCCGCACTTGGTGTATAAAAAGTCATGACGATTGTGAAGAGCAGTGAGCAAATGAATAAAAAAAAAAATGAAAATGAATAAAAGTCAATTTACAAAACAACTTTTTCGGGTCAATGTTTTGTTAATCATCAGAGCTGTTGAATAAATAATTAATCATTGATGTGACGAAATTACAAATGATTGAATTCATTTATATTATTTTATCTTATACCCAAAAATATTTTTCATTTTATTTAAATATTCTTAAACGAGGGAAAATGAATAAAAGGAAGAAAGTTAAAAGCAAAAATGAATTTATTGTTCTTTTTGATTTTTTTTTCTATTCGTATTAGCAATAAATATTTTACACAAAAATTCTATCGATTCGATTTACAAATAAATTATTAAAAAATTTTGAATATTTTGCTTCAATAAATATATTAATATTATAATTATTACTTCTAATTTCTATACAATATTTCAGGCAATTAATTAATTTTTTATATACAATTCGAGCATATTTTAACAAGATTGTAGAAATAACTCAGCCACAAAATTATAAATATAAATTGATTACATGTTTAAATATTTATTTTCTACGCAAAATTAAATTTTCGGAATTTTTTTTTCATGTAGAAAAAACACTAATTAACCATGAAATCACGAAATTAACATACCGAATAAAATATTTATTTTGAACAATTAATATTTATTCAAAACAAAAATTATTTTTTGTGTAATGAAAAATTTGAAAAAATAATAAAAATTTTTTTTATAGTAATTTCGTGGCTTCCAGTTCATTAGTACTTTTTTTTCCAATTTATTGTACACTGAGAAAAATATTGAATTTAATTTTTGAATTAGATTAAGTAGATATTTTAATTTTATAAATTTAGAAATGAAGAAATTGAAATAAAATATTAAAGATTAATTATTTAAGAAGTTGCGACGTTAATAAAACAATTAATAAGTTAAATAATAAACATATATAAAACTAAACAATTGATTTGTGTTATTTATTATATCGGAATTAATTAATTTTTAATTCTTTTATTCGAAATTAAAATTAATCCAATATTTATTTAATTTCAATCACATAATTTAACTCAACATTTTTCTTAATGTATTAATACAATTTTTATTTATTTAATTTTTTTTCTATTCGTAATCTAATGTCAAAAACGTAAAGACAAATTTTATTAATTAATAATTTATCTTAGAGGAACACTTTAAATATTTATGGCACTGCGGTGCGTTAAAAATTTCTGCTCACTTGAGCTTATTCTTCGTGCAGCAAAACCTCAAATTTCTAACCAATTAATTTAACATTTTTCGCGTAAACAATTAACAAATTTGAATTCAATTGTTATATGTCAGTAAAGGAAAAATTATTAAACGATTGATTACATTGAGAAAATCACAGTCTAGATAATATTTATTAGAACTTATTGCTTTGATTAATATCATTATTTGTTTCAATTTACTTTTGAATTTGATAATTAAATTGAATTCATCGTTGATATTAATATTTATTTTCATTCTAATATAGAAAATAATGAATCAAGCTACGTTTTATTGTACGATTTTATTTTTTATAGTTTAAACAGGGACTGTGATTTGAAATTAAAAATTTTTGAGGTTAAACTCGTAATCCACGAATGAGTGGAATTATATAAATCTCTCATCCACTTATGTATTATTAATATGGATTGATGCGTATTGTTTTATTCACGATAAATATAACTCGAGATATGTTTAAACTATTTATTATTATTGTCAAATAAAATTGTTTATTGAAAAGGGAAATAGAGATTTTAGAGAGAAATTGAAAGAAAAAAATTATTGTCTATGAAAATAAATTGAACAGATTTTATAACAAATATTTTTGACTAGAGTAAATCAGTAATATTATTTTTCCCATACGTATCATCAATTCTGATTATATAAACTAAATTTCCCAATCAAAATTCATATATTGAACAGGAAAAATTGATTTAAACAGAAACGCCAAGATTAATTTGCGTGTATTTATGAACTAATTTTGCGCATTAAACAAGTGCTCTAAATAAATTAAAGTCGTCATATTTTAGGTAGAAAATTTAATTACCCGATTGCGTAAAATTCAGCAAATTTAATTTAAGGTGGAGCTGAATACGGAGGTTGCTGTCAGCAATTTTGATTGTGTCTTTCGCCACCAAAATATGAAACTGAAACCACGTCGCCACCCACATTGATGAGGCATTGTCCCTGAAAAATTAACACAAATTAGAAGTAATCATAAGATTAAATATGAGAAATGATAATTAATCAGAGAATAAATCATTGAGAGGATAATAATGATTTATTGGAAAGAATGTGGATGTTATTTTAATATTTATTTGTGTACTTGTAAAAATAAATAATAAAATTTTATCACACGTTAATAAAATACGTGAAATAATCCAAAATTATTTATATAATATATTAACTTGTGTCTCCTAATACTCGATCAATTCTGTTATTAAATGCATTTTAACAATTTTCATACGAAAAAAATTCTAGTAATAAAAATTACTACAAATAAAAAAATTATTCCGAGTTGAAACAGACTTGATTATTTTAAATAAGTGTATTTTACAAAAAATTATGAATATTATTCGATTGAATATTCTAAACAGCCAATGTTGACTTCAAAACTCATTTCACTAAATTTTTTCTTATGATCAAGTACTAGTGTTATCAATCTTTCTCCACAAAACATTAATATTAATTATAAACTAATCGACAATCATAAAAATTTCGCTTAATTCAATATCAAAACCCACGAATATAAATCATAAATAAAAAAAAAATCCTACATTTGATGAATTAACTAATTTTTAAAATTCTCCCAAACCTTTGATAAAAATTGAACAAATAAATTAAGATTCTTAATAATAAAACTAAATTGAACTCAGATTCCTTTTGGAATATCAATACTATCACAATTGAGTGATAACATCCAACCAACAGATGCAGGAAATTGTTTATCTAAATAAACATAAATAAAATGTATGTGAAAAACACATGGAAATATTCACAGGTGTATTTTTCTTCTTTCATTTTCTTTCTTTTCTCTTTTTTTTCTTCACCCTACTTCCTTTCCATCCACCCATACATAGTTTATTGGATTTATTGACGAGCTCACAACCATGAAATAATATTTAGTATTCATAGACTGTATACGATCACTCTCCTTATCGACTTGGTAAAGTATATAAAATTATGCTATAATATTATTTACGCGATCTGTAATACGATTATTACGGGTCAATAATTTAAAATGAGAAAAAATTTGTTTATTTATTCATTCTTTTCATTTTGAAACACACCTAAAGTTTCATTCGATATTCAAATTATTATTTATTTATTTCATATTTTGATTGACAAGTCGCGAAAAAATATGGAATAAAAATACGCAGTTGTGTATGAAAATAAAACGACGACGACAGATCAATAATGGAAAATATTAAATGAAAGCTTTTTCAAACACTGCACAATTTTTTATTTGATAAATTTGCAGCAATTTACAATCAAAAAAAAAACACGAGCCATTTTTTATGATATTAAATAATAAATAATCGACATTCAAAATGTCGAGTAAAATTTTGTCTCCATTATTAATATCCTCTCATATCAATACATTTAAAAAATAAAAACGAAAAAAAAAATAAATAAATAAATAAAAAATAAAAAAGAACTCTATAAAAATCAGATATTTTTCCATTATAAAAATTGCATATTAAACACGAGTTTCTTTATCATGAAAACTTTTATATTCACGCAATGTCAAACGTTTCTTTGAATTTCAAAACCGGGAAAAAAAGAAGATAAAATGAGAAAAAGAGTGAAAATACAATGAAAGAAATTCAATAAGATGACATTTTTTTGGACGATTCAAGTTATAGATTTTCTTTTGAGAAAACTACATTGGATCGTCCATTTGCTTTATTTGATCTCGAAGCTTCCAATAACTAAATATTTAGCGTATTGAATGTCGTAAGGGAATGAAAAATAACTGGAAAAGGAGAAAAGATTTTTTTATCATGGAATAAAGGGAAAATATTCAGAAAAAAAAAATTTTAATTTAAAAAACTCACCTGATTTTTATGTGGAGAGTGAAGCAACTCACATTGTGTCATGAAAAAGGCAACCATGGCATTTCCTCCCAATGCTGTTATGTGGGCTCGACAAATTGCCAATACTTCAGTAATAAAACTGTGCGTAAATCCACTAAGTCCACCACTCTATAAAAAAAATAAATGCAAATGAATATGTAGGAATTCACAATTATTTTAAATCATTAAAGGGTACTCAAAATAGATTTAACTTCAAAATTAGGATATTAATTATTGTTATAATTTTAAAGATGTTGTTAATATTATTATTATGTTATAAATATATTGCATTTATGGTTTATTGTGTTACAAAATTGTAGAGTACAATGAACTTTTCTTCAATTTTAAGTGCATTAAATATAAAATGGATTTTTAAAAAATAAATTTTAAATTATATTTTTTGAACTTTCTATATGATATGAAATTTTCAAAATAATTAATTTGTTGTTCAAAAAGACAATAATAATATTCTTTACAATTGTTTTTGAATTATATTATAAAATTATTCATTTTTATACCAAGTTACATTCACATAAGGTTTAACCTCAAAATTTTGTTGAACAAAACAAATTACTTTTGCGAATGAATATTATAAATGACATGAAAAATTAAGAAAATTTATCATCGTATCATGTAGAAAAACTAATTTACAATATTTCAATACACTTGAGTTACTATTTATTATGAAATATATTGAACATTCTGCCTGGAAATAAAACTAAAAATAAATTACAAGTAGATGAAAGAAGAAAACTTTACCTCTCTAATTGATGTGCACTCTCGAATGAAAAAGAAATTTAGATTTCCCAAATATCTATCAATTCTACCCCCTGGTAAATAAGACAATGGCGTTATATCAACCCCATATCTTTCTTTCAACGGTACCTAAAATAAAAGACAATAAAAAATATTAAAACTAATAATAATTTCCATTTTTTTTATCTCACCAAAAAAAAAATATCAACAAAGTATAACAAAAATTAGTTATTTCCACCATTAAAAGAAACTTTTACCTAAAATTGCCTTTACTCATCAGCCAAAACATTAATAAAACTCTTTCAATAATTTTTTTCAATTATATTACAGAAAAAAAAAATTTATTCATTTTTCTCTTATACCAAATAATAAAAATTCCTCACGTGTTTGTGTTGATATTGTGACATGTAAGCTTTAGATTTGAGCGGTGATCGTGGCCTCAATGGCCTCTGCACTTGACCAATGACTGGTGATGAATTAATTCCTGTTGTTAATTGTTGCTGTTGTTGTTGCATTTTTTCATCAATTGTCTCAAAAATTAATCCAGTATTTTCTCCTTGATCTTCATCAAGTTTAAATATCAAATCATTATCTTCATTATTTTTCAATAAATCCTTCTTCCCTCCACTATTAATAATACCTTTATTGTTATTGTAATTAATATTATTATTGCGTTTATGTTTATTAATTAACTTTGTTGGTTCGCCTAATCCAAGTGCCATTCCAACAACTGATAATTGTATTTCATCTTGATCAGTAAGTGCAACTTTAAATTGCATATCACAAAGTGCACATGGCACCATACGACGTAATTTAAAAAATACTGTTTGTAACATTCGAGCAAAATACTTTGATGGCATTGAGGAATATTGTCCCGATGGAATTTTCGCACGTGATACTTGTGTAAACATTTGTAAATTCCTAACAATTTCCAAATCATCTAAACCAGGAATTATTTCTGTATTAACAATGTGAAAATCATCTGGTGTTTTTTCATCAATTAATAAATTAATTCGATCCATATCTTCAACATCATCAACTTCAAGTATACAAGCGTCTTTTTTACCAACTCCAAGATCAAGATCCGGTAAATCATCATCAGATTCATCAGTATCTGACGTTGTATTATTAAATCGTCCATTATCAATATCATTATTAATAATTGTTGATTTTAAATAATATAATTCACGATTACGTTTGACTGTTTCAATTAATGCACGTTGAATTTCGGTTATTTGTTGTTCATCATTGTGCCATGAATTTCCCGATGATATTTTTGGTATTAATGGAGTTGGTAATGCAGTTAAAAATACAGCTGTACCAACAGCCATACCAACAATAAATCTTTCACCAATTGATATTTGTACTCTTAGTCCAAATATTGCATTCATACCTTTAACTTTTAATTTATTTAATAATAAACTGTGTAATTCATATTCTAAAAATGGCAAACAGTCTGATATCTCTTTGGCATTTAATTCACCGCGTAAATCACGTTTGCATTTACATACTGTTGCTTGTAAAAATACACCGCGTCCAGTGATCGGTATATTTTCTGGTAATTCAATTGTTGTAAATAAAACATCGGGTACTTTGGCACGTCGACAAACACCGCATTTAGATACATCAACTTTAAATGGTACACTAGTTTCACTATATGGTAAATGACAATAATTGCATGAATTTTGTAATATAATTATTGATGTTTCATTGTCATTATTGCACTCGGGAATTCGGGTAATTTTTCCAGTTGTTGAATTATTTATTTGTTGCGGTGATGGTTGTTGTTGTTGTTGTTGTTGTTGTTGTTGTTGTAATTGGGTTTGTTGTTGAGTTGATGTTATTTGAGGATCGTCAACTCGTTCAGATTTAGCTATTGGTAATTTTGTTTGACATTTATCTGAGTCCATTGAGCTCATCATTGTCATTGATGCATTTCGATTTAGAATATCTTGATCTTGATTTGAATTGAGCAAATTAATTACTGCTGCTGTTCCTGATGCGTTCAATACACAAACATCATCGCTGGAATACGAGAAATTGATTGAATAATTTATTTGAATTGAATTGAAACAAATTTTAAAGGAATAAGAAATTAATTATGTACACTGGTGATGAGAATTTAAGGATATTTATCAACATGCGTAATTTTTGGGTAATTTTCAATCGACTGTAATTCGGGAGGAAATGATCGCACAGTAGAATTAAAAAAAGCAAATTGTAGCTCCAAATGTCTAGTTTTTAGATCTGACAATGAAAATTTTTTACCTTGTACAGTTCCAGGATAATCTTAGAAGGAAGGATCAAAAAAAAATTTCAAAAAAGTCCCTTTTGACTTTGATAATCAATAACTCAGTTAATAATGATCGTACAAGAAATCGAAGGAGGGTTTTGGAAGCTCCAAAGCATTTTCTATAAGACACTATAAGTAGTTCCCGACGAAAAAATTTTTTTTGAAGCGATAATTTCGACTGAAAAAGACACGAAAAGTCGCATATTCAAGCATATTTGCATAAATTTGTATAACTTTGGATATAAAAGATGAATGCAGGATATTTTAGTTAATTTTTTAAATTTAGTATGATCATCCTCTCCCGAATTACAGTCTATTGAAAATCACCCAAAAATTTCGCATGTTGATCAATTTCCTC
This sequence comes from Microctonus brassicae, assembly GCA_918226075.1. Lineage (NCBI taxonomy): Eukaryota > Metazoa > Arthropoda > Insecta > Hymenoptera > Braconidae > Microctonus > Microctonus brassicae. The sequence continues at coordinate 3,015,239 of OW445491.1, read as the reverse complement.
AAATTCTTGTCACAAATGTATTCAAAATATATTATTAAAATTAATTCTTCATTATCAAGACTATGTTTACCAAATGCTTATTTCTTCTTTGTAACCAAGAACGACATTGCAGCCTAATGCACGAGCATGAGAACGAACTTCCATTCTTATTTCTGTCCACCAAGCATCGCGACCCTCAGGCTCTTCAAGATTACTCAATTTTTCAATTAATTTAACTGATCTCGCACTGACTAAACCACCTAGAATAATAATTTGAAGATTAATATTACTATTTATTATTTGTAATAACAATAAACACGACGTTTGACTTCAATGAAATTAATTTAAAATTTAATTATGTCTGGGTAATTAATATTTTACCTAAGTTTAATATAAACCCTGGAGGATATTGTTGCATTGTTATAAATGGATATTCCAACATTTCTACTGCATCTTGATTCATTGTTCGAATTGTCGTTGATGGTCTCAAATGTGCTGCCATTGATCGATCACTACCAGCCAATGAATTACCTAATAAATAAATAAATAAATAAATGAATAAATGAATATCAAAAAATAAATAATTTCAATATAATCATTCAGTTTTGATGAATTATTTTGCAAGAAAAAATATTATTCTTTTAAATTAATACGACATAAAGGAAAAATAAATAAAATCAAGAGCATTCACACGTGTTTACCATCACAATATTTATTTATTATTATCAATTAGTGTATTTAATCCAAGGGAATATCTGCATGGAAGAATAAACGATAAAATTAATTTTTTTGAGAAATAAAATTTACTTGGCTCTGCTCAACATTAATTTACAAACAACGATTCATTTTTATTCGTCACTTTGACATGCAAAAGAAATCTACGAATGAAAAATATTCAAAAAAATAAACATTTATATTATTAATAAATAATAAAATGGAAAATAATCTACGACCATGCAAATTTCCCTGAGGATAAAATTTCTTTGTTTGTCTCATTATGAAATTATACCAGCTAGAAATTCACCCCAAAGATGAATGAAATAATATTAATTATTTAAACATGAAGATTAGGGTGCTTCGTTTGAGGGGACTTTTTTTTTTCGCAAGATTGTTGAAATATTACTCTAAATTTTTGAAAACAAAAATTGCCACTAAAGATGAGCTCTTGATATTAATAATAAGTACTTCCACAATCGATTTAAAATTTTTCTATTTAATTAACACGTAAATCTCAATTTTTCTTTTCACCTTTGCATAGCTTCGTGGCATTTTATGGTATTCAATTGATTCTCAGTAGAGATTGTATAGAAATATATAATCATTTGTTTATTGGAATTATTTGGAAATTGGAATTATTTCCATATGATATTATTTTAATTAGATTTTTCTCAAAAACTATTAACTCTACGGTTTTTAGTCAAGAAGACTATTCTATAGATAATTTAATTTCCTACAAAAAAGGTCTCATTAACTTTTGCTGTAAAGTTGATAGTTTCCAAAGAAAAAACTATAAAGTTCGAGCATAAATCGACTTTATCATTTTTTATCAGTGGGACAGTTTACAAAAAATAATTTAGTGATAGACATATTTATAAAGATTAAATATTTCTGTACAATTTCTCCTGAGAACCAATTAAATACTATAAAATGCAACGATGCTGTGCATGAATTAAAAAAAAAATTGAGATTTACGTGTTAATTAAATGGAAAAATTGCAAATTGATTGTAGAAGTACTTAATAATAAAATTAAGAGCTCATCTTTGGTGGGAATTTTGTTTTTTAATCTTCACAGTAATATTTCGTCAATCCTGCGAAAAAAAAAATAGTCCTCTCAAACAAAGCACCCTAATGAAGATGCAACATTGATTAACCCTAAAAGTCCTGAGTTTAAAAATTTATTTTTATATAAAATATTTTTTTCATTCTATTCCTGGGCATTTATATTTTATTCCAACACTTCAGGTCTTCTAGAGTGATTTATAAAATTAAATTTTAACCACAATTAATGACGAGACAGTTCACATTAATGAAACATCAGCTTTACCCCTGATGGTACTCACGTTTGTGAAAGTATTTATAAAATCCTGGCAGGTGAGATAATAATGTGAATGGAACAGAAAAGAGAAATAACATAAAATTTCCTTGATATAAATATATGCATAATTTTTTTTTTTTTTCTAATGAAAAATGTGAAAATGATGAGTAGAAATTTAAATATTTAATGGTACAGAGGTATTCGAGACACACACTCACACACACATGCATATCCAATTAAATATTCTGTACAATAAACAATAAAAAAAAAAATTATTAATAAAATAAAAATAATTTTTCAAAATTTTTTTCCTCATTATCAAATGATAATGAATAAAAATTGGAATTATCTTGGAGTTTATTGATGATCTCTCCAATTTTTTTTATAAATAAATAATGTATATAATACTACTGGAATTATTAATATTTATTAAATTAATAAAAAATGTTGACTTAATTTAATAATAAATTAATTCAACCCATTTGATTTGTTTATAAAAAAAATTATAATAAGCTAGTGCATCTTACTATTTTTAGGTATGCTCTTTCTGAACTTGAGGTCCAATTTTGATTTCGACCAAAAGAAAATCCAATATGGCGGTTTTTATATAAAAAAATATGGAAAATATCTTCAATTTTTTTTCTATAATTTTTATTTTCATATCATAAAAGTATTGAATTCAAGCTCTAGTGTCAACCATAGGTGCATAAAATGTCTAGATTTTATAAATGCACTATTCATTCATCGATAAATTATCATGAAAATCCAAAATGGCGCCCAAAATGCACCCATTATTATAAAAACATTTAGAAATTTTTTACTCAAAAACAATCAACTTTTAGAAATAATTGCTAAAAATAAAAAGTGCTTAGAACTATTCAAGGAATGTTCCTGATTTTTTTCAGAATTGTTTTTGTTTTTTTTTGGTTTTTTTTATATTTTTTATTTTTTAGCAAAAATGAAAAAAATACTTTGAAAAAATCTAAAAAAAATTCACGCATATTGCTTGATCGATTCTAGGCATTTATTGTAGTTTCAAAAATTTTTCAAAAAGTTGTTTGTTACTCAGAAAAAAAAATTCAATAACTAAAAAAAATATTTTTAAATATTAAAAAGTTCAATAACTCCAAAACTACTAAAAGCAAGTTAAAAATAATTTAAAAAAATTCTGAACATTAAAAAAATGACTTAAAAAATATTCAATAATAAATTACAAAAGAAAAAAAAAATTAATTAAACAAATACTTTACAAAAAGCCCTAATAAAAATTTACAATATAAACTTTTTCTCACTACTCTCTCTCATATAAAATACCAACAAAACTAACAAATAAAATAAATAAAAAATATAAAATTAAATAAAATAAATACAATATTAATATTAATTTTACCTTTAGGTGTGATGCTTAAATCAGAATCACTCGAGCGTCGATGAAGTGGCGGTTTAGTTGCTACAGAATTTACAGCTTTAGCACCAACAGACGCAGTAAGTGTTGAAACTGAATGCAATGGACTCGTTGATTGTTGAACTTGTTGTTGCTGCTGCTGCTGCTGCTGTTGTTGTTGTTGTTGATTGTCTTCCTGTTGTCTGAGGGTAATTGGCAAGCACGGCACACACGGATCGTTAATTACATTGTTAGCATTGTTAGTAATACAAGTTAATGCTAAATGATTTTGTTTTAATAATCCTAAACTACCTTCACTGTGACTTTTATGTACAGATAAATCATTTTCATTTGGTTTCAATAACAATTCACAATTAATATCCATTTTTACCATAGACAATTCATCATTGAATGCGACATTATTCGGACATTTTAATGATAATTCATTAGCTGCAAATTCACGATTTTTCTCGTCATTATTTTCAATATTACAATCGTTAATTATTTGTTTTGTACACGCGACTATTTGGGAATTATCATTTAAGCATGAATTTGTATTTTTATTAATATCATTTGATGATAAATTTTCTATTGATGAATGGCAAAATGATGTGTCAATGTCATTTAATGATTTTAATAATGAATTTGGTAAGGCAATTGATGTTGAGCTGTTGGATGAATGAATAATAAGTGGTGATGTTTGATGCGAATGATTTGTTGGTTGATGATGATGGTGGTGATGATGATGGTGATGATGATGATGATGATGATGTTTTTCTGGTGGTGATTTTGATCGTGAATTTTTTCTATGCAAATGCGATTTACGAATTGAATCTGGTGATGGTGTTGAATTATTATTTCCATGATCGCGACGTTTTTTTTTACTTTTTGTTGAATCTTTTCGGTCATTATTCACCGTTTGTATCATCATTTTAGCGTCGATTATTTTAATTAAATCAAACATAGAATTTTGTCGATATTTTTTGATGATACGTTGATTTATTAATTGAGGTTCGGTTGATAAATCATTTATTTGTTCAATTGTTTGATGATTTATCGGGGATTCTTTATCGTCTTGTATATGTGGACTGTGAACATTTATTGTTTTTGTATCAGACATTGGTATACGTAAAAAACAATCAGATTCTGATGGCGATGCAATTATAATTTTTGGCGTTGTATTTTGTATTGTTGATAAATAATTGGATTTTATTGATTTTCCTGTTATGTCTTTGTTATTTATTGGTAAACATAATTTTTCTTTATCTTTTGTTGGACCTTTGTAAATAACTGTTTCAGTTCTTTTAACTTTTTTTGATGTTTTCTCCTTTTTTTCCATTTTACATTCACTATTTAATGATCCAGTGTGAATTAAATATTTTTTATATGGTAATGGAGATAATTTTTTATCTATTGCATTTTTTTCATCCACAATTTTCATATTTTTATCTTCATTATTTAATTTATCGGAAGATAAATTTGTTTGTTCATTTTCACAAAATGACGAATTGATTTTTATATTTTCTTCTTCAAGTTGCGTTGATGAATGATGATTTACTGATGTTAAATCAATTAACGGTGTTAATAATGGTTTCATATACGGTTCAACAGACGAAGAAAATTCTTGAGATGATGAATTTGTATTTACAGATGAAAAATTAATATTTTCATCAATTGTTTTATTTTTTACATTGGCAAATGATGAATCATCGTTCTCAAAACTCGATTGTTTGCCAATAATTTTTAATTTAAAATCCGGCGATGATTTTGGAACAAATGAAACTGAAGAATATTCAAAATTATTTATTTCTTCATTGGGCGTTAATGAAATGAGCGGTTTAAAAATGTCATTTTCAACCAAATCAGAATCTAAAATCAATCCTTCTGGCACAGAATCTTTTCGATGATCAATAAAAGCATCTGAAATATTTAAATTAAATTTTTCATCATTATTAACAGACAAAGATTCAATAAAATTCGATGAATTATTATCACATAATTTAATATCACCCGGTAAATTTGATTCAATAACAGAAAATGAATCATCTAAAATATTATAATTTGTGCTTGATTCAGAAGGTTCATCGTCCTCGGACGTTGACGTGTCAGTTTCCGATGATGAAATCATCGGAATATTTTTATTATCAATATAATTAAAAGTTTTATTTGTTTCATGAACAAATTCATCATTTGTATTTATCACAATTGGATCTAAAATTTGATTATCATCAAAAGAACTTTCATTTAAATCATTTATAGATTTTAATGATGTTAACGAACACTCCAAAGACTCGCGACGATTTGTTAAAAAATGAACAGGCGATGGTGTTGGAGTTTCTCTATCTTCAGTAACACTATCAAGTGGAAATCCTGTGTGAACTGATCGTATTAATGACGCTGCAATGCCGCTATTAATAATTTCTGATGAATTTTTTTTGTGTGTAAATTTTTTTTTTCTCATCGATTGACGTAAATCAACAATTGATGATCTTGTAGAATCAGAACCGCCGATGATTGACCATGTGCTTGAATAATTGCTGTCTTGATCGCTTTCATCGTCAAATGAATCAGAAAATTTTGATTTTATTTGTATAACACGCTTTGGAAAATAACGTAAATTTTTTAAACCACGTGAAAATGCTGATGTACGTTCACCTCTCATATCTTCAAGTGCCAACATTGAACGTAATGATGATTCGGATATTAAATCATCAGATAATGAAAGTGTTGAAGTGCTTGAAATATTATTTTTTTTTATATTTCCACCAGGACTATTTTGCAATTGTATCATGTGGGCTTTTATTGTGTTAGCATTAAATTCTGATATTCGTAAGTTTGATTGGGAATTTTTTAATGATTTTTTATACATTGGAAATTTATTTCCAACGCAAGTTTTATGAATTTTAACAGGTGAACATGATGATGATGATGATGATAATGGACTGTGAGTTGGCGAGTGGGAAAGTAATGGCACACTGTCATCATTCTCAGTACACTCGAGTAAATTTTTACTTTGTAAAGAAAAATTAGCGAGGCTATTATTATTTATTTATTCAATCATGCAAAAATAGGGAGGAAAAAAAAAGATATAAATTATTTTTATTTTATTATTAATTCTATCAAATTGTCTTCAATATTATTGAATAGAATTTCGATGCGATATTCATTTTTAGAAAGTATTTTATTTAAATTATTATTTGTAATAAATATTTATTTGTACTCACTCTTCAACATTTGAATTGTCCAATGGTAAATTATATGTGTCAAGGAGTTTTACAAGTGTCACTGCAGTTCCAATACCTCGAGCAACAATTCCTGATTCACCCTCTAAATCAAAAGTTTGAATATAACTGAAAAAAAAAAAATAATTCAATATTTTAATTTATTTTATTTTTTTTGCTGGAATTTTATAATTTTTTGCATAAAACTTTTGATACAATTTTTATTTCTCTACTGAGATAATATATATTCATATTCATTGATAAAGTAAAGTAATTTTTATTGTGAATGTAATAAAAATGATGAATTTATAATGTGAATAAATTATTGATTTTTAGGTTATGTTACGTACCCAATTACAGCATTGCCACCTAAATCTAATGCTTTCAATCCAATTTTTCTCTGAACTTCACCACTGAGTTTGAAAAATAATGTTTGTCTAGCTTCATTTGATGCTCTCGGTGTTCTTATTTTATCAATCCATTTATATTCAGGATCATCACTGACTATTAATTCTTCAACAAAACCATGAATAACTTGTGCGTGATAACCATGTGGTATATTTCGTGCTGTAATAATATATTAATCACTTATTTTTTTCTGAACAATAAAAAGATTATAAGAAATAACGCCTTGTAAATAATTTAGTTTCAAATATAAAAATATTTCAAACGTAATTTTAAGGTTAGAATGATTATTTAATAGAAGATGCAAAAAACATTAATTCATTCCAAAGTAAAGTTGATTTTTATTTCATTTCTGAATAATAAACAATTGTGATTGAAATTATGCAAATTGAAAGGATAAAGTTATGAATATTTAAATCAGCTTAATTATAGAAAAATAAATAAATACAAAAAATAAAAAAATACAAATTGAAAAACTCAATTGAATTTCAGTGAAAAAAATAATTTCATAGTTCAAATAAAGTTTATATTTCTTAATATTTAATTTTTGTGTAATCTTTAAATTAATTTATTAAATTTGATTATTTTTCTATAGATAATTATATACTTACAGTAAAAAAATTGTACACCACACGATGATTGTTTGAATTTATTAAAATCGGAGAATAATTCAACTTTAACAATAACATTTACTTCACCTCTTATTCCATGCATTGTATCATAAACTGGTATCCATCCAGCCATTACTGAACCTAAATAATAAAAAAAATTAAATCACTAAACATACAAATACACTTAAAAATAAATATGCAACATTAAACTTGAGAAAATTATTTTATTAAAATTATTAAATCAATCCAAAGTAATAAATTCAATAACTCTTTCGATTATAATAAAAGAATTTTCTCAAACTTGATCTAACAATTTTTTTTTACTATACAAAATTTATTAATAAACTTAAAAATATGTTCAATTCATTACCTCCTTGTGATCCAGTGCTTGAATTTATTGATGCTTCCAATGTCCAAATATTTTTAACAGTAAGTGGAACTCCAGGCAATAATAATGGATTTAAATTAATATAAACTTTTCCAATTGCATCATTTGCTGAATATGTATCATGATCCATTAATCTTATTTGCAATGGCTCATCTTGCAATTCAGCATCATCAACTTCAAATCTATACCATTCAGAATTCCATTGTGGATTTAATGTTTTTCTACAAACATCTGTTTTATATGTTGTACAACCAAATTTTATTTCAACATATCCATCAGTTGTGTCGCCTGATCTGTCCATTACTGGTAAATTTCGACCAGCCAATATTTTGACTTTGATTTTTCCAGGCATTTTTCTGAAGTTTCATTCAAAATTTTCATCTGAAAAAAAAAAAAAAATCATAAATAATAACAAAAATACAAATGAAATAATATTGAAAAATTTTTAACGAAATCAAAAATTTTATATTAATTTTAATTATTTAGAAATTTACACACAAATTGTTGTTTCTTTTTTTCATATCAAAATTAATTGAAATAATTTTTTTTTTTTTAATCGACAATGATTTATTGTAATAATTGTTTTTTGTGTATTATTGCACACTGTTTTATGCAGTTTATAAAGAGGAAATCTATTTTTGTCATCAGACATCGGTTTAGTTTTAGAAATAAACTGATGTACTTAACTATATGAAAATTTTGTCATACCGATGACGTCAAAAATTTTGTAAATTCACAGACAAATAAAATTGCGACATGAAGGTCATGTTTTATATTCTTGTTTGGAAGTTTTACATAAAATGTTGCAATAAAAATTTACAAACCTGCTGAGAAAAGAAACAAAACAATCGCACATGCACGTTTATAGGTTAGGTTGATTTTATTTTTATGTTGAATTATTGTTTTATATATAGTGCGCATGAAATGAAAATAATTTATTCATTTATCGATACATATTGAAAGAAAAAGAATTTATATTGCTATATGAATACAATTTGATTGTTAATTCTATTATTGTTTTCAAATATCAAAGAAAGTTTATTATTTTAACATTACTACTTTGCGAATTCACGAGATTTTTATATGAAACGCTATAATATATATATTTTTGTACATACTAGCGACTCCTACAGGCCACTTTTGATAGTTACATTTATCCAAACCGGTGAATATTTATCCACAGTCGGTAAAACAGTGTGAAAATAATTATGATTGTAAAAAAAAATTTGAAATTAATTTCAGACAATTTCAAATTCAATTTAATTAAATAAATTTTCATAATATGCAAATAAATATATTTAAATAGAAAATCCATTTGATGATTTATGGAATTTAATGAAATATTTTGTGTTTCTCTAATGACGAAAAATGAAAAAAAAAAAAAAATGAACTAAATTTTTTTTCACTATTAAATAGAATTTATTTGCTTTGCTATATTTTTATAAATAAATATACTAGCGTGTTAATTGAGTGTAATGCGTCATTTTACTACTTGAGATAATGAATGAGACTTATAGCGGGGGAAAATTTGAAGGTTAGTTTAAAAAAATTGAATAAATAATAATAAAAATAAAAAATTAATTCAAAATATTTCTGAGGATTTCATATAATATTTATTAAAAACATTAAACATAAATTTTGACTGGATATTCACAAGAATTTTTCGCCCTAGAAAATTTATATAAAAATAGTTAATAATAATTTTTTTTTTAAATTTAAAAATTGTAAATTTGAACGTGAATAATTTTTTTTTATTTTCAAGGTTTTAAACTCGTAAAATTCTATTTATATTTTATGTAAAAAAAAAAATGGATAATTAATATTATTAGATTAAATAAAATGTTGAATATAATGCTTTGAAAACAAGTGAATATCCACAAAAATGTCATTTAAAATACCAACTTCCAAGTAAAAGAATTATTTTTTTAAACAAATAATTTTGTTCGTCAAAAATGGAGACTATTTTCATGATTTTGTTAGCTGTAGTGTGTATAGCGCCATTATTATTAGGAGGCCATTATGGAATGCATAAATTATTAAATGGTACGTATATTAATTAAAACTATTAATTATAATAATTAAAATTAAACTTTTATACTTCTGTATTAGGATCAGATTTTTAAATGTATTTATTACGACAATTTTTAAGTACAAAATTTGTCATAATGAATTTTTATTTTGAATCAACTGTTGCTATATATAAGTAATAATAATATAATATTTATTTAGAAAGAATAAATGAATAAATAAATGAAGTCAATCGATCTGTTGTGTAATAACAATAATAAAATTATTGCTGTTGGATTTATTGGAATTTATAATTATTTATTCAATTTTTATTTTCTTCTTCATTGAATATAAATACTATCAGGGACTATTTTCTTTTTCTTTGCTCAATTGACGGAATATTACTTTAAACATTAGAAAAAAAAAATCACCACCAAAAATGAGCTCTTAATTTTAATATTAAGTACGTCCAAAATAAATTTGAAATTTTTCCATTTAATTAACAAGTAAATTTCAATTTTTTTTTTCAAGTTTTTCTCGAAAACTATCAACTTTACAGCAAAAGTTAATGAGATCTTTTTTGTAGGAAATTAAATTTTCTACAAGATAGTTTTCCTGACTAAAAACCGTGGAGCTGATAGTTTTTGAGAAATATCCAATTAAGATAATATTATCAAATTCATATAGAGAAACGAATCAAAGTGTAAATGGTTCAAATTTTCATATGTTTAATTTGTTTTTTCTCAAAAACTATCAACTCTACGGTTTTTAGTAAAGAGAACTATCTTGTAGAAAATTTAATTTTCTACAAAAAAGGTCTCATTAACTTTTGCTGTAAAGTTGATCGTTTTCAAGAAAAAATCATAAAAATCATGAAATTCTAACAAAAATTCCCTCAAAAAAATTCTCTTCAAACGAAGCATTAATTTTTCATTGATGAACAAAATATACAAATTATTTATTAAAACACAATTAATTTTATTATCGAATATTTTTTGTTTATAGCCTCAAATGGAAATGAGTCTGGACCAACAATCAGAAAAGGTAATAAATAAATGTAAAAAATAGGTTTAAAAAATTCAAAATATTTATTTTCATTATTTCATATAGACTACAATTGGGTGAAATTTGCTCAGAAATATGTTGATAATAAAAAATTGGTGCATGTCAGAGATTCCACGCATGGTTCATATGTAGTCGCACGTTTAACGTTGATAAGTGATGACGTTATTCCAACTGAATTGTATATATCTTCGGATGGAACAAAAATTCATACAAACTATTCAAATTATGTCGAAATTGAGGTAATAAATAAAAAAAATAAAATACATATTACAAACCAACTTCTGAATATTTCAAAATAGTAAATTTTTTATAAATCATCGAAACACAAAAAAAAACAGTTAAAGTAATATAATATTTAGAATCATCAAAAATTAATTTATATAACAATTTCAGCTTCTTTTAATTGAATCTGGTCAAGCCAAATGGGTTCCATCTGCAAATGGGGTTTTACTGAATAATTCAATTATTGGTGGTAATTTACATTCAAATGAAATAGTTTATATATGTCGATTGAAAAATCAAAATCGTTATTATGGAGGAATGGTAATTATACATTATGTTTGTTCAAAATTTATAGAATATAAAAATTATTAATAATAATTGCTTTGATAATTTATCAAAAATATAAAGTTAATGTATATATATTAATGTTTCATTGTCTGTATGAAAATAATTTTAATTAATTATTTCATGATTTTAGATGCAACCTCAAAATGGCAACTGCTATTCGAAATTTATCGATAATGTTGAGGATAATTACGAGCTCTTGATTCATGAAATGTAAATGATCAGATGATGATTCAGTTTTTATGGGGAAAAAAAAAATATGTTTATCCATCTTATAAATAAATTGAAAAAAATCCATTCTCTATACTATTTGATAATTATTAATTAATATGTATAATTATATATGTATTTGATGGGAATAAAATTCTGATAAGAGTTAATTATACTTTGAATGTGTTGGCATAATTTTTTTTTTAAACTATAATCAACACTTGAATAATTTATTCGATGAATTAACTCATTTTTATAGAAGAAAAATTATCGAATATCAGAATTTTTTAGCTCTTATTATTATTTATTACTTCATTTTATATTAATAAATATTTATTTATAAGATATAATTAATAAAGTAAAATGAACCCAAGTATAATTATTTGAAATTAAATCGAAATATTTTGATTGTTGGTAAGATTTAAGATACTAACATCGATAAAACAGGTTGGTATCCTTTTATAATAGTGATTTCGGTTGCTTAATTGCTCTCTCTGCTCAAATCCGAACATTGTCGATTGTTCCCGATTCACAATAATCGTAATATGAATTGCTGGGCGCGAAAAATGAAATATTTCAAACACCAAGTTAAATTGAACAGTATTATTAATCAATTTTTCGTTGATGCAAATAGATCTTTCACTATGTATTATAAAAAAACCACATAGAACTCTCGTTTTTCCATCAGAACTAAAGAAAAAATATATATTTTTGAATTAAATTATCCAATATAAAAATAATATACAAGTGATATCAAATAGAAAAAAAATACTTTTTTTTTATTTTCAAATATATAAATTCTTTTGATATGAATATTAACTTATACACTAATTAAGAAGAAATATATATATTACTTGAATATTATTTTAATGTTGAGTTTGAATTTATGACGAATCAATATATTTTTAGGTTATAATAATTTAACTTTTCATCATTTCCAATTATTTGCTTTGTTTTTTTCACAAAATAACATAATGTATTACGTAATCCTCAATTTTGTCATTAATCTTATTATTGGCGTTATCTTTTGATAACGATAACAAATTATTTTACATTGTTCCAATTTCTAACCTCACTTTCCCAGTACCAAATCGTAAATCTTCGACCAAACTCGACTGCAAAGCAAAGCAAGCAACCGAAAATAAATTTCAATTATTTTCCCAAAGTCCTATCGGTAATATTAATACATATATATACATCCATATGTATATATTTACATATGTATTCAGACGTAATATTTTTATGTGAATAAAAAATTTTCATAAAATCTGTGAAAATGTTTACAATTTTTTGAATTTTCCGAGCTAAAATAAGTTAAAATTTTCCTCTTGTTACGTCAAAATGTTAAAAATATATTTATTAATAAATAATTATTTCTATTTATTGGATTGTCAAAGAATTTTTTAATTAAAAACACAATTTAACTCATTACATAATATTCATCAATAATCAAATATTTATTCATTTAATGTACAATTCAATTATTAATAAAAAAAATTGCATTGTAATCATTAAGAATCAGTTAAATATTATTTATTTATTGTGTAATATTCAATTTTCAATAACAAAATCAAATAATAATCTTAAAAATATGAAATTATCTGTTATTAATTTTATTTATTATTTCTGTTTAATTAGAAAAGTGATATAATAAATTATATCACAATGCCAAAAGATGAAATAAAACGGCCGTTTTATATTGGAGCAATTGATGAAGGAACCAGCAGTGCCAGATTTTTGGTAAATAAACTATTTTTACATAAAGAAAATGAAATAAATAAATTTAAACTAACCTCAAAATCATTCAATTTATAAATACAGATATTTGATTTGATACGAAGAAAAGTTATCACCTCTCATCAGATTGAAATAAAACAAAAATATCCACAAGAAGGATGGGTAGAACAAAATCCAAAAGAAATTCTAACAGCAGTTTTAGATTGCATTTCAAAAGTAATGGAAAATCTCAAAGAACTTAAAATTGATGCATCAGATATCAAAGCTGTTGGTATTACAAATCAACGAGAAACAACTGTTGTTTGGGATAAAAAAACTGGCGAACCTCTTCACAATGCAATAGGTATTTTAAATAAAAAAAAAAGAAAAATCAAAAGATATAATATATTAAATTAGTATAAGAAATATATCGATGAATAATTGGATTATTATTAACTGTTAATTACAGTGTGGTTGGATATGAGGACTATAACAACAATGGAAGATGTTTTGGAGTCGATACCAAATAAAACTAGAAATAAAAATTACCTTAAACCACTTTGTGGACTGCCAATGTCGCCTTATTTTAGTGCTCTTAAAATTCGTTGGCTTATTGATAATGTTCCAAAAATTAAACAGGCATCAGAAGCAGGAACTTGTGCTTTTGGCACGATTGACACATGGTTAATATACGTGAGTAAATTATTATAATGTCTATAAATTAATAAAAAAAAAATAAAATAGAAGTAAATGTGATGTTTAATTATATTTGTAAAATTTAATTTTGTTAGAATCTTACAAAAGGAGAATTGCATATCACTGATGTTTCCAATGCATCAAGAACGATGCTGATGAATATTGAAACGTTGAAGTGGGATCCATTGCTATTACGTTTCTTTAAAATTCCTCAATCAATGTTACCGGAAATAAAATCAAGTGCAGAGATTTATGGATATATTTCTAATCCGAGTTCACTTGCTGGAGTTCCAATTTCAGGCGTAATAATTTTTTTATTATTTCTACATCGAGAAAAATATTGAAATAAATTTTGAAAAGTAATATTATTGAATTAACTATTGGAATAACTAATTAACAGAATGATTCAATATTCTGGTATAATTAACGCAAGTTCATAATTATTTATATATTTATTTTATCATTGTATAATTTGTGTTGATTATTTTATGAGTTGTACTATGAAAATTATCATTTTTTTTTAATTTTATTGAAATTTATTTAGGTTAGAATTGATAAAATTAAATATTGTGTTAGTTTAATGCGTTCGATTGATTCAATGCACGAAAAATTTGGTTTGATATTTATTTCATTGTGAAATTTTGAGGTTAAATTTCAGATGATTATATTTTTAACTTTCTTTTTAGTGTGTGGGCGATCAACAAGGAGCTTTATTAGGACAATTATGTTTGAAACCAGGCCAAGCAAAAGCAACTTATGGAACAGGATGTTTCCTTCTTTACAATACTGGAAATGTTGTCAGTATTTATTTAATTGACATAATGTTTAATTCGTTTTTTTTTTTAAGTTAAAAGTTGAATATTATATTTGATATTTTATCAATAGAAAGTTGATTCAACACAAGGACTTATAACAACAGTGGCTTATAAGTTAGGACGTTCGCCAGCTGTTTATGCATTAGAAGGATCAGTTGCTGTTGCTGGTGCAGCTCTTTCTTGGTTAAGAGATAATATGCAACTGATGAGTAACATAACGCAGACACAGGATCTTGCTGAACGTGTTTCTAATTCAGGTGACGTGTATTTTGTCCCAGCATTTTCTGGACTTTATGCTCCTTATTGGCAACAAGATGCTCGTGGGCAAGTTTTTAACATTATATAATTATGAAATTTTTATCACACTGAAGAATTTATTCAGTTGAATTTGGAAAAATGCTGTTTGAGTTATTGAATTGATTGATTATGTTTTAGATTGAGTCACTATTTTATTTTATTGATTCAAGATTGAACAAATTGGAATAAAATGTTTCAATAATTGATTCAATAAAACAATTGGGGTAGATTAATATTTTGGGTTAGTTGTTGTAATTGAAATAATTCAATTGAAATTGATTAATCTTAATTATTTATATCAATACATCCAATCTTAAATTAATAATACAAAATTACAACTTGATTTAATGTATAATTAATGTTATAATTTCAATTTGAATATAATATCATTTTTTTAAACTTAACTTGAAATTTTTTCCTATGTACTAATATATTTATTCTTTGATTCAATATTTTATATTAATTTATCCAATTTAAAGTCAATAATATAAAATAATGATTCAATCTAATGATTAATTAATATATGATTGATTAATTAATCCAATAATTTCATTTTTAATAACATAATATTCTTAAATTAACCTAAAAATTTTCTCAATAAACTAAGATATTTCTTCTTCAATTCTAGAGTGATTTGTGGCATTACAGAAGACACTCAACAGTATCATATTATTAGAGCAGCATTAGAAGCTGTTTGTTTTCAAACACGTGATATTCTTGACGCTATGGTGAAAGATTCTGGTACAAAATTATCAACACTTCTCGTTGATGGTGGGATGACAGTTAATAATTTACTTATGCAACTACAAGCAGATATTACTGGCATTAATGTTTGTATGTTCAATGTTTAATAAATTCTAAATCATTTACATTATATTCCATACAATATTAAATATTTTAATTTTATAGTGAGACCACATATGGTTGAATCAACTGCACTTGGAGCTGCTATGTTGGCAGGAGTTGGAGCTGGTCTTGTTGATATTGGAGAAATTGAACATTCGCAAATGGAAAAGTTTTCACCACAAATTAGTGAAGATGGTTTGTGACAGTTTATAAAAACAATTTATCATTCAATTTAATATTGAATTTATTCGTTTACGCAATTTTATTTTTTTTTATACTGATTGTAATAAGACAAAAAAAAATAAATATTAAATTTTATATTATTCCAGAACGAGATCTTCGATATTCCAAATGGAAAATGGCAGTTGAGAGATCAATGAAATGGGATCTTCAAATGAGTCTTGATAATTAAACAAACTTAAAAACATTATAAAATAGCAATTTGTAACTAGAAGAAAAACACTTCAATGAGATGTAAATTAATTCCTTCATGTTTTAACAATTAATATTGTTATTACAAATATTATATTGAATAGTTGAATATGTAATAAACAAATAATTAATTATTTGTTGATGAAATTAATAATAATATAAAAATAAAATGTTCGTTGACTGAAGTAAATAAATTCATTTTTTCGTTATGAAATTCCACGAGATTTGAAGAATTTTTTTTTCGGTGTTTCCTGAATAAAAAATTTATGATTAATAAATATTCTGAATGATAGTAGTGAATTGTAGTTACTTTATTTTATTTCAATTACTTACTGGAGTTGATGGTTGAGAATTTGACATTTGTGATGGAGCTGAATCTGAAGCTGATTTTATGAAGTCATCAAATTTATCATCCTGTGATAATTTCTAAACATCATTTGTATATTTATTATTTATTTCAATTATACATTAGAATTAAAAGAAAAAAATATATGAACGAGTTAATAATTTGTTACTTACAGCAATCTGTTGATGAATATTAACAAAATCATCACTTGAATCAGAGCCAAAATTGAATGATATTTTTTTGGGCGATGATTTATCAGGATATGTATTTGTATGAGGCTTCAATATAGATTTAATATTTGCAGCAGTGATTATCTATTAAAAATAATGAATATTTTTGTTATATTAATTATTTTTTAAAGGTCGTCTCAAAATTCGCGTCAAGATTTGAATATCAAATCAATACTATTTCTTGCGTGAATTTTGGGACACACTAAACTTTTACATAAATAAATAATTCATTTGCATCAATTGATAATCGTTATTAATCAATTCATCCAGTCGTAAATTAATTGATTAAAATGATTATTCAATGTAATGAATGATTCATTCAATATTTACAATTTCAATAAATTACTTTTCTTAAACCTAACCTAAAAACACGAGAATTTAATGGCAATTTAAGAAGATTGAAAACCATTTACCTCTTGTTTCATTCGAATATTTTTCGTCACCTGTAAATCAAAAATACAACAAAAGTTAATTTAATAATACAACAAATTATTAATAATATTCATTAATGAGAAAATTAATTTTTATTCTTACTTTTGTTGTATTTCCTCGAGTTTGAATTGTTGGTGTTGATTCCACAGCAGTGGAAAGTCCCAAATTTGACAACTCTTTTTCTAACACATTAATTTTATTATTCTTCAGTGATTCTAAATCTTTATATTTTTTCTCAGCAATTTTCAAATCTGCCTGAAACTTTGATAGCTTTTTCTTTAATTCCTTTTCAGAATCAATTTTTTTGGAAAGAAGCTCTTCGGATTTCTTTAATTTCTCCTCAATCTTTTCTTTTTCATTCAAATATAATTTTGTTAACTTCTCTTTTTCTGTTGTAACACTTGATAATGCAGAATCTGTAATCGATTCACGTTTCATTGAATTATTCATTGAATTTGACAATTCATCAAGATCAACTAAACATTTTTCATATTTTTCGCGTTGAATTTTCATTTCATTTTCATGTTTACGCTCAAGTTCATCACGTATTTTAATTTCTGTATGTTTTTCCGCCACAACTTGATCCAACTTTTGTTTCAATATCTCAATTTGCATTTGTAAATTATTAACATCGGATTTTTTATTTTCATTATTTTTATTTAAACGTTGATTCATTTCGTTATTTTTATTTATGGCTTCTTGCAATTGAATTCGACTTTGAGTCAAATTAGCTGACAATTCCATACGTTCTTTAGTTTCTTTCTTCAAAGTTTCATTAAGTTTAATAACTTCATCAGCAAGTTTACATTTTTCCACAGTTAAAACCTCAAATTTTTTCTCAAAATTCGACAATTCACTACGTGTTTTCTGCAATTGCTTTTCTAAATTCGTAGATTCATCTTGAGCACGATGAAAATTTGCTCCAGTGTCAGTTAATTGACACAAAAGCTCTCGAACTTGTTTTCTAATTAAATAAAATAATAAAATAAAAAATATATTTCATAAAATTACTCTAATTTACAGCAATTTTCATGAATCATTGATGATAATATTATTAAATAAATAATCATCACATGCTCACTGATATAAATCCGTTTCATCCTCCTGATTCTTCAATAATTTATTTTTCTCCTCTAAATTTTTCATCAATTCAACTCGACATTGTTCAATATTCATCAATTTTTTTTCCGTATCTTCGAAATTTTTATGTAGTTCTAAAATTTTTAATTCATAACTATTTTTTATCTGCAAAAAAAAATATCTATTAATTTCATTTGTTTATCTATTTGATATTGAAAATTTTTTTTTCAATTCACCTCATCGCATTTCGCATCATTTATATCATTAATTTGCTGTATTTTATCAGTTTCAATAGATATAATTTCTTCGAGTTCAGTGATTCGAAGTTTTAATTTATTTTCTATTGTTTCCATATCTAGTAATTTTTTCTTGATATTTTCTAATTCACTGACATATTTTTGAGTTTCTTCCTTTTCTTGTAACGCCTGATTCGTTAATATTTTATAATTTTCTTTTAAACCATTCAACTCCAACTCTTTTTCCTCTAACTTTCGTTTGATTTCATCTACTACAATAATTCAATATAAAAAAAAAAATCATATTAAATTTTAATTGAATATATCAATTATATTTTGAAAAATTACCTGCTGATTGTCGTGAATTCATCATTTGTTCTATCTCTGTACTAAGAGTTAAATTTTTTGATTTTAATTCAACAATTACAGTGTCATATTTAGTTGATAAATGACTAATTTGAGTTTGAAATCTGTCCAAACTTTCAGTTATATAATTAATATGCTGTGAAATATTTGCAATTAATTCCCATATTGAAGACATTCTAGAAAAAAATAAATAAATAAAAAATAAACAAAATTGTAAAATCGACAAAATGATAAATTAAAATATTAAATATCGATATTTGTTTATACTTATTCAATAAATTTTGTTTTTCAGCTGTTTCTTTTTTCAACAAAATATTAAGCTCAGAAATCTGCTCATCTGATAAATATAATTTTTTTTTCATAGATTGAATTATTTTATCAGCCTCTTTAGATTTTGCCTCGAATTCTCGTAATTTTATAATGTCAATATTCTGAAATATTATTAAATATTAGTATAAATATAAATATTATATAATAAGTCATTATTTGTTTAATCAATTAAAATATATATAAAAAATGTTGGAGAATTTATGCAAGATTTCAAGTTATATTAACGTTTCAATTCTTGCGTGAATTTTGGGACACTTTTTATATATTTATTTACTTCCTGAGCAGCTATGGAGGTTAATCCTGACCCTGTTTTCCACAAAGACACCATATTTTCTGTTATAGTGCTCTTTTGCGTGCTAGAAAAATTGTTTATTGTAGTTTGAGAAGAAATTTTCCTTTTTTTTGAAACATTTGCTTCACTCAGAAATTCCTGAGATGATTTTCGTTTGTTGGTGTCTTCCTCCATATTTTAATTATTTCTTTTTCAATAATAATATATATCTGTAACAAATAAATCATTAAATTAGTGTTTGACGATCTCATGTAGAAAAATATGATGAATTATTAGTAAGTATTGAACAATACAAATATACAGTTAAATAAAAGTTTAAAAATTTGGAACTTCAGATCAGTTAAAAAAATTCCCCTTTCTACTTCAATTAAAATGTGCGCATGCGTATCAAATACAATAATGGCGCGTATTTAAAATGAATTATATACTCATTTTTCATAAATTAAATGAAAAATGAATTGAATTAAATGATTATATTCCTTGCTTTTTATGAATGAAATAATTATTGATATTTGGAATTAATATTTGAAAAGTTTATATTACTTTTGGAAATATAATTTATATAAATTGAAACAAATTAACCTGCTGTGGCACCACTTGCGTTACACAGTGTATCACTCAATGGAGAGCTTTATGATTGAGGTTATGTATCCTACAAATTCAAATCCCATAAAGATTTCATAAAATATGAACTTATATTGGTGTGATCTTCATGAATTTTCCAAACAGCTATCGGAAAAAGGGTGAATTATCTTTCAATAATTTTCTATAGAATCTCATTAAATTCAAAAATGAAAATTAACCTAAAATTCGATACGATATTTCATTCTCTTGTTCACAGTGGAGCTAGAGTGGTCTAATTCGATTATAAAATTTCGATCACATTCAAATCGGAAATTCTAATTCAAATTTCACAAAATCTCTTTGATATTTGCCTGGAGATTTAAATCGAATTTTACTCAAAATTCATATATATATAGAACGTATCAAATCTTTGCTAACTTATTTACATAATTTAGATATTAAAATAAATAATTAAACCAACAAAAAATTCCGCTATCTCAAAGAATATTGAAGAACCTTCTATATATATATATATATGTGTGTGTATCTATAGTCGGTATCGATTTTGGTGCCATCTACAGTTTTCTCTACACAACATGTTCATCACCTAACTTCATTAGTGTCTTATACACTTTAAATGGAGTAAGAACGCTGAACCAAATTACTGGCGAAAAAGGAGGAAAATAATAAAACGTATTCACAAAACAGCGTAATTAATGCACTAATCACGAGCTATTCAATTAATAAAACAATATATTTCTTCTTGACTCATGATGGAGAACAAAATTTCAGGTAGCCATTTTGTTTGCACTTTCTCATTTAATCAAGTTTCATTTTAACCTCCAAATATCTCATGTATTTGAACATATTTAATATTTTTTTCATGAATTATTCATCGAAATACACATGTGTTCAACACAAATGATATAAATAAATAACTCCATCTATAATAAACAGTTTTACATTCATTTTCATTATTTATTAATACATATTTGTATATAAATATCGTTTTTTTCTTTTTGTATTTTAGAGGAACAAATTGTGTCAACACAAAAGCATCTTCACTCATCACATGATCCTGGCTGGAATGATCCACCAAAGTGGGCATTTTCACCAACTCCAAATGCATCATCAAGTGGAACACCAACAAAGAGGTTATTAAATAAACGTGTGGCATTTCCATTGAATTCAACATGTTCATCAGGTAATAAACCTGCACAATCAACAAATTTACCGCCTTTACCATCGTCAATCAATATTAAAACAACAACAGCACCGCACGCTCCATTATTTTCACCAACAATTGTTAATACAGTGGAAAATTCATCATCATCAAACAAAATAATCGATAAAAATCAGGCATTAAATGATACATTTGAAAATTTAAATTATATTATCAATGATGTATTGAAAAATGATGATAAAATTGATGAAATACAAAAGCGTTTAGGAATTATGAAATCAATGTGGAATGATAATAAACTTAATAGTGAAATTCATGAAAAAGTTTATGAATTATCTCAAGGTGAGTTTTATTAATTATTATATACATTGAGAGAAAAAATTTCTAGTGAAATTGAATACATTTATTTGACTTTAATATTTGATATATAAAATCAAATTTTTGTTTCAAATTAATATTTAATATGTATTCCTTTGATTTTATTCTATTCAAAGGAAATAAATATTTTGATATATCGATCAAATAAACATTTGATTTTAATCATTAGATTACAAATTTATTTACAACTAGAATATTTTTTTCTCTGCATATATTAAATATTTATTCTATTTAATATAAATGTATATTATTTTTTTTTCTTAATTGTTTATGGCATAATTTTAGCATTGCGACTCAATGATATTGACACAGCTGATAAAATTCATATGTTATTAATGATGAATCATGGGACTTTGTGCAATACATGGATTTCTGCAATAAGGCATTTAATATTAATAATAAAAAGAAAAATAAATGAGGAAAAAGTTGAAATTAAGGAGGAAATTAGTAATAAGTCAGAGTCGTTATTACGTATGAATCATACTGAATTTAATTAATTTAAATTAATTTATCAATACATCAAAAAATATGTAATTTTTTTTTTTTCATTCAATTTGATTATTTATTATTATTATTATTATTATTATTATTATTATTATTATTATTATTAGTACTTCAAGTATGTTCTATTGAGATAGTTTCTTATGCTTTTGTTGCACAATTGAGCAATGAGGAAAATGGAAATATGAAGGAAATTTTTTTGTTGGATTTAATAAAAATTTGAGGTTTTTTTTTTTGCAAGTAAAAATGTGAATATGGAAATATTTGCAGAATAAATTAAGAATTGATATAAATCATAGATAGCATTTATTTTTTTGTTCTTCTATGAATATTTTGAGAAGCTTTTCGAATTTCAAAAAAAAAAAATCGTTTGATTATTAGTGTGAATTTCAATTTATAATTGGAGCATAATTATATTTGTCATTTTTGTTTGTGGGAGGTGATGATATTTAATTTTTGAAAAAAATGGTATATTATGAAAAATCAGATTTCGATATTTTGAAAATAAATAATATATCGGACTGAAGATATAAATAATGATAAAAGTTGTTGTAATATATTTGATATAATTTAGTTTTTTTGAGGTTTTGAATTTTAATACAATTTTATAGTTATATTTAATTCAGTAATTGACATTTTTTATCACAATATTTCCTAATTTATCTTAATTCCACATGAATTCTTTTCGTTTTCTTCCAGCTTTATCTTGATGTCAGTCCTTTTTTCCTCCATACATTCCTATAAATCAAAACGAATTACTTCATAAATTAATTTTTTTTCATTGTCACTCCCGTTTTGGATTATTTTTTCACTGAATATTCCCTGTTTTTTATCCATGAAATCAATAGAACTTTTAATTTCGATATTTTTGAGTTCAAATGCCCGTCATTTTTGAAATTGTCATCTGAATTTTTTTTTCTTGGTTCATCTGATATCTACACTCATGTAGATTAATAAAAAAATTTATTTCCTCGTCTCAGAATATTCTGATAATTGTTTATCACTTCCATAAAAAAAAAAACTTTCATCAAAATGTTCAATTTTCAATAATTAATTTCTTCATGAGAAAAATATTAAAAAAATTCTCACAATTTTATTTATGTATCTTAAGAGTCTATATATTCATCCCAAAAAGTTTGATTTTAATATCCCTCCATTTTACAATTTAAAAAACCAAAAATATTTCAAAATTAATCTGTTCTTAAAAAAAATTTACAACCCCATACTGAAAAAAAAAAATAATTTGAGACAGCTAAATTTATTATATCAAATTAAATATTTATTAACACTAATAAACATTGGTGCTGAACAAGTTAATATTTATTCTAAATAAATATTATAAATTTAGTACTCACAATATTAATTTAACAAATCAACAAAACACTTAAAGTTTATTTTAATACTTTTTCTCATAGAACAACAAAATAAAATCCAACTAATTTCCTGTCTCGACTTAACAAACTTTATATCCGTCTTTAGAAAACAAAACTCATTTACTTTTACTACTCCACTTTCATTTTAATATAAACAATATAACATTCGAGCATTGAAGTAAATAATATGAGAAAAAAAATGTTTTTATCTCCAAATAACAAACTTTAGCAAACAATCACAACTCTTTAAGGGATAATGATTGACAAGGTGTTATTAATTAACTAATACACACAGAATTGATCGATATTTCCAATATTCCATTTGGGAGAGCATCGGCTGTGAAGGTGAATATTGAATTGTCGGTCATGCAAATGGGTCACTGTACATAAACATAAATTACACAATGTAATTTACTGGATAATATCAGGTGTGTGTTTTGTATCAGTAGATTATTCATTATATCAAGAAAAATAATATTAATCACAGTGAGAATCATCGTCAGTAGATAAGGCAACGCAACGTCAGACCAGACTTGCATACTTTTCATCCAACTGTGGCATAGTTACCAGCGCTGAATTATATTGGCAAGTGAACAAAAATAAATATATGTACCAGGTGTGGTGGTAAAATAAATAATTTTCATTTGATTGACAGACATTTGAGATTATTGTGATGCAATAATTTATTTTACTACTGCTAATCGGTCTATCTGATTTTGAATTATTAGTTAGTTAAGAATGGTGAATCAGAGTGCGTTATTTTGGTGGTACAAAAGTGGAAGGAATAAGGTTGAAAGAAGAGTCCTAAAATCGACCTGAGGTAAATATCTTTGAAGTCGATATTACCTTGGGCCCTGCCGGTCATTTTCAAACTCTAGATGGGCTCACTACGATTTTCCGAATAAGTTTTATGACAAAATTTTCCTCTTCCAAATGACATGAACATACTCAGTGTGCCAAAAATTTATATCCTTATGAAGATTATATCATACTACATACAGAATTTAAAAATGTAAAGCGAGATTTTCATTTCAAATTTATGTTCTCACAATTGTTATTTATATTTTCACGATTGTTATTTTATGAATATTTTTCATTCAACAATTATCGATAAATTTAATAGTTTTTAATCATATTAATCAGAATATTATTAAACATTTCGTTGTAGAAAAGTAGATTAACTAAAGTTTCAATCCGCGGACTGGGAAATGAGTAATTTTCGTTTGAAACCATAGCAAAAAAAAAAATCGTTGTACAATGAATAATTAGTCCAGTTATCGATAATAATATTCACATTTTATTATTATATCACTTTTAGTTAACGTGAAATATCGTGAATGAATAGAGTAGAATAATTGCTCAATAATATTTTATTTTGATATCACGTGTTAATTTGAGTATCATAAATTTTAACGAGGTACGTCATTGTCACTATGAAATAATAGTGTGAAAATTTGTTTGGCGAATGGTAATAATAAAAAGTAAATTAACACGTAGTTAATTAAAAATTTTATGTTTGGATAAAATATCGATTATTTTTCGTGGTAGCGTTGAATAATTTTCCAAACACATTTTTTTTTTTTATTCAAATTATTAATTGGATGCATTTTAATTATGTCACAATGCACCATAAATAATATTCTGATAATAATCCTAAAATTATTTTTCAAAAACAAAAATATTCTTAAAAAAAAAAAAAAATATTTTTTCTTCTTTTTTTCATATAAATAACAAAGGAAAATAAATCACTAAATACATAACCCTTCTCAAATTATAATCAAAAATACTAATTTTCATTTTTCTAATCTCGAACGTCAAAAAAAAAATTTTATTCATTTTATTTTTCATTATTAGGAATAAAAATGAACGAAAAAAAAATGAATAAGTCACTTTTATCTATTTAGAAATTAGGTTAATGTTTATTGCAACATTTTATGTACATGTATGTATGTATATGTATACATAGATATGTAACCAAATACTAAATCCACAAAACCACGTGGAAAACTTGTTGACTCTCTCTCATTCTTTCTCTCCTGTTGAATATGTTCATTATAATTAATACCCACTGTGGATAAAAATGTGTGTAATAAACAAAGATTTATACACTATACTGTCAAAATCCCAAAATCAAATCCATCAAATTAATGATCAAATCCAATTAAACATAAATAAATATTAATTTATATAAGTAAATATATATCTATTAACATTTATATATTTATAAATGAATTTTAAAATAATTAATTAGATCCAATTTATGTATAATTAGACCCTAGATGTAGTAAATTAAAAAAAAATATATTTAAATATTTATTTGTTTATATAAATATGGAGAATATTAAAAACAAATATTTAAATATTTGTTCTGACAAATATGGAATATTGGCTGTATTATTTACAAAATTCCGAAACTCTAAGCATAAGAAATAAAAAGTGCGAATGAACAAAAAAAAAAAAAATCATTCATTCAAGCCACGAAATTTATTAAATCGTCCATTTATTTATTTATTTTTTTCGAATTCAATCAATATTAATTCTGAATTAGTGATTTTAATTTGAAAAAAAAATGTATGCTTACTTGATGCGTGCGGAAAATAGAATATCCTTTTTCCTCACACATTAAAAAATATTGATGTATATTAAATTTACATAATGAACCAACTAAAGAAAAAAATTGAATTGTATATTACAAAATTCAATTCTATTTCAATTCTCCCATCCAAAATGTTACAAAAAAAAAAAAAAACAAAATAATTTTCAACAATTTACAAAAAAAAAAAAAAAAAATCAAAAACTCACTAAAAACATTATATTTTTATTTTTTTATTTTTTCCATCATTCTTCATCATAACTATCATGCAATAACTTATACATATGTATCTACACATCCCCTCCCGACCCAATCATGCACACATATATATACATATAATTAAATATATAAACTTCGTAAATAAATCGAAGATCAAACAAATATATTATTATTATTATTATTATTATTATTTGTTTTTTCGTTTGTTTGTTATCTTTACTAATTTTCTATTAAACAAATAATAATAATAATAATAATAATAATAATTCCACGTGACATTATTTAGAAAAAAAAATAAATGAATAAAATAAATAAATAAATAATAACAAAAATAATATTTAAAAAAAAAAAAAAAAAAATTATGAAAGAGTAATAAAGATGGACGTAGAAAATATAGTTTATATAAAATGAGAGAGTGGAAAATCCGTTGTGTATCAGACACATACGTACATACATACATACACACACACCCACACACATTCTGAGCAGAATATTGATCGGTAGATGGGGATGGTCTTTGGGTTGTGTAGGGGTGGTAAAGCATACGATATTGTATAGAGTATATATAAGTCAGAGAGGGTAGAGAGCAGTGGTGATGGTGGTGGTGGTAGTAGTAGAAATAGTAGGGGATGAATTGCGTGCTGGTCCAGTCCGCAGCTTCACGCGAAATCGCAGGCGGTTACTGGGTAGAAGGTTGAAAGCTCGTCCGCGCTACTGGGTCTGCGTTTATATATATGTAGGTGTATGTATGTGTGTATGTATGTAGACAAAATATTGCGCAGGTGCTGCTGCGAGTCGTGAGCTTGATGTACCAGCCAAAAGGATCCCCGATGCTTTTTCTCATCCTCACTTGCTGCTGGCAGCTCAGTTCTGTTGCAGCCCTTCGCGCGATAAGAGAGCAAAAGAGAGGGTGGCGAGCGACGAAGGCGAAGGAGAGAGAGTAGAGAGAGAGAGAGAGAGAGAGAGAGAGGGTGGGAGAGAGGGTGAAAGAGAGGAAGAGAGTGGACGAAAGCGACAGATAGAAAAATAAATCGTATACTAAATTTATTTCGTGCATAAGGACTCTCTTGGGATTGTTACACATGAACATTAAATTGAACATTTAAATTCATGGGGTGATAGTAATAAATAGAAAAAAAAAAATAGAAGAAGAGAGAGAGGAAGAAGGAAAGGGAGGAAAAAAAAAATGGTATTAGTTGTAGTAATTAGAAACATTTTTAAGTTTAAGGAAATTTTTTTTAAGGGGTTGTGATGTTTACTGGATTTTTTTTGTTTGGGAAATTTTATTGTGAGTTTTGGAATTTCTTTTTTTTTGTAAAGGGGAGATTATTTTGTGTTGGGTGGTAATTTTGGAATGATTTATTTTTATGAGAGTTTGGGGATTTTTTTTTTGTGATTTGTTGAATAAACAAATTAATGATGGGAATGGTAAATTAAATAAATAATGATTGGAGAGAGGGTTTTGATTTATTAATTTTAAGGATTGGATGAATTTGTTAGTGTGGAATTAATGACATGATTAATTTTTAGGGTAGATGAATATAAAATTTATTTATTTATTTTTTTAATAATATATAAAAAAAAATTTATTTGTTTTATCGTGAATTTTATTATAAACTTCGATTTTTAGGGTAAATAAATCGTGTGTTAGTGACTATTATTTTATATCTACTAATTTTACTATTACTATTACTATTACTATTACTATTTTAATTATTATTATCATTGTGATGTTGTCTCTTTGCTCGAATTATTCAATGGGATTTTGCAGGCCTCTAAAATGCGCGCGTATTTGTAAACTAAACACGAGACAGTGTTTATATGTGAACTTACACAATCTAAAAACACCTGTAAACGAACTCCAGTGACCTTTCTCCCGAAAAAAAATTTGTGCGAGTGAAAAATAAAAAATTAAATTAAAACTATTCGTTAATGTGAAAACTAAAAAAAAAGAACAAAACTAGACAAAAAAAATTTATAAAATTCTCATTGAATTAAATATCAGTTTCACAATTTTCAATACAACTCTACCAAGTTTTATTTCATCTTGAGAAATTATCTCAATAAATAAATAAACGATTTGAACAATTCTTCATATAAATAAATACAAAAAAATAACAAAACAATTTTTTTTTTTTTCCTTTCATTCACGAAATATTTATTTCATTCACGATCAGCGACGATTTTTATAAATATAAATTATTCAAAAAATATATTACTCAGTGTGGTTATTTACACGCGTGTATGTGCATTTTTATCTGTGTCATCATTGGTGTGTGCTTATGTGCGTGAGTGTGAGTGAGTGGTTATTATCCTGGTGTTGATAAATAAAAGGGAAGATAATTAAATTGGTAAGATATTTTTTTATTTGATGAAAAATATAATTCATGACACATTTTATAAAGGGATGATTTTTTTTTTCTGTTGGATAATAATAATCAGTAATATACATAGAAACAAATGATAATAATAAAAATAACAATAATGATAATAATAATAATGTGAAAGAAAAATAAATTTTATTTAAAAAAATTTTTTGTACTATTTGTTTTGCATTTAATATAATTGTTATTATTATTATTATTATTATTATTATTATTATTATTATTATTATTATTATTATTATTATTATTATTTTGTTGTATTTATCTTGATTAAATGAAGCTATGGAATGAAATGAAAAATTGATAAATATTAAAAATATGTGGATAAATAGAAAAAAAGTGAAAAAAAAAAATAATGAATTTTTTCGGTGTTGAATTAAAATTGAAATTTTTTTTTTTAATGTTTATGAAATTTTTTGTGTTTCTGAATTTATTTATTTTGTTTTTCTTTAGTTGGTTTTCTGTGTTTTTTGGAGATTTTTGTGATGAGAATAATCGAGGGCGGGGAAGTTTATTTTTCTGGTCGATGTCGATAAACTGTTGATGATTCTTACGTGTGAATATATGTTCTACCTTCTAGGTATATTTGCCCTAGTTATTATTGTTCATTTTTTTTATTACACGAGGGAAATATACGTGCGGGATTTTGTTCCACTTATCGGGGAAAGAGTATAGAGTATGGAATTTTTAATGGGAGGAGGTGAAATAAGTAAATATATATTTTTCTTTTTTATTCTGTGATGATTTTATGAGAATTTTTATTTTTAATGTATTTTCATTTACACACATTTGTGGATTATTTTGTAGAATATTTTATTTCCAACGATGATGATGATGATGATGAATATTTACTGGATTGAACAAAATGTACATTGGGTTATTGATAAATAGTACAGAAATAGTAATGTGAATTTTTTTAGTGAATTGATAAAATATTTTATCGTTTGAATATTATTTATTGATCGTGATGCATATATAATAATTGTTTTGTGACACTAATTTGATTAAATCACGTGTGTATAGGATATATTTATTTATAATTGGATGTATATGCATATTTGCAAACATGAAACGCGAAATTGTTGAAGCTTAATTGAAGGAATTCATTTGTGTACTTGTGGAATATAAAAGTAGTGGAGAATATTTGGCATAGATTAGTTAATTTATCAAACGTAGAATTTTTTTGTATTTTTGATTTGTATTCAGGGGTTTTAATAGTGAATCACTCAAAATTATGACGATAGTCGATTATTTAATAATTAATATTAATGTTTTGAGAAAGATTGATAGCACTAGTACTCGATCATGAGAAAAAATTTAGTGAAATGAGCTTTGAAGTCAAAATGGATGTCAAAATTGGCTGTTTAGAATATTCAATCTAATAATATTCATAATTTTTTGTAAAATACACTTATTTAAAATAATCAAGTCTGTTTCAACTCGGAATAATTTTTTTATTTGTAGTAATTTTTATTACTAGAATTTTTTCTGCATGAAAATTGTTAAAATGCATTTAATAACAGAATTAATCGAGTATTAGGACACAAGTTAATATATTATATAAACAATTTTGGATTATTTCACGTATTTTATTAACGTGTGATAAATTTTTTTTATTTATTTTTACAAGTACACAAATAAATATTAAAATACGTGGTAGTTAATTGAGAAAATATATTACCACACCGATTATTATTAATTATTTTTCTAAAATTCTCGTACATTCAGAAAAACATTCTATTAAATATATCATCAAAATTATTCAATCAATTCAAAGTCATTAAATCAATTCAACATTTCATTTTTATTTCAACTCACAAATAATCATTTCATTTGTAATAATTTTTATTCCCAGTAGTAACTTTCTCTCATAAAATAAAAATAAATATCAAAAAAAAAAAAAAAAAAATCATATACCAATAGAACTTCCTTTATAAATAAAATAAAATAAAATAAAATAAAATAAAAAATAAATTCAATACAACAAAAACTGAACAAACAAAAAAAATTATCAAATTCATCACTTGCATTTAAACATCTCTTACACGAATCTAATTGTTTTTTCATATACATTCACATAAAGTAGATATACACATACATATATAGTACAAATAAAACTATAAAAAAAAAAAAAAACGATTTTTATCAACACTTCCAGTCCGAAAAATTACCGTCATTAATAAAAGTGACGAAAAGTAAAACAACTACACAATAATGTAAATTCATTATTTTTTTTTCCCTGATAAAAAAATCAAATGAAGGACAAAAACGATGAAAGCAACTATATACTCATATACATACACATATACACACATACATACATACATACATACATAAATATATATATATATACGTATTTATATATTATATATGATAGCAAGTTCTATCATTTTTATCTTCTCGCCTGTGGCTAATGTCATTTCAGTTAATCAATTACACCCAGGGGTTCGTGTATCTTTTTCTCTCGCTGAATTAATTTTTTCTATACCCTCTTATTTGAAGTAGAATCAATCAAATTAAAAAAAAAAAATAATATCAAGGGTGAAGTGTTCGTAACAAATAAAAATAAAATACCAAAAGATAACGAATGAACAAAAAAAAAAAAAAAGCGAAAAAAAAAAAATCCCAACGAATCATCCCCCATAAAAGTGTCGTTAGAAATGACAAAAAAAGAAAAGAAAAAAATCATTTATATAGCTATATAAAACCCCTTACAACAACGAGAAATAATATATCCATTTATTTTATCTTTACAGAGCATTTCCGGGTTTCCTGAATAAAAAAGAAGAGAACAAAAAAAAAAAAACTAAAAAAGTGAAGAAGAAATAAAAAAAAAAATTAATTATCAAAAGAGGAAGGATATAGATAAACTTGACTACTAGAAATAAAACTTAAAGATTAAATAATACGCACAAAATTATACTATAGATGAAATACTTGAAGTGGAAATAATTATTTGGTCAACGTGAATTTTTGTTGTCCTCAAGAATAAAATTTTATTTTTCTACATTTCATTGATTTTTATTTTAACGCTGTATTGGGAATAATATAAACACGTAGAGTCATCGAATTCCTTACTAGAGACACGAGAGAGAAAGAGAGTGAGGAAAAAAAAAAAAACAAAAATAAACAAATCGACAACTGAATAGAAAGGAAAAAAATTATTTCAGTATATACGCACGACTCGAAAGGGAATGACGGCAAAATCAGGTGGCTGGTGGGTGTTTATGAAGGTTTTGTGGATGCTTTAGTACATAAAAAGAGTGACTGCATATATAATAGTAGCTGTGAATACACTATAATACAATAGGTGAAAGTGTTTTGGTAGAAGTGAACAATGAAAATATTAAATAAAATAAAAGAAAAGAAAAAAATTCTATAACGTTATTGATTTTATAAAATAATAAAGAATAAATCAAGTGTTAAAATAACGCAAAGTGTCAAGTGATATTTTGTGCGTCGATATGAAATATAAAATAAATTGTGCTAATAAAATTAAGATTAAATTAAGGTGCATTTAAATTTAAATGAGAAAAATATAAAACGTAATATTTGGTAATTTTCTTTTTTTTTATATTGTGAAAAAATAAGTGCGCGAGAGATTGATTGAAAATATTTATATAATTATTAATAAGTATTGAAGACAGTTGAGAAGTTGAAGTGAATTGTAGTCGCAATGTGGACGATAGATGCAGGAAAAATGTTGTGGAGGATCACAAGGATGACAAGTGGAAGAAACAGACGAATAAGAACGAGGAGCTTTTTCATCCTTGCACGTCCTGAGTTACCATCTTGGATGTTGAGCCTTGGGTTTATCTTCATGGTGCTTGCAATCCTGCCACAGGGTAAGTGCATTCACTGTTTTTGTTTTTTGTTTAGATATTTTTTTTTTGTGTGGAAATATGTGTGTACGTATATTGAACTGAAAGAAATAAAACCTGTAGGAATTTTTATACTTCGTATGGATATGTGGAATGAATATGTGTTGGAATATAGTTGTGGATAAAATGGATCTTTGTTACTTTTATCCGGGGTTTTTTATTTTGTTTTGGAAATAAATAAATTGGAATTGGAAATGGGAGAGAAAGAGAATTTTTTTTTTCTTTTTATTATTTGTGAATAAAAAAAGGAAATTTTGGGAAAAAGTTTGTGTAAAATTTATGTTAGATGTTTTTGACGTTAATTTAGTACGGAATTTTGATATAAATATTTGGATAGGAGGTTTTTTTTTTTGTTAATGAATAAAGTGAAATTAAATGCAAAATAATAATTTTTTTTTTGAATTATTTGTTAAGAAAAAGAAAATTTTGGGCGAAATTCTGCTTAAAATTTATGTTAATCATTGATAATACAAATTTAATATCAAATATTAACTCCAAATTTGTGTGGGATTTTTTTTAAGTTGTAAATAAAAAAAATCAAATTTGAAAAAAAAAAAAAAAAAAAAATTTGTATTATAAATAAATGCAAAAATTTTGTGTGAAAATCCACTGAAAACAAATGAGAGAGAAAGAAAATTTTTTTTTTCTTTTTATTATTTGTGAGTAAAAAAAAGAAATTTTGGGAAATAGTTTGTGTAAAATTTATGTTAGATGTTTTTGACGTTAATTTAGTACGGAATTTTGATATAAATATTTGGATAGGAGGTTTTTTTTTTTTGTTAATGAATAAAGTGAAATTAAATGCAAAATAATAATTTTTTTTTTGAATTATTTGTTAAGAAAAGGAAAATTTTGGGCGAAATTCTGCTTTAAATTTATGTTAATCATTAATAATACAAATTTAATATCAAATATTAACTCCAAATTTGTGTGGGATTTTTTTTAAGTTGTAAATAAAAGAAATCAAATTTGAAAAAAAAAAAACAAAAATTTGTATTATAAATAAATGCAAAAATTTTGTGTGAAAATCCACTGGAAATTCGCGTTAATTATTTCTAATCCAAATTTTGTATCAAATTTCAACCCAAAAATTTCTGATTGTTCAAAAAAAAAAAAAATGAAATCTTACATCAAATTAATAATATTCTAAATTGAATTTAAAAAAATATTTCACAGTTTAATAAATGAAATTAACCTGATAATAAATATCCATTAATTTTTCTAACTGTAAATAAATATTTGTTTCGTGAATTTAATTTATTTATTTATCATCCCGGCTTTTGCTAATCAATTTTAGTTCTTCAGTCATTTCATTATCCATGTATCCATATGTTCGATGTAGCCCTTGGCCATGAGGGCAGTTCAGAGGTTAAAATGTAAAAAAAAAAATATGTAAATTTTCCCTATATGGGGGACATTTTTCCCGAGGGATTTGTTTTGACCTACTTTTTTTTTTTTCCCTTCATATACTTGCACACATATGTACATTATATACATATGTATAATGTGGAACTGTACAAAATATGATGGAGATTGACAACAGTGGCAGATGTGCTTGAAAACTGATTCGAAACAAAAAGAAAAAAAAACTAAACTCTGCTTTTTTTTTTTTTTTTTTTCAAATTTTTTTCTCTTGACAATGGTAAATTCAATTTTGATTTGCCTTTTTCCCATCCATTTTCTATACAAAAATATACCGGATATTTTGTTGTACACGTGTATCGAAAATTAATAGATATATGAAAATAAAAAATATTAATAAAATGAAATAAAAAAAAATACTCGGGATGAAGAACAGTCTCTGGAGTGTTTCTGCTCCAATTGATGATAACATTATTGTAAAATCAATAATTTAGCATTGAAGCTTGCAAGAGAGTTTATGAGCTGAAGCTCTCACGAGAGAAAATTATAATCAATATATACATGTATATATATATGTGTGTGTGTGTAGTGGATATGTATATATTATTGTAAAAAAGTTAGTGCGTTAATTGACTTTGTAGAAAGTTTGAAATTATTCTGGCAATTTTTTTTTTTTTTTTTGCTTAGTTTAATTTAGTCAAAGACAAATCAGTGGTCATTGATTTAAAGTCTTCGCAAGCTTCCACTTATCTTCACAATATTTAAGTGGTTTTATGTTATGAAAGAGCTTTTCTGAAGGTTTAATATCAGTTGATGTCTGTGCAATTAGTGAAGTCAAAGGAATTAAAGTTTGAGGATTTTAAAAATGTTGAAAAAAATTTTATGTTTTGGGTTTTTTTTTCTTGGGTATTTCTAGTGATTTTTCTACTTATTGAAGGGATTTTTTTTAATTTGAAGAGTTGGATTTTGGAATTTTGAATTGGGGGAAATTTGAAAGGGGGTTTTAATTAGAATTTTGAAATTTAATTTGTTCGTGTTAGGTAAGAAGGAAGAGATAGTAAAATTAGTGATGTTTGAAATATATTTTATGATCTTTTTGCGATGTGAAATTTCTTGGGATGAGATTGTTTAATTTTATTAATTTTGAGGATATTAATTGTTCTTAGTAAAAGTGAAATATTAAATTTTTGATGTTGAGATTGTCGTGAACACGATAATTAATGAATTATTTGGATGATAAATTTTGAAATTGTTTTTATAATAAATGATGAAAAATTTTGTGTAAAAGCTCAGTGAAAATTTGTAATGATTATTTTTTAGGCCAATTTTGTCTCAAATTTCAACACGAGAATTTATGTTAAAGCAGGAAATTAATTTTTGTGTTGAATTCAAAATATTTTATGTTAAATCTAAAATAAAATTTTTGATTTTTTAATTGAATATATTTTTTGTTAACGCAATTTTTAAATACTTCTGAATATTTTATTTAGTATTTGTGTTGATTTAACATAGTTTTTGAGTAATAATTATGGAAAAAAAAATTTTAGCTAAAAATTTCAATGGATTTTAAAAAAAATTTTTTACTGCTTAGTAAAAATGATTTATTAATTATATTTATTATATTAATTATTATATGATACATTGTAATCATAAATTGTGATAAATAATTAGAGAGTAATTAATGGACGAAAAATTGTGATAGAAAAAAATATTAACATACTTTTTTAAATTTGCAAAGTTAGAAATTGTTTAATGCTACATATAATTTTTTTTTTGTCATGGAAAAATTGTTTTGAGCTTTAATCAGTGATGTCAGGGCTTTATACACTGTTATTTATACATTAAAATACTAACAGTATGAACTCGGTCGTTGGATTCTTAAAGTAGAATGTATTTTTATTTTTTTTTTAATTGCATATAAATCGAGATCAATTAATTTTACGACCTATAAAAAATTTTATGTTCTCCATTAAACATATCGGATCATTATAAACTTTTTTACGTTTTTTATTATTTTTTCAAATTCAAACTGCTAAAACTTTCGTATTTTTCATAGATAGAATTTTTTTTTATTCTCAAAATTATTTTGAAAGTCATTTTTATAAACTGAAAACATAAATATTCAGTTCGGTATAATTAATAAAAAAAGGAAACATTTTTGATTTACCTGCATGAACCACAGGATATTGAAAAATAATTAATATTCATTAACTAAAATTTTTTATTAATTTATTCCTAAATGCAAAAATTGACTTGATTAAAATTTATTACAAAATTTTCTGTATTTATAATCTATTGCATACATAAAGATAATTAATTAAAATGTGCTTTATTTATAATAAGAATCTCTCATTAATTTCCAAATGTTTATAAAATATCAAACAAAAATTAAAAAACAAATTTTTTAATTATTCAAATATTTTTCGTGTTGTGTGGAAACGTTTTAAAATATTAAAAACATTCTTAAGGTTCTAAAATTCTATGAATTATGATAGAAGTGAAAGGTATAATGAAAATTTTATCATATTATTATAAAAATTCCATTAAAATATCGTTGTCAATAATTTAAATTTGACGTATCATCATGAATATTTATTTAAAGTTGATAGAATGATTTCCATTTACTCATTTAAATTTATTTATCCAAAATAATAATATTCCAATTTCCATACAATAATAATTGGCTTCTATAAATTCACTCCAATTTATACAAAAATAACAATAAATAATAATAAAATTTCATTGAAGATTCGGGCTGAAATAAAATAAAAAAAGTTTGCGAAGAAAAATTCAATGTGAAAAAAATTCTTTAACCCACATTTCAAAAAAAGAAAAAAAATACAATAATAATAACTAGCCGAAGTGGCGCATTTGGTTCAAAAGAACCACGAGATTCGAATAAAAAATCTTCATTGAAAGCTTTTTACTGTACGCGAGAAGTATAAATCTATTCATCGTAATTTTACAGAGGTCGAATTGAAATGGTTTTTTTTTTTTTCAGTGACTTTAGCTGGATTTAATTCAAAATATTAAAATTATATTTACTCATACAAAAATACACATCGATATATCATTATACAATGATATAAATATATAAAAAAAAATTAATAATGCGGAAATTAAACTTTTATAAAGCTGATAATATTTATTATAAAATATCATTTTATTTTATTGACATATTTTATGACAAATATTTTTAAAATCTGGATTGCTTTCAAAGTATTTGAGTAATATTACTTAAAATTTATGCTAAAATATATCTCTTGAAATACATTTATCATCATCATCATTATTATTATTATTATTATTATTATTATTATTATTTTATCATAAATAAATTCGATGAGATGAAAAGTGGATTGTTTTCTGCATCCATTCGATTTCACTTGGAGCTTTTGAGTGAATTGTGGAGTATTTGAACGAACTAAAATGCAGTGGTTCGTCCAGGAGCTTTTATCTACATATATATATATGTATAGCTGAAAGTGCATTTACTAATTACACATGAACTATATTTTCATGAGCTATGTGTATATAAATAACTGCTGACGCTTGATGGAAGTGATGGAAGATAATTTATTTGGATATTTTATTCAGTTATAAAATTAAACTGCTGAAATTTTATTTATGTATATTAATGCAGCTTTTTTTGAGCATGGATATTTTTAAAAGAGAGTGCGTTGTGTCAAAAACATCCGAAAAAAAAATTTCCCTAATTCCCACAGAAATTAAATATTTAAATCAATTAATTATTTTTTTTTCTCGTTATTTTTTTTTTTTTTTTTTTTTTTTTTTTCATTTACTTTTTTATTTATTTATTTTTTATACATGGATATATTATGGAAAGTTGTAGTTTGTATTTTTGATTTGGGGTGTTGTTGATTGTTAGCGTTTATATTTTATTTTTGAAATCCAGTCGAATAATTGAATTAAACAAATTTGATAAAATTATTCAAATTTTTTTTTTTATTTTGTTGAGAGAGATTGGGGACTATGAATTAGTTTGTTTTAATGTTTTTTGCAATAATTTATTTTAATATTGAAGAAAAAAAATATTTGGGATAATTTTTATATTAAATATAAATGAATATTATTTTATAATAATTTTGGTTTTGAATAATTTTGAATTAATTGGTTTTGCATGAAATTACAATGTTAGGAATTTGAATTGTTTTCAAAATGTAATTTTTCAGATGAAAAATCACTTCGTTTTTAATAATTTAAAATGAAAAATTTTTCGTTTAATTTATTTTTCTTTTTTTTTCTGGTTTATTTTTTATTTTTCGTTGATGAATAAATATTAGTTCAAGCACTGGATTAATTACACTGCGATACTGAGTTAATTCAAAATTTATTTGTGTTAATTAATGACATGGTTTTCAGATGAAATAAGATAATTATTTATTCGATTGATTAATTATTCTTTTTAATATACAACGAAGAAATTAGACTAATGATGGGATATTTTGAAATACTTATGAACTTTCTTTTCAATTAAGTAATGAACATTTTGAGGAGTCTGATAAAATAAAATATTTGGAGGAAATATTTTGGGGCAAGAACAAATTATACATTGATATTATGATTGGAGATTATAAGACAAATTCTCATTAAAAACAAATCGGGTCAGTTTAAGAATAATGTTAATGAATCATGATTAATTATTTGATGGGGTTTTGTCTCATTTTGTTAGGATTTTGGTAGAATTGAAATAGCGTCATAATATTTATTTAGGTCATACAGAAAAGATAAAATAATTTTTTTCAATAATAAATATCGATTTTAACCAAATAATTATTTATTTTGAACAAATGATACTCATTTTGAACAATCAATATTCAAGTTATAAATATTTGTTTCGAACAATTTATTTGCATCTCGAACAATTATCATTAATTTTTATTTATTCTTTTACAATTCAAAATAAATACAAACCAAAAATATTTATTTGAAACGATCAATATTTTTTTTCGAACAATTATAATTTATTTTGAACAAGTATTACTCGTTCTGAACAATCAATATTTGAATAATAAACATTTATATCAAGCAATTGATCGTCATTTTGAACAATTAATATCCATTTCGAACCATTAATATTTATTTGAAACAAAAAATATATTTTTTGAACAATTGATACCCATTTTGAACAATCAATTCTTGTTCTAAACAATCAATATTTGAATAATAAACATTTATATCAAGCAATTGATCGCCATTTTGAACATTTAATATCGATTTCGAACCATTAATATTTATTTGAAGCAAAAAATAAATTTTTCGAACAATTGATAATCATTCAGAACAATGAATATTTATTTAAAACAATAAATATTCATTCTAAACAATCAAAAACCATTCTCAACAATCAATATTCAAGTAATAAATATTTGTTTCAAACAATGAATTTTTATTTTGAGCAATAAATTTTTATCTTGGATCTTTAATAATTGTTTGAAAGAATAAATATTTATTTTGAATAATAAATATTTGTTCAAAGTATTTATTAGTTATTTTAAGCAATTATGATGAATAAATGGTGATAATTTGTCTATAAACAGGAAAATTATCGTTTAAAAATATATAAAGAATATTTTTGTTGAATAAAAAAAATTCGATTTGAAAATTATTTCACTGTGTTTTTTGAGGGTTAATTCATCTGAATGAACCACCCGGTATATAGATTATACATATGTGAACATAAAACTAGGTATATGGATCATATACAGCCTATATATAATACATAACTTTCCGCATGAAATGGTGACATTCGCGAATCCACTCAGAGTCCAACAGGGCGCCCGCATTGTTAATGTAATATCGACAAGTTGGAACTTGTGTGTTTGTAGTATACACTATAGTCTGTACAGTCCATGATGGTTTTGTGCGCACAGGTCTTAGTCATTATTACACAATGCAAATACAATGTTGAACCCGCACATTGTTCTATTATGTAATGGGCACGTGTTCTTTATTGTTTCTTAGAAATGTTGGTGAAGAGAAATTTACACATGAAGGAAACTCGATGAAATGTAAAACTAAAGCGGATTTTTCTTCTAGTTTTTCTTTTCGTTTCACTGATTTATTGAAAATAAATAATATTGTTAATAATAAACACGATTATTATTAGCAATGATTTTAATTAGGAAAATATTGTATATTATTTTATAGGATTTGAGTTGAAAAATTGTTTCAATTTTCATCACGAAATTTATTTTGATCATTAAATAAATTCAAAATTGTTGAATTTAATTTCGGCATTTTTATTAATTTACTCATTTTATGTTAGGATGTATATAATTACTGAAATTCATCTGTAGTTGAGGTTAATTATCTAGTTTGATATAATTAAATATTCTTATTAATTTAATAATTTTTCAATGAAAAAATTACTGTTTTTAATTTAATTTTATCAATCTCACAATATAAACTAACAAATTTAATTTATGAATTATAAATAAACGAAATATCACAAAAACATCATCAATAAAAAATAAAAATAAAATAAACAAATGACAATCATAATAAATATGATAATAACAAATATCATCGACACAACAATAATAACAATAATAATAACAATAATAACAATAATAATAATAATAATAATAATAATAATAATAATAATAATAATAATAATAATAATAATAATAATAATAATAATAATAATAATAATAATAATAATAATAATAATAATAATAATAATAATAATAATAATAATAATAATAATAATAATAATAATAATAATAATAATAATAATAATAATAATAATAATAATAATAATAATAATAATAATAATAATAATAATAATAATAATAATAATAATAATAATAATAATAATAATAATAATAATAATAATAATAATAATAATAATAATAATAATAATAATAATAATAATAATAATAATAATAATAATAATAATAATAATAATAATAATAATAATAATTGTGATGATGATTGTTGATGACTGAAATGTATTATAGGGTGTGGAAATTAAAAAAATACAGTATAAATAAGATTTTTAAGTAGTTGAAATAAATAATGAGACAATTTTGATTATGTCACGTGTCATTAAGTGCAATATTATATAAACAGAGCATTATTACGTAATGGATATTTGCATGTAGATATATAACGGATGTGATATTGCACTCGGATCGTCTTGCACGTGTATGAAAAATGTGTACGTGTAAATATTGAAATTGTTACGTTATATTGAGATGAAAAAATTGCGATTATTAAAATAAAATTTATGCATATGAATAATTTTATCAATTGGCAATTTTTTTTTTTAGGAATATATTTCGAATGTATATTTGTTTATAATGATAATGGTATTGATGAGATAATTAATTGATAAAGAATGAGAATGTAGGGAAAATTTATTTTGAATAAATTAATGGAAAATTGAATTTTTTTTTTGGGAATAAAAAAAATTATTTTTTCTTTAAATGAACATTCGTTATTTTATATTTCAATTTGAAGGAAAAATTATTCATTTGTTCATTTATTCAGGTAATTTGTGAAATTTTCTGACGAGATGGGAGGCAAAAAAAAATGACACAGTGCAAATCTATTATTCAAAAAAATAAAAAGAAATAAAAGAAATGATAGTAAAATTATTCTTTCTCTGAAATAAAGTTCAAATAGAAGTTGGCGCCAATAGTGAATCACAGTCAAACCGGAAACGTAGTTATTTCATATTCACCGAGTTTCATTTATATAAATATCCATAGATAAACAAATGAAAAGCTATGTTTATTAATGTTTATGCATGTTTGTACTTAGTCATATAATCTCTCGTAAAGTTATATAATATATTTCTTGTATGGAGTAGTATGCAATAGTAAAAGCTCTCTTTTTCCTCTCCCATGAGTGAAGTTTCAAGTATATTATGTCAAAGAACAGGAATACTATTGTCAATATCTTCTTAAAGTTTCTCTTCATTATTCAAAATATTTCTTCATTAGGTGTTGGTGGTTTTTTAATTGCTATTAAAAATTTTCATGATATAAAGCTTTGAAAAATTAGTTAATTTATTAAATGTTAGATTTTTTTTTATTTATAATTATTATTGATAAGTTTCAATACAGAATCAACCGGAATTATGATGATTGTCAGTTGATTAATAATTAATTTTTAACATTTTGAGGAGAAAGATCGTTAGCACTAGTACTTGATCACGAAAAAAATTCCATCAAAATGAGCTTTAAAGTCAAAATTAGCTGTTCACAATATTCATTATTTTTTATAAAATACACTAATTTTTTTCTTGCGAAATTAAAATTTTTCCCAAAATTGACATTTGATTTGTTCAAAATTTCCAACGAAATTCAACGAAAAACCAAAAAAAAATTATCTTATAAATAAAATATATAAATCTTACGAATTCCAGTGAAAATGATGGAATGTTTTTCGTGATAGACAAGAAATTATTAACGTCTTTTTGGAATATAAGAACAAAAAAAGAATACAAATTTTATAAAATTCTTTACAACATTCGAGTTC
The DNA here is from genome assembly GCA_918226075.1 of Microctonus brassicae. Taxonomy (NCBI): domain Eukaryota; kingdom Metazoa; phylum Arthropoda; class Insecta; order Hymenoptera; family Braconidae; genus Microctonus; species Microctonus brassicae. The sequence continues at coordinate 2,972,306 of OW445491.1, read as the reverse complement.
ATTTTTTTAAAAATTTTTTTTTAAGCTTCTATTCCTGTCGAAGCTTGTTTATTCACTTAATTATAACTCAGGAATTATATTTGCCTTGCTCTCCATTTTTATTTTTGTTTATAGACACATGAACGCGACCTCGTAATTATATCGTTCTTTCTAAGTCTTAATTTTTATATATTCAACGTGAATATTTATACTTTACATTTATGTGAAGCGGAAAATGAAAGGAAATAAAATATATTAATGATATTTGCTGTATAGTACTCAGTAGAGATATTATGTCAAGTGAATATTTGGGTTAATTGGGATGCAGAATGAAGAGAAATATTACTATATTTTTTTTGATTTATAATGAATGTATGAAAATGAATTTTTTTTTTAAATTAAAAACAAGCAACTGATAAATTGCAATCGCTTTGACAAATGCATTGAAATTATAATTATTCAAAAATAAATCTAGAAAATTGAGACACAAAAATCTTTTTTTTTTATTTTATAATTAAAAAAATAGATAAAGAAATATCTTGCATATAATAATTGTGTATTTAATATATAATTTAATCATCGGGAATTTTTTTTGGGAATTAATGGCAGCAAAATAAATTGGAATAAAAATAAAAAACTAAGTATCGAAAATCTTTTTGTTTTATAATTAGAAAAATAGATAAAAATATATTTTGAAAATAATAATTGTGTATTGAATGTATAATTTAGCACTTGGGAATTTTTCTTGGGAATTTTTTTTCGGGAATTCATGGCATCGAAATAAGTAGGAATGAAAATAAAACAATGAGCTACAAAAATCTTTTTTTTTTTATAATCAAAAAAATGGAAAAAATGATATTTCAAAAATAATAATTGTGTATTTTGTGGATTATTTACCAATTGGGAATTTTGTTGGGAATTAATGACAGCAAAATAGACAAGAATAAAAATGAAAAATTGAGCTACAAAATGAATTATTTTTTTATAATAAAAAAAACAGATGAAAAAATATTCTAAAAATAATAATTATGTATTTAATATATAATTCAACAATTGGGAATTATTCTCTAGGAATTAACGGCCACAAAATAGTCAGGAGTAAAAATAAAAAATTGAGTGCAAAAATTTTTTTTTTCATAATTAAAAAAATAAAAAAAATTTGATATTAAAAATAATCACTGTGTATTTTGTAAATTATCTAACAATTGGGAATTTTTTTAGGAATTAATGACGGCGAAATAGACAGGAATAAAAATGAAAAATTGTGCTACGAAAAAAATTTTTTTTTTTCATAATTTAAAAAGCACATAAAAATATATTCAAAAAATAATAATTATGTATTTAATATATAATTCAACAATTAGGAATTATTCTCTGGGAATCAATGACAATAATAAATAGGCAGGAATGAAAATAAAAAATGAGTTTGAAGAAAAATAAAATAAAAAAAATAAATAAATATATTTTGTGCTTTTAACTCTTTATGGCTTTCCCAAAGCCACAAGCGAGTACTTACGCTTACCACAATTCCCAAGATCCAATCGTATTTCATAGAGAGAGCCAGAAAGAGAGAGAGAGAGAGAAAAATAGCTAGGTAGAAGAATGAGAAAATGAGAGAAAGCTCAGGTGAGAAATCGTAGATGCAGGTGCAGCACTTAATCTTCGTACGCTGTTTAAGTTTGAAATGAGAGAGGAAAATTGAGAAGAGGAAGAAGAATGTGTGGGAGAGAATAGTGAGGGTGGAAAGAGTATAGGGTGTAGAATATTTTGACAAGTATGGTGCAAGTTGTTACATTGAAAGATTGCTTTCTCAGTATATCCAAACATTAATATACGTAAATAAATTTTCGACATGTTTCGTTCTTCATTTTCGTGGCTTCATTAACTTGACGTGATAAATGGAGAAGTGTCAAGTGCGATATGAACATCTAATGAAGGTTCATTTGAACGATAACGCGATGGTATTTGGTGTAATTAGGTAGATTGATCTTTATCGATATTTATTAAAATAAATACTTGAAATAAATGTATCAAAAGCATTTTGAATTTTAATTTTTATTATGTTTTTTTGAATTGGATATTTTTACTATGAATATAAAGTTATTTTTTCTGCATACACCTATATGTTGAATGAGATTATTAGAAAAAAATGCCTGTCTATGCCAGTTTGATATTTGAAAAAAAAAAAAAATTTTTTTTTCGATGAAGAAATGAGAAAAAAAAATCCCATTGTTTATTATTAAATTAAATGGAGAGGATTGTTAATTATCCAGTTATTAATTATCTGATTGAATGACATTTCGATGTTTGAAAATAAATTATTAAGTAAGAAATAAGTCGGCAGATTGTTAATTTATTGAAAAAAAGATCAAGTTATCAGATCGAGATTTAATTAAAGTTTGCTGCGATAAATTGTGATTTTTTTTTTTAGCAAAGTTTTGTATAATTATATTTAATTGAAATATAATGATCCTTTGCGGTTATGTGTCGATAATAATCTTGGCGTGTTTTAGACTTTGCTGTTAAATATCTGAGTCTGAAAGAGATTTTTAATTTATATAATTGTTTTTTAAATTCATTTTTGTCTTCATGAAATGAATTTGAGTAAAAGGAGATTGTGAAAAAAATCGTAAATATAAACAGTGAAGCAATGAAATATCAATTTATAATTTTATTGAAACTGAATAAATGTTTATTTAGTTAATGAGAAAGTTTTTACTGGTAGTTTTTTTTTTTTCGTTTTATCTATTCGACAATTTAGTCACTGGTTCATTGAACAAATTGTGGTTGAATTCCTGAACAAATAGTGAAACTAAAAACATTAATGAACCAAGTTGACTTGCATGAAAGTTTCATTGATTTTATCAGCATAAAAATTCTATAAAAAGAAGTATTAGACAGCGACTAATTTTTTTTTCAGTGGTTTAAAAGAATTTTATAACTTCATAGTTGGGGAATTTTATATAAAAGTCGACTCAATATTTGAGTTGATTGTTATTAACGCATATTTTGGATTAAATTTCAACACAATAATTTGTGTTGAAGTAGAAAAATTATTTTGCGTGGAGTTAATTGTGTTTTATGTTGATTGGAATACAAAATTTTTGGTGGAATTAATTAATAAATGAATGTGTGAAATTTAGACACTTTTTTAAGTTGTTTTGTTACGTTAATTTTGTGTTAAATTGGGGTTATTTATTTAAACTTATCATACATTGTGGATGTTGAATATTTTAATGAATTATACAATTACTTGGTCAACTCTATTTATTCCAAGAAATACAATGAAAAATTCAATATGAAATTTTTTGTTTATTGAAAAAAATAATTAATCTTCATTGTCGGGATATTTTATAAAAAATATTCACTGATAATAATATAACAATAGCCACTGTTAGACGCGAAAAAGTTTGCAATAATTTCACGTACTCACAATGACACGAGTCAAATTTAAATAATTCGAAAATAAATTCCAATAAACAATTAAATAATTCAACAATTTATAAATCTTATAATCAAACCATTAAATTTGATATTTTCTAATTCAAAATTCCGTACAGAAAATTAAACACAAAGTTTTCATTTATAAAACTACGAATATTTTTACTTCAATAAATAAATAAATAAACAAATGAATAATTCAACATATTTATTAACGTAATTTCCATGCTAAATTTATAAAAAAAAAAATTTCAACAAAAATTTTGTGCAATCTTTTACACAAAATTTTGAGCTGTGAACAGTAACTCATTTAAATTCCATACTGTTTATCTATTAACCTTAATAAATACATAATTCATAAATAAAATTTCATCATCTCATACAAAATAATTTGTAATGAAAATTTATACCGTTTCACAATTTCCATCACCATGATCGCAAAATATTTATATTTACTCTCTATATACAGAGATGAAAATTCTCGCGAATTTCCCTCCTCACATCTCTCTTTTATTTTCATTTTCTTTACCCCTCCATATCCAAAGAGCACGAATGCCAGTGCATAGCATATGATTTCCAACATCATCTCTGGAAAATTTCTCGACCCAACGAAATTTCACAGAGGCTTTCACAATTTTATCAAGCGAGAATTCTCACACTCACACAACTTTCTACTCTAATTTCCTACATTTTATTTCACAAACATACATATATACGCACATATAAATAAATACACACCGTATTCAAATACAAATGCATATATTAGTAGGCGAAATGTCGCTTTAAATTAGGGTCGACGATTCGCGGTTGTATGACTACAACATCTGTTGTTATACACAATATATATGTACCAAATGAAATTGCGAAAAAGCATGTGAAGTGATGAAATAATAAAAGGAATAATGGGTGAATATGAAAGAGGGTAAAGATGGGAGAAATTTTCTGAAGATGAAACATAAACCAATTCATTTATTTAAATAAAGGCAATTCATAATCGCGTTTGTAGTTTCACAGTGGTACTTGAAATATTTGATGGTAAGAACCGTGAAGAGATAAAATAAATGGAAAGTTGTGGTGAGAAATAGTCAAGGGGGATGTTATATTTAATGAAGATTTATACTGGAGTTTACTTTCATAGTCGGCCATTTGGCAGAGATGGCCATTGCTGTTATATTATATTTAATGTGCAGTCAAACAAGGCGTCACTTTCTCAAATTGTTCTGAGGACTTATTATCGTTTTTTGTTAACGGTTTTCGAACTAAATTTTGGTGTTAACATTTAGTATGAGCATTGATGTTGGAGGGTAGTTCACATGCTAGTCATATCAAAGAGTTGATCAAAAGTTACAGTTGTGAAATAAATTATTATAGTATGAGAAAATGATTATATATTGGAGATATATTGTTGATATTATTTGTTTATTATTAAGTCTAGAATAATTGCGATGAAATGGAGAATAATATTTGAATAATATTTATTTTTTTTCGGACTCTTTTATTTATATTTTCCAATACATATTAATGTAATAGTTGGCAATTGATGTCAATGTGTCCGTATCAATGTATTAGTCATTATTTATTATAACGAAAAAATTCTATCTTGCACCAAAGTTCAATTGTATTTTATTGAAATAATAATCGTGAATATTCTATAGACATTATTCTAATATTAACTAAAATCTCACATTATGCACGCTTCCATCTACACATAATCATCTTTATATATTTTTATTTTTTAATATTCAGCCACTTTTGTTATTATTTTTCAATGCGTTATTGCTACATCGTTCGCTCTCAATATTTTCCTCATGTCAAAACCAAGAAAATTTTAATAAAACCTCAATAATCACAGGGCTATATTTCCGTAATTAATTAAAGACTATTTTCATCAAATATCAATATATTTTTTTAATACTTTTTCTTCTAATATATTTATTCATGTGCATGAATGATCGTATTTTATATGTGTTTATTCAAAACGTAGTGTTGCTACTTGTTTATCATAGAAAAAAATCATTGCATTTAGATGATAGATAAATAAATAAAACTAATATAAAATGAAACAAAATAAATTAAATTATAATTCTATAAAATATGAATTCTACAAATTATCGTTGGAGGCTTCAGATAGATTCAGAGGCGAGGAGAAGTTTGGCTTGATATTTCTTAAATACATTTGGTTACAATCGAACGTAATTAATCTCAAAATAAAATTAAAAAAAAAAAATCTAAAAATGTTTCTGTAATTTAGTGAAGACTATTTATTTTTCTATTATTTTCAAATTATAAAATATCTGCGTTCCCCTCTAGATTTTTTGAGGTTAAGCCCGTTCAATATACAAATTTCAAATACATTTATCTCTATTAATTTGTACAGAACCTTTCAAAAATTTGTTCTACTATTAAATATCACTATTATAAATATAATATCGAAATTTCAGGACATTCGTAAAGTTCTAAAATTATTCACATCATTCAACAAAAAAATGAATCCATGCAATGAATAAAAAAAATTTATCTTTAAGAGCTTTTCACCCTTTACTGTTTTACCTCTTTATACGTAAAACGTAGATATACACGCAATATTTACTAAGAAATAGAGATGTGGAGTTTAAAACATTGGGAAAAAGAAAAAAAGAAAAAATAATAATAAAAGTAACTTTGGTGGCAATGGTAAAAAAGTTTTACTTTCAAAATGTGAAGTCAGAAAAGCTCACAGTTAATATCGTCCATTTGACTCTCACGTGCTTATTCTTCTTCTCTTTCCATTGTTTCTTTGTCTATCACTACCGTAGTTTCGTTTATTATTTACTTCTTGTTTTTATTTTTCTTTTAATTTTATTTGCTCTTTTATTTTCTATATTTTTTTTTTTACTATAGCAAGTATTGTTCCACACTTGTTTGTTATTTTACCATGAAGAAGTATTTTTGTTTTATGTTTGTTCCCCTGAAATTCATCTCAGGTGCACGATGTTTTCATATATTGCACAATAAAAAAGAAAATTGTTGGTATAAAAAAAAATTAACATTAATTCAAAACAAATATTAATTGTTTAAAATAAATATCAACTATTTGAAATAAATATTAATTCATTTGAACTAAGTATAAATTATTTAAATATAATATCAATTGTTTGAAAATAAATATTAATTGGTTGAAACAAATATTTAATTCAATATAAAAAATTCAATTTCTTCAACTAATCATTTTTCCCTTCTCTACAAATAATAATAAATAATTAAAATAAATTAAACCAACTACATTTTCTCTATATAAACAATTTCACCTGATATATATTTTCCTTTATACTCCAAGAAATAAATTATCTAAACCAAAATTCAAATTAAAACACAACATAATAAATAAATACAATACACAATTTGTCAACAATCCATCTTTCAATTTACATCAATCAGAACATCACTTCTACAATTATTACACAAACCCAATAATCATCCCCCAATTAAATATACATAATTACATGTACAGTAAAAAAAAAATTCCATTTTAAAACCACCATAAGACATCATTAATTCATTAAAAAATAATTTTTTTACTTCAAAATAAATTTTCGAGTCAAAATTCGATGCAAAATCTGCATTAAAAAAAACTCAACTATGTACATATCCCATACGGTAACATTCAAAGGCTGTGGAGCTAATTAAACGTCACATTGAACACGAAGTAACCAGTCGTATGACCTAAATTTACAGTATAGTGACCGTCAACATTTTACTACATACACCCTCGCATATCATCCAAATTGCTACATTTCCTCCTATTCTCCATCACCTTCATCTCCCTCAAACTCTTCTCATACCCACTACCAAATCAAACAACGTGCTTAAACAATTTCATGTTTGATATCAAACGCACTACTAGATGATCTCGTCTACAGCACCAATAAACATCTATAACACTATTCCACAAAGTTGATTTTCATTAAATAGTCTTATTGTATCATTTGTTTGTTCGTCATACTGTCCTTCATCTGATATCAATAAATGCACGCATGGACATTGGGGTGCTTCGTTTGAGGGGACTATTTTTTTTTCTCATCGCGTTGACGAAATGTTACTCTAAACATTCAAAAAAAAAATCCCACCAAAGATGAGCTCTTAATTTTAATATTAAATACAGCATCTATAATGAATTTGAATTTTTTCCATTTAATTAACACGTGAATCTCAAATTTTTTTTTCATTTATGCATAATTTTGCGGCATTTTATGCTATTTAATTGGTTTTCAGCAAAAATTGTACAGAAATATATAAACTTCGAAAGTGCTGATTACTAAATTATATTTTGTGAACTTCCTCGGTGTTAAAAAATGTTGAAGCCGATTTTGGCTCGAATTTAATTGTTTTTTCAATTTTTTTCGAAAACTATTAACTTAACAGTAAAAGTATACATGACCTTTTTTGTAGGAAATTAAATTTTCTACAAGATAGTTTTCTTGACAAAAACTGTGAAATTGATAGTTTTCGAGAAAAATCCAATTAAACTTATAGAAATTTGAACTATTTATACTTTGAATTGTTTCTCCATGAATTGCATGATATTAATTCAATTGGATTTTTCTCAAAAACTATTGACTCTACGGTTTTTAGTCAAGAAGACTATTCTATAGGAAATTTAATTTCCTACAAAAAAAGTATCATTATTTTTTGCTGTAAAGTTGATAGTTTTCGAGAAAAATTGAAAAAATTATGAAATCCGAGCATAAATTGGCTTTTACATTTTTTATCGGTGGGGCACATAAAATAATTTAGCGATAGGCACTAAATAGCATAAAATACCGCGAAGCTATGCATGAATGAGAAAAACAAAAAATTGAGATTCACGTATTAATTAAAAATAGAAAAATTTCAAATTGATTGTGGGAGAACTTATTATTAAAATTAAAAGCTCATCTTAAGTGCGCGAAAAAAAAAAAAATAGTCCCCTCAAACGAAGTACCCTGAAGAACATGTGTTACATGAAGACAAACCAAGCATATTCACATGGTGGCTTAACAAAATGACAGTCAGAATGTAGAAGTGAATCATTTGCTTGGCCAAGGAGATAATTATCATCAACGAATTTCACATTAGAATTGAAATTCATGCTAGAATTTCTATGGACATTGTACTAATATATGTATATAGGTATTTGGATAGAGATAGGTATGTGTATATAGATGTATATATGTAATAAAATGTTAGTGAAAGCTATTGAATTCGTTTTAATTTAGTTTGTCTGACTATACTGGATTAATTCTACTTTTTTATTTATTTTATTACATAAATATCTATGAATTGAGTATTATTCTTGGTTGATTGTGATAATTATTCGTGTGTGAATGTTTGTGTGTTGTGGATGGTGATGAGTTCTGTCAGATAGTTTATTTAATATTTGTTTTAATTGTTTTTAACAAAAATTTTTAGTGGTTTTATAAATAGAAATTTTTTATTGCGTATGCACTTGTGTATATTTAATTGGTAGATAATTATTGGGTTTGGTAGTGTGATGATTGTAGATGTAATGTTCTGATTGATGTTATTTGAATAATGAAATTGTTCATATGAAGAAAATTGAGTTAGTTTTATTTGTTTTAATTATTTATTATTATTTGTAGAGAGGGGAAAAATGATTAGTTGAAGAAATTAAATTTATTATATTGAATTAAATATTTGTTTCAACCAATAAATATTTATTTTCAAACAATTGATATTATGATTAAATAATTAATACTTAGATTGAATGAATTGATATTTATTCCAAATAGTTGATATTTATTTTGAACAATTAATATTTATTTTGAATTGATGTTATTTTTTTTTTGTACCAACAACTTTTTTTTTACCGTGTAACTTTTTTTTTACTTGGAATTGAGATTTATTTCGATACTTATTTTCATGAGAACTACTCCGATGAAATAAATAACGTGAAATTTTGATTGTTTAAGTGGTTTCAATCATTAAATTCGCAGTGAAATCCACTTGAATTTTTTGAGCGTGAAAAATCTCAATTTTCCAACAATCCCTCAATAAAAATATTTAAATATTGAATTTTCATGCATGGATTTACTTCCGGATATACGTTTTAGAGAATATCTACTATAAAATGAAATATAAAACTGTTTCAGAAGTGAGATAAAAAAAAATACCGGGGAAATAAATAAAATTTTAATGTGTTTCTATAGTGACATAAAAATTAATCTATTGTCACTTTTCCATACCTCAAATATCCATTTCTCATTTTATTTTCCTTCCTTTTCCTCGAATAAATAAATAAATGAACATTTTCATTATCTTCATCATTACACCATAAATAGAATCAAAACATTTTTATATTTAAAATGATTTTACTGAATATTTTTTCTACATTTCATTTTATTTTTTCATTATTTCTCCATTATTTCCTCACTTTTACGAATAAATTACGCAGTAGATTGTGATAATTTGCCCGGAAGGCTGTGAGAATATTCCGGAAATCATTTTTACAAACGAAAATCACTTAAACACGCTCAAAGAATGATAAAAGAAAATAATACGCTTGGTCAAATATTAATCTTCACTTATCTCGAAAATTTTTGTTTTATTTTACTTCTCATTTTTCATTCCGTTCATTTTCATTTTTGCCTAGTCGTCGCCAGCATCGTGTTTTTAAATTGTGACCTCTCATCTGGAAAATGGAAAAATCGACATTCATTTTCACTGAACTTTAATTTTTTTTCCCATCTATATATTCAATATCCGGAGTTTAAAAATTTTCAACGTGTCGATAGTTGTATCAAAATCAAGATTTACGATGAAAAATAAAAAATTTAACTTTACTTTTATGTTTGACGTTGTCAATATACGATAAAACCAGTTTCAAAACATATTTGTATATATTTCGAATATTTCAAATGAACAAACTGTCACGGTCAACTGTTCCATATTGAAGAAACATGTTAATATACAGGATGTGACAGAATAAATGATTTTCATTTGATAGACAGACATTTCAAATTATTGTGCTGCAATAATTTATTTTACTACTGCAACTCGGTTTATCTGATTTTGAATTATTAGTTAGTTAGGAATGGTGAATCAGGGTGCGTTATTTTGGCGGTACAAAAGTGGAAGGAATAAGGTGGAAAGAAGAGTCCTAAAATCGACCTGAGGTAAATATCTTTGAAGTCGATATTACTTTGGGCCCTGCCGGTCATTTTCAAACTCTAGATGGGCTCACTACGATTTTCCGAATAAGTTTTATGACAAAATTTTCTTCTTCCAAATGACATGAACATACCCAGTGTGCCAAAAATTTATATCCTTATGAAGATTATATCATACTACATACAGAATTTAAAAATGTAAAGCGAGATTTTCATTTCAAATTTATGTTCTCACAATTGTTATTTATATTTTCACGATTGTTATTTTATGAATATTTTTCATTCAACAATTATCGATACATTTAATAGTTTTTAATCATATTAATCAGAATATTAATAAACATTTCGCTGTAGAAAAGTAGATTAACTAAAGTTTCAATCCGCGGACTGGGAAATGAGTAATTTTCGTTTGAAACCACCGCAGAAAAAAAACCCTAGAAAAAAGGGATAAAGTCCACTTCAATCGTAACTTGAAAAAAAGTTAAATATAATCCTAAACAACAATGTCAATGACACAGATTCACATCCCCATAACAATTAACATTACTTTTATTCATTAACTGACATGTCATAATCAGCCAAAATCTTATTCCAAAAATTCCTGTAGCTTTTACACTCGTAAAAATTTCCCCATCTCAGTAATTCTTTCTTCTTCATTCCTTTTTCATTTCATCCTCTGCTTCCACCTTCACTCCATTTTCCCGACTTTCCTGTTATCATCTTGTTGAATACTCCAAGACACCTTGCAAATAACAACGTTGAGAAAAAAAAAAATAAAGGTTGAAAGAAAAGAAACAAGTGAAAAAGAAAAAAAAATCATATAAAAAGCTTTTTATAATTAGGCCTGGAGGCAACTTGCGCGTTGCTCGTCTAATTACCTCTCCAACAATTCCAGTTGACTGAATAAGTGCTTTCTATACAACTTGAGCTCATACATATATATAAAATTACTTTTATCCAGTTATACATGACAAAATGACGACGCAAACCGTACATTAACGGATCATATACCAATTTTTTTGCCATTAACCGCTTTATACTAAACCTTATATATAAGAACAGTTTTGTAATCAAAAAATCCTGAAGATACATAAGACATTGAACGTTGACGAGATTTTAAAATCACCCTAGCATTATCCATCAACAGCAAGCACCACCGAACACATATATCTAATAGCTATGACGAAGATTGCAATTTCTTCTTCAATACAGCTGTGTGTATATATGTATGTATACAAGGACATCAAGGGGATGGTCTTCAACAGCTGGTATAGAATTACTTTCGTATCGCTTTCATATCTTGATACACCATCCAGACTTCTTGCTTGTATCTAAGTCTTTTCCTTCTAGTTCCGTAACATTTGTGAGAGATATGATGAACACAGACGATAAGATAAATATTGAAGTGAGCTTTCAGATAGTTGGTAACATCAGCTATACATAATGTATTCTTGATATTTAGTCTCTTGAGTTTTGATGATGATGTAAAGTCGTTTCCTTAGCCTCTTCGTTCGTTTCAGGTTAGCAACTTCAATTGCCTGGATATGATGTATGACAAAGTTGAATGTTTGTATTGGGAAGAGTTTGATTTCTTTATGAAGTATCTGTATCGTTAATGTTTGATGTGGATTTTTTAGGTTTTTGATGAATGGGGGATGAGGAATGGGAAGTGGTTTGAAGTGATTATGTATAATTTTGAAGGATAGGGAGTGAGAAGATTGAATTGAGAATGAATTAGGTGAAGATGTGACTTTTATTTGGATTTGATTTTAGTTGAATTTGGGGATTTTTTTTTTTTTTTTACATATTTAGCATGAAAATTAGGTTGACAAATACTCATAATGACATCATTTCTTCCGAATTGATGACCCAATCATATAATCAAAATCAAAAGTGTCAGTGTATTTATGTATGTGTCATGAACAAATAAAAAAAACTTCCCTAAATTCATTCAAATTTCCAATTTTATTTTCTCTATCCTCTCTACAAAAACTATAAATGATCAGTTCAATCAATATCCCAAGCTCATCACCCTGTGTGTATATTCAAAATAATTAAGAATACATCTTCCTAATTATAATAATACAAAATCAAATTTAACTCCGTTCAATTGTTGATGTAACGCTTCACTTTGTCGTTGTATTTATACTGACATTGTCTTCGTATATCATCGATTCAATTCCCATGACAATCAATGATTCATTTCAAAGTTTATCCATATATATACGGACAACACTTTGTTGTAGGATTTTGGTATTGGTGAATAAGACAATTCCTCGTGTACATTGTTAGCCAAAGGCTTTGATGGAGTTTCATTAGTTGGAGAGCAAGTTAGAGAGAGAAATATTGAGGAAGAAAAGGGAGAATTACGTGGGGATAAAGAGAATACGTTGCTTCAATACTTCTCAAGGAGAAGTTATATGTGGATAGGGACATGAGAGAAAAGCAATGGAACTTGTGTTCATGTGTGTGTGTATGTGTATGAGTGTGTGAAGGGGAAATGCTTGGGTGATATTGTCACGCGGTTAGACAAAGAATCGATATTACATGAAAGACCTGTGTGCGCGATAGTTTGAGTATTTATCCATGAACAGGTAAGCACTTGTGATTGTGTAGGTACTGAGGTTTAAAAGCACATGAGATAGTACAATATGGATGAAGTGAGTTGTTGATATTACTGAATTATAGTTTGTTGAAAGAACAATTTTATTTGTTTGATTAATTTGTAGATTTGGAGGATTGAAGATGATGATGATGATGATGATGATGATGATGATGATGATGATGATTGTGTGAAGGGTTATTTACACAAATGAATTCGTATTTTCTAATGTAGACAAAAATTCTTGAATACAATTTTCATTTGGAACTGACGATATTTAATCTGCAATAAACATGAATGCTTTTGTTAATACTATTATAAATAATTTGGATCTTTATTGAACCAGGGAGGCTAGCTTAGTTATATTGACTTATTCAAAACAGAATAACGATTTTTAACACTGGTTATGTAAGTATAATATTCAACAACTATTTTTTGTTTTGATGCTAATGGAAAAATTATGAGCTTGCATCAGATTTAAGAAGCAAAAGTTATATGAATATGAAATGACACGAAAATGCATTTTGGAATAATGTTCTTGGTGTAGCACATCAGGTTAAAGTGATAATCTTGAGGTAATGGTGAAATTTCACCTCTTGCTCCTTCTCTATTTCTCTAAATATTTATGTATGAGGAATACTGTGTGGTAGATGACGTTGCTGATGCCCACAACAACACGTTCACATGCTTAGATGAAGTAGAATGTTTATCAGTAATGAGGGAGACATTAGGGTATCAACTTAAATGTACTTAGTGATAATGCGATGATGAAGTCAGTTGGAGTATCATATAACCCGTGAGCTATTTCATGTGAATATGTTGATCGTGGAAAAGTTAGATACAGTATCAGTAAGTTTTCTATGCAGTTTGGATGGGTGAATAAGTTATGAAGATCTTGAAGAAGATCCTCGTTATATATGTATTTATAAAGTTGGACAAATTCTGATACAGTATGTATAATAATAGAAGTAATTCTGGTCGAAGTTCATCATTAATTTTCTGTCAGTTTTAAAATTTAAAACAGATGTTTAATATCGTTGGAGAAAGTGGGAAGAAGTAATTTTTTAATTCACCAATAATTATTTCATTTTATTAATTAAATTCTCGTATAAAGAATTGAAATAAATCTTAATTTCAAGTTGAAAAAAAATGTAATATTTTACACGATAAAAAAAAAATTTGTTGGTACAAAAAAAAATAAATAATAATTGTTTAAAATAAATATCTATTATTTGAAATAAATATTAATTCATTTGAACTGAGTATTAATTATTTAAATATAATATCAATTGTTTGAAAATAAATATTAATTGGTTGAAACAAATATTTAATTCAATATAATAAATTTAATTTCTTCAACTAATCATTCTTCCCTTCTCTTAATCCCTATCATGTGTTTTCGATAATCCTTAGTTTTCCTGATGATAATAATCCAGCTAGAGAATTCATTGAAACTCCATGATCAATCACCAAACTTATGCCTTCTAAACATTCAATCAATATTAAAATATTAATCGAAACACAAGTTAAAAAAATATAATATCACAATTGAAATAATAAAAATATTCAGTAGACTATTTCGTTATCTAGATAACGAAATTTCAAGATCTTTACAAATCAAAATCTTTAATTAAAAAAAAAAAAATAATACAAAATTGTATAAGGAATTGTTAAGAATTCTCATCACATTATATTTCTCATCTAATATTACAAAACTATCTGAATAGTCAATTAATTATTCGTCCACTTTTAACAATTTACAACCATTATCTGTGTGCAGATAATTTTCATAAATTCACAAAGGTTACATCAAAAAATTCATTTAGATAAAAAAATAAAATTCAGATGATTCAAATATGATTTTTTTTTTTGTTACTTTCTTATTAATAGTAAATAAAAATTTGGTATCATGAGAAGTAATTCATTGATCCAGTAGCGATAATCAGTTGATGTGCTTCGTAACCGTGGTCATTGTGTTGTGAACAATGGCCGCCACAGTCTGATCCACCTGATTAACTAGAATTGTACTTGCCATTCTACGACGCCATGTGCACATGGATATATATTGTATATATATTTACGTATATACCGTCACCAATACGAAAATTAGCATATTATTAGCATTGACTAGACCCGTATATTTTTCGCATTTGATCATTTTACTAATTTAAATAAATTCAATACTCTTTGGGATTTATACAGCCAATTGAAAATTCTCTCAATGATGAAAAATTCATTGTGGAATAAATTAAATTTTAGAATATTTATAAACTTTTTTTATTTACACTATTGGATTAATTATGTTAGGATGAATATGAATGATTATGGTTTTTTTAAGGAGTAAAAAATCATTTTTAGTTTAAGGATTTATTTTTTCGCAATTATTTTTATTGGCGATGAATTAAAGTTTATTATTTTAACTACAATAATTTTTCTATTATTTTTATTTGAATTTTAAAATAGGTGTGGATTATGTTGTAGTATTTGTTGTAAATTTGACGTTTACTAACTTGCAATTGGTTGAAATATTTTTAGCCAGTTGGTAAATTGAAAAATGTATTGAAAAATTAAAATTAATTTCTTTGAATATTTTATTATAAAATTAATTTATTAATTATCAAGTGCTGATAATTATTGAAAAATAAAAAACATTAATTTTTCATCTGTTTTTTTTTATATAAAAAAATTTTCAATTCGTCCAAAAAATTTTTGTTTCATTCTTGAAACGATTTTAAACAATTATTAATATAAAAAATAGTTTTATTATCATCATAGAATTAAAATTCAAGAATTTTTGTATAAAAATCCATTCAAAATTCGTGTTAAATTTTTTTCACACAAATTTTTTGTTACCCAAAATAATTTTTTGGTTTCAATGCAAACCCCCATGTTAAAATTCGACAAAAAAATGATGGTAAAAAAAAATATCAATAGAAATTTCACACAAAATTTCTCACTGTGTATAAATATATATGAACAAAAATTTAATTTAGAACAATAAATTTAGAAAAATATACACACTTGTATATCTTACAACTAATACTAGAAAACTCATTGGACGATAAATCAAGTGGAGTTTTCAACATAACCGCATACAAAAGCGTTGATGGTTGGCAGCTGTTTATCCAACGTATCCAGAGCCACACTCCAACTCTCTTCACTTCTTCTCTTTCATTCACCCTCTAACTTCATCCACCCCTATACCGACAAACATTTTCCTTTGTTCCTCTTACCAGGTTGAACAAAATCAATGCTCATGGGATAGGCAACGCCACAAGAGAGCAAGCAAACGAAACGAAGAGAAGTGAGAGTGCAAATTGTCAGGCCAACATTTATATAGAATAGTATATGAATGAATGTACGTGTTTGTGGGCGTATATATGTATATGTTCATGTTTACGTAACGGTTAAAGGTCGTATACATAACAGGGAACTGAGTGGAGAAGTGAGATGAAGAGAAAGAAGCCAAAGTATTGAATGAAATAGGGTGATATAAGTGTATAGACAATTGGAACGTTATGATGCAGGTTAGAACTTGCACAGTTCCTGTATATTGTGTATTTATATATGTAAGTATTGATAAATTGTAAGGTTTATCAAGATGATTTTTTTTTAAATTAATTAATGGGGGAAAAGTTGGAAAAATATAAGAATTAACATGGAAATAATAATAGAAAATTAAAATTACACGAAATTAATGGAAAGAAAGGGAAATAATATAAATAGAAAAATTTATCTATATATATTGATGAGCTATAAGTTTTTTTTCTAATGGAAATAACGTAATAATGATAGAAAAAATAATATAAACTCAAAAATAAAACAAAAAATATGTATATTGATGAATTAGAAATTTTTTTAGGCTAAAATAAGAAATATGATGATAAAAAAAAATAAAAATAACGCTGGAAAAAATATATCTATATATTTTGAGTTTTCTTTCGAATGAAAATGATGAAAAGAAAGAAAATAACAAAAAAAAAAAAAACAGGAAAATAACACAGAAAAATATATAAATGTAAAAAATTCTATTGCTTTATTTAATTTTTTATTTTACTGAATATATTGTAATTATAAGACAAAAAAATTTTTTATTCCAATTTGAATAACTAGTAATTGCATAAAAATAATTAAATGAAATTGTAACACTGTTATTTTCGTGTTCACTGACTTTCATTTTATTTTTTATTTTTTCTTTTTTATGTGTATATTTATTTTTATTTCTTTTTTCTTTTTCATTTTATCTCGTCCGGGCAAAAATATAGTGTAGCTCAACTCTCTTGGCTCCTCTCGACGTTTCTTCGTAGTGTAGTCAACGTCAACGTCATCGCCATCGTCGTCGTCGTCGTCGTCGTGGACTCGTTCTTGCGAAATATCGCTGTAACTCCCCAGGGGGTTAATTACTCTCTTGCAAGGAGCCCTCGTCGCGTAATTACGTCCATGCTTCCTTCACTACCACTCGCAAGCTCTCAATGATGATACACTAGAGCTTGCATCATATATCCCTATGTAAAATTCATTTTAGCGCATCATTTAAATATAAGTGTAGAATAAATGAGTTACTAAATAAACAAACTAAAAAACGGAAAAAAATATAAATACAAACATGAAATTATTTTTGTTTTATTGTCACTAAAGAAAATATTTTCATGTCGTATTTTTTTTTATTTTTTGTGCTTTTTTTAATGGTCAATACACAGATAAAATGGCACTGGAAATTGACCCACAACTGATAGGATTTGAGAAAGTAAAAATAAAAAAAAATAAAATTGGTATCACTGTATTTTATTTCAATGGTGTTTTTTACGATTAAACCTGACGGATTCATGCAATGTTGGAGCTTTATTTTTCCCACGAATATGTGACATCAATCGCGTGTATAAATTACTTTTGTCCTACACATACGAAATTTTTTTCATACATATTACTCGAATTTCAACCAAGGTACATCATATATTTTTTTTTTTTTTTTTTATTATTTTAGTATCCATTTATTTTCTTTCTTTTTTGTTTTTTTTATCCACCTCTGGTGATATTTAAAAAACTATCTCGTGTTTCAAAAAGACGAAAACAAAACTCATGACTGAGTAATATAATGCAACAGAAAAAAAAAAAATTATTCTCGTTTGAATTATAAATAAACTAATATAAAAATAGATTTTTATTTTGTATAATTTATCGATGAATAAAAATTTTTTTATTGACAGATTGGTTGAATATTTATAAATGTTTATAGAGAAAGAGTTTGTGTATGTTAAAAGAGTAAAAGTGAAGGTGTGTAGTGAAGAAAGATCGTAAGAAAAATTTTTTTATTTTTCCTCTGGGAAAAGTACTTTTGAAATACCAAGTAACATTCTCTAGAGTCATAAATGTCCGATGTGTCTGAAGAAATATTACTTTATGTATATAGTTACACGTGCGACTAGTTTTTTTTTCTCGTTATTCTGTGTTCAACAATTCAAATGTGGAAATAATTAACGCCATTGTGAATGTTTCCGGTTCAAAACACAAATTTATATGCACTTTGTAGTTATAATATGGGTTGTAAAATGAGGAAAAAAAAAAAATATAACAGAGAATGTGATGGAGAGATTTTTTTTTCCTAGATGTACTTCAGGATTTTCAAATAAAAATGTCTTGGATTCGTGAGGATTCTCTTGAAAAAATAAAATAAAAAAAAAATATATAATTTCTCGTTGAAAACGGTTTAAATTTTTTTTTTCTTTTTTGTCTCTTCTTTTTCTTTACCAATGCCATCGACTCACTGTGTTCATCGTTCCGAACATTTAGGTCTCTTTATTTTTTTTTTTTTCTAGAGGGGAAAAAGAATATATACATGTGGGGAAAAAGATAGAAATTTTTTTCGACCACTTTTACATAATTAGGGAGAAACCAAATTCACATTCTCGGAGCTTTTAAAGTGCTCTTCATGCCTTTGGAAGTTGTCCAGAACGTTTTTACATTTTGGTGGAAAAAAGAATCAAGAATGAGTTTTTCAATGAAAAGAAAAAAAATTATATATAGATATATACAAAAATAGTTTTTCAATTTCAAATGTATCCTGAATGAGTTAGATGTTTTAATGGGGAGTTCATTGTGCAATTTACTTTTGCGAAAAGTTTTTTTTTTATAATTTTTTGAGTATTGAAGTGACCTTTGTCTAGTTTATATTTATGATAATATTTTTTTTTTACGGTGATGTAAATATATTTTTACATGTAAATATGTGTAGAGTGACATATGTGGAGTTATTTGAAGATATTATTTATAATTTTGAAATGTGAATAGGGAATAAAAATAAAATGGTTACAAATTTAGTGAAGATATCATTTTTTTCTTCTTAAAATTGGTTTTAGTTTATAGTAAAATATTTTAGCAGATGGTTTTTAAGATTTTTAATGATTAAAAAAATTTGTTTGTTTATGGAAAATATTTTTAAAGTGATTTTTATCTGAATTTGCAAAATGTTTGAGTCGTTTTTGGATATTGTAAGATGAGTGAACATTGAAGGAATTTTGTGTAGAAGTCTGCTAGAAAATTGTTCTCAATTAATTTGAGAAATGAAAAAAAAATCTCGCATTTTTAATAATTTTATCCATTGAATGACGAAGCCAAATATTATTTCATAATTTTTTTTCTTATTTCATCACAACTAAATTCAGTATTAAAATTATTATTGTTAATTAATTGATGTAAATTATTCATATATACAATATTATTCCTGTATATATACACACATGGTACAGAAATTACTTGCGATAATATTGATTTGAAATTTATATAATGAACAAACTGGAAATTCAATTACACACAAATCGATTATTCCAACGAAGCTTTTGTAAATCAATGTATACTCTGGATTTATTAATATTATTATTAATTAATTATGGATACACAGTGAGGAATTTTGTTTGGAATTTACTTAAAATTTGTGTTGGAATTTTTTTATGATAATTTTTTGACGAATTTCAACACAAGAGTTTGTGTTGAAATAGAAAAATTATTTTGCATGGGATTAGTTGTATTTTATGTTGATTGGAATACAAAATTTCTGGTGGAATT
The DNA here is from genome assembly GCA_918226075.1 of Microctonus brassicae. NCBI lineage: Eukaryota > Metazoa > Arthropoda > Insecta > Hymenoptera > Braconidae > Microctonus > Microctonus brassicae. The sequence continues at coordinate 2,952,077 of OW445491.1, read as the reverse complement.
AATTAATAAATGAATGTGTGAAATTTAGACACTTTTTTAAGTTGTTTTGTTACGTTAATTTTGTGTTAAATTGGGGTTATTTATTTAAACTTATCATACATTGTGGATGTTGAATATTTTAATGAATTATACAATTACTTGGTCAACTCTATTTATTCCAAGAAATACAATGAAAAATTCAATATGAAATTTTTTGTTTATTGAAAAAAATAATTAATCTTCATTGTCGGGATATTTTATAAAAAATATTCACTGATAATAATATAACAATAGCCACTGTTAGACGCGAAAAAGCTTGCAATAATTTCACGTACTCACAATGACACGAGTCAAATTTAAATAATTCGAAAATAAATTCCAATAAACAATTAAATAATTCAACAATTTATAAATCTTATAATCAAACCATTAAATTTGATATTTTCTAATTCAAAATTCCGTACAGAAAATTAAACACAAAGTTTTCATTTATAAAACTACGAATATTTTTACTTCAATAAATAAATAAATAAATAAATAAATAAATAAATAATTCAACATATTTATTAACGTAATTTTCATGCTAAATTTGTAAAAAAAAAAAACTTTATGTTTCAAAAGAAGCTTTCCCATATGTATAATCATGAAAATAAAATTCCCAATAAATTTATTAATACAAATTACACATTTTCATATAAATCCCAACAATATTCAAACATATTCACAATAATTATTTATAATAATTTAATTTCCAACAGAAAAATTGACACAAAATTTTTCTTCTCCACAAAAATCTCCACATATTTTTCTTCCTCACAGTAAATATACAAAGTTCGTTAATATAATCCATTATTGGTCGTTAAGAAAAGCACGTTACGCTAATCGTTTTCTCATGAATTCGAACCCAGTTTAATAGTTAGTCTCCCTTTCGGGTTCATGTTCCTTCAAGTGCACCAGATTCTTACCTCGTAAAACCCTCGGCCTCTCACATCGCACATAAAAGTACTACAAAGATATATACATATACATACATATACTCAGTGAGAGTACATGAGCTCACGTCTTATTCTTGTTCAAGCCTTGCTCTTTATCATTCCCTCGCGCTTCACAGAGAGGTCGGTTTCTTGGAATTTACCGTTACGTGTTACTGGAATATGGTCGAAAAATCGTTAACACACGTAGAGTAGATTTACGATTGGTGTATTGTAGTTATGTAGACATTTATATATTGGCGGATAGTATATATGTAATGTGAAGGTAGATAATATGGAGTAAGTAGTAAGTGATGGTATTTAATCAGACATGAATTTTTTTTGTTCGTTGTGAATTTACGATATTTTTTTTTTCTCATTTTTTATTTTATTATTGTGAAGATAATATTTGTTCATTTGTTTATTTTTTTGGTAGTTTAATAGTTTATTTATGTGGATGTTTGTTGATTTTTTATGGATATTTATTTGTTGATTGAATTTAAATTTTCATATGAGGAATTAAAAAAAATATAACGGTCCTTTTTTTTTTTTTTTTCGTTTTTTTTTCTCTTTATTTAGTACAATTTTTTATGATTTATATAATTTATTTGGTAATTTCTATATAACAGGTGTGGAGGAAAAATTCAGTGGAAATATTGGAAAATTGAACTTTATTCGTTGTGACGTGAAATATTCTTCATTTTAAATTTATGTATAAATTCACCATTATCGGTTTCCAGTAATAAATTCAAAAAATACATGTACAGGTGTCATGTTTTATACATCCAAAATAAATTAACTGTTATAAAAAAAAATTTTTTTTTTTTTTTTGTTTTCTTGGATAAACTTTATTTTATTTAAAGTGACTTGTGTGACAATATTGATATTGTTTTTTTATTATTTTTCGTTTGATATATTTACATGGAAGAATTTTTGACGGGTTGAAACTCTCAACAGGTTTTAATAATTTTTTTTTTTTTTCATTTTCACATAAATATTTATACACTTTTGGTTTTTTTCATTTATTTTTTTTTTTCTTGGGTTATTTATATTTGAATAATTTATGAATTCATAATTTTACATCAGTTATACACATTTATAATTGTTAAAAAGCTGAGTGAAATTATTTATAAACAATTAATGGACGTTATATAATTTATTTTTTGAAATGGAATTGTTTATTTTGAGTAGAAATTTTTTTTTAAATATTATTCGAAACATAAATATTTTATGTGTGTAAAGTGACATTAATTATGAGTATCGATGAATAATTATTATTGGAAAATTTATAAATAATATGTGTTTGTTTAATATTTATAATAATGAAAATTTTTGAATATTAATTAACGTTATAATTTCGGAATTATTATTAATGCTGTAAAATTTTTTGGGCTATTATTTTATTTATATATCGATAGTTTAATCACTTTCGAACGTACCGATGATACAGGAAATATTTAATAGTTTTATTAGTTTTTAAATATTTTTAAATTACTATAGAATCAATAGAAAAATTTTTACTCAACGATTTATTCTGAATAATTTCAAATTTTATCGTATTTTCTTTCTATCATTAAAGCTCCTTGAAGTGCTTGATTATTAATTAACATGAAAGAATTGTCAATAAATATTTAAAAACGAGCAATAAAATTCATAACATTAGAGTGCGATTTATTGAAAAATATTCGCTCAAATTACATCTGAAAAAAAAAATATTTCTCGAATAAAAAAAACGAAATAATTATTTATTTATCATATAAATTTTTTTATAAAAAAATTCATCTGTTAAAGAAAATAATTGATAAATACTATAAAATTTTTATCGTTGAATATTTAGTTGTTTAAAGTATTTTAAAAATTTTTTTTTGGTTCTTTGTTAAGGAAAATAATTATATCAACAATAAAACGCCTTTAATAAATAAATATAGACCAATAGCAATGATCAAAATCTCTCAAATAATTCACACAAGATAAATATAAACCATTAAAAAAATATAAAAATGGATTAAAAAATTTATCAAACAAGAAATATAAAATATTAAGAAATAAAATTATTATTTTGCTTCGACACAAATTTTTGTGTTGGAATTAAATAAAAAATTTTTCTTTGACATAATTAATATGAATTTTGTAAGGAAAATTATACAAAGTTTTTCATCAAACACATCAAATTTTTGGATGATGTCAAAAATATTACAAAAAAAATCAGAAACATATTAAATCAATTGAATTTTATCTATCAAAAAATGATTTTTCTCATATTCACGATATAATATTTCTCATATTGAAAAATTGAATGTAATATTTTCCATCGATTCGGTTTTATATTGCAAACGATCATTCGAGACATCCGACACCATCACTATTATATTTCCTCACTCAGTTTATATATCGTCGCAGTCATTTCATTGGATTTAAATTTCATTTTTCTGAATTTACCACAGGCAATGAAAAATTTTTCGTGCTTTAAATCCCAACATTTAAATATAACATCACCGCAATAAAAATCAGCACACAAAAAATATTGAAAAATGAATAAATTAAATCTACTTACACATCTAAACAATAACAAAATGTTGTATAAAAATTCATTTGAAAATTTCTTCAAAATATTCACCAAAAAAAAAAAAGAAAATTATTTATTCAACCCAAAATTTGATACAAAATTTTCTTTCAAAAAAATTAATACAAACTTTGAATACTATTTTTCAAAAAATTCTCAACAAATCATATCAAAATATGAAAATATTAATTAATATATAAATAATAATTCTATTGATTTTTTTATTCATTCGAAAAATTTATTTATATACAAATTTATATTTTATAATGGATATTTATATTCATATACATTTGTATTATGTTTAAAGTTTGGAAGGGTTAAGGGGGGCGGGAAGGAGGAGAATGAGGGAATGGGGTAGGTTTTATTGAAGAAAAAGCACATAGACTAATATAAAGAAAGACAAGAACAAAGAAAATGGTTTATAAGGAGAAGGAAATAAATGGGGTGGAATCATTTTGAATGCTAGGTGAAATATAAGCGTACGAATGCTCTTAAATATTTCACCTTGAAACAAGGACGACCGTACTCACTTCACCGTAGGTATTAAAAGTGAGGGTGTGTAAGACACGTCGACAACGAAACGAAAAGCTTGAAGATCATCATTAAAATCTGTGGTTATGATATAGAAGTAAAAATTGAAGGGAAGAAAAAATTGTAAATGAATGAGAGAGGTAAGGAAAAATTTTGGTGGAGGTTTTGATTATTTCTTTGAATTGAAAACTTGGGGTGAGGGACTTGGTACTTGATTAGGTTTATTGTTAAAAGGAATTTTTATAATTTTTTTGTGGGGAAATTTTAGTAATTGAAATTATTATTTGTGAGTTGAAATGAAAATGGAATATTTAATTGATTTAATGATTTTGAATTGATTGTATAGTTTTAATAATATATTTAATAGAATGTTTTTCTGAGTGTACGAGAATTTTAATAAATAATTAATAATAATCGGTGTGGTAATATATTTTCTCAATTAACTATCACGTATTTTAATATTTATTTGTGTACTTGTAAAAATAAATAAAAAAATTTTATCACACGTTAATAAAATACGTGAAATAATCCAAAATTGTTTATATAATATATTAACTTGTGTCCTAAATACTCGATCAATTCTGTTATTAAATGCATTTTAACAATTTTCATGCGAAAAAAATTCTAGTAATAAAAATTACTACAAATAAAAAAATTATTCCGAGTTGAAACAGACTTGATTATTTTAAATAAGTGTATTTTACAAAAAATTATAAATATTATTTGATTGAATATTCTAAACAGCCAATTTTGACATCCATTTTGACTTCAAAGCTCATTTCACTAAATTTTTTCTTACGATCAAGTACTAGTGCTATCAATCTTTCTCCTCAAAACATTAATATTAATTATAAACTAATCGACAAACATCACAATTCCCCTTAATTTATCATCAAACCCTATAAATAACAATTACAAATAAAAAAAGTTCCACATTTGATGAATTAACCTATTTCCAAAAGCACCTCACAACCTTACCCCATAAATAAATTCTCATTCACATCCCAAATATATAAAAATCTAATCACAAAATAATACACCACACTCTACAATATACATCATCATTCATTATTCACATACACATACTCATAAATATCATATGTAACTGGATCTTTCCTAAGTGTAGATGATAGTACTATACAATTCCCGGGTGCTCTAAAGCAGACGCCCACACCAGACGTTAAAGATCGAACAAGCTTCAGTCCAAATAAGTTTCAACACGAGCTTGAAATACAAACCTCCACAAAACAAAATAATAAATAAATAAACAAAACAAACAGCATATACGCATAATAATTCTCCTCACACTAAATAAAAATAAAAATTAATAAAAACGCAGAAAAGTCCACGAAAAAATTTATCAATAAAAACACATTAAACTTCAGCATAACCATCAACAGGAAAAGAAAATAATAATAAAAAATATCTCGACACTTTTTTCTCACGCGTCTCTTGCACAAATAAATACACACAGTTTGTAACTATATATCCATGTATATAGATACATATATATTATATACGTATATATATTTAACGTACGAGACGTGAGCGAGTCATGGTGAAAATTTTCGGGAGTTGCCTGTTGCTATGGCGACTACCCGGGACCAAATTCGCTCTCGATATCGAGGCCAGAGGGATGAGTGTATCACCGTTCACCCCTCTGTCATGTCTATATACACTTTGCGACAGGAATATAGAAGGATCTGTATGTATACTTTTATATTTATATATGGATAGAATGAAGGATAAATAAAGCGAGATCGTATTGAAGTTAAAAAAGAAAAAAATGTGAGTGAGAGATGTATAATTTTTGAATTATGATATTATTTTAAGGAGAAAAATATGTGGATAAGAAATTTGGAGTGAATTCAATTTTTATTTGTTGTTATTTTTATTACTAGAATTTTTTTCGCATGAAAATTGTTAAAATTTATTTAATAACAGAATTAATCGAGTATTTAGGACACAAGTTAATATATTATATAAACAATTTTGGATTATTTCACGTATTTTATTAACGTGTGATAAAATTTTTTTATTCATTTTTACAAGTACACAAATAAATATTAAAATACGTGGTAGTTAATTGAGAAAATATATTACCACACCGATAATTATTAATTATTTTTTAAAAATTCTCGTACACTCAGAAAAACATTCCATTAAATTTATTATAAAAATTATCCAATTAATTCGCAATCATCAAATCAATTAAATATTTCATTTTCATTCCAACGCAGAAATATTCCCTTCTATTCCCAGCAATTTTCATTACTACAAAACCACCATTATAATAATTATGAAAATACATTTAAACACCAGAAACGATCCATCAATTTCTTCATAAACTCGACATGTTCGACATTCGTTTTATACCTGAACAACATTCAACGCATACAAGTGTCTCTTCATAGAGACTGCCAAATGCTGTTGATGTATAACACATTTATGTATCTGTATTATTATTATCATCATTATTATTATCATTACTATTATATGTGTGTATATGAATATACAGTGTAGGTATATATGTATAAATGATAATGGAGAATGTTCAAGTTCCTTCTACCTTCGTTCGATGGCTCGTTTCCAACTCGATGTGAACACTTGAATGTGTTACCATCGAAACATCGTGGTATTATTGTGGACACTTGTGGGATTGCCCAGGGAAATATAGTAGGGGGTGGGTGAAAGGGTGTGGAAGAGAATTGCAGCGTTTTCCGATGGTGGCATTGGCTCAGATGTATATTCCTATTATAATAGCCACTGGGTGGTTGTGAATTTTTGTGTATATTTTATGTATGAATTTAAATGTGAATTATATCGGTTTATTTTTTTGTTTGTTTTGTTTTTTTCTTTTTTCAAATAATTTTGCTGTTTAAAAAAAAGCTCTTGTGTTAATATTCGACAGAAAATTATCGAGGAAAAATTCTTCTGATTTAGAAATGATAATTTATATTAGATTAATATTTTAGAAGTTTTGAGGACTTTTTATTTCATTGTCAGTAACTTTTGATTTTCTTTTTTGAATATAAAATTAAAATTTATTTATAACAATTAATTGGAACGTTTGAGTTAATGTTGATATTCTTTTGTGCTATTTTTGTTTGAATCAAAAATCAAAAGGAACAACTTCCTTCATATTTTCCTCTTGAAGTTGAAGATGATTTCAATATTTTTTTTATTACCTGGTGATGTAAAGTGAAAAAAATAAAAGTCGTCTTTTGAATATTTGCCTCGATAGTACTTTACAATTCCTTTCAATTCGTTTTCAAGTTCAGTTGAATTTATGCATACAATTGGACAGAAGGGCACTTGTAATAGTATATATTTACTGTGCTATTCATTTACATACACTTCAAGCAACTATTTATAAATACATTTGTTGAATATTTCTTTTAATAAAACGAAGAAGAAATAATATCAATAATAAATGAGGAAAAATCTTAGTATTCGCTCACTTTTCATCAGTGCAAGGTTCATCGGTTAGGAAGCTTCTAAAAATTAGTTAATACATAATATGTAGAATTTTTTTTTGCTTATAATTATTATTCATGGGGCTCAATACTGAATTAATCAGAATCGTAATGATGGGCAATTGATTATTGATTAATATTCATGGTTTTGAGTGAGAAAGTGAAAGAGGGTTGAAGTCAAAATTGGCTGTTTAGAATATTCAATCAAATAATATTTATAATTTTTTGTAAAATACACTTATTTAAAATAATCAAGTCTGTTTCAACTCGGAATAATTTTTTTATTTGTAGTAATTTTTATTATTAGAATTTTTTTTGCATGAAAATTGTTAAAATACATTTAATAACAGAATTGATCGAGTATTAGGACACAAGTTAATATATTATATAAACAATTTTGGATTATTTCACGTATTTTATTAACGTGTGATAAAATTTTTTTATTTATTTTTACAAGTACACAAATAAATATTAAAATACGTGGTAGTTAATTGAGAAAATATATTACCACACCGATTATTATTAATTATTTTTCTAAAATTCTCGTACACTCAGAAAAACATTCCATTAAATTTATTATAAAAATTATCCAATCAATTTAAAATCATTAAATCAATTAAATATTCCATCATCATTCCAACTCTTGAATATTTCTTTATATTCATGACAATTTCCATTACTAAAAATACCCCTCATAAAAATTCTTAAAATACATTTAAATCCCAAAACTGATCGACTCATAAAACACAATCAATCAATTTTTTCATATTCTCAAAACACACATCACCAAATTTTAAAATACCTCAAAAAATTCCACCTAATTTATTCACCAACACTTTCACCCTAATCTCACCCCATCACAAACACCAACCAACTTGTGTTCCTTCCAAAAAAAAAAAAAAAGCAAAAATATTTATACTTATACATATATAAAATTGAATAGTCGAAAATATTGAAGAACAAATGTAAAAAAATGAAGAACTGGATGAACGAGGCAATTTTAGAATTTTCATGGTGTTCCATCCCATGAGCATTCTCTCGCTTCTGGGTTCAATGTTATATATACATATATATCCCAAGCATATATTATATAGACCCAATATAACTGTCACAACTTAAATATCCGAGAGTGAACACGCGCGTACATTCGACCGCGCCGGGTGGTTTGATAGCATGTGAGAAGAACGTTTAGAGGGTTGAAAAGGGCCGTGGCCATATAATAAAAAGGCAAAAGCTATCGTAGTATATATCTATACATATGTGTATATAAATATGGGCTTCAATATATTTTACTTTTATGTATAATACAAATAAGAAAATGAAATGAAAATGGAAAATTACACGATCGAACGAATTTTATTGAACTAAAGGAAAAAAGTTAATTTTAAAATATTCATTTTTTTTTTATTATTTAATTACACAATATGCAATTGTAAAATTGCTCTATGGTTAGTTAATAATATTGAAAAATTTTAATGGAAAAAAATCGATTGTTTTCTTTGTTTTAAATTATGTAATGGAAGGATTATAATTAATTATTATTTGTGTAGTTTTTTGATGAAATTTATTGAGGAAAAAATTTGTATTATTTGTTTTTAATTGAAATAATTTGTTTTTTTTTTTTTTTTTTTCATTGCAAAATGTAATCAGTGCATCAGGTGAATGTGCAAAAGTCGATTACTTGTGAACCGCACAATGGAATTTTCATTTGAAAGGGGGTCGACACTCGTTAACGAGTCAGTTGCGTTTTCGCCATTTTTTTATTTGCGACAATTCTGTGTTTTTATCTCTCTCTTACTTATTCTTTCGTTCATTATTCAGATTCAAGTTTTTTTTTTTTCTTTTTTGTCTTTCCGATTTTTCTCCTTCTTCTCTTTCATCACTGTTTCTTTCACTTCTTTTTCATGATACGAATACGAAACAATGCCAACGGATTTACGAAAATGAGAAGACTATTGTGGTATAGTAAAGCTTTATATCCATGAAAAAGAAAAAAAAAATAAAGGAAAAGGAAAAATGGATTCGTTAGTGTCAACAAGGAAATCAATTGTTGATGAATAACACTAAAATGTTTATTTTTTTTTATGCAGAGTAAAACAAAATTATATTTAAAAAGTCTACTTAAAAATTCAAAGTGAAATAATTTTTAATATAAAGTTTTGTTCAATCAACACAAAATTCAAATAATTCGATTTAACATAAATAATTTATTAAACATTAGAGAAAATTTGGAAAATGTGTCAACACAAAATTGATTTGACAGATGAAAATTTTCTGTTAGATTCAACATCAAATATTATTTATTATTTTACACAAAATTATTTTTTTACTTTTAATACGAAAATTTTTCACTGTATATATACACATAAATATCGCAGTAAAACCTCTAAATAGCGGACACTGTGATTTTCTTCGAAACGGCTGTTATTATGAAAAAATAATAAAAATAAATGAAAAAAAAAAAAAAAAATTTTTTTTTTAAGCTTTTGAAAAACGACCGTTTTGACGATGGCCGTTATTGAGAGGTGACCGGTAGTAGAGTTTTTTTTTTCTATATGCATAAATACATTCACAGCATATAGTTTTGAGGCCATTTTTGAATTTCAAAAATCCCTCCCAAAAACGGTCGTTTTTTAAATTGTACAAAAATTTCCATTCATTCTTCGACATTTCTCAATAACGGCCACTCTTAATGCAAAATTCACTGGCCGCTATTCGGAGGTTTTACCATATACATGTACAAAAATTAATAATTTTTTATTTAGATACTTTCACTTCTCTATAAATCCGTTTATAATGTCGTTGAATTGAGTGGGTTTAGTGCAATATCATGTTTTGAGTGTCTACTATATGTAATATATATTTGTTTATATATATGTATTTATGTTGTCTATATACCTACATATTTACATATATATAAATTACCTTGCAGGCACTGATTTTATGTTTAACGCACTTGTATGAACGCCGACAACGACGCAAATTCCGAGCGCCAAATATCCCGCAGTTATATATTATTTATATTTATACATAGTTTTAGAAGAAGCTTCGTATGTACACATACTTGCATGTATAGATATGTATGTGTATATAAAGCATTGAAACGTCTGGTAACTTTGCCTAGAGTGAGGGAGGAAAAGAGGAAAATTTCACCCACAAAAAGACCAAGCAATTATCACTATTATTACTCTTGAATTAAATTCACACTTTGTATCACGTGATATAATTGTTATATAAATATTATCAATATCACAAATTGTTTTATATAATTATTGAAATAATTTAATTCGAAAGTGATATAGTTTATTATAATTTTTTTTATTATAACAAGTGAATTTTTATGTTGAAATAAAAAAATATTGTGTTGAATTTTGAAGGTTTTAAATTAATTAATTATTTTGTTTAGGCCATTTTTTATATTATTTTTATGTTATTGGATAAATCAAAAATTAGTGCATGAATGTTAATTTGTTTTGAGTGAATTTATTGGAGATAATAATTATGATATAATTATTGAGTAATTTTAATTTATAAATAATTTTTATTGAATATTTTTATTTCAAAGTTCAAAAAAGTTTTATACAGATTTTTCTTTATGGTTTTTTAATGTATTTTATAAATGTTCCAAAGCTGTCTCATAGTTATAAAATGTATTTTCGATTATAAATAATTTATATAAATCTGTAGATAAAAATTTGAGCGCACGAAATAAAATTATTGATGTATATGTTTATGAATTTCGTGAATGAGTAATATTTATCTTGATTTCGTTACAAATATTTTGTAGTTTTATAACTGTCTACAAGTTTTAAAATGATGCAACGAATTTGAATTAAACTAAAGATAAAAAAGTTATTATAGATGGTTGATTTTTTCTCACTTCTTTTGCTCTCTGGTTTTACGTACCTGGCTTGGCAATTTTCCAGTTGCCTTCAACAGGTTATCCCTGACGAAGGTCTTGACATTGGCACGATATTTCCTCTTTCACTGTGACCCGAAATATGGTCATAACGTCTTGGCTTCGTAAATTTTATTAGTAATATGATAATTTTTATTATAAAATATTTTTGACTGGATTTATTGACATCTGAACATTTTTATTTTCATGCTGAAGACTTTGGTGCTCGATCAATTTTTATTAGTCCAAAGTTTGAAAGGTTTTTGAAAATTAGTTTATTCATTAAACGTAGAATTTTTTTTATTTATTAATATGAATTATAAACAAAAGAAAATTTTTCATTCAATTTTCAAAAGAAAAAAAATAACAATAATAATAAATTAATCTTAATTGTTTCTCCTTTTCGATGAAATGAGGACGAAAAACAATGGAATCGAAAATTATTTTTGAAAAAATTTTAGTTCGGTGCGCGATAAAAATGGTTTTTTTTTTTTTTTTTTGATGACGATTCATTTTGTTTTTTGAATTTTCATGTCCAAATTTAAAATTAATTTTGCATTTAAAGAAATTTGAGAATTAATGTTATGTTTTATTATATCAATTGAATTTTCGAAAGTTTATTTAATGAAATGATATATTGAATTTAGTGAAATCAAAAAAACCAAATTTCGAACTAATTTTTTTATTCATTGCATTTATGACTTATAGAACTTGAAAAAATAAATATTAGATGTAGAAATTTGTATAATTCACATCGAATTTCATGCTCGAAATGTTATATTTCTATAAAAATAAATAAAATAATTTATTTAAAATATCAAATTAGATTTTTTCGAACAAATAACAATCTCTGTTATGGTTTTATTTCACTTCATTTATTCCGGCAATATTCTCCTGCAAAAACTTTAAGGACATCTGATATGCATATATAATATCTTAAACGTGATAAAAATATCAAATTCCCAACTAAATCTTCAACTCATTAAAATTCAAAACACTTCAAAAACTATGACTTAATATATTCTACATAAAATTTTAATCAACTAAACTGTCAGATATACCGTAAAAACCAATTTTGATTTGTGCATTTTACACACAAAAAAAATCTTTGTGTGAAAGTTTACTCGAAATTTTGGTTGATTATTTCCAAATGGAATTTTTCTATCAAATTATAACTGAAAATTTATGGTTTCTACATAAGTTTCCAGTATTTTATGTGTGTTCAATCGAATCACATAAATTTAGTGTTGATTCAACATGAATTTTAAGTAAAAAGTGCTTAAAAAAAATATTTCTTTACAATTTTTAAATGAACTTTCACATAAAATTCTCCATTCTATAACGCTATAAACAACACATCAACAATAAAAACACCAACACAACAATATTCATTAAGCAAAGTGTAATAAACAGATGTTCATGCAACAAAACTTTTATCGAGCACGTTACACGTATTTTTCGCAATAAAAACTTACTTATATCTACATATAAAAATACATAAATATACATTCATAAAAAATAAACAATCTAGTACATTCCACTTTTAATATTTCCTCAAAAATAAAAACATAAATTAAAAAACTAACAAAACACTTGAATAAAAAAAAAATCATTTCAAGCAGAATTTCTTAAAATCCCTTTCAAAACTTTTTCTCTTCAATCGCAAACGATACAAACAAATAAAAAAAAAGCTCCAACAAATATCCCATATCCATTAATGTTTATACAAGAATATTATTCATTAATTTATATATAAAAAACAAAAACAAAAACAAAAATTTAACGTTACTGAAATTCATTACAAAACAAACAATATCACTATTTCTATTGTTAACACGAGAGGTCAAGAGAGATTCATTTTAATTGTTCATGTCTCGTTGACACGAAAATGAAATTCTCCCTATAGTTATATACATGTATATTATACATATATATTTATATATGTAACTAAAGTCAGCTGTCCTATTGCGTTAAATATTTCAATGTACTTTCCACTCTCTCACTAACGACAACTCACTAACGAGATAATAATTAATAAAATATTACGTGTTATATTATCACAGTTTTTTATTTTCATTTATTATTTTTTATTTCATTTTATATATAATAATGATAGTGATGATAATAATTGTTATTTATATTATTGATGTCATTGTTGTGATTTTTATGCTTGTGAGAATTTATAACTTTGATGAAAACGAATGCAATTTAAAGTTTGTTTTTGTAGCATTGCGGATATTATGATGGGCTTTTATTTGTGTTTTTTTTCTGTTCATTTTTTTTTTTTTTTATGTTGTGTAGGATGATACTGTACTAATAGTGCTTTTATGTATACGTAAATAACGTGTAAGACAATCCTGTTTGTTTGATATTATGATAAATGGAAGACTGAGAATATTTACATGTTTATAATGTCTTGGGAATATTTATTATTTGATGATGTGGTTATGTTGTGTGTTTGATTTTTCTTTGTTTTTGATTGTTGGTTTTTTTTTGTGTATTGTGTATACAGTGAGGAATTTTGTGAGAAGGTTCATTTTGATTTTGTGTTGGAATTTTTTTTTATACGAATTTGATGTGAGAATTTTGTTGAGAAAAATGTTGTGAATTATTTATTTATTGGTTGAAATGTGAAAATGTCTGTAGTTTGACAGACAAAAACTTTGTGTTTAATTTTCTGGACTTAATTTTGAATTGGAAAATATTAAGTTTAATGGTTTTATTGTAAGATTTATAAAACGTTGAATTATTCAATTGTTTTTGGAATTTATTTTCGAATTATTTAAATTTGACTCGTGTCATTGTAAGTACGTGAAATTATTGCAAGCTTTTTCGCGTCTAACAGTGGCTATTGTTATATTATTATCAAAGAATATTTTTTATAAAATATCCCGACAATGAAGATTAATTATTTTTTAAATAAACAAAAAATTTCATATTTAATTTTTCATTGTATTTCTTGGAATAAATAGAGTTGACCAAGCAATTGTATAATTCATTAAAATATTCAACATCCACAATGTATGATGAGTTTAAATAAATAACCCTAATTTGACACAAAATTAACGTAACAAAGCAACTTAAAAAAATCTACAATTATTTCAACACAAACTCTTGTATTAAAATTCATCACAAAATCATCATGAAAAAATTCCAACACAAATTTCAAATGGACTTTTACACAAAATTTTCTACAGTGTATACATCGATGCTTTATAGAAGGATAATAGAAAAATACAATTGGAGAAACGCCATTGCTAGCTGTAATCCTCATGGAGTGATAGAAAAAAAAAAAAAAAAAAAACTTCTTTCGTGAAGCGAAGCAGACTTTTCATTTGAAAATATTTATCTCATGTAAGCTCTTTTAGCTTCCTCTTTTTCATCTGTTTCTTCGCGTTCCTCTAGTTATTGTGTGTTATTTCTCGCTAAAGAATTGACGTATCGATTGTAGATTCAACTAATGCCTCGTGGATTAGATAAAATTGTGAGTAACATCGTGAGATTATATCTAGCATATACATAAACAAACAATATATTGAGTCGAGATTAGTATTAAGACGAGTTGGTTCACCTTATTGTTTCAAGTATATATTTATTATTCTGGTGATGAACATTATTTATACCTTATCTTTGAAATCCTTTTATCCTTTCGAGAACTTATCGAATTGGCTTTGTCTCATCCTGTTGATGATTTATAATTCTCGAATGATCATTTGTACATATATGTATAGAGATAATAATTTCATGGGGGATTAAGTTTAATCAAACTGAAGCCAGTATTTTGTTTCAGTGAAAAATTTTGTATAAAAGTCAACTCAAAATTTGTTTTAAGCTTTTTCTAACGGTCAAATTAACGCTCAATAATTTCAAAGAATTTTGAAACATGAATTTGGACTTTCACGATACATCCTAAAATTTTTTTTAAACTTATTTCGAAACATTCATTACAAAGAAATTATTATTAAAAAAAAAAAAATCAGATTTCAGAATAATTTGAGATGAAATAAATTTTTATTTAATTTAATATTAAAGGTTGATTAAAAGTTATTGTAAATATTATTACAAATTAAATTTTTTACATTAATAGTCTTAATATTTTGACTACTTCAAGTATTTGGATGAATTTATTTAGAGAATATTGATGAATAGAAAATACAACAAAGTTTTAATGAAAAAATCTAAAAAAAATTTACGATTTTTGTTTTTAATTATTTTTTTGTTATGTTATTTATTATGTAACTGCTCAAACTCTTATTGTACACTTGAGTGTGAGTATCATATTCTCATAATGGACAAGATATAACTTGTTTCATCTTCTCGATGAGTTCATCCGTTTTTTTTTTTTTTTTTTTTTTTTTTTTTTGTGAATTTCCTCAATTGCAGTACACATAATACTTATCTGCACCTTGTGAATACATATAAAAGGCAGGATGAAATGTCAACTGGATAAGACTAGATAAATATGCACAGTGAAAAATTTTGTAAAAAGTTTTACTAAAAATTTGTGATAAATGTTTTTGACTCGAATTTTGTACCAAACTTTAACACAAAAATTTTTATTGGAGCAGTAAAATCATTTCATGTTGAATTTATTATATTTTATGATGAATTTCACATAATTTTTGAGTTGAAAATGCATAAAAAAAAATTTTGACACTAATTTTTAGTGGATTTTTACGAAAAAATTTGGGTTAATGGTTTTTGACTCGATTTTTCTATCAAATTTTAACTAAAAAATTTTTTTTCGGTGCAGATAAATTAATTCACTTGGGTCAATTATATTCAACGTTAAACATAACACAATTTTCGAGTCAAAAATGTGTAAAAAAATTTCTTATACTAATTTTTAGTTGAATTTTACAAAAAATTTGAGTTGACTATTTTTAACAAAAATTTCGTATCAAATATTAACATAAAAAGTTCTGTTGAGGCACTTCCACACAAAATTTTCTATTATTTATAAATATAATTTTGTGTAGATAAACAAAATAGCTATATATCTATCACTGTGTGAATTAAATTAAATTTTCTGATGGAGATTGAACCATTGTTATGCATCGATTAATTGAGCAAATCTCTAGTAAAATGTTGCACGACCTTCATCCGATTAAATTTCCCCACTCTCCAACATAATGAAACATTTAATAATCATTGTATATTGATAAATATAACAAAGATAATCACAATTTACAATTTTCATACACGAATATTTATTTTGAATTTAACAAATAATTCTTTTCATTTAAAATATGATTAATATTCATAAAAAATATCACTAAATAATCACAAATACAACAAGAATATTCATCACAATAAATACTAATGATAACAACAATGAATAATAATAATTGTTATTGTTAATGATGAATTATAAATATTGAAAAATTTTGGTATGAAGCTTTACTAAAAATTTGTGTTTAAGTTTATTTTCTCACACAATTATTATAAAAAAATTATTTAGTTTTGATTAAAAAAAATTTTGTTTCAAATTTGGTATAAAATATTATTTATTCTATGCAAAAATATTTTTTTACTTTAATAAAAATTATTGTGTTAAAATTTGCTAGAAAATATATGTTACAACGCAGTCAATAAAAATTTTCAGTCGAGTTTTATACGAAATTTCCAACTGTGTAATAATTAAAAATGCAAAGTAATTTATTCAAGAGGGAGATAAAATATTTTTTGCAGTGTTGAGAAAGTTCAGTTGGAAAGTGACAAAGAAATAGAGTCGACGAAATAAGAAAAATTTATCTTAAAAATTCACTTTTATCATCATATTCAGGATTGAATTTTATTATTATTATTTTTTTTTAGTATTTTTTCATTTTTATTCTACAATGAAAAACAAGATGGTTTGAATATCTTTAATATTGAATTTTATATAGTTTCTAAAGTTTTTTTTTTTTTTTTTTTTTACTCTCATCAACTGTTGACGTTATTGCAATGACAAAGTTTTCATAACTTATTATTATTATTTTTATTTTCAAACTGAATTTTCATTTTATTTGCAACTTGACATTCTACCAAATAGTTAACATATTTCAAAAAAATAAAATAATGAATATACACAGGTAAATTAATAAAAGTTCAAATGAAAAAAATGAAAATAAACATTTTACATATTAATCATACATTTAACTTTAATTATTTAGCAATAAATAAACCAAAAAAGCTCGAGTTTTTATTTTCATTCAATGTAAAACCATCATTTTGAACCAAAATAATTTTTACATTGTTTTATTAATTTATCATCACCATTATTATTATTATTATTATTATTATTATTATTATTATTATTATTATTATTATTATTATTATTATTATTATTATTATTATTATTATTATTATTATTATTATTATTATTATTATTATTATTAATTCTAAGATATTAAAATTCACCATAAAATATTTTTCATCCTTTCATGCGGAACATAAAAATATTAATTTTTATAGAATTCTTCGCATATAAAAAAGATGAAAAAATATTTATGATGAAAAAATATGACACGGTGATAAAAAAAATTATATAAATAAAAAAATTTATAACATCTAGCTACAATTATTATTTTTATTATAAACATTATACTGTGGAGGATTTATGAAAAAAAAACAAGAAATTTTTTTTAATAGGTTTAAAAGTCTGTAAAAATAAAATTGACGAAATATGGAAGGTTTATTTTATTTTAATAATAAATATGTAGATAATTTTGGTGTCAATTTATCAACAATAATTATTTATTGATTGATTTTGGGGTTGTGTACAATGGTGGGGGTTGGATAATATTAAGGTATCACTATATTGGTAAAATGTGGTTTGCAAACGTCAAATAAACGACGCTTTGCACGATATGAAATACAAAGGGAATAAAAGGCCTTTCGATAACTATTCAAATGCGTTCTATCTTCTTCTCTTTCGATTTCTCTCTTGCTATTGCAGCTTTTCTTCCAGCTTCTTCCGCCATATTCCAATATATACGCCACCCTCATCTACAACCCTCAATTCAAATACGTCGATACTAGTATTAACATTGCCCGATACTATTGAGACTATTTCAGAAATCGATTTAATTCAAAATGGAGAGAAAAAAAAAACTTTTATCAATTTCTATTTATATTTTCTTTTTGGCTGTGGGGTTTTTTCCCTCTTTAGATAAAGAAACAGATTCACAAAATTTTCTGGGAAAAGGAAAACAAACATTTGTCATAATTTGAATTATTTTGAATAAAAAATAATTGAGAATTCAAAGTGAAAATTGATAATTAGAAATATTTTGAATTTATTTTGAATTTAAATTATTTTAATTGCTTTGAGACATTGTGACAATTTTTTTTTTTGTTCATTCTTTCATTTTGGACATAGATCATTGTGTGAATAAAATTCATCGCAAGTGGCATTGAGATAAACTAATTTTTTTTTATAAATAAGAAAATAAGAAAATAAAATTACAATGAATAAATTATGATAGATATTTCGAAGAATTTTGATTAAAAATTCGTATTGAAATTTTTTTATCTACAAATTGTTCATCATAATTGTTGAACAATAAGTTATTAATGATAATACATAAAAAAGAAATGAAAATTTCATAATAAATTATACAAATATAAATAAAGTGATGGAAATTGTGAATTTGAATACTGAAAAAGATTAACAAAAATATGAATAAATCCGAATTTCATTATTTTTTATAAATAATAAGAAGTCCAAAAATACCGATAATTTTGAAAAATGTTTCACGACATCACGTACATAAATAAATAAATAATTACTTATTATACATATTTTTTTAATTATTTATTTTCATTTATATTATTTATTCCTTTTTTCAAAACTGGCTCTTTGATGCCACACTCCTCCTACGTACCGTGTAGAAATTTTGCAAAATATATCGAAGATGTCACTACAAAAAATTTGTCATTTTTCGTTTTCGTTTGCATTGTATATAAAATACAACTCTCATCTCACATTCCACCGTGTCATTTTTCATTGACTCGAGAGACCACTTTGGCATGAGACAAGTGTGGTTGATGGTAGAATACACTCTTGTACAGGTTGCTACATTTGTATATTATATAGATATGTATGTACATATGTATGTATTATATATGTAGGTGTCCATGCACGATGAATCGTGAATTGTGAACGAGCGCGATCTGCCCGATGGGTTTGTTACTTTATTCCCATGAGTTCCTTTTTTTTTCTCTCGCTATATCAACTTTTCTTTTTCCTTGCTTTTATTCGAATACAAAGGGTGACACTGTACAATTCCTATCAGGGAATGAAAAAAAGAAAAAAAAAAAAACGCCCTGGAGTAAGACGCAGTGAAAATGAAACTGTCGATAAATGTTGATGATATACGTAAGTGGTTCGACATTCATTTCAACGATTCGACATTTTACCTTTACCAGATTATTATCTAATTTATATTTGTTTTGCGTTAGATTTCTTTTTATTTTTTCCATTACTTCTACGGATGAACTGATTTATCTGATGTGCGAAGAGAAGTCGGGATGGAGAAATGAGAAAATAAAATTACAATGAGTCAATTGTGCAGACGTTTTTGGAGAATTTTGATTAAAGTCTTGTTGAAAATTTCGTGTTTATATTTTTTTTTCTTTAGACAATTTTTATTTGATACT
Source organism: Microctonus brassicae (assembly GCA_918226075.1). NCBI lineage: Eukaryota > Metazoa > Arthropoda > Insecta > Hymenoptera > Braconidae > Microctonus > Microctonus brassicae. The sequence goes on along the minus strand of OW445491.1, from coordinate 2,932,016 downwards.
TATGTGGGATTGATGGGATGTTTATTGTGTTTAGTTTGGCTGATAGAAATTTCGTGCTGGATTTGTTACAGAATATTATTTCATATGGGGAAAATTATTCTTCTGCTTTGAGAAAAATTTTTGTGGTGAAATTTTGTAGAAAATATTTATTTGAGTCAGTGATATTTGGAATATATATTTTTTATATGAAGAACTGGATTTGAAATTGGGAAAGATTATGAATTTAAATATAAATTTGAATTTTGTGTTCTTTGTGTAATTAAATATTAGTAATAAATTATTTTTGATTTTTGGAATAAGATATTGACTGATTGTGACATGTCAGTTAATGAATAAAAGTAATGTTAATTGTTATGGGAATGTGAATCTGTGTCATTGACACTGTTGTTTAGGATTATATTTAACTTTTTTTCAAGTTACGATTAAAGTGAACTTTATCCCTTTTTTCTAGGATTTTTTTTTCTGCGATGGTTTCAAACGAAAATTACTCATTTCCCAGTCCGTGGATTGAAACTTTAGTTAATCTAATTTTCTACAACGAAATGTTTAATAATATTCTGATTAATATGTTTAAAAACTATTAAATTTATCGATAATTGTTGAATGAAAAATATTCATAAAATAACAATCGTGAAAATATAAATAACAATTGTGAGAACATAAATTTGAAATGAAAATCTCGCTTTACATTTTTAAATTCTGTATGTAGTATGATATAATCTTCATAAGGATATAAATTTTTGGCACACTGGGTATGTTCATGTCATTTGGAAGAGGAAAATTTTGTCATAAAACTTATTCGGAAAATCGTAGTGAGCCCATCTAGAGTTTGAAAATGACCGGCAGGGCCCAAGGTAATATCGACTTCAAAGATATTTACCTCAGGTCGATTTTAGGACTCTTCTTTCCACCTTATTCCTTCCGCTTTTGTACCACCAAAATAACGCACTCTGATTCACAATTCCTAACTAAGTAATAATTCATAATCAGATAGACCGATTTGCAGTAGTAAAATAAATTATTGCATCACAATAATCTCAAATGTCTGTCTATCAAACGAAAATCATTCATCCTGCCACACTCTATATATATATATTGCCTCACAGATATCAACATTGAAATCCATTCATTAATACAGACTGGTCATTGTCCCTTTGACGATAATAATCCACATACATATTGAAGTGAAAATTCTGTTGATCAACGCATCAAATACCAAAGCTATTGGCATTCACTCCATCACCATCCATCTCGTCCTATCTCCTTCCTCGTTTCTCCTTCAATCCTCAGAGATATACATACATATACATATCAAATGTGTGGTTGTGAATCATCGTCATACCAATCCATCGTTCCTTCATCTCCACATCTATCTTAACGTTCCAACACCTTCACAATCCACCTGTCTTCGCCCATCGTCATTCTACCTTCCATTATCAACATACTATGTATTCAGCACTATAGTCAATCCTGCCAACAACATACAAACCATCCCCATGTATATAAACAAACATAAATATTCAGTAAAAAATTAAAATTGAACAAAATAAAAATTCATGTAGGAAAAAAAAATTTCCACAATAAAATAAAATTATATTTATTATCATATATATTAATATTAATAATTTATACAATGTAATAATCAATAATGTGTTGTGTTAATTATTAATATTATGCATTGATTATAAATATTAATATTTGTGTGTGATTATTATTAACAACGCTACAGATAGTTAATTAAATTCATTGAATTTGGGAGCTAAAAATTTTTTTATCTTTTAATATTCACTCAGAAATTATGAATAAAATATTAAACTATGATATTTCTTTATACAGGGTGTTTGAAAAAGTTTCTGTTCCTGTTCCCATGAAACAAACATGAATTTTAGTTAACAAATGATTTCACAAAAGTCGCAAAAAAAATCGGTATATAAAATTTCAATACTAAAATCGAATTCGTTCAAATAACATTTTTTTTTTGCTGGGAAAATTTATTTTCAAAATTTCCATGACTTTTTTCACGATTACAACATCTGGTGATGATGAAAAAAAATGTTTCAGATAAAATTCACGTGTTTTTTTATGCAGAATCAGATTTCAAAATAAAAAGTTGGGATTTCTACACAAAATTTCAAAGTTGCCACCCCCTCCACCCACTGGATGGGAGATGGAGAAGTTGAATTTGGTGTCAGAAAATAGATTTTCAGAAAATATTAGATACGTATTTTTGGATTTTTTGATTTGATGCATTTGTTGCGAGATTTTTTTTTTGTTTATATCTTTTTCGAACACCCTGTATATTAATATATTTATATTCGTTTGATATATATATATAAGGGATGGGTTTATAATTTTAATGAATCATGACTGATGAAGTTCATGAAGCAAGTGCAGCACTTAACTCCAAACATACACTGAGGGTCATCAGTGACGGGTCATGCCTTGCGGTGACCGACCATTACTACTTGCCAGACATATCTCAGCATTTACCACTGTACTATGTATATATAATCGCTGTAGATTGTCCAAAGAGATGGAAATTAAAGGAAATTAAAGGGAAAGTAGTATCGTGTGTGATAGTTCATATTAAATATTGAAAACGTTCGTGAAAATTTAATAATTAATTCAAACCAATTTTTGCATTGATTTTGATTATTATTTATTTATTTAATCATTTATTTATTTTCTTAGATTGTTATTTGGAATTTGTTTCAGTTAGGGTACATGTGACAGTCATGTGCATTTGTTTAATTAAATACAGAATTAATTATAGTAATTTTTATTTACAATAGTCAATATTATGTATTAATAGTTTGTATTTCATTTCAATAGTTTATATAATATTTATTTAGTAAATATTATTTTTTATTAGGGTTTGAAAGATTGTGGATCTTTCAGTGTTTGAATAAATAAAAAATAAAATAATACAGTGAACTGATAGGTGAAATAATTAACTAAAATGTTTGTTTATAAATTATTTCATGTCGATTACAAGTTGATACATGTTTGATAATAATTACATCGAGACTAACTAACTTTAGCAACAATTTGAATGACAATTAAGACACAACTTCTCGTTCTACTGATTCACAATGTTCTTTCTAGTCTAAGTAGGATCACAAACTACGATAAAATTTTAGTGAACTACATTTAAACCCCAGATTGTAATCAGATCGTTTTCTTTGAACAATTAAACCCAGGGTGAATACAAGATTATAACGAATTCATTTCTATTATGATGTTAAGACACAAAGTCAACAGAAGAAGATAAATAAATTTCCTTCTTTCAGGAATTTATTTATTTCTTAACATAATTGAGTTGAGATTATAAATGAAAATTATTGTAGAGTAAAAAATATATTTCATGTTATTTTTCTCATATAATTTTTTTATATTGTCATTTTTTTTTTTTAACTATGTATATTTTTTTTTCTTGATGACACAATCAGAGTGTGAAACTTCGTTGAGCCGTAAAGAAGAAAAAAAAATTATTAATCGGCCTCCCATCCGCACAACCCTCGTGGATTTTATACAAAAAGTATTCAATTAATTATCGATTATATTTTAAATAGAACGCGTTGGTGTTTTATATACTATAGAATATACCAGAAAACTGTGCCACCAGAACTCAACAAGTTTACATCCCTTCTGTGATTCTCTAGCTCCATCCAATCGCCCTATACTATTTTTTTTATTTATTTTATTTATTTATTTTTTTTTTTTTTTTCATTACTCTTTTTCCATCTTTTGTTTCCTTTCCGATAGATTCGTTGCGCACGAATGAAATCGGAAATACTGAAAATTATATAGTACGGATTGAGCCCCACATTCCATTCTATTCAATCCAAGCTCATAATGGTCAAAGTTTTTCCTTTCCATTTTTGTAATTTATGAAAAAAAAAAATATATAAATGAGTTGAAAGTCCTGGAAGTTGATCATTATTCATCAGTGCGAGGCTTAGGGTGGTTTCTAAAAAATAGTTAATTCATCAAGTGTAGAATTTTTTTTAATAATGATTATTATTTATAGGTTTTGATATTAAATTGTAGTGATTGTAGTGATTGTCAATTAGTTAATAATTAATATTAATATTTTTAGGAGAAAGATTGATAGCACTAGTACTTGATAATAAAAAAAAATTTAGTGAAATGAGCTTTGAAGTCAAAATGGATGTCAAAATTGGCTGTTTAGAATATTCAATCTAATAATATTTATAATTTTTTGTAAAATACACTTATTTAAAATAATCAAGTCTGTTTCAACTCGGAATAATTTTTTTATTTGTAGTAATTTTTATTACTAGAATTTTTTTCGCATGAAAATTGTTAAAATGCATTTAATAACAGAATTGATCGAGTATTTAGGACACAAGTTAATATATTATATAAACAATTTTGAATTATTTCACGTATTTTATTAACGTGTGATAAAATTTTTTTATTTATTTTTACAAGTACACAAATAAATATTAAAATACGTGGTAGTTAATTGAGAAAATATATCACCACACCGATTATTATTAATTATTTTTCAAAATTCTCGTACACTCAGAAAAACATTCTATCAATTATATTATTAAAATTATTCAAGTGAAGAACAGAAATGAATTCAAGAAATAATTAAATAAATCACAAATACATTCACCCATTCGAATCAATATTCACAATTTTTATTCCGTCGTTGGTTTCTCGCATATATTAAAATAATAATTCAACATAATTTATCATAGATATTACAAAATATTGAGATGTTTTGCTCTTTGTCAGCCAGGAAAATAATGAAACAAATAAAAGCTTCGGATTCAGTAAAACCAAACGAGATTGTGCACGTTAAACACAAGTGTTGTTTGTATCTTGCTCTTATAACCGCAGCGATAACGTCACAATTTATTTTTCTCCTCTACCCTATCACTTCCAACTGCAAGTTTGTGCAGAGACACTTTGAGTATGTATAAACAAGTCGTTGGTTGAAATCTCTAAGAGGATGTTGATGAAAATTGCGATGGAACCCCCTGTGTGTCAACGTGAATTCTCTCATTCTCACTTTACTCTTCAACTATTCCACGATATCCACTTATACTTCTTATCATCGGTAGAAATTTATGCTGACACAGTAGATATATGTGTATAAATATGTATACAGATACATATATGACTCGTCATGTTTTAGAGTAAACTAAACTTGATGTTATGGCAATTCATCGTCAACATCAGCCAGTGACTTTGATCATTACAAATTTCAGCATATTTTACGTTTTTTTAGAATACATTTTAGAAATATTCTCTACAAATTGATAGAGATGAATGTATTTGAAGTATGTTTATTGAACGGGTTGAACCTCAATAAATCTAGCATCACACGCAGATATTTTATAGTAACACAAAAATCATATTTATCATATGAATAAAAAGTTATTTATATGTAGAGTAATAATGTATGAATTTAAAATTGATCAAAAAATAAATAGTCTTCACTTAAATATAGAAATGATTTTAGATTTTTTTTTTTAATTTTATTTTGAGATCAATTACATTTGATTGTGACTAATTTATTTAAAAAATATCAGAGCGAACTCCTCTTTGCCTCTGAATCCATCTGAAGCCTTCAACGATAATTTGTAGAATTCATATTTTATAGAATTATAATTTAATTTATTTTGTTTTATTTTATATTAGTTTTATTTATTTATCTATCATCTAAATGCAATGATTTTTTTTCTATGATGAACAAGCAGCAACACTACGTTTTGAATAAACACATATAAAATACGATCATTCATGCACATGAATAAATATATTAGAAGAAAAAGTATTAAAAAAATATATTGATATTTGATGAAAATAGTCTTTAATTAATTACGGAAATATAGCCCTGTGATTATTGAGGTTTTATTAAAATTTTCTTGGTTTTGACATGAGGATAATATTGTGAGCGAACGATGTAGCAATAACGCATTGAAAAATAATAACAAAAGTGGGTGAATATTAAAAAATAAAAATATATAAAGATGATTATGTGTAGATGGAAGCGTGAATAATGTGAAATTTTAGTTAATATTAGAATAATGTCTATAGAATATTCACGATTATTATTTCAATAAAATACAATTGAACTTTGGTGCAAGATAGAATTTTTTCGTTATAATAAATAATGACTAATACATTGATACGGACACATTGACATTAATTGCCAACTAATACATAAATATATATTGGAAAATATAAATAAAAGAGTTCGAAAAAAAATAAATATCATTCAAATATTATTTTCCATTTCATCGCGATTATTCTAGACTTGATAATAAAGAAACAATATTAATAATATATTTCCAATATATAATCAATTCTTTACTCGATTAAAATTTGTTTTCACTATACTTTCATCTTAACTAACTTCTTAATATCACTGTACTATCTGAACTCTCCAAGTATTTGAGTTTATTTCAAGTTTACCCAAGTCAATATTTCATACCATTAATATAACATCATCATTCTGAATTATTTCTTAGACTGCATTTAATTCCTCCCAAAGCTCCATCATATCCATAATAATTATATTTATCTATTTAACATTTCGCAGATAATCATTATTTATTTACTTTCCAAATCCATCTATTTATTCAGCTATCTTATTCAAACTTATTTTCATTATTCATTATTTTCCAACCGATACACATACATATTTCTTGGTCTATATATTCTACTATTATTTATATTCATGAGCGTTCATCAACTCATATTCTGTTATGTGTTCCCGCTTATTTGTATATATATACATATTATATGTATGTATATAAATAAATATACGTCGGTGGAATTTGCGTAGGTGTTTGCGCACGTGAATTAATCCACGGCTTTTTCGCTTTCGTAGTGTACATTCAAAAGAATTGCAACGCCCCATTCATGGGCTGGATGTATTGAACATTTCACATAAAGAGCAACTACTTTTATATACCAGCAACGTATTCAAGCAGATAGATCTCTCCAACAATATTTTTTTTTGTGTAATTGAAATTTTTCAATTATAAAAAAAAAAACAAGAAAAAATTAATCGATACAATTGTATTTATTTTGTGCTGTGATATTTCTTAGTGATTTTTTGATAATAATATTTGTGAATTTATCAATGAAAAATAGAGTAGAAATATTTATTTGAAAAATTTTGATTTAGGAATTTTTTATTTTGATTAATTGAAGTGAAAAAAAAATAAATTTTTGCGGGGTTTTTTTACTATTCGAATGATGAATTTGAAGGTTTTTATTTCATCTACTATTCAAATTATCATGATGGTAGTAGTATTTTTGATTTTCTAAATACTCTATAAATCAAAAAAAAAATTATTCAAAATTAATTTTCTGTTTATCAAACTGCCATTTTGTTTTGAGTTATAATTTTTTCATTAGCTTCAACATTTCTCATAGGAATCAATAATAATTAATAAAATTCCTCTATAGTGTCTGTCAAAATATAAATGAAAAAACTCACAAAAAAAAGAAATGATAAAAAATTTTTTTCAAATTCATTGTCTGTTTTTTTTTATTATTTTGATGATGATAAACTCTTGAACAGGAAATTTTCTTTCAGCCAATCAATTGTTTCACCAATAAGGAAATTAATTTCAAATGAAACTGAAATTTATATTGATTCATTTAACTATTTAGTTTCTTTTTCTTTTTTTCTTTGTTTATTATAATCGTGTATACATGGAAGAAAATCGAAAAACAGTCACCGTAAAATTTAGGAGCTTTAGCGATTTTTATCGCTCCCCAATGGAGCTTGATGTATTGTCCAATAATTCTCAGAGACTTCAGGATAGAACTGAATTTACAGGCTGTTTCCAACAACAATACTCCACCTCATTCCTTGAATGTACTCACATTTCTTATTATAAATAAATATATAAACACAATACACACATACCTATACATCATTGTTCATCAGATAACAAAAGATATTTCATGTGGAAGTTGAGGAGGTTAATCAAATATATAAAATACAATTTATTTATTATTTATTCTTCTATTTACATCGAAGAGAAAAAATATTATTACATTTTTTTTTTGTTTTGTAATTGAATTAATTTACATTTGGGAAATTTTTATTTCATTTTATGTTGTGATTTATGTTAAGAACAAATTACAAACTTGCTTGGGCAATGGGAAATAAACTAATGAAAAGTAGCAATGTCCTTAGTAATTATCGACGACGAATAAATTTTTATTGCAATGAGAGAAAGAAAAAATAAAAAGAAACGACTGAGAGAATGAATCATACGAAAGTTCATTCAAGGAACTAATATAAAAGTTTTTATGTCAGAAATTTAAGTTTATATTCTTGTTTAAAACATTAATCAATTGTCTTGTCGATTTTTTTTAAATAACTTTTAAAATCGATGAAGAAAAAAAATTTCTTCGCTACAAGTTTATAATAAAAATTGGAAAGTTATGAATTCCAATGATTAATTTTAAGGAATTATTGCAATGAATATAAATAATTTGAATTTTTTCTGTGTTTGATACATATCAAATATGAAAGGAAAAAAAAAGAAAATGTGAAGAAAAAAATTTTTTACTGCAAGTTTAGCTCTTTTTAAGCTCTAGATTTTCATGTACGGTGACCCGTGCTGTGACTATTATATTTTTTTTTTCTGTACAATCCTGTTGCATCTCGCATTCAGTACTAGACTCCAAAGTTGGTTTCCCAGCACGTACTGAAACCGCAATTTGGTTTGACGGTACATTAAAGTGGCTTGTCCAGGAAATCCGTCGAAATGATGGGTCGCAGTGCCAAAAAAGAAAGTCAAATGACATAAAATGTTTGTATTTTTCATAGCGAACACCAAAGTATGAATAAAATATATAAATAAATATATATATTCATTTATTTATTTATGACAATTTTATCTTGACTAATAAAAAAACTTGTTTCGGAAAAAAATGCACTTTAGTTTATTAAAATCGGTCTAATAGTTTTTGAGTTATCGAAAAAAATATTGCGAAAGAAAAAATATTTTATTTCTAGCTACAATTATTTTTTTTTTATGTTAAAATGCCAAATTGAGTGATTGAATTATAATAAACATACTTTGATAATGTAAACTAATTATTTTATTTTACGCGGAGCTTTTAATTTTAATATTTAGTGGTTGTCTCATCGTAATTTTCGTTTTTCCATTTAAATAACACGAGATAAATTTTTTTTTTCTTTCGATTTTTGTAGCTCAGCTGTTGCGTATTATAAAAATAAGCTCTTGGTGTATTCTTGTAGGAAATCTAACGCTCTACAAAAAAGGTCTCTTGTACTTTTTTCATAGAGACAGTCGTTTCAAAGATATTCAAACCCAAAGCTCCAAATTTATAAAATTTTGACTTTTTTGTTATTAAATCGACATTTATCATTTTATTATTGTCTTAAAAATTATTTATTAATTATGTTAAATAAATTTATTTATTATTTCAAAGCAATGGAAATTATGCTGTTCAAACAAATCTAAGCAATGCAAATACAATTATTGAAGTGTTTTTTTATTACAATAATAAAGTGATTAGTATCGATTTAATAACAAAAAAGTCAAAATTTCATACGATTGGAGCTTTGGGATTTTGATAAAATCCTGTTTTTTTGATGAAAAAAAAAGTTGTCTAAAAATGGCACACCTTAATATGTATAAGAAAAAATTATTTAGGAATTCCGTCTGATTTTTTTTTAAATTGAATATTCTGCAAAATTGAATTTTTCTTTGTTTACAGAAATTTAATTGTGTCAATTATTTTTAATTTCGAATTTCATTTTCATTTTCAGGAAGCGACTGTGGTGCACATGAAAGGCGATTGTTAAATGATTTGTTAGCAATGTACAACACATTAGAACGACCAGTTGCAAATGAAAGTGAAGCACTCGAAGTGAAATTTGGAATAACATTACAACAAATAATTGACGTGGTGAGTTTTATTGTTACTTTATAAATAATAAACAATCGCAAATTTTCAAAATTTTATTTTCAATCACAAAATTCAAAAAAGAATTTTTTATTTTGTGCATGAACAGAATGAAAAATTCTGTTTTAATTTTATTTTAATATTATAAAGTAAATAAAGTGTTGGTATTATTGATTGAAAATAGATTGAAGGAAATTTGTTTTTTATTCGTTCGTTATTTTTTAAATTATATTATTTCATTTATTTTAATTCAATTAATTCATTCTGAATATTTCATGTTTATTAATGTTTTTCTTATTTAACGTATAATATATGTTTGTTACTCCATGAAAGCTGTAGTGAGGATTATCCAAAAGTTTAGTCTGAAAATCTTGAGTGGAAAAATCGTCGTTTATTGGCACCACTTTAAGATGGATCATGCAAAGCTCTGGATTATGATAAATTTTTTCTCAGTCAGCAGTGTTATTTTCTCATCCTTAGACTCTTGAATTGAATCATAGATGCGTAAATATATCACTTCCATTGTGAAAACAATCTTAAAAACATCTGGTGGTTTTTAAAAAATTTTGTAGTATTTAAAGTAGGAATTTATTTCGTTGATTTGAATTATTTCAGTCATGAATTGATTTGAGAGTAAAATAAATAATTTTTTATTAACAATCATGATCACTTTGTGCTTCTTATAATTATATATGCATGAATTTTTCGATAATTATATAAACCTTACTATTTTTTTGGAATTAAATTGAGTTTTCAATATGGCAAATTTTATTGGTATTTTTCATGTCGATTTATTTTATACAAATTTTCGAATTTTTTTGTTCATTTTACTCTCAAAATTGAATTCCATTCAATATTTCCTATTTACATTGATAATTTATTCATTAATTACAATTTGAAAATGAATTAATAATTAATTTTTTAGTTGAAAATAAAATTTTTTTTTATCATTTGATTGATTGAAAAAATTTATTAATGTTTATAGGCATTTTATTTTCATTATTTCAATGACTCGTAGTTTTTTATTGTCAAACAAAAAATCCAATGGTAAAAATTGCAATTAGTTTTCCAAGACAAATTGAATAATGAAATTCAAAAATTCAAAAAAAAAATTATTCATTTAATTTGTGTGACACAATTAAGTCAGGATAAAATTGAGAAAAAGAAATGGTTGTTGGATGAATCGAGACACGAAACCTAGACAAGTTTCAACTTGTATACGTGATGTGAAGTTAACGAATGAAGTAATGCTGAACAAAATTCTCAAATTTAAAATAATTGTTACAAACAATCCAAAATAACCACGTCCACATGATAATTTTCAGTCTTAATATTTCTCATTTATTTTTTTCCAGCATGATTATACTTTGCATTATTTATTAAAATATATTCATAGCTTGTGAAGAAAAATTTGAAATATTTAAAAGATTCACTGTCATAAAAACTCAAACTTTATTTAAATAAAACATGAGATCACGTTCTTTGTACTTGGTATTTTTCATTTATTTTTACGAACAAATATCTTTGAGATATTAAATTTGTATTATCAAAAATTTTTGTCTTATCCAATGAAATAAATAATATTTTTCATGTATGAATAAAAACTAAAATATAAACAGTGTCCATTTCTAAATGAAACGTCTCGGTATTGATTTTGAAATAAAATTGTTGAGAGAAAGAATTTTAAGATATTAAAGGTGGACATTCGAATAAAATCTTCCATTTCATGAAAAATTCATTTATTTTACATAATAATTTACAATTTGATAGTAAAGAAATTTACTTTAGTTATCAAATTTGAATATGTTTACATTATTTCATCAATTTTTGAGATAATAATCCCAAATTTGTGTTATATAAAGTAATTATTTTTTCAAAAATAGAACTAAAAAATATTATTCGTTGATATTTGAGTAAATTATGCAAAATATTATTCAATACATCAATTATAATCGATTTATCAACAAATTATTATGATAAACTAGTTAAGAAACTAATTTATTTCAATTTTCTTCAACTAATCACAAGTTACAAAATTTTCAAAATTTTTTTCACTATGAAAAATTCATTCTCGTGTGTATTTAATTCACTCTAATTGAATTATTTTTTATAAAACATTACAACGAATTGATATAAATGAATAAAAAAAAAATTTACTAAATCAAAAATGAAAAATTGAAATTAATCATTTGATGAGGACAATTAAAAATAATTTAATTCCACAATAAATTTTTTCTTAATAAAATCAATATCTATAAAAATCAAATGATTTATTTGACTCAATTCTTTCACTAAATTCACAATTTTAAATTAATAAATATTTCAATTAAAAATATTCATTGAATTAGTGTTAAAATTCAAAAATTGACTAATTACAAATTGTAAATTCAAATTCAATCAATATTTTCCACACTCTATTTTCATTCCATCGAGAAAGCAATTTCAATTATTAATCCCAATAATTCTCTAAATTTTACTAAATTTTAGTCATCAAAAAATCCACTTAGACATTTAATTTTTTTTACAAATCGTAAAAATTTATTCCATGTCAAAATTTCAACCATAAATACTAAACTTGAAATACCAAGACCAATTGCCAACAATCGAAATGCAAATTTTAAATCATTAAATTTTATCGGACGTAATTTAGTTGCAATTTGTTTTGCTTCTTTAGTTCGTAAATTTTCTATTGGAATTAATAATTTATGATTACGCCAAAATTCATACAATCCAGCTTCAATAAAACGAAATGAATAAAAATTTATTTTTTTTATCAACGGCCAATCAAAACGACACCAATAAGAAACATATTCCTCAACAACATTCGAATGTGAAATATGAAATCCATTTCTTTCAGCTGTATCCACTGCTCGATGTGTCATTTCAATGCAAGCAGCAGAAGAATCATTAACAATATAATCACCACAATCTAAACCCGGTACATAATTAATTCCTTTTACAAATTCTGTCTCAAAACTTTGAAGAATATTTTTTTGAACAATTGGAGCATAAATATCATAATTATATAACACTAAATCATGAATAAAATTGATATCATGTCGTTCAGATTTCGTTAAAAATGCTGATAAATTTCCTTGAAATGTTGCATTTAATATTATTATTAATTGAAATATACCAATAAAATAAATTCTTATTGATATTGTTTTGAATGGCATATTTATTGTGGTGCTCAACAACAAACGAAGAATATCAAATGCACCTGATGTAAATTTCTTCTTTTTATATGTCACCATCATAACAATTAATGTCATTAATAAAACAATTGCAGTTAGATAAAAAATTTCACTGCTATAAAATTCTAATATTTTTTCTTCAGGTAATAAAAATTTTCTTTGTTGTGTTAATATTCTCATTGACGTTTGTATTAATGGATACGTTGATTTTAATTCTAAAATTGGTGTACGATAAGATAATGATATGTCATGAGTACCTTCAATTAATGATTTTAAATAACCCACAGGTGTTTTATTTTCAAAATATCCTGTATAATCATAATTAACTATTACCGTAATATTTAGTGCAGTAAATAAATGATTAGAAAAAAATGCATCTTCAATCGATGGATTTTTTTTAATTAAACTATTAATATTATAATTTTTATTTTTAATCCATTTTGTTTTTGGTTTAGCATTGGCAACAGCTTTAATTTTATATCCATCCATAAATTTTGTTTTATCATAAATCAAATTGTCACAATTATTTTCATCTGTGGACGAAACAAAAGATAGAAAAAAAAAAGAAGAATATTAACAATCAACAATTTAATTTTAATATTATTTAATAAAATATTATTATTCATTTACCTTCAAAGTATTGTTGTGCATAAAGTGTCCAACGATTGTTTAATTTATGATAATAATTAACTTGTCTCCAAGGATATGGTGCACGATTTGTGTAAGGATTAAAAGTATAAATCATAATACGTTTATTATCTTCAATACAAAAAAATAATGACAATAATAAATTCATTTTCCAAGTTAATTTTAAAATATCTCCAGCGTCTTTGCAACCTCTTGACGAATTTCCGATAATGGAAAATAATGAATTAATATTCCACCAAGTTGATAATTTTACACTTACGAGTAAAGATTCAAGTGAATTTATTGAGTTCACATCAATGACAAACGTTGGAAATTTATAATAATCCGTAAATATATTATTTAATGTATTATTTTTATTTATTAATATTATCGAAAGTGGCTGATGATTATCCAATGAAAATTGTTGAATATTATCACTCAGACCTGGTGTGATAATTAAAGCACGCATGCGATCAACAAAGCAAGATGTCAAAAGCTTAATCTGATGATAATCGACATAATATTATTGAAAAATTAATTATTTAAGTTACGATTTTATAAATATTAATTAGATAACTTACTGTGTGTTGATGAATATTTATTGAATTTTGTATTATAATATTTTCCAATGATCTGGCATTAATGCATGATTTAATCATTAGAAACACAATAATAATTTTCACGTTAATGATTGTCATATTAAATGAATATTAAACTAATAATATTCGCGATTAAATGTTTTATTTAATGGACAATTTGTACGATGTGATCTTGCTCAGTGGCTTCTGTGAATTTATTTAACTAAAAGGAATTTATTTTATTTGTGATGCAATAAATATTATTCACGTTGTCATGGATATTGTGGGTCACAACTAGAAAGAATTATTAATTAATAATTAGGTATTTATTTAGTGTACAATTGATAAAGTATCACGCAAGACGTTGATGAATTAGTTGTTTATTTTTGTTCATTTTGATACTACTATTTTATCGCAGAATTCAATCATTGATTGATAATTATATGTTTGGACAAAAGTTATTTGGTATACAATAATTATTTTTATACATGGAGAGAAAAATCTACGAAATTTTATTGTGCTGTGCAATGTAAAACAATTTAAAATTACATTTTTTTAAATATTTATCTTACAAACAATGAAAAATTAATATGGAGTCATGGTAAATTTAAAATAAGTTTATTATATAGTAGAATTTTATTTTTTATAATTTTGTGAATTTTATTAGAGTTTTGCAGAAATATTTTAATCATTGTTGTGTGTAATTTTACTGCGTGAATTAACATTCACTGGATATTTTTCTATTTCTTTTTTTAAATTTGTTATTGATAATTTGATAAACCACTTCAGTGATTGAATAAAAAATAAAATGGTTGACGCAAGGGAAAATCATTTCGATTCCAATGTCGTTTTCGTTCGACCCACTTTCGCACATTTTAACTTTTTATTAAAACCGAGAGAAAAAATAAAAGTTTGTGCTATTAGTTCGTACGCTTAGATCAAAAAGTTCATCGTGAAGAGGATAAGTTGAAAATGCTAGTTCAGCCAAATAAAAACTTCGTGTTCGTTTTCTCTCGTTCACATTTTACACACAACTACTGAGTACTTAACTAACCAGTTGTACGATTTTTAATTTTTATTCTATTTTACATTTTGTCTACAAGTCATTTATAAAACCAAAATTACTTTTTAAATATTTAATTATCCAGTGACGATTATATTTCTTCTTGAAATTAAATTATTCTGCGGATTTGTCGTTGTCAATAACGAATGTTACTTTGTGAAAAAAGGAATAAAAAATCAGGAAAAGTAACGAATAAAATTGTTTTTTTTTTATTCTCGGAATTGTAATTGAAATGAATATAATTATAAATGAGATTAGTCAAGTGATGAGAGAACAAAAATGTCCGCTGCATCTGTTATTCCTTTGAAATGGAAATTTCACATTTTTATATTGCCGCCATTATCTTTCAAAGGGATTTATTTTTTATTTTATTTTACATATATATTTTTTTTTATGAAAGAAAAAAAATATGTATCTTTCTTAGTGGGTGGAATTTTTTATTAGAATCTTCTTACGCGCTTACCTGGGATGAAATTATTATTATGTAACATATTTTCGTAATTTGTCTTCCTTTCTTGAAGTTGAAATAGGAATTTTATTTTTTTTTTTTTTTGCTGGACTTTTTGCGCTTTAACGATTTTTTTAGACTTTTGAATATTCTTTTGAGTCATCGGGAATTGTTTGAGAGAACTGAATGAAAAGATTTTATCATTTATATTATTAATTATGTTCGCTTTTTTTTTTTTTTTTTTGAATCAATGATTTGATGAGAGGTTGGAAAGTTTGTTTTTTTCTAAAGAAGAAGAAGAAGAAGAAGAAGAGGAAGAATCTTTTACTTCTGTTAGTAATTACTGTACTCATTAATATCCGATTTATCTAGTTTCTTTTTTTTTTTTTAATTCGTTCTCATTATTCACTCTTTGAACAAATTATTGAGAGGGTAGAGAGAAAGTATAGAAGAGCTCTCACATGGCGTATAATCTTTGGAGGAAATAAATGGAGGAGCGAGTACTTGAAACGTTGAAATAGAATACATAAAGGAGTTAATTATGGAATTAGATATCGAGGTAATTTATGAGCAAGATGAAAAATTTAAGAATGTGATGAGATTTTTATATTATGTTTATGATAGTGATATTTGATATTTAATAGCGGAATGGATTTTGAAATTTTCGAATTATTAGAGATGAATGGATTTGGAGTTTTTTATAATGACATAAAAACCACATTTATCATGTGAATAAAAAATTATTTATAAGTAGAGTAATAATGTACGAATCTGAAGCCTTCAACGATAATTTGTAGAATTCATATTTTATAGAATTATAATTTAATTTATTTTGTTTTATTTTATATTAGTTTTATTTATTTATCTATCATCTAAATGCAATGATTTTTTTCTATGATTAACAAGCAGCAACACTACGTTTTGAATAAACACATATAAAATACAATCATTCATGCACATGAATAAATATATTAGAAGAAAAAGTATTAAAAAAATATATTGATATTTGATGAAAATAGTCTTTAATTAATTACGGAAATATAGCCCTGTGATTATTGAGGTTTTATTAAAATTTTCTTGGTTTTAACATGAGGAAAATATTGTGAGCGAACGATGTAGCAATAATGCATTGAAAAATAATAACAAAAGTGGCTGAATATTAAAAAATAAAAATACATAAAGATGATTATGTGTAGATGGAAGCGTGAATAATGTGAAATTTTAGTTAATATTAGAATAATGTCTATAGAATATTCACGATTATTATTTCAATAAAATACAATTGAACTTTGGTGCAAGATAGAATTTTTTCTTTATAATAAATAATGACTAATACATCGATACGGACACATTGACATCAATTGCCAACTAATACATTAATATGTATTGGAAAATATAAATGAAAGAGTCCGAAAAAAAATAAATATCATTCAAATATTATTTTCCATTCCATCGCGATTATTCTAGACTTGATAATAAACAAATCACAGGATTTTTCCTATAGAAATTCCCTACAGGATTTCAATACAAAAAAAATAGTATAATTACGGTTGAATTTAATTTAATTTATAATCAATTCCTCTTCCATAAATTCGAATATCAAATAAATATCATCTCATTATATTATTTATTTTTTCAGGATGAAAAAAACCAAATCCTCACAACCAACGCGTGGCTGAAATTGGTGAGTAATTAATTAATTCCATATACAAAATTACCATAATAATAATTCATAATAAAATAAAATTCCAATGGCAACGAGCAAATTGAAAACATTGCTCACACTCTTATACGTTTTCAAACGAATGAAAAAAAAAAAATCTAAAAAATAAAAACAAATAAGAAAAAAAAAACGTGTCATGCCCAAGGCACATCGTCACGTCGAGTGTGTGAGAAAAATTCTTTATTTCACATGTCTCATCGTCGCTTCGTCGGAGGTAATGAAAATCCAGAACATGAGAATCATCATTTTCATCTGTGCTACTCAGCAGCTTTTTCTTTTCAAATTATATCGACACGTCAAAAGGGTTCGTTATTTCAATGAACGATCAAAGAAAAAAGTGAAATGGATTTTTAACATTTACATATAAATATTTTTCTTTTTATAAAAAATTTCTTATAGTTAAATTTCAAAAATAAATTATATTTTACGCTGTATCAATTATTGATATTATAATTTATATATTTATATATATTTTTATATTCATAAACAGATTTCATAGTTCTTTAATTATTACAACATCCCTAAACCCTTTTCCTCTCAAAGTGTGTCATCCACTTAGGAGATGTAATGAGATTTTTAATCATGAACTTAATCATTATGAATAATAATATCGTAAATATGTATTCTTTTAATTTTAGATGAAAAAAAAAATTTCTTAATTAATTTTTTTTTGTTCATGCTTGTGATTTACACAGCTGTGTGAACTATGTAAATATTAAATGACATAAATGAAGTTGTAAAATGAAGGAAAGGATTTTTTTTTTTTACAGGAATAAAAAAACTTTTTTTATTTTTATATAGAAAATTTATTACTGTTGTAATGAAACAAAATTAAGTTAATTTGGTATCGAAGTTTTTTTTATTTATTGTACGTAGTGAATATGATAATTTATTATATTCTTCTTTTGTTAATTACGAGTGGGGATGTGGGATATTAAATTAGAGATTGATTTTTGAGTCGGAATTGAATATTATAAATTTCGACAATTTCGACATCTATTTTGACTTCAAAGTTCATTTCATTAAATTTTTTCTTATGATCGAGTACTAGTGCTATCAATTTTTTTCCTCAAAACATTAATATAAATCATTAATTAATCAACAATCACTACAATTCTGCTCAATTCAGTATCAAAACCCACAAATAATAATCATAAATAAATAAAAAAATTCTGCTTTTGTTCAACTAATTTTTAGATGAATCTCAAAGCTTACACTGATGAAAAGTGAGCTTTTGCCTCTCTTATATCATTTCTAGTCCACTTTTTTAGTCCAAAAAAAAAAAAAAAAATGATAACACGCCCAGGCAATTTCCTTGATCGTTGTCACTTCACTTCATTCACATCAATCATATTGTATCTCATATTCCACCTACATTTACATGCATACATATAGACATACATATACATATACATACACACAAATATATGTACATGAAAACATTCAACGTACCGCTGGAACGAGCACGTGGCATCAGAAAGAGAGTTGAACGTTTCTCTACTCCAAAATGCCACTGTGCTACATTATTCTACTCATCATCAAAAGACGTGAGGATGTGTAACAGCAATGTCCTCTCAACTTCATATACATTTTACGTTGTGAGGTGCGACATGCTAGAATACACGTACCAGACATTGTACGTGATGACAGGGAGAATAGAGATGAGGTGAAAGAAAAAAGTTGATGGTGAAGGAATAGAAGAAAAATGAGAAATAAAGAAAGGTTCGCTTTGCACACTTCACTTTTGCACATGGCCTTTTTTATACATTTTCAGTATGGCATACTTCACTTCCTTCCGTCATCCACCACTTCCGTTTACGAGAGTCACAAAGAAACTAGACAAATATGTGTTGAGGAAAAGAAAAATAAGAAGAACAAAGAAACAAAAATAGAAAAGAAGAATTTATCTTTATATAAAGATACAGATTTTTGTAACTAAAAAATGTAGATTGTGGATATTTTCAATGAGAAAAATGAAAGAATATAATAGGTATTTGTACACATTTAATTCTGTATGGAAAATAAATATCAATTGATTGAAACAAATATTTAATTCAATATAATAAATTTAATTTCTTCAACTAATTTTTCTTCCCCTCTTCACAAATAATAATAAAAAATCAAAATAAATTAAACCAACTACATTTTATTCATATAAACAATCCCACCTGATATACAATCATATGAATATTCAAAAATATCAAATTAATTCAATATTTTTATTCCGTTTCAACTCTAACCAAAACTATTTTAATAACATTTTAATTTTGACTATTAACTACGTATTATATATTTCATCTCAAAAATTACAACAAAGTTCTGCAATATTTTTGAAAATATCCACAGTATCACATCAGTCGTATTATCTCAGTAACAAATCCAAATAATAAATAAATTACCTCTGTACATAAAACATCTACACGTTGCATTGTCCTATCGAGTAATTCACAACGTAATCAGTTATAGACCAAGAAATTTATATGAGTATTTGGTCTGTCGCCAAGAATCACAGTTAATCGAGTTCACCAACTTATCCGAAACTCCAAAACTCAAGTTTCAGTTTTCATTATATTCCAGTAACAAACAAATAAACAAACAAACAAACAAACAAACAAACCACTATTGAGCAAGGCAAACAATGACAAGCCACTTAAATTTCACGAGGAAATTTAGTATAAGTTTTGTCATGAGTATAATTAATTATTTCATTCGCCGAATTTTCATTCAAATTGAATAAAAAAATACTCCTTAGTATATAGGTAATATCAAAAGAAAAAAAAATAAGAAAAGGGTGAAAATATATCTTAAAAATATATAAAAACGCATGAAAAAAAATTTGAAATAAAGAAAAAAAAAGCAATCTCGCATTTGGAAAATTACCGGCGTTACATGTCACATCCTTCGGGGTGATTTCCACACCCATAAAGGCACATAGAAAATTTTATCGGGAGAAGACGAGAAAGAGAAGACAAAAAAAAAAAAGAATGTATAATATGTATATAAAGCGAACGGAAGAGAAAGAGAATTTAGTACGGTTGCCGTGGGTGGTTTAACTAGGTCTTTGTCTTTTTTTGGCTTTGACCGCCGACACAAAATTTTCAGGTCATCGCGATGCGGTTTTGTACTAAGATTCAGGAGAAAAAAAAAAGGCCAACATAACCAGTTAAAAACTTTGTTCAATCAATTATTCAACACAATTATAATTTTATTAGGGAATTTTATTTATACTGTGTGAAATTTAACAAAAGAAAAACATTTTGTGCAGCTTTTCAAAAATTTTTCTTTTGTATTGTGAATAAATTTATTGTTTTTGTAATAATTATAAATATGATATTCTGATTGATGTAAGAAAAATAATTAAATGTTGACCAATTGTATATTGTATTTATTTATTATGTTGTGTTTTAATTTGAATTTTAGTTTTGATAATTTATTTCTTAAAGTATAATAAAAAATATATATTGGTGAAATTGTTTATATAGAGAAAATGTCGTTTGTTTAATTCATTTTATTTATTTATTATTATTTGTAGAGAGGGGAAAAATAATTAGTTGAAGAAATTAAATTTATTACATTGAATTAAATATTTGTTTCAGCCAATTAATATTTATTCTCAAACAATTGATATTATATTTAAATAATTAATACTTAGTTCAAATGAATTGATGATTATTTCAAATAGTTGATATCTATTCTAAACAATTAATATTTGTTTAGAATAAATGTTATTTGGTTAATTTGATTCAAAATTTTAGACACACCTAAGACACAAAATCATTAATAATTTTTTACAAATATAAAAAAGCTCCTTCAACTTCTATATTCCTTTAAAAATACTTGATAATTTCAAGCACATCATTAACGATAAACACAAGCATGGCACGTTACTAATGAAATTAAATTCATCCTTAATCTCTTCTCTCATTTAGTCCTCAACTTCCTTCTACGAATGTGGGAAAATCAAAAGCATAGAATAATCTATGAGCACGTTAGCACACAGGCGCTTTTACCGCAATCCTTTCGTAAGAATATTTAAAGAGATTATGAAATAGAGGCTGTTCATATCTGTGCCTGACTAGGCAGCTAAACTCACAGAGAGTAAAGAGAATGATTGGAGCCGAGAGAGAAATACTGAAAGAGTGAGCGAATTAAATAAAAGAGAAAGATGAAAGAACAGAATTATCATGAGGCACTTATGTGCACCTGACATCGCAAGCTCGAGCAGGAGTTTGAAGATTTTTATAATATCACAAATGTCTTTTTTATATAAGGCAAATTTTAATTTAATTTAGAAACATTTTTCAAGTAGGATGAATTAATTCTTCTTTTTTTAATATTTCATTCCATGAAATATCGTTATTAATATTCCTTATTTGTACACGAAGATAAGTTTTTACGGAATTTCAAATTGAAAAATATTTAATTTAATATTTTGATTGTAAGATTTATAAATCGTTGAATTATTCAACTGTTTTTGGAATTTATTTTTGAATAATTTAATTCGATTTATTATTGGAATTATTTGATTAATTTAAAATTATTAATTCGATTCAATATTTTATGCTTATTTTAACTTGGAAATAATTTTCTTATTTGCGGTCATTTTTATCACTAAAATTTTTTCACATAAGAATCGTGAAAATTAATTTAATAACAGAATTGATCGAATACCAAAGCTGTCAAAATTCAAGTTTAAATTATAAACGTCTTATTTTGAATTTATAAATGAATAAAAAATAAATACACATGATCAATATTATTTATTATAGATTCAATGAAAATTTTGTTAAATTCTGATTACATAAAATTTAAAATTTATTCATAAATTAATAAAGAAGATTCATTGAGTTCAAACAAGATTTGATCATTTGTTCAATTGAATAATAACAAGATCTTTGTCAGTATGATCAGATCTCAATTTCCGTCACATGGAAATTTAATTAGATCTGATATTTTTTAAATGAAACATATTGTAAGCGAAGGTAACTAGGAAAATATGAAACAACACTGTGAATAAAAGAGGCAAAATAGAGTTTTACCAAACGAAAGATGAAGATAAAACACGTCGCACCATATTTCTCTATATTCCAGTTCTTCTTTGTGCGGTCATTCGTACCTTATCCCCACTCTTTTGTATACAGGTCCAGACTTGACAAGGCGAGGACTTTACTGGTTCGCTGCATGCATATACATGTATATGTGCGCATCATCGCATGCGCAATGTATAACCAAACAAAGTGCAAGAGCGGAAAAAGAATGAGAACGAAAGAGAAAAAGCGCAATATGGTGATATGCCATTGTCCTGCGTGCATTGAGCTTTGTGCTTGCGTTGTATTGGGAATATTCGTCCGATGTTTTAGCGAAAAACCATTCTGGAAATGAACGTTGAAAAGTGTCGAAACTGTCGCGAGAAAAAAAAAAGAAGTGGAGGGAAATTCTATGAGAGGATCGCACACAGAATATGTGACACAGCGCTGAAACATGTGAGCTCAATTCACAACAACATTGTTCCCGTGAATATTTTTTTTTTTATTACTCAAGTCACAATATGATGAAGTACCGGAGCTTTTAACTTAAATAGTAAAAAAACTCGATAAATTCTGATATTGATTGCATTTTGAGAATTTGCATGCGAGAAAAACTTGGTGATAAAAATTACTACAGACAAAATACGATGAAATAAAATTATAAAACTAATAGAAGAATTATTTCTGAGTTGGAACCTATTTGATTGTTTTTAATTAGTGTATTTGATGACAAATTATGAGTATTATTAATATGAATATTCTAAACAGTCAATTTTGACTTCAAAGCTTATTTCACTAGAGTTTTTCTTGTGATTGAGTACTAGTTCTATCGATCTTTCTCCTCGAAATATCAATATTAATTATTTTATCGCGTCAAATTCAAGATTATGGTATTTAAATATGATGGTGAATAATGTACATCAATTAATAGCATGCAGCTGTTTATGTATTTGGAAGAGTTCGACCTCTTTGATACGGAAAGGAAAGGTGTCAAATTATTATAGAGGTTGTATTTATATGGCAATTAATATAGTTAACTAAGTTAAATTTTGACTTATCGTTATGGCGTTTAATGGTGAACTGACTATAAATTTTTGGATATTACTTGGAGAAAACAAATAGAGAAGAAAATTTGTAGATAGTGAGGAAAAAGTAGGCAGTGCCAATTTAATAATTGGATGACAAGCGTATGGCGTGATGCAAGGTCACCATACCTGAAATAATACAACGAACTATTTATTACAAGTAGGAGACAAAGCGCTATTTAGACGTAGACAAAAATTCTTGAATACAATTTTCATTTGGAACTGACGATATTCAATCTGCAATAAACTTGAATGCTTTTGTTAATACCATTATAAATAATTTGGATCTCCATTGAACCAGGTAGGCTAGCTTAGTTATATTGACATACTCAAAACAGAATACCAATTCTTAATATTAATTATAAATCAATCGAAAATCTCCACGATTTTGATCAGTTCATTATCAAAACCTATAACAAATAATTATAAACAATAAAAATTTTACGTTTGATGAATTAACTAATTTTTAGAAGCCTATCTAAGCCTCAAACTGATGAGAAGTGAACGATTACCGAAGCTTCCACCTTGATTTTCATGGTCTTATTGAGCCTTAAGCAAAATTCAATCTAGTCCAACTCATGATAAATTCTATATTGATCGATTCGTAAATTCTTGTTTACGAGAATTTCTGTATTGGTCCATCGGCCAGTGCGTTGTGAGGTCGGGCGTGTAATCAAGGCCGAGAAATGGGGGCGATAGATATCGAGTTCATCCACTGGGAGCTCGAGACACTCTTGTTTATAGAGGAATAGTCACATACATACATACATACATACATATATGCTTAGATACATAATAGTATGATACGGAATTGTGGGGATATATCGAGTTTACTTGGCCATCTTCGCTTCAGTTCATCCTCTTGATTTCTATGTACCATTGGACATTTACACGTTTCCGGTTACTCTTCCGTCCATACTAACAAATAGCAACAGGTTTTGGCACGATTCCCACAACACATTTAAGAATATCTTGAGAATACGATGGACGGATTATGCTCACAAATTATCAATCATTCCGAATGTTTTCTTATATGTTTATTCGCTAGATTTCATTTTCTTTGAATAAACCATTTTTTGTATCTTTTTTTCTGGTGAGGAAATATCAGTTTTCAGACGAGTTTTTCAACGAGCAAATAATGATATGATAAATTTAAACTTTTTGTGATGAATTTATACACTTTTGAGATTGATAAAAAAATTTAGTAGTTAATTTTTTTTTAGATTTATCATGGCGAAATTAATTATTCAAATTACACATTTAAATGGGAATTTCTTACTTGATGAAAGTGATAACAATCTTTAAATGTATTTAAGACAGGAATCTATATTTTTTTGTTATCAAAAAAAAAAGGAAACTATGGGATTTTTATGAAAAAAAAACTATTGAAGATAAAATTTCCATTTCGACTGTGTTAAATTCAATGCTGAATTTTTTTTATGTTCAATAAGTATGTGATTAATATGCTCACCTAGTTTTATCATTTTATCTATAATAGTTCTCGCACTAAAAATTCATAAAAATTGTGTTTTTGATCAATTCAATACATAAAAACCCTCTTCAATTTTATCCAAATTCATTTTATTGTCACATAAATTGAACGATGTCGGTTATTGATGAGAAAGAATAGTATTTTCATCTCATATAATGTTGAATTGAGAATACAATTCATTTTGTAGTACACAATCAGTAACATAAACAAGTAGTAAATATATTTTGCATAGAAAAAAATGCTACAGGAATATCGAATAGCTTCGAGCTTTCAAATGATAATTTTGAGTAATTTTTAGTCATATGCTAAAAATTCATTTCCTTAAATTCTTGACACGTAAACAAATTCAAATGAAAAATATTCAATTGAAAATAAAATCAAAATCGTGATGAATAGAAAATATTTTTGTAAATAAAATATATAAATTTATGAATGGTAAAATTTTGAAGTGAAAATTTTAATTAAAATTTTTGAGAATTCTACATTACACTTAATTTGAATAGAACTTTCCAAACTGGAAAAAAAATATAAATCATGTTGATCTTTAATCAAAATTAACTCTTTAATCAAATAAAAATTCAATTTTAATTGAAAAATTAAATCAAAACGTATATCAAATATTAAATTTTCGTCAATTATCGCTAGATTGATTATTTTCATTTTCAGAAATTGCTGTTTTGATATATCATTTCGAAAAACTTTCTAATTTTGAAACCATTCTCAATTTCCTCACTGAATTCATCAATTAATTTCCACTCTCCTATTAAAAAAAAATCAAAAATCATTTGAATAATAATAAAAATTATCTCATAAACCAAAGAAAAAATCTTCGTGTTCATCTCATCAACGACCAAAATTCAAAAGTGACAATAACTACAAAAATTTTCACATAAAAAAATTTTTTTAAATCATATTCACTACATTTACCACATCATCAGATCTGTTTACATACAAATAAATGAATACAATATTTCTACACAAAATAAACTCGTTTGTTAACGTATATCTGATAGTGTGGTTCTTCAGCATCACATTTCATCGCATCACCATCGATTTCCCATGATTGATGCATCAAATAGATACAAAATGTGTGCGACACAAAATGTCCAACTGCAATAAAATTCCATCAAGTTGTTTTTTTTTTTTTCATTGCATTGATTTCCCTGCAGTAAATGAAAAAATCACATTCACAAATAAATTCCTAGCATGCGTCAAATCAAATGACTGTTTATAAATTGTTTCGACAAAAGGAATCAATAATTGAATACAGAAAATGTTCATGTTGATGTTTTACATGAAATTTCATTGATATTTCATCATCAGCATTTAGAACACTCCATTTATTTAATGTCTTGGTTCAAGTATATTTTATACTCGACCCAAGTTATAAATTCTGGACTATATTATGTTTGGAAAGGAGAAAAAGACATAGAAAGTTTGATAAATAAATAGATAAATTGGAAAAGCTGCTCAAGGAAGTATTGTGTAGAACAGATAAAGTACAGGACAAGTAACTTCGATCTAATTTCAGTAAAGTGCATTCATTTGCCAACGAAGTACCCGCTGAACCCACCACCTGATGGTCCATATCATTCTTCTTTTTGTTCTCTTGATGTATCCTACGTCCGCATTCAATTCAAGCTCAAGCGAAAGCTCATTCTACCTTAAATTCCTTCTCATCAGTTTCTCTCCCTATTTTTTGTCGTTTTTATTCTGCCCATTTTACAATACCAATGTTCATTCGTGTACTAGGAATTTTTTTATCATTTTTTATTAAAATCCTATGTTGGATTTTAATTTTTGGACTTCAACGTTCAGCAATTTTTATGCTAGAAAATGGGGATTTTTATTCTCTTTTTACATTTTTATTAATTTTACATGTACTTTTTTGACAAATGATATGAGAATGTTGATGGGATTGTGAATTATATTTTCGAGATGGAATATATAAATGAGGAGATGAAATTTTACGTAATGTTTATGAGAATTATTGAATGGGTTTAGTAATAAATTGGGTTAATATTTTATTATATTGCTTCGAGGCTGAAAGAATTATAATTCGGCAAATAGATTCAATATTTAGGTGGTGAATTTTCGTATAACGGAATGAATATATATATACATAACTAAATGATAAGTCGATCTTGATTGTTATGATTGTTCAATATACTAGGAATGAATTGATCTGTAAATATTTAATACATGTCTTTTCTGATCAACACTAGAAAATTGACACAATTTAATTTAAAATCAATTCGATACTTTCAATTTGAATAAATTCATTTTCTTAAATCCAATCTGAATTTCAACATAAAAAAGTGTCTAAATTTAACACATTCATTTATTAATCAATTCTACCAAAAATTTTGTATTCCAATCAACATAAAATACAACTAATCCCACGCAAAATAATTTTTCTATTCCAACACAAACTCTTGTATTAAAATTCGTCACAAAATTATCATACAAAAATTTCAACACAAACCAAAACTCCCAAATTTCTCAACTGCACTTACACTTCCAAATAGAATACTACAAAGACTATCTTGTACATTCACAAATTAATTAGTTCCAACTTAACACTATAAACTTCCCAAAGATTCACATCACTATCACAGAAATCAATACTGTAATATCAACAACGTAAACATTCCACGCTCAACGATTCTGTCTATTACAAACTGTCTAATTCCCACTTCCTCGTAAATTCAGTAATACCCAATGGCATTATAGTATTCCAGTCGAATAAACTCGTTTGTATAGACTCAACGCTTTTCCCGAACACGATGAAACATGCAGAAACATGTAGACAACTATTATTCAATAGTCTGTTGGATAATATACATTGATAACACGAAATTCCAACGCTAGGAAACAGCCACCACCACTATCCAATTTGCGACACAAAAGGTAAATCGTTACCCTTGAATTACCTCAGGGATGTCTAGATAGAATTTCATGATATTGTATTTTGTGCTTTCAATAGATATCCAGACATATATTATTTATTAGGAATTTATTAAGTGAACTGAGAATGGGTAAAATTATTTATGGGTAGAACGTGATTATATTTAGAGTTTGGTAAAATCTTATATCACAAAAATTCAATTATCCTATCCGGTCTCAACTGGATGCCACAATTTCATTTTGTATAATTGACTATTGGTTTTGTTGGCCCTCGATAATATAATAACACTTTGGTATATATTATGTTTATAGCGTACGAATATTTTAGATAGATCTAAAGTTTGGTGCAAACTTTGGACAATGGCGAAGATAGTGGTATTAAAGATAAATAACATTTTGCATAAATAAAATAGTTGTACAGTGTGTCGTTGTAGATTGAAGAAAGAATTTAATACAATAAATAAAAAATACTGAGGTTTGCTTGGAATGATCAAGATCTTTTTTACTTTGAAAATCATCTCAATAAAATATTTTGAAAATGGATGGTTTTTTTGAATTCCAAATTGAAAAATATTTCCAAACAGATGAAAAATAAAACAACGATGATAAAATATAAAATATCATTTTGAAAAATACGGCGAAAAGTTTATTTGAAAAATACTTTTTGTATTCTTCTTTTCAGAAAATTTATCATGAATAGAAAATTTTCAAAAATGACGCATCTCCTAATTTATTGCATCAAAAATACTCTCGAGCTTACTGTCACGATTTTTTTAGCATTCTCAAGTGCACTTTAGTAAAATACTTTGCATCGCTGTCAAGTTTTAACCTCTATTTTTTTTATTTTCTTTTTTTTTTTTTGTCATTCTCATTTTCATTCACTTTCTCGTATGCTTTATTACTCTTGTCCTCGAATTCCCTTTGACTCCTTTCCCCTCTCTTTTATCCTACGCCACTTTTCTCCGCTCATTATGCTCTACTTGTTCGACGCCTAAAACTTTCACCGCACGTTGCTTCATCTCCAGTTGAGCATTTCCTGCCACTTAACAGATATAGATGAAAGTACCCTTTTGCGTGGTATGTAGTTATACTAGAACTCCATTAGAATATGCAACATTTTGAAATGTCATTTGGTGGATTTTTGATTGCTTGTTTATTCCTGTGAAGTGAAGCTTCTGTTGAAGAGGTTTTTGTTAGACAATTTCATCAATTGACATATTATTTACTTTGATATTCAAAATAATCTTTCAATGCAATATTTATATTTTTTTTTCCACCATTCAATACCAAAATGTATAAAAAAAAAATATGAAAGAATAATCAATCAATAAATAAATGCAGAGAGCAATGACCAAAGTTGAAAAGAACCAAAAAAATTGAAAGCCTTTTTTTATCTCAAAGAAGAATCATCAAAAGATCTTCTGATCTAGTTCCACTTTCTTTATCTTCATTGTCAACATTTTCTCTCTTCATTTCTTTGTCTGCAATATCAATAATACCAAGAATTTTCCAAAAGAATTGCGAACAATTGTGTGATATGAATTTGTTACACTGTCCAACTAAATTTATTCATGCAAAATGCAATTTATTTCAAAATTTCCTCATTAATATCAATCAGATTTTACACATTAATCTCAACATTACCTTCAACTGTGCATTAACATATTATACAAACCATCAACAAATAAATTCACATCACTTAACGGATTTGCAAATTTTCTTGCAATGTAAATTGCAATATTTAATGTCGATAATAATTAATTTAACATTCGTATATTCATAAACAATTATTCAAAACTGTTTGTACAATACAAATTTCAGGAGTTTGTTGTTATTATTGTTATGATGTGTGTCATTAATAATTGTATACGCACAATCGCATAACAATATCTAGGAATAATTGAGCACCATCAAATCAACTGGTTGATCACGAACGTTTACTAATTAATTACGTTTCCCTGGTCGTCATTGTTATACATGAGTCAATTTACTCACCTAGTAACTCCCTTTACAACCTAGTTCTATTTCCCACATTGTATTGCATATTCGATTCCACCTGCATCTCATTATTTATAAATCTGAATCAATGCAAACAAGATTGTGAAATAATATCTAAATTATTTTTTGATAAATTGATAGATCGAATTACAATTATTTAAATTAATTTATGTACTCGGGAATATTTCGACATATTATTTAGATGTTGAATCAAACAATTGGGTTTGATATATCGATAATGTGTAGCAGATTTTTGAAAAATAAATTAATGATGGAATGAAAAATATCTTCTGTTTTTTAGTTGATTAATTTCATGTGAGGAATTAACAGAATTTTTGTGTTGTTCTTGTGTATTAATTTTTTTGTTTATTGAATTCAAAATTTTGAATTGAACAGTGTGATTTAGTGGCATTTTAATTAATTAATTAATTAATTACGAGGATATATTTTAGTGCAGGAGGAGTGAAAAAAAAGTTTGGAACTTTTGGATGGTTGAAAATAAATTCAAACTAGTTTTAACGAGGGTATCAATATCTGACAGCGCTAAATGATAAATGGAGAAAAAGCGACAATGGTTTTTTTATAGTTTAATTAAAAAATAATTAAATAATTGCATAACTTACAGTTTTTTATAGTGAATTCAATACGAATTTCATTTATTTATTTCAGCCAAAGTAGAAACAGACGAGATTTTTTTAACTACTCAAATAAATTCTCATTTTTTTATTTAACTATTCACGCAATATTTCGAGCGTTAAAAAATCTTATTCGAATTTCTCCATGAAATTTTATTTATTTCACGCAAAATTATTTTTCATACACACATATAATCCCAAATTACATTATTCAATTTTGCAAAATTTTTCTTTTATCTCAATCTTCATAAATACAAATATTTGTCATGCTAATAATTAATTCCACCAAACATCTATTCAATTACATAGACTCACCCTCCAACACACAGTCAAGCACACTCTTCCACGATAAACACATACATATATACATATATTCACACACACAAATACATATAGGATCATGAAGTTTACCAATTCGCGACACCACGACATAATCCATCGCGTAAACCAACACCGCTCGAGTTATCCCAGATCCAACCAATCTCCGTAGCTGCATAACCCGATAAATCTAATTATCCTTGAGGGTTGCCAATAATTCCAACGCGCAAGGTGTACAGGTATATCCAATACATATATATACATATAATGTATTAGAATATATCCATCCACATACGTCGATATATTCCATGTATTGTCACTCAAACGGATGATGCATTGATGTAGAGGCACAAGCAAGAAGAGAATGAGAGATAAGTGTGAGTGATTCGGACCGGGGGGTTGAGAGGGATTGGATTATTGTGGAGTTTTGGAATGGGAGAAACACTGCAAGGACATACCGGAAACGCCACAAAAGCCAAAATGTACCTGTGCACCAAACCATGCCATATCTTGAATATTCGTGGTACTCCATTGAATTCCAAATTGTTCATTATGATTTTTCATTTATTTAGCTTTAATACACCAATTAATTCGATAATAAACTATTTATTTAGATAAATTAAATTGTTATTACGAAGATAAATTTTGAATTATTAAATTTTTTCATATATAGTTTCACAGCGGTACTGGAACAGGAAGAAATAAATAATTTAATAATTTATTTTTTATTTTAACTATAATTTCAGTAAAATTCAAATAAAAGATAAATAATTTTTACATAACTGTATAATTATAATAACAATAATAACTAAATAAATAAATAAATAAAATTAACAGAATTCGATAAATCGCATCATAATAATAATAATAATAATAATAATAATAATAATAATAATAATAATAATAATAATAATAATAATAATAATAATAATAATAATAATAATAATAATAATAATAATAATAATAATAATAATAATAATAATAATAATAATAATAATAATAATAATAATAATAATAATAATAATAATAATAATAATAATAATAATAATAATAATAATAATAATAATAATAATAATAATAATAATAATAATAATAATAATAATAATAATAATAATAATAATAATAATAATAATGATTAAACCAGCAGATTTTTATGAATAAATAAAATATAATAAATATATAAACTAAATAAAATATTAATAAATTTGATAATGATAAATATGATAAAAAAAATAAACAAATAAATAGAATAAACAAATAAATAAAATTAGTGGAGTTGTAAAATTTATCTTAGAGTATAGCTTGATTTTTAAATAACCAATTGTAAATTTTTGCTATTTCTGATATTATTATTTATTATTAATTAGTTCATAATTATTCTATTTTACAAATGAAATTTACTTATTTTGCTAGTAATAATTTCTATATTATTTATCGATAATACTATTAGGCTGAAAAATTTCAGGTTTATTCATTTTAGTCCTAATTTGAGTCGTGAATTTTACAGTAATTTTCAAACATAAATTCTGTTCATGTACAGGCTGTTTCTACTTGAAGTAGAATGTGTATTATTATACTCAGACATAGAAATAATAATTCAAGAAGTATTTCGTAATATGAATAATACTTTTAAATAATAATTTTTTAATGAAATTTTTTTTTGTTTTATTGATTAGAATTGAATTAAATTTATTATTGCTTTATATATTGCGATGAAATAATTCGCTATTTGTTGATAGATTGGGTGATGAATGTCATTGGAATGATGTATGGATGATGTTAGTGAGGGGTATGTGTTGATGTATATATTTGTGAAAACCGCAATGTCTATATAGCGCTGCGGTAATTGCAACGGATTGATTAATTCCAAGTGGTGGAGTTGCAGTGGAACGACCTCGATCTTAACGTAAGGCACAAGTGGGTGAATAATAACGACTTTAATTTGAATAAATAATATTCTTCACAGTAAAAAATCTTCTGTAAATTTCCACTCAAAATTTGTAAAGACATTTTTTTTTTTTTTTAAATATTTAAAAAATATTTTAACATACGAAATAAATTTTCTGTTAAATTTGAAATGAATTAGTATTATTCATTGAACGCAAAATATTCATGAATGTTTTTTTTTTTTTATTTATGTTAAACAATTATTATTTATTTAAAACAAAACTCGATTTCTTGCACTGAAATATATTTCATGGTATATATGTTCAATACTAATTTATCAATATTTACTAAATCTTTGCATTAAAAAATGGAGGATTTTATTAAAGCTCAGATGTTTATGAGGGCAATAATAATTTTTTTTTTTTTTCAAGTAACCCATAAAACTGACAAAGCAGTAAAATTATTACTAAAAATTACTCGTACGACATTGCATAAAAATATACATGTATCAAATATTTTTTTCTTATTATATAAAAAATCAATTTTTATTTGCGGTTTTTTTATTGTTTAAAATGTTTTTGTGTGAAGGTAATTAAAAAAGAGAAACTAGAAGGAAAAACATTATTTTTTTCATTCCCACAGCAAAAATATTTGTCAAAAAATCCATTGAAAATTTGTGCTTAATTTTTTTTTTACACAATTTTCACTCAAAATTTATTTTATCATGTGATTTGTTAATTTATCATTATATTTATTTATTATTCATGTGATTTAATTCAGCATAAATATTAGGTCAAATTGTCGCAAAAACTTGTCAACATTAAATTTAATATAAAACATTTTCAATATAAAATTAATTTTTTAAATCGAAAAAAATTTTCGAATTGTAATTAGATACAAAATTTGCGTTAAAAACAATCGACACAAATTTTGAGTGAATTTTGAGTTATTTTCGCAGTTGTTAATTCTATTTGCTATGAAAAAAAATAAATAAATAAATAAATAAATAAATAAAAAAAATATCAAAATAACTTTGTTTCTTGTGTCTGTGGTGTAATTACTTTTTCCACTTCATTCTCTGTTATGTTCATTATTTTTTTTATTATTCTCCATTATTTCAGTATGTCGCATTTAATTTTTTTTGTTTCGTTTTCCCTTTACTTTTTCCATTGTAGAAACACGGTGGGCGAACGATTTTACTTGGTAAGAAGCACGTGAACACCCGATGGGGCTTAAAGTGCATGGTATACCTTAATCCATACGGCTTTTACGAAGTACCCAAGATCCTTAAAATTATGAGACAATCATAAATAAACAAGCTGCTATACTAATGAAGAAATTGGTGGTCGGTTAAACGAATTTTATATAATCGTGTACATGAATTTTATTTAAATAATCGCTATGAGAAAAATATCAGATTTAATTTGGAAATATTATGTTATAATAATCAAAAGCTATCGATTGATTAAACGAGAAATTTAGTTGATATTTAATTTTATTAATTCGGAACTGGTTTTAGATTAAATTAGAAATTATAATAATAATAAATATTTATATATTATTCCCACTCGATTGGATAATCAAATTATTGTAGATAATTCGTCTAATTATGATCAAA
This sequence comes from Microctonus brassicae, assembly GCA_918226075.1. Classification (NCBI taxonomy): domain Eukaryota; kingdom Metazoa; phylum Arthropoda; class Insecta; order Hymenoptera; family Braconidae; genus Microctonus; species Microctonus brassicae. Next base: position 2,897,477 of record OW445491.1, on the reverse strand, counting down.
TATTGTTAGGATTCATTTGAAATTGTGAAATTTGTATTGATACATTTCTTGGAAATTTTATTTTTATGATAATATACAGAGAAAAAATTTGTGTTGAAGCCTAAATTTTTTTTATACAAATTTAACATAATAATGATGTTAAGGAGTATGTTGAATTATTTATTTATTTATTAAACTGAAAATATTTAGAGTTTCATAGATGAAAACTTTGTGTTTAATTTTCTGTACGAAATTTTGAATTAGAAAATATCAAATTTAATGGTTTGATAATAAGATTTATAAATTGTTGAATTATTTAATTGTTTATTGGAATTTATTTTCGAATTATTTAAATTTGACTCGTGTCATTGTAAGTACGTGAAATTATTGCAAGCTTTTTCCGTCTAACAGTGGCTATTGTTATATTATTATCAGTGAATATTTTTTATAAAATATCCCGACAATGAAGATTAATTATTTTTTTCAATAAACAAAAAATTTCATATTGAATTTTTCATTGTATTTCTTGGAATAAATAGAGTTGACCAAGTAATTGTATAATTCATTAAAATATTCAACATCCACAATGTATGATAAGTTTAAATAAATAACCCCAATTTAACACAAAATTAACGTAACAAAACAACTTAAAAAAGTGTCTAAATTTCACACATTCATTTATTAATTAATTCCACCAAAAATTTTGTATTTCAATCAACCTAAAATCCAATTAATCCCATATAAAATAATTTTTCTATTTCAAAATAGACTCTTGTGTTAAAATTCGACATAATACTATCCTAAAAAAATTCCAACACAAATTTCAAGTAAACTTTCCCTCCAAATTTCCATTTACGAAATATACTATGTTAAAATAATTAACTGCTAAGTGCATTGACGGTTTTATACGATGATGGTGGATAAGCACCTGACCACCATGTGCAGATTATCACAACTCTTGATTCGTGTACAGGAGAAACGAGGACATTTATTGGTACAATAAAGTTCATTGAGTGTGATATGGTTGCACTATATATTTAATAGTACTGTAGTAATTAGATTTATGATAATTACCGTATAACTCACACACTGTTGCTCGTTATTTAAAACATCATCAAATGATTGAGCTATTTTTCAATGCTGTTAAAGAAAAAAAAAATTACAAATCAATTAAACGATAAAAAAAATCTGTCAATTTAAATTCATTTTATACGATTCAATTAGTGAACAATTCACAATAATTCTGTTGAATTACAATTGAATATTTCAAATGAACAATTAGGCAAGCCGATCTATGTTTATATATGCAAATATTTTTATATACATAGATACATACAAGTATATAAACAAATCAACATAAATAATATATTTAATTATTCTTTCAACAAAATTTATTCAGCACTAAAATTAAATTTTCTGTTCTAAATTCAATAATGGAAAAAAAAAGTAATGAAAATAAATAAATAATTGAATGATTTGAATCAATCAAATATTCCATGTGAATATAAACCTTATAAAAAATTTTTAAAACAAATGATACAAAAATGCGAAGATAATTTTTTTTTTGGCACTTTAATTTTTTCTTCACATTATAATAAATATACAAATGAATATTTCATAATATGCTATAATAATAATAATAATAATAATAATAATAATAATAATAATAATAAAATGACATAATATAATTCAAATATAGAATATTTTTTATATAAAATTATTTGTTTATCTCATTTTTCGATAAAAAATTAAGAAAAAAAGCTGATTTTTGAGCGAGCCAGAGTGGCGTTACTCCTTAATGGTTTTCGAAAACGAAATTATCATTAAAGGTATTGAGACGATAGAGAGCGACAGGTAAATTGAGTTTATTGATCGAAAATACGTTTCTCTCGCTTTCTCTCATTCTTGCAATTTCTCATTTCTCACTCTGAGTACTCTCACCACTTCCGTATCCGTATATTGCCACACTCTACTTCTCCTTTTGCCATTTTCTACCATCACCATCACCATCGCAACTTCCTCCAGGTCAACTATACTGATTTTAGCGTCCTCTGAAATGTCGACGTAGCATCATTTATCACGTCGACGTTCGTTAGTGCAAATTCAGAATTGTGGAAAACACGTTTTGTATTCAGTATATGTATGAAATTACTTGATGGTTATTTTTCGCAGTTTTGTAGAGTATGAAACAATAGAATTGGAAATAAATCCGTGAATGCACAGAGTACAATGAGTTTTGAAAGAATTATAACAAAGATATTTATGTATTTATGTAGGAAATATCCTTTTTTATTTTGTTTTTCAAAATATTCAAAATGTGAATGAATTTTTTCATTTTTATTTAATTATTTCGATAAAACGCTGCATATTCCAATATTCTAGTTAGAAATATACTCAAAATTTGTGCTGAAACTTTCTATGATAATAAAAATTCAGATCATTTTATTTCAATTTTTTTTTTTTTGGGGAAAATAATTTTTTTTAATAAATAAGGATTTTTGAAAGGCAAATTTTATTCGTATTTCATATGGTATTTGTAAATTATGAAGTATTATTTATCAACTTAACAAAAACCCTGTGAGATTTATTCTCAAAAATGAATTAATTTACAAAAAAAATTCCAACAAATGTTTATTAAATTAATATTCATATAATTCGAACATTAAAATTGAACTAAAATAAGAAAATACTTTCGGAATTTAATTATAACATTAAGAAACAGTTGATAAAATTTTAACTCAAATTCTGAGTAGATTTTTAAAAATATTTTTTAACTGTGTAAATTTTTTAATACATTAATATATATATTATTATTTGAATTTTTTTTTTTGCAGGAATGGGTGGATTATAATCTCCAATGGAATGAAAGTGACTATGGTGGTGTCAAAGGTCTTCGAATCACCCCAAATAAGCTTTGGAAACCGGATGTTCTTCTATATAACAGGTAACTCGCTCTCCAAATTCAATTTCATCATTCAACAAATCATTACCTTAACAATTTCCCACTTTTCCTTATTGTCTCATCGTATCATTCACCTTTTTACCCATCGCATTTTCCCAACCAAAGCATAATAAACTAATATTATAATATAATCCATGTGCCACCAAATTATTCTAGTCTTTAGCATCAGTTTATCACGTCACATTTACAAAAAATTATTTTGAAGCAAAATCGAGTTAACTCAGTCTCTTTATTTATATATTATCATCTAATGACGCTTTCAGTACTGCGAAACAACCTCTGCGGAAAGAGTTTTGACGTTTTATAATACAGTGAAAAATTTTTTGTAAAAATCCACTCGAAATTTGTGTTCAAAAATCATTTTTTTTTTTTTTTTCGAAATTTATACACGAAAATTATTTTTTATCAAGACAATATTCATATGATTAAATTGAAGAACGAATACTATATCAAACTCACGTGAAAATTTGAAATAATGTGTTCAACAAAAAAAAATTTTGAGTTAAATTCAACTCAAAATATTTTTCATTTCACGCAAAATTATTTTTCTGCATTAATACCAATTTTTCATGGTAAAATTCAATACAAAATTTACATTTAAAACGCTCAACACAAATTTCAAGTGGAATAGTACAAAAAAAATCATTTTTTTATATTTATATTTATAACAAATAAACGTGGTAAATAATTATAACATAATGAAAATCTTAAAATTAATTTTAATTCGTGTTTTTAAATATCACAATTATAATTTTTGATGGGGATTATACGGTTTCCGTGGCGCCGCCAAATGACAATTGATTCTTGTAGAACTCGACGAAATAAGACGTTTTTTAAGAATAAAAAATTTCGATATCTCGCTTAGTTTTCGAGATATCGAAGCTTCAAAATTGTTTTTTTTCACTTTTATTTCTACGTTATGTTTGATATTTTTCGACGAAATAACACTTTGTAAAGTCTTATTTCGATGTAAACAAACAATCTGTACGTATGTATGTATGTACGCATGTGTGTGAGTGTGTATGTGTATGTGTGTAAATATAGAGTGGGGTCCAGGGGCGGAGCCCCGGTGGGGTCCGGGGCAAAGCCCCGGCGATGGGGTCCGGGGCAGCGCCCCGGTGGGGTCCAGGGGCGAAGCCCCGGGTGGGGCGCGGGGGGGGCTTGAATAAATTTGAAGAGATAGTATTTTTCAGAAACAAATTAAAATTAATTTTGATGATTTCGCCAATGATAAATTAATTTATGAAATGATAAAACATTTTATGAAATAATTTATGACTGCCCAGATCATTTGTTTTCTTTGAACCTTTTGTAGCACATCTCCATACCCATTTGAGTTTTTTGTCAGCACAATTCTCAACGGACATTGGGAGTTCACAACATAGTGGTGGAGTTGAATTGCGTGAAGGTATCAAGCCTATTTCTTCCAAAAAAGAAATAGTTTGATCTTCACTACCAATTAACTTGTTAAAAGATACATAGACATTAAAATTATCCAAATCTTTATGTAATGATGGATGTTTACCTGACATTTTGTGCCTTGCAAAAAGTTTAACTCCAAACGAAATATAGATAGACCACTTGTTACTGAAGACAACACTACAATGATCGAAAATATCAAATATGAATTTAAATGTAAACAAATCGTGTACGTAGTGCATTTTCTGTTCATATTCTTCCTGTATTCAAGTGGGGTATAAGATTTCCCCCACTTGGGGTATAAGATTCCTAAATGTAAACAAATAGTATGTAAACACAAAATTTTTAATTCCAGGAATCTTGTGTCTTCTTACATTTATAGTTTGATTTTCATTTCCTAGTGCGATTGTGACAGTAAAATTTGTTTTGAGGCGTACATATAGATCATTTGTTTACATCCATACCTTCCTCGACAAAATAAGACTTGACAAAGTCTCATTTCGTCGAAAAATATCAAACATAACGTAGAAATAAAAATGAAAAAAAAACAATTTTGAAGCTTCGATATCTCGAAAACTAAGCGAGATATCGAAATTTTTTATTCTTAAAAAACGTCTTATTTCGTCGAGTTCTACAAAAATGCATCGTCATTTGGCGGCGCCACGGAAACCGTATACTTGCCTTTTTGATATTTTCATCATCTCCGTATGAATTAAACAATTTTTCTAAATTTATTCATCGTATATTCCTTCGTTATTATTGATAATAATGATAATAATAATAATTAATGCAATAAATAATTAATAGAAAATGTGAAAAAAAATTATTCAAAAACAATATCTCGAGTGTTTATTAGTGATAAATTTTATCATAGTAATTTATATTTCTTCGATAAAAAAGTTTTTTTATTCAATTGTCCGTTCGTGAAATTTATTTTCAATATTTATCAATAATTATTCAATATAAAATCAGTGAATAAAATGTCAGATACATCGTGAGTTATTTTATTAGAATATAACTAATAGAAAATGAAATTTGAATTTTATTCAGTCGAGTTGAGTAGTAATATTAAAAATACAGTAGTAAATTAAAACGCTAATGGAAAAAAAAAAAAAAAGATTCAAAAGAAAAGTAACGAGAACGAGTTGGAATGACTTCATCGTTTTCTTAAATCCATTCGTTAATTGAAAGAATCATTTACTTTAAATTAAAATCCTGTCAAATAAAATTGCAAAAAAAAAAAAAAAAATAGTAGACAGAAAATTAAATACACGAATTAATCCAGCGCGTAATTCTCAATCGTAACGCGATTGTCATTGCATTCAAATTAGCAATTAAAAAAATAAACTCACCGTATTTTGATTTTTAATTTTTACTATAAAAAAAAAAAAAAATTTTTTTTTTTCATCATCGTGTTTTATTTTTACTCACACAAATAAAATTAAACAAATAATAATTCCATCGAGGGTTTAATTTATATTTTAAACAGAAAAATACAAAATGAAACGCACTCGTATTTTTTCAATACAAAAATTGAAAACAAAAAAAAAAAAATAACTAAAGGGTACGTAAAAATTTTTCCAGTGTTGCTTCGCATCTTACATACTTTAATCATTAATATATGTACACATATATACTCATAAATACACATATATATATGTATATATATATATATATATATCAAAGTAATATTTTCGAGTATACTCGGTTGTGCATGTTATAATTTAATTTCCTAATTATCTCTAGAAATTACTAAACCTCCCCCAAAAAAAAAACGAAACAAATTAGTTCCCATAATTATAATCCATAAGTAAATATCGTAATAGTTTGATTCCAAATCCTGTACAATATTTAACATACCCGTATAAATATTTATAAACATATAAAAATTTATTTAACATGTAAATATATTTATATCCAAAGTAATAATCGAAATCCTAATTAGATATTTAATTATCATAATTAAATTTTGCGCGAGTCACCCGTCAAATTATTTAAAAATTTTGTTCATTATTTATTCCATTAATTATTTATAAATATATATTTTATATATTTTTATTTACAACAAAACAATCGGTTGATAATAATAATGAAGAAAAAAGTTGATGAAAGAATAAAATAAATAAACTGTCTAAAAATTTTTTAGAAAATTAAATTTTTTTTTAGTTGAGATAAAAATTATTCGAGTATTTATCATACTATATATTTATATTTTATCGATTATTGATTAGTTGGTATAACTTAACTTTCCACAAAAATTATGGATATTTATATAAATATATAGTGTGTGCTAAATGGACGTAAAAGCGACAGCTGGGTATCTGAATCCACTTTCGAAATATGGCACAAGCTTTCCACAACGAAAATGTCCACGACGTGACGGGGGACTCTCGCACCAAAAAGCTCGTGACTTGATTCTAAAGCGCATTGTACAAAGTATATAACGGAAAAGTTCGAAGTAACGATGGCCTAATTACCTTCGAAAGCACTATATAATATTTTATAAAAAAATAAAACAAACTTTGGGAAAAAAGAAAATTTTTCTTCTAACAATTTTCATAAAAACATCACGAAGGATTATTTAATTTTAATAAATTAACAATACAAATAATATTCGACAATTGTCGAAATAAAATTTATATAAACATCGTTACTTTGATTTAATGTTTATTTAGGACTATATATACATTTATTATATATTATAAAATTATTTATTATATATTTTATATTATATTGTTATTTGGCCGGAATTAATTTAAAATAAATTTATTAATATAATGATTTGGACGTTTGAATTACAGACTTTGAGGGGAAATTTATTCATGTTTATTTTATTCTTATTTTTTAACTTTCATTCATGACACAGAAAAAAATAAAAGTGAGATATTAAAAATAAAAATATTAAAAAAGTTTTAATAATTTTTCCCCTCAAAGTCTCCTTGGACGTCTTTCATAATTATGCAACCGTTTTCGCTTCTCGTATCGCCTCCATGACAACAATGTGCTAGCAAACACTTCTATATTTATTTATACATATATCTCAATGTCGTTGTCACTTTAGACCCATTAAATAAAACGACCACTTTGGGATATATCCAACGTGGTTCAGCAATTGTCTCTGCTCAGATTTATCTAATATTTCGTGGTATAAAGCGTGAGAATATGATTTCACTCCATGAGCCAATGAATGAATGAATGAATAAATAAATAAATAGCCCGATTATAAATAAATAAATGAAACTGTGATGAGAATTTTAGATTTAGGTAAAATACGATTTGTAATTTTGAATTATAAAACTAATTCCCTAGACAATTTTTAATTTAGTATTATCATCGTAAAACGATTGAATGATTTGCAAAATGGATGAAAAGCGATTAGAATTATTATGCAATCAAAGAACAAAATGTTAATAAAAATAATTCACTAATCGGATTAATAATTAAAAGCTCAACGTTTTCCCTGCTTGATCTATTGGAAATTAATACAACTCGTCTACATAAATTTATAAATCGTTCATTCCCACATTTTTTTTCCATTTCAACTATCGTTTAATTCATCGATTGATCATACAAAGCCAATCATTCACATGAATGAATAATCAATTCGTTTCTATGAGCTTTGATATCAAACAAAAATTAAGACATTCTAACTAAAATTACCCAAAAACTAACAAATTATTAACTAGTATATTAAATTACCTCTCAATTCTCAACGTAGTATCAAATATTTAATTTTCCAATTGTATTCATCGATCAGAATTAAATAATAATTATAAATAAATGTCCAGTTGATTTAATATATACTAAAGAATTTAATTGTTAAATTTAAACTGACGTAACAAAACTTGCTCTTGACAATCTGCATTGTCGCATTAAGAGAGGCAGCAGTAATGGAAGCGAAAAGATAAGGATTCTATATGTACAATTTTGGTATGTGTGTCATTGTTCAAATGTAAATCTCAGCACAACAGTTATATATAAATGGCATATATTTATCTTGTGTTGCACTTGTGTTGTCCAACAAGGCAAGATCAAATTGGCACAAGGCAAAAGGCCAACGCAACTGTGCTTTGGTCTTCCACTTGGTCCATTCTCTTTGTTCGTCTTTTCACTGCATTTTATTCTCTGTCTCACTTGGTCATTTACTTTGTATCTCTTGGTACATCCTTGTGCTCGACCCCATTTGCTGTGTCGAGTGAATGGACCAAAGTATGCGAGATCGCTTCAATTAATTAGAACCTCGTAGGTGGAAAACTTGGTCCTGGACCTGTAGCTGAACAATGAATCATCTGGCCTTTGGGAATTTTAAGACAGAAAGGGATTTTGGAGAGAAAGGGGATGAAAAAGAGAAAGGAAGATAAGGGTGAAGTGATAGAGAATAGAGGAGGAAAAGATAAAAAAGCCTATGGAGAATTTACTTCGGGTTCTCTTGGGTAAAATCAATCTTGTAATTCACTCGTTAGCTAAAAAGTTTAGGTTAATGATGACGATAATTGAAGAGTATGAAGTAACGATGAATGAGGAAAAGAAAAGTAAGGGAGAATTTGATATTTTCAATATGTGTTTGACGAAGTGTGATGAATTAGGTTGGGAGAAATTGAATGGAAAATTTCTCGACTGTTTTAGATGAATTCAATGGTTGGAAAGAATGGTTTTTTTTATTTTTTGGTGGAAAGGAAATGGAATTTAGTTGATAAATAATGACAGGTTCTTGGCTATCGGTGGAAACATTATTATATGGAAAGAAAAAATGAAAGTTGTTGCGGAATCGTGATGATTTTTGTGGTTATTTCTGAATTTCGTGCTCTTTTTTGGAAACTATTTTTCGTATCAGATAAACAATATTCAAATTTGATAAATATTAGTCTTTTAAAATAAATATTAAGTTTGATATGTCACATTTAGTTTCTTCAGATTGGTCTTTTTCTCTTAGTGTGGACGAAAAAATGATCAAAAAAAATATGTTATGGTTTATATTGGTATTTTTGGATTTTAATTATTTCGAATGATTTCAAAAGCTTATCTTTTGAAAAAAATGAATACTTCATATTTGTTACTTCTTGTACCAGTAAAATACCACAAATTAATGATTCATCAAACATTATCGTAATGAAAATAAAATTATCCAAAAAGAATTTGAGAAAATCATTTTTTTAATTTATGATTCGGAGATAAATTTTTCGAAAAACACAACTTAAACAAACTATGTTAATCATACAATGTGCTTAATGCGCATAGAGTAAGAATAATAACGATCCAAAGCACGAGCCAAAAGAAAATATTATTCTCAAAATATGTATAACGTAAATAAATAATTCTCAGAATTAATATAATTGCAACAAGATGCAAATTTGTAAATTAAAAAAAAAAACACTCCAGCATATTACTGCAATTAAATATTTAAACTGTATCAAAATATTCGGAGTTTTTTAGTGAACTTTATTTCGTTTTTATTTGTTAAGTTTTCTCAGAATTTTTATCATAATTTTCGTCATCTTTAATCAACTGATGATTTTACAAATAACTTAAAAAAAAAAAAAATCAAACAATTCTCCTTTTAGCAAACAAATAACATCAATCCAAAACAACAATCAATTATCAAAAACAAAAATCCTTAATAATAAAATAAATTTACTATTTCATTTTCCCAATGCACACCAATTTTCAAAATAAATTTTCAAACAATAATTCATCTAACATAATATTAGAACTAATTTTTTCTTATTTACAATTCACATGAACGTCTTTTACACATATACATACCGATAAATAAACTGCAATTACAGCAATTTGCATTTATATAACTGTGCAATTTCACAGAACAATCTAATTTACTCGTTCAATATTTCTTTCCTCTATTCGCGCTCTTCAAGCCAATCATTTATTAACAAATATCAGACGAATTAACACGTAACTTAACTTCCGTCATCTCAAACACATTTCCCTTCACATTAGATATACATACGCGAGCAATTTCATACCATGACAGTGAAAACAAAATGAGCTTTCATCCATTTTGCAAATGGTTCAAGCAAAAGGTACGACAACGTTGATTTGTAATTAATAAATTACAATCTACTTCCAAAGATAGGACCAAATAGATTTTGGATACAGATATACAACAGTTAAATTTAAATTAACGACAGTAATCTTTCAAGTAATATTTCGACAATTATTCGTTTTAATAGTTTCGTACACGAAGATTAGAATTATCTTAGAAAATTATCAATGTTCAAAGTATGATTTAATTCTCACCTTTATATCACGTTATTTATTGTTAAATTAATTTACATGTCGTTAAAATTAATTTATTCACATAAAAAAATTTTTTATATAAAAATCCACAAGAAATTTGTCTTGATTTTTTTTCTTTTCAAATTTTATATTAAATAGTTTTGCATTCTAAAAAATTTTTTTACTTTGATACACAAAATTTTGTGTTAAAATTTGATATAAAATTCTGGATGAAAATAATTGACACGAATTTTAAGTGAAAATTTTCAAACAATTTTCGACTGTATAATTTTTTTTAATTGATAAAAATTATGGCGATATATTTTTGTCTGAGAGGCAATATTGGAATACGATTTCGGTTTTTTAATATCTGTTTTTAACATGAAATAATAAATAGACTTTGAGACCATCAGGCTGCCCCCGTACTGCTGGCCACCTCATAATCTAGCCTGATGCCCGCTTCTAATTATTTTTTTTCTACATCAATTCATCCAACATTTAGAATCCCAAATATTCCATCAAATTTTTATTATCAAACTTTATTTATTTCATATTTAATTAACCATAATTAAATCCGAATCGTTTAATTTCCATTCTTCCAATTGCTGTCACGTTAAAACATGTTCCAACCTGCAATATTACGTCATTATCCACCTACATAAGTTGTTTATAAACAAATAAAATATCTATGAATAAATAAAATTCAATTATATGATAATAAATGTTGGATTAAGTTGAAATTTATTGGACATTCGATGATGGATTATTGATGTAAAATAAATTGTTTACGATTGGATTTAGGGAATTGCAAGTGGGTGTTTCATCAAGTATTCAATGACAATGATTTATCAGGATGAATCATGTGTCCATGGTGTGTCTCCTGTCTCATGTTATGAATGTGACATGGGACAATGTATGAGATTGAGTCAAGCAAACAATTGTCAAGCACAATGTGAATGTATGGTGTCTTTAGTGACGTTATTATTGTAAAATGGTTGGAATACAATAGCGAAACAGCAAAATTTCATTTAAAAAGCAGCGGGTCTTATGGCTAGACAACACAGAGCAAAACCTAACCGTCACATTAATTAACAAAGTTACATTATTAAATGAAATGAAATATAAAAATTTTATTTGAATTAATATTTGATATTTTATGATAAATATTGAATATTATTTATGGTATTTAATTAATGATTAAATTATTAAAATGAGGATCGAACGAAGGTTGCACGAAATTAATATTTCAGAATCTAATTTATATTTTATGGTGATTTATGTGTGTGTGTGTTATAACAGGTTCAAGAATTTTATATTTTTTATAATTGTATTAATGTTTAATTTTTTTTTTTTTTTGTTTACATTTAAATTTATCAATCAGTCGCGAATTAACATTATCAAAATATATAAAATATGTCAAAACATTTCAAAATTAAATAAAAAATAATTTTCTCCGCATCCAATTAAAATTAAAAAAATTAATTCCAATAAAAAAAAAAAATAAAATAAAATAATAATTCGAACGCCCTTAAAAAAATTCAAATCTCACCAAATTTATGCTCTTATAACGATTCAATAAATAAATAAAATATTTCCACATGAATATTTGACTAAACAATTATTAATTAAATTTTTCTCGCAAAAAAAAATCAATTTTTCAATTTAAAGATTGTTAATAAATTCAGTTCTATTCAATTCACAGTAAATATTCAATTAAATTTTTTTTTCCATCATAATAAAAAGCTTTTGTACCTCATAAAAGCTCATACACGATGAAAATGAAGTCCTGTTAATGACAACGTCACGTTTTTCTTGAAGATTATTCTCATATATTCTCGATTCATTTATTTTCATATTTCATGTTATTTGTTTACTTGATATATTTTTTTTACCATCAAATACTCGACGTGAACATATATTCATACATGTATATATGTATATATAACATTACTCTCAATATAGTCAGTACATATGTATGTTCAAAGCAGTCGTGTGACACATAACGACCGTGTTGCCAACAAAAGAAAACGAAACGACGATCACTACTCGAATAACAAAAGAGTTTTATTTTAGTATACAAACAGTTATATTTCTATACATATGTACTTGTTGCACGCGCCTTATTCGTTTCTATATTTCGAATGTCAAACCATAAATTATCCGAAATCAAAGTCAAAAAATCAGACTCGAACATTGAACAAAAACTTTTCACAGTTCAATCTCAAATAAAAGAAAAATCAATAAAAAAATACAAAAGCTTCTAAAAAATAACAATAATACCAAATTATTTTTTATTCATAAACAGCCTTTAAATCTTCATCAATTACACAATCAATCGCTGGTAAAATTAATAAAAAAAAAAAACAATTTTTTATATCCAAAATTATTTATAAAATAAAAATTCACAAACAGCCCTAACGAAACAATTTTGATTCCTCTTTCTCTGTATCAATTTTATCAATTCCATCGCTCTAAAAAATCAGTCAAAACACTCGTAAAAATATCAACATCTCTATCAAACAAACAAAAAAATAGTTAATAATAAAATATAAAAAAATAAAAAGTAACATTCTAAATAAACAAATAAAATTTATCTTTCAACAATTAATTCATCCAATGAAGTAATTCGGTGTGTAGACATGTCTAAATGATGACCTTAAACTTGCAAAATGACCGTTACAAATGATGTCAAAAAAGCGTAAAAATAAAGACAACAAAGCACATAAAAATTACCTCATAAATTTATTTATTGACTGAACATAATAAAATTTTATTCACTCGGTTGTTACAAGTATTTTTGTGGTCTCTCGGTATGATGAAAATTTCGTGTAATATAATCCAACAATATTCTATCATGTACATATATTTATATGTATATTTTGGTTCAGTTCAGTAGAGTAGATAAATCGCTGACAGACAACGTGTAAACATGATGCCAGGAGAGTGCGAGTAAATCGATGGCGTACGAAATATAATGTTAACAGACTGGCTCGTAAAGCTCGAATGCCATGGCTGACTATTCCCTGACACTAACCACTAGATCTCGTCGCCCAAACGCGCATGTCTTAACCGGGTTTGTCGCATATATTCATGGCATTTACCTTGCATGTATTGCAACGTAGAAACTAATTGCAAAATCCGTATGAACATGACAAGATTTGAGTTTAGTAATCTCGATTGTCGATGTTATTCAGGCCAATTGCTAATCAAAAATTCAAGTAGCAATTTAGAAACCGAATTGGCAGGTGTATATGGGTATATAATAATAAATAGGTGAATTGAGATGATATTATATACGCTGGCGATAATTTTGTGGTTGTGGTTCACCTCCCTTGAGGAAATAATATGACGTTATATTAATTTCTAATTGATAAATATCGGTTTTTATTATGGTTTGTATTTTATTTTATTTTTTTGAGTGTAAAAAAATTATTTGTGGTTGAAAAAATTTATTTAGCTTGAAGTTATTTGTATGAGGATTTTTTTTTTTTTATTGTTTGTATTCGAATTGGGAGAGAAAAAAAATTATTTCAAAGGGAAAATTGCGTTGGGATAAATTTTTTTATGATAAATAAAACGAAAAAAAAATGCAGATAGTAAAAGAATAAAATTTATTTAAAATAAATATTAATTATTTAGAATAAATTATTTGAAATAAAATATTTATTTTAATGAAATAAATTTAGTTGCAACATTATTTTTTTTATTATGTTTTCGCATAGAAATTAATTAATATTGATATTATTTTATGTCAGTATAAATTTTTATTCGATTAATTAATATTGATTGATGTGATTTTTAAGATGAATAAATAAATAAAAAATATTAATCAAAAATTCTTGAACTTGTTTGACCAATAAATGTCTTTGTAAGACCACGAAGAAAGATATGAAATGAAGAAGAGAAGACGAAGAGCTTCACAAAAGCTCCAATCAATTTCAACACATTGGTTGGATGTTATCGGATGGAAAATCAATTGTGCTTTTTTTTTTTCTGTTTGATACTTCACTTAAATTCAACGCAGACATTTTTTCCCAAAGAAAAACATTCGCTTTCATGTTTATATCATGTACATTGTGTGTCGAATACCATTACGTATACTCAATTCAAAATTGCAAGCTTAAAATAAAAAAAAATAAATATATAAAAATATAAAAAAGTTTTCTTCGAAACTTTTCTCACATTCATTCGATTTAATTCATAATATTCATAAAAAAATATTACAATAACTTCTAATAACAGTTATTTTTTATTTCTTCGTTTTCATTCTTATTTTCGTTTGTTTTCATGATTGTTACATGAGTGTAATATTTATAACAATGAAAATAAGGGCGGGAATATGAACAACTTCACTACCCCTCCCGAATATTTTATTTCTTCTCTCTGAAAAACGTCGTAATAAATTTGTAAAACCATTTTTACACCCTTTTACTCTTACTGCAAAGGAAAAAAAAAAAAAAAAACTATTAAAAGTACATTTTTATTCTCATTCTTTTTTCCACCCCCTCAGATTATCTCTTCGCCCTAAATATAAAAAATCCCCTCTATAAATTAAAAGTCCCAACACGACAACTTTACATAAATTCTCCACACATGCAATCATTTAAAAAAAAAAAAAAGAAAATGAAAAATAAAAGAAAATCTCATAAAAGAATTTTTTATATTTAATTCTCCATTTAAATATTCCAAATAATTTTTTTTTTTTATTATAATAATAAACCTCACTCTTATCGTCTTCTCTACTGCATTAAATCTCGTAAAATGACCAAGTCAAAAGCACACACATAAAAATTAAAACCCCTTTGAAAATAATAAATAATAAAAAAATATTTTTGAAAAAATTTTTTAAACAAATAATGAGAAATTATTAATTTAGTGCGTTCGTAGAAATGAGATATTCAATAAAATAAAATAAAGGGAAATTGATAAAAGAAAAAGAATAATCAAATGCATTATTTTGATAAAATTGATTTGAATTAATTATTAAAAAAAAAAAATATAATAATATGCGGATATAGTGCGGATGAGGGTTTTGACGGGACATTCCAAACAAACGTGGTGGTCACGCGTAACGGCAGTTGCCTGTACGTCCCACCGGGCATCTTCAAGAGCACATGCAAGATAGACATCACTTGGTTCCCCTTTGACGACCAACACTGTGACATGAAGTTCGGATCCTGGACCTACGACGGCAACCAGGTACACCCAACTGTCCCACGTACATTTACACAATCAAAACACAAACTATAAAAATATTCAACACCATTCACAAATATAAATAAAGAAAAAAAAAAAATATATTAGGCAAATCCAATTAATGTCATTCAAAATATTACATATTGGAATTAATTCGTAGCGATTTTTATGATATAAATAACAATGAAAAAACGCTACGAATTAATTCCAATACTTGAGAAAATAAATATTCATTTCATGTTTTTTAAATCCCTTTCAATATTTATTATATTTTCAAATCCATTTGACGCATTTGAGATTTGATGAAATGAATTATTATGACGTGGAGAGATCTCGTGACTGTGCATTTAATAGGATTTTTTGTTTGTTATTTTTTTTTTTTGTTGATTGATATGTAAAGTGAATTTATTGACATGATAGTGGAACAAAAAACGAGAGGAGGAGTGATAGGGACATGAGATTAATTTAATCTAGCTTATGGTATTCATAATTTTATCAACACTACTCCGATGGTAATTACTTTAAATACGCAATTTATATTCACTGGATAGAATATTTTAAAAAGGACATGATGCATTTGATATCAGTGGGATATTTTGTAAATGATGATAGAGAGGAAAAGCCTTTGATTATCCCATGTGAATTGTTGGATGGAAGAGAAAATTTAATAAATCAAGGTGTCTCTCTGTATAATCTTTAAATATTAATTACTGACCCTGATACATTTTAAATTTAATTTGACACGTTATATTATTTATTATTTAGATATGAATTAATTTATATTTTAATCCACATTGGATTTTCATGAACTTTGTTTATATTTTTGATGCTGTCTATTAAATAGTATCATAAATAAATTTATTTGTTTATTATTACATCTTTACTTTCTTGGTTTAATAATAATAACTAATTTTGATAGTTTTGATCCATGTACATAACGTTAAAATCCAACTTCCAACATGTTATAACTTCCAATATGGACAGGAAAATTATCTGCAATATTCCCATGATACTTCAGTTCATATAACTTTACTTTAGTTATATTCATGATTGTTGTATTAATTTACATATATATATAGGATTGTATTTGATGTTTAACTAAAATCAAATCTTTGACAATTGTGAATTTACGTATGAGGGAATTAAATAAATAAAAGTTTGGAAGGAAGAAATAATTTTTTTTGAGTATGGAATATTTTGAATATTAAAATAATTTAATATTAAATCCAGTGAATATTTTATTTTATTTAATTATTTAATTTGAAATAAAATTGTTTATTCGAAAAATAGAAGCTTGAAATTAATTTATTTCATAAGGATAATTTTTTATAAAATAAATAATGCAAATCAGTTATTTGATAATAAATATAATTATTTTTTTTTATTAAAAAAATTCATTTTAATTATTATTAATTTGTATTCATTGATATAAATGAATTGCATGAATAAATATTATTTATTTTGATGACATTTTTGATAATAGTATTTTTGTTTATTTTTCAAATGGTTTTAATGTTTCAATTTTTATGATTAATTCGATGAAATAAATTAAAATAACTTTTACATTTTTACGAATTCATTCAAAATTTATTTTTTTTTTATTAAATAATAATAATGATTAATATAATATTGCGAAGAGTTTTTACTCAGTTCACAGTAGAATAGATAAAATATTGAAATAAATAAAAGGTTTGAATTGTATAAATTGAAAAAAAAAAATTTCCTGATTTT
Organism: Microctonus brassicae; assembly: GCA_918226075.1. Taxonomy (NCBI): domain Eukaryota; kingdom Metazoa; phylum Arthropoda; class Insecta; order Hymenoptera; family Braconidae; genus Microctonus; species Microctonus brassicae. The sequence continues at coordinate 2,879,956 of OW445491.1, read as the reverse complement.
TCTTTTTCAAATATTTGAAGTGAAATTTTCTTTCTATTTTTCCTCCTCTCGAGTACATTTATCACGTTCCGGAAATTTATTTATTATCAACCTGGAGATGAAGTAATTAATAATTAAAAAATATCGAGTTCTTCACGTCGTAATTTGAATTTTTTTTATTTATTTTTGAAATACCCAGAAATAAATTAATGAAATTCTGAAACAATTTTATTTCATCTCATTATTATTTTTACTATTTTTTTTTTCTTTCTCTGTCTATCTTGTTATTTTATTTCATTATTATTATCTTAAATATACGTTTACCTGACACGTTACATGACACAGCAATAAAAAATAAGCAATCGCTGAATGTAGTCAGCCGTTTCACGCTTCGAAGCTTCAAAGATTTTCACAAATAATCGTGTTATATATGTGTGTTATTTATGTTATATTAAAAAAGGAATGTAAAGCATAGGATAAATCGAAAAGAGAGCTTATAAGTATGATGAGAAAATAAAAGAAGAAATTAATAGAACAGAAAAAAAATTTATCAAATATTTTTCGGTGTTCAAATTTTGTATTATTTATCATTTTTTTTTTACTTGATAAATTTTGTTTTTTATTTTTTTTTCATATTCCATCACGGAGTAATCAAAATAAAGTGAATTATATCCGATAATATAATTTTTTCATTTTTTTATTTCGAAGCGGAAAAAAAAACAAATTTATCAAACATTTTCCAACATAGAATTTTAACTGTTATCATTTTTTCTTTTTTTTTTTTCAATAATAAATTCAATGCATCATTTTCAGTCCCTATCACAAACTAAACAAAAATAAAACGTGCTTTATTCCAATAAAAAAATTGAGAAACTGATTTTTCAAATATTATTTCATTTTTCCTAATTTCTCAATTCTAAAATAAAAGACACAAAAATTTTTATTCATTTATCCCACACGATAAAATAATCCCTCACTATATTCCCACCATCTTTGTCTATCGCTGTCGGTAATTCTTCGTGTGACAAAACTAAATTACAAACTTTGATAAAAAGGAAACATTGAAAAGCACAAAGTTTTAACATGCTCAAAAACCATTCGCGTTTGTTCCATATTCAATTTAACTTGTCGCTTGCAATATCCACAAGAATATACTTAATAACATCTTCTTCTAATTTTCCCTTAGTAAATTCTCTTATATAACATGGCATTAATCTAAAAAGCTAACTATTCAGACACTAATTAACACTAACTTAATTTCGTATTTTTATAAAATAACTTTTTTCACTTCAAAAATCTCTCATAGAATACTTTTTAAAATTTTCCTCTTTTGTTCTCTCTTTTTCATCAACGAACTTGCATAAACACTAGGGTGCGCCATTTTTGTGCCAGAAAAGCTCTTGATTTTAATATTTAGAGGTGCCTTTTCGTAATTTTCCATTTTCCATATAAATAACATGGAAAAAAACATTTTATTTCTTTGGATTTTTGTAGCTCGGTATCCGCGCATCATAAAAATAAGCTCATAGCTTATTCTTATAGGAAATTGAACGCTCTACAAAAAAGGTCTCTTACACTTTTTTCATAGAGACAGCCATTCTAAAGATATTCAAACCCAAAGCTCCAAATGTATAAAATTTTGACTTTTTTGTTATTAAATAAAAATTTCATACATTTGATGCTTTGGGTTTAAATATTTCTACAATGGCTGTCTCTATGAAAAAAGTGTAAGAGAACTTTTTTGTAGAGCGTTCAATTCCCTACAAAAATATCCCTTCAGCTCATCTCTATGATGCGCGAATACCGAGCTACAAAAATCCAAAAAAAAAATAATTTTTTTTCCCATGTTATTTAAACGGAAAATGGAAAATTATCAACAGTCACCTCTAAATATTAAAATTAAAAGCTCCGCTTTAAATAGGCTCCTCTTTCCACCGTCGAGTAAGTTTTCAGCATATTTCTTTGTTAAAAAAAAAATTGCCTAAAAATGGCACACCCTAATAAACACACACACACATTATGATTATTCATTCATATGTATCTGTGTCATTCATTCTACAGTTCTCTAACCCGCACTTTAGTCCTTGCAAGAACAACCGACAAATTCAAACTTTCTACGTACATACATCTATATATATTTATTTCTAAATAGAGAACTGCAAGCTCTGCGGTTTCACTGCATTACTCTGTGTATAGTTTACCATTGCAATTGGATTATTTCACCGTGTGAAAATTAATTCCAACGATATTTATCATTGCATGCCAAAAGACATGTAGTATAATATAATTTATATTCTGAAAAATACAACATTGAAACGCATCAGAATAATAAACTTTTACTTGCAAATGAATAAAAGAATTAAATTTCATAATTTTCCTTACGTGAAACATTTATTAGAAATAATTTTTTTTTATAGTTTAATTCATCTCAGTATTATTTTTGAATATTTATAAATTTCTTTGACATCATTTAAATTGACAAAAAAAAATATGAGAACTCATCATACTTATATGCTTAATTTTTATTCACCGTTGCATCTGAAAAAAATTTTTGTTTTGTGTTTATAATTTTTTTTTTTGCGACGCGAAGCCTAAAATTTATTTAACTCGCGATTGTTCTATCCAGCTATTACTGTTGTACGTTTATAAACACACACGCGATGGAAATTATCTAAATCGTACATTAATTATTTAATATAAAAATAAAAAATGCAATTTTATCCTATTTTTTTTTAATATTTTTGAGTTATTTGATATAATCGTAGATATATCCGGTGAAATTATTTATTCAAAATAAGCAACGCTATGATTGGCTAATTAAGCTTGCCGATGTTGTTTGCTTCACGCGCCTCTCTAAATATTATAAATAAATTCGATAGTTAATATTAAATATTCATCTTTAATGCGAATTTTCGAATCAAATAAATTTAATTTATTTTTAATATTAATTCGCGATTTATTTCTACAACGATTCCATGCTCGATAATGAAGAATAGAGTAGATAATATAAACAAGAAGATAATTAAACAAATAAATGATTGAACAATTTCATAAACACAACAAATAAAAAATAGCGAATATTTTTTTTTCTTTTTTTTTTTTTTTTTTTTCATTTCATTTAATTTAATTTTCGCAATTGAACAATCTTTATTTTTAATTGGAGATTGATCGATTCCATCGATTAATATATTTGTATGTTATATTTAACATATTACACACATTTACACACATAACATCGACGAGTCAAAGCAGGGACCACGTGATTATGTCTGAGCTGGGAACCACAATTTTGCATGGAGCATAAGTCCGCATCGTTCTTCCATCGACTCTACAAAAATATCCTGGAATATTCCCAAAAATCCTAATAAAAATATTCCATTAAATATGTTTCATGTTTTAACCTGAAAAAAAAATTGGAAAAAATTTTTTTTTCCATTTGTTTATTTTTTTTCTTTGTTTCTGAAATATTTTATGAGCAGTTTTCTTGAACAAATTGAGTGAGAATAATATTAAAAAAATATTATCGTGTAGAGAAAATATTTTAGACAGTTCAAGAATTATTTACAGCATTTAAAAAATGAAAAAATAAATGAAAAAAAATTTTTTTTTTCATATATTTATTCATTTATTCATTTTTCTATTATTGCTGAAATATTTTATAAACAGTTTCTTTCAACAAATTGAGTGACAATAATATAAAAAAATTATTTACAACATTGGTAAAATAAATATAAAAAAATAAATGATAAAAAAAATTCAAAAAAAAATTTTTTTTCGTCTATTTATTGATTCATTAATTTTTCTATTAGTTCTGGAATATCATATGCACAGTTCTCTTGAACAAATTGAATGAAAATATTATAATAAAAAATATTATCATGTGCAGAAAATATTTTAAACAGTTGAAAAATTATTCCAAGCATTTGAAAAATAAATAAAAAAAATATGTTCAATAAATAAATACTCATACATAAGATATCGACACGTGAAGAATGTCCCAAGAGCAATATGATAATAAAAAAAACGTATAGATATACAAAGAATTTGATTTCTTTTTTTTTTTTTTTATCAAAGATACAATTGTTGAAAAATCTACTGCAAGTACATTTATATCACAAGACTTGTACGGACACGTCAAACAAGAATGAACTGTTACATTGTGTGAGTTATCATCTTGTATACTGTCTAAAGAATTTTTCTTCTAAAAATCCAAGAAAATCCCCTGTGAAACCACCACACTGCATTATATCTTAACCCTCTTCCACATGGACATTTATAACCACACTGCAGTTTATCACTCGTCGAACAAAAATACATAAAAAAAAATATATCTTATGTTTATGAAAAAAATAAACAACCAAAGACCAAACGACAATTTATCTTACCTATTTTCAAATAATAACGAGCGATATAATATAAAATATAACGCGATATATTTTCCAATAAAATATTTATCGTTTGTGAAATTTCATTTCGAAAAAATTTATAAATTAATTCAGTGAAAAATATTTATTGATTATCAATTTACGATGAATTTATAATTTTCGTGAGCTTTGATAATTTAAAATTTGATATTTTTATTTTATTTTACATTCCTCGATTTATTTCTGATATGTTTAAAATTATTTTGATGCGGAATTTTATCAATATTTTAATTAGAATATTCTTTACGTGTATTAAGGAAATTCTTTGTTGTTAGTTTCGAAAAATCGATGGATATAGAGACTTTTATCATGCATAAATAACTACTTATCGGATGTTCGGTGAAAAGTAAACAAAAATAACAAATATTTTCTTATATAAACTTTTAAGTTTACCGTGTGCGCCAAAGTCATATTAAAAGTGCATGAAACAAACTGGAAAAAATAAAAAACACAAAACATCAAAAAACTTTTATAAAGTATTTTTTTTTTTTAGATTATATGTACGTGAAATGCAATTTTCATTTTTTTTTCTTTCTCAAACTAGCTGACATTATCTCGAAACATGTATTCACAAACGATAAAAACAATATTTAATTTTTAATGAATAATATTTCAATATATTATAATTTCAAACCATTTTTCAAAAATATAAAATCATTTTTAAAAATTAATTTCCTCATTTTTTTACACTACTCAAATTTTTTTTTTAATACACAATTACATATACTGTATGAAAATGCATTAGAAAAATTTATTTTAATGATTTTAACACGAATTTAATACCTTGAAACAAATAATTTTTATCAAAGCAGAAAAATTATTTCACTTAAATCAAATAAATATTTTACATTAAATTTAACAAAAAAATTAGTGTCTGTACTTATAAATTTTTTAAATCTTCACAAGTGTTCAACATAATATTCCCATCAATTAGAATTACATAAATATTGCATTAATTCAACATAACTATTAATTAAAAATTGTGTAAAAATAATTTAGCGAAAATTTTTCGTTGACTTTCACACAAAATTTTTTTGCAGTCTACCTCAGACACGAAATAAAATTAAATCAACATCAGATCAACTAAATTTAATCTCCAATAATTTCTATTACATCAAGAAATATCAAAAAAAAATAATAGAAATAAATAATTTATTAAATACTTAACAAAAAAAAAAAACTCACAGTATCTTTTGCTTCATCTAGAGCAAACACGATTAAATAAAAATAATCTTTGACAATTAACACTCCAAACTCACTACACATTATTAATCCTAACTCCATTGTCTTTTATCATCACTCATAAACCTTTGCATAAATATTTACATAAACATATACATACGTTTTGAAACAAACGATAAACCAATATATTGTTATCGTTGAAATTGTCGTTCGTTAAAGTTTCTACTCCATTCACAAATGTCAGTGATATCAGTTAAATTTATTCGACAAAAGCTCCACAAAATTGACATTTGCACAGATAATATACATAACATACATACATGTCGTTATATACAACGAAGCATTTCCGTATGTACATATAACATCATGAAGATATTAAATAAATTATTTGAGTTTTCCAAAACAATTTGATCTTTTCATCGAATTCTTCTGTCTATCGTTCACTCAATTTACATCGCACATAAATTTTTTTTTTATGTACATACAAATACATATTTACATACATAAATATGTACTGTATACTCTAAATAATTCGACGCTCAAATAAAAAATTCCAGAGGTCTAAAATGATTCAAGAAAACTGTTCATATCAACGAAAATATTTTTTGTTTTATTATTTTCATTATTCTCTGCCAGTTGATAAATAAATATAAAATTTGTCAAATAATATTATCTCTACATCTTATTCAATGTTCAATTTATTTTATTCATCACGTTAATAATGAGAAAAAAAATTGATTCTTAATATTACATGAATAAATTTTATTTTTTATTTTTTCGAAATTTTTTATCAAATAAAATTCTTCAGTGTATAAAACTCAAATTTTTATCCTCATACCCGTGGAGTCTATTGTTGAACGATGCTTCCATGCCAGCAGACAAGCGAGTCCTCACTCAAAAAAATTAAATCCTTTCATTTTCACGACAAAAAAAAAAAAAAAAAGCATTCCAAATTGAAAAAATTAATAGAAATGATTAAACAAATGAATAAATAAATAAATAAAAATATTCATCCTTCTGCTCATCCAGCTCAATAATATTTTGCTTTGCAATATCAAAGTGTTCTGCTTTTTTGACAAAATACGAATTTTTTTTTAAAGAACAAAGAAAAAAAATATATTCAAAACAATTTATTGTATTATCAAATGACAGGGATACAATAAATAAATAAATGCATAAAATGCAAGGATTTATCAGAAAGTGAGTACTGGCTTCTGCAAAAAAAAAAAAAAGAAGAAGAAGAACCAAAAAAAAAAAATAAAAGCTTAGGCTAAATTCGCATTTGCCTCGCACACACCCGAAAATCTCTCGATGCCTTCGCTGAAGCACGAAAAAAATAAATAAATTATTTAAAAATATATATTACTATTAATAATATCAACAACAATAACAATAATAATATTGATAATAATAATAATGATAATAATAATAATAATAATAATATTAATAAGCACAATATATATCGATTGAAATAAAAAAATGAAAGGTAAAAAAATGAAAAAAAAATTAACAGTTTTTATTTATTTATTCTTTTTTTTTCTGTTCAATATTTAATATTTAAAGCTATATATCACGACGTAGTGTGTCCATTAAAGCTCTATTGTACAGCTTGCAGGATTAATATCAAGCTTCAAAAAATATATTCGAATACATGTGTACTTTTCTACTTGAAAAAAAAAAAAAAATTTATTCACATATTTATTTTTTATTTTATTTTTATTTCGATTTTTATTTATATTTGTACTCATTTTTTTATTTATTTTATAGATTTCTTGGGTGTTTTTTCATATTTAGAAATATTTGTTGTTCATTTATTTTAATTTCTGTAGCAAAATAAATTTATATTTTACAATTAAAAATATTTATTGATGTTAGAATTAAAAAATGATTTATTTATCATAAATAAATTGTTTTTGATATGAAAATCGGATGTTAGATGTGTGCTTTCGCAGATGTAATGATATATTCGTGAAGCTTTTTATGTCAGAATAAAAAATTGAATGAAATTTGATAAATTTATAAATAGTAAACAAATATAAATTTTATTTATATTTTGAATAAATAATTGAAACAGGAGACGGTGGACGATGTATTTCGATGAAATAAAAGTATCACGTGTCCTGTATCCTTTTTCTTCCTAAAACCACACACAGTATATCACATTATATATATGTAAATACATTCATATACTTTTTTTTATCTGTCATAAACCTGGTTTGACAAATATAAAAGTCTACTGAAATAACTTCCATACTCATTTGGTTTTTAATAAAAAAATTTTATACTCTAGATAACGGAAGAAATACGAAGAAATAACATGAGTATATTATTTATATTTCAATTACATTTTTTATTCAGCTGTGGATTATGTTAAATTATTTTTTTTAATGAAATATTTTCTAGTATTTTTTCACTGAGATTTTGAAAAAAATTTTTAAGTCGAAATTCGGTAATTTTTATGTCGTATAAATAATTTTTTTCATCTACTATTGTTGTAGGGATGTTTAAGGGTGGGATAATAATTATAAATAAATTAAAAAAGCTTTCCGATCACTACAAAAAAAAAAAAAAAATATCAATGAATTTTATCATTTATAAACATAATTAATCTCCCATTAATATATTCCATAAATAATAAATATAATTCATCAACAATTAATTTATAAATGTTGATAACAGGTAAAATAAATTAATAATAAATATTTTTATTCATGAATATTTATATCTCAAAAATTTTTTAAAGTCGAGTACAATTCACCAAATTAAAAATCCATATTCAATATCAAATTATTAATATTAAATTATAAAAAACTATTACACAAAACTATGACAAAAAAAAAAAAAATTAATTCAACTCTCCATAAATTTATGAAATAAAAAATTCACCTCATAGATAAATATCCAACCACATTATTGAAAAAGCTCTCTACTAGAAAGAGAAATGAATAAAAAAAAAATTTAATGATAATGATGATGATGATATAAAATAAAAAAAAAATCAATAGCTACAAAACAGAGAAAATAAATGAGATAAGAAGTGAAAGATATCGGTTTATATGAAGCAACAATTATTAAAGTGCTTCTGCTCTCAAGAAAATAAGAAGTCCGAGTAGTGTGCAGGGAAAAGTATCAAAGTATAGTCGTACTTCTAGTGTAAATTTTACACCTGTTGCGTAGTTGGTTTTTCCACTCGTTATATACTCAAACTACACCACGACATTTATTCTTACTAACAATTTCTCTCTTTTACACATTCACAGGTACTGCAACAAGCACACCTCACCCATCTCACCCTTCTTTGACCTTAGTTTATCCCACCTTCCAACCCCCACAGCGTGTTACTTCGGGGTTTACGTATCTATAGTTAACGCAAGTCTTTCACGACACTTGGTTGACTAGTACACACACGTTCACCTCTGCCTTGAAGCTATATAAATAAATACATATATGATTATATAATATATAAATTAAATATACATTATATATTGGGGTGTGCGATTTTAAGGAATTTTTTTGGGTTTGAATATCTTTAGAATGGTTGTCTTTATGAAAAAAGTGTAAGAGGCCTTTTTTGTAGAGCATTCGATTCTCTATGAGAATATGCTATGAGCTTATTTCTATAATAGTCAAATACTGAGCTACAAAAATAAAAAATAAATAAAATAAAATTCTCATGGTATTCAAATGGAAAAACGAAAATTACAATGAGGAACCTGTAAATATTAAAATTAAGAGCTCCGCTTATAACAGGCACACCCTTATATATATTATTATTAAATATGTGTGGATACTTACCCTTTTTTCTCAGTCAATATTAAAAAAGTCGAAATTATTTCAACGTTTTTAATTTTCCAATTTATTTTCATGTTAATGAAATTTTCTTTTTTTTATTAAAATTATTTCTTTATGATAAATTATAATTTTTATACGAGTTTGTGTATAATTATTTAATTATAAAAGGTATTTGAATGTATAAATAATATATCTATGTGATGAAATTTGGATATTTATGATAATATTATGGATAATTTTTGTGCGTTAAGTAAGGTGTAATCGATTTGATAAGATAATGGATATTTAATAATTAAAATAATATAATTATAATTTATATCAGGTGTGCGCGAGGCAGATGTTAATTCGGATGCGCTCTTACTTGTGTGCCCCTCAATGCGCACCGTCAAAGAAAAAATTAATGCATAAGAATAAAAGAAGTAGATAAAAAAAAATATGATTGTTTAAAAATGTGAATAGAAGAGAAAAAAAAATAATGAAAGGTGCGAATGAGCATGGGCACTCATGTAAGACCACCTTCCGGACATTTTACACCCTTTTACTAACTCTACTAATTACTACTAACTTATATACTACTTACTATATACTTACTCGTTCCAAAAAAACCTTTGTTGATATTGTATAGTCATTAAAGCTTCGTGCTTTGAACAATTTTGATAGATGTGTGTTTGTGCGTTTGTCATTTGTTTTGTGTTTGTTATTTTTTTTTTTTTATGATGATTGAAAGGAAATAATATATGGGGTGAAAGCTCTGGTACTCAATAAGCTTTGGTATTAAATACATTTTTAGAATTCTTGTGGAGAAGAAAATTCTAGTAATAAAAATTACTATAAATAAAAAAATTATTCCGAGTTGAAACAGACTTGATTATTTTAAATAAGTGTATTTTACAAAAATTTAGGAATATTTTTAGATTGAATATTTTAAACAGCCAATTTTGACTTCAAAGCTCATTTAACTAAATTTTTTTTCATGATCAAGTACTAGTGCTATCAATCTTTCTCCTCAAAACATAAATATCAATCATAAACTATTCGACAATCTTCACAATTTTGCTTAATTTACTATATCAAAGCCGATAAATAATACTAATAAATAAAAAAAAATTCTACATTTGATGAATTAATTAATTTTTAGAAACTTTTTCACTAATAAATCAGCGAGTACCAGGGATTTTTACCTCATCATCATTGTTATTTTCCAAAACGTATTTGTTGAATTTAATAAACAATAAATTCCAGGATAAATTGAATTAACGAGTCTACAAATTTGTCAAACTAAAATAACTAAATATTTATATGAATTATTATAAGTATATTTCTATTTATTCATTGCGTTAAAAATTTTTTTATCGAGTGATAATTTTAATATTCACAATAATAAATCATTAATTAAAACTTCACTAATTAGTTGACATTTTACAATATCTACACATGACACCATTTTATTCTTAAGGAGCTTATAAAGTGGAATATCACACTCCAACAGTATAGTTTCATATTTAACTGGCCATTTATCTTCCAACTGGTTTTATCTAGTTTATAATTTTCATATATAGTCCATATAATAACATTTTAAGCTCAGGGTACTTAATTTAACGACGTTATAATTAACTGACAACTTGCTCGTTAAATAAAATTACCATTTGGAAAATTTTCTCATCGTGATTAATTGCACGAAAAAAATTTCAAAAACCAATAAATTCCAAGAGGAAAAAATTACAATTTTATTTTTTTACTGCATTCTAAAATATTTTCTTGTAACTGTGGAATTTTCTTTTTTTTTTTCTAACACTCTAACGTCTACGAATGTTTACCTGTATCCATTAAAATTCATGGGGTAATTTAGAATCATGAAATTTAGATAAAAAATTTACGAGCCAAACACAAAAGATTTTATTTCAGGTGTTTGTTCACTAAAATTTCGTTATTGAATTATTTATTTATTTTTTTCTATATTTATAATAAATCTGGGGCCATCTTTCTTTTGTGTTATAATATTGTTCACATTTTATAGCATTATTTACTAGCCAGAAAATATTATCATTTTTTTTTTCTTTATTCAATTTTTCTTCACAATGACAAATTTTATTTTATTTATCACACGTGAATTCTCGTTAATTCTCTTTAATTCACTGGAATCCATCGTTAAAAATCATACAAAATATTCGAATTGGAAAATTTTTATGATAATAATAAAATATAAATGTACTTTTTTTTATCATTCATGTTTCATGTCACTTAAAAATATTTTTCACTCTCACTATAAAAAATTAAGAACAATTAAAAAATATTAAAAAGAAAATATCAATAAAAAAGATTTTATTTTTCACAGTAAAAAATATTCTACTATAAAACAAAAATTATCGCTCGATTTTTATTTTATATATTTATTTTATTATGAGCCAAATAAGTAGAAATAGTAAATAATTGTCAGACGCACGCACGCATTAAATTATTACAACATTTTCTTATAATTTAAAAATAAAATCCGACATTTTTTCATACATTTTTTTCTCACATTGAAATTATATTTGTTCAAGAAAAAATAAAATAAAATTCATTGATAAAAATTACAATCCAATTTCAATATACAATAAATGAAAAAAAAAATTCAAAAAACAAAAATTGACATTTAAAATTATTTAAATAACAATTAATTTAATTTCAAGTAGCACCAAATAATTTTAAATAATACAAAGATGTTTAATTATTCAACTAATATTATTCATTGTTTATTAAACTAATATCAAGAATTTATATTTTTATTTTTTTAACAAATAATAATTAACAATAAATTAAAATTAATTTCACATTGCACATAACTGTTTAAGAATGCACGAAAATTATTTAGAAATAAAATTGAATGTTTGAAAAATTTTAATTTGTTTGTTATATTACAATGATAATAATATTATTATTGTTGTTATATTTATTATTTTGTTTATGTATAGTGAATGTGTTCATTGCATGCTTGTAGATGTAATGCCTTTTCTCTTAATCAAACTTTGAAATTGGTAGCTCGATCTCATTCTCAACTCGGAGGAAGGAGGTGACTTGTCCGATTTCATCACAAATGGAGAATGGGAACTCAAAGGTGAGTTTTGAATGCACTCGAAATTATGGCTTTTATAACGAGCCATTTGAAATCCATACGAGTTGCAAAATTGTGAGCGTGTTAATTATTTGAATATAATTCAATTTATATTATTATTTAACTGATGATTGTACAATTTTAATGAAGTAAATTAATAAACAAAATCGAAATTTAATTTATCAATTTATTTTCAAATAATTTTTCACGAGGGTTCTTTTGGATTTTTATAACAATTTCAATATTATTTAGATTGGGATGTTGTGAAAATGATAAGTGAAATTATATTTTTAGTGTGATGGTTTTTTTTTTATTTTTAATTGAATAATTTAATTTATTTGTAACTCTGGTTCGAAAAAAAAAAAAAGCTCATTTTTGAGCAAGCCAGAGTAGCATTATCCTTCAAATTAATTTAGTGGGTGGGATAAATATTTTTGAGAAAATTTAAATTGTGAATGGGAAAAAAAAAAGAGGGTTCAGGATTAAATTTGTTTGACTTCTTTTTTCTCATTTCAAAATTGTTCAATAATTTTACACATCATCAGTCTTACTTATAAATATAATTACAAAGCCTCCAATTATTTCAGAATTGTGCCAAAGGATCAAGAGCAATATATACATAAGTATATATATTGAAACGATATATTTTCATATAGATACATAAGCTCTTCAAGCTTAAGATCATCCTTTAAGATGCGTTGGGGATCCTTAACCAAACGCAATTCATAAATATACATGTATAAATAAATAAGCTCCCAACGACATTTGTCTCCCTCGCTCGGTAATTCACGATAAGGGATGAAACTTTCTATGTCGTCATTTCACTATATTCTGTGCTTATATTCAAAAGTCTTATCCACTTTATCTTTCAACGCAAAAAACTTTTCTCAATGTTATTTAAAAATAAAAAATAATAAAAAAAATTCCACTTAATTTTTTTTTTGTTCTCTTTCCTCTTATTCTTCGTAAAAATTCCAGCAAACTCTCTGCTATCACGTTGCTATTTTCAATTTTTATCTTCACCAGAAAATAAAAAATGAGAATAAATAAAAAAAAATAAAAAAGGAAAACAAAATTGTGTTTATAATAATTTAATATTTTTGTTTATTATTATCATGACTATTGTGAATGATTAATGCTCCAGCGCTGGAAAAATTATAAATTTTTCAGGAATGCCAGGGAAAAAAAATACAATTAGATATCAATGCTGTCCAGAGCCATATGTTGATGTGACATTTACGATACACATTCGAAGACGAACGCTGTATTACTTCTTTAACCTCATTGTGCCATGTGTTCTTATATCAAGTATGGCATTACTTGGTTTCACATTACCACCAGACTCTGGAGAAAAGCTCACGTTAGGTAACGTTATCCAAACTGTTTATGCACGAATTTTAATAATTAAATTAGATTTATACGTATAATACTTTGTGTAAATATATATAAATATTAATTTTACTCTTTATTTATCTTTACTATGCTTTTTTAAATTAGATCTCTTTTTATCCAGAAATTCAAAATTTACAGAGAGATTTGGGTAATCCTAATTACTATATTTTATTTTATATAATATGTATATATTTTTTTTTTTTTTAATAATACATATATAATTTAATAATACTAATTTATACAGGTATTTTTTAATTTTTAAATTATAATTTCAGTTGTTTTGTTATATTTTTGAGAGGTATATTAATTTTTTTTTTTGTTCAGATTAAATTGGTTTTAATTATGAACGAAATAATTAATGATGGGATTTATTATTTCCATTAATATTATAAATATTAATGATGAATATGGATTTTTTTGTTTGTTAGAGGGGGTGCACACTCGGATGAAAATTTATAAACGTGAAACAATCGTAAGATACAATGTTTATTTTTGTTTATTTAATTGTTGAATTTTGTGATTTATCAATACGAAATAATTTGTAGCTTATAAACAAATGAATTAAATGTATTGACTTGTGTCTACTAAGGTGGAATTTATAGTGAATTTGATGACTCCACAGGGAGGAAAAAAGATAATGTTGTTTTAAGTTTAGGCGTTTGAATTTTTTCGTTCCAATAATTTTTATTATTTTTACAGATTTTAATAAATGTACGATAAAAAAATTTTTTGAAGTGAATAGGTAATTCGACTTTGAATGAAAATACTGAGAGAAAAATGGAGGAAAGGAAAAAATGTGAAAAGAATTTTCAATTTAGAAATATAAATTAAAAATCGCTGGAAATTAAAGAATCAAAAAATATTTTATTGAATGAATTTTAAATTTTATTATAAAAAAAATGTAGCAGTTAAATAAAATGAAAAAGTCTTGTCATTCGTTCATTATTGATGTATAAAAAACATTAGTCAAACAATAATTTATATAAAAAATATAATATATAAAAAATAAAATACAAAAAAATATAAAAAGTCAGATTAAAAAAAGTGATTTAATTTTTTTATTATTTCAAATATATAAAATATAATAATCTCTAAATATTCAACGAATTAAATAATATCTAGAAAATTTATGAAATATATAAAAGATTATATTTCATTTTTTTTTTATTATAAAAAAAGGATTTTTCTTTTTATAATATTCACGTATGAATAAATGTATCTTACGGTTCGTTGCGTTTGCGGACACATCCGAGTGCGAAAAATTCAACTTGTGTGAGTGTGGGATAGTGAAAGGGTGGTTAGAGGGGTATAAAAATGTTGAAAGAGGTTATGGAAACAGACGTGATTTGAATTTGGTTCAGTGCGCATTGGAATATACACCTTATCAGAATCACCTTTTTTTTTCTCTCTCGTCTATTTTGCTTGGTATCTCGTGAAAAAGCTCTGACGATACCGGAAGTAATTTTTTTTTTTTGCCAACGTATGAACAAGAATTTTCGTTGGGATGTGTGTTCTCATAATGAGAACAACTGCCAATGGTCGGGGATGATTGGATGGGGAGAGGAAATCAAGAATAAAAAGAAAAAAACAAAACAAAATAAAATAAAAAAATTGAAAAAGGTTTCTCAGCATTTTCGGTTGGAAAAAAAAGGGATTTTCTTGTCTATATTTTTCTACCGTCTCTTTTTTCAACCCTTGTTGAGCTTGCGCTTTGTTGTTGCTTGATAGGGATATCTTTGAAGGGAATGAGAGGAAAATTTTCGATAGAGTTTTAGGAAACCGCAAAAGTCAACCTCGATCCAGTGGTTGGTAGGTCAAATTGGGGTTGTTCTACTGTATGTCATTTATTTTATTTGATTGGTTTGTAGCCTCACAATTGTGATGGTATCTCGAGAAATTATTTTTCTTAATATTAAATTGATTTTTAGGACGAAAAAAAATTTCTTACATTGTAAAGAATTTTTTTTTCCCAATTATGAGGTTTATTTTCATTTGTAGTGGTTGTTTTTTGGTTTTTTTCATTCTTTTGATACTTCTGGTTTTTGAGATGAAAAAGTTATCATTTTTCATCTGTTTATTATTGCAAGACAGGGTCGTTTATTTAGTAGCATATAAAAAAGTTTTGTTGAATGTTTTGTGCGAACAAATCTTCGAAGATTTTTTATTCCAAATTTTTTTTCACTCTCACAAACTGCTACAATACAAATGTGTCACTGGAGTGTTTGAAATGAATAAGACGGAAATATAAAGTGTTTCAAAAGCTCAGGCTCTTTGTGATATTTTAAATAATTTATATTTGAGAAAGGTGAAAAATTTTTTTTTTTTTAAATCGAATAAAAATATCTTTAGCTTTAATTTTACTCACTTACACTTAACACCTTTTTTCTTATTCATTGAATTGGTAATTGATGTAAGACTTTCATGAAGTGCACTTGAGATATTAAATATTAATTAAATACTTCAAGGAAATGTTTTTAATTATGAATATTAAACATTTCAAAGAACTAAAAAATTTTTTTTTTGTTCAAGATGAATTTGAAATTTGAAATTCTATGGTATAAAAATATATATTAATCGACAAATAGTATGAAAAAATAACAATGAAAACAAAAATGAATATCATGTGTGTCATTGATTTATTAACGATTGTAACTTTATTGTGGTCGATCGATTCACCCACAAGTGCGGTAACGCCAGATGGCCTATCATGAAGGGTGCGTATGTATATGTGTCGTAAAAGCGAGGGTGAATTTATATATGCCCATGTATATAGGTCAAATAATGCTAAAGTTCATGGAAGTCACTGATTAGACCTCGACAATTTTGTTTTTTTTTTATCCCCCCTTTATTATTAAACGATCCTAAATTTGATATAATACAAACAGATAATTTTATATTCCGTTTTCTTTCGTGAAATTTTAATTATTCAAATAAGTTAAACAAGTGAGAGAACTAAATATAATATTGTTTTTTTTTTTTAAAAGGAAAATAAAATTACTGTGATGTATTTTAAAGCTATCAAAATTCATAAGAATTTAGGGGATGAATAAAAATTTAATCCAAAGTGGAATTCTTTTAATTTAATATTTTTAATGTGATATGAGGAATATTCGCAATTTAGAAAATGTAATGAAACATTGATTGGTGTTTGAATGTAATTTTGGAGAGTTAATTAGGATTATTGAACTTTAACGAAAGCCACAGCGGTAATCGTACAAGTTAGTAAATATACTTTAGCAAAATGTTTGCTTTGAATATTCAAATATAAAATTCATGGTAAATATTTAGTATGCATAACAGTTTTATTGATGTTATGGAAAATATTTTATGTTTGTTTGTTCATTAATATTTGAACTTCGTTGAGTTTCCTTTTAAATTTTATCATAAATGTGGAATAGAAAGTCATGATAAACAAATAAAAATTTTAATTAAATATTCTATCAAATAGTTTTCATTGAATAAAAATATTTAATCGAGAAATATTCTGCTTATTATATTTTACTATCATAATTCTATGTGAATTATTTGATGATTTATTGAAATTCAATCATTGCGATAAATTAGAATGTTTTTTTTATTTTTGTTTTCTATTTTTTTGAGAGAATAAAATTAATTCAATTTTTTTTTTATGATATTGAGATGTTAGTAGAAGAACTTATTAGTTCATTTCATTGAATATTATTTTAATTACAAATTCGAATTGAATAATTAGAAAATGAATCATCTGAAAAAACAGTTTTATTAAATTAATAATTCACTAAATTTTTTTTTATTCGAGAAAATTGATTAAATATTCAATTAAATGTATGGAAAAACGATAGATTTTGTTCAGCAACGAATCAAATTTTAATTTAAAAAAGAGCGTATGTTCTAATTAGTTTTTTCATTCGCGTTTTCAAACAAAAATGAAAACTCAAAATTCAACTAATGGTTTTTTGAATATTTCAATAAACGTTGTGATAACTAAAAAAAAATTAATATTTGACATCAAATCACGTTCAATATTAAACACATTTTTTATAACATCACAATAAAATGTGTGAAAATAAACAATCAAAAAAACCAATTAAATTTTTGCCAAAATAATTCAAATAAACTCCAACACAAAATTTTTGTCTTTCAAACTATAAATATTTTATAGTATCACAATTTTCAAATACTCACAAGGGTTTAACATATCAATTTGTTATATAAAATTTAACATAATATAAATTCATTTTTTGATATGAATTAGCAATAATTTTTATATCAAATCGAACCACACAAATATCAATAATTTATTTTCAACTCTTAAGTAAAAAATCCGTTAAAAAAAAATTTAATATAATTTCTTCATGGACTTCAACACAAAGTTTTTGACTGTGCAAAACGGTTTAGTTGTGAGAATAAATAAAACTCTCTATTTTTCTAAATTTTACTAATTACATGAACTTAAAATGCAAAATAATAAAATAGTCTATTCAATTACCGTTTCGCCAATTGAAATATAAATTTAATACTTTGGCAAATTGCCAGAAATTCGTGTAACTTAATTGGATACATAAGCAATCAAGATCTCTATGACTCGAATAAGCGGTCTCCATTCGTATTTTCTTCTCTCATTCTCTCTATATACCAAACATCTACTTATATACATACATACATACATATTAAACAATATACGTGGGTACTTAACCCATTTATTATCCTTCGTCATAAAACATACAAGTTTAAACACGTTACCTCCATTCACAATGTCGAACTTGCAACTTACGGAAACCCACAAAAACAATTATATTTTACAA
The DNA here is from genome assembly GCA_918226075.1 of Microctonus brassicae. Lineage (NCBI taxonomy): Eukaryota > Metazoa > Arthropoda > Insecta > Hymenoptera > Braconidae > Microctonus > Microctonus brassicae. The sequence goes on along the minus strand of OW445491.1, from coordinate 2,861,309 downwards.
GATTGTAATTTCCAGCAAATAATATAAATTTTCGTTTTTTCACACGTCTCATTTCTTCACCGTAAAATTTTAGTTCTTACTTCTTAAATAGTTGGAAGAATTTTTGTAAAAATTCGCTCAGAATTCGTGCTGATATTTTTCCAACTCAAAATTATTTTTCTACTTCAACACAAATTTTATATATCTTCCAAAAGACAAAATAAATTATTGATAAAGTAAAAAGCTCCAGTGCTTGCTCACTTTTCATCAGTGCAAAACTTCAGAGAATTTGAAAAATCAGTTAATTAATCAAACGTAGAATTCATTTTTATTTATAATTATTACTCATGATTTTTAACACTAAATTAACCAGAGTCGTGATAATTATCAATTAATTATCAAATGATATTAATATTTTAAAGAAAAAGATCATTAGCACTAGTACTCGATCACGAAAAAATCCAAGTGAAAATGAACGTCAAAGCAGACCTGTTTATAATTTTTAATCTAATAATATTTTCAATTGTTCACAAAATAATCTTATTAAAAATAACAAAGTCTGTTTCAATTCAGAAATAATTTATTTATTTTATAAATAAATAACCAAATCATCCCAAGTAACAAATTTTGAGTAACAGTCCACTCGAAATTTGTATTCATTGTTTTCATCGCAACTGTAAGAAAATTATTAATTTTCATAAAATGAGTAATATTTTATTTTTATTTTAACAATTTTTTTCATCGTTTCAACAACATTTCCAGGTTGGACTCGTGCTAAAAAAATTCTTCTAGAAGAATTTTCTTATCGTGCACTTATTTCTAATACACTGCTACCAACTATAAAAGCTCAAACTAAAATTGAAACTGTCTTACCAATGTTGACTATCATTTCTTAATGTAAACAACCATATTGCAGCTGTATTTTCATCACATTCTCTCTTCCATTTGTTTACTACCACTACAAACACTTCAGTTGCATACATCATCTTCATTTTTGCTCACTACTTGTCGTATTGCCTGAAGCAACTCTCAAGGAAAGACTTAATTATACCTGAGAGATGATTTTTTCCCTCTTTAAACTGCTTTCTTTCTTCTTTCATTTCTTTTCTTCAAAAACAGTAAACTCGTAATATCAGACTCGCTCATAAACACAATTTCTACATAATTACAAAAAAAAAAGATCCAAAATTCATATAAATTTAATTATTAACTAATTAATTAAGTGAATAGCAACAAATTTAACCTTTATTCGAATAATTTATATCAATTCGTGTAATCTATTCATACAAAATATAAATCCAAATTAATATAATCTACTAACACCTCATAAACAATACCCCACACTAATCCTGAATCAATATTAAAATTCATAACACCAAACAAACATTAAAACAAAAAAAAAACAAAAATCTCTCAAACAAACCAAAAAAATTCATCAAAACAAAATCATTTTATAAATATTAATATACTCCTACATGATCCTATTATTTACATATTCACAATGTTTATATTTATATTTACACGCCTCATACTTCATACTTTACACTATCGTAATCGACACTTTGATTAAAAATTACCATGACAAAGATTTTGACACTGCTTGATCTTCAATATATTATTACAATCTCGTCACCCACTTTCATTTGCGTTTGAACTTTGACAAACGCTGCCTATAATCACTGCCCCAGTAAATACATATATATATATACATATATTTAATATGTATTTATACGTATACATACATATATATTAGCAAAAGGAACTTGGTACACAACAAATCCCCTCGACAAGTTGGCTTATTGTTATAGTCATTTCTCCTAACTCATGAATCTTCCTCTCCGTTTATTCTTCCTTCCTCTCTCTCTTCCCCTGTCACTCTGTCTCACTTTATCAAGCTCATTTTCTCTGTCTGTATATCCATTTGCTCTTTACTCAATCCCCATTCTGACAATTCCAAAGCTATGCATTCTACTGGATCATTTGATGGGACACTAAGTCCATTATCCATTATATTTATGTGTGTATATGTCTGTATATACATATAAATATACATATGTTTATATGTGTATGTATACCTATTTAATATGTACAGTTTCATTAAGTAATGTGAAATAGGTAATATTGAATATAATTGTTGGTTTTGCATTTTATCAAGCATGAAATGCAACTTTGATTTAGTATCTATTTTCAATTAACGCAACACAATTGTGAATATTTGAGTTTAATTAGTGGAAATAAAAGATTTTTATATTTGTTTTTGTATTTTTAGGATGAATAAATTTCAGGAGAATTTTTTTAATGTGTGTTTTATTTTACTTGAATTTTTTCCCATCGGTTTTCAATTTAGATCAGCAATGGGAAATTCATAACGATCGGAGAATTTGTTTTTCATGATAAATCTTTAATAAATCAAGATCTGATCGTGGAATTAATGATTTGTATTGTTGTTTAAAATTATTACAAATGTTGTTTGATTCTGAATCAATCAAAATCGTGATAATTTTCATATAGTCAGCGAATAATATTCTTATTTTGAGGGAAATAATCGATAGTAAACATACAGTGCTCGATCACAAAAAAGCTCTATTTAAATGAGCTATGAAATTATATCCGAAAACGTCAGAATTTTTGGCTGTTTTAATAATCATAAATAAAATATTTTATGAAAGTAATTTTCCGTTCTAACTCAGAAACATTTTCCTAACTCATGACAGTTATCAATACTAAAATTTCTATAAAGAAAATGACCAATCATGTCTTTTTCCTTCGTGAATGAAACACAGCCAGAATTCAAAATGATTATTAAGAAATTGATAAGAATTAGAATTTCATACAGGTATTTTCTGAAGTAAAAATTTATTTATGATTTATTAATTTCAATATCACTCAGAAAACCCACTTTCCAACCCTTTCGCACGAAGTACGAAAGGTGAACGATCATCGATGACTGAAGAATTGGAATAGATCCAATTCTCAAGTCTTCCTCACGCTCAGGAAAGAGGATTATTCCTCGTCATCGTGACTGTATCGACTTCCCTTTTGAGAAGAGAAAACGAGAAGATTTACTACAGAAATGATCCTGTGAAGTATAATCTTAATGAAAATCTACTTTTGTCTAACACTTGTAATATCTGAGCACAGTAATGACCAATGAGAATTATTACTATACGTCGCCACCTAGCGGCAAAGTGGAACAAACATCAATTCCTTAATTTTAACATTAAATTTGTAATTATCAATGGGAAAAAAATTCCCAAATATATTTGCAAATTAATAATTATTCATTTTCAATTGATTTTCCAACCAATTAAATTCATTAAAATTGGCTGAAACCAAATAATTTTTATTCAGTTTAATTGAACGAATATCTTTCTTCTTAAAACATTAATATTAATTATTAATTAAACGGCAATTATCACGATTTTCATTGATTCAGTATTAAGAATCATAAATAATAATTTTAAACCAAGGAAAATTCTACTTTTGACGAATAAAATAATTTTTAGAAACCTCTCAAGCCTTGCACTGATGAAAAATAAACGAGCACCCGAGCTTTTATCTTACAATTAAAATAAACTTTGTACAAATCCAATTCATCCAATCCTCTGAATTACAAAATAATATTATTATACATATACATTATATCATATTTAACCAATAAACATCTGATGTCGATTCATTTTTATATGAGTGACAATTACGCAATCCAAATGGAAATAATTTTATCAATATAAACATTGTGTGTAGCATTAAAATTTGTGAGAGAGAAATATAAATTGAAAATTGTCAAGTTAAAATTGTGCTATCGAAAAAATAAACATTCAAAACAAACAAATCCATTAATACTTTTATACATTACAAAAGTATTGTCTCAATGCAAAATATTTTCCATTTAATTTTCCATCTGTCAGTTATGTTTAAAAGAAAAAAAAAAAATGTGGGTACATGAAACAAAGTAATTGAATATTTATTGCTTTGTCTGTCAGTGTCGGTCATTTCTAACATCATTTTACTTCTGACACAAAATATAAATAAATAAATATCTCCAAGACAGATATCAAGATGAAGATAATTACTATTTTGAATCCACAAAATATTATTAAACAAATGTGTACGCTTTGTGACACGTTATTCGTTTTCCAATAATTTCAAATATAGAATTTCTTCGTCAATTATCAATTCAATCCAATTGTGCAGTAAACTTTGAACTTTATTCATCGTCAATCGATCCAGGAAATTAAATTCACATATAGATTGAAGCTTAAATTCACCAAAATTTAATTGATGTAAATTGAAATAGATATTTTTATTTATGTCTACATATTGTGTAAATATATAAACAGAATAAATTTCGAAATAAAATTTATTATTTATATTTTTATTTATTTACAATGTATAACGAAAACACTTTTGGAAAGTGTCAAATATTTTTGGTACACTGTAAATCATGAAAGCGATTTTATCATCGTTTACTTCGTTGAGCTTTTGGCCCACCCATTTGCAAAACTTTCCAACATACTTTCGTGACGCCCAAATATCTTTTTGGCATTAGACACCGATGTCTACGAAGTTACGGAAAAATTTTTCCGGCAAGACAATGAAAGAAGAAAGAACTAGACAACAAAAACGACAACGAGAAAAATAAAAAACTTACTAAATATAAAAAAAAAATAAGGGTGAATGAATAGATGAGAAATAAGAAATATGAAATAAAAAAGAATAATGGAATATGAAGAATGAATTGTACTATTTGTGAAGAAGCTCACATTGTTAGTGTGCATAGATGAAATAAAATATTGTGCAGAAGTTTACTTAAAATTTGTGTTGATTGTTTTTGATATGAATTGGGTATCATTTTTTAGTACAAAAATTTTTGCTAAAACTGGAAAATCATTAATTTTCTGTGTATCAAACTAAACCAATTTTCTATCAACAGATCAAAATTCTGATAATTTGCCATGACTGTCGAAAAAAAAAATATATTAAAATTCCAAAACCATTTTTTAGTGAATTTTCAAAAAAAAATATTATGCAAAACTAAATCCAAAACAAATTTCCAATTATGTTTTACACAAAAATTTTTGTCTATTAAGCTAAACAAATTTTCTATCAACATATCAAAATTCTGTCAATTCCCCAAAATTTTCAAGAAGAAAATTGGGTAAAAAAAATTCCAAAGCAAATTTTTAGTGAATTTTCAATAAAAAAAATTATACAAATAAAATTCCGGAACAAATTTTTAGTAACATTTTACACAAAAATGACTGTTTACCAAACTAAACAAATTTTCTACTATCACATCAAAATTCTATTTATTCACCACAACTTTCAAGAGAAAAATTATGTTAAAAAAAAATCCAAAACCATTTTTTAGTGATTTTTCAAGAAAAAGATTATACAAAAAAAATTCCAAAACAAATTTCCAATTATCTTCAACACAAAAATTTTTATCTATCAAACTAAAATAATTTTCCATATACACATCAAAATTCTGTCTATCCACCACAACTTCCAACAAACAAAAATACAAAAAAAAAAAATTCCAAAACAAATTTTTAGTGAACTTTTGCACAAAATTTTCAACTTCATTCATAAGTATGTCTGACTCTGTATACATGTGTACAAATTGCAACGATAAGAGTCTTCTGCTAGCAAAAATAAAACTAAACAAGACACTTCCACACATAAAAATACACATTTATATTGATGGTTATACACTATTTATTCTGGATATCTACAGGAGTGACCATTCTACTGTCGCTGACAGTTTTCCTGAACCTCGTTGCTGAAAGCATGCCGACAACGTCGGATGCTGTCCCATTAATAGGTATATCATCCATTGCATTTTTGCTATTGCCAACCCTTCGTTTCGTTTTATTTTATTTTATTACAATTTTTATTGTCGTTTTCCTTTTCTTCACATAGTGTCAGAGAACACGACATGGATTCCAATCTATGTCTTTATTCCATAAGTGTATATGTATTGTTATTGTTTATGTCAGTATGTCGTGTAGTTAAATAAATATTTACATGTTATATGTGTATAGATGTATAGATAAATAGGATTTTGCCAAAAAACAAAAAAAAAAAAGAAGTGAATATTTTCTTTTTTTAGTTCCATTTGAAAAGCTCTTGCAATTAGAATAGAATAAAATTTTAATTCTTCGTTCTCGGTTAGACAGATATATAAACAGATAAAAACTATAGTTTATGCCTGGAAGTATGATTGTAAAATGTAAATATGGATATTAGAAAGTGTTGTAAGGTTGTGGAACACTTTGTCGAGATAATTCTGAGTCTTCTGATAGAGAAATAAAATAAAAATAGTTCACGAAAAGAAGAAGAACAACAACAACAACGAAATTATAATGAGTAAAATATTATGAGGGAACAATTTTCTTCAGCAACAAGTTTTAAATTTATTTCAAAATATTGTTGAAGACTTTTACAGTAATTTTTTTTTTTATTTCGCAGTTTTTGATGTTTTCTTTTAATTTAAATTATTTATTTTGTGTAGGATAAACAAATGATAAGAAAAATCCACGTTGGATTTAATTAATTAGTGGAATTATTCAGTGAAAAAAAAAATAATTTTTTGATTCTTCAACAAATAAAAACATAAAACAATTTTGCAACTTTATAAATATTTATAATTAATATTTATTTCAATATTGTTGTTACAATATTATGATATATAATAATGATCATTCCCTTCCTATTCAATCACGATAACTCTTGAGTTTACCTGTATATAATTAATAATTGTCACACATTATTACAAGTGATCCTTGATGTAGATCGAGTATTCCTATCAATAGCATCATCACTAGTGTTGTCGAGATACCAAATCCTACATGAGTGTAAAGGATTTATACAGTATGATATGATTGATGAGAAAGAGAGAGTTTATATAAATTAAAATAAATAATGACAATTTTGTCAATATTAATTTTTTTTTTTTATCGTGGGGAAAATTTATAAAAATAAGTTCAATTATTAAAATATTTTTTATTCATATGTCGATGTTTATCATCGATGTAATATTTTAATACTTATGTTTTATTCAACTCAAACGTTGTGGAAATTGTGGTAAATTTATTTTTATTAAGGTATTAATATTAATAAAGTTGACATTTATTGTGCTTTTAATTTAATTTAATAAATTTCAAGTTCATTTATTTGATAATTTCATCGTGTTTTCATTGAAATTATTTTTGCATTGAATATTATTTATTCAATTGAATAATAAGGGGTGTTTAATTATGTGAATTTGAATAATTTATTTGATGATTTTTGATGAAGAAAAAAAATTATATTTGCTGATAGTTGTTGAATATTATTTGACATATTAAAATCATTTATTTGATGAATGATTTATTATTAAATTCACTATTAATTTATTAATAATAAATTCAAATAATTCATGCATTTCAAACATTGAAATAATACATTTAATTATATTTAATATAAAATTATATTCATTGATATATTTGTTGAGTATTAAATAATACAGAATTATTTTAACAATATTTGCCTCAATTTTCCTAAATAAAAATTGAAAAATAAAAACTGCAAAGATTTTCACGTCTGTATTAATTAATATATTTTATTGGGGTTTATTTCAAGCTTATGTTGATAACATGCAAAAGCGAATGTTAATAATATTTAAAAAAAAAAAAAAGAAACGCTCGATCGAACGTTAAAAATTAAAAATTAAACCAAAAAATAAATCAAAAGTATCAAAATCATATACAATAATTAAAATATTTATTTTCAATAATAAAATTCAATTAATTTTTTTTTCTTGTTATATAATAAACATAACATTCGATCTTTGTTTAAATGACAAAACTGTGTGTCATTTTATTCACTCAAACATTTAATATAAATTTATAACGTCTGAAAAAAAAATCTTTTTTTTTTCTCAACATTTTATTCGTTAATTTTTTTTCTAGGTGATTTATTTATTTATATTTACAAGATAAATCATCTTGACACTATATATTTATTCATTCAGATTGTTAATTCAATCTTCATTGAATTTTTATACACAAATGCAACAATTTCGTGCAATTGAGCTCACAACAATGTGCGAGAATAAAAATAAATTGCGTTTTCACACAGCAGAAACAATAAACAAAAAATAACAAAGCTCCAATCAATTCAAACAATTCCTGCAATTAATATTCAATATCAATTCATTAACCTGCAAAATAACCAACCGAAATAAAAAACAAAAAAAATATAAAATTGTGGGTGGAAAATTAAAATTGAAATTAAAACGAAGATGTGTAATTTTTTTTCGTTGCACTTCGATTCGAATTCTCTCGTTTTTTTTTTTCTTTTTTCATTCTATACTTGAATAAATTTGTTCCACGTATGTACATATAAGAGATTGTGTGTGAGTGTGTGTGTGTGTATGTAACTGTATGATCGATGATGAATTAATCTGTCGTGCAAGCTCTTTACAGGAGGAGAAATCGAACACACAGTTGGCAAAGCTCACAATTGGAATTCTGCAACGCGCACGGGAATGCGATGATTCGATGGGGGGTTGGATGGATCTGTGAAGGTGTATGCGACAAAGGTTGAAATATAAGGGGAGAAAAACATGTGAATTGACGATACACACAAGGGTTGTACATAAAAGGAATGTGAGGTCAGGAAAACTGAGGGCGATTAAATATCGGTTGGTAAATGAAGGAAAAAAATAGAGAAATTATTGAACAATATATATATTGAAAAGACGAAAAAAAAAATCAAATAACAAAATTATAATATTTAAATTACAATTAAAAATCTTTTGATTTAATTTTAGAATATTTTATTAAATATTGGAATTAATTCATAGCGTTTTTTGGTTTATTAATTACGATAAAAACGCTATGAATTAATTCCAAGAATTGATGAAAATTTTTATGTGTTATGATAAGTAATTTTTTATTTATTATTGAATTTTTTTTTTATGGGGATTTTGTTTATTGCCAGCGAGTTTTGCATTATTTTAGAGATTGGAAGATGGTGAGAAAGAAAAGGAAATTATTTATGTAGGTATTATATTGATTTTTTTTTTTTTTTTCGTCCCCTCGTTGATTTGTTGAACCGTGTCAAGATTTTTCTTGCTCTTTTCCACCACGTCACCAGAAATATCAATGATGGAAACGAATGAGAGTAATATCCAAAGCAGAAAATTCAATGTCGAAAATTAACGGATGCGTGAAAAAAGAAAATTTGATTTTATATTTACATTTTAATTCATTTTTTACTTATTTCTAAATTCATTGAAAATTCATTTTTATTTCGTTTCTTAATCAGATCAATTATCATTATTTTTCATGTATAATAAATAAATGATATTAAAAAAAAAAAATGAGAACGTGAACAAACAAAAGTTGGAATTTATACATAAATAAATAAATAATTAATCACGAATTCAGCGTGATAATTTTTTTTTATTTAATTAAATAGAAGTAAGAAGTGTTCAGATCGTTATTTATCAATTTTGAAAGCACTCAAAGATGATATTTAATGAATATTTTATTTATTTATTTATTTATTTATTTATTTATTTTTTTTTTCATAACGTTCTCGACTTTTTGATTTATATATTGAAAATATTGTTGGTAACAGTATGATATAAGATAAATTTCTGTCATCAAATTTGATGGAGCGTGAATGAAATAGTGTAAGAGGGGATGGAGAAAAAAAATTATGATAATAAAAATGGACCCAAGGGAAAAACACAAAAATAATAACAATAATCCGTAGGACAAAAAGGAAAAATTAGTCCACACGTGCGTGAAAAATTCACGCAATAATTCAATAGATTTTCATTTTTTTTTTTTTCTAATATAATTCATAATTAATATTTTATTTTCCATATTGAAAATAAATTTTTCTGTGTAATATCTTTTATAAAATTATAAATAAATCCAGGTAAGTGATCCAAACGTTCACAAATTTGGACTTTCATTAACGAACTGAAGAAAAAAAAAAGCCAGAAAAAAATAATATTAATATAAAAACACAAATATTAATTTATCTATCAACATAAAATTTATATTTTACAATCGTCTCAAAATAATAATTATAAAATATTGAAAAATGTACAAGGATAATTTTTTTTTATTTATAAATTTACAATTAAATATCAGGAGAAAAATGGAGAAGTAAAAAAAAAATTATCCCCGAAAGAAATATGAAGATAAAATGTGGAAAAATGAATCAAATAAAGTCGAAGAAAAATCTAAAAACTAACACCAACTGCCAAGAATATTTGTGGCAAGTCTTGCTTCGAATTCTTCGTCACGTTTCGAACATATAAAAGCGTTTTTCATTCTCGAAACGTGCATCTTTCATTGTGAAGCACACCAAAAGCTTCACCCCAAATTCTTTTACGAATACACGCCCTCTTTTTTTTTTTTTTTACTTCGCTCCCTTTCTTCACACATTCAACTCTCGTATCAGTTTTTTCTTACTCGTCCTCAAGTATTCCTTTAATAATTCTCCACCATTTTTTTGTTATAAATATGTGAACTTTTATCATACTCTCTCTTCATATAAACAAATTGCAACATACGCCCAATTGAATTATCATACCAGTCTTGAGGAATAAAATATATTCATTAATTCATCAAATAAATTGAAAGAAATTAGGAGTTTAATAAAAAATATAAATAAAAAAAAATAGTTGGAAATTTATTAATGAAATTTTGATCTATAAAAAAATCTTAGAAACATTTTTAGAAATATTTATCTTTCAAATGAAGAAAAAATTAATATGGAGTCATGGAAAATTTTAAATAAGTTTGGATATTTTTAAGTAACATTACAATAAAATTTCTGTGACACCACAGGAAATAATTCCAAAATTTAACGCGCCAGAACAAAAAGTTTTACTGTGCTGTTTAGGCAATCGGGGCTCGCTTCATTGGTACCAATGTTTTGGTCTTTGTTGACGCATAAGACGCCTGAAAAAAAAACTCGTCGGGGGTCCTCGGCATTTTTCGGGACTTGTCGTGTCTATTGTCCTCTCAATGCCTTCTGTTGCGTCATAACGTATTGCAACTCACAACGGTCCACATTGCCATTGGAAAGTGTTCTTCGGAAACAAATTAATCGTATTAAATTTCTAAATTATTTATGTCTTCATTTATTTATTCATTTTATTTCCTCATTTATTTATTCGATTTTTTCGTTTATTTTTTTTTTTATATAATTCATTCATATATTAATATATTTAATGATTTGTTTCATTCATGTCTAAGAATCAGCAGTGACGCTCAATAAATAAACGAATAAATACATTTACTTGTAAAATGGACAATTGTGACTCGATTACTAGACAGCATGGTAATTATTGTTCGATTTTCTCTACAAAAATTCCACGATTTTTCTCTCCATGCCAAGCTTCTCAATCGTTTACTAATCAGTTTTATTGAGACATTTAAATTTATTTTGATGAATTTGGAAGATTTAAATTCGAGATATTTTATTTTTTATTCTATTTCATTTTCATGGAGTTTAAATAACAGATTTGTCTTATTATCTTTGTTATTTTCTTCGTCATGACTGGATGTAAAATTGAAATATTCAAGTCACATTGTAGTTCACAACATGTAGATTCTTGTTCCATTCGTGAAACCTCAACACTCCTTGGTTTCCTATCGAACTCATGTTTCATGTTGGCAATGTTGCAAACTCCTTTGTCCTTACTTCTAATGCAACAAACTATCAATATATATGTGTATGTATATTGTATATGCATATATTATGTATAATTTCTTCCTTTTATCGTTTACTTTCTTCTTTAACTTTGTATCTTATTCGAGGAAACTTCAGCAAAGCATCAAACTAAAGATTGGGTTATCCAAAGTTCAACAAAACGTGTTGGAACACGTTTACTTGTATTATCCATCCAAGTGTTTCATCACCTGAATGTTTAAAGCGTTAAATATATATTATTATGATATAATATAATTACAGGATTATGAAATACTTGTTAATAAAATTTTATGACAGTAGTCATTGTCGATATTTAATAATTTTAATTTCAGATAGTCGAAAGTTTTAAATTCATTTCATGATATTATATTTTTTATTAGTTTTTTTATGAAAATGTTTGAATTTGTGAACGGTTGGTAATTTGTGACATTGAATAACAATATGATTATAAATATTTGTGGACATATATATTATTAAATAAATAATTAAAAATGCTTTCAGTTGTTGATTTAATAGGAAAAAATTTCTTTTTTTTTTCCTTCTGTTTCTTATTTAATTTATTTATTTTTCATGATGAATATTATTATGAAGATGTTCAAATTATCAAATAATTGTTTATTTGTAATCATAACTAACAATATGGTGATAAATATTTTCGGTTATGTATATTATTAAATAAATAATTAAAAATGTTTTCAGTTGTTGATTTGATAGGAAAAAATTTCTTTTCTTTTCTTCTGATTGGCTATTCAATTAATTTTTTTTTGTCACGAATATTATTAGAAAATTTAGCACAGTGTGGGATGAACAATTGTTTCAGGAGTGACCATTTTGCTATCGCTGACAGTGTTCCTGAATCTCGTTGCTGAGACCCTGCCCCAGGTCTCCGATGCAATACCCTTGTTAGGTACTAATCGAGTTTTGTTATAATATAACAGAGAGAGAGAAAATTTTATTCAATTTTATTTAATGACATTGAACAATATTGCAGATGAATTGAATTTAATTATCTTCAATTAATCAATTTATCTATCAATGGAGAGCACAAAGTGGTTTAAATGAAATGAAATAGAAAATTCAAAGTCTTGAGAATGAACACAACAAAAAACTAAAATAAATAAATATATAAATAAATAAATAAATAGATAATGAAATATTAAATACAAAATTTTGTAATTCATATTTCTCTCGAGGCTCTGAAATTTTCTTTTTACGTGTGAATGATTTGAAAATGAAAAATAAAAAAATCAAAATTATAAATAAATAATACAAACGAATATTTGACATGAAACTTTTTTTTTTCCCATAACAGAAGTTAAAAATTTTTTTACTTTTCCAGTTGATGCGCTCGGGGTCACAGCAATGAGAAACAAAATAGAATTTCTTGAAGAAAAGTAAACCAGTTGTTAGAATAAGATACGAAAGTTTTTGAGTTTTCTTCACGGGGGAAATAAAAGTTGGCATTGTAGCAAAGCAGGAAAATATAACTTGAGGAGAGGAAGAATGACAATCAAGTAAAAAAAAAAAATATATGAAAAGAGCCACATGTAAAAAAAAAAAAAAAAATAATCAGGCGAATGTATTTTTTCTTTGGATTTTTGTAGCTCAGTATTTGCGCATCATGGAAAAAAGCTCATAGCATATTCTTATAGAGAATCGAACGCTCTACAAAAAAGGTGTCTTACACTTTTTTCATAGAGACAGCCATTCTATGGATATTTGAACTCAAAGTTCCAAATATATAAAATTTTGACTTTTTTGTTATTAAATCAATACTAATCACATTATTATTGTCTTAAAAACTACTTTCAATCAGAAAACTGGTTTTAGTGTGCTAATATTTTTACAAACAGGCACCTCTAAATATCAAAATTAAGAGCTCCACTTCAGTCTTCTTTTTTCACTGTTCAAGAATTTTTCAGCCTGTATTTTTATTGAAAAAAAAAAGTTGCTCTATTTTAAATGGCAAAATGAACTTTCTTCCCTTTGCTTTTACGTTCACTTCCATTGTTATTCACTAAAATCTTGTATTTTATTTATTTACATACTTTTTATGTTCAAATGTGAGGAGCTATTCAAACTTGATGTCCACCCACATATTGTTTTATTTTAATATTGATGCGAATGACTCAATCACTTGAATAATTCTCAACTTTTCGTGGTTACAAAAATACAAATAAATTTATTCTAAAATGTGCTCAAATTAGCTTTTTATATATTTAATACCAGCTTTTTTTGTGTGAAATATCGATTATTACATTCAAAATGTGTATAGAAAAATTTCGAATACTTTGAAAGTATTCATTGAAATTTTGTAGACAAAAATTCTTTGGAATTTTAAATTTATTCATCGCTGTTATCACGTGGTTGTTTAGTTTATTCATAAATAAATGTCTTTGATGTTGAACTGAGATCAAAGAAATGATGAAATTATTTATACATTTATAAATGTATACAGATAGATATATTATTTGAATGAAAAATATTTTTTATTTCCATTTTTAGATCGAAATTATTCGGTTGATATATTTAAGTTTTTTTATGCATTAAAACTTTTGAATATTTATGGTATAATTCAGTCGTATCTTGGGAGTAATTGAAGTTTATTTGTTTATAAAAAAAAAAAAAAGATGAATCAATTTGATACAATGAAAAAAACTATGGCGATTTTATTTAAAATTCAGTGAATGTTTAAATATTAATTTAATGGGTGAAATAAAATTATTTTTGACGTTCAAAATGCGCTATAATATTTTTTGTTGTTGTTCACAATCCATAGTAATATTCATTCGATGCGTATATATTATAAAAAAAATATTGTTGGAGAATAATGAAAGAATTTTTTTTTTTTTTTCGTTTAGGATTTTTTTTCTTTCAATTTATTTGTGAATTCGTTAATTTTTTATTGGAAGTGGGGTGAATTTTTCTGAAGTATTGCAATTAACCGAGTGTAACAACAACTTACGAATATTTATTGAGACATTTTCCAGTGCAGGAGTTTAAGTTTGATAATAATTGCTCATTACTTCACTACTAAGAAATAAATTACTTTGCAAAGTCATTACTTTTTAATTGCTAGTCATTTTCTCGTAAAATATCCATTTTTTTTTTATTTAGTGCATTCGTCATAGTCATTTGCAAAAGGAAATATGCGAATATGAATAGAACATAATGATAAAACCAAAGAAATAAATTTAATGTTACAATTTATTCTTGAGGGCTCGTAATAATTTTTTTTTTAATTAAACTTCTCATGCACAAAATAATAATATGAATAAATTTTCATTTACAAACTATCGAATCTCATTGCTGTGACTCTGCACTTCATGTAATTACATATGTATATAGAAATATATTTGCTAAAATTCAGAAAAAAAAATAACAATAATTTAATTTCAAATGAATTTTCAGTGCATTTCATTATTTCTATAAAAAAAAAAGAAAAATAAAATATAATTCTCATTTTCAACTAATAAATATTCATCATTATACTATCCATATAGAAATCCAACTTTTTAATGAAATGTATCGAAAAATATAAATAAAATAATTTAAAATAGAATTAAAAATAAAAGTTCTGCGAATATTTTTGTATTATCAATTTTATTATTTTTTATTTGTGTTTTTTAATGAATTGAGTGAATGTTTAATTGTTTATCTAACACTACAAAACATATTTGAATATATATTAAACAATACTTTATCTAATTTTTTCATTTATCAACAGTTTATTAAGGTTATAAAAATATTAAATTTAGTTTTTTTTTCATCTTATTTTTATGTTCGAATTTTTTTATAAATTACTATTTTTTTTTATTTATTATTAAAATTCACCTTGAGACTGCAATTATTTTATTTACTCTTTGAACTTGTGTTAACAATAATCTATTGTTGTTCGCTATCTGCATTTAATTTTGTCTACGATCGTCCTTGTTTACTTGGCGGTAATTATGTGGTGTTTGCGAGTTGTTTTGTACTTAATTGTCCGAATGAAGAGTAAAACATGAATTCCCTATTGTTCCAACTATGCAAACATCTGTTAATCATCATAAACATACAATATTACAGACAATATAAATATTACAATAGACACGACACGTCATAAAAATAAAATGAATCGTTAGATAACAATTTTTAATTGTTTTATAAAATTTTTAGTCGAGTGAAATGAATTTTTTTATGAACATATATTTTTTGAATCAATTTATCGGCCATTGAATATTGAAATATTCAATTAAATTCGAAAAATATCCGTAAGAAAGTAGAAAAATTTTTTTTTTGACATCACTTGAAGATAAATGACTATATAAAATCATAAATAACATGTGTTAATGTTTAAATTTTATTTCAATACAAAAAAAAATTTTCAAACCTGAATTCGCTGTATTATAATTTTTATTTTGTTATTATATATTTAAAAAAAATCAATTTGTGATTTTATTTTATTAATTTATGATTTAAGTTTGCAATAAAATGACCTAATGCAAATAATATTTTTCCTCCTCAATCAAAAATTTTCAATTCAAAATTATGCAGTCATATGAAAAATTATTTTTTATTTTAAACATCTCGATAAAATAAAAAAAAATAAAATTTTCCTCAAATCAAACATTTTTGTTCGAATTTTCACGTGATAAAAATTTTTCATTTCCATTTCGAATTCCTAACTATTAAAAAGAATATTCTATGCATATTTTTCCACCACAAAATCGGGATGAATAACCCGAATAATATCACACCGAATTGCTAATGAATCAGATTAACTACAAAAAATGAAGAAAAAAAATTCCCCAAAGAATTGAAGCTCGAAAAAATTCACAAATTAAAAAATAACCAAAAATTCTGGATCATTTATAATGCAAATATATTAAACTTCGATTCCAATCTATATATAAAATTAGCATGCATGACGATGCGTCCAGTAAAGTCAAAAAATCTCAAATAAAATCCAAAAAAAGCTCAATTAAACCAAAAAATCTCAAAAAAGTCGAAAGAGCTCAAATTGAATCAAAAGAGCTCAAATAAAATCAAAAAAGCTCAAATAATCTCAAATGAAATGGAAACAGCTCGAATAAAGTGGAATATGTTCGAATAAAATCGAAAAAGGACAAATAGAATCAAAAAAGCTCAAATAAAATCAAAAAAAGCTCAAATAAAGTGAAAAAAACAACAAAACTTCACTCGGAAAACATTCCACAAAGAACCCAAACAAAAAAAAAATTAAATCTTTCTCTTCACCACAAACTCCAGCATTTGTTCTCTTTCTCTCTATCTATTCACCTCCTTTTTACCTCCTCTTTCCCTCATTCGTTTTACATTTAGTAAAGTCGACGAGATAAATTTTGCAGTCCTGAATAATCAAGCTCATCCACCCGATTGATTTTAGAACGAACCAACCAAGCAAAAGTCCATATCTTTTGTCCCCAAAAAAACCAACGAACAAAACCCTGCGTCAACATGTTCAAACTTGTTTCTTATACATTGAATTCATGTCCATATATTTCCGAATAAAATAAAAAAATAATCAAACAAACAAAACTATCTCTGTACTTCCTCACATTTGTGGGTGCAAAATATTTACTTCAGGTCCATCCCAAGCAGTAAAACGAAGTCAACTAACAAAATAAAAAAATTCTAGTGATCTACTTGGGAACTAAACATTTAAAAGCTGCATTCAGTTCTGGTTTTTTTCCATCAACTGCATCGAATCCACCACTTTTAACCAATATACATCCAGTCACGTATTGGAAATTTCGTTTCCATTCGCTAAGAATCTTATTCCATATAGATAGATTTATTTATACATACATTTTTTATACTTATATGTATAAAAAATATCTACTGCAGTTCGAGCTTTTTTATATACGTCTTTGGTTGTAAATAATATATGCCCACTAGTCCAGGTGTGGTACAGACTATTCCACAGTCTGCTTCACTTCTTCACTACTCTCGTTTATTTTTTTATTTTTATTTTTTCCCTCTTTCTAGTTATTTTTTTTTTTTTTTTTGCCTATCTTTTTTTCTATCATTTATCCGAGCAGAGAAAATTGTTTTCACCTACCTACTTTCTATACCACTGTTGGAAGAAAAATACAAAAGCTCCCACCAATTTTGTTTTTTTTTTTCTTATTACTTTTTCAAAGAACAAAATGCCTCAACGTATAAAGCAAAAGCCTCGCTATTTTATATCTTTATTTTGTATTTTTTTTTCTCTCATTTGTATAATCTAGTGGGGCGTTATTGTACATGTGATATCGATTCAAAGCTTGATATTATATTTTATTCTGTGTTTATTTCGGAATTATTGTTTCATTTCAATTCGTTAAATGCATTGGAGTAGACAGAAGAAACTAAAGTCGTTTTATCTTTCGATTGTGAAGAGATTTAAAATCACCGTGGAAACAGATGTGATAGAATATGAGTTTATTTGAGAGGGTGGAAAGAGGAATAAAGGGGTGAGGAGAAAGGAACATTAAGAGGATAATATCTGACGATAGAGTATATTTCATAAAGTGCTTGCTTCTGAGTCAGATAATTTTAAAATGTGCTTTCTGCACTTTTGCACAGAAGATTTTTATCGTCTTGTAGAAAAATAATTTCGATTAATATTAAATTTATTATTTTATACATTTTTTATATTTATATCAATTTAAATGTTATTTTGATTAGGGGAGAAATATTAGTTTATGTATTAATTTATTCATGTATTTATTTATTTATTTACTTTCGAAGATGAATTTTTATTCATTTCTATCCAATTAAAATTCGTAATTGGATTTTTTTTTTTCAATTCGTTTTTAAAAACACACTTTTGAAGATCAAAAATTTGCATCGAAATGAAAGTCAATAAAAATTTATGACATTCCATCACATATCGATATAATAAAAAAATAAAATACATGTTTTTATAAATATTTATAAATTTTTTTTTCGTTCGGAAAATCAAAAAAATGTTACTCTTGTTTCAACCTGTCGAAAATTATTGATGTTTTTTTTTATTTGGGTTTAATTTGCATTTTTGTTAGAAAGAAAAATGAATTTGATTTTACTAGTCATTTGACAGTTCATTTTTTTTAATGTCAAAAATAAAATAGATGACATTATTGAAAAATTAGAATTTTGAATTTAAATTGTTTTGAATTAAAAATAGTGAAATCGAGATTTTTCACTTTTGAGGAAAAATATTTACATTTGTAGGAATATTTTCACGAAAAGGAACAAAGTGGTCAATTTATTCATTCATACAATCTACAAAAAAATACAAAGTTGCGATCTAATAAAATAAATCATTTAAAAAAAATCAAAAACTGTAGCAATAATATTGCTATTGGTATTTTTGACAATTTTTTTTTTTTTTCGAAACTATTAAATCTATTGGTTCAAATTTGTAAACGAACTTGGAAATTACCCAATCAAATCCCCTATTCTTATTGATTTTCTCAGATCGATTATCCTCATTAAAATTCAATAAACCAAAAATTGAAAATGAAAACAAAAAATCGACAAATTTAATAAATATAAGGCCGATAAATTGCATTTGAAATTGTTCATTTCTCGTCACTCACATGACAAAAGTCTACACACATACAAATACATCAATAATAACTTCATTCAAAAAATTGTTATCAAAATCAAAATTCAATTTGGAATAAACAAAGCAACAGGATCAAATTCGAAAAAATGTTGTATCAATCTCGTTCAAAATTGCCATCATACAAACAAATAAATATCTACATCGACACTTTCACACATTTTTTCATCCTCTCTCAATTCAACATGAGGGAGGAGATAAAGGAGGAGATAGTGCTGTATTTGTAAATATCTCTTCGTAAACGCTGTTTAATTTACCGTCACATATTGTTTCTATTTTCCATTCATTCTATGTATTTTCGTTATTTTCTTTCAAACAATTTTTTTATTCATTTTTCTTTTTTTCTACAAACGTTTCCTCATCCTCCACAATTTATCACTTTATCTATGTCGCTCAAATTCGTTTTTGTTTTTATTATATTCTACTGTCTCTGGCTCTGTTTCAACATTTCATTTATAAACTTTATACGGCTGATGCTTCGCTCTTGCTTTTGTACTTCTCTCAAAGTTGACTATTTCATATTTATTATTCTATATATTCATAAAAATATATATATATTTATACACGAATGTGTACAATTTTTGAATTAATTTATGCGTTGATAATCTGCTGATTTATATTGTAAATTATAATATTAAAATATTTGCTACTTCTGTATTGTAATATTTATTCACTCGCTAAATTATTTATTTTTTTGTTTTCATTTGCTATTACATTTATACACATGCATACATGCACGATATATACATATACATATAAAATGGGTTTGCATATATGATAAATATGATGAGTGCCATAGAAAATGTTTTGGAATTATTTTTAAAAATGAAAAATGGCTGGGAAAAAATTCAAACACTTGAGAAAAATAATATTTATTGTAAAAATAATTATTAAAGTGTTTTCATGGCCTTAAATAAATTTAATTATTTTTATTTTTATATAATGTATATTATATTTTATATGTATATTAAAAGAAAACTCAAGTTCACATAATTTTTGTATGTAAGCTCTTTTCATGTGAAAAACTTTTGGCATGAAAAATATCTTAAAGCGATCGAATGTCACGCAATGTTGATCCTGCAAAGGCTCACGAGGGATTATAATATTTTGCACAAAGCACGAGAAAAATGCTGATGAATAGATGGAGAAAATAATAGAGGAAAACAAAAAAAAAAAGAAAGGAAGAAATAGAAAAAATATATAATATTTATTTTATGATATATAATACTTGTTTATAGATTCTTTTGTCGCAAAAGATCATCATGAACGTGAATAATGTCAAGATACATTGAGAAACAACATGCAAATTCATTGTTCCAATTTTTTTTTTTTATTTAATTCAATTTTTTTATTTTATCAATTGAATTCCATTTAATTCCGTTGAGAAAATACAATTCAGACATTGAAGAGAAAAAAAAATATTACTTGTCTAATGGTATAATGAAATTTAAGGAGATGACATCAAACTGCAAGGAAAAAATACGAGAGTAAAAAATTTTTCATCTCGAGGAGGAGGAGGAGGATGAAACTCTCTCAGTGGATAGAAATACGAACCTCAAATTAATAGAGGTCGGAAGTATAGTGAAGGCGAGCAATGTAAATGGAGTAAGCGTGTCAGGTCGCGGTTGAATTTCAACGTATTGCTAGTTGAGAATATTACTCGGTAATGGGAGAATTAAGAATTGAAGTGAGAGAAGGGTATATTACAGTGAATAGAATATCGTTAAACGTGAAGGATACTTCTTCATAACATGAAGAAATGTAGATTGATACTGAAAAATAACTAACCTGATACTGTCTTTAGTGATCGAATTGTTAGAGACGCTTTTTGTACTTGATCAATACTTTACGGTCATTAATATTGTGTCTGAAAAAGGGAATTGAATTCGGAGTTTTCCAATCCGATTGTCTTCGAATAATACAATTTTCTTAGGAGTTTTAATGGATATTAGATCATCAGTTCAATAAAAATCAATTAAGTGAAGTTGGATGCTTTTGATTCGGTTTTATGCAAAATTTTGTGCTCCTTTTGGACGTTTTTAGGACCCTTGAATTGTAAATCAGTAGTAATTGTTTTTTTTATTGAATTAATAGGGCTATTTCATCGGTCCGAATAGGAATAATGATTATCTGGGAGAAAATTTATTTTTCGAAATTTCCTGTTTTTGATGTTGTTATTTTATACAGCAATTTTAATTGAAGGAAAATATTTTATGATGTAGTGTTCATTCCGTCATTCGGAAATTGAATTCGACCTCAGAATCTGAATTCAAAAGATAAAAATAAACAAATTTTTAGATAGTATTTCAAGTTTGTTTTTATTCCGGTCCACTTTTAGCACCAATTTTGATGAAGGTCT
This sequence comes from Microctonus brassicae, assembly GCA_918226075.1. Classification (NCBI taxonomy): domain Eukaryota; kingdom Metazoa; phylum Arthropoda; class Insecta; order Hymenoptera; family Braconidae; genus Microctonus; species Microctonus brassicae. The sequence continues at coordinate 2,839,656 of OW445491.1, read as the reverse complement.
GAAACAGATCTCATTAATAATTCTCTGAAACTTAAATTCAATATATTTTGATTTTTTGAATATTATTGAAAAGCATCACTGAATTTATTCATCAATTCAATAATTAGTTGATAAATTATATAGTTGGTATTGAAAAATAAAAATTGATATGCCAAAACTTTCCTGTGCTTTTAATTCAGTATACTTTAAATTTAGTATCATAAAACCCGTTTTTTATCACTCAATTTTTCTTTCTTTGAAAGAAGATCTACAAAAATAAAATATAATTAAATAATTGAATTTAAAAATGAGCTTTTTACAATTATTATTCGATGAATACATAATCTCGTCACTCAGTTTGATTAACTCAAATATTTCCATGAAAAAAATCAATTTAATGATATTTATAACTGTCATAACAAACTTGCTGAGGATAAATGTTAATTGACAGATGACCTCGTTGGTTCATTCACTCCATTTTATAAAACAGATAGTGGCAGATCACACGAAACGAAAAAAAAAAAAAAAAAAGCTGATGATAAATTGGTTTAAACAATATTAGTACAAGCGGATATACAAAGTAATTTTGACTTTACATTTTACTTTTCTTCTCTATCGAATTTCGCCTTTTAACTAAAATGACAAATATTATTACGCACATAAAAATCCATTTCGCCATATTATAATATTCAAAAACATCCCATCATATTTGTTTAAATATAAAATACAAATTATTTTACAATTTAATTTCCATTATGTTTCGAGATTGAATTTCATCCGAATAAATATGATTTATTTACATCATAAAATAAATTCGTAAAATACAATAATATATTACAAAAAAATAATGAAAAAGTAAATAATAAACAAATAAAGCTTTTTAATTATTTATTCATCCGGGAATATTTAAATACGATTCTAAATAATTATAAATAAATTACTATTTATTTGTCTGTCTCCATTAAATTAATGTATTATTTTTTCTATTTATATTTTTACAGAATTATTTTCATTACTCAAACTAAAATTCATTCTGAATACTGAGTTATTTTTAATTCAAAATTGCAAAGTATTATAAACATTCATCAATTAACAAACGCGGATTTCATTGGCATTAAAATAATCAATATTATCCATTAATTTTATTGATATTTTTTTTTAACACTACACGGCAAATAGACTATAAATTATAAATTACTTTTCATATTAACATTAGGAAACATCAATATTATTCTACACAAACATAATTGCGTAAATAAAATTTTAATTATGGCTGAAATTTCCACGTACGTATTTTCATGTTTATCAACATAGGAATATTTATTATTGATTAATAAATAAATTGTTACAATATTCTATGCCTTCTGCATTTAATTTTCATCTGTCACATGTTTGCTGGATTTTAATGTTGGAATGATTATTTGTGCCAAATTAATTGTGCTCTATCACTTAATTTGATTGAGAAACTAAAGATAAATAGTTGTAATAATAATACAATAATTAAATAATATTGGTATAACGTTTGTTTTTATTTTATATGCATCCGTAATATTTGTCAGGTAGATGAAATGAGAAAAAAAAAGCTACGAAAATAAAATTAAAAATGTATTATTTTATACGTCATATTATTAAATTGTTTTGTTTGAAAAAAAAATACATTTGGAATGGACATGTCAAGGTTTGTCGCACGATTAATTATTTAAAAATTAATTTCATTACAAGTAAAAGTAAACAGATAAAATAATGACTGAAAAAAAAAAAATTGATAATGTTTATCAATGTGCAGTTGTTGTTTATTTAAATGGAATTTATTTCCTCAGTGTTTTGATCCAGTCATTTTTATCTGTGGCAGATTAATGGATTTTGAATCATTTGAATATCACAAACAAAAAAATTAGCATGGAAAATTAATGTAATGATAAATTTACTTAAAATAATTATATTTGGAATATTATTCTATGCGATTAAATTTTTCCAGCAACAAATGAACGTGGAAAAAAGTTTGAGCAACAAATTCTGAAATTTTTTCAATATTTCCCGAATTTAATAAATTATTACTTCGAAAACCTCACGATAAAAATATTAAAAAAATTAATAATTGTTTTTATTAACACAATTTAAAATTAAACAATTTTTCTCAATGGAATTTTCCAAAACTAAAAGCAGAAATAAATTATTTTAATTTAATTAAAAAAATTTATAAAAACATCAATCACATTACATTCATTCTTCATTTCATTTCAGTCCTCAACAATAAAACAATATAAACAAATGAAAGAAATTTTCGATAATAAATCTATCACAAAAAATAATAAAACAAAATAAATAATAAAAAATATCAATTTTATAATTAAACTCAACTCAAAATTATCTTTCAGGTAATAAACAACAATTCGTCTTGTGAAAAATGAATATTTAATTTATCCAAACATCATTTTCATACCCACAAACAATAATATATTTCAATTCAACTTTTGTCATAATAATTTTACCTCAAAGATAAAATTTAAGTCTCATAAATTTCAAGTTTGACTTGAGACAACTCACGTTAATGCACTGCCATTATAAACTTTAGCAAACTACTTGACAATTAAGTCATCACAAGTGTGCTGATGCTTCAAAATCTTTATTGACATATGTCGCATTCATATACATATAAAAATAATGCAAATTTATATAATAATAATATATATAAAAAATCCTATAAAAATAATTAGACTTATTTTAATATTGTAAAAATTTCCAAACCCACAGGATATATTTTATTCATTAATTTTATATAATATGTTTATTTAACTTTGTATGTGAGCTTATATATCTTCTGTGTGTGCTTTTACCACATATGCATAAAGCTCTACACAATTTATATCGTTACATTTTCCCATTACTCGACATGTGCCACGAATTAAAACCAGATGTGCAAAGTCACATGTGAAATAATAGCATTACTATACACATATACGTGTGTATATATGTACAAAAATATGTATACATATGTGTACTATGTAGTTAGATGTACATACGTTTGTTTCAAATTGCACGATGGAAAATATTGGAGCTTGCAAATTGATATTGAGTCATGAGTTAAACGAAATTAAGTTGAGGAAATTTCTAAAAGTTAAAAATTTTATAAACTTAAAATTATATTTACGTTGTAATTTTTGTATTCATTTGTTTTGAATCAATTAAATGTTGGAGATTATGTTGGTAATTTTAGAAAAAATTAAAAATCAATTATTTTTGAAATTTAAACAGATTACAAATTATTTTAAATGATTAATATATTGTATTTTAAAATGGTTTATTAGATTATCTGATGTTCAAATTTAGTGTAAATTTATGCGATTAAATTATGATTAAATTAGTCGTGGATAATTGAAAAACTAAAATTTTTAATAAGGAATTAGAAAGTGTGAAAAAAATAATTAAAATCGATCGACATTAAAATTTTAGCACTTTGTTTATTTAATATATTTTGTTTTCTAAATAATAATTGTTTGACAGAAATTGTAACACACAACGCAAATAATTTTGCAAACAAATTGCCTTACAAACTTCAATTTAGAAGCAATCGTAATCGCCATCCGTTCATGTCAAAACGTGTATGTACATGCTCGTGGGTACTTTTGTTACTTTTCGTGTGATGAGTTTTTTACAGATCTTTTTTTCTTTTTTTTTTTTTTTATTCCAAATCGATTTCTCCTTGTACAGTAAACTGTACTAAATTGAGTGCTCTACAGTTGACGTGAAAAGCGCGAGAAATTTCCGTAAATTTCTTTGTTTACTTTGGATGAATACAAAAATGATTGACAAAACAAAAAAAATTGTTTTGTTGAATAAGAAGAATATAAACTAACTAAATATATAAATAAAATATAATAAAATAAAATAAAATCTAAGTTGATAGTGATTTTGAATTAAATGAAAATATCATGAGAATATTTATTACTTTGACATAGGCCTATGAATATATTCATGACGTGTTTGAACATGCGAACATTGTCTGGAGTAGATAATGTGATATTGATCCTGAGGGACACTTCCGGGGCACGTTCAAGCACAGGTTTATCAATGTATTTAGTCTACACTCTAGTGTGCACTCAAGTGCGAAAGCACTTCCGGTAATAACTACCAATGGCACACTGAGGAAATTCCAAAAGTATTCAAATTAATATCAATTATGAAATGATAAATAAATTGAATTCAAAAAAACCAAATTTTATTTATGTTTCATTTATATTTCCGAGTCGAAATTTTTATTATATTTTCCTTTGTTTATATTCTTCAAGCATTCCGAATGTTTTGTTAATGCTGTTATTTTATTAATTACTTCGGTTGGTAATATTTTGTTTAATTTTTTAGGTACATTCAATTGAGTAAACAAATGATAGAATTGAAAATGTTGTGGAGGTTCCGAGTCTAAATTTATTAATAAATAAAATAAAACAATGGAATATTAAAGGTAAAAAGCACAAAAGAAATTCGAATATTCAATTTATAGAGATTTTCAAAATTCGATGTGGAATTCCAAACATGACGAGAGCAATCAGAATATTTAATCGACCACTAAAAGAAATAAAAAAATACCAAAATTTCGACTCGGATTTATTTTCAGGAATATATATTAATGAATAATACAATCATCCAATTGATTTCTACTCATTACACTGAAAGAACAAAATTAATCAAAACAAATAAATTAATTAAATTGAAAGATTATTTTCTTTTCCGAATGGAACAAAAAAATCAAAAAAAAAAAAAAAATATATAGATTATATTTTATACGTATTCTTATGAATTTTATAAATGTATGTAATAAGACATTTTTTTTGGAAGCAGAAATGAATTCGAGGGGAAATAATTAGTCAAAAAAAATAATAAAAAAAACCAAAATTTAACGAATGCTGGAGGGCGTGTGAGAGTGTATGCGTGTGATGTTGCAGGTGTTATGATCCTGCTGTCACAGATGGTGTTTTCGCTGCTGGTGGCCCACGTGTTGACGCGATCCTCTGAAGCCGTGCCACTTATAGGTACCAAAAACCATTCCATCCATTTTCCCCACCGAAATATGTAGAGAAAATCGAAAAATGTGCCAATATTCCAAATTCATAATTCACGTTGATATCAGTGATTTCATGTAATGAAAAGTAGAAAAAAAAATTATCGAGTGAACGAATCAATAAATAAAAACCAAAATATTTTATATCCAAAATGAAAGGTAGAAAAAAAAAAAGTTTTTTGTTCACAATGTGATAAATTCAATAAGTAATAAATCTTTGACAGAATTTTATGATATATTGAGAATACGGGACAACATATTGCGATGGAATATTTCAATTTGAAAATAATATTCGCCATTTTTCGTAAACTCAAAAAAACCAAAAAAAAAAAAAATCATTTGCAAATACTGAAATTAAAATTTTTCCATGAACAAGAAAAATTTATCTATCAGTTTATTATTTGTTTATGTTTTTCACTTCCATTCAAGAGATTTATATTGTTTTTTTTTTTTATATTATTGTTTATCAGCTTTTTCAAATTCTTTATATTTTATTTCATGTAAAACATTTACACATACATACATACATATTAATAAATACATGTACATAATTAATACAAGTTTGAAATATTGTTCTCTCTATAAAAAAAACATTGTTTCTTTTTTATTTATTTACACTGGTGACAATAAATTCAAATTTTGTATAATGAACTCTTTATATTCATCACAAAATAAAAATAAAAATTGTCATAAAGTAACAAAATTTTAATTTCTTCATTCACGAAACAATTTCCAAATAAATTAACTACATAATTCATTCCACTACAAACAAGAACAATAATTCATTATTAAATCAAAAACAACTTAATAAATTACTTCATAATTATACAATTAAATTTATTTATTTCACATCGTTACTAAATTATTTCTTGCACTATTCAAAAAATAAAAAATAAATTATTTCCGTTCAATCTATCTCTTCACTTATGTATAATTATCACTCTCACTCTCCTCTGCGATCAAAAAAATAAATCCTCTTTTCCCTCTCTCACTTTCTCTCTCGCATTTAAATAAAAATAATAAAATAATAAAACTGACAATACAAAAACTCGACATCAGAGTTTCTCACGATAAATTGCATGACTCTAAAAATGATGCTTTATTTTCCATCTATCAATAAACAAATAATAAAAATAAAAATTAATCAACAATAATAATAAACAATGCACATAAAAAAAAATTAATATTTACAAAAACAACATTTTATTTCAAAGTGATGAAAAAAATATTAAGAAATGATTTCTCGTAGAATAATCACTTTTATATTATATACTTATACATATTTTTATATATACATGCAATACATATGTATACATATAATGTATGCATATATATTAGGGTGCTACGTTTGAAGGGACTATTTTTTTTTCGCGGCCTTGACGAAATATAACTCTAAACATTCAAAAAAAAATTCCCACCAAAGATCAGCTCTTAATTTTAATAATAAATACTTCCCTTAAATCAACTCATACGGTTTTTGTTAAGAGAGCTATTTAGTAGAAAATTTAATTTCCTACAAAAAAGGTTCCATATACTTTCCCTGTAAATTTGATAGTTTTCGAAAAAAATCGAAAAAACAAATGAAATTCGAGCAAAAATCAGCTTTAACATTTTTTACCGGTGGGGCAGTTCACAGAACATAATTTACTGATAGGCACTTTCAAAAATTATATATTCCGGTACAATTTCTGCTGAAAACCAATCAAACAGTATAAAATGTCACGAAGCTATTATGCATAAATGAAAAAAAAAATTAAGATTTACGTGTTGATCAAATGGGAAATTTTTAAATTGATTTAGGAAGTACTTAATATTAAAATTAAGAGCTCATCTTTGATGGGAATTTTTTTTTTGAATGTTTAGAGTAATATTTCGTCAACGCTGTAAGAAAAAAGAATAGTCCCCTCAAACGAAGCACCCTAATATATATATATTACATATATATTTATATAATTTATATATGCTCAGCTCTGGCTGTTCTTATTTCACTTCAATTCTCTCCTATTATATTTATCAATCACTAACACGCTTTTGGCTTTTGATGCTTGAATAAAGAGAATATAAAAAGCTTGAGAATAAAAAAAATATATGTAGTATATATGTAGTATATACTATTATACATGCATTACCAATCCATCCATCAGTCGATTGGATCTTCAATTATTTTCTTTTTTTTTTCATCTTCATTTGTTTATTTTATATTTTTTTTTCTCATTTCAGCGATGTCATTGAAGAAAGAATAAACGATGTGAATAATTGCTCGTCATGTCAATTAATTTGTTAATAGGGTTCGTTGTACGTACAAGAGGACGTGAATAATCGTTTTGATCTATACGATCGAGAAATCTCGAGATAAAATGCAATTAAAATGAAAGGACAAAAAGAAAAAAAAATTCTAAAAATGCTCAAGTATTTAATAATAAAAATAAATAAATTAATAATTGAATGAATAAATTGAGAATGAGAAATGAACGATCGGAAGAAATTCATTTTATTCATATCTTTTTTTTTTACCAATTAAATTTTTTCTGGCGTCAAGTTACAAAATTTTCAACTTGTATTATTTTTTTTTTTTATTATTTTCTGGATTGTTAAAAATGTCCATTTTTTTTTAATTTTGTTGCTTTATTAATTAGCCAAAGCGACTGTAGTGAAAATAAAAAAACGATGAAGTAAATAGAACAAATAAGTTGCAAATGTTTCGATTTGGATAAACGAAATAAAATACAAAATTCATTAATAATCGTGTCAAAAATTATTGAATATTAAAATTCTAAAATTAAATTTCCCATTAAATTATCCACAAAGAAAATTCGATAATTAAATATTTATCAACCGAATCAAATTTATTATAAGAAAAAAAATATTGATAACATGAAATATTATTTTTATATAATTTTTTAAAGTATTTAAAATTCCAATTTGGTAACGAAATAAAATTTATTTAAATATCTTATTCCATTACTGAATAGTTTTGCATTATATTGCTGTGTAATGTACAATAATAAATATCAAAAGCTCTCATACATAGTAAGACATGAAGTGTGTGTTTATGCATACAAAATAGTGATGGAAATTTAAAAAATAAAACCATTAAATGGAAGGTAACGGGTTGTGTATAAGTAATGCAATCGAAATAGGTCTCAAGTAAATATTTGAAAATTTAGCACGTGCATAAGATTGAAGAGAATTTATTCTCGTGGAAATCGAAAATGATGAGAAGTGCGAAAGCACACTATATAACTAGCGAATATAGGAGAATCAGAGAACGACGATATGAAATTATATTTAAATTTAGAATTTCCTACAATGCATTTTCAAATTTCATTGATTAAATATGACGAATGTTGCTATTGACCGTGAGGTTAATTGCAAATATTTGAGTAATAGAAGTTATTGGAATCAATATTGTCCATGATAAAATTGAATATTCTGATGTAGTTACGAAATTTGATGGATATTTATTATTTATTTGTAGAAATACCAATCGGGTTATTTTTAATATATTCTGAGCTGATGAATTTTATATTAAGATTAAATATAAAATTAAAACGAGAATGTTTTCAGATTTTTTTTAGTTTAGAAGCGAAAGTTGATTATTTGGTTATTTTTGGTTCATTTTGAGTTCTTTAAATTCATTTTATTTAAGGATTGTTTTATATTGTTGTTAGTTATTTTTATTTAATGAGTTGACGTGAATTGTTTATGTTTTTTAATATTCTATTTATCAATTAATATTTCTGACTTTGATTTATTAGCAAAGGTTTCATTGAAATGATCAAAAAAAAATTAGCAAATTTTTTATTTAGTTATAGTCAGATTTATAATTTTATTTTGACGTCAGAGTTTTTTGGATTTGACATTTTTGTTATTAATATTGAACGGTTTTTATGGATTCATAAATAAAATAAATTATTATTATTAAGACAAATATTAAAATAAATCGCTGCCATTTTTTCCCATAACTAATACACAAAACTAAACTAAATCCAAAATTATTTTTTCTTCAAATTTTCGAATTGTCAATCTAAATAATATATTTCACTGATTCAAAAAAAAAAAAAAAATATATTCGTCATCATGATAAAAACAGATTTTATTTTCAATGAAGAAAATAATTTTTTTAGATGAATTTATTAACAATTTCATATGATGGTTAATGAAATAATTAATATTAATACTAAAATTGATAGTAAAAATTTTGAAAATGTATAAAATTGAAAAAATTCAGCGTTTCAATTGCAAAATGATAAAATGATTCGATATAATTTGATTAAAATTTTTGTGATTGTCAATACGACTCAACTGTCGCAAGCTCCATGTCAATTACTGTTAAATGACTAACATAATTGAATTATACCCGATGTGAAAGAGTTATCGACATTGATGATGATGATGTTAATCGAAAATTGGATCGGTCGAATATTAAGTGATGACCAACATCGTCATAGACCTATCGGAAGATTCATCAGTCACCCTTAATTAAACTACTAAATTACGCTGTTAAATTAATTTCTAACTGAAGACTGGCAACTCACCGCGTGTCACTTTGTTTCCAGATTTAATATTCTCCCAATTGTTAGTTTTGGATTAGAAACATTATGAAGATAAAAAAATTTTAATAAATTAGAAAATAAATATACAAAAATTGTCGACATATTTTTTCTTAAAGCACACACAGTGAGCTTAAAAGGATCACGAAATTCCTGGCTCATGAGCTTATGGCTATGACAAATATTGTTATAATTAATATTTTCATAAAAAGCTCGTTCCATAAAAATATTCTATGCATAATTTTTTTTTTTTTAATATTTTCTCAAGCAACTGCTTATTTTAGTAATTAACTAATTGCATATGTAGAAAATTTAAACTATTTTCTTCATAAAATTACGGTTTCAAATAACATACTATTTAACTGTATTCTAAGCATGAAATAAATTGCAATTAAATAAAAATTCAACCTAATAATAACCAGAAAATCAAAAAATAATACCAAATATTGGAATTAATTCACAGCGATTTTATCGTAATTTGACATACAAAATACGCTATGAATTAATTCCAAAACCTCATAACTTTTTCTCATAATACGAAAAATTGATGAATGAAAATTTTTTTTGAATGAAAAAAAATGTGTTGTATCAGTGAATTCATTTCGAAAAATAATTCTTCAATAAAATAATTCGTAATATATTCCAAAATTGGCATATATTCAATTTGAAAATAATTTTAATCCCCATAATTAAATTTATAATAAATATCTGATCATAAATTTCCCAAAAATATTTTTTTTATCATCAAAAAACCTTCAAATAATTCACTGATTCATCACGTACTAAAATCAAAAGTTTATTTATCCTTTTTTTTTTAAATTATTACACTCTGTCTCACTCTCTCTTTCTCTCTTTCTCTGTCAGACTACCCTTCTCACTCTGCCCCCTTCACCCCTTTCGATATGTATATTAATTCACTCTATAATTATTCAAAAATTCTTCAAGCTCACATGCACACAATTGCTTCCCTTAAATCCTCTAAATACAAATAAATAAATAATTATTATAACAAGTGAAACACCAGCAGCAAAAATAGCACGAAGTAATGAAGAAAAAAAACAATATATTAGATAATTAAATTATTCCATTCGAAGCACGATAGAATACCGCACATTCAAATCATTACGTAGAAAAATATAAAAAAAAAAAATATTATTAATTAATTATATAAAAAAATAATGATGCAAATATTAATATTAATATTAAAATTGTGCAAGATAGTGAATGAAATTTTTGTACTTTGCATTTAGAAAAATATTTTATTGTGGATAATAAATAATATCTATATTGAAATATAGTCTATGAAAATATTAATTAATTAATTAATTTATTTATTTATTTATTTATTTATTTATATGGTAATTTTGGTTAATAATATTTTTTGTGTCTTACACTTTGCTCAATTTTATTTTCACAAAATAAATTCAGAATTGTTTGAAAAAAAAAAAATAAATCGACGAATATAATTATAGATACACTTAAAATAAAATGGAATTAATTTGAATATTATGCACGAAAGATAGATGCAAACGTTTCGTTTTGATTAAAATAAGAAATGTCAGTCAACAAACATGAATTGTGTTTGCTAAACGCTTGAGTATGCAAGCACCGAGGATTAACGTGTACGTCGGTGGCTTGAAATTATTTGAAGGAAAAGCACACCCAAGAGAACAAAACAATTGTGAACAGATGCAAGAAAAAGCAGTAAAAATAAATGAAAGAAAAAAAAATGGCTGTGAAAGAAAAAGAGAGCGAGGATTGTTAATTCTTTCTTCCTTTATTTTACTTTCGCAAACAAAAAAAAAAAAAAAATATGAACATAAATGTTTGTCTTGAAATATTATATATATGTATATAGATAAACATGGCAGAATTTTTTTCTCTTTTTTCTTCGTCTCCTTCGTCATCCCCCGCAATTTAAATTAAGAGGCGCTGCAATGTTAATGAATGTCTCTGCCAGCCACGAAATACTGGGTAGAAAAATTTATGAAACATATTCGTTGCAGGAAAAAGCTTGCGATAAGAAAGCTCTATGGCATTTATACTCATAACAACGACTCTGACGACGAACAACATTGTACATTTTTATTATTTATATATGTGTATTTATGTGAAAAAAAAATGTTTACTCGTATTGATAAAGAGGAGGGAAAGATTATTTAAAAATTTTACGACGTTTAATTTTGTTTATTTTATTGAGAAATTATTATTTTTATTGTGGATTTATTTTTTGACTTTTGTTTTTTAGTGGATATATTTTTTTTTTATTGAAGTGATATGAGTTAGTAATATTTTGAGTATTTTTAGGAATGTTTTTTTTATGTATTGTTAATTTTTATTTTGTATTTTTTTTTTTTTTTTTTGGATCGTTCAGTGGTTTTTTTTAGTTTTATATTTCAATTACAATTTTTATTGTGTATTTATGGTTTATCTTTTGTTTTTATGTGGATATTTTTATTTTAGTTGAAAATATGATTTAGTAAAATGTCGAGTATTTTTAGGAATATTTTTTTTTGTATTTTATATTTTTTTTTTTTGGTTTTTTTTTTAGTTTTATATTTTAGTTTCAATTTTTATTGTGTATTTATGGTTCAACTTTTGTTTGTTAGTGGATATTTTTTTTTAATTCAAGATATAATTTAAAAATATTTCGAGTGATTTTACAATATTTTTTTTATTGAATTGTTATTTTTTATTTTTTATTTTTGTGGATCGTTTATTTATTTTACTTTTGTTTTTGTGTGGATATTTTTATTTTAATTGAAGATATAATTTAATAATATGCGGAGTGTAATTGTTAGGAATATTTTTGATACTATTTTGTTAATTTTAATTCCGGATTTTTTTGGATCGTCAATTTTTTTTTTATTATTTACTCTGTTTTTCCATAGTACTCATTAAAACTGTTTTAACTATTTAGTAATTATTTCGAACTTGCTTTCGAGGGTGAATTTTAACACTTGACACATTAACTTCAAGGGTGGCGAATATTACCAACCTTTTCAAATAATTTATTCATGTATTTTTTTTTAATAATCCATAAAAAATATTAATTAAAAATTATTCAATAATATAACCTCTCAAATAATCAAAACCATAAAATACAGTTTGTAAATAAAAAAATTCATTAACTCAGTTTCATAAATATTATTTAAATAAAACAAATTTCCATCAACTCAAAAAAAAAAAATTTATTTCTCTTCACAAATTACTCTTTATTTTTTCATTAATTCATCCCATAAATTCAGCATTCGTAAATTCCACTAATTTATATTTTTCCTAACCAAGCAAACAACTCCTAAAAAATATCAATAATAAAATTATTTAAAGTAAAAATGTGCCAAAAAATATGTAAACGATAAAAATTTTTACGTTCAATTTCTTTCACTTGAATTTTCACTTTAAATCCGAAGGATTTAATTTTTTATTTCCTCTGGGATCAATGACAACAACACCATAAATCAACTCTACATTTTTGAATTAATTGATCAATAAAGTCCACATATATATACACATATATAAAAATTCTTACTGTTTAAAAAGAGAGATATTTAACTGATCCGTTTTTACGAACAGTAGATGCAGAGAGGAAAGCGAATCGGATAAACTTTATCGTAGTAATAACTTATTAATTACCAAGTGTTTTACCCGGAAGTGTATGCTATAGATAAGAATAAAATACTAAGAGTGGTATGAGAGTTAAAATGAATTTAAAATACTTATATTTGTTTGTGAACGAGTGATCAAACTGGCTCGAATCCAGACCTGTCTATTTTCCTTATTTCCATCGTGAATTTTCAATAAACTTTAATATTTTTCTTTTAATTAATTCCTGTCAATAGCAAAGATCAATCTCTATTTCAACTATCCCCTAATTATCTAATATAAACAAAAATATATACATGCCAATACACACAAATCTTAATAAATAAAATCAATAAATAATTAATCTCATCACAATTAATTCATTTTCTCTTATAAAAAATCGTTTTGAATAATTAATATTTATTAATTTACCTTTATTTTCTACTCAAAATATAAATAATCCACTTCATCCCCCTCCATTCTACCTAATCTCACATAGATTTCTCTCAAAAAAAAATTAAATTCCATATTTTTAAAATATTTATTTCACTTTTGGACATTTTATCAATTTTACATTTCTCGTTTAAATAATTAATATTTATCAATTAACCTTTATTTTCTACTCAAAATATATGTAATCCACTTCATCCCCCTCCATTCTACCTAATCTCACATAGATTTCCCTCAAAAAAAAATTAAATTCCATATTTTTAAAATATTTATTTCACTTTTGAGCATTTTATCAATTTTACATTTCTCATTAATTTTTTTCTCAAACATTATTCACCGTATTTTATTTCACACCCCTTTCGCCTATTTTATTTAACCACCCTCTTTACTATTCGTTTCATCATTTTGCAAAATTTACATTATCCTCACTAGCCCGGAGCTTTTATTCCCCGCCAGCTACGTAAACGTTTATCGCGAGCCTCTATCATCGCGTGGTCGAGCTTTTATTCATTTCCGAAAAATAAACCAACATTATATACATATAAATATACATATATAAATGTATATGTACATATGTGCAGTATCACTTTCTCATTGGAGAATGGATAGAGTTCTCTTGCTCATCTCGGTGAGCTTTTCGCAACGATTTCGTTCTTCATTGTCCTCTTTTTGTTCATTTCTACGTTCAACTATTAACTTTCTCTTCCTCTTGTGATATATACATATATATATATATTTAATTCTTGTGCAATATCTTTTCGAGCATTATCGATTTTCTCAAAATGAACGGGAAACTCTTGAAAAGAACATTTTCCATTACAATCGTAAAACTCATTACTAAAAGTTCATTCAAATGGAAAATAAAAAATGAAATGATGAAAATAAAGAAGTGAAAAAAAAGGAAATAATTTTATTTAAAAAAAAAATATCATAGATTATAAAATTATTATTTACGTTGAATAATAATTAATAAATGACAACTGATTTGAATATGTAAAATAAAATAAATATTTTTGAATTAAATAAATTCATCGAGGGTGAAATAACGATGGAAAAAATTGTTAATAAATTTAGCTCTCTTTTTTTAATTAAATATAAATTATTATTTTGTTGTGTTTAGATATGTGTGAGTATTGAATTCACAACAAATGTATTGAAAATACAAAAAAAAAAAAAAAGAAATAAAAATAAATAATCAAATACATAATAAAGTAAAAGAGAAAAACTAAATTTCTGTTCACATTAAAGTCATCATTATTTTCTGCTGGTTAAGTTTATTTGAATGAAAATAAAATATTTTGTTGTAAATAACAAGGAATAAAAAAAAAAAAGCTTTTCAACGAGAATGATGATGGCGACAACGATGTTTATAGTGGCACGTTAACGGAAATTCATTCGTTTGTAATCATTTATGTTGTTTAGTTTTCCGTTACGTTTTCTCGTTAAACTTTTCCTTGAATGACCGAAATGAAAGCACGAACGCAAAAAAATAATAATGAATGAGTGAATAAATAAAAACAAACGCATTTATCGAAACAAAACATTATAAAATAAACTAATACAAGATATGTTAATAAACAAAATAATCATTATAATAATACAGTAATATATCGAAGACAAATAAATTTTAATTGAGCTTTCAATTTTTTTTTTTAATATATATTTATTTATTGAATATTTTTATCTTATTGAAAATCAATTTTATTAATAGATAAATATTTATTTTTTAGTTTCTGCGATTGGAAAATTTTTGTACACTACTGAATGTACGAAAAAAAAAAAAAAATGAAATGATTATAAATTAATTTATAACACATTAGCAAAATTTTATTTTATTAATTAATAAATTTCAAAGTTTTTGGTGATAATTAACATCGAATAAAATCGATATTTTTAATCGTTCAGTCGGTTTTAATTTTTTCTTTCTCTTTTTTTTTTGTAACCCAATTCAACTTTTATTTTTGTCTATCGCTAGTAGTTAATTCGTCACTCGTCAGACATTCCCAAAATTCACTTCATTACCCAATGTATCACCTAAACTTTTTTTTATCTATGACTTTAACATTCAATTGTTGATTTCAAATACCAAACAAGATGGCAAATAAAAATAGTACAAGAAAAAATACATATAAGAAGAAAAGTCGTTACGAAGAAAGATTCGAAATAGTTTAATAAAAATGCATTTGAAGAAAAAATATAAATCTTCACTTTGAGAACAGATAGAAAAAAATACTTCAAACAAAAGTTGTAGATAATTCGATTGTTGTTATATTCGATCTCAACAAAAATTTAATTATTTCGATTCGTTTCGAAGATATTCAACATTTATTATTATGATTCTCGAAAATATGTGAATGCTATTATTGAGAATATTAAAATTTTTGAAAAACACGAATATATCTTCACTTTGAGGACAGATAGAAAAAAATACTTCAAACAAAAGTTGTAGATAATTTGATTGTTGTTATATTCGATTTCAACAAAAATTTCATTATCTCAATTCATTTCGAAGATATTTAACATTATTCAAAAAACAACACCACGAAATTTCCATTCTCACCAATAACTTGGGAATATCCATCTATTAAAATAGGAATTATTTATAATTCCAAAAATTATCTTATCCCACAGCATTCACAACTTACTCCAAATAATAAACCTTAAAAAAAAATGAATAAATATATTTCAATGCTTAATTAAATATAAATATAAAAATAGCACAAAAAAAAAATACATACAAGCAAGAAATTATTGCAAAGAAAAATTCAAAATAGTTAAGTATAAATACATATGAAGAAAAGATATATTCACAAAAATTCTCATTCACTTTTCATTCAGTCTACATAAAATACAATAATAAAAAAAAATATATATTTATATACATACAGGGAATGAAAAACGACAGGCAAAAATGTTGCACATGAGAAGAGTTACCAGTGTTATTAAATTCCAACGTGAAATATGTTTCATTTTCTGTATGGGTGTATGGGTCATGAATGAATCTCATATTCTCTCATTGCATATATCACTTCACACAAGTCACAAGTGCACACTTGAAAAACTGCAGGCTTTTACAAACCTGATAAACCATTTTATTCTCAGCACATAACTGACTGAATTTTGTAGTGTGCAACTTTGTGCATATGTACAATCATCGAATCCAATATATTAAAAAATAAAAAAATATATTATACAAACAGATAATGGAATTTAATTGTTTCATAGATAGATAAATTTAATCACAATGAATTTTTAATAATTAATTATTCATCGAAAATTTTTGTGACAAATTAAATTTTATAAATAAAATTTAATTGACGTGAAACAATTCAATGCACTGGAGGAATTTAATGGCAATTAAAAAAATATATTTCTATATATTCAGTTGAGAGAATTTTTTATAAAGAATATGAAACACTAAAAAAAAAATTTGTATGATTTTTTTAGTGAGCTTTTTAATGTTTTACACATATCAGTACTTGATGTGCATGCACCCTGGATTTTTTGAAAAATATTAAAATGTATAAAAATAAAATTAAAAATGCATATACATGTTTGTATTATTTATTTATGTGTCTATGTTTTTAATTTACAAAAGCAAAAATTTTTTTTTTTGTGCATGATTAAATTCTATTTTTGATTGTATATAAATTTCTGAATGTTTATACACTGATGAAGTTGTGAATTTTTGTAATTTATAAAAAAATGAAAGTAGAAATAAATTATTAAATGTATTGTTTATTTATGAGTATGTAAAAACAGCATTTACATATTGCGTAAGTATTGTATATGCTTTACTGTCTAAATTTTTTTATTAAATAAATTTTATGAATGGCTAAAAATAAATACATTTTTTTTTTTTCACTTAACTATGCTTTTTTTCACATGCGTTTAAATTTCTGCAGAAAAATTTATTCTTTTATTTATAAAAATAATCTTTTGATCTGACTAATCTTCTTGATATTTCTCTATTTCCCGTATTTAATTTTATTGTCATTTTAATTATTTTTTTTTTGTTTGTGAATTTTTTTTTTTTTTATCAAACAACGCGATTAATTATTGATTATTCAACAGTGAATGCGTTTATTGAGAGAATGAGTGCTCGGATAACGAGTGTTTGTGTCATGAAAAGATAAAAAAAAAATATAAAATAATAATGGAAACAAAAAAAAATTATCATGAAATTTATTTATGATTCACAAATTTTAAATCATGATGAATTATATTTGAATAATATCAATGAAGGATTATTTTTGTGATGTTTTTAATTTCGACGGAAAAAATGGTTGAAAAAAAAAAAATAATGGAATTTATTGATAGAAATCAATCAATAATCCTTGATTAAATTTTTAATTAAATAAATTTTATATGAAAATTTATTTATTCTTTGTAATTCACACGCTAATCGCTGTTTTTTCTTTGTTTTTTCCTCTTCCTCGTTCTCCATCCCGGGGAATTTTTTTTTTCCGCCGATCAAAAAAAAAAAAAAAACGAAAAAAAATTCCCCACAAATCAGGGACATACTTCAACTGCATCATGTTCATGGTGGCAAGTAGCGTAGTACTTACTGTCATGGTCCTCAACTATCACCACAGGACGCCGGATAATCACGAAATGCAAAAATGGGTACGAATGATAATTTGAAAAAATTTTAGTTATTAATTAATTGATAATTAAAAGAAAAAAATTTTTTGAAGCTTTTTTAACTTATTTTCCAATTTTCCACGTGTGGAATATTGTTATATACAGAATAAAAAGCTATTATTATGTTAATTTATTATTTTTATTCGGAAAATTGTTGATGTTATTATTGAGAATATTAAAATTTTTGAAATACACGAATTAATCTTCGATTTGAGAACAGATAGAAAAAAATACTTCTAACAAAAGTTGTAGATAATTCGATTGTTATTATATTTGATATTATCAAAAATTTCATTATTTCAATTCGTTTCGAAGATATTTAACATTTTTTAAAAAACAACGCCACTAAATTTCCATTCTCAACAATAAATCGAGAATATTATATTATTAAAATAGAAATTATTTATAATTCCCAAAATTTTTTTTTATTCCACAGCATTCAGAACTTACTCAAAAAGATAACATCAACAAATTCCCCCAAAATAATTCAAAATCATACAAATCATAAACCAAAAAAAAAAAAAAAAAAACAATGAATAAATATATTTCAGTGCTCAATTAAATATAAATATGAATAAATATTTTCTCATTTCTCTCATCATCATTTATACATAAACAATTTGATTTCAGGTGAAGACCGTTCTTTTACAATGGCTGCCCTGGATACTGCGTATGGACAGACCCGGAAAAAAAATAACAAAAAAAACAATTTTGCTCAACAGCAAAATGCGCGAAATGGAGCGACAAAATAAAACTAGTATGAGCCTTATTGCAAATGTCCTTGACATGAATGACGATTATAGATTGAGGCCTCCCATAACAAATATTGGTTCCACATATACACGGTATTTATAATAAAATTTCATCACTCAATCTTCATTTATTTTCATCATTAACTCATTCATTTATTTATCAAACCAATTTTTTTCCATTAACTTTCATATAATCCAATAACACGCATTAATTCAACAAATTATTAATCACGATTAAATAAATAAGCACGGGACAATATGGACTCGTAGCATTATTCCAAAAATAAAAAAAAAATAAAAAATTGCAATCTCATTAAAAAAAAAAATATGCTTCATTTTTTTTCCTTTTTTTCATCAGAATTTACGCAAAATTATTTTAAAAATTTCAATTGTCATGCATCAAAAAAAAAATATTTCAGGATACCCCATCTTGCCCCGGTCTTTCCTATACATCCGTAAGTAGATATTACATCAGGGTTATAAAATAATGATAAAAATTAAAGTAGAAATTTACTCACATAACAATTAAAACTGTAAAAAAAATTTTTAATTCAAAATAAAAATTTTTAACACTTCAACAAACATTTAAAATTGCGTTATTTTCATATTTTTATATTGACTTGAGTTATATATATATATTAGAGTGGGTCAAATAAAACTTTTCTGTACAATCAAGTGATGGCGAGATATGGATTTCGCCATATGGGACTGAAGAAAAAGTAAAAAACTGAGATCAGAAGGACCTTTCTATTAAAATTAACAGCTCATTTTTGGAGAGCATTTAAAGCACCCTAATATATATATTTATGTATTTGAAAGTAAAAAAAAAATTAATTTAATTTCTTTGACCTTTAAATTTATATATTTAAGACCATTTCCACTTCAGTCAATTTCAAACGCATTAAAATCTTCGCATTAAATTGCGAAAAATTGTTCTTTCTTCATCCTTATAAATTCAGTGGAGCGTAAATCGATTGACAATTCATGAATGTGTTGAAAGGGAGGACAGAGGAACGTGATATCAATGAGAGATATTTCACGAGCTGTCTCACATCGTCCCTCTGTCCCCCATCTATCTCTTCGTCCCCATGAGAATACAAATAGTTTACGCATTGATGTACGAATAATCGATTTCAGTACACCAGCTCATGAAACACCCGGCAGACCAGCGACTGTCGAGGATACTACGGCTACTCTGCCATTAAATGGAACCCAATCTGAGCTCCAAAGGATTTTGAAGGAGCTACAATTCATCACTAAACGAATGAAAAGTGGTGAAATTGATTCGGAAACTATCAGCGATTGGAAATTTGCTGCGATGGTTGTTGACAGGTTTGTTTATATCTTTAAAATGGAATGATAAAATTGGTTGAACCTTTTTTTTTTTCGTTCTGTTTTCGTTGAGGAATGAAAAAAAATTGGAGAATCATTTTTTTGTGAAAGATATGACAAAATTCAAATTTTAAAAAGTATTAAAGTTCATTTGTTAATCAAGGTTTTGTTTGTTGGGAGTTTTTTATTGGTAATTTGATAGTAGATTTGATTTTTTTATGATAATTGATTTTATAATTGTCCAAAAAAAATTTTTTTTTCGATTCAAAAAATACCAATCAAGATTGGTTTATTAATTTTCAAGTTATCAAGAAAAATATTTCGAAAAAAAAATTTTTTTTCAAGCTAAAATATTCCTGGATGCATTTATAAAAAAATTTCTGAATGTATTGCTTACATGGCAGCAAAAAAAAATTTTTGAATATCATTTGAGTTTTTCGAAATTGAATAAAACGGTAAAAAAAAAATTTTTTTTTTCATTTGCACACGATTTTAGACTTTGCCTGATTGTCTTCACACTGTTTACGTTAATTGCGACGATAGCAGTTCTTTTATCAGCGCCTCACATAATCGTCCAGTAGTAAACTGCCCAGGCCCAGCAACCAAAAAATCTTTCCGAAGAAAGCTCCTCCTGATTGTAGGTAAAGTATATGCAATTCATCAAGCATTAACCTAACAATTGTATTACATTCCAAACATTCAAAATAAAATTATCTCTAAATCAAAATTATTGTATGAAAATAAATATTTAATTCATCGATTCGTTTGATCATTTTTATCATCTTAAATTTTTTCTCTGTTCACTTTAGATCTAAGAGTCAACTAAGTCAATTTAAAGCAACGGGGATAAATAAAATCAAAATCAATTCGCAAATACTTTCGAGTTTATTACCCAAAGTGGACAAAAGTTTGGAAAATTGTCGGACCAACTGGCGAATGGATGGCAAAGCAAACGTTCTTCAAGTAAGAAAATAGAAAAAGAATGTTTGCAAATATATATGCATCGTGCCATTGCAATTTTGTCGCTTTGCTTACTCAATGACATCACAAAGTTGACTCAAAGAGATTGAAACAAGTTTGAACACGAGAGAAGAAAAAAAAATATCCGATCGAAACACTCGAACGAAAAACTCGTTTCAAGTGTTAAAAGTGTTTGGTGATAGCAAAAAGAATAAAGGAAAAAAACTACAAGGAAGAGGAAAAGGAGGAGACTGACTTCAAAACATTTCCAAAAAAATGATAATAAAAAACCCGACATTGAAAAATCCTGAGCAAAAAAAATTCTTCAAGTACTCTCGATTACTTCTCTTGGACATTTCAACTAAAAATAAAATATCATTCACAGATGAACACATACCAAAAAAAAAAAAAAAAGCACACACTATTCTATCACCATTCTCAACATTATTCTTCACGACGTGCAAGTGTGAACATCAGCACAAAACTTTCCAGTAATATTCCAGTTTGGTGAAGAAAATATCACAATTTGAAAAAGAAGAAAAACATCAACTTTAAAAAATAAAATATTGAAAAAAATTATTTCTTTTTTTTTTTAATTTCATTCTATTTTATTCATTCATTCTTTATTTTTATACTCAAATAAATTCTAGTTTTTCGTACAATATCATTGCCGGATGACAGCCGATGTTTTATTTATTTATTCGTTTTTTTTTTTTTCTCTTTTTGGAAATTCCAATTCTTGTATGAAGACTTTTCAATTTATCTCAATAACAAAAATGAATTATATCGACGATCCGTCTTTTCGCGAATGGGAAACAGAAGGAGAAGATGATATACAAATAAAAAAATGGAGAACAAAAATTAAAAAAAAAGAAATATATGTTCACAAACTGCCAATCGTTTCATCTATCTAGAGAAAAAATTCATTAACAAGAAAGAAAAACGTTTGTGATATAAAATAAAACGTTCATTTCTTCCTATCAACGATGAAGGAAAATAAAAAATATATACGTAAAAATATATATGACTTCATGATAGTTAATTAACTCTAATTTTATTTAATCTCGCGTTCAAATGTGTATATATATATATAATATATATATATGTATATAATATTGCACGAGATGAAGAAAAATAATTTATATATGAAGCATAATTTAGAATTGATTTAACTTTTTGCTTGTAGCAAAAATAAAAAAGAAAATTCGCGTTTAGGAAATTAATTAGATTTAGATTAAATTACGTAGGTTTATTTATATAATATTGCAATGCAATTATTTATACTTTGACGATTTTGTGCGACTGAAATTACAATTAAGCAAACAAAAGAAGAATTTGAGGAATTAATTATTGGCAAATTTTTTTATATTAAAAATAATTAGTGAAAATTTTATTATTATTCTCGTTGCATTGAATTTTGTGTTTTGTTTTTTTTTTTGATTGTTTATCAGTATGAAATTTTTTATTCATTTCGGAACTATTTTCATAAACTCAAAAAGTTAATCGTAATAAAATGAAGTTTAAGCGAAATAAAATTTTGAAAAATAGAACGAAAGTAAATAAATAGAATAAAATTAATTACAGGTTTATTTTTTTTATTATTTTCAAACATTTCTTCAAGTAATATCAACGATTTTTAATTAATCTTTATTATTCCTTCATGTTCTTTTTATTTTCCGCTTTTAAATTCTGAAGAGAACATTCATAATTTTTTTGTATTTTTTATTAAAATATGACACACATAATAAAATAGAAATGTAATCTAAAATTAAAAATTTTGTGACATGACAACGATTGGACATGCCACGACCTTTATCTCAATGTTTTCTCCATCGTGGTGACGACAGTTGATTCAAATGAATTAATAAAAAAAAAAAAAGAAAATGATATTTATACAAACAATAAAACAAAACAAAAATTTCCAACTACCTCTTTTGGACTTTTCTATCGTACGTCATGTACAAAAGCTTGACAACACAATTATCCGTCAACAAAAACGACAATTTCATTTGTCACCTTTGATTTATCAAGTCCAACTCACGTTATAAAATTTATAAAACGAAAAAAAATATTAAAAAAAAAAATGCATACTTGAAATAAAACGATAAATGGTTTTGTTTTTATGATTATTAAAGAGAAAAATTATTATTTTCAACGTGGGAATTTTATAAGTAATTTATTATTTATATAAGTAGTTCAAACGTGAATGTGAAGATCAATTTCTAATTATGATATATGATATAAATGAACGTGAGTGGATTGGACATTTCTGAAGCTTATAAATTTCCTCAGACAACGCGAGTATTTCATGATGAAATAGAAAGACCGCCCCCACAACCTTCAACTCGTAGATAATTTATTGCAAAATGTACAGAGGGAATTAATAGACTCTCGTCAGTTGTAATCGATGGTGGTAATTATAATGATGTTCACGAATGCATTGTCAGATATTAATTGATGTGTTGAGATTAATTAATTAATGGGGAATAAAAGAGATTATTGTTCATATTGCTACTGTCAAGATTTATTATAATTATTTATGAGCATTGTTAAAACTTGAAAGCTTTCGTTTGAGTACAATATTGTGGCAGGTTGTTAAAAATTTTAAAAAGATTTATTTAATTAGAAAATTTATTTAATTTCAAAAATAAAATTTAAAAACAGGGCATGTTTTTTTTCATATTCAAAATGAATAAATAAATATTTAATTAATAATATTTATATTTTTTTGTGATTTCAATTAATATTGTCATGCTAAATAAATTAAGATATTATTTTATAAAATGATATAACATGAAAAAAATTGAAATAATAAAACAAAAATTGATAGTTAATAAAAAAATTCAAAAAAAATTTTAACATTCTCAAAAGGAAAAAAAAAATATTTGAATTAAATTAAAAAATTCAATGCAACGATAATAAAATTATTTCTATCTGCCAAATACTAAAAAAAAAAAAAAATATTTCAAAATAAAATAATTAAAATTGTCGCACAAACGTCAAAAATTTTGGATTTAATTTTAATTTTCGAATTTAATTCTGCAAACGTCGTTAGAGAATGAGTCGAGAATATTTGTCCCGCTGTCTGCTATCTTCTATTGATCCTTAATAATGCGCTGGGCTTGAAGTTAATTTACCAAATAAACAAATAGGAACATAAATTAATTAATAAATAGATATTAATAATAAACAAAATGTCCTCGCCCTCTACTGCGAGTGTCCACAAAATAAAAATATAAATCTGAACATCAGGCCAATTACTATTTTTCATTCATTTTTATATTTATTTATTTATTTATTTTTTATTTTTTTGGCCAAGCAATAAAATCGTTTGTGCAACGTAACGTCAGTACGTTTAATAAACAAATTGACGATAAAGTGTTCCGATATTAAATATATATATTAAATAAAAAAAAAAAACAAATTGTATAATCGTACATAAAATATTGTTTATATAATAATTGCGATAAAATATTTATAAATGTGTATAGGAATTGTTTGCAAATGAGTCTTTAAAATTTATGAAAAAAAATATTTAAAACACTCGTCAATGATCGACTTTATATTAATTTGTTATCATAATTATTCATTGTTATTATTAATAATGATATTATTATCTAATGAAAATTATATTCATGACAATTATTTATTAATCTTGAAGATAATATATTTATTTTTTTTTTTATGAAAATAATTAAAGTGATATTTAATTTGAAATAAAAATTATTATTTATTTCTGAAGATTAAATAATTTAATAATTATTGTTATTGTTATGATAATAATCAGGATTGAACTTGATGAATGAATTGCAACGATTTTTGATAAATTTGTTTATTAAATTGTGAATTGAAGATTTTTATTCTTCAAATGATATGAAAAAAATATTTATATTTGTTTATGTGTATATTTTTTTTTTATTCAGAGAATCGGTTGATTTTTTTTTATATTGAGAATTTTTTTTTATTTATTGCATCTTTTTTATTCTATACTATTTTTTTCGCCATCAAACTTTGTGATGAATTACACGAAAAAGTTGGAAGATGAAAAAGAAATTTGTGGAGTGCACAAAGAAGTTTATAAATTTCAGCCTCAGTCACCACAAATTTATTAATTAAAAACTTTTATATTATATATATTATATATAATTTGCATAAGTATTCACTCAATATTTATCCATACATAAACATAAATCACCTCTGATTATGAAAAGACTGTAAAGAAGATCAAAAGATCTCAATAAAATTCATTCATTATTTTTTATTTTTTTTTTTTATTATTTAAACTATTTAAAAAAATTAATAAATGTATCATTAGATTTCCAATATCACTCGTAGCTACCTTTCCATTTACTACAATTGTGAATATAATTTATTTATTCATAAAAAAAAAAAAGAGAGAATTAAGAAAAATGAAACTAAAAATTTCGATATAAATTCAACGATAAAATTTATATTTTATTCAAACAATCTTATAAAATTTACACAGAATATTATGAAAATTAATGACGTTTCAATGCAATTGCAATTATTTACAATAATCGACAGCACACTACAAAAAAAAAAAAAATGAAGAGCATTAAAAAAAAATAATAAAAGCTCAAAGCAAAATCTCGATGTTAATATTGATCAAAGTGAATTCGTTCATAAATAATTTTCAAACCTCACTTAAAAAATTAAAAATTCATAAATTTCCTAAAATAGAACATGAATTCAAAATCAACTTCATCGATTTTCATACAACACTCAAATAGTTGGCGATAAATTAAGGAATAACGCTACTCTGGCTCGCTCAAAAATGAGCCTTTTTGCATAATTTCTTTGTTCGTGGTTTCCAATGGTTCAGGAGGTTGATGGAAAAGTTAAATGGGTTGAGAATTATTTTTTGATAACAAAAAGCTAAAAATTATGTTAGGAATTTTATGGTTAAATTCTGACTTTGAATTGTAATTTAGAGAGGAAAAATAGTGGGATTTAAAATGGAAAAAATAAAATTGCAGACTGTTTTGGTTAATTTTGAAAAAGGAATACAAATGTTTTTAGTGGATGGTTGGATTTTCTTTTTATTAATGTGGGAAATTGATTTGAATAGAGTGTCATTAAGATGAGGAATGATAGAATTTTTTTTTTATTGATTTGTTTAACACAATTGGTCGATGAAAATTGAAGTACAAATTGTAAAAAGATTTAAATAAAATTTTTTATTTAATTTTTCGAGGAGATATGAGTAGGTTGGTAGGACAACTATTAATAAAGGGTTAGAAATACACATTTCTAGAATGTAAAAAACTAATTTATATTTCAAAAATCCCGTACGTCATTTTATACTTAAATAATCATTTGTTTTTTTTTTAAACAATTTATTGATGAATTTTTTAGTCACAAAAAAAAAAATTTAGTCACGAAAAATACTTCTCCATCAACCCCCTGAACCATTAGAAACCATGAACAATTTTTTTCCACCTTTAAAAAAAAAATAAAAAAAAAAAAAAGCAGAAAATTTCAACTAACGTCAGTTACACTCTGAATTTCAAATCATTTCTTCTTTTATATATCTACACATATATTATTCATCTTTTATATATATATACATTCAATACCTATATACTCTGTCTATTTATTATCGGTATATAATGGCTTTTATATACATAAGAGGAAGCACACGATGAATAAAGCTCTCTCACGTTTATAACCATACCGAGAGAATCATTTCGCATTCTTTGCGAGAATTTTCAAGTCGGTCGAGCATCACACACAGAGAGAGAGAGAAAAAAAGCTCTCTCGTTATCGGAGAATTAATCGTAGAGCTTTTCGAATCACCACATTATCCTCCCACACAGCTTTATATGTCGTTCGTGATGCGAATGCATTGGCAAATAAAGTAGGAAAATGAGTGGAAACTGTGTAAAGGAAAGAAAATGAAAAATATCGAGAAGAAAAATTTTTTTTTTTTTTTTAGAAATGTTATAATGGATTTATAGCGAAGGGGATTGTATAATTCCTTTTGGGAATTATTGAAGTAAATGTATTTAGTTTGAGAGACGAAAATTTGCTTTGAGATTCGACTTGGAATTTTTTATTTACTTTAATTTATTTATTTATTCATTTATTTTTAATTGGTACAAAATTTTGAGTTATGTTTGTTAGAGACAAAAAGATGAGGTATAGTGAGATAGATAAGAAAAATGTATAATATTGTTTAATTATTTATTTCAATAAATGTTTTTTTGATGATTTTTTAAAATTTATTTTGTGGGCTTTTTGATGAGTTCGAAATCAATTTAGGATTTTTTTATGTGAGAATTTAATTTTTGTTAATAATAGATGACAGAGAATTTAAATTGTTTAAAAGATTTATTGTCAAGATAATTATTTTTATAAATTTAAAATGCTTGAAAAAATAAATTAACTAATTTTGACAATGAAGGTGCATTTTTGAGGGAAAAATATTGCAATACAATTTGCAATCGTGCTCAGAAGTATTAAATTATGACACAAAAAAATATATTGATTTTGTATTTGCAAAATTTTCAAATCTATTTATAAAAACATTTTCAAATTTAATTTTTAAATTCAACAAATCAGGAAATTATTACAAAGAACAATTTATTAAGGCCATAACATTATACTCCAAATAATCAAATTAATTTTCCCACTTAATTCTAACCAACAATCAATTAAAAAAAACCAAAAAAAAAATAAATAAATAAAGCTCAAATTTTATTTCAATCTTCCACCCAGTTTTTTTTTCTCCCTGCATTTATTCATTCCTAAATCCAGATGTAATCCAACTCAAATTCATACGTAAAAAAAATTACAATCGATTCTAAAAGCAAATGAGCTTTTATAATTTTTTTTTTCATTTATTTTTCATTCTACCTTAAACTTTTGAAAATACATTTCGCCTTCAACTTCCACTGCTGTTTCCTGATTGTCACTTTATCACAATTGTGACGCATAAAACTGTGCCCTCGCACCGGAAATGAGAGAATATGTATACAAAGAAAAATAAAAGCTCCAGGGGTTGCAAAAAAAAAAAAATAAAAAAATAAAATAGCGAGAGTGCGAATGATGCGCGATGGGCGGTATCCGCAAGCTCACGTTGATGACGGAGGATTTTCCAAGAAGATGCTGAAAGCCAATGTGCCAACGTGCATGACATTGCAAACGATGATAAATGAACCTGAATCATAGTGTGAAGAAGCACATAGCCAATATATATATGAATTTATATACATAAATATACATATACATAGATTTTTATTCAACTTCAATGAATAAAATGAATTCAAAGTCGTTGATAATGGCTCAGGTGTGTTACAGACAGGCCGATTATTTATATATAATAAAATATAAGCTGCTTTTATGACAAAAAAAAATTAAAAAAGAATTTTTAATGCAGAAATTTTTGTTAATGAATAAATAGAAAAAAAAATATTTGTTCATTAATTTCTATAAAATAAAAATCAATTTTTTTTTCAAGTTCAATTTATTTATTATTTATTTATCATTTACCATGTTTTATAAATCATAAATAAAGGCGATCTTTGACGAGTGTTAATAAAAAAAAAAAATTGTGAGATGAAAAGATTATAAATAAAGGGAGGAAAAAGCGAAATTGAATTAGAAAAAAAGAAATTTTTTTCATAATTATAATTGATAATAATACATTAATTATGTTAATATGATATAAATAATTTATATAAATGTAAAATGCATAAAATATTTGATGACAATGCTGCTAATGATTGAAATAATATTAATAATAAATAACAAAAAAAATAAAAAAAAAAAAAATATGAAAATAATTTACATAAAAAAATAAATTGAAAATTGAAGCGCGTGAAATAAATAAATTATTATGAAAAAAATAGCGAATTGAATCATTGGTTAATGTGTGAATTAAATTAAATAATTAATGAATGAATAAAAAATGCTGTTGATGAATTGTAATAATGAAAATAAATTTTAATTAAATGAAACTTAAAAAAAAAAAACACAATGGAATTGATTTAGGATTACTTGGACGACGTTTTGTGTGTCCATAATATCTTTATCATTAATTTTCCAAACAATTACGCATAAACAAAACGAAAAAAAAAAAAAAAAAAAAAACGTATGAAATAATTAAATAAATTGAAATAAAATAAATGAAAAATAATATGAAATAAATAAACAATTGAATGAGTGTTATTAATGAAAGATAAATGAAATAAAAATAAAACAGAGATAATTAAATAGCCTTTAATTATAAATAAATAAAAACACACACAAAAATTTGTTAATTACGAAAATTATTTACCAAATTTTGCACCCATTTAAATTAACAATACAAATCCTCATATATACAAACATATTTATAAATAAATTAAAGGTATATAAAATGAGCAACGATTTGTCAAAATGTCAGAGTCGAATAAAATAAAATATTTGAATGAAAAATAAAAAAAATACTGTTGGAAATTTTTTTTTTTTGTTTCAATGATATAAAAAATATAAACAACAGCCAAAAAAGTATAACAATTGTTTAATAAATTATCTAAATGTGGTGCAATTGATAGGACAAGATAAAATAAAAATTCACAGAAAAACAAATCAGAATTTTAAATAAAAAAATTTATGTATTTGTATCTTTAAATATGTAAACGTAATTAAAAGTTTTTGAATAATAATTACATTGTGTCGATCGAAAAGATGAAGAAACATTTTCTCTCAATATTACCGTAGACTAATTGTTAATAACACAAATATATATAAATATATATATATAGCAAAAAATAATAGCGATAAGTAGGAAATAATACTTTAATTCATCAAAAATTAATTATAAAAAAAATATATATATAGATATATATATAAATGAATAAAAAAAGCCGCGAGATATGCTCAAAAATGTAGTCAAAATATTCTTAAATTATCTCTGTTACGTTTTATAAAATATTTATTATTATAAACATTTTTTTTTTCCATTTAATTTCAAATTTTTTCAGTCATCCACTTTTTTTTTTCTTTCACTTCTTTTTTTCTCTTTATAACAATATGAATGACGTATATATATATTAATTATACTGTATGATAAAATACACAAAAAAAAAAATAAAGCACAAAAAAAAATGTGAGAGATGAAAAAATTTTTATTAAATAAAATTGATATCAAATCGTAACATTTGCATTGTTTTCTTTTACGTGAACTTGAAATTATTTGCTTATGTGTAAGGGGAAATTGTGCATTGAGTAATAGGAAAAAAAATTAATGAACAAAAGTGAAGTGCAAAGATAAAAGTTTGATAATAAAAAATGAAAAATAAAATATGCTTGTTTAGGAAAATAATTAAAAGATGGGAGAGAGCGAAGTAAAAAAATCGTGAGTGAATATCTACATAGCAGTGAATGATTGTGGAATTTTTTTACTGCAGAAAATATATATATGTATATATTAGGGTGTGCCATTTTTATGTTATTTTTCGTAATTTTCGTTTTTCCATTTAAATAACATGGGAAAAATTTTTTTTTTTTTTTTTTTGGATTTTTGTAGCTCAGCATTTGCGCATCATAGAGATAAGCTCAAAGTATATTCTTATAGGAAATCGAACGCTCTACAAAAAAGGTCTCTTGTACTTTTTTCATAGAGACAGCCATTCTAAAGATATTCAAACCCAAAATTCCAAATGTATGAAATTTTGACTTTTTTGTTATTGACTCGATACTAATCACTTTATTATTGTAATAAATAAACACTTCAATAATTGTAGTTACATTACTTGATTTTGTTTAGACAACATTATTTCTGTTGCTTTGAAATAATAATAAAATTCTTTTAACATAAGTTATAAATAATTTTTTTATAGTAAATAAAATAAAGAAAAAAAAATATTTGACACGTGAGTATTTTTTTTTTAGCTTCACGAAAATATTAGCACACTAAAACTAATTTTCTGATGAAAAATAATTTTTAAGACAACAATAAAGTGATTAGTATCGATTTAATAACAAAAAAGTCAAAATTTAATACATTTGGAACTTTGAGTTTGAATATTTTTAAAATGGCTGTCTCTATGAAAAAAGTGCAACAGACCTTTTTTATAGAGCTTTCGATTCCCTACAAGAGTGCGCTTTGAGCTTATCTCTATGATTCGCGAATGCCGAGCTACAAAAATTTGAAAAAAAAAAAAAAAAAAATTTCCATGTTATTTAAATGGAAAAACAAAAATTGCCTAAAAGTTGTACACCCTAGTATATACATATGTATATGTATGTATTTATGTACATATATGTATAATATATATTGCAGGAGAGAATGAAAAAAAAAGGGCTGGATCCTTTCTGCCTTTTTTTCATTTTCTTCAAAGCTTGTGGAGTAAAAACAAATTTTTACAGATCAATACAAGTTTGAAAAAAAAATTCTAAAAGCATTTGTTATATTTAATAAATTATTTTATCATATTATTTATAGTGTAGACAATGATAGGAACATTAATTCTCAAGTATCGTAATAATTCATGACGGATTATCGATAGTTTGAGAATAATTTATTGCATGGCAAATAATCTGTTAATTTACTGAGATATCGATTTTATAATTCAATAAAATTTTTGGTGATACAATATAAATTATGAATGTTTAATAAATTTTAATTCATCACACACAAAATTATTAGATAAAGAGTGAAAATAATATGAGAATTATTATTAATAATTATATAATATTGTTATGTAAATTTGAAAATAATTTTTAAAATGTGCAAGCATAAATTTTTGCTCTCTCCCAAATTTTTTTTCATTTTAATTATCTGATAAGTGAATAAATAAATGGATTATGAATTGATGACTTTTATAATTAATAAAGATGGATGAATGGTTGGAGAATCAGTCATTTAGTTAAAAAAATAAATAAATGATAATAGTTAATATTTATTATTGAAAAAAAAAAAAATAATTTTTGATTGGATACAAGAAAACATGTAATAAATTTGTTTGTTTTGTCAAGTAGAAATTTATATAAATTTATTCATTAAAAAGTTCATTTGATGTTTTTCATAGTCAGAAATCATCATAAATCATAATATAAAAATGGAAAAAAAATAAATAATAATTATTTATAATGTTGTTTGGAATAGGAAATTAAACTGCAGGACAGAAAATTTCCGTAACAAAAATACTGATTTATTCTACGAGACATCACTTGGTATTTAATTAATTTTTTTTTATCATTTGTATTATAGCTTTATGTAAATTTTATTCTACGATTTTTATTTTTGCGCTGTGTTCATTGCGATAAATAATTTGAGAGAAGGAAAAAAATTGAGAACGAAAAGAAATTGAGAATTTATGAGAAAAATTTTTATTTCATTGTTTTTTATTTATTATTAATCAAATATTTATGTTTTATTATACAATGTTGAATGCAAAATGTGTGACCTCCTGTAGAGAAATTAATGAAAAGAAAAAAATTAATTATAATGAATAATAAATAATAAATAAAAAAACAGGAAAGGTGGAAAAAATATTATATGGCTACATACAAAAATGTTGTATATTTTTTGCTATATGTCAATTTTTTATTCATTTTTGTGCCATAATGGACGACGTACTAATTTTAAAAATTAATGTTTTCATGTATTTTTTATATGAATATTTATTTTTTTCATTTAAAAATTTTCTAAATTTGTGAAATTTTATTTTTTAATTGATTTTTTTCTGTTTATAAAATTTAATAATGACGATTTTTAATTAATTATTATTTTATGTGAATGTAATTTTGTGTTTTATTAATAAATATTTATTATTATTAATGATGGTTTAATAGATTAAATTTTAAAATTGTTCGTCGTCCAAATTTTGAGCTTGATAATGTTGCAAAAAAATTTTTTTATCTGAAATAAAATAATTTTTCGCCAACATAATTGAGCTATTAATTGTAAAATAATCTATACGTACGTAATTATATTTATTAATCAAATATTTGGAATAATTTGATAAATAAAACCAACTAAATAAATAAATAAATGAAAACACGAGAAATTACCAAATAATCACTTTTGTATTTTTACGTAAAAATTTAAATAACATGACCTATATATTGAAAAAAAAACAAATATAAATAAATAAATAAATAAATAAATAAAATATTAATCTTTAAGATTTTAAAAATAAAAAAATTAAAATAAATCAAATCAATGATGAAGAAAATAAAATGTTATAACGTAATTTTTCATACGAAAATAGAGAAAAAGAAAATGAAAGAGAGTTTTAATTAAATATAAATTAATAAATTAAACAATTAAATAAATAAATTTAATGATTGATTGACTTGTATGATGTAATTACAAAATGAATAAATGAATGTAAAATGTCTTTTTAATGTGTGTGTGAGTGTAATTTATAAATGTTTGAAAATAAATTTTTGAGGAGTAAAAATTTGCAAAATAAAAATTGTATTATGCAAAAAAAAAAAATATTAAAAATTAAATTGAACACAAAAAATACATATACACACACTCACACACAGAAATATGAATGTGTGAATTAATTAATGTAATTGTACATTGTTAATTAACGGAAAATAATTAGCTTGTGTATCAGGAAAATTAAATATAAATGTAATTTTTTATTTTCCAATTAAACAAAAAATGTTTTTTGTTTTGTATAATTAAACTGTTCGAAATCTTCGAAAATTAATTATAGAATATTAAATTAAATGAAAAGAAAATTATTCAAGCTTTAGAGCTGCGAAAAATTGCTTTGTACATCACTCAATAAATAAAAGAGAAAACAACAATTTTGGAGCACACGAATAAATAAAAACACAAAATTAATTTGTATTATTATTTTTGAGTCTTTATTCAATAAATTTGATTTTCTAAATGTTATAAACGAGAATAAAAAATTAAATAAATGCAACATGTTTTTGTTGTTAATTTATTAATTAATGTTGTAAAGATATCAACAAAATGAAAAAATAAATAAATAAAAATTATAATGTGGACTTTTTGGACATTGTGGATTTAAAAACAGAGATGAAGACAAAAAAAAAATATTTATTATTCAATTGAAATTTTATTTATTTATTATTTAATTATTTTTTTATTCTTTTGTTTTTTTTATTTTATATTTTATTATTAGTCGTAATCGATCACTACTGTTACATGCTATATAAATAAATATAAAAATAAATAACCAATACAATAGTATACACAGAATCACTTACAGAATATTAAAAAAAATAAAATAAAAAATTATTAATAATTAATGACGTAAATACGAGCGAACACCTCGAGTCTTTCGTTGTTCATATGCAAATTGTAGATAGTGCTTCCAATCAAGAATATTTTTTATTAATATTTTTCACAACCGACACCTGCGTTCGTACAATTTTTTATATAAAAAAAAAAATTAAACAAAAAAATATCGAATAATTAAACGATAAAAAATTTGAAAAAAAAAAAAAAATATTGACAAAAACAATTAACAAAAGACACAAATTTCGTAATGCTAAAATGCATTGTTTCATATATCAACAAATTCTCTATCTCTGTTTCTCTTAACTTTTCACAATTTAAAAAAAAAAATTTATGAATGAAATAAAAAAAAAATTTTTTCATCCTCGGAAAATTTTTTTTGTTTACTTTTCATCACGTCAATAAAATTTGCATGAATTAATTAATCAGAAGAATTTTGTTATTTTTATCAGTCAGAATAATAATTGAATTTGTTTTTTGTTTTTAAATTGAATTATTATTTTTATTTTTCATATTTAATGTAAAGTAATTTATAATAAATATTAAATATTGATTATTTTTATATAGGCAACCTAACGATTATTCATCTGATATTGAAGACAAATAAACAAACAGAATATTCATTAATACATTTATTTATGAAAAAAAAAATTTTTTTTAATTTATCAAATATTTCAATCGATGAAAAAAAAAGTTTTTTTTTATTATTCACGTCACGAAAAATAAAATGATTATTTATCTGATATTGAGAACATATGAACAAACAAATGATTTATTGAAATATT
The DNA here is from genome assembly GCA_918226075.1 of Microctonus brassicae. Classification (NCBI taxonomy): domain Eukaryota; kingdom Metazoa; phylum Arthropoda; class Insecta; order Hymenoptera; family Braconidae; genus Microctonus; species Microctonus brassicae. The sequence continues at coordinate 2,804,323 of OW445491.1, read as the reverse complement.
TATTAAAAAAAAAAAAAATTATGAAAATTTATCAAATATTTTAATTAATGAAAAAAAAAATTTTTTTCCATTAATTCGAGTGATGAAAAGTAAAACAACAATTATTATTTCCATTATTGATTATGTTCAAATATTATTCATAAAGATATAGTTACATATATTATACATAAATGTACAACCCACACACACACACACTTCTATCGTAGTGTTCGTTCCAAATTTTTAAAATCACCAACTTGTGTAGTAAAATTTCAGAATTTTAACTATCTGACACGTGCTTCGTTGAGCTTTGCAAGCAAGCCACACACACAAAAATAAATAAATAATTAATAAATAACCACATAAATATTGCATTTGCATTGAATTTATCGATGTCACAACAATAAAAAAAATAACAATCTAATAATTTATATTTAATCATATAAACAAATATTTTCCATAACCGAGTCACCTGTCAAAATTTTTGTATAAAATTACAGAAGAGAAAATGGTGTAAAAAAATTTTTAAAAATTCAAATCTGCAAAGCTCACGATTTACCAGTCATTAATTATCAAATCTAAAGGAAAAAAAATTAATTAACAATAAAAAAATGATAAACAAATCTATTTAATCTTTCTCCTTAAAATCTAGAAATATTTCCTCTCTTTCTGCATAATCACAATTTTTTTTTCGACTAAATTTTAAATAAATACATGAATTTTACTCATGGGCTGAAATTTCATCTATTAGAAAATACCAAAAATTAACAATATATAAATTTAAATTAACGAAATAATTTTTGTTAATGTCAGAAAAAAAAAATTGTTTGATCATCTTGTAATAATAATTTATAATTATTGTTTATAATTGTCATAAACTATTATTATAGGGCCTAAGTAATGTCTAATAACAAAAAATATATAAATAAATAATTATAATAGGATTAAAAAACTGAAAAGAAAAATAAAAACATTTCATGCACCCAAAAATAAAAACATTCATGAAAAAAAAAAGCACTTATGTATTAAGAAATCTTAATAAGTACTAAATAAAGCTTGGTATAATTCACAGTCGTGTATCTTTATAAATAAATAAATAAAAAAAAATTTTTATCATTGTTTAAAAAACAAAATTTTTTTTTCTTATTCAGATTTTATTATTTATTATGATTTATTTATAAACAATTCATCTATTTGTCATTGGAATAGCTCGAGTGTTATTGTTAAAGATAATGAAAATTTGACAAATATAATTGTTTATTGTTTTTTTTTTTTTTTTGTAAATACAATTGTATCTATTTGCAAAAAGAAAAAAGAAAACAGACGTGAATAAAAATTAGATATCTCAATTAAAATTTATAATTAATTTCATCTCTGTGTAAAATAAAAATGAATGCAAAAATACGTCTTTGAAGTGGAGAATTTAATAATTATTAATTGATTAACAATAAATTGCCTGCCTGTGAATTGATTTTTTTTTCATTTTGTTTTTATATGTAAAAAATATCGAATATAAAAAATGAAAAAAAATATAAGAAACAAAAATTGATGTTGCTAATCGCCTTTTTTTAATTATTCGAACCAATTGAAAATATATACCGAATAGAAATTATGAATAAATAAATAAATAAATCGTCGAATGTATACCCGAGATATTTATTATTAATATGAATATTAAACAAATTACATAAAATAACCGTGGTGTGTGAAACACATTGAGGTTTCGCTGTGCAATTAAATGAATACATAAATAAATAAATGATTAAATCAATGAAAGAAAAAAGAAAGAAAAAATCAAGAAAAAAAGTAAATGAAAGAACGAAATGAATAATTGAACAAAACAGGTTCACTCCGTAAATCGAAAAATGAATTTTACATATGAGCTACGTAGATCGCTCGTTAATTAACTTTATGTATAATTATAGAGCATTAAATATAAGTAATCCCCAAAAAGATGAAAAAAAAAGTCCGGATGTAATAAAAAAAATGATGAAAATGTGGTAATATATTAACAACTGAAACAATTGTAATTCCCTTGTAATTACAAATATGAAATACAGAAACATATTAATTATATCAAAGATTAATAAAAAAAGAACATTGAACAAATTAATTTCACATGATTTTTTTATCAATGGTTCCTAAACAAAACAAATAAAATTACTCTTCTCTATATGATCTCTAATACATCATCAATAAAAAATACAATTATCAAAATTCGACTCAAATAATAATTCAAAATTCCCCCCAATCCTCAGAGCATCCACAAAATTTTAATTCTAGAATTTTACCCTAATTCAACCCTAACTTCCACTACGTGTTCTACAATGGAGCCCCAGTGGTGATATTCTGATCAAAAAGAAAATGCAATAAGCCCGATACTTAGGGTGCATTCGTGTTGAGCGCTTACACGCTCTGAGCGCTTTTTCGAAGTTTTTTCATTGAAATTTTGTGAACAGATAACAGCTACGCCAAAATATTAATTCAATAACTTTTTTATTCGAATTGAAGATAAAAATGTTCTACGTGGGGCTATGATTTCCGAATTTTGTTAATTCCGATAAACAAATGATCCTCCTGGATCCTTCTGGATCCTCCTGGATCCTTCTGGATCCTCCTGGATCCTTCTGGATCCTCCTGGATCCTTCTGGATCCTCCTGGATCCTTCTGGATCCTCCTGGATCCTTCTGGATCCTCCTGGATCCTTCTGGATCCTCCTGGATCCTTCTGGATCCTCCTGGATCCTTCTGGATCCTCCTGGATCCTTCTGGATCCTCCTGGATCCTTCTGGATCCTCCTGGATCCTTCTGGATCCTCCTGGATCCTTCTGGATCCTCCTGGATCCTTCTGGATCCTCCTGGATCCTTCTGGATCCTCCTGGATCCTTCTGGATCCTCCTGGATCCTTCTGGATCCTCCTGGATCCTTCTGGATCCTCCTGGATCCTTCTGGATCCTCCTGGATCCTTCTGGATCCTCCTGGATCCTTCTGGATCCTCCTGGATCCTTCTGGATCCTCCTGGATCCTTCTGGATCCTCCTGGATCCTCCTGGATCCTTCTGGATCCTCCTGGATCCTTCTGGATCCTCCTGGATCCTTCTGGATCCTCCTGGATCCTTCTGGATCCTCCTGGATCCTTCTGGATCCTCCTGGATCCTTCTGGATCCTCCTGGATCCTTCTGGATCCTCCTGGATCCTTCTGGATCCTCCTGGATCCTTCTGGATCCTCCTGGATCCTTCTGGATCCTCCTGGATCCTTCTGGATCCTCCTGGATCCTTCTGGATCCTCCTGGATCCTTCTGGATCCTCCTGGATCCTTCTGGATCCTCCTGGATCCTTCTGGATCCTCCTGGATCCTTCTGGATCCTCCTGGATCCTTCTGGATCCTCCTGGATCCTTCTGGATCCTCCTGGATCCTTCTGGATCCTCCTGGATCCTTCTGGATCCTCCTGGATCCTTCTGGATCCTCCTGGATCCTTCTGGATCCTCCTGGATCCTTCTGGATCCTCCTGGATCCTTCTGGATCCTCCTGGATCCTTCTGGATCCTCCTGGATCCTTCTGGATCCTCCTGGATCCTTCTGGATCCTCCTGGATCCTTCTGGATCCTCCTGGATCCTTCTGGATCCTCCTGGATCCTTCTGGATCCTCCTGGATCCTTCTGGATCCTCCTGGATCCTTCTGGATCCTCCTGGATCCTTCTGGATCCTCCTGGATCCTTCTGGATCCTCCTGGATCCTTCTGGATCCTCCTGGATCCTTCTGGATCCTCCTGGATCCTTCTGGATCCTCCTGGATCCTTCTGGATCCTCCTGGATCCTTCTGGATCCTCCTGGATCCTTCTGGATCCTCCTGGATCCTTCTGGATCCTCCTGGATCCTTCTGGATCCTCCTGGATCCTTCTGGATCCTCCTGGATCCTTCTGGATCCTCCTGGATCCTTCTGGATCCTCCTGGATCCTTCTGGATCCTCCTGGATCCTTCTGGATCCTCCTGGATCCTTCTGGATCCTCCTGGATCCTTCTGGATCCTCCTGGATCCTTCTGGATCCTCCTGGATCCTTCTGGATCCTCCTGGATCCTTCTGGATCCTCCTGGATCCTTCTGGATCCTCCTGGATCCTTCTGGATCCTCCTGGATCCTTCTGGATCCTCCTGGATCCTTCTGGATCCTCCTGGATCCTTCTGGATCCTCCTGGATCCTTCTGGATCCTCCTGGATCCTTCTGGATCCTCCTGGATCCTTCTGGATCCTCCTGGATCCTTCTGGATCCTCCTGGATCCTTCTGGATCCTCCTGGATCCTTCTGGATCCTCCTGGATCCTTCTGGATCCTCCTGGATCCTTCTGGATCCTCCTGGATCCTTCTGGATCCTCCTGGATCCTTCTGGATCCTCCTGGATCCTTCTGGATCCTCCTGGATCCTTCTGGATCCTCCTGGATCCTTTTGGATCCTCTTGGATCCTTTTGGATCCTCTTGGATCCTTTTGGATCCTCTTGGATCCTTTTGGATCCTCTTGGATCCTTTTGGATCCTCTTGGATCCTTTTGGATCCTCTTGGATCCTTTTGGATCCTCTTGGATCCTTTTGGATCCTCTTGGATCCTTTTGGATCCTCTTGGATCCTTTTGGATCTTCTTGGATCCTTTTGGATCCTTTTGGATCCTCTTGGATCCTCTTGGATCCTTTTGGATCCTCTTGGATCCTTTTGGATCCTCTTGGATCCTTTTGGATCCTCTTGGATCCTTTTGGATCCTCTTGGATCCTTTTGGATCCTCTTGGATCCTTTTGGATCCTCTTGGATCCTTTTGGATCCTCTTGGATCCTTTTGGATCCTCTTGGATCCTTTTGGATCCTCTTGGATCCTTTTGGATCCTCTTGGATCCTTTTGGATCCTCTTGGATCCTTTTGGATCCTCTTGGATCCTTTTGGATCCTCTTGGATCCTTTTGGATCCTCTTGGATCCTTTTGGATCCTCTTGGATCCTTTTGGATCCTCTTGGATCCTTTTGGATCCTCTTGGATCCTTTTGGATCCTCTTGGATCCTTTTGGATCCTCTTGGATCCTTTTGGATCCTCTTGGATCCTTTTGGATCCTCTTGGATCCTTTTGGATCCTCTTGGATCCTTTTGGATCCTCTTGGATCCTTTTGGATCCTCTTGGATCCTTTTGGATCCTCTTGGATCCTTTTGGATCCTCTTGGATCCTTTTGGATCCTCTTGGATCCTTTTGGATCCTCTTGGATCCTTTTGGATCCTCTTGGATCCTTTTGGATCCTCTTGGATCCTTTTGGATCCTCTTGGATCCTTTTGGATCCTCTTGGATCCTTTTGGATCCTCTTGGATCCTTTTGGATCCTCTTGGATCCTTTTGGATCCTCTTGGATCCTTTTGGATCCTCTTGGATCCTTTTGGATCCTCTTGGATCCTTTTGGATCCTCTTGGATCCTTTTGGATCCTCTTGGATCCTTTTGGATCCTCTTGGATCCTTTTGGATCCTCTTGGATCCTTTTGGATCCTCTTGGATCCTTTTGGATCCTCTTGGATCCTTTTGGATCTTCTTGGATCCTTTTGGATCCTCTTGGATCCTTTTGGATCTTCTTGGATCCTTTTGGATCCTCTTGGATCCTCTTGGATCCTCTTGGATCCTTTTGGATCTAGGGGCTGCGGGGGGTTTCGGGGGGCTTCGGGGGGATTGATTTCGATGGAATAAATAATGATGTAACGAATAATCATTCATTGTCGCATATGATTATTTATTCCATCTCCCGAAGGATCCCGCAGGATCTAAGAGAATCCAAACAAGGATCCAAGGATCCAAAAGGAACCAAAAAAAAAATCCCTTGGATTCTTGGATCTTGTCCTTGAATATTAATGAAATTCACATGATATCTCAAGTTTATTACGACTCATGTCTACATTATCCTAAAATTCGGATTCCACTTAGTGGCCTACTGTGCTACCACACGAGGCAGGCACCTAAGGTGCACTGTGCGTGATCCTAGTGCCTCGTGCGTCCACCTAGTGCATTCTCATGTAAATCCCTGTATAGCCTTTGGTGGAGTGCACCAAATGCTATTGGGGTGGCTAATGGGGACTGTTCACGATCGATGCGCGCACTTGACTAATGGAGTGGACTTGCAGTGGAACCATAGTGGCATCATCTTTTATTTTTTATACTTACCCGTCATCGAGAAACTAGATTATATGTCCTTCATTATCATTAACCTCATTCACGCCCATCACGTATATATATAATACATAATATATACACATACATATACGCAAAATATAATACCATTGTTGCCAACATAACAATACACTACAAAAGAAGCCGCGTTGACCAATTCCTCTACTTTCATAATTCTATAATCCTCACACTATAGTTTCATGCATTTTTTGTAGTACAGATATATTGCGTATATATATGTATACATAATATATAAGAGTGACGACTGCTGAAGTGACGTTAGCGTTGTGTTAAATCTACATAGCGAGTTGGCATAAAAAAAAAAGATTCCAATATTGTATAAATCATAAAAAAATACATATATTAATATTATCATTGATTGCGCCATTTTATTCGGAATATTATAATTGATAATAAAAATAATAATACGGCACGGAAAATTATCGTTGTGATAAATTAAAAAAAAAACGCAAGGTAAATTAACCAAAGACGTGTAAAATTCACTATAATTGCTTTAAGTGTGTCGATTACTCATAATAAAATTTATTATCCTCAACGAATCATTCAAATAATAATAGTTTAATAATTGAAAATAAAATATAAAAAGTATATGAAGTATTTTTAATCACATTTTTTTTTGTTGGTTAGGAAAATAATCATGGGGCTGACAGTCAGCACATTGTTTACACGTCTTTTTGGAAAGAAGCAAATGAGAATTCTCATGGTGGGTTTGGATGCAGCTGGTAAAACGACAATTCTCTATAAATTAAAACTCGGTGAAATAGTAACAACTATACCAACCATTGGATTTAATGTCGAAACTGTGGAGTATAAAAACATCTGCTTTACTGTTTGGGATGTTGGCGGTCAGGATAAAATTCGTCCATTATGGAGGCACTATTTTCAAAATACACAAGGCCTAATTTATGTAGTAGACAGCAATGATAGAGAACGTATTGCTGAAGCTGAACGTGAGCTTGCTAATATGGTAAAGGAAGATGAATTGAGAGATGCTGTATTACTTGTATTTGCTAATAAACAAGATCTTCCAAATGCAATGTCTGCAGCAGAGCTCACTGATAAATTAGGATTGAATTCATTGCGTGGTCGTCATTGGTATATACAAAGCACTTGTGCTACTCAGGGTCAGGGTTTATATGAAGGACTCGATTGGTTGAGCAATGAACTTGCTAAAAAGTGATAAGTCTATTATTATATAGACATTTCTTTTTTATTGCGACGCCATCATTCATTAAACAAATATGTTTTGTCGGTTTTAAGGTTTAATATTTTTTTTTTTTTTCATCTGGTCAATAGCGTCGCATTTATTTATGCATCGTGTGTTTAATTATATGATGTATATTTATTATTAAAAGAAGAAGAAGAAAAAAAAACAAACATAAATATGAAATATCATTTTCATCTTTACATGTAAACATTTTTCACTTTGATGAAGAGATAATAAATGAATAACATTAATTATAAAATGTATGAGAATGGAGGACAAGAAAAAATAAAAATAATATGAACCAGAATTGATTTAAAAGCGGGTGAAAGAAGCCAAAGAGCTTTCTGGTCTCGCATTTTTCATAATATAAAAAAGTATTTTTGTTTTTTTTTTTTTTTTTGGTACTAATAATTGACATGCAGTCGAAAAATAGTGCTTAAACATTTTTACAGTATATTATAAATAGAAAACAAATTTAATTACTCACTGATTAGAAAGTTTAATTAAATGAATGTTGATTAGGATGAATTGTTTGAAGCGAATATTTTTTTTTCTTTGCTCAATTGACGGAATATTACTCTAAGAATTCGATAAAAAATTCCCACCAAAAATGAGTTCTTAATTTTAATATTCAGTACTTCCCAAATCAATTTGAAATTTTTGTATTTAATTACCACGTAAATCTCAAATTTTTTTTTTTTCATTTTTGCATAGTATCGCAGCGTTTTATCCTATTTAATTGGTTCTTGGTAGAAATTGTACAGCAATATTGCATCTTTGAAAATGCCTATCGCTAAATTATTTTCTGTGAACTGCATCACTGATAAAAAATAATTAATCTGATTTATGCTTGTATTTCATAGTTTTTTCGATTTTTCTTGAAAACTATCAATTTTACAGCAAAAGTTAATGAGACCTTTTTTGTGGGAAATTAAATTTTCTACAAAATAGTCTTGAAAAACAAAAACTGTAGAACTGATAGTTTTCGAGGAAAATCCAGTAAAACATGTAAAAATTTGAATCAAACAAATGAATTGCATGATACTATTTTAATTAGATTTTACTCAAAAACTATTAGCTCTACGGTTTTTAGTCAAGAAGGATAATCTGTAGAAAATTTAATTTTCTACAAAAAAGATTTCATTTACTTTTGCTTTAAAGTTGATAGTTTTCGAGAAAACTCCAACCAAACATACATAAACGAAATAAAAAAATTGAGATTTACGCGTTAATTAAATAGGAATATTTCTAATTGATTGTGTAAGTACTTAACATCAAAATTAAGAGTTTATCTTCGGTGGGGATTTTTTTTTTTGCATGTTAAAAATAATATTCCGCCAATTGAGCAAAGAAAAAAAAATAATCGTCTCAAACGAAGTACCCTAATATTGATATTTATGAAATATAAAAATTTTTACTTTCCAAAAGAATGAAAAAAACAAATAATCAGAAACAATTAACGCATTATTCGAGTACTATAATAATGCGTGATTGATATTACAAGATAAAAATAAAAAATGTTTAAACAATTATACAAATTTCAACAATATACTTATTATATCTCTATTTGCAAAGAGACAAAATGATGAAATTTTTTATTCATCCCAATTAATAATCAGTGAATTTTTATTCTTCTTATATTGTTTGTTAAACTATCACTTTATACTAATAAACAATATTAATAATATATTCATATCGTTAATATTTTGTTGATACATAAAATAATCTTCCTTTTGCGTAAGTTAGCTTTATTATTGTACAAAATGGTACATCGATGGATACATACATATCTTTTACAATATAATCAGATTTATCGCCATTGGAAAATAATTCAATAATCAAATCAAATTCATAGCTTTTGTTCTTTTTTTTTTCCCCTCATCGACTTTCACCACAATATTCTACTTTCCATTCATTTCCAAGACAAAAAAATCCTATATCATTTGATAAATCTTAAAGATAATATGTACAGTTAACTTATATGCAAGGAACAAAAATAATTCAAAGAAATAATTATATAATCAACACAAATTTCATTCCCTCAATATAATTATAACATTGCAATATTTTTCATCATCTCGTTTGGTTTAATGTCATTGAATCATAATCAAAATAAAAGAGAAAAAAAAAAGAATCATGACGCAAAAATGCGTAGGAATTTAGCTTAATTTGCGTCATTTAATAATTAAAAAATAATTTTTATCATGAAATAATAACATCATGTGCCTTTTCGCACCCAAGTATTTGACGATTGCATACCAATGGCCTCACCCAATGCTGGAAAATGATTATCCAACGTATGAGTAGAATAATGGAGTTTTGAATCAGTACCTGCCTGTACAACTTGACCACACGTTACACATAATTCCAATAATTTAATATTCTCACCTATTTCTTTTTTATGTAAATAATATAATTCACGTTGCTTACGTATATCAGGCAATAAAACAAGCATCTCAGGGAAAACATTGGCAAATGCATCAATTCCCATTGCACTACGACAACGTTTATAATAATCTTCAGCGCTACATGAACCTTGTCTAAATAAACCACTGATATAACGAAATTCTTCAATTGATTCAAGTAAACCAAGTACTTCGCTTATTTTAGCAACGAGATTTTTATTGCGCTTTTGAAAATCTGGTGGCGGTACGTAACTATATAAATTAATATGTTCATCAGGTAATATTGAATAACTTTCACCTGAGCTATTGGTAAATGTCAAGCCATTATTTGGACAATCAAGTCTCATATTGTTAAATTTTACTGCAAAACCTGGTGGTGGTGGTGGTGGTGGCGGTGTTACTGTTGCTGCTGTACCAAATCCTGGTGGTGGATTTGATTTAGTTATTCTCAGCACAGTTTTATCTAATGCTGGAAAATCTTCAATATTATGTAAGCCATTTGTAGTTTTATTTAAACTGTCGATTTTTAATTCTGAACGTTTTCTCGGTGTATCATTTGCACTTAAATTAGTTCCAATGGCGTTATCTTTGGCAGTGCTCGTTGATTCATTAATATTTTGCTTTGATATTAAAGAATTTTCTAGTTTTTCATTGTTTAAATTGACGTTTGAATTATTTTCATTGACAGTACGAGCATTGCTATTTTTTTTTGAATTTGCATCGCTGATATTCAATTGATTGGACGGTCGATTGTCACTTTGTACTAAATTTGTGTATGCATTAACATTTAATTTACATGCAGTTGATTCATTACCACTTGAATTATTTCCACTAGAAATTGATTTAACTTTTTTTTTCTTCTTCTTTTTTGAATTAACTTTTGCCGAATCACCTGCGAGATTTAATTCCGTATTATTTTCAGCAGGTATTGGACGCTCCAATGATCTTGATGATGGTGCATTTGATGATACAGATATTGATAATTGTTTTTTTAATCGTGTTGATTTCGGTAAACTTGGAAATGCGTCAGTAAAAGATGTTGGTGATGCAGGTGGCGTTGAATTTAATATCGGTGCTGGTGCAACTTTTTTTGCTTTTGAATTTGAAGCTTTTGATGAATTATTAGACTTAACACACGTGACTTTTGTCCATTGTGCAGCAGAATTCATTGCATTGGCAGTGCTTGTAGATGAATCACCACGACTCAATGCAGGAAATTCAGAATCCATTGATAATTGACTTGGTCTAATTCGTATATTTGGCCCAGACACTCTGGTCGTTATACTCCCATTTGTTTTATGATTAACATGAATTGATACATTTGACGCAACATTTTGGGCTCGTTGTAATCCACTTGGACCCGATTTATTGCTACTGTAAACGCTTAAATTTACAGTTTTTGATAATCCACTATTTGTAGATGACTCGGGACCTAATGCCGGAAAATTTTCATCAGTAATCGCAAGTGTTTTCGACTTTATCGAACCGCAAATCGTTAAATTTCCACGACCTTGTGATTTCGATTGATTTAAATTCGGAATTGTTGGTGCTGAATTGCCCAACGATGGAAATTCTTCAGTACTTTGAACGTCTGGTTGTCTTACAAAATGTGATTCTGTATCAAATGTATAACGATTTCCCTGACTTTGCAACTCGGAATAATCACGTGAATTATTTCCAATACCATAATCATTACTAATATTATTGCGTGAACTTGAAGGACCAGCAGCCCCGTGCAATTGACCACCACGTCTACCGCCGCCATTTCGATTATCACCACGTGGCGCCAATGTAAATTCCAGCTCTAATGTACGCGCTTGTTTGGCAGCAGCTTTACCAAGATGTTTACCATGTATAGATGCTTTGTGAGCTTTTAAATCGATATCCGTTCGAAATACACTGGTGAATTTTTCCTCAGCACAATCTCCCTCCTCGCACAAATAATGCTCCTGACGAAAATGATCACGTAAATAATCATAAGAGCTGTAATATTGATGCAGACCATCGGCATCACAAAAATGGCAGTATAAATGATCGCGTCGTAAATGACGGAATAATTCGTCATTGTCCATGTATCGGAAATCACAAAATTCACATAGAGGATGACCTTTGTGACTCTTATCATCAATATCACCTTTTCTTCGATGTTGTGCAAGATCTGCACGCGAATAGCAACGACGTTCAAATGAAAAAATCTATAAAAAAAAAATTTTTTTTTTTTTTTACATTCATAAATCAATGGAATATAAAATATTTAAATTCAAATAAACTTATTTAAATTATCAAATTCAGTAATTTGTTTTATTAATTAATATTAATCAATAAAAATAAAAAATAAATTTTAATTAATTAATAAAAATAAAAAATAAAAAATAATTTTAAAAACAGTTTAAAATATTAATTATATTTACCTTGAGATTTTCTACACACAAATCACAGTAATGTAACTCATGTTTTTTCCTCATATGATCTTTAAGAGCATAAAATGTGCTGAAAATTTGTTTTTCTTTACACAATGTGCAAACATGTGCCAACAATTGAGTGAATTTTTCCTGTATACTTGGACTATCAAAATAAACGCTGTATCGCGTATCATATAAATTGCCTTTTTTCAAATGACGAAATGGTTTGATATTTTTTGTGAATACAATTTTCGGCAAATCTTGACGACATATTGGACACTCATTTTGACCACATAAAACTCGCATTCTCGTACTGCATTCATAACATACAGGATGTTCACACATACCAATGCTATAAATTTCAACATTTTTATAGCAAACAACGCACGTAGCATTGTTGTTAACATTATTGTTATTGCTATTTTCTTCGACATCGTTTTGCTCCGACATTTTTCTCGCTACAATAACAAAATATTCCTTTTTTTCTTCGTTATATTAATAAAAATTTCAACTCAGTATGTTTGCTATTGTCCGCAATTCATCAAATAAATATCTCTATATATCCAGATAATATTCATTTAATATGCTTGATTATTAACAATAATTTTGTTACTGATATTCTTTCAATCATAGAATTTTCATAGATTTTACAGATAAAATCTACATAAAATCGCATCTGGCCCTGTAAAAAATATACAAACAAGCATTATTATATTATTATAAATCTTTATTATTCATCAAGATAACTATTAGATATAAAATATATTCACTGTACTGTTAATATAGTTAATTATTAATCAGTTACATCATCATGAAATGTATAAAAAATATAAAAGAAAAAATATGGTTATAAATATATAAATGCATGATAAAAATTTCATATCATTGTGAAATCAAATAGAAATACAATCGCATACTTACTATTGGTTAACTTTGAATTTTAATTAATAATTTTTGTTTTCTCCATACAATAAATATTCAATTACTGCAACAAGCAAAAGCATATTTTACAGTAATAATTATATATTACAGATAAGTAGTCGTATATAGTAATGTAAAAACACATAAAGTGCTAGGCAGAAATGAAACAGATGTTAATATACCTGAAATATATGAAAAATGCCAAAAGCAAGGTTATATATACGAAATATATATAAGAAAATTTTCTAGTATGTAACGTAATAATTATTATTATGTTCACAGTCAAATATATAATATACATGCGCTCGCAGCGCCATCACATTTTTTTTTTTAATTACTACATTTATATATACATATATATACATATTTCGAGGCGAATCGAATAGAGAGTTAATTATATATATATTTATAATAATGTGTATATATTTGTATACAACTTCACTGTGTATGTGCGCCATATTTAATTTCGACATCTCGAATATATATTTCGATAACAAGAGTGAAGTTGGAGTTGAATTGAAGTTGAAATAATTGAAGATGTATATATAGCACATAATTTTCACTAATACCAACATATATATTAATTCAATGAATATATATATATATCTTATAAAATCTAACCGTTTTTTTTAGGCGGGGAGTACTCATTACCGTTTTATCGTCTCGATGATTGGTTCAACGGAGTAACATAACCTAACAATCTAACCAATAAACGAAGCTGCTTAAACAAAGTTAAAAACAGGAACCGGACTTTATATACAAGCTTATATATACATACACACACACACAATCTACATATTCACACCCATACATTCTTTACCGCTTGTTCTTATTTAATTTTGTGTCGTTCAGTACATTCTCGGCCGTCTTTCTCATAAGTCAATTTTGATTCTTGCAGTGGTTTGGACGCAATAATACATAGGCGCAGAAAGCCGGTACCGGCAGCAGCGACGGTACAACTAAAAAGGTATATACGCATGTTACATATATATACATATCCATATGCATATATATATATATATATACATTCTGAAGATTTCTTTTTTTACTTATTTTGTTTTTGCTTTTGTTAATGTGCACAATTATATTTGTGAATTTTTATTGTTTTTAATTAGTTTCGTAATTATTTAAATATTAATATATATTATTTATATATTCTGTATAAAGTATATATTTTACAATAAGCACCTGTTTTATATTTCAGAGAGAGAGAAAACGTGGTGGTGTGTAAGAGTGTGTTATAGCGTCGGTGATTGTGTGTGACGAGAGAGAACAGAGAAATAAGAGACCACAAGGAGAAAACGATGGCGGCGGTCGAATGTTATCAGAATCAATCCGAAAACGACAACTCAACAATGATGCATCAATCTGATAATGGATCATCACAAGAGAATAATTCGCAAAAAGAAAATCAGCAGCATCATGATTCTAATTATCAGCAGCAACAGGCAACAGCAGGTATACCGGGAAAAGATGATGAACGTAAACTGTTTATTGGTGGATTGTCTCGTCATACCACGGATAAAGAGTTGCGTGAACATTTTGGTAAATTTGGTGAAATTGAAAGTATATCAGTTAAAATGGATCAGTATACTGGTATTTCGCGGGGTTTTGCATTTATGGTATTTACAAATCCAAAAACTATTGATAAATTACTGGCATCTGGTGAACATTATATCAACAAGCGTAAGGTAATATATAGAAATATATTTATACATATGTAAATTATTCTAGGAATTTTATATTGTAGATATAACTTGAATTTTCTTGTTGTTATAATTTTTGTTTTGATTTTTTTTTTTCTATTTTTAATTATGATCATTTGAGGATGAATTATAATTAGTCATAGTCAATTGTAGTATTTGATTTTTCATAAAAGGCCACGTGGTTAATTAATAATTAAAATTATTTATTATTGATTGAGTATTCAATTATTTATTTGAGGTTATGTTTTTTTTTTATTTTTATTATTCAGGTGGATCCAAAGCGTGTAAGCAAAAAAGCACAACATGGAAAAATATTTGTCGGTGGATTAACACCAGAGATAACAGACGATGATATTAAAGCTTATTTTGGTCAATATGGTACTGTTGTTGAATTACAAGCACCATTTGACAAAACCAAGAATCAAAGAAAAGGTTTTTGTTTCATAACATTTGATTCAAAAGATGTTGTTTATAAGCTGTTGAAAACACCAAAACAATCGATCAAAGGAAAGGAAGTTGATGTAAAGAAAGTTAAAGTTAATCCAGAAGTCAATCGTCAAGTTCATTGGGGTTTTGGTTATGGACCTGGATATAATGGTGGATATGGATACGTGCCAGATTATAGTACTGGCTATCAAGGTAGTTATGATGATAACTATGGTAATTATGATAGCTTCGCAGGTTATGATAGAATTGATGAAATATTGAATTATCAATTGCCTGGTAAACCTCGTGGTAATGGACAAGGTCCAAGACAATTTCAAAGACATCAGCCTTACTGATTTCCATTGAAAACATAAAAAAAAAAAAAGAAAACAAATAAATTTTACGTACATACATTCGCGCGAATTAAACATCAGAGCATATGTAATTTAGTATATATGATCGTTTATATGAGTTATATAAATTGAAAAATTTAACCTAATGGTGAATATAAATGGAAATTATCCCAGCAGGATATTTATATCATTCACAATTGAACAGAAAAAAAAAGGAAACAAATCAATTTTGATTAAATTTACTCATTCACGAGTAATTATTATTATATTTCTACTCAGTGCATTTGAAAAATTTCGTTATAATATAATTCATACGCGGAATCTTTATGTATGTAATAATTATGCTTCTATTCATCATTTAATCATGCTCTTCGTTTCAATTTTTTTTTTCTCTTCAATATAATATGTAGTGTTTATGATTTACGTATTTTAACACCTAATGAATTTTGTTCAAGCTTATTATATATAAATATATACATATATACATATATATGTGTCTCTGATGAGACAATTATACTGAATTTTTGCGTGGTTAGTTTTTCTTTTCTTCGATATTTGTTTTTTTTTTCTTTCTTTTAAACAATCATGGATCAATATTGGATTTGGCAATCGGTTTATTTTTTTTTATTATACGCGTCTTGAAGAAGAAAACAAATGCTAAAAATTATATTGCAAATAATTAACGCACGAATAATCTTGGTTATAAATATATATAGATATTAATTCAGTTATAATTTGTTGCATATATTATATTATATACAAGACCAATGCACAGATTATATGATTATAAATACTTATATTATATTCAAACAGGATTTTGAAGTAATAACATGAAATACGTGCGATAACGAAATATTATAAATATTTGCGATACATTTGTGCGCGTGATAATATGCTAAAATTAAGAGAGAAACAAAATGAGGAACAAAAATAATTTATAGGTTAAATATGCTTGCAATTGTGTGATTGGAAGTAACCCGTTGCCATCTTGGGTGAATCAATTGAACAAAAAGAAAATAGTGATAAATAATAATCATATTCATTTATATATATGTGACACAATGTTTAATTAATGTGAAAATATTTTATATTTTCTTGTCATATATAAGAATAATTGGTAGGTTGTGTGTGATAGTAACAAAACTCACATTTGTATTTCTTTTCGCACAGAAAAAAAATTTGAAAAAAAAAAAAAAAAAAAAAGTTGCTTCAATACATTGTATATCTGTTGATAAATTGTAATATCAAATTGTTATATAGCAAAATCATACTGATATTAGGGTTCTGAATGAGCATTATATACTGTAATTTAGATCAAAATTGTATTTTTTTTGTCAATGTTAAAACCTTCATTAAATTTATTAAGAGACAAACAAAAAAATTCTATAATATACATCTCAAAAAAAGAAAAAAAATGAGATTTTCATAAAGAAAAATAACAAGTAAATGTTTATTATCAACTATATGAATTGTTTACATATATGTACATACAAACTTACATACATATATGTATATTTATATATATATATACACATTTAATTTGGAACAAAAATTTTTATTATTGGCCATTTTGAATATCAATATATAAAAAGATATATTATTTATGTCTGGATGTATATACGTTATTTGCAAGTTGAACTGAAAAAAAACAAAAGATATAATATGAAATACAAACAGTAAAATTTATGCAAATATTTGATAAATTACGTGAATACTTTGTTACTATTACTTTTTGTTTGTTTCGCCCATGGCATTTTATATAAACTTCAAAAAAAAAAAATTTGATAAATTATAATCGAAAATGAAAAATTCCGTTACATCTTTTGATTCATATTTATTATCACACACTATCATTTACATGAATATTTTGAATTATATAAAAGTTATAAATACAACAAGATAACGATAATTTTCATTTTAAGAGTGCCGCCATTTTGTCATCAATAGAAATCAACATTAGCGCCGCCTGTCGATGGAAAACTATATTACATTGGCAGTTACCTATAGAGAAAATGGCGTCGTTCGAATAAATATCATCGACTTTTCTTTCTCAAATTTCACACATTACAAGCTGAAAGAAACACATAACATATTTACACAATTTTTTACAACTACACATAATACATATATAATATATATGTATATATATTTGTATCGAATTGGAATAGTAAAATGACATTATAGTGTATATACAAAATTTTGTTAATTTAATTTTTCTAGCAACATTTATCTCTTCTTCACCTGATTATTTCTTACAAAAAGAAAGAAAAAAGTACTTCGATCATAAAATCAAGTCGATGATAATAATTTTTGCAACAAAAAAGTGAACAATACAACAATAGTGCATAGAATTTTTCATATGTGCACACAAATATACAAAGACAAAAATATTTTACATCTACAGTGCTACACATTTAAATATATATTGGAGTATAAAAGTTCACCATAATATAACATTGTTTAATGATTGAATTAATTGCCGAGTGGACAAATTAAACATTAATTATCATTGTCAACTATGTCGCACATTTATTTATTGTGTCATGAGAACTCTTGCGCAATTAATTTACACTGCGTGACCACTGTGATTCCACCCACCATACATTAACCTCAAACACATTGCGCATTCTTGTTTTTTTTTTTATCTCATCAATGCACAATTGTGAATTGACAATTGCAAACGCATATCTATGGTGTGTCACGTGAAACACATGTCTCTCTGGACATTGTGGTCGTCGTTGTCATCATCATCATCATCAACATTATTGTTATCATTAATTGTCTCAATGCTGTCCAGTCATTCAATATTTTCATTACCAAATTCATTTTCCCAATCCAGTGATTTATTTTCATATTATATTTGTGATTTGGTATATCATGAATACTTGCGGATGATATTTACATTTTATTGGGTTCAACAATTGTTTCGATTGTTTGTATTTTTATTTTCAATGGTGAGTTTGTCTATAATTATCAATGCATAATGCATTCAATGAATTTTATATACGTAATGAGAATATGTATATATTTATAAAATTTAAATTCATTGAAATTGGGCGTTGCAGTTTTTGATGTTTACATTTGTCTATTTTTAATTATAATATATTACATAAATATGTAATCAAATAATAATTTTCAATAATTTAAATTATATATTATAATATAATTGACATTTATATACACAGATTATTTTTATTTTAATTATTTTGTTGCAGATTGGATGTCAAATGAAAATATTAAATTAATTACTGGAAATTTCTATTGTGAAAGTGAAACAATAAATTTTTTTTTTCTTTTTTCATCAATTAAATTTCTCATCGTACTAAACGTTATTTTATCTTGTGATAAAATATGTCGCAATTAAATATAAGCAGTGGTAAACGAGGTAGGGGTGTTGCAAGCACGTCAGCTGCAGCAGTATCGGCATCGAGTAGTTCAACTGATTTGGCCAGTCTTTTTGAATGTCCAGTTTGTTTTGAATATGTATTACCGCCAATTTTACAATGCCAAAGTGGCCACTTAGTTTGCAGTAATTGTAGACCAAAATTGAGCTGCTGTCCAACTTGTAGAGGTCCACTAGGTATTTGCATTTATTCTTTATTTTATTATTTTCTGAACTTTATCAAACAAATAATACTATTTCTTTCGAATAATTTAATATTTATTTGTCATAGGTAATATTCGTAATCTTGCGATGGAAAAAGTTGCAAGTAACGTTATGTTCCCATGCAAATATTCAACGAGTGGTTGCACTGTGTCAATGGTACACATAGAAAAACCAGATCATGAAGACGCATGTGAATTCCGTCCTTACAGTTGTCCATGTCCTGGTGCATCATGTAAATGGCAAGGTTCTTTGGAAGAAGTTATGCCACATTTAGTTATGAGTCACAAAAGTATAACCACACTGCAAGGTGAGTTTCAAAACTTATTATAATCATCAGTGATAAAAATATATATTTTTATCATTTGTTTTAATATTTTTGCATAGATATATTGAAGGACAAATGAAAATAAAAAACAAATATAGTTATGGGAATAATTTTTTTATTTTTTCCAGGTGAAGACATTGTATTTTTGGCTACTGATATTAATCTTCCTGGTGCTGTTGACTGGGTGATGATGCAATCATGTTTTGGTCATCATTTTATGCTTGTCTTAGAGAAACAAGAAAAGTATGATGGCCATCAGCAATTTTTTGCCATTGCACAATTAATTGGTTCGCGAAAACAAGCAGAAAATTTTTCATACAGGTAATAAATATTGAGTATTTATTATATTTAAGGGGGGGACCTGATTAAGGAAGTGGTTTAAATAAATAAAGCGTTTTTTTTTTTTTGAGGATTTTTTCCGGACAGAAAAAAAAGACAATTTTTTTTAGTTCAAATAGAAGAGACTACAAAACTGAAGCTAACAGTCTTTGGCTCGTTTTGATTAGTTGTTTAGTTTTCTTTCAATCACGTTCGCCAGTTTAGAAAAATCGTCAAAACAAAAATTCGAGAAAAAAAATTTAAGCAATAAAAAAAATCAATTTTTTGAGCGTTCTAAATCAGGCTTAATTAATAATCAATATATAATATAGTAAAAATTGATATTAATATATTATTGTCACCAATTTTTTATCACAAATTTGAAATGTTTATTATTGATTTTTGTGAAATAGATTGGAATTAAATGGCAATCGTCGACGATTAACTTGGGAAGCGATGCCACGATCAATTCATGAAGGTGTTTGTTGCGCAATTCTCGCCTCTGATTGTCTCGTTTTCGATACATCTATCGCACGACGCTTTGCTGATAATGGTAATTTGGCAATTAACGTTACAATATCAATGGTATAATTGTTGGAAATTACTGTAATCAAAACAGTACATTAATCGGCGATATAAGTGTATATGATTCACTACATAACCTTACTTTTCAAAATTTTGCGGAATATTATTAACCAAGTGGTTATTTTATTGCATACATTATCAGTTATTTTTCTTCTTCAATGACAAAGACAATTTTACATTCATAAATATGGTTTTTTTCTATTATTAATCTTACTAATTTTGGTAATTGTACATAGAGAAAAAATAGTACAGATAAATAATTGTTATTGAATAAACGATAAACGGATTTTTTTTTTTAAATGAACTTTCTGGCCGTGATCAACATAACCTAAAATCAATAGAATCAAAGTGAACTTACAAAATATACAGTCATTGTCACTCACTGATAAAAGTTTAGACTGAATTGTACATTGTGGTTACAATAATACCGAATATTAATAGTAATCATTGATTAATTATAATTAATTAATTAAGTGGATCATATATTATACGAGTTCAGTAAAATTATGCATTCAAATGAATTAAAAGTTTGCTAATTAATTAATTACACAGCGTGATTTTATTTAATTTACGCTAAAGTTTATTTGTTATTAGCTTGTGGTATTTTAAGATTTTTATAGGTTATTTACATTTATTTCTATATTACGCCATGAATAAATTTGTATAATAATTTGGCATCAATGAATTATCCTTCAATCAACTGATATAGCTTTCAATGCGATGTGATAAAGAGAAAAATATTAGATAGTTAACGAAATACATAAATGGAACTAAGTAATTTGATTGTGTTCGACTTGATCTTTAATATTCCTTCATACAAAAAGATTAATTATCATTTTTTGTTCATTTATTCATTAATATCAATCAATTTCATATTGTATATACAATAATTAATACAAACCAGTGAGTTTTATTGCATAAAAATCAATTTCTCCTTAATTTTAATTTTATTTATATCTTGAAATGTACAACAATTAAGTATTATCAATAATAATTAATTTTCACGAATTATTCATGTAAATAAAATTAATTTATAAGCGAAATTAAATTGAATATACATCGCTGATTATTATAAAACAAAAATAAATATTTATATTTAATTTTTTTATTTCTATAAAAACATTTATCAAAATCTGATGATAAATAATGAGAGAGAAGTTAATGAACATTTGAATACCATTAGAAAGAAAGTTATAAATATTGAAATAGATAATACACGTACGATAATTTAAAATTAGTTGTCTAAATTCACGGCGCGCATGCGCGTAATGAATAACTGTAAATGGCGGCACCACTCAATGATAAATATCAATTTGTCCAAAAATACATATATTTTATTACAAGTTTAAATTCATCACGAATATGTATCTGGCATTTTCCCCATAAATATACATCTAGCTAATTCTTTATAAAAGTTATAAATAAAATTATTAAATTACTCATCTTCATTTTGAATTAAGATGGGATGGAGAAATTATAAGACAAGTAGCGTGTTATTACTGGTTCATTTTTTTTTTTACATAAAAAAAGTAAAACAAACAATGCTCCAATATGTTTTGTATTGATGATTTTCGAACAAACATAGAAATAATAAATATAATTTGATTGGTAAGACAGAAATAATGAATGAAAATACTTTTTTCCTGATAATATGATATTCTGTATGGAACGTGATAAAATTGAAATATACGATGAATACAGCATCGTAAAGATGACATGAATTTATCATAATCATCGTTGGATGTATAAAATTTCCGGCTATAATAAAATAATAATAATCGATTAAGACTATGCATTTTATCTTACAAAAGTCGCTCAATGATATTAATCGCTCTCTTTCTTAAGAGAGCGAAAAAAGTAATTATACAAAATCGTAGGCAAATGTGAAGTGGCACTGTAATAATTTTATTTATCATCAATGACAATGGTCTCTTCTTTGACGAAAAATTCAACAACCTCTTCTTCAACATTCTTGGTATCAGAATCAAGAGTATCTGTATCAATATTATAACGTAACTCCAACCG
The DNA here is from genome assembly GCA_918226075.1 of Microctonus brassicae. Classification (NCBI taxonomy): domain Eukaryota; kingdom Metazoa; phylum Arthropoda; class Insecta; order Hymenoptera; family Braconidae; genus Microctonus; species Microctonus brassicae. The sequence continues at coordinate 2,781,867 of OW445491.1, read as the reverse complement.
ACGTTTCTTCTGTGCATCCCAGTCTTGAACACGTTTTTCACGATATTCATTGAAAGATTTCATCAATGCACAACGTTTTTCAATAAGTTCCTTCGATGCTTTCGTTAGTCGCATTCGATCTTTGCTTTCGAATTGAGCCGAATATTTCTTGAGATTTTTCTTAATCTCCTTAATTTGTTCGAGTGACAATTGAGTCGGTGGTCGTGGTCGCCACAATAATTGATTGAAAGCGTTGAGATTTACACGTTTCAAAATACGTCCTTGGAAGGTCCATATCCAGTAGCCATTATCAACGTTTGTTTTCCAATTTGAAACAGCCGTAACAACATATCTGCCAGTTGGATCCCATTCAACATCAGACGTCTGATAATGGTCCGTTGAGTTCATAATATTGAAATCATTGGTGTCAATAAATTCAAGCGCACCAGCCATTGTTGTCAATCCAGCTAATACGATAAATTGTCCTGCTGGTGACCAGAACAAGTGATTGCATGCTTTTTTCTCTAATTTTTTCAATAATGTTGGTTTATGACCACATCGGACGTCATAAAAACTTACATTTACGCTTGGTATCTCACCATGAATGATTGCAAATTTACAACCAATCGGTTCCCATGCAAATGCATGAATTGGTTCTTTCATTTCTACACTGTCAACTGGAATTTGTTTTTCTCTCATATGGAAAATTTCAAAATTATATGACATTCCTGTGTATTTTTGTTCGGTTTTTTCTTTTCTCTTTGCGAATCTATCAACTTTTACACATAAATAGTCACCAGATTTTTGCCAAAATATTTTGCAATCTGCTACATTAAAAAGATTCTTATTTCTGATTTCATTCCGGTTCGGAATTTCAAGGAGTGTCACACGGGCAGGAACATCTTTGTCCTCTGGTACCCAATAAGCTAGCACATTGTCAGTTGGCGACCAACTAAAGTCTCGGATACCCGGAGTTTTAATACTTCGTTTATCCAATAATCCAAATGACGGTGTCTCATAAACACTGAGAATATCTTCGCCCATACAAGCCAAATATTTGTCATCATGAGACCAACGGAATATTGGCCACATTGATGAACAATCGGGATAAAATGAGCGTTTTTCTTGACCAGTGAGAATATCCCAGATCGCCAAACGCTTTTGATCTGGACTACCATCCATTCGTGGTGTATATGTCACAGCATATCTCTCACATGGTGAAAAGTCGATACATTCTACACCAGTCTGACTGAATCGAGCATGTTTTTCAAACTTTGGACCACCCCAAAGTGCTACACCGGGTTTATGAAACGTAGCCAAATACGTGCCGAGTGGCGACCATTTTACGTACGTTTCCGTCCATCTTGGACGCTCCTCCATAAGAACTGGATCTGGTGCTGAATTTTGCCAGATTTGCACAGATGTTGATGCACAATTACCATAAAGAACACAAAATTGATCATACGAATCAGGCTCAAGGAGATAATAATGTAAATCATTTGCTGCTTTGAAAGGCTGAGGTGTAGGTGGCTCCCAATCTTTAGGAATATCTCCATATTTTTTAAAATCAGTAAATAAATTCACTTTAAAAGTATGCTGTTTATCAATTTTATAATTATTTGTTGCTTTTACTGCAGCCGCCGCATTCAATGGACTGTTATATTCAATAAAAAGATATCTACAAACATACAACATATAAACATCATCAATATCCATATAAAATGAAAAATAAAAATATAATGCATTTATATGAAAACATACAAGTTCCTTCAATAAATAAAAACAACGAATTACCCTTTAGTGATTCCATTTTCATTCTTTGGATAATATCTATTGACAATAGTGCCAAATTTTCCAAAGACTTTGCTAATAAGCGTGTTGAATTTTTCAAATCGCTCTGGCTCAACTTGCGGGGCGCCGTCTACTACGATAACAGACTCAACACCATCAGTTTCCGATGGCTTTTGAGATAGTACGTCAGAGAGGAGTTCTATAATAATAATAACAATAACAATAATAATACGGATTTTTTTTTCTTTTTACTTGTGAGAGTAAGTGATCAAAGTTAGGTTATGTTTTTAATTTTAAGCAGCTATGTGCCAAATCCAGTGACGCTACACGTCATTAATTCAATGATTTATTCATTACACTCACCTTCATCACTAACATCATCCTCATATCCTTCAGGATCACTAAAATTTGGCTCATCATCATTTAGAATATCATTATTATCAAGCCATGCCTCTGATTTAATGCCGTTCTGATCTACCGGTAGTGCATCACTGCCACCCTTTTTCAGATTAATAACTTCTTTAGTCCGAGACATTTTTCACAAATAACAATTTTGCCGTAATATTTATAAATTAATGCACTTAATTACAATTCTTCTTCTAATTATTCAATTGCACGTGTGTAGAAATGTAATTACACGTGTCTAGAAATGAGAAAGCAATAGACATAATTCTTCAAGGCGCGTTTTTATAAACGAACAAATTCAGCGTCAAATGTAGTCACGTGACTTTGAGCGTTAAAAAAAAATACAAATAGTTTGCATTTAAATCTCTTGACGTTGCTTAGAAAGCACCTTGAGGTTCGGAAGTGTTGTTTATTCATCACCATCATCACCGGAAAAATTTAATAGCACATCGGCCGCCAGTAGATTAATTCGAAATTGATTTGTTGCTACTTTCGAATGTACTTTATGTATAAAACGAATTATTAGCCACTATTAGTACTACTTAATAATAATTAAACACTGTTTTAATTATGCCAATAGATCCGTTAGGCCCTCTTATTTCAAATATATTAAAATGGGAGGAAAAACGACAGCGTGAATTATTAAAACAAAAAGAAAATCAAGCGAAAGATATCGCTAAACTCAAGGAAGATTTGATGAATCTAACAGGTTATTTTTTTTTTTGTTTTGTTTGTTTATCTACATTGATTATTATTTTTCGAAATGAGCTGTAATATAAATGATTTTAGATTGTTTGAATAATTTTATAAATTTTTATTTAGTTGATGCAACGAAATCTCGTGAGGTTATTGAGAAAAATTTGACTTCAATAATGTCACACAAACACAATATACATAAAACTTTGGATTCACCAAATGAAACAGGACTGCCAATTACCAACAGTTATCATGGGTATTAATAATTATTTAAAAATAAAATTGTTATTCATTTATGTAAATTAATTTTATATCTGCTAATTTTTGTAGAGAATTCTTGAATTTTGTTTCAAATACTATATCATTTGTTAATGAAGTTAGTGAAACTGATAAACACAATCCAAATAGTACTATTGATGATTCTAAATTGTCAACAAGTGTGGTAAACAAATGCTCTTTTATATTCATAAAATGGAAAATTTTAATGTATTATTAACAAAAAATCTAATTACAGAAAATATGCAATGAAAATATAATGAAACAAATTCATGAAGACAATAATGTCGTTGATGAAATGGAAACAATAATGGATAATATGAATGAAGTGGGAGAATTTTATACACCAATTGTAGAAGGTATGAAAATGAATCTTTTATATAAATTAAAATTATTAATAATATTATAAATTCACCTATAATTAATTATTATGACCAATGCGTTTCATTTCAGAGGAACTTCCTTCATCAGAGTCATCATTTTTTGATGGAATATAAATTAATTGAAAAATAAATTTATATAATTTAATAAATTATCTACAAATAATCATCGATTAATAATTTATTGTTTGTAAATCATCGAGTAATTGATTTGATGCGTTGAGTTTATTATCCAAGTTTAGTTTCAAACGTAACAATTGTGGATCGACAATATCCTAAGAATAAATTCAATAAAACAATGAACATTATTTATTAACAATTGATCAAAGGTAAATCATAATACTAAATTAATTTCAGAATTAATTACCTTGAAATGAGTTGGTATATTTGAGACCGAAATATGAAACGATTCATTAATTTGATTACGTAACGAATCATTTGTCACGTCTTTTTCAGGTTTATCAGTTGATTGGCAAACTTTTAATGCTAATCTATCTCTAAAATAATTTATCATTATAACAGTTGATACTTTTGCAAAGAAATGAATAAAAATATTAATTCAATTACCGAGCCAATGCTATTTTTTCTATTGCCAATTTATTTTCCCGTTCTGCCATAGCTTCTAGCTGCATTTGTAACTGATCCATCCGATCTTTGTATTGTTTCTCAATACGTTGAGCTTCTTTTAAAGCAGCAATTCCCTCATCTCGTTTTGAAAACGCCGACTGAAGAATTTTCATCATCAATATAATTTATTTAATTTCATTTACAGAAATTTAAGAATAAAAATTAAAACAAACCCGAGTTAATTCGTCCAGTTCTTTGGCTCGATGCAAAAGTTGCTTTTCTTTCTCCTCAATTCGACGACGATCTGCCTCAAGATTATCTGATCTCTCTTGCCATCTCTGTCGCTCAAGATTTGTTTCATAAGTTGCATTATGTGCGGTTTTCAACGCCGCTTCTAACTAAATAACAAAAATAAAAAATCAGTAACAATTATTTTGTGCTTATTATTAATATTTGCGTATCATTAATTTGAAAAAGCATACTTCAGCCTTTGTAATATCGTCAGAATTTGATTTAAAACTGTTGAGAACTTCCAATTTAGCTTTCTCCGCAGCAATTGTTTCTCTTTCGTGCGATAATAATTTTATTTGTTGCTGTTGCTCTGCAATCCACGATTCTTTCAGAGACTAATGTAAACAACAGCGGAATAATATTAAATAATTTTAATAAATAATTATATTATTCAATTGCTTTTTGGATAAATTTCTAAATTATAACCTGTAAATGTTCTCGTTCCCATTTACATTGTTCTTGAAATAATTCTCGTTCACGCATAAACATTCTTTCTTGCATTCCATGTCTTGTCTCACGCTCTGTGTATAATTCAGTATTTTTTTGGAAGTACATCGACAATTTTGAAGTTTCAGATTTTAATTCCTGCGCAACAATTGTTAATTGTTTTTTCTCATTATCTAATGTCTCTTGTTGCATCTGCAACTGTTCAATAAGTGCTATAATTAAAAAATAAATGTTTATTAGCAAGTAATTAAATAATTAATAAGAATATTAAACAATGATATTTATTAATTTTATTTTTACCTTTCAATGTTTCTTCTTGATTCTTCAAATAATTTTCTCGTTTACTAATAATGTCCGAATTTTTTGTATTTATTTGTTCCGACATTTTTTCAACACTACTGAAGATGTGTTGCGATTGTTTTATCATATTGTCCAAGTCAGTTTTATGTAACCTTATAAAATCTATTGTATTTCGTTCAAGCTCTTTGGCGTGGACAATATTTTCTATTGTTTCACCATGTTCTTTTTGAAGCCATGCAATTTGATCTGAATGTCGATTGTGAATTTCTTCTATTCTTTGTTGTTGATTAGTCTGCATAAAAAATAATTCTGAATTGAATAAATTTATTTAAAGATTTGTATTAATTTATATATATTAACTATACATACTCTAATATTTTTAATTTGTTCATTGAAATATAATTCTTGTTGATTTTTTTCCGTTGATAGTTTATCGATTTTTTTTTGATAGTCTTTTTCTAGTTCTTCAATCTCTCGTCGTAATTTCATTTCGAGTTTATTCATTGCCTCCTGCATAAATCGTATTTGTGTTCTGATAATAAAAGAAAATAATTACAATTAATATCTGAGTGAATAGAAAATTTTTAATTGAAAAATAAAATAGGATTTACTCGTGAGAATCTTCGTAAATTTTGATTTCTCTTTCGTGTTTCTCTTTTAAAATTTCCACCATGTGTTCCAAACTACTTTTCTCAACTTGCAATGTGTGCAATAAACTTTCTGATTCTACTTTGTAATTTTCATCTTCTTTATTATCCTGAGAAGTATTTTTGTCATTCGATGATCCTGATGCCGAGGATAATGTTATCGGTGGTTGCTTGACAAGTGCCTTAGGAGTAAGAAAAAATAAAAAAATATGCTTGGAATTTTTTTTTTTTTCAAGTTTTATTGTGAATTTAATTGCATTGACATTTACCTGAATATAATGATCGATTCGTGCTTGCTGTAATTTTATTTGGCTTTCGAGTATTGCTTGTCGATCAACTTGACGTTTAATTAAACTGTCAAATAATTTTTCCTGTTCTTCCATTTTATTTTTTTGACTCTCCACAATGAAATTTAATTGATCAGTCTGATGTGATAAAATAGTCGCAGTACGTAACTCATGTTCTTGCTGTTGCATCGCAACAATAGCTGATTGCTGTTCAAATTGTGCTCCAGCAAATAATGGAACAGCAGGATATAAGAATGAACTTTGTTGACTAATTTTTTGTTCAACTTTTTCTATATCCTCATTTTTATATTTATTCTCTTCAATTTTTAGAGAAATACCACTTCCACCTTTATCCTCAGTTTGATTAATTTTTTTTTTACCACCCAACCACTCTGGCAGGTCATCTGAAACGTTGGAAATTTTTTTTTCCACATCCCCAAAACGTTCCTAAATAAAAAATCAATGGAATTATATTCTATCACATGTTACATTGAATAAAAAAAAATATAATAAAAAAATTAAATGATTCAGTTTATTTACTTTGATTGTAGGAGGTGGTTCATCAGATATTTTATCTGATCCAGTAAGTAATCCTAAAGGATCATCGATCATACCAGATTTGGGTCGTCCTCTTCGTGGTTCTTTATTTACTGATGATGAAAGCTGAAATCTCGCTGAGGAAATACTTGGCTTTGATGGTTGATCATTTTTCACAAGATTTGGCATTGAAGCTGACACTGATTCTTCTGTCCCAATCAAATTTTTATCTAAAGGTCCACTGTAAATATCTTTCAAAGAAGCCGCTCGTGATCTCGTTCCAAATAAATCTTCCATAAGGGAAGATTTTTTTGCTGTGTCAGATTTTAATCCCGATGTTACTCCAATTTTCGATGGAATATTATTCGATATACTATCTACATTGTCAGCGGACTTTCCAATCGTTGATCTTGATGTTATTGAACCAGATTTATTCATAACCATCCAATCATCATCATTAGATGAATTAATAATATCATTTTTTCTTGATTCAGTTAATTTCAATGCATTATTAATATTTATTCCTGTTACTTCTACAGATTTAGTTCCAAATAAATTTGCTATTTTATTATCCTTGGCATTAATTAAAGGCTTGGAATTTTGATTTGAATCAACACTATCACTAAGTATGTCATTCAATAAATTATCATCATCATCAAAGTCTGAAAAATAAAATAGATTTCTATCAATTGTTATCTTAATTTAAAGCTCCATTAAACATTATACCTTGAAAAGCAACTTTTTTCTGCGTGTCCTTCATATTTTTTCGTGACTTGTTAGCTGAATAGGTATTATCTCTCAACAGTGCATCGCCAAATAAATCATTATCAAGATCATCCAGATTACCTACCATTTTTCTAACTTCATCGATATCAACATCTGAATCATCAGACAAATTATCCATTATAAAACGTTTTAAATATGTAAAAAATATTTTTTAGCTTAAATTAAACATTTTATTTTCTTCCATTTACATGAAATTATCATAGTGACAATCTGATATTTGTATACATCGATCAGCTGATGAGTTTCCATGGAAATACGAAACTTTTTTTTATGTACTACTACTACTACTACACTACTATTAATTAAACTATATATACATACTATAGTACGATATATGTATTTGATTTTTATACATATAATATACATATATATAAATAGTTCATTGACGTGAACGTGGAATTTGTGTGTCACATTCTACATTCATATTTTATAAATATAATAATATATTATTATATATTATTAGAAAAATGGCTAAAGTTACATTTTCAACACGTGCCTCATGTAAAATAATTTTGCACGCTGCTAAATATCCACATTGTGCAATAAATGGATTACTTTTAGCCGAGCAAAAAAATAAAAGTGATAATAAATCTGAATTGTATATTGTGGATGCTATACCATTATTTCATCAATGCTTACACGTATCTCCAATGGCCGAGATAGCACTTACTTTGGTAAATATATTTATTTATTTAATTATTACTTTTGCTATAAATTATTTTAATTGAAAATGATGATTAAAAACACATTATTGTTGGTTATTTTAATTGAGAATTTAATGCTGGAATAACGAATTATATTTTCAAAGTCATTCCTAACCTATATGTAGTCATTGGACATAGTGAAAATAAATTATTAATCAATTATTTGCAGGTTGAACAATTTGCTACGCAAAATGGTATGATAATTGCTGGATACTATTTGGGAAATGAACTTTTGAATGACATGAGGTGAATGATTATTTAATAAATATAAAAATACATAATATGATCATAATTTCATTTATAATTAATATTAATATTAATAATGATGATAATAATGAATTTAATAATTTGTAGCACGGATAAACCAGCTCACAAAATTGCTGATAAAATATCAGAGAACTGCAACAATGCATTGATGGCTGTGGTAAATAAATACATTAATAATTACTCTGTGAAAAAAATTATAACAATTATAATATTCATTCATTTTTATTATCTTTTGTATTTTTGTAGATTGACAATAGTGAATTTACACACAATATGACATCAATTCCCCTGCGAATTTCTCAGCATACAGATGGAAAATGGAAGGTTAAAGACAAAGCTGAGTAAGTAATTTTGGAGCTCAATTATTTACGATTGTTTTGCTTTTTTTTTTCCCCCCCCATTTTAACAATAATTGGTTTATTTGTAATACAGTATTGGGTATGAAGGTGATGAATTGCTTACCGATGTGATCAATCTGCTGCTTAATGAGGAAAGGTATCAATCTCTGATTGATTTTGATAATCATTTGGACAATATTTCACTTGATTGGCACAACAACGAGCTAAATAAAATTATAAAAAAAGCTGTGGCTACACAATCGTAAAATTATATATTCCAACAATAGGTAATGTGTGTAAAATAGCTCCAAGAAAATTTTTAATTCAAATGTTGCACTCTTCATTAAAAAAAAAACATTTACATGTGTGTTCGTCACATTGTTAATGTTGTATTAGTTGATTGCTAAAGTTGGAAAATCTAGGAAAAAATTTATTCAATATAAAATCACATACTTGACAGCATATATACAAGAAAAAAAAATTTTTTTATTTCAAATATCAATTTTGTCATTATTATAAAATAATAAGTAAAGATAATATTAGTGATTTATATAAATTCATAAATTAAAAACAAGATGTATAAATACATAAATAAATAATTATACACAAATAAAACATAGCAAATTAATTTATATTTATATGTGGATACTAAAAAGATATTTTTAATATATTTATGATGAAACTTTTTCAGGTTTTTATTGAAAATATATTGTGTATCTTGTAAATATGTTTCTCCATCTCAGTATTTATACTTTTTCATATATCTTTTACATTCTCAAAGCCATTTTCAAAAATATTCATCATTGACAGAATTAAATAACATTTATTTTGTCTCATTGTGATTTATTATTATTTTTTTTATCACATCGTCATTCCAATCACATTTTATTTCACACCATGATAAAAATATAATATTTAGTTTTGACTATGGAAAAACGAAAAAGTATAATTAATACATGATGATAAAAAATATTGCAATATATGTTTTTTTTTTCTTCCATGATTAATTTGCAGCTTTCAACATATATTTATATATAAATAAACATTTCATCATATTCCTATTTTCAATAATACATAAATATATTATACACCATTGACATTTGACCAGTTTATAAGTGATAGGCGTAGCTCTAATATATTCTTATTTGCAAAGCTACAATATCTGATATGTTATGAGGAAATCGACATCTTCCTATCTTCCTATATTTTTTTTTTCCATTTCATATTCTTCTAATATATACAATGAAAATAAAACTATTGATATGACGACAAAAAAATTGTCCATATCCTATTACAAACTGAATAATTATAATACACAGCCATGATAAATTGCCTGCATCCAAGCAAGCATCCAGCGCTGTTATAAATGCATTTGATTTGATGATTGGAAAATGAATAAAATATTCAAAATGTTTCGTTAATAGAACTGCTTGGAAAATAAATATTAATTATATTTGTATACGCGATGAAATTAAATTAATCAAAGAAAGTAATTAATATTAGAGTGAGATGTTTCATCATATCTATAAATTTATAATTATAAATAAATGCGTGGATGTATTTTAAAAATAAATATTTGGCTCTATCTATTTAACGAAGACTTGAAAAATTTTTTTTTATGATTACTTAAAGAAAATTGGAAATCACACTCAAGCTTATACTTATCACGTTTGATATTTTATCAATTTAAAATTATCTATTTAATTATTATTTCATTGTCTTCATAATTATATTCCATTCAACAAAATACTTCTACTTCATAATAAAGTGAACGCATCCATTAAATTTTATAATTCATTTGTCATATATAAAAAAATTTATGCATATAATGCATATGTTATATATAAATTTATTCAGCTAAATATTATTTTATTTAAACTAAGCTTGTCGTTATTTAATAACAATCGGCGAGGCAGAGATGCAATCAAATTGATTATTACTAAAGACAATGATGATTTTACTTGTAGTATTTTTTTTTTTCTTCTGCTTGAAGGAATTATTTATTTATACACTACATCTAATGAACAAAGGCTACAGGTTGAGTTCAATAATACTCAAACTATTGATCACACCGGCCTCTATCCGGGAAACAACAAGCATTGATTTTTGTTTTCTCATTTAGCAACTTTTACTTATACGCGTCTTAAAACCTAAAAGAATTCTTGTGCATTTTGCACTTTGTAAAAAAATTTTAGCTGTCATTATTTCCAATAATGTCGGCAACAAGAGATTAATTTCATGAATATTTAATTTACAATATTTATATAATATATGTATATACCTTCATTTATATTCAAATCATCAATGCCAATTTAATTTACGTAATTATCCCAGATATTTGAGGGATTTCATTACAACTCAAACATCCTAAATTATTTTAGCGGTGCATTATTAATATATGTATATCTTTTTTTCTTTTCACTTCTTTCTTTATCACTCAATATTTTTTTTTATACATATAAATATATGTATACATATCTTTTAAATCCTTTTTAACAGCATATAAAATTTATACAAATCCTCTTTCAACAAATAATCACTCTCGAATGTGAATAACGATATTTTTCTTCGGTTTTTACTTCAACGCATTGTAAAACCAATAATCTTCATCTGGACGGTCATTTGTTTAAAGAATATTATTTGTTATTCATTTTCAACATTTATGTTCATCCGTCAATTAATTATTGGGCAACATACAATGTATTGTATTATTTAATTAAATATGTATGAACACCTATCTATATCAAATTGGTATATAATAATTATCGCACAAACGATAATAAAAATTATTGCTTTGCATATGCATCCAGATTTTTTTCATTGGACGGTGCTTATATACTCTTAAAAATCTGCTCACTCGATAAAGATTTATTATTATCATAAAGTTCACTTACCAAATATCGTGTTCAAAAATTACGTATAACTAATTGAACAAACAATGAAACCAATTATGGAGCAAACGTACACCGCAATGGCCAATAACATTTTCAATGAACACTTATGTAACCTTTCTTTGTTTTAAATTGAATGAACATTGTTGATCGATATTCCCGGTCACACCCAGAAAAATTAAACAATGGGTAATATACCTCAGAGCAACTTTCATGAACACCTGCGATTAGATTCAAATTAATATTTATATTTCGCAAGGTAAATATAACATTTAAATCCAACATTGTGTTTTCCTAAGAAATCCAATCGATGTGTTAACAATTATAATTTTCCTCGGTAAAAGACTGAAAGACATCTGGTAAAAAAGCACAATGCGTAATAAATATATTTTAACTGAAAAATTATTCAACATTTTCTTCTTTTAATATGTTAATTTCGTGTGATTTTTTTTTTAATATATAAATATTTTTCCTGTTTCTTACGGGAATAGTAAGTTTCCGAAGCGGTCATATCGCTACGTCATCGACGATGATGATTCAGGTGGTGGAGTTGGTAATTGTGGTGTTTGTCGACGTGGCCAGTGTTGAGGTGATGCAGGCGGTGTTGGTCTTGGTGTTACTGGCGCTGAACCGGCAACAACTCGCCATGAATTAACACCACTAGCTACAGTCGGTGTTAATGATGATGTTCTACCAACTGTCATGAGATTTAGACTACTGCCACTGCTGCACGCCACTGCTGCTGATAAATCCACTCTAGAAGTAGCTCTAAAAATCATGAAATACAATAATAAATAGCATTGAATCTTTATTGAATTGTGAATTTATTTCTGATTGCTTTTGATTAGTTACCGAGATGATGGTGCAGAGCCTGTGTAAGAATGTAAACCAGCGGGACCACTTCTAGGTCGAATATTAGCTGAAACAACGCTCGATGACCTTGGTAATGCTGGTGATGGTGGGGCAGAGGGTAAAAGTCGTGGTGTTTGCGGTGGTGTGCGTCCTGAACCGGAACTACCAATGCTGCTTGTCGATGACTTTCTCCGAAGATTTCTGTGATAAGAGACACACACACACAAACACACAACAATCACCATGGATGAGATTGTAGAAATTATATTATACTATGTCCATCGCTGAAATGAATTTATTCATTGGCACAACTGAGAATTAATTTGAAATTTAAATAAAATTCTTAGTTATGTCAAATGAAAAATAAAACAAAAAAAAAATTTTTTTTCTTCTTCTGAAATCATTTTAATTATTATAAATATAATGAATAGTATAGATATATACCTTTTAGATGGTTGTCGACACATGCCAGTAGGACATTGTCTCCCCATTGCACATTTTCCTTCACACACTTCGCGCGCTTGTGCCAAAGTTTCATAATTTCTTAAAGTTGCTCTACATAATTCAGTATCAGAGTCACGTAATGCCAAACTTGGGAAACGTTCCTTTAATCTTTTTCGTTCCTTGTTAATAAATAAATAAATAAATAAATAAAATTATACTCAATCAAACAAATATTATATCTATAAAATAATTTTATTTACTTCTGCTAAACGACTGGATTCAAAGTCTTGAAGTTGCTGTTGAAATCCTGTGTTTGGATTAGCCACAGCTCGTCCAACTCTCACCACTTTAAGTGCTTCCTTCCATGAGAGATTTGTCGTGCTCATAATATAAGCAACCGCAACTGTCACGCTCCTTGACATTCCTGCCAAGCTATAAACACAAATTTAATTTACATGCTACTAATTGAAAGTAATTTGTTAATTAATTTAATTTAATATCTTGATATTCAAGTAAATTTTAATTTAAAGTAAAATTCATACCAATGGATAAGGACATTTCCCCCACGTAATCGTGCAGCGTGTATAAAATCATTGCATAGTGGAAAATACTGTGATAAATTTTGATTTGGCGTATCTGCTGCCAGAATACAAAGATAATGCTTGTCCTGAAGTATTAAAACACACAATTATATTTTATTTGAATATATAATTTTATATTACTCACAGAATGAAGTCGTCGTGCAGCATCATGGATTGCCAATATATGTGTTATCTCATAGCGTTCCAATTGCGTTGCGTCTTTGCTATCTCGGTAATTTCCAACATAAAGTCCTGGCAAAACCTATTAAGTAAAATAATAAAGAAATTAATAAAAATAAAGTACCCAAATTGTATATCCGCATACGCATATTCCTATATATTGTTTCATATATTGACTGTCAATTTTTTATGACTCAAGACTTATATAAATTCTAAAGGTCGTTAATTCGACCGCCCGACTGCGACGCGAATGTGAATTAGTTTTGCAGTAAAAAAAATATTCAATACACGTTGCATTTCAACTCCAATATCAAATAAATCTATCAGACAAAATATTCAGTTGTAAATAATATGAAAATTTCTTTTTTCACGTTAGTTTTCATTTTTTTTTTTTTTTTTGTAGTTGAACTAAATAGAGCAACAATTGGGTCATTCTCTGGTGTACATATTTTGTTCATTGTGCTATGATATCGATGATTGATTACTGCAAGCCACGATAAATGACTTGGCACCGGAATGAATTCATACGGAAAGGGTGAGTGAGATAAATGAAATTATCGACATTTAGAAGAGACAAAAATCGTGATGAGATGATGGATAGATTGTTAATAAATGGTGAATAAATAACTCGCAGATGAAATTCGTCTGATTAATGAAACATACTGTTGCTTCCATGTAGCAATTTGTTAGTTTGAAATAAAAGTAAATAAAAATAATAGAAAATTTATCATGTAACATTGCTCACTTTTATTCAGTTCGTTTACCGTGCAACGAACCGATGACGATAAAAATTTAAGGCTAGCGCCATTTAATCTATCCAATTTGATTCGGCTCAATCGAAACGATTGGAAATATCCGTCTCTGAGCTATGAAAGACGTGTGTACGTGCAATAGAAGTACATCGCTTGAGACGTCTATCAGAGTCGATTTCAATCCTGAGAATCATGAGGATGTTGATTGTACGGTTGATATTTTTATTATTTAGTCATGGAGCATATTCATCGGCACAATATTCAAATGAAAGTGATGTAAATTCTATCAAAAGTGATAATCGTTCGTTATTGTCAATACCAATTACATATATTAACACAACAGAAAGCTCAAAAGTGCTTGGAGATAATCGTGTAAATATACAGAATCAAATATCAAGGGATTTAAATGTAATAAATAAAACGTTAAGTGATACTGACAGTTTTGTGTCATTGAATAATACGTCAGATAATTTCAATGTGTCTGATCATAATGACACATATACTCAAAACAAAAATAACACAATTGTGACCTCAATAAATTATCCAAATGCCGCCGTTGGTAGTTTAGAAAAATATTCTATTAATACTCCAACAACCCATGGGACTATTATCGCTATGAAGATTAATGCAGAAAATGATACTGATTATTCCAACAAATTGGTGAATGTTTCCGATGTGAAAACATATTCGAGTCAATTGGCGAATGACACAAAAGGGAGTGATAAATTAAAAGAGAACAGTAAAAACTCTAACTCATCATTTCATATGACCTGGAAGAAACGTCATGTAGATCAGTCAGCGACTCGTATTTTGGGTCAGACATCGTATGAAAAAAATCCATCAGTACATTCGGAAAATATTAAAAATGTTTTCTACCTTAAGTCACTCAATATAACTCACGATAATGGCAAAGTTGAAAATTTAATATGCACAAAATTGGAAATAATACCTGAAAAATATCGCAAATCAATAATTCGTAAAATCGATCGTTTTATGAAAAAGACATTGGGAAACATGAAGATAAATCATCCGAGGAACGGTGATGATAATAATAATGAAGAAAAACAGAATCATAATGATAATAATAATGATGATGGTGGTGATGATGATGATGATGATGACGATGATGATGATGATGATGAATACGAGGATGATGACGATGATGATTGTGGATGTGGATGTAGAAGAAGAAGAAGATGCTGTAGATGTCGAAAATGTAAAAGGAGAAAGTGTCCAAGTTGTGAGAAAATTGTTACACCACCGCCGGAAAGTGGACGACGTTCTGGTGCTACATTTCCAATTAATTTTGAATCATCAGAAGTTGTTGAAACTACAACACCGTTAGATACAGAATCATCTGTTACTATCACATCAACAATACCTACATTAACAACATCATCAACAACATCATTGCAATTCATCACGACATCGCCAACATCTACACCATCAACAACGACAACTCCATCGACCACACAATATCCCACAACATCAACAACCGCAACTCCATCGACCACACAATATCCCACAACATCAACAACCGCAACTCCATCGACCACACAATATCCCACAACATCATCATCAACAACAACAACAACAGCAACAACAATTCCATCAACTACACAACATCCCACAACATCATCAACCTCAACAACATCAACAACCACGACAACAACAGCAACAACGATTCCAAATACTACATCAATAACAACGCCAACAGCTACAGCAATAACAACAGCAGAATTATTAGCAACGAAAAAGCGTAATATTAAACGAAAAAAATGTACAAAAAAAAAACGAAGAAAAGAGGAATTGAAATTATTAAATAATGCCAATGGCAATTCAACCATGGATAATGATAAAGAGTTCAATAGCTCGCAACCTAACCGTGTCCCATTCTCTGGATTATTTGAGAATCAAAATGAATAATATGAAATATGAAATTCAATGTATTAATACATGTCTGTATAGTATGACAAAAAATATAGAATAATAAAATTGTTTAAATAATTCTTAGTTATATCGGAAAAATTAGTTAATGAAAATAAGTTGAAATTAATTTGTCTAGGTGTGTACTATTTTTCTTTGATAATACATATTATGGCCTGTAACATATGACGAATGAGAAGACAATTTTTTTACGGGCAAGATGAGGATAAATTGAAGAAAAGAAAAATAGATAGGAAGCATAGTTGCACACTAATGTATCATTCAAAGAATGTATAACACTTCATTGGCTGCTAGCCAAGCAAAACGGCGCCATAGAACTATCTACGTCATCGGTACCGGAAATTTCGATTTTTCTTTTTCATAAAAATGCAAATGTCACACTGCATAGTTTTTCTTTCTATCCATATTTTAAATGATATATAAATATACATATTATATTGACGAGAAAATAATTCAGGACAATATTTATTTGAACTTATGACTGAAAGATTTTTTTTTTTTTTGATTTTGAAAATCAATATATAATTTAATAATTATTATACATATGTAATATAAACATGTATACATATGTATACATTAATTATACCTTATTCATTCCGTTCCCCATCCTGTTGATTTTAAATTAATTGGTGGAATGTGTTAAGATTTTTTTATGAATATTTTAACGAGCTTGTTCAAGTGACCAATCCACGTAGTACTTTGCGATGAGCCATCTGCCCCCTTGGTCTTCCTCATGTCTCCTCACATATATAATAGACCCACTTCACATTCTTCTAGATGAATTTGCGTCATTGTAAAATTGCCGTTGACACAGTTGTATCCACGATGCTGATGTGCCTCTTGTCCTATAAAATAAATAAATAAAAAAGAATAAAAAGCTCGAAGTATAATGAAGAAATTAAAAATCAATTCATTTCCTCATGATTGGAATTTAATGGATAAACAATTTTTGTGTCAATATGTCACCACTAATCAAATTAAATAATTAATTCATCTATTATGTTGATATTAAAATTATTAGTTAGTTGTAAAAGTTATTCATTTGAAATAGGCCTGTATGACCATGTAATTCTTAATAGATCGATATTTTAAATTGTTTACGAGCTATAGAATTCACCGGTCATGAACATTAAACACATTCACAAACGGGTGAAAAATAAATGAAAACAAAATTGAACAGAAAAAAAAAAATATTTGATAACTCAAATAATATTCTCCATTCTTGATTGAACAATAAAAATTTTATTTTAATTAATTTATGCCATAGGTCATAGAGATAACGCATGCATGTTTATTCGATTGGCAAATATGCATGTCTCATGCATGATGTTGATAGAGTTGATAGTGTCACGAAGTGAGTTTGATAAAAAAAAAAAATTATATTATGACTTATCGATTTTCGCGTGATATATAAAAGCAAACCGAAATCAATGAGCGTGGGGCATTTGCTTCTGGACTGTTTGCAAGACTCGTATATACTTGAAAACACATAGGTGTATGTACATATAAATTTATATACGTGAATAGGGTCAGTTGATATGACAGAATTGTTACGCCGCAATTTATCGATTTTCATTCATCAGAAAAAAAAAAAAAAGAAAAAAATGGGCTGATGTAAAAATAAAAGAAATAACAATTATATTTCTATATGTGAAATAAAAATTATTGGAAAATAAAGTGAGTCATTTTCCGCGTGTATTATTTCAACTTATCGATTATTTTTCATGCGCAATATAGGATTATGTAAATATATACATTGGATATAAATGAAAAATATTTTATATTTTTTGATCTTGATCCAAAAAAATATTTCATCACTGGCCACATTTATTTCCAACATCATTCTTTATTTTTCAATATTATTTTTACTATTTATATTTTTTCTTTCTATTTTAAAATGTCTCTATTCTTTCTTCTCTCTGTTATTTATTTTTTTTTTTTTTTGTTCTGGTGACACGGTTTGAGCGCAATAGCCGCAAGCTCCAGATCCTCTACCATGCGGACACAAACGCATAGGTGAACCCACACACCAACACAAATGCATTGAGTTCGCGGTTTATGTTATATGACAGTGAGAATTAATACCCTGATAATTCTATTATTACATAATAATAAAAAAAAGTAAATAAATAATAAAAATAATATTGTCCTTGACTGTTGCATATTTTACTTATTTAATGAATCATCAATTTATAAATTCTAGGTGTTAAATATTTTATAATTTAATATCTCTAATGGATTTTTATATTTTTATGTAGTATATCATATTCGTATAAATATATACGTGTGGAAAAATTATTTACGAGACAATGGAATAATTATTGGAGCTTAAATTGATTGAAAAAAAAATTTTTTTTTCCTTTTTCTAACTTCCGTTAAGGGATTTTCACAAGTACACAAGGGTGTGGCGTTACCAGAGAGCTATACATATAAGCTCCCGCGTGTATTTTGTAACATGCAATTTACCGCCTCTGTGATTTACCTCAGATTTATATTTTCAAACACACGTGACATGTGAAAATATTTTTTCTTTTCACTTTAACATGACTTTAATGGAAAGCTTAAGCTCCTTTTCATTTATACTGTAGAAGTATATGTATATTTACTTTTCTTTATTTTTTCTGAGTAGCAAAAAAAAAAAAAAAAACGGGAGTCGGTCGCTAGGGATGAATGCGGATTGCCAGAAGCCAGTGCTATAAAGAATAAAGAATTCTGAAACTCCTTTTGATTGATAAAAGTCTCCATTTCAATGATCCTCTTCAATTATTTACACATCAATAAATAGGACAAGTGTCGCATATTATTTAATAAATTGAAATATATTCAATAGCAGCAACTAAAATAAATGATATAAAACTAATAATAATACGAATGCTTAAAAAAAAAAGCACTCAATAGGAAATTAATTTTCTATTAAACCTCCAATAAAATAAATAAATCAAACATTAAAATTGATGCAATCAAGTGAGAATATTGATGATTACCTCATAATCCAATTGATAAATTGTCATCATTGTTATTAGCTGTGAGAATCATTGTATGTTTCAAATAAAAAAATTCTTCCATTCTTTTATTTTATATTCACATTATCCCACAATATTCATTTGCTTTCAAAACAAAACATTGCATCATGAACAATGCCAATTAATTAATTGACAATAACTAATCACACAGTCACGATGTCAATAATTCATGAAACAATGAAAAAAAAAAATAAATAAATAAAATACTTGATTAAACATCTGATGAAAAAAAAAAAAAGAAAAAAAGATTTTTTTTTTCTCTCGTAAAATATTTTCGAGCTCACATTGAGTGGTGCACTAAAGGGGCGCGTTGTACGAAAACTGTTCCTCTTTTCATGCATCCACGATGGATAACATATTACTATCTCCTCGTGTAAGCTCGAGGTAACGCACGGGGGAGCGCAAAAATGACGACAGGCAATCGTATATACGGGATCCAGGTTTAGGGTCGACGGTGGTAGTTACGCAGGCGCCGCTCGATATGATCCCCCGTGCCCCTGGCCGTAACACACTAAAATTCGCGAATTCAGTGACAAGGACTTTTCTCACATTATATATTACAGCTCAACATGTATACAAGGGCAATGAAATAAACCCATATATGTATACGTGTTGAAGTAAATGTGATGGAGAATTTAAATTCACCTGTATGAAAGTTTGCTTGGATTTGTTCATGCTGATATTAACGAACGCGAGGGCACACCACATTGCAGCAGTAATTATGTAATTTATCCTTGTTAGGCTAAAATTAAATTAGGTATTTAAAATATATAATAATTAGTATTGTTTAATAATATATAGACAAGTGAGTAATTTTAGTTTTAATTTAATTTTTACCTTATTGATTTTATTTCTGTTTTTTTAATTATAATTTTAATGATTGTTGGATTGTATTCTTTTTTATTCATTCATTTTTCTTTTCATTATCCGGACTGGAGTATTCATTAGATGATGACTTGCAAATTACAATTAATCCGAGTAATACCATAGACGTACCGCACCACCATAATAATGAGGTTGATTCGTTAAAGAAAATAAAACCCGCCAGTGCCTGAAATAATATAAAAAAGATAAAAAAAAAAATATTATGAGAATATTCTGATTAATTAATTAATATTATATTCTAATATTGATATTATATACGTTGATATATACATTACTTTAAGGCTACACTTATATTTGTGTAAATTGGCCTTTCACTTTGTTTTATACCAAGTTCTTAGGATTGTGTATTGGTATTTTTTATTGGCGCGTGAATAAGACACCAGTGGCAATGGTTATAAAGTGCATTGAAAGTATTCTCGATAGCGATCAGCATTTTTATGGCATAACAGGACATTTTATTCTTATTTCATTTGCTTTCTTAGTTCATCTCAGAATCATTGTACAAAAAAAATTTCCTATCCTATCTATATTTATTTTTATGTATAGAAGATAATATGAGAAAAATTTTTATGTCAAATAGGACTCGTTCACGCGTATAGGATAACTAAATCCCTGTGGATTTACTCTATCATTATTTATCATGAGATAAGATACCAAGTTATTGAGAAAACTCCCTATATATTTTATTGTATATTGTAAAATTCAATCCAATATATATATTTATCTACATGATAATCAATTTATTATTTCCTTGATGATATAATTATGATGAAATAGTACTGAGAAATTAATGGAGCTTACCGAAGAAAAATAATTTACTGCTGAACTGACAACAGTTGATGGTGTTGAAGACTTTGAGCTGACTAAACTGTTTACAAATAATACGTGACTAATAGTATTGCAAGTTATCATAATAATGTATATTATTAATTTTAGCATCAGTTCGATCTGAAATAAAATATAGAAAATAAATAAATAAAGTTTGGTGTTGAAATTATATTTTTTATATTTAAATTGTTTGATAAAAATTTGTGATTTTGGCGCCAATTCTTACCCATGATAAAGTGCTAAAGCCACCTGCAAATTTTCCAAATACACTTCCAGCTGTTCCAAGACAACCTGATATGACAGCTAAAAATATTGGTTTTACCTCCATTACGTCTTCAGTATTATTAACTTTATTATCCAATTGCATAAATAAATAGGAACGTCATCAATAACAATACGTTAATTCAGTGTGTTTTGCTGTTGATAATTCAACAAAAGACCGGAAATATCAGAACTTAAAGAACATAACCTCCAATATGGCAACATAGCCTAACCCCATGCGTGCGCACCATGAAATCATGGCGGGATTTTTAATTTCATTAATTAAAATAAAGAAATGATGCACCTGTACCGATGATTTATCAAACTAATTAAAGTCACAACAAATCGTTAAACACAAAACTACATTTACGTAATGATGATTTATCAATGCAATAAATCATACTGCTATTAAATACCTAAATAATACAAAATACATAAAAATATTAAATTACTTAACGGAAATAAATATTTAAAATATTAATATAAAACTAATAAAAATAATATTTAAAATTATTCACAAACATAAACTATTTTATCCCACATTGCATGAAATGGCGTATTGAATAGAAAGAATATTCTTAAAATTTATTTTATATTATATCCGCAACGAATTACAATACCAAATGTATCTATTTATATTAATGAATTTGCGTGAAATACATAGTATAATATATAAAGTGTGGGAAAATGCGGTGATGCGCGCGCGCAATACCGAGTGTGTAGTGATAATAATGGTGTTACAGGTAGTTTAAAAATGGCCGCCGTCAGGTAAAGTTGTGGACTGATTGAGAGGGAGAGAGAGAGAACTTTATCAAGAGTGCGTTGGCATTTTGTGTGTAAAAATTCATCCCAATGTGTGTCAAATATTAAATTATATTTATTTACATTTATTATACAATCAATAATCATTAATATCAAACAATAAATATGTGATGATAATGTATAATATTGTATATTTTCAAGTCGTCCGGTGAATGGAAAAAACGGTGAAAAAATATATATATACACATATATATATAATAGGCGAATTCGATTGGTGCGGTATACACCAAGTTTGATTGTGTGGAGTGTGTGAGATTGGTCGAGCAACACATTCCACACGCACCAAGTATCTCCTGATTAAAAAAAGTCAAAGATGTAAAGGGAAAAAAAGACAGACAGACAGAGAGAGAGAGAGAGAGGAATGACCATATATATATAATCTATATGTTATATACACATATACAGTGGTATATATAAAAGAATATGTAATATAAAAAGAAGTATAACAACGTGGATGCACACATTCAATATATCCATAGCACTCAACACAATTCTAAGACACACGAGATGTGTCTACACATTTATTGGATTCCATGAACTTGATGTGAGTATATGGATGTATGTATACATACATATGTACAAGCGGATGCATTTTGTGTATGTGTATTGTATCCATATGAGCGAGCATGACACTAATTAACGTGACCTGCAAGATCCCGGAAATATAATCGAAATTATTGTTATTATTTCTCACACTCTCTTTGCTATTGTATTTATGAATTTACTTTGGTTTAATGTTGCATTTTTTTTTTTTTTTTTCATTTAATATTTTGTAATTAAGTATGTTAGTTTTTTTGTTTTATTTATATTTAGTGAGTTTAAAAATTTTTTTTATGATTTAGAAATTTTTATAATTTTGTTTGGCTGATTTTATTGAAGATAATTTGTTTATTGTTTCGATTATGTATTGACGTGAATTTATAAATATTATGTGAGAGGTGAGATAAGTGTGTATAGATAATAGTTAGCTGATAAGTGCATTGATTTTATATAGAGTAAGTTGAGAGATGGAAGAGTTCATTTATAGAGCTACCTACATTTGTTTTATTAGGTAAAAGTTGTGATATTTAGGTATTTAATTGATAGATTAATTATTTAATTTTTAATATTCATTCAAGTCCTTCAGTTGATGTGTGACATTGGAAAGGAAAGAAAGAAAATAATTAAAAATAAAATGCATAATCAAAATTTTTTAATGTTATCGTGGTTAGTTAATTAATTGACGATATCTGAAGGTTCATACTTGCTTCTTCATGAATTATCTTGCAGTGATAAATCATATTTCAAACAGGGTAGGCTTAAAGTGTACAAATATATATGCTCTTGAGTGGTCTGTTGATGTGGCAATATCTTCATAAGATTATGTGAACTACCCAACCATTCAAAGTTTAATGACGAACTTCAAACTGTGTTGAATAATATTTTAAACAATATCGATATCTATATTATTTATTTCTTTACATATCTTCTTGATTTATATTCAATTGTCTCATTCAATGTCTGTGAGAAAATAATAAAGAATAAAAAAAGAACCAGACGAATGAACGAATTGTATTATTACAAATGAGTTTAAAGTGTATACTCAAATTTGTGAGCGAAGCAGGTTTACGTAGAGGTATTGAATATATAAAAAAAAAAATGATTTAAATTTTTTTAATTTTCACACTCAAGTATGTCAAATTTTCATTTATTATCGGTGAATATTTTCAAAATATAATCAGTATTATTGCTATCACATTGTAACAGATGTTGGGTAACATAATTATTATGTATTTTCCGAATTATTTAAACAAAATCCAACAGAATAATTTCATTCTGTGAAATAACATGAAAATCATTGAACATTTGTGTAAATATTCTGTTATCATACAATCAGACTTGTTTCAAATAATGACAGGGAAAGGATATATATTTATACATGAATATTTCTCATTTATTATTGCTTAATTATGAGTTGAATAAAATTTAATATTAACACGAGAGTTCAATAATTAGGAATATGATGAAAGATGAAATTTTTATGTGCTATAAAAATTTCAAGGTAAAATAATAATTATTTTATTGATTTAATAATTTTTTATTATCTGATCACAGGCAAGTATTCTTGTAAAAAGAACAAAGGTGTAGCCATGGAGCACGCAGATCTAGTCGCGGAGATGGTGCAGATTGAAAGACTGACAACACAAGAGCGATTACATCTTGCTCGACATCGCCGATCACAGCAGATCAAACTTTGGCGCCAAAGAGAAAAAGAATGGCTGCGCCATCAAATACGACATGCAAGCACCAAACGAAATATATTTTTTGATGATAGTGTAATGTTATTAGAAGCTGCAGCGAGAAATGATCTCGATGAAGGTAATGAAAGCAGAAGAAAAATTCAATTTTTATTTCTAATAAAATTTCCTAACAATTTTATAAAATTAAATATTAATTAAAAAATTATTACAGTGAGAAGACTTTTAAAAAAAGGAGTTAATCCTGACTCAACAAACGAGGATGGTTTAACAGCTCTTCATCAATGTTGTATTGATGATAATGAAGAAATGATGAAGATTCTTGTTGAATTTGGTGCCAATGTTAATGCTGAGGACAGTGAAAAGTGGACACCATTGCATGCTGCAGCTACATGTGGTCATTTGCATCTTGTTCGGTATTTAATAGCAGCTGGGGCTAATTTATTGGCAGTTAACGCTGATGGGAATATGCCTTATGATATTTGTGAAGATGAAAAAACTTTGGATTGTATTGAAGGTGATATAAAAATTTTTTATCATCATCATTTTAAATATTTAACAATTTAATTGTATTAACGATTATTTGAATATTCAGGTGAAATGGCTAGTCGTGGTGTTACTCAAGAATTAATTGATGAAACGCGTGCATCTACAGAGCGACAGATGTTACATGATTTACAAAGATTAGCGGCTTTGGGAGAAGATTTAGAATATAAAGATCATCAAGGGGCAACGCCGGTGAGTTAATAAATCATAATTACTAATAAGTGAAATATATTTTGAATGGATTAGTCTAATAAAATTGATATTGATTGTAATATTAATTATTTTAGCTTCATATATCAGCAGCTAATGGTTATCTTCGAGTTGTCGAATACCTTTTGGATCAGCATGTCTCTACTGATGTTGAAGATAATGATAAATGGCAACCAGTACACGCTGCTGCTTGTTGGGGTCATGTAAGTTTCGATTTTCTCTATTGTATATATCCAGCGTTTTAAAATTTTCCCAGTATTATTTTTTTGTTCCTAACTCATTGCATTGTTATTCATTTATTTATTTATTTTTTTCAGTTGGAAGTTCTTGAATTACTGGTGCAGAACGGTGCGGATTTAAATGCCAAAAATAAACATGACGAGACACCAGCTGGTAATATTTCATTAATTAAACACTTTTTCAAGTCTTTTCAATATCAATTAAATCAATTAAATTAAATTAATGTATTATTTATTTATGATATAGATATTTGTGAAGATCCGGAAATTCGTGAGCGTATTGTTGAATTGAAAACAGAGCAAGAAAGTAAAAAATTGCGTGAAGCCCAATGCAGACGTGTTCGACGATCGCAGAGTATTAATACACGAACACAAAGTGTTAGGAGAACGTCAATTAGGGATAAAGTACTTACGACAAAAAAAGACGCA
The DNA here is from genome assembly GCA_918226075.1 of Microctonus brassicae. Lineage (NCBI taxonomy): Eukaryota > Metazoa > Arthropoda > Insecta > Hymenoptera > Braconidae > Microctonus > Microctonus brassicae. Next base: position 2,756,042 of record OW445491.1, on the reverse strand, counting down.
CAAGAAGAAGCTAGACTGAGGATACAAGCCCAGCAGGTAAATAATTATTTGTTTTTTAATTAATAAATTAAATTAATTTTGTTTGAAATATATTTGAAATATATTTTTTATTAATAATAATTTATAGACTTATGTAACGCCTACGCAATCGGACGCACCATTGTCGGGAAATAATACTAATGGACAAGATTCAACTACCGATGAATCTGATTCTACTACTTTAACGCCGGCTATTCGTCGTGCGCCTGAAGGAAAAGATAATGATTCATTTCTTCATGAGGATGTTGATAAAGATTCAGGTACAATTCATATAAATTTTTGCTTGCATCAGGTTATGGTTCAGTAGTATGATAAGAGGTGTCGCATAGATATATTTACTTTTATTCATGATGTATCTATTAGAATCGTTTCATTTGGGTAAAAATTAAAATTTTTTAATTATTCACCATGTAATGATAAATTTTTTTTAACTTTTTCCACGTTCATATTTCACTGTAGTTTATACCAATTGGACAATTTATCTCTGATATTTACATTATATAGTAATATATTGAAAGAAACGTAATTTTTATTTTTGTATATATATATATTCATAATATTTTTATTTAATGTTTGTCAATCATTAATTTATTTACTTGCTCTTTTTGTCTTTTTGTCTTTTTCATAAATGCGTACCCTCTGACAAAACGGTTTCGAGGTCAGTTTTTTATATGACTATTTTCTATTCTTCTAATAAATTGATTTTCAATTTTTTTAATTGATAAATCATATGATGAAAAAGCAAAATTAAATGTCCAGTGCATAATTATTTTTTTCTTCAATTTGCATGTTATGAGAGACTGTATTATTTTTCCTCATAAAATATTTTTGCTTGTTATTTTTATCCATATGTATTTGTGCATTTGAATGATTACATAATTTATATATACCGGTTTGAGATTTTTTCTTACTGTTTATTAATAAAAACAATCACGTAAAAATTAATTCAATGCATGCTCAATAATATTAGTTATACAATCGCTATCTTGCTTCCTACATTAACATACAGCATTAATTATCTTTAATTTTCATATTTATTTATACAATCCACAAATCGGATAAAGTAAAAAAATCTTTATCTATAATTTTACTGTGTGAAATTATTATTTATAATTAGTAACACTATTAATATAAATAGAAAATAATTTTTATTATTAATATTTATCTGTATATCTCGGCTGGCACAACTCGCGGGTCTTTTACAAATAGTGAACACACATTCCATAATATTAAAAAGAACAAATAAATGTTCGAAAATTCATGGAATGTTTTATATTAAATTCAAAATTGAATCGTGTACGTGAAAGAAAAAAGAAAAAAAAAATGTTGAAAGAATAAAAATGGAACAATGAGTCAATTAAAAACGGTTTCGTAAAAAGAATAAAAGAAATATCCAATGGATTCATAATGTTTGCCTTGGCAGTCACAGGGCCAGACTCGCCGGTCGGCAGCCAACAGCCGATATACACAGCAGAGAGTGATGCTAATGGCAAGATCAACATACACGTGTCTGTAGTTTTCGTCAAATCATTGTCGGATCTGAAGAAACAACGGGCGCAGAGTCGTCACACTCCATCGACATTGGTGGACGCTAATGGTAATGGTGTACCTGTACCAGTATCATCAGTGTCCGATAGTGAATTAACTGCCAATGATTTTCATCGTTTCTCCGGCAACACGAGTGACATCATTGGTGATAGCCAAGTCGAGCAACGTTGTTGTACTATAATGTGAGCGTTAAATTGTTGCACGTTGTCTGATAGCAAAACAAAAAATTAATTTATTTCTAAAACAAATTAATCGTCTTCAAATATGCCATCTCTAAATCATGGTATTCTTTCAATTTACCGTGAATGAAAAACCGAATATATAAACAAAATAAAAAAATTCTGATGTTTTTCCTAAGCAACATTCCTTAAAAATTTCACTATGTGAATTTGTTACGTCCAAAAAAAAAAAACGAATTAATATTTATATTGAATATATAAATAATTTGTTATTTGTTAATTGTGATTCAATGGAAATTTTAAAATGAAGAATTTTCATTCTTTGTAATTTTATTTATTAATTTTAAATGAGAAAAAAAAAAACTGTTGAAGTATTAATTCTTCGCGAGATATATCGAGAGAGAAGCGATAACTTATGTACTTAAGCGCTGGCTCACTTTTTAACGATTTTATTACTACTATTATTATAAGCGATATTTTTGTGCAAGGAATTATTTTGCATCATAGCATGAAATTGCATTTGTGTATGGCTAAAACAAAGCATCATAATTTTATTTTTCATCCTGCATGTACATATATATGATTAATTTTTATTTATTTCTATATTTTATGTTCAAAGAAAGTATCTTCCAGTGGTGTTGTTATGTCAATAATGTTTAGTATTTAATTAAATGGGTATCAAACATTTTTAATATTTGATTTTTTAACTTGCATTAAAATTGAAGATAATGAAAAAGAAAAGGGAATTACAAAAAAAAAAAAAGGTACGAAACGAAACAAACTGAAGATCTATTCATCGCTCCTATTTGAAGAGCCTAATTCTTGTCTTCAAAGTGTTCGTACAGAGTACAAAAGCGATTCTTTAATGATAATAAGGTTTGCTCATAATAATTACATTAATTGTTAATATATAAAAAAATGGGTTTAGATATTTCAAACGAAATAAATTGCTAGAGAAAAAAAAATATATATATATAAATAAATAAATAAATAAATAATTGCTGAAGCTCGTTACGAGTCTGAAGAAAGCGTTGTGATTGATAAATGCGCAAAAGCATATTTTTTATAATTTTTATTGAAATTAGTGTTATGTAGAATAAAAATATTAATATAAAACAATTGTGCGATTAGGATTTTCGTCAGAGTATTTGCAAATTAATTTTTTTTTTTTCTTTGTTTTCATCTGGAAGTATGACGTGTATTTATCACAAAGTTCTCCTTGATTCTGATGAAACATTTATGAATCTCGATTTAATTAATTAAATACAACGAGCACTGCATTTTAATATGATTGTATATATTTACTCGTTCTTCAATTATTATTTTTATTTTTTACCTAAACAATGCATCACTTAATTATGAACATTATTATGATAATATATTTATATAAATATTATATAGAAAAAGAATGTGAATAATACTTTGACGAATTATTAATTTTATAATTTAAAAATACTTCGAATTGATGGAAGATACCAAAGGTCGTTTCAAAAATTTTCACTGTTATAATTCTTCGACCTTGACGAGGTCTCTCTCTATCTCTATATTTCTATATCTCTCTGTCTCCCTTTTTGTCTCTCTTATATATGTTTTATTAATACATAATTAATTGTGTATTTTTTATTCTTCAGCTGGTACTAAAAAAAAAAAAGAAATTAAAATTAACTCAGTAATTTTAGAATAAAAATTTCTTAATAGATTATCTTGATTATTATTATTAATCAAGCAACAATTGTGAAATTTATATGTGAAAAATTTAAAGCAATATTTAAAAATTATAATTCGTAAATTTTTTCTGAACGATTTGATGTGAATATATTTGTTTACAATTTATGTAGACCAATTATACGATAAAGGAATTGAAAAATTGTCTATTAGACAGAGATCAAAAGTTACAGCAATATTTTTAGCAGGAGAAAAAAAATTATATATGCATAAAAGGATAGAAAAAAAAAAACAAATGTTAAAATTAAAGATAGACAAAATGGGAGAAAATTAGAACGAAATAATTGAAACAATAAATTCAGTAGTCTTTATTATATTCCTAATAAATATAAAAATCTATATGCAATAGTAAAAATACTTTTCGATTTATTAGATAATAATAATCAGTATGTAAAAAATAGTTATGGTATGTGTTGATTACGGATGTAAAGTGTTTTGTTGAAATGCAGTCTCTTGAATGTCATTATTAGTATTCATGAGTTGTATATAAATGCCGTTCCTCGAGTTAAAAATAGATATGTGCAACAAATTGTAAATTATCGTAATTATTCACGCACGAAATTGCAACTGTCAAACAGATCCAAACACACACACACATATAATATATTTGTGTATCGATAATAATTCTTAAATTTCATTATTTATAATGTCATCAACATATATTTCATTTTTTCTTTTATGAAAACAATTTAATAATAATACAAAAATAAATTCCTAAATAATTAAGCAGATTAATGAACTGAACAAGAATTTCTTCAATAATTTATTTATTTATAATAGAAATCAGAGATAAGAAATGAAAAAAAAAAATAAATAAATAAATCAAATTTATATTAATCAGACATAACGAATAAATGTGTGATCTCTTCATAAATTCATTGAATTATTTCGTACTAACTAACTTTATTGCGCATATTTACACAAACTTCTCTTGTACTTACAAAATCATTTAATATTAGTATATAAATATATAAAATATTTATGTAATGTATATATACGTAAACATAATAATATATTACATATCATTCACATCGATTCATTCGTTTGAATTTATTATTTAAATATTTATATAGCTAATAAATCGCAATCTTTTGTATAAATATATTATATTATACAATCATGTCAATTTATATGCGTAGAAATGTTTCAATGTACTTGCCATTGACCCAAATATTAGGTTCATGCATGAAATTACAAAGTTATTTTATCCAGAATAATTATTTCATGATTTACCAATCATTCGATTCATTTTTATCTAAAAGTACACAAATTAAAAGCACATCAACTTACGCAATTAATTTTTTAACTTTCATTTTATCAATTTATTGAAACATCTTTTCGAACAAACAAAAAAATTAAATAATACTTTGTACAAAACTATCGCAAATAATTTGTTTCAATAATATTTAATTATATTGATGAGTATTTTTGTTAATAGATATTTAATCATTTTTTCAAGTATATTTAGATGTGAATAATAACAATGGCTTGCTAGAGTGAATTTAAATAACCATTATATGGCTTCATGCCAGTATAAGTGGATGAGCATCATAGTAAGAACGATTACATCAGACGAACCATTTGCTATTGTTATGGTGATCTCTGTTGAACTCTCATTTAATTTTTCTGATGCAAGTTCACACCGTAATTTAGTAAATTTGTTTCAATACAATTCAGTACTCCAAGTGATTTTTATTTCTTTTTATATTTCCGTAATCAAATAATCAACCATGTTAAAATAAATTTGTGTTCATTGGATTTTTTATATGAGTATAAAAGATCTCGTTTTTTTTAGTTGAATAATTTATATAAAATTCCCCAAATAGTTTATCGATACATAGAGTGTTATTTTAATTAGAATGTATTGAAGATTAAACTATTTTGTATAATTTTTTACTTTATGTCTGGTGTGATTTTGTCGATAAGATAACAAGTAAGTTGCAGACATACAAAATTTTTTATTCACTAAAAATAAATAAGAAAAAAAAGTGCGACATAAATATAAACAATGTAAATTAGGTTTCTGTAGAAAATATTATAAATTTTTTTTGTCATTCAAAAAGATAATATCGTCGATATATCATTTTATATTATAAAAAAATGAATAATGAAAATTTAGATGACAATTATTTTCATTATTTGATTAAATTAGTAGGAAAATTTGCTGAATATTTGTTTGATCAAGTGTAACTTTAGTATATACATAACCATCCATGCCAAACTTATGAAATAATTGCTGTGGTTCTGTTGCGGTGTTCAAAAAACCAGTTGGATATAATTATGGTATTCCGTAAGGCACAGACAAATTTTCAAGGATCCAATCTTTATGTATAATATTAAATTAAACCTTTGAAACTTTCATAATAATCCACAGGATTTGAGGAACTGCAAGTGGTCAAACAACTAAAAAATAGAAATATCTTGTGAATTGATTTACTTCTTTTTTTTAAATTAAACAATAGAAGAATTGCTTTTGACGAGAGCTAAAACGAGCGGCCCTACTTGGGCATAGAGAGTGAGAGGGGATATCCCGACGATACATAAAAACTGGTGGTTCTTAGGCATGCGACAGTGTCAGTCTACATATCCAGCACCAAACACGTCGTCTTCGTTCTCCTCTCATTCGGATTCTCATAAGGAATTGGTTTGAGCACTTCATACTTGGTAAAATATTTTATCATTAAATAATTCTTGATTTTTTTCTGAGAGAAAATATTTTTAAATTCAATTTTATATTTTGTAATAATTCATTTGATATTTATTATTTCATTATTTTTTTATCAGGTGTATTTAGGAGCAGAGAATCAATATAGCTTCAAGTTGAGGTGAAATAAATTAAAAGAGAAAAAAAAAAATGCCGGGACAATTGGAGGAGACGAAGACGAAGCGGGCGACATTTGGAATGGGCTGCTTTTGGGCAGGAGATTGTCTTTTTGGAATAACACCTGGTGTAATAAGAACATGCGTCGGTTATGCCGGAGGCAATCAACCATCACCAACATATAAAAATATGTAAGACGAGTTTATAATTTATATTCATCTGTATTCTTTTTTTTTTTCCTTTTGTAATTATCATTTATTTTATGCTTGTCATCATGATGGAGTGTTTATTTGTTTAGAAAAAAAAAATTATTCTTTCTATTTACAGGGGTGATCACACAGAAGTGATCGACATTGAATATGACCCTGAAGTTATTTCATACAATCAATTGTTGAGCTTATTTTGGAACAATCATGAATATGGTGTTACAACAAAAATAAAGACACAAGTAAATAATTATATTTTATTAGAAGTATTTATGACACATGGGTGAATATTTAATTTATTAAAACATTTTATTTGGTTTTATTTGTAGTACGCATCATTAATTCTTTATCATGATGATGAACAAAAAACTATTGCTGAAAAATCGTATGAACAAGAGCAAAGCGAACGCGGCGAAATTCTTACAACAACAATAAAAAAATTTGAAAAATTTTATCCAGCTGAAAAGTGAGTAATTAAAATTTTTGATAATAGATACAATTACTATAAATAGTTTATTATGTATTTGATAAATTTATAAATTATATTCTATAATTTATTTTTATCACGATACTCCCGGAAATTTTTACTTTTTTAAAATGGCAAGATAAGACAAAGTTTTATCATAAAATTCTCTTTTATACTATTATCTTCTATCAAATATAATCATAATAAATAAAAATATGTGATTGTTTGTATTACAGTTATCATCAAAAGTACCGTCTTCAGTCGCACAGTTATCTATTGGAATCATTTGGTTTAACGACGCCTGAACTTATTCGTACATCACCAATTGCTGCTAAATTAAATGGATATGTATCTGGCGCTGCGAAGCTTGAACTATTTACTAGAGACACTTTTAATCAAAATCTCAATGAGAAACAATATCAGTATTTGAAGCAGTGTGTTATCGATATGGAAGGAACTGGATTGTACTGCTAATACACTTTATAATTCCAAATATTTAACACAAGCAGTGTTTTATATATTATTGAATGTATAAAAACACAATTTATGTATGAGATATTTATTCTTTCCTCAATTTCTTGTCTAATTTTTTTTGGATTATAAGTATTTTTTTCTCATTACATTTAATAATTAATATGTGCTTAAAGTGGTTTATAAATATTTATCATTAATTTGCAGTTTGATACATAATATATATTTATTTCTGCAATTTCCCTATTATTCTTTGGTGTATTTTGAGGTTAAGTTGGCTCAGACATATAGATAGATAATGGCTCATACAAGTACATAGTTTTAATAAATGGTTAACAATACGTTAATGAGACTAAGCATACCTTTTAAATTTATCATTGCGTTTGTAATCATTTTTATATTTTAACATTTTATTTTCATTTGACCTTTATCAATATTCAAATTAGTAGCCATTTTTATCATGTGATATTTAACGATTGTGATTGGCTGAATATAGCAACGCGACGACGTATCACCGCTAGTTGCGCATAGACCTGCGCATTAGCATTGCGTCTTTTATTTCCTCGGCACTGAAATTTTTCACAGAAAATAATTTTTCTATAAATGAGTAATTTTATCGCGTAAATAAATTAAATAAACGATGTTGAAATCACTTTTAAATATAATAAAATCACCCATTACTCCGAGATTATGTTTACAGACATTTCAATCTCAAACACGTTCATCAAATATCTTCAATAATGTAAATGCAAGATACATGCACATAACCTCAATTAATTTTGGCCAAGATAGAAGATCGTTGACGGCATCAGTACCCAAAAAAGATGAGGGTGTAGACGGCGAAAGGGTCGTTGACATTGACAACATATTCAAACAGTAAGTGTGTTTTCATACATACTGTAGATAATTAACCTTAAAAAGAAAGAACAAAAATTATTACGTGAATTAAACTATGCATTTCAATATATTTATTTCTAAAATGATTTCAAATTATTTTCAGCAATGATATGTTTCCAGATATCAATACTCCAAATAAACTTTTCAATGAGATACCCTTTAGTGAAATTCCTATTGTCAATATTAAATGTACACCAAATAACACTCTTATGACATTGTCAGATTATAAGGGATCTGTGAAAATTATTCACACTTGTGGTACTGAGGGTTTTAAACATGCTAGAAAAGGAACTAATGTCGCTGCACAAGCAACTGCAATTACTCTTTGTAAAGTAAGCAATTGTTTAGTATAACCAAACATCCAATTAATTATTTCTATGTAATGTGAATTCATATAATAAATATTTTTCATTCATAGAAAGCAGTGAATATGGGATATAAAACGGTTCGAATACGTATTAGAGGTTTGGGTCCTGGCCGAGCGGTAAGTGTTATCAAATTCATTTATATTTTAAAATAAATTTTAATTATTAGTATATTTTATTAAACCATGGAAATATTACAGTCATCTATTAAGGGATTACAAATGGGAGGATTGGAAATTATATCAATAACTGATTACACGCCAGTGACGTGGACTCCTCTTAGACCTAGAAAGGCTAAGAGATTGTAAATGCTTCATTTAATTAGCTATAAGAAATAAATAAATTTGCGTAAACTTTGTTAAAATAAATATTAAAAAAGTCGATTGCGCATGTAAATACAAATATCTTTACTCATACACAGTTATAAATAGCATTAAGAAATTAATGAACAAGACGAAATACAAAATATTGCGCAATAGGACGCAGTATTTAATATTTAAACATTAGAATAATTTTAAAAATTATTCCACTTATAATACTTTAATATAATATAATATTAGTAGTAAAATTTAAGTTAAATATTGACTAGAGTAATCATACCAAACTTCAATTTGGTAAATTAATTGATTAAACGATAAGATTTTTTTTTTTTTTCATCATTGATTCGTTGATATTAAACAATGGCAAACTGCGTGATCCAGGGAATATATTCTGAGATACGTGTGTATATACCAGGAAGTCGCGGTCGAGCGCATCCCACCCCAGATGAAACAACCCCCACGACAATTGTACTGCCACCCAGATGATTTCCTACCATCAGGGGACCACCACTATCTGCCTGTGAACAAAGTACAGGATATAACAGATGCAAGTAGACATAAAAGGTTTACATATTTCGTTCAGAGAAAAAATTTAAAAACAAAAACAATATTATTTTATATTTTTAGCTTAAGAGATTTAATTATTTATTTTTAACTTTAGGGTTTTATTTATTTATATTGTTCAATAATTTACCCAACATGAGTCACGTCCGCCAGTCTCGTGTCCAGCGCACATTTGCTGTGATTCAACTCGTGTTTTTTTCCCTTGGCTCTCGTACCACTCTCTACAAATTGTGTTTTCCACAACATTAACATTAACTTTCTGCAGAACATCAGTTCGTTTATCTGTGAAAATTATAATTCAATTAGATGGATAGATATATACATGAATATATAGTTTAAATTTAATATAGATACTGAGAGTTGGAGAAAGGTTAGAGAATAATTTATTACATTTGGATCTGTCCTCGCCGAGCCAGCCCCATCCAGCAGCAATTGCTCGTTCACCCTCGAATGATTTGTAACCAAGTTCACCTTGGCCCGTGGGAAGACACGCAGGTTGCACACTATCCGACCAAATTATCGGCGATTCAAGCTCCAGTATTGCAATATCGTTCACATATTGTCCACAAGTGTGACCTGGATGTACGATAACATTTTGTATATTTTCAATAATTGCTGCTGGTACTTCAGTCTCACGTAAATTATATTCGCCTAAAGTTACACGAAATTGTTTTGCTGGAATCGAATCTTTTCCTCTATAAAACAAAACAAAAATTTATATCAATTTTTTTTCTCAACAAAATTCACAAAAAATAATTAAAGCACATATAAAATTAAATAGTAAAATTAAAAAAAAAAAGTTCAAAATTATATAAAATTGATTCATCTTTATATTTATTTATAGACTCATATACATCAATAGCAAAATGAGACAAACAAAAGCTTCAAGCTCTTGGGTCTCATAAAAACATTTCTGAAACGTTAAAAATGGATAAAACTGTCAAGTTAGCGGTGACCCGGAAGTGGCAAAAACAAATTAATCGTTGAATCGAGATATAAGTTGGTGGAGGAAGGAAGGAAATAAAAAAAAAAAAAAAAGAAATGAAGGAGGAGAATTGCGACGCTGGTGGTAAATGATGGAAAAAATTAAGGAAGAAGCTTTTCTGTCCAGAAATAGTTGTTGGCGAGGGTGATGATACTGGTCGAATTGTAGACAACCCACTCTTGCCTTTCCTGTATATATATATATATATGTACATACATATGTATATAAATATATATGTCTCGGATTTTGCTAGGGTTGTGGGCGCGCAATTACTGAGTGCTCTGTAATCCACACGCAATCATGGTTTGTAGAGTCGTGGGCGGCATGGGTAAAGTCCCTGATTCGTTGGCTTTACCTCGTTACATCATCTCTCATTGCTATCTTCTCTCTGTCTGTTTCATTCCCATATACTCACACATTGGTCGCGCGTTAGGGGGTAGGAAAGTTGACCTATTGTTCTACGCGCTTCCCACTGGACTTTTAATTGTCCAGACATTTTGCCCCATTCTAAATGTGAATTTATTTTACACGCGAGAATTTAACCGATTAAAATCATACGTCTTTGCAATACTTATCTACCTATGTGTTATAAACTGGAGGGAATAAACAATCATGAATATTTGCTGATGCACGTAAGTGATAATTATAAATGAAAAATAATTATTCCAAAATGATTGCATGAAAGATTTATTTTTATTTGCTTATAATATTTATTTGGTTTTTTTTTTCTTATATTGTGGTAAATTTTTTATAGGACTTACGAGCATAGGCAGTGGGCAGCGGTGAGAATAAATTTGGAATTGATAATGGATCCGCCACAATAATGTCCACCTTTTCTTGTTATGCTCACCAACCAGGGAAATTCACGCGGAAGTGCATTTTCACCTCCCACAACTTTTGGCGACCGTGAAACGTTTCTACCACGACCACACGGCACATCTGCAACTGAATAAATCAAGGTGAAAAGATATATAAAGAAAAAGAATTATTAAAAATAAATACTAACACAATACAAGTTAGATTTCAGTATTTGAATATTAAATTTATTTGCTGAAAAGTTGATGTTTATTAAAATATTCTCACGTTCAAAATTACTGCTTAATTGAACTCTCAATAACTAATCGTGAGCAAGGAAATTAACGTGTGCATTGAATGAAATTGAGGAAATATAACAAAACAAAACAAACAAAACCAGCGTGAAAAAAAAATTAAAAAAAAAATCTTTAAATATTGAAAAAATTTCATTTCATTATTTCAATCATATATTCTGCAATCTCATAGTCTACTTTTCTAATAATTAGTTCATAGACGATATATTCAATGTGAATATAATTGGGAATAATAAAAAAAATTTTGTTTTTATTCTTCTATCCAAAATGAGCAAAAAAAAAAAAAAATTAATAATTGTTCTTCTTGTGATGAATGAAAATTTCGCATTGAAGCGAACAGATACGATGGATCTGTCACCACAAATTCCGCGTGCCTGGCATTTACCAACCCTCTACTCTCTTCCTCCCTCTCACGGTTTCGCGTTTCACGCCTCGACTGATTAATTGGAGTGCCACGTTTCATCCCCTCAAGCCTCAGACACCCTTTCACTCTCTGTCCTATTCCGAATTCTCTCTCTCTCACTCTGTATTTTCTCCCTCACTCATTCTCTCTCTTTCTCTCTCTCAGTCCTATCGAATTCGCCTGCCCATAGAATTCGAAGTCGCCTCTATTCGGAAACGCGTAATAGATATGTCAAAGCCAGGCGGAACATGGTCATGATAATACGCCAATGCTTCGCCAGGCGTGAATCGGAAACGCGCAACGAGCGTTCTAATACAATTCGTACCACCCTATGTCACACTCATCCATTCTCTTCTTTTACTTTCAGCCCTTTGACAGCAAACTTGTGAAAAATATTTCTCTAAAACCTTTCACTTAAGGTTGTATAGGGTCAATGTTACACACTAATTGCTCAGTGCATTAAAAGAAATAAAATTAGTATTATTTATTATTAAAAAATTCTTCATTTATTTTTTTAAATCAGCTTATTAATTATCTGAAAATATTTCACTTGGTGATTATATTAATTTGTTTTATAATACTTTGTAATTTTTATTTATATTTTTCTACATTTGATAATAATTCATTCGGATTTTTATTTATTTTTATTCACTTTTCAATATCGAAAAGTGTTAATTTTATATATTTTCTTTTTTCATTATTATTTTTCCCACGTAAATCTACTCATAAATATATTTTTTTTTATTTCCCCATTCGATTTATTGATATTCTATAAAAATAAATATAAAAAAAAATACCGATTATTATATAATTTTTAAAAATAGAAAAATGATAGGAAACAATAAAAAATATATAAAATAACAGGTGATAAATAAATATAAACAATAATTGACGGTGAAATTAATTGATTTTGAAAGTGAATAATTGGAGCTTGGATTGTTGGAGATATTTCCGTGCCTTCAAAGCGGAAGTGATCGGTTTTTTTTTTTTTATATATTCTATCCGATGTGTTTTACATACACACAACAGAGGGAAGAGATATAGGGAGTCATCGATGAGAGTTTGGAGCCTGGCGATTGGCACCGCACAATGATTGTATTTATCGCTCGAGCGACACCGATCGACCTGTCATACAGCAACAGCTATACTTGTATTATATATACATACATTCATATGTAGATATACATATACACAACAAATAAATATATATGTATATGTTGGTGTGGCGTTTTCCGCCACCGATGCTGTCAGAGTTTAAATAAAATTATCGCCAACGCACGCGGTTAGTTTGAATTGTAAATTTCTGTCATAGATGAATGGTCGGTTGTACTTTCAGGCGCCATACACTCACGTATATATAAATATTCCCAAAAATTTTTCGCTCTCATTTACATTCACAAAATATAATCCCAAAATATATATTCAAAACGATAAATAAAATAGAGAAAAAATAAATAAAAATACTGCGGATAGAAAATAAAAAATATTTGATATTTAAATCATTAGTTAATATTGTAATATCGCTCTTTTAATTTTTTTATTAACATTATTGATAAGCTTTATATTTATCTGATTATTCAATAGCATAAAGTAGAAGTTAAGTAATTATAAAATCTCAAAACTATAAATAAAATAGAAGAAAAAAAAATAAATGAAAATACTGCAGATAGAAAATAAAAAATGTTTGATGTTCAAATCATTTGTTAATTGTAATATCGCTTTTTTAATTTTTTTATTAACATTATTGACAAGCTTAATATTTATCTGATTATTCAATAGCATAAAGTAGAAGTTAAATAATTATAAAATCTCAAAATATATTCAAAACTAAAAATAAAATAGAAGAAAAAAAATAAATAAAAATACTGCAGATAGAAAATAAAAATTATTTGATATTTAAATCATTTGTTAATATTGTAATATCGCTTTTTTAATTTTTTTATTAACATTATTAACAAGCTTAATATTCATCTGATTATTCAATGGCAAAAAGTAGAAGTTAAGTAATTATAAATTAATAAATTAATGAATATGTATTTGTTTTTATAATTCATAGAATATTTTGGTCATTCGATGGTTTAGATAAAATTTGAAAATTTATTATTACGACTTTTGCAATTCTGCAAATACGCAGACGTAAGAGAAAGAGATTGAAATAGAATTGTGGATGATTCTAAAAGAGGAAATGCAACGGAGAAAACGGCGCGCGTGCTTAATGGCGGATATTAAATTTAGTTTATTAACTTCCTGTTCCACGAAGCGTAGCCAATCCTTCCCCTAGTTTCTCCCGCACTCTATTACACTAAATATATCTATATGTATACATTCTTTACTTTACCGTAGCTATATACCTTTTATCGTTAAATCGACCGTCCATTGGTGGGGAAATGGCAAATCGAAAAGTTCAAACCAAACTAAATGACGCTAATTATCTACAACTTAACTTTACCGCACATTTACAAAATGAAAAATATAATAAATTATTTTATATGTACAGATGTAATGTAATTTATTTAATATATTACTTACAATTATTATATTCGTGGACACGAACTAATGGAATGATTATTCCAATGATGAATAACATTATCACGTACGCCATCATTTCTTTTTTTTTTTTTCTCAGTTAATTTTTCTTTTTAGTAACTCGTAGTATGAACAAAAAAATTGTCACAGCCTCCTGCAGCTGACAGGTTTTTTTATACGATGGGCAAAACATTTTTACTCCCACCGTGTCTTTTATTATATATATTTTTACATTGAAGAACACTTCAGTGGCGGGGATAAAAAAAAATGCTCTTGGTATCTCGTAATTCTCACATTTTATTCCTATTGCGTATACATGTTTCATTGAGTTTTTTCTTTTTTTTTTTCGTTTGTTATATATTGAAACAGTTTGTGTATTCTCCCTCCTGTGTTCTCTTTATATAGTGAGTGATTATAGTGTGGACAGATTGAAAGTACAAAGTGTCATAAAAAAAAAAAATTTACAACTTTTGTATTAGTGTGACAAGTGACAATGACATGAAGGTGCGACGCTCTTGATAGGCCAACGCACTGTAAAGTTAATTTATTCCCAAAAATACTGGCGTTCATTTATGAATTCAAGGTTATTTATTTATTTATTCATTTATTTTATTTATTGAAGCTATTATCAGTTAATTGTGTTGAGAATACAAATTAATTTTTGTTATTTGTATTTTTATTATTGAAATAATTTTGAAGTTATTTAAATTAAAAATTAATTCGTGATGAATAAAAATTTTTTAAAGCAGAAGTACTCTCTTTTTTTATATATATATCTCTTCCGATTTATTATTCTTCTTTTGCTTTACCTATCTCTCTCTTTATATCTTTGGTTTAATTTGAATATAAATTTATTATCTGAGAATATTTATAACCGCAGAATTCATCAGAATTATTCATTGTGACTGCGATGGTTGTGCACGTCTGTATTATCATTTCCGTATTCCGTTTTGCAATTCTAGGTTATGCGGGTCCACGGTTATACGACTGGCTTGTTCGTCTCCACGGTCAGTCAAAGTTGCCTGAACAAAATCGATTAGGTTGGGAAAAATAAAAAAAAAAAATGAGGAAGAAAAAAAGAAATGAATTAAAAAAAAAAAAAATTCGTTTTCTTGTCGTTGAAAAAGAAAAGATTTTTTTTTTCCCTTGAGACATCAACCCTATATCTTTTTACTTTCTTCTTCTTTATTTTCGATGGGATGTCCTTTGATCCTTTTGTTCTCAACTTTTTCAAATAAATCAGCTGAATCTACTCACATCTCTTTCACCTTCAATGTCAATGACAGACAAACAATAATGTGGGTGTTGAGTAATTTAAAATATCTAGAGCATGGTCTTGACTTTATCTTGAAAAATCAACAATAATATATCTTTGAAGGATATTTACAATATTTTATTTCAAAAGTGTCTATTACTTAATTATTATACTATGGAACTATTATAAAAATATTTAGAACAAGTGAATTATTTTAAATTCCAAACACATTTTGGATTTATTTAATTTAATCCATTTTTCTTTTTTTTACTTTTAATCTTTCTTTATTTTATTTATTTTATACAAATGAATTTTTTCTTGTTAAATTATATTTTCTATTTTAAATATTAACAAATCTTCAGGTTTTAGGGTATTGTACCCAACTAGAGTAACAACATAGGCCAATGACATTACATCAAGGACTTCTGAATCATTATTTTTACTTCAAAATATCCAGTCATAAAATTAATTATTCGTACACAAATATTTTTTTTTTATCATTCAATAACCCCGCAGTGTCATCAAACTATTTATTCCTGTGTATATAAATACATAAACATTTAATTAAATATCTAAATTGATATACTGATGTGCGAATTATTGTGGCACAAGTGCACAATTGAATTTAAAAACAGATGGTCGTTTTAAAAGAGAATAGTAAAATAATAAACAAGATCAGTAAAAAAGATAATCATATTCAACTATTCTCGTATTCTTTACTTTTATTCGAGCGCTTTTGCAAGGAAACTTCATTGAATTGAGGGAATATAATGTGCATTCGTCGTTGCAGCAAGAGGCAGCAAGACTTGCTGAGATTAAATTGTGAAACTCAGGCAGGCAATATAAGCTATATAGGCACTTCATCTTCTTCTTTTTTTTTTGCTTCTTCTCTTCTTCTCACTTTGGTTCTCTTCTACCTCTTTTCTTCACGATGGTGCGATATCGATGCGCCGTTTTCAACTGCACGTTTCTACTGTACTTTAGTAACAAGTCAACTTTTATTTATTTTTTTTCTTTTCAATCTCTCTCACTCGGCTCTTTTACAATGATTTAGTTATATCAAAGTCTGTTGCTTTGAGTTTTTGCCAGAGTTAATTGAATTTTAGTTAAATGAAGAAGTATTAAAGTAAAATATATATAATAACAAATAAATAAAAATAAAAATTCCAATGTTATTCAATAAATTTAATATCATTTAATTCATTTGTATCAAAGAAATATTTGAATTAATTTTTTATTCATGTATATGAAATAATATTTTGAAATCTTATTTGGAAAAATTTTATCAAGTATCAGTAAACAGTTCTCGGTCGAAACGAGAAACGATAAAGGTACTCGAATGTCAGTGTGATAAGCTGTAAACCCAGTTTCAACGTTGACCTAGTCCCGCTCTGTAACTTGAATAAAAAAAAAAAATAAATAAAGCTAAAAGAAGAAGAGAAAAAAAAATGTCAGAGAACGTCCTGGGTAATCGCTCTCGTTCAATAGTCGATCAACCATATAGAGGTTGATTTTTTTTTTTTTTTGTAGCCTTGCTTCATCCTTTCATCCGCTCGCCACCGAATTTTAATCGTGAAAAAAAAAATAAAGGGATTATCGCTAATTGATCATATTCATTCTTTCATTTTTATCATAGTATTATTATTACTTTTTTTTTTTTTTTAATTATAAAAAAGAAAAAAAGAATCCATTTTCAGGTTAAATCCCTTTCAATCTCTTTCGCTCTTTAATTGTGTGTGACGCGAAAAAAAAAGATTCAATTATATTATTTTTTCATTTAATATTCATCCAATTAATTTAAATGATATTCAAAAAAGTTTCATTAAATTTCATTGAATCATGACACAATTGCATTAATGACAGTGACATTTATATCGTTATCGCAGTTGATATTATTGTATATAATCACAAACAAATATATATTTATGTGAACATAAATGCTGCATTATTATCTATAATGTTTGTCTTTCACCTTGGACATGGCAATCACAATAACTGCACTCTCATTGTGTAATAATAATACGTGCACATTGCAATATTGCATCTGGCATTGACAAACATATATACATATCCATGTAATACATACAAATGACTTTCATACTGGACTTTAAAAAAGAAAATCCCCAACATTTTTACCTCTATTTTATTTATTTATTTTTTCACTTCTTTCGCTTCACTAATTTCGTTCTCTCTTTTATTTTCCACTTTCAAACATTATGTTATTCTGCAGTGTTCACATTCTTCTGAATTAACCCCAACACATTCTGGTATAATTTTTTTTTTCCCCGGATGGAAAATGTGGATATGAAGCACATCAGTAGTGTCAGTTACGTTATATATCAAAGACACATAGCACATCAGCATTCATATGTATGTGCACATGATATAAATAAATCGCACCTAACCCAATCTACTATGGATGATCCAATAAAAAAATATATACATATACATATATATATATATAAATATATATTGGAAAACAAAATGCAACGTATCGATTTAATGCTGATATCTCTGCATAAAAGTGGGAAAGAAGGAGAGTATACAGTAAAAGTGGAAAATGGTTGGTATATAAATAAATCAAACCTGTTAGATATATATGTATATATATATATATATATGCTGGTACGGTTTGGGATTAGGTTTTGTAACCGGATGGATGCCCGGATAGAGAGATATCCATCAAAGTCTTTTGGAGAAGTGTATGAACCATTATATCCACTCGTTGGAGCGGCGATCCGCAACTCCACCGCATCCTCTCATAAATCTGTCCCACTACATTATATGTATATATATCAACGCACCATTATTGTTTGTTTGTTTATTTTTCTTCACACATATCCCAGTTTATCATCTCGAAAAAAGAAAAAAAAGAAATGTCTGATATTTAATGAAGAGAAAATGCAATTTCTTAATCACTTTTTGCTTTATTTCCTGTTTACTTATAAACAAAATTTTTAATTCATCAAATATATCTATATATACTTACTATATATATATATATATATATATATATATATATATATATATATATATAGGGTTATGTAAGTATATAACCTGTAAATATAGAGAAATATTACTTTTTACTTTAATCCTCTCTGACTGACATTGAGGCTTGATAAACTTACGACCACTTACCCTACCACTATGCATATATAATTTAAATATATATGTATATATATATTTTACTCTCTCTCTCTCTTTCTCTTTATGTATATATGTATGTTAAAATGTATATATATGTTTCTCAGCAAGTTGTTTGCTCTCACCAAAGTAACATTCTACTCTGCTCACAGTTAAATTGGTAAAGTTTTAAGTTTTAACGCTTACACCACCGCCATCTTACTAACGTCACATCTAAGACTTGTATTTTCATCTCGCTCATTCTCGGTATTTTCTCTTATATCTATTCCTTGGAGTTTATATATGTATGATACTCCAAAACATTTTCCCTTTTGGTATTTTGTTAACTTGTAATCGTGATAGTCGTATAGCAGACCAAACGAACAAGACTCATTGTAAATACATAAATACATATATATTATGGATGATACTGTAAATGTGTATGTATAAAGTGTATAATCAATGAATGCTATTTCAAACTGTATAGGAAAAGGAACTTTTGACGAATTCATTAAAGGTATAGATGATGTTTGTATATATAATGTGCAAAGAAGAGATTGAAAAGGGAGAAATAAAGGGGAAATTATTATAATTATAATGATGATGGTGATATATAGACGATAGTTATTATGTTGAGTTTGGTGTGATAAATGTATTAGGTATATATATGAGTTGGGTATTATGTTATGTATATAGAATGAAGATTGGTATTCGTTGGATTCAAATAATCGCAGTGCTTCGATTCACTGATGGAGGGAAATGAAAGTCTCATTTCACTTTTATATTCATTTCTTTTCGACATTTTCGCGTATCCAACGGTGATAAAAGGGATTTTCAAAGCTTTAGATATTTTTTTTTTTTCAGTGTGAGGAAGAAAAAAAAAATTGGAAGATATTGGCATTGTACGTTTCTTCATAGCGTCTTTAAAATCTCGACAATTTCCCTGTGGCTATATTCCAACGTCGGGAAAATGAGTGGCATTTGCATTTAGAGCGCAATTTTCTCATTAGTTACTCGAGTGGGACTTTTTTTATTTTTTATTTTTCTCATGAAAATACAGTCACACAGTGATAACAATTATTGTGGCATAGAAGAAAGGAGAATGAGCTTTAAAGTCTACTTGACATGGACATTTGGAGTAGAGAGAAAAAAAAAAAAGTTATGAATAAATAAAAAAGTGTTTAAAGAAAAATATGAAACAAATGTGAATGATAATAATTTTATTTTTTAATTTTTCTTCATGTGTAGAGGTAAACGTCACACAGTAGGTTTTAACACAGTAGGAAAATAAATGACAAGCGACACTTGTGAAGCCATTGCGCAAAGCTTGTGCTAAATATGTTTTTGTGTATGTTCACAAGTAGTGTATGTATTTGTTTATATATATGTGTGTGGGCGAATAAGTGCGCAGTGGATGAGGTCTTGTGTGCCAAGAGAGACTTTCTTCACGGGGGTGAAGATAGCGAGGACAAGAATTATGGGATGTAGCGCAAACGCTGGTGGAATGAGAAAGGGTGAAAATGTTTTGGAGGGGGGGCGGTGGGATATTGTAGATGTGAAGAAAAAGGGGGATGCAAGAGAAGCGGGTGAATTTAAACTTCCACGGCCCACTTTTCCGTTATATACATCAGGAGTTTGTTATAATTTTTCGTCTTTAGACCGGAGCAAGTTGAGAGTTATTTACTGGGTGAAGGGTGTCTAGACGTTACTCTTACTCAGCTTTATATAAAAACTAACATGAAAAACATATAAATAAATATATATTTATCGAAAGATTTCTCTTATTAATTAATCCGTGATTTGAATTAATTTATGAATAAAAATTAAAATACAATTCTAGGTGGGAATTTTTATTGTATCTTTTTTTTTTATTCTTTTGAATTCATGATGTCGATAGAGAATAATAATAGATAGTGAAAAATAAATGACCGAAGTAGAAACAGAAAAAATAGTTGAAATGAAATGAAAAAGATAAAATGAAATGAAATAAAATAAAATGAAAATAAAAAAGAAATCGAACATGCGCTTGTTTTGTGGCACGAATTGAATTTATTGCTTCGAGTACTCGCCCACGTCAAATATCGTAGGTTTTGTACTGGTGTAGAAATAGCCAAGGGAATAGAACGGAAATAAGTGGGCGCTACCACCCGTAGTAAGAGACAATAAATAAATATATATATATACATACACATAAATATATGGAGGGATGATTTGTTTTGGGAAATGTAAATAAATTCAATGTATCGCATTTCACTCGTGTTTTCTTCGTTTCTTTTTTTTTTTTTTTTTGGACGTATACAGTTTACTCCGTAGCGTTAACACTATAAAGTTGACATAAGGTATTATTAACCATTTAACATTCTCACATTTGCATCTATTGTTTATTATTATACACAGCAAATTTTTATTTATTTTTTTTTATTTCAATTTTTTTTTATTCTTTATTTATTCTAAAAATTAGTACATTTATTGTACTTGTTTACGTGTTTATTCAATAATATCAATGTATATGTTCGTGTGTGTATATATATTTTTTTGTAATTGTGTATAGCAATTTTATTTCACAACCGACGCAGTGAAAAATTCAGCAGAAATGTTTAAAACATTTAATTCCGTTGGTTGCGCCTAAAAATAATTTTTTTTTCTTCATTTGTTTGTTTTTTTTTTTTTTTTCCGATTGCATATCGAGTAATTGTTCATGTTTACAATTTATTACGTTTAATTTATCCATATTTTGATTGAAAAAACAAATGTAAATAATGGAAAAAAACAAACGAAAAAATTCGGACATGAATATTTTTTTTTTTTTCTTTTAAGAATAATTATTTTACTGTACAATATTTATCGATTGATTGATTAAATTATTTACAATGCTACAATGAACATTTTTCTCCATCAATGAACGATTCGATGATGCATATAGGTCGACTATACTATATTCATTTATATATATTTATATATCAATTTATATAGAATATACAATTGATAAAAATGTCACTCGATCACTAAGTCGAAATTTCAATTATTGTTGTCACGTTTTTATCTATATATTCATTGTTTATTTTTTTTTCTTTTACTTCTCTATTTATTTTCCATTTTATCTCCAAGAATATTCTCTTAAGAAAATTGAATTTTCTTTCGATTTTTGCGAAACATTTCATTAGTGAAATTGATTGGAGAGAGAAAATATCGAGCTTTTACTGGCACAAGGCGATTCAACTTATTGTGTGTGGCAACATTTCCTTAACTGTAATCCTATTTTTCAGTATTTCAATCGTCCAAAATGTATCTCGTCTTTATTATTTGGATAAATTGTAAATTGTTAATATATATCATCCATTAACAATAAGCTCAATTACTTTTGGGTTAAACTTTTACAATTAATCTGAACTACAATTTGATTTTATTATCGCAATCGCCTTATTATTTCATTTGTATGTTTATTTATTTTCAATCACATTTTACAAATAATTTTCATTTTTATTATGAATAATATTTATTTTCTATACTCTTTTGCAATTATTTTATTTATTTATTTATTGTTTTCCAGTAAAACTATAGTATCTATTTTATTTATTTATTTATTTATCTGAAGGGCGTGCGGAGACAACAGTTAAATTATTATTAATTATTTCCTTCATTATTTTCCATTATAAATATCGATCCATTTTTTTGTTTGTTTGTTTATATCTGCATTTCTTACGTACAAATTGACTTTCCTTATTTGTTTTTGTTTCCATTTATTCTTAAATTAATAAGGGCCCTTTGAACTCTATATATGAATACGTTATCATTTGCCTTTCGTTATTTTTTTCGTTCAGTTTTGCGAGTGTATATCATAATAAGTTCACACGGCTTCACGCGATGAATGTGAATTTATTTTTATATTTATTTATTATTTTATTCTTATTATAAATATTTAACAGAAGTATGTTAGACATTGTCGTTATTGTGATCGTTATTATCAACGAATAAATGTAACAATTGTTACGAATATTTATTTATTTTGTCTATTTACATATAGGGGCCATAAAGGACATAGTTTATATTTAATTAATTTAATTATTTTATTGAATGAATAGACTCATAATTAATTACATATAAAAAGAAAAAGAGAAAGATATTTTTTATTTTAATTGTGAGGAAACAAAAATAGAATAACAAATATTTTTTCAAGTGGAGAATTTTATGAAAGAACTTACAATATTTATTTTTTTTTTTTCAGTATTTTGGCAGCGAAGAAATAGATTAATATCCGATATTTTTATAATATTGGCTAATGAAGAACTTATATACCTAAATAAAGAGTTTATAAAAATATATCAACAAATCATACATATATATTCTCCAACAGTAATTCATTTCATTTTACTTTTTTTTTTTTTCTCATTTCGTTTTTTCGTCCCATATATTTTATAATTAAATTTACACACTGACGACAATAATTATCCTCAGTATATATCATTATTAATCACTTTTCGATATAAATATCTCGACTATATATACATACACCCATTAAATTTTTAATTTTTCGTTAGAAAAAAAAAATAAAATAAATATATGTATAATAATATATTTTAATTTATCCTAAAGCTTTCTTCTCATTTTCTATCATTTAATTTATTTAAATAATCTATCGATCTGCAATTTTCTAAAGAAAAAAAAAAAACAAAATTTATAATTAAAAATTTCTTATTTTATGATGAAAAAAAATAAATAAATAAAATTCTACATTTCATCGTTATATAAATACAATTTTACTCGAGAATATTCTTCATCAATCATTTTATTAACTTCATATTCCCTTACAATAATAATAATAAAAATAATATTATTACAAATACTAATAATAATAGTAATAATAATCCATTTCTCTTGATACAAATGCAGTCGTTACGTATTTATAATTTTTTTGTTTTATTATTTTCCTCTTATTCAATCGTTTATTTTATTTTATCGCGTAAAAATAATTTATACAATTATTTACACCACGTCAAGCACAATGTAAACAAGGAAAAAGTATTGAATTTAACTTGCTTATATAAAGTCAAGTGACAGTTATGCCTATATAATGCTTCACTAGTCTCAAATAATGAACGAATAAATTTTCTTCATTTATACAAACATATATATATATATATATATATTTATATTGTTTGTAAAGTTTACAAATTTAAATTTAAAATTAAATGAGAATATACATATATATGAGACTATTAGGCATTATCTTTTGCCTCATTCCCTTGTGAAAAACTTTAAATCCACAAATAATAGTCGGACAATTTCGTTTAAAATCAATTACACTCGGTCGTGAGTGAATTAAACGGTTGAATAAAGTCAAGAGCCCGCTGTGAAAATCCCTCGCAAGACATTCAATGCAATGTAGAATTTAGTACTTATATACACATAAAATGTTGAATAGAATCTGGTTGTGTGCCCAAAGTGGCGTTGGGGATTAACGTTGTTGTGAATAAAATACAACAATAAGACAATAGAATATTGTCATGATACTGCGAGCAAGAGTGGATCCACGACTAAAACCAAATGCACGAGTGACATTTACCGAGACAGATGCATCGGCAACACCAGCTTGTGAACGTACAATAAACATCCACTCGCCAGAATGTGACCACTGGACAGTATCAATACGTAAAGTTGTTCTGAAACACGTTTCAATTCCGCCACTCTGCAAAAAAAAAAAAAAAAACAATATATATATATAGGGAAATAAAATTAAATTGAAACAGCATGAAGAAAGAAAATGATAAAAATAATAATAGATATCGAATGGTTTTGAGATGAAGGGGGGAAAAGAAAAAAAATTGGGAATGAATCAATTTCTGAGATTGGAAAGACAAACAGAGAACAAGATATTATTTATTTATTTATTTATTTTTTTCTCTCATTGTCGACGAATGAAAAATTGTTGAAGCCAATCTCAAGCACTTATCCGACGAGGCCACGTCTCACCATCATTCGTATATATTTTGCACGATGGTTTTGAACACGCCACAATAATAAATATTATATATAGCGTAGGAAAAGCGGTTTGATAAAGTATATACTCATGTATATATATAGAATATAAAAAGTAAGAAAAGAAAAGCGTCGATTGTAAGATTTTGCGTTTCGTCACGTACAAGAATTTTACTATATAACGCAAGTCAGTAAATTCTTCTTATAGGAATTATTTATCAATGTAATTTGCGCTGAATTTTAGATGAAACACCAAAGCCACAATAATTTAAAAGTGGTTTTAAAAGCTTTTACCCTCCAACAATAAACATGAAATTGGGGTAGCTGGAATATATACTCATGAAAATTATCATGACCGTCAAAATAATGTCTAAAGAGAGGTTTTTGTATGGGTATCGTAATGTTGAATAGCATTGCGGACATTCTCAGCCCGAGGGTTGTGCGCAATAGAAAGACACCAGACAGGTTTTAAAAAAAAAAATAAATAAATAAAGAGATGAAAAGTGATGAGGAGAATTGAGAAGATTTAAAGGAATAAAAATATAATAAGTAAAGGAATGAAAAATAAAAAAAAAATTATTGAGGGATAATTTACCTCAAGTTCTAAAGCTTGAACACCGTCACGTTCCTCGCCTCCGGGTATGTAGACACTCTCGGACGACATCCAAAGAAGCTTGTTGTAAGATGGCTCTGCACAAAATTCAACCGCTATATCCAATGATTCACCCTCATTTGCTGATACGAATTGCGCTGTTGGATACACCATTGGTCGGCCTGCAATTTAAATTTATAACATTTTATACGTATGTGTTTACGACAGAAAAATATACGGATTTATATTTGTTTAAAACAATTCCATTACACATATTGGCAAGTAATATTAATATAATTTACCCATTGGAATAGAGGATATTAATTTCAATTGTCCAATTTTATTTTACGATTCTCATATCGTAAAATTTCACGAATTTTCAATTTAGAATTTGTCATGAGAAATCAATTTCTCAATTTCTATATAAATATACATTTAATAATATTACTTGCAATGAAAAATAATTTTTTTTTTTCCAATTTTGATTAATTTAAATTTATATAAATTACCAAACTTAATTTTGATTTTCAGCAAATTTTCTGATATTTACATCCTGCAACCAGTTGCAGAGTTTATTACATGATCGAAAGTTGCCCCATGAGCAAACCTACATTTATATACCTAAATTCGTACACACATATACATATATAAGTATATGCATACATGCACTTTGGCTAATTGAAGCGTGGAATACAGTAAGTTTACTCTTCCTAGTGAAAACCGCCCACTGCGTTCGCCCTCGGTTGCGCGCGAATACACTCTCATCTGCATGGATTTACCGCTTGGTAAATTCAGCGTTCTGACCTTCAATATATACCCGCGATTCATCCAATGCTGTGAATGTCTGCACCAGTATATTCGTAATAAATGTATAAATGTGTGCTTTAGTTTATATACAGACTTGAAGAAGAGATATGATAAGGGGGGTTGAGAACATGTAGAACGTAACGCTTTTCTGCATATTTCCTTCATGAATATTCTACTGTTAAATTATTCCTGACTATCTTAGATGAAGTATATTACACGTATAGATATTATTTATATACATACATTAGGAGTGAACGAAATGATAAAAAATAATAGATAAAAATTGAGGTATGAATAAAAATATAAATAATATTTATTAATGACGAGTTTTATCACTTTTATTTATTTTATATTTTTATTTGAATATTATTATTATATAGGAATATTCAATTGAGCATAAAGTGGATAATTTCTGTACAATTAATTATTATCATCAGCCGTTTTATTTATATATGCATCAATAATTTTGTGCGTGAAATCATACAAAGTAAATTGCAATCAAAAGTCATTATTTCCACATGTTTGCGTTGTGCTCTGTATTCTGATGTCAATACACATTATATTACACGTTGATAATTTTGCAATATCGTTTAACGAACCGTGGTAACCAATATGGTTTACATGACAATAAAAAGAAAAAAATAACGAGTATTTACTTTGTTTTATATTTTGTTTATCGATTAAAATTGATGTTGAGACAGGAGAAAATAAAAAAAATAATTAAGAATCAATGTTTATGAATTGATCGAAAAGACCAAAGTTGTTTTGGAAAAAAATTGGAGGAGTGGGCGAAGCGATGGAGAAGTGAGAGAGTCAATGGATAACGTAGAATAGCCGATAAAATGACGCCTTGTGTTGCTCATAAAACGAAAACGTGCAACCATAACCACCAACCGCTACAAACTTTCGAAATGTCATGAAATTTACTGCATTTTATTTCTTTACCCTCACACTATCGTGTAATCTACCTCGGCCAATTGCCAAATAGTGAAATTTTACCAAAAATCAGACAAACTTTTGTGTCTTCATGGTGATCAGTAAAAATAAATAATTAAATAAATGAATAAAAGAAACAAAAATAAAAATGTTAATCCTCGTGGATTTTGGGAGCAAAATGATGGCAACTATTTTGTCCATTTTGCTCTCATTTTGAGTCAAACGTATGTATATAAATGTGATAGCATCAATGCTTAGTGGAAGGTAGAGATAATGCATTTTCATTGTGTCTGTGTATTGGTATACAAACGTCAGGTTTGTACCAAGGCACAATTTCTCCCCCACGTGTTATCTCGCTATTGTTCGCCATGTTCATTAAAATGGTTCTAAGCAGGTTTGCCTTAGATTTCCGGCAACATTTTCCCCGGAGAGTGAGTAGAGAGTGTACACGAAAGAGAAACAACAAGAGAGAAAACGAGGAAGAGGTAGACAATACAATTGGTACCATTTAAACAATGAAAGAGAAATTCAAAACGTCCCAGATATATATATAACATATTCTCCTCTCTCAATAATAGAAACTTTGACCTGGTATTATTATAAACTGACTATTAAATTCATGTTGTAATCGAGCAAGCATATGTCTGACCATATCGCCCCGTAACTACTGATAAAATAAAAATATATATTTACACATAAAATTATTCATTCAATTAAATTCTCATTATTACTTATTAATTATTAATAATATTAACTACCGATTATTAATAAATTATCACTCAAAAATTAAATATATTTAATTATATTTTAATTTTAGAAAATTTTTTAGCAATAGTTTAATTTATATCAAAGAATTCAGACGAATTTTTGAATATTAAATTGAAGATGAAGAATTGAGAGAATAAATTCAAAATAAATTTCACGACCTACAGAATAAGGAAGAATAGTATATAATATATGTATACAAAGTATTCATTATATAAACGTAAATGTATATAATATATTATACACCATGAGAGGAACGTTTTACCTTGACGATTGTCACAACGTCTATAGTGCTCGGTACTCGATCTCTTTTGAAGGACTCTTCAGTTGGTATGTTCTCCTTTGATCTCTTGAGATATATACGAAAGAACGTCGCGAATAAATGTGTGTTTTATATATCCAGGTATATATAAAAATGCATATAAAAAAAAACGAAAGAAAAAAAAAACAGTCATAAATAAAAAAAAAATATATAGAAATATTTGATGGAAAAGCATCGACATGACAAAAATTGCCATGGGAAATATCCAGTTTCTGTACTATTTCAAATTTATCCCTGTTTTATTTCTTATTCTCTCTCGTTCATCATTTATTTTATTTTATTTTTTTTCTTTACCTCTTCTGCTGTGGTTTGATATAAAAAAAAATAAAAAAGAATCAGATATATATCTATGTGCATACACTGACACTGAAACACAAGTGCATATGTATAGATACAGGTAAACTCATAAGAGTCGATGCTTCTTGATACATTCATGAGATATATTATATACAAGAGAAGCTAAACATCTGCGTACAATGTGTATCTTACTAGTCGTTGCATGCATTGAAAGCCTCTTGTGAAACTGGAACGCATTTCACAATTCACTTTTCTTACTATTTCATCATCTCTTTCTCTTCTTCATGCTTATATGTATGTATGTATGTATGTATGTATGTATGTAGATATGTATATAAAGATATAACGCTTTGTCTGTCTGTCATGTCAGTGAAGATGAAGACGTAGCCAATTTTCAAGCTGACGTGTGTCCTATCCAGGATTTGAGGTCAGGTGACAAGCAGAGTCTAAAGTAAAGGTGAATGAGTTTATGTTTCATGTGTGCTTGAAGTAAATGAATTTTACTATGATATATAATATATATTATATATAGTAGTGAATGTATATAAATTTATGTGTGTATATATGTATAACCCAAGTGACAAATTGTACAAATATTCTCCTTTCTCTCTTAACTTTTCTTGTTTCCTTTTCCAGCTGATGTGACGTGTTGTGCTTTCAATTTGGTCTAAAGTTAACACTACTATATACACATTTAAACATACAATCATATATATATATTTACACAGAGGCAAATACATAGAAATATATAAAGGACATAAAGAGGAAATGTCAAGAGAAGTTATTTCGTCGTTGAATTTTCTGTTGAGATGTCCTGTTTCTGTCTTTCTCTTTCAACTCACTCACTTTTAATTCCACTTCTCCTAGCAACTATTTTCACCTTCTTGTTTCGCGATACGACAATATATATGTTCATCTCCATGAGTTGAAGTATAAGTGGAAGAATATTTTGAAGCAGCAGCGACAAAGGTGTGTAAGAGATATAGGGTTATAGTAATTTGGTGAAACAGATGAGGATGCAAAAGTGGAACGAGTGGTTTTATGTGCTTGGGTTATCTCTGTAATTGTCCTGAGAGATACCTTGGTGACTTTGGGATGTAACGCCCCGGCTTTTCCACTTTCAAAACTCAAATGTATGTATGTATGTATGTATTTTATATTTTGTTCTCTCACTATGGTTTAAATTCTCGACCATTTTAACATACTCACAGGTGTATATGTATGGCGTATACATTGATACACCACTAATATCACATCTACGTATACTATTATTGCCCTCCCTTAATTCACACACATACATAAATGCGATAAGAACAATAGCTGCCAAGTGTTTTCTCTATTCTCTCTGACTACAATTTTATTTATCTTTCCTAAAACGTGTGATTAATATGAATACATATTTAGAGTAATATTAAATTAATATCATGATTAATTTTATATAATATATACTGTACTTTAGAAATATTGAATATAAAATTTTATTTAGTTATTTTATTAATGATAAATAATCAGTTGAACTATATTATTTTATTTATCTATTTATTTATTTTATTTTTTTTTATTTTTTGGAGGATTGTTAGGGTAGTGTATATTCTATTGCGATGAGGGGACATTGAGAAAGGGGTGTCATCAAAGCGAAGGGAGGAGGAGGAGGAGAGCAGTGTACAAGGGATGAAAAAGAAAAGTAGTGAGGTGGGTGCGAGTTGAAGGAAAAGCCTGCGGCGATTGAGAGAGTCTCAGAGTCGTGTAATTGCAATCGTCCTATGTTGGACGAGTTTCCCATGGTCTTGTCAAGCAGAGAAATATATATATACTTTACTATTTCCCTTTTATCCTCTTCCTCCCTCTCTTTATCTTTGTCTGTAATACCCTGAGAGATGCCATTCTCACAATTAGTATCGCTTCGCTCAATTATTCATTCTACTCTCACACCGGCGCCATACTCAGAGTTTAAATGCTTTAAAGAGTTAAGAGAAAAAAATATTTATATATTTATATATATATGTGTGAATGAAAATTGAATAATTAATTGTTTTAAAATGATATACTTATATTGAAATAATATCCAGTAAAATATCGAAAGATATAAATTAATCTTAGTTTTTAATCTCAAATCAAAACTAACTCCCGGTAGTTGGATCAAATTAAAAATTAATCCGAAACACAAAACAAATTAGGAAAATAAATATAAAATTAATTTACTTGGGATTATATTATCAATCTAATTATCTATACAATTTCACATTTATCTTCTGTTATTTATCAAATTAATTACCATCCAACTCACAGCATAATTAATTCAACGCTGTTTATAAAATAAAAAAAAAAAATATATATTTATAATCATGAACTAAAACCACAATTTTAACATTAAATTAATTAATTCACAACCAAATATCTAAATACCCTCAATAATTCAACAATCCCATTTTTTTTTTCTTCATTCATTCTTGCTAATAAACCCTTTATATATCCACTGTATAATAATACAGTAACATATTGGTGATATTATCAACGTATCAACAGTGATTTGCAAAAGGGGATCGTATCATCCACACGACACCCGCCGGATCATGCAAATATGTGCTCTACTGAGTTACTTGTCATTGTTCTCCACATTATACATTAGGCGTCAATACATATATACAATCATCTACATACACTCTATTTGCAGAGACATATATTTACCAATACATAAATATACATATATGTACGTGTATGTTTATGCAATGGGAACGAAATCGATACTTCACGTCTGATGATGCGATTTCATTCCGGAAATTCTCACGGGGATTACATTAATCCAGTTTCAACACGTCTCTGTCCGGCGTAATCGTCCTTTTCACGCGGCGCATTCATCGCTTCAACAATTTCATATATAAATACGAATATATATATTTGTATGTGTATAATATTTATATATGGAATATGTGTGTGGCATATATTGTTCGTTCATCTTTCATTTCACATCATCGATCCCATGGGTATTATATGTATGTATGTATTGAGCTCATGTCTCCTGTGTGTGATGTTATGTGTGTTTTTGTATGTGAAAGTCCATGCATAATTTTTGTCTCGTGTGTCTGAATCATTGCACTTTTAGTTTCTCTATATGAGTTTTGTATTTTTTATTTGTGTAGTGATAGTTGTTGGGGTTTGAATTTATTTAGGTGTATATATTTGTGTATTGTTTTATTTTGTTTGTTTGTGTTTTATTGTTGTATCAAGTGACAGGATCTCGAGGGAATCTGTTGTGTGGCGTGTGGTGTTACTTTATAATCTACTGGCACTTTATGTCAGGATTTGATGAATTGTCTTTGGGAATTTTTATTTATTTTATCTGTTTTATAAATATAATTCTTTTAGTTTATCATTTGGATACACGACTCTTGTTATGTATAATGAATTAAAATCTTGGTGTTTATGAAATAGAAAAGAGAAGAAAAATAAAATAATTATATAATGACGAACAGAAAATAAAAGATGTCTTTTGTTTGTATTTTTTTTTTTAAATGTTTTATGATGTAAAGGGATAATATATCATGTGAAAAAAAAAAGACGCATTTCACCAGGCAACTTTTCGGCTATATGGTGAATAAAAAATTAGTATAGACCTGCCGGGTGTCCTGCAGTGCGGAAGTTTGTGTCACATTTCTCACTAACGAAATTTTTATTTTTTAAAAATAGAACAACATTGAATGACAAAAAATTCTTTTTCATTTTTACCCAACGGCACACTTTTCATTCGTTCTTTCCGTCCCTTCCACAACAAACACTGCACATACCCACGTATACATATACATATAATTTATACTTATACTCAGCAGTATACTGTATTTCAATCTCTTTTTTTTTTTTTTCATCTAACCACCGGCAACACTGGTATCAGAGTAAAAATAGTTTTATACAGAGACGCAGAAACAGAAAGAGTTAACAACACGCTCAGCAATGTTGTATGGTGTCGTTTCTCTGGGATCGTTCTCAGGAGGACAAAGAAGTTGCGGACCAGGTCGTCCGGTCCATCAACGCGTACATTTATATATGTATATATAATACATATATGAAATAGCAAAGGGTATAGGTGAAGTACTCCTCTTGCAGAGCAGTATTACTTGCGGCGAATAGCCGCGCGTCCCCACGGGAATGCGGCGAGGTTTTCCGGAAATCCGTGCATCCCATTTCCTACTATGGTGAAATCGATTTAACTATTCGCAGCGCACTCGCCTTTGCGGACTTGCCATTGAGCCAAGGGAATTTATGAGCCAATGCCGAGAAATTTACTCATTGATTCGAGAAAAAAAAAATATAGAATAAAATTAATCGTGCAAATAGCAAAGAATTATTTTATATAAATCAGTATGAATTAAATTGTATCAATGACATATTTGACTATTATTTTTGATGTAAATGTAATAAAATTCGAGACCATGGGTCATATCATTGAACAATCGAATCAAATATCGTTGGAAAATTATGTTTCATATATATTTTAGTGAGTAAAATAAGACAATTTAAATGCGAGACGCGGAGAGACGACCAAGTTATATTGCTAGGAAACTCTTTCTCTTCATGTGCACAACGACGCCGGCATGTGGATATCTATCTACGTGGGAGATATTATATAGTATATAGTGGTAGACGAGAACGATGCACTCGTTTTCCCGGCCATTCGTCTCAGACACCATCCGCAAAATCATCCTCTCCCGATGTCGGTTGTGCACGATGCATGCATACAAAATACCAACCTCGGCCATTTCAAAAACATTATCCTTTATATGTGTATATATTATATATACATATATTTATATAAAGAGAATTACCAAGTAGATAAGGGTGATGACAGTTATTATGACGGAAATAACAGACGTGTTATTTCAACTTGTGTCAAATAAAATTTTAGACACCAATGTATGATAAATAAAACAATAGAAAGAGAAAAAAAAAATTATTTATGACAGAATAATTTTTTTTATATTTTTTATTTCATTTATTTTCTCTGATGCTTTTTAATGGAACACATTTTCCATTTGACCTCTTCGATATTTTGTCATTACTGATGACGCCGCGCACATCGTGTTATCAGGCTTTTCGTGTGAATAGTGTGGTTGTCGATATTACTCGGCACCGGACGAGACCGCTCCATGTTTCCCATTGTTCCCGATGTCAAAAGCTCCGAAAGCGCGTGCAACTCATTCTCTCTCATGCTCCTTTTCCTCTTTATATTTTTCACTACCAAAAATCCAACTTCAAACTACACAAAAACATCACCATGAAAATACAAAAAATAATAAAAAAAGAACAAAATAAAACAAATAATAATTATAAACACAATAATATATGGATATTTATAATGAATATAAATTAAATTAATTCATAAATTGTAGCAAACAAATTAAATTAATTAAAATGTTTGAAGTAATTTTAATCCTTCTTAATTTTTTATTATTCTTTTTCTTGTATACATTCAGAACAAATTTTCATTTCTTTCCATTGTCCAATATTATGACCATGATGGATCGATGTCACTCTGGGGTATGTTTGCGTAACGGCGATTACACGAAAGCCGATTTGCGTTTTCACGTCTAGACAGGATCGCTAGCTATCCTGCTCCCTTTCACTGTATACCTCATACCCAGCGCAAATCCCAATTACTCGGTAGGTCGCGTTCAAGGGATGACATAAGCCTGAATGTATGGCCACGACAGTAATATCATCACCATGACATCTACTATCGTAACTTCAATAAGAAGATTATATACATATAATAAATACTAAAATACATTTAATATTAAATTAATGCATCTATACACAATATTGAATATTGAATAATCTAAATTTTAGTTTAGTAATTGCTTAGTATTTAATATCTTAGTATTTTTTTTGCACTGGATATTAATAAAATATTATATCTAATTACTTTGGCATAAATATTCAAGGATTAAATTCATGATGGAATAGTTGAGAGTTTATCTTGAGTGGCGATTAATGCGGCTACGATGGAATCTCTGAGCGAGCGTTGCATCGTTAGGTGCCTCATTTGCAATTGCTGGCAGTGTTGCATTAGAACACTGGCCTAATGAACGCATAATGTCAAGTATAGTTTATAGAACATACTTGAATCTATAGATAGTATGCGAATCGATCGATCAACACTGTGCTTGCAGAGTAGAGCAAGTATCTTAAACTACTTGAACGTAAATACGTAAACATATAAAATGTTTATATTATATTATATTATATTATATTATATTCATGGAATGTATTTGTGTATTTTTAAATGATTGTTATTGGATATAATGAATTATAAAGCGGTTGTGTTACGAACTTTACGAAAAAAAAAATAATTGCTAGTTGGAAATAATGATAAAATTGAATTTAATTAAATTTCGACGTTTACAAATTTAATTTGACATTTAAATTGAATTTTATAAAATTAGTTACTTTTGATGAATTTTATTCTTAGTCTGCATACGTAATTAAATGATGACATAATTTATAATGTTTCAAGTTGTAGATGAATTGTGTTTATTTTTTTTTTTCAACAAATAATTCGTTTTATAGCATTTTTTATTGTTGGAAATGCAATTGGATTTTTAAAAAAATATTTTCAAACTTTCAAAGATTCAAAGTGAACTTGGCAAATTTAAAGGCATTGAATATCAATCAGATACGCAGAAAAGTGATGACAATGAATCGAATTGCATGTTTAATATCTACTTTTTAATTATGAGTAATAAAAAATAAAATAGGCAACATTGATGGAAATATATTGCATGAGCACTCGAACGAATTTGTATGTCTTCGGCCTCCAGACTACATTTCCCCTTGGCTTTTCTTCGTATCCATTATTCACGCCCCTTAAGTTACTCGATCTCTTTCACCTCTTTCGTTCACTCCCTTTCCTCTTTCATCCCCGGAAACTCTTGCTCGACTTTTAATTAATTGCCTCCAACGGAATTCAGTATAACTGCAGAACTCCAACTGGCTGAACTTAATATATTCCATACTGTTCCTCGTTACATATTTTTTTTTCTCTAGCTGTATTTCATTTACCTATTTTTGGTATTTTTTTTTTTTTTTTTATAAATCGTTTTGATGCTTCATTTTGATTTTTTCATATAAATTTTTTTTTTTTATTTTTTTTATTCATTCAAGGCGCGTGTAATGGATGCGATTATCGCCAGGGGGACCAGCGCTACTGGTTGATATCCAACGATATTGTATTGTGTATAATATTCATGTGACAGTGAAGGTAAGAAATGACGAAAAGAGAAAATGGTCTTTTTCCTTCCGAATGATACCCAAATGGCAGAGAGATACCAGAACCCTCTAAACATGACTTTTCATTGTATAAGTATGTATATATATATATGTGTGTGTGTCTGCGAATCTCATGAGACCACTCATAAGTCCTCACTCTTTGTAAGATAAGCGAAACCTGAGCTGCTTACTAATATCTATATAAAGAAGAATAAAAAAAAAGAAGCAAAACAAAGTATAATAATATAATAAATATCATAAATATAATAAATATAAAATATGGATTGTAAAATAAATATAAAAATTTATTAAATATATTTCTATGTTTTTACAACACAATTTTAATAATATTTATGATGTATGTATATTATTAAATAATTAATTAATAAATATAGATAGAAAATTGTGAATAAATAAAATGGTGAATTAATTGAATATTGAATTTTATCAGTAAATTCAGCCACTAAATTAATTGTGATTGGCTGTCAGCAGCATAGAACAGGAATGAGCCCATCAAGCTTCAGCACTGGTGCTCTAATTTACGAATTGATAATTGGATGCAAGATAATTTAGCCAAGGATTATTCTAATTGGACAGGACTTATGCAACGACAATCGATTAAGAGAAGCAAACATTCACAAGGATTATTATAAAGACCAATGTTGAATGCTTTGAGTATTGTATGAAGATCCACTCTCAATTTCTTGTTTTATATCACGAAGTTGGTATTTTGAATAGTGAGAAAATTTTAATCTCAGGTTTTGGCACGTACTAGAAATCAAGTTGAAAATAAGGTGGTAAAAACAGATAGATAAAACGAAAGAATAAAAATAAAGTGAGAGAAGTAAAGGAAAAAATGGTGAACAAGAAAGATAGGGAATGAGTATAAGGTGAGAACAATACAAATGGGAATACGCAATAGTAGTAGTAGTAGTAGTAGTATACTATACATATGTATAGAGGTGATTCAAGAGTGTGATATTGTTGCGGGTGATGGCTTGAGCAAATAAATCGGCGAATCGACCACATTCACCTAACCCACCTCTTCTCCCCTAAATTCTCTATGTATCTATCTATATACCTACACGCTGACGTCGCTTCATCTTGTCAACGACCTCGTATAAGCCCATGCGATCGCTATTCGCCGAGGGTTCGGAAATAACTATGGACTTTCATGGGGCGCCTGGGGGTTAAAGTCCAAGTGGAAATAGCTCGGAAATAACATTCGATAGTCAACACACTCAACATATTTGTCAGCAATCCGAAAAAATAAACGAAGTTGAATAACAAAAAAATAAATAAAATATATTTTTGTTTATTTCAATGGTAAATTATTGCCTTGTTTAATTTTTTTTTTTATTTTAATTTATATTATTTGAGCGCTGATGAAACTCATTAAATTCTTCAACTCTTTATATCTCTCATCTCTGCCCTGTCATTTATTTATTTAATTTTTATCTCTAGGCTATATGCAAATATATTTATCAATTTATATGTATATATTTCAGTTGATGGATATGTCAATGATATTGATATGAACAAAATTTTACGATGGCAAAATGTATAATATAACATAAATATTTATTTTATGCAAATATAAAATATATAATATTCAGCTATACAATATATGTGTGTATATATTATGTAAATAATATGTGGATTGCGCTAATTATTTTTTGCATGAAATATTTTTTTATTGAAACCATGCGTTATGGATGAAAATTATTTACATGCTGTATGTACGATACGAAAGTAAAAAAATTTTTGCTTACATAAGCGTGTATAATAATTTATTTTTTTTTATTTTACATGAACATTTTTATATACACATTTCTTCGCCAAGCTTTAACTTTTTTTCTTTATTTCTTGTCTGGACCTTATACGGCTATACACATACACAAACATGTGCCTGACCCGCATGTAAAATACTACGCCTTTGACCCATTCAACCTATATTCAACCCAGCTATACGTCCCTTCATCCGCCTTCCAACATCGTTGAACTACAAGGCGTAGAGAATATATTGTCGTTTCCTCGCGCATTTTCCGCACTCAAGGATTTACGGGATTTTACCGTAGAGGGATCAGCCTCCAAAACATCGAAAATATTGTCGGACGTGTTGGGATAAAAGAAGAGGAAGAAGACGTAGCAAAAAAAAAAAAAAAAGAAAATAATAAGAAATAAAAAATAATATAAAATAAAAGAAAGCAAGACGAACAGAAAAAAGAACAAACCAACGATTGTATATAGTACGCGTGGATATGTATTTTTCTATGCGTATTTGTGTGAGTCTATAGATATATGTAACTGTGTGAAAGCCCTTTGCCATGCTGTGCCGCTTCTTTTCTCATTCTTCCGGTTTGCAACAACGCCAACGTCGACAAAGACTGCAACAGCACATGGAGAAAGGAGTGAAACACAGTATACATCACACAAAGAAAAATAAAAAGAATAGAACTAACGGAAGTTCACTGTAGAAAAAGTTCATGCGCTTCTCTGTGTCTACCTCCCGGGTGAATTCGAATGCTTGGAAAATTGTGTTTATCCGTTGAAGAAAAAAAAAAAAAAAAATGCTTGACAAATATCAGTGATTTTTCGTTGATGTTGACAGCGCGAGCAGGATTTAAGTATGCATAGATAAATAAAAATGAATAAAGGAATGTAAAAGAATCGAATTTCCTATGACGAAGAAAAAAATAAAACAAAAAGTTATCAATTGATAAATTAAAATATACTGGTATATATTTGTTTATAAAGTTTTTTATTGTACTGATGGATAAAAAATTTGTTTGGATATTATTGAAGTGGTAAATGAAGCGTAAAATGACGTTTGGTTATATGACACGTGCACGTTTATTCTCTTTTTCCATGTTAAAGCACCGATAAATCGATCGCGACGTGCTAGAAACCCGACGATACACGTGACGAGGTAAAGATATAGGTATATATGTATATGTATATGTATATGTATATATTTGTAGGTGATTCGTTCGTTCGTTACATAACCAGACTGACTGTTGCATAAGCTTCAGGATCAAATCACTCTGTTTGATCATACTAAAAGGGGTTAAATTTGCTGATTGGCTGCTATTTGAAATTCTATACATATATGTATATATTTTATATTTTTTATTTACATGATTTTTGTTATTCATATTCGTGTTCGTTTATTAATCTATTTATCATCAACATTCGTATATTGCTTTGAAATATTCATCGTTGAACAAATATAAAATTTTTGCCCAATTTTTTTTTTTTTTTCGAATCAACATTAAAAAAATAAAATTAATATAATTTCTTTTACATAAAATTCATGTACATGAAAAAGTACCGTGGATAATTAATAGGAATTTTATATAATATGACGCAGTGATATAAATATATTCTGTCAGACATCAAAAAAAAAAAAATGAATAAATAAATAAAAAATAAAATTTTTTTATTGATTTTAATTTCAAGCTTTATTTCAATATCATGGAATAATCATATCATAGATTTAAATTGATTTGAGTATGAAGTAAAGATAATAATGAGAGGAAAAAAAAAAAAAAAAAAGAGTGCGATGGAAATTAATAATTAACCGAAGCAAATTTCATTATTTCATTGGTCGTGTATTTTGATTGCATATACAGAGAATTTCCCCTCATTGATTTGATCGATACAGCAGACAACCTAGAACGTGTAGGCTTTGCCCAATGGCTTCATCAACCAGGATTTACATATCTACATGTGTATATTTTAATATGTATACAGTGTGTGTATGATGTGGTCATTGGTGTTCTATGAATAAATTAATAGATATACATAAATAAATTTATGAATAAATATCTATATTTGATTATGTGAATTATACAACTCGCTCAATTGCACT
Organism: Microctonus brassicae; assembly: GCA_918226075.1. Taxonomy (NCBI): domain Eukaryota; kingdom Metazoa; phylum Arthropoda; class Insecta; order Hymenoptera; family Braconidae; genus Microctonus; species Microctonus brassicae. The sequence goes on along the minus strand of OW445491.1, from coordinate 2,716,214 downwards.
TGTGAATATAGATAATAGTAAAGTGTCTATCACAGTAGTGTGATAATAATTTAATGAGTATGAAATTGTTAAGTGCAGCAATCACATAATATTTATTTGTATATACAACAAAATATTCAACCACATATATTTATATAATAATAAATATATACATATTTATTTATATATATATATATATGTGGATAGATACTAAAGTTGTAATGCTCACAGTTTTCCCAATGGACGCGTTAGTTTTCCACCCGAATCGGTCGTCGCGCCACGCGCGGAATTAACCGTCCCGCCGGAACCGATGGTTTACGACCGAATAATAATGCGATTCTGTGTATTGCCCCATACATCGTTGTCCCTTTCAAACTGCCAAGAAAAAATGAAAAAAAAAAAAATATATACACATATAAATAAATAAATAAATAAATAAATAATCTAATTTTTTTCCCTGCAAAGATTTTTTTATAAACACTCTGGAACGGAGGAATGGCACATTTGTTAATTTCCCGCTACTAAATTTATATTTTTTTTATATATTTTTATTTTTATTTAATTTATATAAAAAAAAATTTTTTTCTATTTTTATTTTTATTTATATTGACAATTTAACTATCGAGTAAACATGAAATGAAAGTATAAAAGAAAAATAATAGCTTGACATTTAATAGCAAGTGTGTAAAAATAATATTGGATTTTAATTTTATTAAACAAAAAATATTAAATAATACTTAATCATAAAATTTACAATGTATTAATTTATCAAATTATTGATCAGTTTATGCGCCAAGTGTGTGAGCATATTTATTCGTTTGGCACAATGGTCTATGAATTATTATTTAAATGCATTAATTTTTCAAGTGTGTCTTCGCCCACCGTACTGGAAATATAAGCGTGAATTATGAACACATTAGTGTGGGCCCTGTGGGAGTGTAAAGGAAAAAATAGAAGGAAGAAGAAAAAGAATAAGTAGAAAAAAAAAAAAAGTACCCACAGGGCCAATGTACATGCACATACAGAGGGTGAATAAGAGCTGGTCTAATGCGAGTGCGATAGAGATGAAGAATTGAAGAGAAAGAGGGGTTTACGAATTGATTTATGACCACAGTGGCATGGTGCGCATATCTAATGTCCCGTTGGCAATATTCTGGTGAGGGCTGTGCGAGAAAGGAGGCGCGGCTTCCCACACGCTCAAAAGAATACGATTCATCTGCATAGCAGATCTCCTGTCGTCCTCGTCCTCGTCATCGTTTAGGATATATCCCCTAATAGCTCCTCAGCGATCGTGAACACACATACACTCTCACATGTATACGTATTCTACTACGAATAACATCATAAGAGACAAATGATAGTCATCTAGTCGTCGTGCATCAAAGTCAATGTTGATGCGAAACCAACGAGATATTCTAATTCAACAAAATTTTTCATCCAATTTGCCAATTTTTTTTTTTTCCCTCATTCCAAATTTTATATTTTTCTCATTTAATTTTACATTAATATTCCAACATCGTTCAATATTAATTTACGATGATGAAAGAAGGAACCAAGAAAATTTCTAATTTAAAAATAATGCTACGAAAATGAACATGAAAAAAAAAAAAAAATGATAATAAAACTCTGTAAGTGAGAATATATTAAACAATGTTTTTTTTTTAAATTTATATTTTAGTATTTCATTAATGAAAATTGCTTGGGGGAAAAATTAAAGACATGCGATAATATTAATCATGCGTTGTTATCGCGATGAAATTTGCAATCTCCGCAAAATTTAAGAGGAAATTAATCGACTATCGATTGAAGTTTATATACGAGCAGGTTTGAACACGCAAAATCCGTAGGGAAAAATGGCAAGACCCCCAGCTATTACTACTGAACCAACTAGCTATTACATTCTATCACTACAGCTACCACCACTACTACTATTACTATCACCATTACTACTACTAATATACAGTGCAGCAACAACATTGCTCGCTATAATGTACATGTCGCATGCGGACGTCGTGATACACGTGACAAGAATGATAAAAAAGGTAATCCTACCGGACGAAAGAGCTGCGTTGAGGTCGAATGAGAAGAGGGACAGAGAACTATTGACTTCAGAGACCTTCTACTTATATATATAGTGCTCCCTTTTCCTTTACATCCCTTGTTGCCTCTATTCCCTTACTCACTTCTGCCTATTTTACCTCATCTATTCTTTCGTTCTATTCTATTTCTTTTTGCCCAAGGGAACGCCAATGGTAGTGCGGGTTCGCAATCCATATACCCTTCGTCACTGCATCCAACGAGCTTCTCTCCACCCTCATCTTCAATCTCTATCACTCGTGGTCATACTGTCGTCGCAGTATTTCGTTCTGATTAAATTTCTTCTTTTTTTTTTTTCTCATTTATTTTTTTTTTGTCCAATAAATTTTCTTGCTCTTCTCGCGACGATATTATCAATGAACGAAATTTATCTGCTACGTTTGTTCGTGCCATTGGTTTAAATTATGTCTGTTTATCTATGTATTAATATGAGGCAATGAAAAATTAATCAGCATTATTTCAAAGTGTTATACTATACAGACAAATAAATCGAGTGGACGAAGATGAGAATGAATGGAATAAAAAATTTATTTATTTTCAAATCAGAAATCTCATTTGGTATTTTCTGTATTTCTATCTTTTTTTTTTTTTTTGGTGGCAATATTCGTGAAATTGTGAAAGGCAGAGGGAAAACGAAATCATCCGAGATATATAAATATATCGAGACAGAGAGAACAAGCAAGAGAGATGTAATTTTATTGTATATGTATGTTATATTTTGTATGTATATGTATGTATATAAATTTATCTATGTGAAATGACAATCTCTGATTTTCTCGTTTGCTTTTTGGCAATACTAGAAACGAACTTTATTGGCCAGAGGATTTTACTGTCGACTGGCGTCACACGCTTGTTAACACGGTACACTCAACTCTGGAATTTTACCATTTGTGGCTTTGGCTATCATGCGAATTTTCATTCTCTTTTCTCTCTGTATTCACCATCTATAAATCACATCATACAGAGCACCAGTTACTTACGTGACAGGATGAAAAAAAAATAACCTACAGCACACAATCCATCAGCAGACAACACTTCATCAATTTGTAAATTACATTTTAAAATACATGTGAAGTGTATTATAAAAAAAGAAAATAAAATATAGTATAAATATAAATACACATAAGATAGGACAAATAGTGAATGAGAAAAGTCACTGCTGTTCACTTCTCTCAATCTCGTCGATTTATCCACGAATAAATTAGTGATAAATTTACTAGGATTGTCAAGTGCTGGATAAAAAGAATAAAAAGATTAAATAAAATAAAAAAAAATAAAGTAGAGAAACGACGCGGGAGCAGTAGGTAAAAATGCGACGACGTTGAAATCTATTGCTTTTAATAATCCGTAGCAATACGAAAGCACTGCGAGCTGGGGAGATTATCGGCGTGAGTTTTCCAATATTCTACGTGTTTCCATCTTCGCTATGTTCAATGCACGGTTTGCCTTGGGTGAAATGCGCGCAAACTATACTAAATACAATTATATTCATATACATGTATATATTTTCAAACGAGTGTGTGCGTGTATGTATCATCGCATAGATAATCCTATTTTGTTGTTCATATACCAAAGGCAAAGTGAACTGAAATTGTAAAGAAAAAAGTAAAAATATAACATGTATATGATAGAAGTGACTTTTATATAATGCAAAATAGCAAAAGAAAATAATGTGTATGACATACAAACAAATAAGAAATAAAAATGAATAAAGGGATGGAGATTTTTTTTAGCAGAAACTGTCAAATAGATCAAGTGATTGTTGGACTTTGGGCTCGCATATTTCAATCGTACACTCATCTTCAATTCTTTTACTTCACTCTTGCTCGTTTTCTAACTTGACTGTCGTCTTGACGCCCAGAAAGTTGCTCCTGACATCTCAGGACCTAAAAAGCTTCAGAAGAGAGGTCAAGTGAGTTATTGGAAGTCTGGTGGATTTTTAGTATAAAAGATAGTCTATGGATGAAGAATGAGACAGGACAATCCTAGAAAAATACATTAAACTATGAAAACATGTCGAAGAAAGAGACGAGTAATGAAGAAAACACAAAAGTTATTTTTCTCCAATACACACATACACTCACTCTTATATAAACAATGTATAAATAATTTTTTTTTTTATTATTTCATTCTGACATTCCTGAATAAAAATATTCCCCCGCCGATTATTTACTTTCCGATCGCTGGACTAAACTCAAAAGGTTAATCGGATATAACTTGAACTTATATATATCCAATTAGTTTTCTATTCAAAGATAAAAATTATTTCTCGAGTGGATTATTGAACGAGAAAGAAAAATAAGAGTATTGTTTAACATATATATTATTACTATATCTATCTATTCAAGGAATACAAGTTCGGACGTGCACTCAAAGTGATATTGTGCTCAGCCAAATAATTGATTGTTGAAAAATCTATAAGAATTTCAAAGATGATTTTATCATTCTCTCACATTCTCAAATGGTTTATTGTCAAGTTTATATATACAACAACATATATTTTTTATTTATACATATATGCAGTTGGGCATATAGTTGAAGTTGGCTAACGTTGTATGAGATGAAAAGAAATAACGCTCGCAGCGATTCTCGAATCCTTTTGCACTCACGAAAAGCCCTGACGATAAATCTTTGGATAATGCATGGACTCTCGTTGTCGTCGTCGTCGTTGTTGGCATCTCTCACTTGCCTTCGCTCTATATATTTCAACAAAGTATTCCGGATCGTTAGAAACGAATTAGAGTACCTACGAATAAAAAAAAAAAAAATTTTTTCCAAGGGTAGAGTTAAAAAAAAAAACCCCAGAGAATGAGAGTAGAAAATTGTCAAACGAATCCTTTGGAGAATTCTCCCGTCTATTTTCCAATACGACACGTGCCTGGGCTCATTTAATTTTTCGCCTCCCTTGCCAATCCGTACTCGACCTAATACGGATAAACGGTATATCTATACCTTCAAATACATACATATATAAAAAGAGAAAGAGAAGGGGCGAATAAAAGCGAGAACAATTCTAACCCTCCAAATGCTTTTTTTTTCTTGTTCTTCACTCTTTTTTTTTTTTCTCTTCATCCCTTCGCCTCAAGCACCCTATACAATGCACAAGTTGCTCGAAGGGTCTTGGAAATGTCTCTGACAATTTCCCAAGCGCAAAACTCACCCTTGAAAATAGATAGATATCTATCTATGTAGATATAAAACTATACGTGTATATATATTCAACTTTCTCATCGTTTGCCATGACATTTGACGGAAATCATTCGTGGAGCTCATTCCATAGTGCAACGACGGACTATCCACCATCACCTCGTGGTTTTACGATACACCAATTCCCATTCCATCGTATAAACTTGTTTTACTGCATACATAATACACATATATACATTTATTCATGTGAGTGAGTACAAAAACGGAAATACGTTTTTTCTCATGTATATATACGTATTTTTATTCATTTGTCTGCATTTCAATGTGTCGTCACTATTACATTTATATATATATATACATATATACCTGTATTTTGCTCGTTTTTTTACATATAATATATATCCTTGGTACTTTTAGATACTCTAGAGATTCTCATCAAATAAAAAAGATACCATTTGCCATCGTATATTTCTCACTTTCGTCATCATCTTCCTTATTTTCCCTCAATGTCCCTCGTCTACTCTTCTTAACTTAAACATGTATATGTGTATGTGTGCATGTATAGATAGACGATTATATATATATATTCTCAAATGACGAAGACGACCTCGCTCACATTTCCTAAGTAAATACGCGTCGGGTTTATCGTCACAACTTCCCTTTACTCATTCGTTCCATAGTCAAATACGTGTGGATACAGAGAAAGTGAGTGTGAGGAGCAAAGCGAGGATTGAAACGTTATGTATGCGTCACGTGCTTCCGGAAATTACTCGTTTCAACGCTTTTATATATATATATATATATACATATATATGTTTGACACTTGACGAAAACCATTTCTTTTTAATGTCCATGAAAACGTTGTTGGTCGCGATAATATGTAAAAATAAATTATCCAAAATGCAATTGTCAAAGTTAAAATGAGACAGGATAAATTAAATTTATATATATTTATTTATTTACGATTATTTGATTTAATTTAATTATTTAATTATTTTCTTTTTTTTTTTTTTTACTTACCAGTTACTTTGATGTAATAGGGTAATTGTGCACGCCATGTGTTTTGTAAATTTTTATCGGGTGTGACACAACGATATTCACCAGCGTCTTGATAAATTACACGATCAAGCGCTAATGGTCCAGGTCCAGATGGATCCATTGCAGTACCATGACCCCAACAACCACCTTCACATTCAAGTGTCACAGCGCCACCAATTTGTACCTCCATCTTTCGTGAATCAGTCGCTTCACCGTTCAACGCCTCGGCCTCCATCTCCGAATTGGAATTTACTGGCACTGACAAATTGTTTTTAATTAAACACAAATTTATCTATTCATTTATTTATTCTCAACAGACATAAAATCTACTGAAAATAAATTAAATATCAATTTTTATTACTATACATATTTTATTTATTTATTATTATTATTTTATTTCATTGATGTATAAGAAGGATTTTAATGAATTATATGTTGCTTAAACTAATAGAAGCACGTGCAAAATCTTGGCATGACACCACAACGATCGTCGTCTCTACGTGATGTGTATGTATAGCCAAAATGACTGAGAATTCCTCTCGCCTCATCATTCTCTTGGTTCATCTATCTATATATGTGTATTGTATGTACATCCTATACGCGTAAGTCCGAAGTAGAAGTAGTATCATGTTGCCTAGGCACGTAGCAAGGATAAACTTCAGCGTATCATCGTGTACATCCTCTTGGGAGCCTGGGGCCAGTGACATGAACTCCATCGCTTTTGTCTCCCAAGATCAAATTTTTTTCTTTTTATTTATTTTTTAACTCAACTTTCAAGCCACACACTCATGAACATATACATACACAAACTCTTTCTTATTTACGACAATTATTTACTGATGAAAATTCCTCATGTCTCTTCATAAGATTTATAAGCTTTGTAGTTGTTTCAACATTTTGAAGTAAGAGTGATATAAAATACGACAGAGTAGGTGAAAATATTATTGGAGATATATAATAAAAGAAGGGAAATGAAATTGAAAAAAAAGAAAAAAGGGTTAACTTGTCAGGGTTGGAGTATTGTTATCTAGGTGAAAGTAAAGAAGAGAAAATGAATGAGGGCAAAAGTAAGAGCAAAAAATTTTACAAGGAGAAAAAAAATAATATATATAGATGAAAAAAAAAAAAATGGAATAGCGGAAGAGCCTTGAAGACTGGACTGAAAAGAGTGCCATAAAAGTCTTTGAGTTGCTGAGTGAATCCGTTGCTGTTGGTGCTCATCCTGTTGCACAACAAAGGACACCGAGTTCCGGTAGACAGACAAGACACCACCACTATCACCATTAGAATTTTAATTTATATCTACTTCTTTATTTTATTTTTTTTAGCGTAAATTACGTGATGAAAAAAGAAAAAAAAATAAATGCGATAGAAAAATAAAATGAAAGTGCTTGATGGAGAGAAGAGATTTTAGAAAACATTTTTGTTTCTCCTCAAATAAATCAATACTAAATACTTAAATATTTATATATGTATGTATTAATTTCACTAATTGACCCAAACTAATTTTATTTACATTATATATTTTGATTATCAATATTTGAACAATCACCTAAATAAATATAGACTTTATGATATTGGATAAAGTGTTATTATATACGAGACAGATTTTGGTAATGTTCTCAATGTTTAGATTGTATATATTACATGTTAGGTATGGGATAAGTAATCCGTTGGGTATTTGAACGCAAACGACGAAGCGTGTAATCGATGATTTACCATACAGCAAAGCGATGAGAGAGTGGGATGAAAGTGAGTGAGAGATTTAGGTTTATGGGCTTCTCTCTTAGCCGTTCAAATTGCGGAGAGATTAGGCGATCGGAAGCTGGCATATACCCGGATCATTGGGGCAAGCGTCGACATAGGGGATAGCACGTTTGGATAAGGCGTCGAGTGCAGAGTAGCATCATGACAGAATGTGTGTGTATGTGTGTGTGTGTTTGTGCAAGAAGAGTAAGAGAGGAGAAGTAAAACCGAATGGGGAATTGGGGGACGAATAGAAGAAGAGATGATGTCACCTAGGCGACTGCGCCCAAATGCCAGATGGCTTTTCCAACTGATCGTGGCGGTGGTGGTGGTGGTGCCACTCCAACTAGAGGAAATTTGCAAATTTTCGCAACGAGACGCGAATAATTTCCGGACGGCTCTAGCGGTTTCCGCCCTTGACAAATCACCCGTGGTTTCTCCCCCATTATCGAGAAGACCTTCCGAATTTCACGACTATTCATTCTCTATATCTATTTTCTCATTCTCACTTTTCTCTTCAATCATGTTCGAGTTATGTTCGGCATAATCTCGTCTCAACTTGGTAATATTTCATTCCATCATTTTATTACAGACGTTAAATATGTCATGAGATATCGACATTAATTTATGAGAGATATTAAATATTTCTTTGTAGAATAATTATTTAATTTCTATATTTTGTTTTTTTTTTTTGTGATAAAAAAAATTAAGTGTTGAAATAAATTATGTATTATATACACTTGAGTGAAACAGCTTGTTTCTTGATGATAATATTCTGTTTAATAATGAGGTGCTGAGGATAGAATAAAGTCAAAAAAAAAAAAAAAATGATTAAGAGAGAACAATGAGTAATAAAACTTTGTTCATTCTTGTCCATTATCATTTTTGCTGAATCTTTTTTTTTTTTTTTTTTGGTTCTGTAATTTATTTTTACTTGTATAAATGAGTATATAAATTTACCTCGAACAAAGAGAAAGTATCCAGCGCTTGTAAAGAGCCCGAGGGTGTGTTTGGTATAGCACTTGTACCAACCGCTGTCGTTTCTGCTGATTTTGGTGAAATTGAGCCAACCGTCGTCAGTCTGCTCCACTGGCGGTGCACTATTGTCTGCAACCGAAAACGAGCTTTCATTATCATCAACGTGGCGCATGTAAACATCCACATTGAAGCTCTATCCTTTTAGAACACACATACACATGTATAAATTAAACGCATACGAAATTACTTGTCTTTTATTTTATTTTTTATTTTATTTATCTCTTCATTTTATTTTTTGTTCTCTGTATTTGACCACTACTAGACATGACCTGAACCGCATTTAACCAGTTCAACTTTAATTTGTGGTATAAAGTGAAAATGTAGGACACGAGAAAATGGTAAATGTGAAAATGCAATTCGTCTATACATATATGCTTAAGGGCTTGTGAAAATGGTATACTAGTATATGGGTTCTTTTACTTTTTTTCATGTACAAATTGTGTCGAAGTTTGTTGGAAAAATTTTTATTTTAATTTTTTTTTGCTTTGTTATTTTCGTGTACGGGTGAAATACATTTATGAGAATTATATCAGTTTGTAAAGTACAAAGTAAAATATTGCAGAGAGACACACTGCCAAGACCTGCTTGATTGTGTTAACGGCATCTTGAGACTTATCAAAAATATAGGAATGAGAACATTTTGTCATGAATGATACAGAGTGGCTTCGTGACTTGGCCAAGAAGCGTGCAACATACCTCGAGCTTTGGCCAACGATAAAAGAATGATAAAGAAAAAATGAATATAAAAAAGAAGATGAAAATGAGAAAGATATAGAGACCAATTTAGTTTTGAAAATAAACGAAGTGCATTTTGCAGAGTTGTCATCTCTACAAAGTTGAATATAAAATATAAAAGTCAAAATATTTTGTGATGTTTATATGCATATGAATGTCATAAAAATATAAAATAATATATTTTTGTTATTTATTTTAAAATATTTTATATATTTTTAATTATTATTGAATTTAATATTTCAAAATAATTCATGTTATTTTTCATTTTTTTTTTTTTTATTTTAATTCTCTTATTTATCTGTCATTGATTAATCATCAGTAATTGAAATACACCAATAATTTTGCTCCATCATCAGCATTAATTATTGTTCACGAATTGAATTGTTAAATAGATTTGATTATTCCATGATGAAAATCAATTTCTGACAATTTATTTAAAAATACAACGATTGAGATAAATTTAAAATTTCCAATTTATGCGTTGCATTTGTCAAACATTTTTTTTCTCTCCTATTAGCATAAAATCAATTAAAAAAAAATTAAAATTTATGCAAATATAAAACATAAATATAAAAATTATTCCTCAAAATGAAATAATGATAATAATACTGCAATGAACAAAGTTCAAATGAACAATTATATACATGAAAAATTGCGAGAAAAAAAAAAAATCTCTTTAACCGCCCATTAGCATTTTCATACATGTGAAAACCTCAATGTAACGCCTTTGTCTCTTGTACTGCGGTGTTAAAACTCGTTTAAAGAAATAGTGAAGGGTCCAAAGATTGAGATAATTACAGCGTACTACAAACTTTAATGGGGAGACATGAAGAGGTCGTGAATTCTTTTTTTTTTTTTTTATATGAGTAGGTGGTACCGTTTGACATTCTTCAAAAGAATCTTTTTTTCATTTCTTCTTTTTCGTTTTTCTCATTATTATTATTTCCTTCGCACTGCTTCATTTTTATATTTTTTTATATTAGTTTTATTTCAATAGAAATATGTGAATGGAGAAATGAATGTGGATGAGGAATCTTTGTGAACTACAACGATAACGTCTGTCATAAAAGCCCGTATATTTCACTGCTGACATTGACTATTGCGTATGGAACATATTGCTGCCATGTTATATAATATCGCTTGTCGAGTCAGTAAAAAATTGTACCCGGTGGATTTTATCGGTATCAAACGAAGATTTTTTCATTTTTTCTCTGTACTGACTTTCTATCAATCTTAAAAACGAAAGAAAAAAAAATGAGATGAGAAAAATAAAATACACTAGTAATTTTTTTCTTTCATTTAATAAATCGATAAAAATTCTTTTTATAAAAATATATTAAAATTTCGACAGCAAATGCATATCATATTATATTCAACGGGATTAATTTGTACATTAATAGAGAGAAATGAAAATATACAAGGTAAAATAATGATAAAATTATTATTACAAAATATATATAATTACACGTACCACGTTGCCAAATTGGTGCGCTGAATGGATTGCTGTCCACTTCACATTTTAAACTCACAGGTATGCCCTCAAATATTGGCGCACCAAAACCGGGAAAGCGCGTTATTGCAAACGATGGAGTATCTGTAACACAAATATAATATATACATAAATATATATGAAAAAAATCAGCTAGTTATTTGAACATAATTTTCGAGTGATTTAAAATTGAAAAAAGAAAAAAAAACTGCAATCACTTCATTTTCTCATTTAATTATTTCCTTAAAAGATTCAACAATTTTTAATTTACTTCTCGTTTTTATTTTTTTCATCCGAGAACAATTAGCAGATTTTTTTTTTCCCCCCTCCGATATATATATACATACTCACAAAGATCGGATCAATAAAACAAAAATACCGCTGAGCGTACCAGCAATTTGTGGTAATTAATGAGACCCTTATACAGGAAATAAAAAAAAAAAAAACAACATGAGCTTAATTAAAAAACATAAAATCAAATGAATTAATATTTAACTCATCGCACAGATTTATATAAAAAAAAAAATTGAATTTAAATACCGTTATATTAATTTATTTTTTCGTATTTATTTATTGTTATTATTGATGGTTTTGTGAGTAAATATGGATGTTGTGGTGATTAAGTGTGAGTTCAAATTGGAGAAGCATCAAATATGCCATAGTTTGAACTCACAATGCAGAATGGGCGCCTGAAGTTATTCAGTCGGAAGGGAATGGTGATGCACACTGGAGAAGCAGAGGAAAGGCTTCGTTAATAGTGCAGAGCTAAGACAATACCGTGGTTAATGAAAACCGTATACCTCGTCTACTGCCAACTACAACTGATGAGTAGTATATAGGTTATATTATCATCGAGTAAATACCAAATACGTGGTGAACAATGTAATACAAGAGATAGAAGTCATCAAGACAATATATATACATGGCAAGTTGATGAAGACATTACTGAATATCACCGAGTTCCTGTCATGTTTATCGTGTTTATATTATCAAGCATTTCCGGAATATCCATTTAAATAAATTGATAAAATATAAATATTAAATTAAAAATATATTTTTTTAATATTCAATGGAGTCATTAATGTATTTATATTACTTAATAATTTTATTTCACATCATTGATTGCTTGTGTTTTTTTTTTTTTTTCTTTTATATTAATATATAAATTAGTCTGCTTGAATAGTAGTATACTCATAAAATTTGCAAATCGTCTTGAAAGTTCAGGCAAAAGTACTCACAAAGTCTTTGGTCTCGCGAATGATTAAAGTTTACGACGATGTTTTGCTTTTTTCTTCTACTTTTCATCCGCTGTCTTTGGACACTACTGGTATGAGAGGGAGAAAATAAGGACGAAGAGGAATCTTGTACGCTATAGAGGGGGAAAAAAAAAAAGTATCATGATCCCAGGCTTCGAATTTAACGAATTTTTCAAGTAATCACACGTTTATGCAAGCCCATCAAATATTTATGAATTTTTCATGAACAACTTTTTCATTTTCTCGCTTGGTTAAAAATAAAAATAAAAATAATAGGAATGGGGAAAAATAAATAAATGAAAAGAAAAAATAATAATAATAGGAATAAAATTATTCTTTTCTTCTTTTCTCTTTGATTGCAATATAATTCCATTTGCCAGTATACTATTGAATAAAAAAATGTGTTCTAGTACACAAATATACATATGAATTTATTTCAATGAATATATAAATAATTATTATATAAATCAAAAAATAATAAAATTGTGAAATGAAATTAGTGAAAGAGGAACGTATGAGTCGGACGTGCGTAAATATATCTATGGTTGTTTGTGACAAGGTAAAATAAAACAAAATGAAAGAGAATAAAAATGAATAAAAGAGAAAATGAAGAGGAAATAAAAAAAAAAAAATCACATGCAATAACAAAATATACATACGGTGACTGAGTGTATGTATATAAATACGTAGAGATAAATTTATATTGTTTTTATGTACAATATCTGTATATATATATATATATGTGTCTTAGTATTCTGATAGAGTATAGTATGAAGTAAAATTTTCAAAATAAAAATCCAGAGAGACCTGAATTAATTCAAATTATAATTGCTCATTTTTTGCGCAATATAATTAATAATTTTTATAACTCATTTCAATATTCTAAATTTATAAAAATAGCTGCTTTGCTAATTATATTTTAAAACAAATTTTCATTTTTAATTGTCTGACATTTATGTCAATTAAATTTCTAAATAAAGAATCAAAATAAATTTCAGTTATCTCAAAATAATTCATCGTTAAAATGAATTTAATTTTTTCTTTTTTATTTTTCTTTTTTAAATTGTTTACTTTGCTCCAATTTTTTCTATTTATTATTCAAGATTTTGAATTTATTTCACAATTTATCAGCACACTGTACGCAAGTATTAAACTGAGAAATACACAAATAGCAAAATCCTGCAATATGTAAAGCTAGGAATATAATTGCGGACAGGTAACTGACATTCTTTTACATTTTACTTCTCTTTACACCGTATGTATATATGTATATATGTGTGTATGTGTGTATAACTATTCCTACATTTATTCATTTGCACAGAATAATTTTTTTTTTTTTTTAATTTTTGTTTTTCATCCGTTGGTTTCTACGACAGACGCGCGCGAGAGTTCAAGCGGAAAGAAAATCGCTGTCGTGTTGTTTTAATGAAGTGTCGTCCGCACACCATTCTACATCCCTATGTGTACTATATAAGTGAGAATAAAATGGCGAATGGTGAGAAGAGACGCAGAGACAGGTGAGGGAAAGACAATGAAGACCGGAGATAAACATAAACAGGATGAAGTGTAAAGAATTTCTTCGCGACAGTTGTAGCTCATGAAATTAAACATGAATCACATCACAAGAAGAAAAAGTGAATAATCGTAAGAAAAATGAATGAATAAATAAATAAATGAATGAATAAATAAAATAAATGGAGAAATTTAAAAAGTAAATAAGTATAAATTAAATTTTGAAATAAAAAATATTAAATATGAATATTTTCTATGCGGTGAAAGTTGTAGATAAATATTGTATTTGTGTTATTATAGATGTTAGGGTGTGTGATTATTTCCGTGTTTATTTTGCGTGACGAAACAAGAATGAAACGAGGGTAAAAAAAAAAAAAAAATTTACGAGAGAAAAAGAAGAATAGGAAAGTAAACGATGTCTAGATGAGGCATTTTGCGATGACAAAAGCGTTTCGTACCTCTGGAATTTCCTCATCGTGAGGAGAGGGAATAAAAAAAAAAAATAAGCATGAAAAAGAAGAAAAGCGTGAGAGAAAAAAAAATATATATATATATTAAAGGCACATGGGAGCGAGGGAAATGAAGAAGGAAGAAGAAAAATCGTCCTCGTAAAAGAGGAAACGAGTTTCGCTTGGTAAATCCTATTGGATCAGACACGGATCTATTGGATTTTCGTTGATGGGTGGATCAACATAGGCGACTTGTGCTTGGCACTGAATTGCGATAAGTCTTATCAACGCGCGTATGAGAGTGCGTTGCATTGCAATAAAGAAAAAAATAAATAAATAAATTGACATACGTATACAAACGACATAAAAAAAAAAATTCGTAGAAATTTTTTATTATCATATATGAAGAAGGAAGATTGGATTTTTTTTTAATTTAAAGTTATACAAATATTTATTATATTTGTTTATGAATAAAAAAAAATTTTCTTAATTCTTTTTCGATGGTTCAGTGGTTGCAGATCAAATGAGAATATTATATTGAGACCATTGCACTGGGAATATATATTTATCATCAAGCACAGAAAGTTCCCTTCCATTCCAGATCTGTGGATTGATTGCAAGCGACAACGTGTTCGGTGCAGGATTGAGGGGAAGAATAGTATGCATACATATACATATACATATATACGTGTAAATGTATATCAACTTTCCTTTCTCACTTGCACTTCTATGCGCATCTCATCATATACACCACATACCTTCGGTTGGGCTGTTAACGAGAGTCGCGTCCTGTATAAATTTTAGATGCAAATATTCAGCAAGAAGAAGATGCGTCTTATCTTATAGCATCAGTGAACACGAGAATTATCCTATAACATAGCGTCAGTTGAAAACTCGTTTTACATTTGTGCTAACTTGACAATTTAAATTCGAATTCTATAACCAATATGTACTGTTTAATTTAATTATTTAAATTATATGAAATTATTAAATATATTTTCATTATTAATTTAATGTGGGATAGTGTATTTAATTTTTAAATTACACTAAATAAAGAATTATTATTAATTGCTTATAGAAAAATAATTATTGACAAGAATTTTAAATTATTTACGTTGTATTTAATCATTTGAATTAAATTAAATTATCAAATATTTTGATTATTAATTTATAGTGGGATAGTGTAATTAATTTTTAAATTACACTGAATAAAGAAATATCATTAATTGCTTATAGAAAAATAATTATTAATAGGAATTTTAAATTATTTGCGTTGTATTTAATTATTTAAATTATATAAAATTATCAAATATTTTGATATTATTATATATATTTTGATTATTAATTTAGAGTGAGTAATTGTAATTAATTTTTAAATTGCACTGAATGAAGGAATATTATTAATTGCTTATAAGAAAAAAAATTATTAACAGGAATTTTAAATTATTTACGCTGTATTTAATCATTTAAATTATATAAAATTATCAAATAGTTTGATATTATTATATTCATATATTTAGATTATTAATTTGAAGTAAGATATTGTAATTAATTTTTAAATTGCACTGAATGAAGGAATATTATTAATTGCTTATAAAAAAAAAATTATTAACAAGAATTTTAAATTATTTGTGTTGAAAAACCAACGAATTTTGTTGCTTGAGAGTAATATCCTTAAATCTTTACCCTGACGAATGACAAGAGAAAGCCAAAGAGATGAAGTGAAAGAGAGTGCGGTTATAAAGGGCGTTTGATAAAGCAAAGTGCCCACATTCACATATAAATGTGTAGGTACATAGATATCTATGTATATATTTTATAGTTGGAATGTGTTGATACTGAGAGGTGAACGCTGAATATATATGCATACATATACATACATACATATATATATGTATATATTTCTATAAGTACATATATAAAGAAAGGAGTTAAGTGAGACGAAGGGGAGCTTTAGTTTTCCACTTAACGAGTAGAGGCTTCCATGTTTAAGCCAGACCAAAATGCATTTGCTCACATAGTATGTATGTTTAGTATGAAAGGACATGCAAATGTTTATTAAAGTGTAGATATGCACGTTATCTTTTTGTTTATTAATTTATTTTATGCAACACGTTGAGATTATATAAATTTTATTTATTATTTGTCTTGGGGAATTGAATTTATAAAATTAATATTTTATCTTGAGATATATTGAGGAAATTATTACGAGATAGTTTGTTAATTTGAAATAACTTTATTATTTTTAATATTATTTATTCATTGATAATTTTTAGGGATAATTAAGATTAAAAATTTAGGAAAAAATTTGCGATGACAATTAACTGAGAAAATAATTAAACCTCTGAATGAATATATTATAAATAAATGCAAACGAGAAATCATGGATAAAAGATGGAAATATAGAGTATGAAAATGTTTAGTGAAGTAAGTAGTTAAAAAAAAAAATATGTATATAATAGGTCTTTGTGTTTTGGTCTCTTACTTTACTTTCAATAGACTCTTGTTCTTGTTATTTACCACCGAGCCAATTTAGAACAGTCGGATGGATACATACAAATAGATCAAGATGGCGAACAGACAGAGAAAAAGAATTTTTAATCCCAACAATTTTTCTTTGTTTCACATATACACAAGTATCGTTGATAAATTAAAGTTATAAAGAAAATAAAAGATCAAAATGTCTTCGTAAAATTGTTTAGCATCTAAAGAATTTGAAAAAGAAGAAACTATCTTCAATAAATCTTGTACTTTAATTCTTCAACCGTGCAAACTAGAATGAATATCAACGTAAAAAAAAAATAAAAATGGAATAAAATATTAAAATAAAAATCCAAAGCATAAAAAAAAAAAAATAAGAAAATCAAAGTAAAATATTTACAAAATTCGTTGTCTAAAGCTAAGTCCCAATTTACCATGATACATGGAAGCATTTTATTTTCACCCCTGAATATATATAATCCTCTTGACTTGACTCGACATCGCCTGTCTATCCACTGAAATGAGAACCATTCTCCCTTTTATCCACCCTCTAAAAGATATACTATATGTATAAGTATATACAAAATGAGAAAATGGAAAAGATTTAGAATGAGAATGAACACGAGTGAGCAAGAAAAGAGAACAGTTTTTATGTTATATTATATATATATTCTTGACGCGAAGAAAGATTTCCGAAAGTAATTCAGCCAAGAAGAACGACCGGGAATTTTTCATTCGCACTGAACACGCGCGAATTTTCTTCTTTTATATATATCGTACATTTATTCTCTGTCATAGGCACGTGCATTCTCCATCGCACTTGCCTTTCTCTCATTGCGTTTTCTTCAGGTATATAATACAATATAAAATTACTTGGCAACGTGAATTTAAATGTCAACGACAATAGTTTCAGTAATTTTACTCATGACCAAATGAAAAATATTTCACTGTAAATATATTATTAAAAATTTTTTTATTTCCTCACAATTATTTCTAATAAAATACAAATTTTCATTGCTGCCTTTTGACAAAAGTCTTCATCAAACGAGGATTGAAAGAGGAAAAATAAGATAAAAAAAAAATATAAATATATAATACAGAGAGAAAAAGTCTTTCAACTCTTGTTGAGATGGATGGTTGTAGAAAATTTTCTTCATTTTCACCATGTCTTTTACCTTCGTCACCTTGCCGTTACCTCTCACGTCGACCTCTATCGCTCAAACCTCTATATAGTCCATGCCAGCAAACCTTGTAAATCAATTACAAGTCTCGCGCGAGTTGCTGAGAAAATAGCACGTACACATTCTATATATCTACAACATACTATATGTATTGAGTGCGCTTATGGAAAGAGGTGAGGGAGGGTACGATGAGGCAAAGGGTAGAATGAGGGACATACGCCCTTTGTCTACTATTCCCCTTGCAAAGCAATGTCTGTCTATATAACACCATTCGTACAAACTCACTTGGACTTTTAGCTTACAAAGACGAGTCAACAATTTTCTTTTTCATTTTGTTCACTTTACAACCGTCAATTTCAACACTACAAAACTAACTCTTAACTCCTATTATCATCATTATATCCCCATACTGTTAATTATCACACAGTGAAAACATAATACGACTCATAATCGCTCACGTTTCTGCATTTGATTAAATTACAAAGAAAATTGTTTTTTTTTTTTTACCTCAAAAAAAGTTCAAACACCACAATTAACTGTTAAAGTTTATTCAATAAATCTTGTTGAGATTTAATATATAAGTAACTTGTTATATTATTGTTTATTATTTTATTTTAAAAAAAAATTTTTTTTATAGATTGAATTATAAAAAATAATTTTCAACACTCGATATATTTAAAATTCCCTCGAAAATGGAATAAAATTTATTCTAATATTATATAAATCCAATGAAATAAAATTAAATCATCGAGTAAATAAATTTACATTGATATTAATTTGTCAGTAATTTGTAATTTGTTTCAAAATGAAATTTTGTTGAATGTCATCATGTCGCTTTCACCTTACGGATAAACGAAAATATAATACGATAAGAGATATAATGTAACTGAGAGAGAAATTATCTACTTTACACCTATACAAATACATACAAGAGAGCTATATATATACATATACATATGCTTCAGTGCCTCATTCTTCCTCGTTGCTACACCTCCCACATCGTTATGCCTGAATTGTGCGACGAGAGTTCAGTGTCGTGTGAGATTTGAATATGATTGATAGAGTGTGTAAACCCCGAACTTGACATCAATGGTGTTGAATAACCTCTATATGTACATATGTATCTAACACATTTATACATATCTATGTATATTTAAGTATAGACATAGATATACTAAAAAATATGAAGAGATAGTGAAGTAGGAGAAGTCCTTGAGTTAAAGCTTAGATTTGAATTCATCCATCGTCATTTTCCTCAAGTACATTTTACCTTTCCTAGTTTCACTATAATAAAATCGTTCGTTGTCCGTGACATTGACGAGGTTGAAGACGTGCTCACTCAGTGTACGCTCGTGTGCATCTACGACAAGGGTTGAAAACGGAATTTCAAGAGTTGTAGAAAAGTTGTTGAGAAAAGTTGTAAAGCAAAATTATACGTATATGAAATGATGTTGGTTGCAAAACTAGGCTATTTTATCATTCAAGTTTATCTTTATCTTTTTTTTTTTTTTTCTACTTCACTTCTTCATCATCATCGTCTTTTCAATTTTTCTTTTTTGTCGATTGCTGTTTCCCCAGTGCCCATTTTCCGTTCTCTCTCTTTCACTTTCATACAACTATTGCTCTATTTCTAAGATGAAAGAGTCGGAAAATCAAATGGAGAGAAAAAAAAATAAATTAGTTGGATGAAATTGAGTAACGTAATAATTTACTTTGGCTTTTGACTTTTATACTGGGCTATACTTTCTTTCTATTCTTTTTTTTTCTTTTCATTTTTATATATGTGTATATATATTGAATGAACTCATATTCATCATTTCTGAGAAAATGAAATATATACTTTGGATAAAGTCATCAGCTTTAAGAATGTTCATTCAGGAGAACATTACTCATCTTATACAATCTACGTGTATGTAATTGAATGTGAATAGAAGCCTATACCACTGGTTCACAGTGCGGTGAAGTCCAATTTTATCAGTTCGTTTTATTTTTCTTTCTTCCTTTTTTATTTTTTTTTTTTTTATTATTTTTTACGAAAGAAATAAGATCCAGACTCAACGAGATATCGGCGTTATTCACAGACTTGCGAATACGGCTTTAACTCATCCTTTACCCCATACACATACACGTGCACCTCACTTCGTTTTCTATATTTTCAGCCGTTGCATGAAGATAGGTATGGTGATAAAATGAAAGAAGATGAAAAAATAAAAAAAAGAAAAAAAAGAAAACGCAATTATGGACGTTCTTTTCATCTTACGCACGCGAATGTGTACTTACTATCAAAACCAACCTGAGGATCATCCTCCCTTTATATTTGCCAACAGAAAGAGAGATGAAGAAAAAATAAAAATGAGAAAAAAAATAAATAAATAAATAAAAAAAATCTCATTTAGGTTTTGTAATTCTTTATCACTTGTGTACTCACTTTTCATCATTCCAATTTATATTTACATTTTACTGATTGATACGGATATAAATAAGACGTTATTCAATTATATTGTATTATTTATTATACATACATATATTATTTTACATTTGTATTTTTTTATTTATTTTATTTGGGAAATTATTGGATAAATGTCGTAAAGTTAAAATTGAATTAAAAAATATTTGACATTCTTTCGCTTCTGTAATGTGAAATGAAAGAAAAGAAATTTTATATATATACCTGTATATATCTGTATGTATGTATTATATGTATATGTATGTATATTGAAGAAATCAATCGCGTGCCACCCGCACAATTTTAATGCGAGCGCAATTCACATCAACGCCCGTATCGTTTAATGGAAATAGAGATGGAAAGCGCAAATCGAGTGGAAAATTCTTGTCGTCAAGAGAGACATTGAGATAAAGAGAATCATCTTCAATTTTCATTCATAATACCCGGTCACATCCCAAATTAATACAGTTATATTCAATCAATTTCAATAATTATATTATATTTTATATACACTAGTGAAAAAAATTAAAGAGTCAAAAAAATTTTCGAAATTTTTTCGTGTTTTTTGACAGGCTGTATTTCAGTGAAAAATGGTCGTATCAAATTTTCAAAAAAACCATTTTGAAGCTCTGGAACTCTAGTTTTCATATCTTATAGCAGAAAAATTTTTAGAAGCCACGATTATTACGTAATTCTAAGGAATAACACGAAAAAAAAAATTCGCAAATTTTGTTTCTTTTTTTTTTGAGTTCACGAACTTGGGAAAATTTTTTTTAGCTAAACCAACATTGGAATTGGATAGCTTGCTTATTCGGCTTTAATTTCTTTTTTTTGAAACTTCAATACGACCATTTTTCACTGAAATACAGCCTGTCAAAAAACGGAAAAATTTCGGAAATTTTTTTGACCCTTAAATTTTTTCCACTAGTGTATAATTGTTAAATTATATTATTAAAAAAAAAATATTACTATCAATGTGAACATCACTAATATCTACTCCTCACTATTTACATAATGAGAACAAATATTATTGAGGTAAATATAATTTTTATCCATTATAAATTGAAAAAAAAAAATATATATTTCAAAATAATTTTTTTTCCAATATTTAAGTACAATTTTCTTGTGTGTTTTTTTTTTTTTTCGGGTGCAAGCTCAATGTAACCGAGAAGAGATGATTAATTTTATAAAACCAATTGAATAAACTTCTACAATTGCCTTTCATCTCATCTATCAAAAAGACTAAACACACAATATAGGCGTGTCTTAAACTTGTATCAGCAAATTTCCCACTGATTCTCTTCGTACTCTCTTTTCAACGAAGAAAAACGGGCCGTTCATAGTACGATACACTTGGGAGCGTTGAAAAGGTGGCGCGCCTTGTATAAAATAAGAAAAAGCCCCGTCGTTCAAGTGATCTATATTCTTGCCAAAGTCACAAGTAACCCTTAACCTCTTTCCACTTTCTCTCTTCTTCCTATCCTATCTTCATCCTCTCTACATTCTCTCACTGTTTCATATACACACACTTTCACATATATATAGATACATGTAATATATAAACTCTATACTACTAATTTCTCTTGCCTCTATCTTTCAACGCAGTCGCTCGTTTTCGTTCACACGCTTGCACGTTTTTGTTCCAGCAAGAGTTAATCCCCGTTGGCGATGCAAGTTTTCACAGAA
This sequence comes from Microctonus brassicae, assembly GCA_918226075.1. NCBI lineage: Eukaryota > Metazoa > Arthropoda > Insecta > Hymenoptera > Braconidae > Microctonus > Microctonus brassicae. Next base: position 2,693,934 of record OW445491.1, on the reverse strand, counting down.
AACTGCCTGAAACTCCCTCAGGTAGTCTCGCTTAAGACTTTCCTAGCCCAAGAACAAGCAACTATAGCATATAAACGCAATAAAAAATAAAAAACTAAAAAACAATACATACACTAACATGTGTACAAAACAAAATAAAAAAAAAAAAAATGAGTTGAATACCTGATTTCACCTGGGAATAAAGTTTATAATAAAATAGGTGAACTAGAAAATGAATTGCATTTTTCGTTCTAATTCAACAAAGAATTTAATATACATACATGAAAATTATTATTTAAAATTATTCATACATCAGAATATAAATAAATTATGAATGAAAATTATTCAATTAAATTATTTGATTTAATTAAAAAATATTTATAAAATTACTTACATTGAACATCAAGTAAAATACTGGCGTTCATTGGTACTGCTAATGTCACGTGCCTTGCAATACAAATAATTGTAGCATTATGATGACCACGTTGAACTTTAAGATGTGCTCCACTATGGCCACCAGGTGATGGTGATACAATAGTAAGATTGTCGGGTAATTGTTCAGGACCTTCAATTGTTGTTTGAGACAATGTCATTCCCCATGATAATACAGAACGTGGATTTCCACCTTCAGCTGCGCATTCCAATGTTAGTTCGGAACCCTCTTTAACTGGTACAAACTGATTTCCTGGGTCCAATCGACGGCCATCTATTAGCAGATAAGTCCCTCGTGGTGCCTCTGAAACAGCGGTCATGAGCAGCAATAAAACATTGAGGATTTCTGGCATTTTATTTATTTATTTTTTTTTCATATAGCTCTTTTAATAAATACTAACAACTATCTTAATTAACGTTATGTGTATAAATGTATTAAAGTATCTATACGGTTTGTTAAATTGTCCCGCAGAAAAAATAATGTTTTCATTTATTGATCAAGTCAATAGAATCATTGGAGATAAATTATGACAATTATCCACTGGGATTTTATTTAAGTACCAACATAGAAACAATAATTACCTTTGGATTCTACGCAATATCATTAAATTTATCCCATGTGTATACATTTATTATATTTATATATAAAATAAACCTTAATAAAGTTGTTTTATATATTTGAACAGTTGGCAGTTTGCCATTTGGGAATTTATATAAACTAAAACGATTTTACAATGTGACAAAGTATGGACATTTAGTAAATGTGTATGATTTATGTGTGTAAATGTATGTAGGTAGGTGAATGTTCAAACGTGCAATATCACGTTTTGCTGGAAAAGGGAAAATGAACAAAAAATATCAGACGACATTCTGATGGGACTATAAGGTGCAATGTTTGAGAGATAGAACCGACAAGAGAGGATGTATAAGAAACGAGTAGGAAGATGAAACAAAAAAATTATGAGTTCAAGATTGTAGTGTGTATGTGTGTATGTGAGAACGGTAGGAAATACAGCAGGTGTTAATATGGACACGAAAACCATATCGTCAGCCATGGATATATAGGGATGTATAGGAATATTGTCTGTGTGCCCACCAATTTTGCTTGTTTGAAACGCATTTAGAACACGTGGTGCATTATATGATGGCATATGGTTGGAGTATCAGTGCTACTACTATAGATATTCTGTATCTATTGCGTTGTCCAAAACTCATTTCACGTATTCTCGGATACAATATTTGAAAAATAAAAAAAATCATCATATAGAAAATAAATTTTTGTTATTTTCTAAAGGATTTTTGTCTCAACATTGAGAAAATAATTTATCGGATATATATTAAATATAGATTAATAAAATAATTAATAAATAATATATTAACAATGTGAGGAAGTTGAAGATGATTTATGCAAATTTATTAATTAATAATTTATTTATTTTTCTATTTAATAAATTTTTAAATAATAAATTGCAGATTATTATTGAGTTATATATGGTTTATTGATATTATGATACAAATAAATATTTAGTGAATTAATCAATTTATTTTAGTTATTTTATTGATTTCATTATTTTGAAGAGATTTAATTTTTTTGATAATTATTTCAATTTTTCTATCAAATAATTAATTCAAAATTACTGAATTGCTGTAATGATATTTCAATATTGCATTGATTATATTATCTATGATTTCCAAAGCACAATATTCTCAAAATCAACTCAATAAATTTATTTTTTTCCGATTGAAATTTAATGAGAAGAAATTTAAATGTTGAAAAATTTATTTCAGTTATTTTTATTTATTTTTAATTTGTTTGGGAAAAATTTTGAAAAGGGAGAATTGAGCTAGGAGGAAATTGGATTGTTACAGGATCTGCTAAACGCTGGTGAATATAGTGACTGAGAAATGAATAAAAATATGAATAAATATAAAACGTAAAAATAATAATAGACAAATAAAAAGAAAAATTGGAAAAATGGTTGGATTGTAAAATTCATATATGCGAAAATTCTTTTTATTTTCTCTCTTCAATTCTCTACCCATCTCGAGTAAATGTGTGCACATAGTGAGTATATACTGTTGGCAATACACTGAATTCACGAATATGTATATGTGGCAATATGTGCAACCACACGCCATCCTACTGAATTCCTGTAACTTTACCCGGCAAAACGTTAAATATTCAAGAGTTTCACAGCAACAGAAGAACTAAGTACGGGAAGATTCGTGTATAAGTTTGTAAAAACAAATGAAAAGATGTGGCATTACTGGAATAATTAAACGTCACAACTTTTTCATTTGTTTCTCATTTTGTTATTGTATTCAAACGTTTTTTTTATTTTATTTATTCTATTTTATAATTATTTTTTTACCTTTATATTTATATTTAAACATATATTAGATTAAATTCGAGAATATTATATTATTGAAATTAAAAATATTAAATTAATCTAATGGAAAATTAAATCAATATTTTATTTTCGTGATTTGAAAATAATTAAATTGAACTTTAATTTATTTCAATAAAATTTTAATAATTATTGCAGATTATTATTAATTTACATGATATATTGATATTATGATACAAATAATTATTCAACAAATTATCAATTTATTCTAGTTATTTTATTAAAATTATTATTTTGAAGGGATTTAATTTTTGATAATTATTACAATTTTTCTATCAAATAATTAATTTTAAATAACTGAATTGAAATAACGATATTTCAATACTGCATTGATTATATTATCCACGATTTCCAAAGCACAATGTTCCCAAAATCAATAAAATAAATTTTTCAATCGATAAATAAAAAAAAAAAAATATATAAAGAATGAAATAATAAAAAAATCATTTGCGAATTTCTCAGACAAACATGCACATATCTATACATTGATTTAGCAATTAGTTGCAGCTGTTGCCCTTGAACGAAAAATCCTCCAGTCCAGTCGAAGAATCACGGTCGAATGGAAAATAAATTGAGAGATAGAAAGACTGAATGAAACTAAGAGAGAAAAATAGAGAGAGGCTTCCCCAAGCCTTTTATCGGTTTTAACTCAAGCGCGAACGCTTCTTTCATTTCCTCCGGGACTGTATTTCACAAGCTGTTGAAATATATTTTCTCTCTTCAACTAAAATGAGAAACAACATAGATATATATTTATATATGTGTTTGGAGAAGTGAGAAGATATAAAAATGAAGAAAAAAAACAAAAAAGAAAAATAATAATAAAGAACAATACAAGAAAAAAAAAAAAAAATTGAATAAACGTACAGCTTGCGTGAATACAGGAAAAATCTTGAGAATATTCCATCGGATTATTTTCATCAATAGACAAATGAATAATAAAACAAATAGAAAAATAATAAATAAATTTAATTAATAAATAGAATTTCTCGAATAGTGAAATTTTAAAAATAAATAAATATAAAATAGTTCTTTTATATTTATATTTTTTTTTTTTTCTACATAAAAATGAAGGGATGCAAATCCCAATAATGATCAGGGCTCCGAGCTTTATATAGTTCAATAACCAAATGAGATCTCGCTATCGAGACCGTATATCTACCTTACATTTTCTTATACAAAAATCCACCATTTTAGAAACGCATGAATGCGTCCAATCGTCTTGCTTCCAATGACATTGTGTATGTATCGAGTCACCGGAAAAAAAGATTAGCAATGTGCAATCATCTATTCGTTTTTTTATTATCATCATCTCTATTTTTTTTTTTTTTTTACTTATCTCAATTTTTTTCTTATTTTTTATTTTCTTATTTCTTTCGTTATTACTCCTAGACTCTTCGGCTCTCACAATTCCTTCGAAATATCCTCTAGATTTTTTTTTTTTTATTCTCATCTATATATATATATATACACATACACATACCAACAGGCAGAGAATCGTTCCACTGGGCCACATCCATTAATCCATGCTGACGGAACACTTTCCGTATATTACACCGTCAACGTTTATCTCGAGGAAGCCGAACCCGTTTGGGGCTCGTTTTTCCTCAACCAAGTTATATCGGATAAACCCACATGGAAACGATTCACTTCAATTTCAATGTGTAAAACGTTTTTATACTTATTACAGATTTATATTTATAAACATTATTTTTAAATACACCATTCAATCTATATAAAAATTTATTTAATCAAATATATTGATTATTAAAAATATTTTCATGGTGAAATATTTTTATTTATAAATATAATTCCCAGCATCGAAGGTAGATTATTTATTTAATTTTTAATTTTTATTCCATGGAATATTTATCAGCACTTTTATTTTATTTTCATGTATTTAGTTATTTATTATTATTATTTTTTTGGGTGAATGTAGAGCAGCAAAGTTCAAATTGAAGCAAACTTAATCTGTTCAAGATTTATTGGTAATATAGTGGTTGTCGTTTATCAATGGCAAATGTTCTATATATTTAACAGTGTGTTTGAGTATAAAATGAGGATGAGAGAAAATGGAGAGAGGAATAAACCGATATAAATATGGTGGCACACGCTAGACAGCTTCCAATATTTCAGTGTAACCCTCCTCACCCAACATGAATGAAACGCGGGGATGATTCTTTTTAAATGCAAATACTCGGTGGGGATCCGAGAGTGTCTAAAGAAAATATTCAACTCAAAAAAGAAAGCGAAAAAAATTATATAAATTAATAAATATATAAAATAGAAAGAAAAATAAATTATAAAATCCTCAAATTCATTTACTAATCAATGATGCTAGCATTCAATTTTATCTTCCACTTTTCATTTTACGTTTCTATTTATAAAGATCGCTATCATTGGATGATGCTTTTTTTTTTTTTCCTTATACAGATTTAGGTACTCTACTTTTATATCCTCATCTTATTTTTTTTTTTTTTTCTTCAACACATTTCACTTCGTCGTCACTTATCATTCAATCTTCACACAATTTTTTTCTTCTTTCCCCCTTTTATTCCTCAATTTCTATTTTGGTTCTTCATGCTGAAAGCTTTTTATCTGAATTTTATTGTAAACGTCACTTCTCTATACATTATCACATTCGCACCTGTAGCTTATATTCCTTTCTTTATATATCTTCACATATCTATCAATACACACGAACGCACATTATACACAGTCGATTCAGGCTAATGGATCGAAATAGATGGCAATAAAAAAAAGAATAAATAATAAAATAAATAAATAAATAAATAAATATTATTTCAAAGTAAAGTACATTATAGATTTATCATGAAAATTCTTTTTATATCTTTTATATACGTTCGATAAAATAAAATAAAAAAACATGAAAAAACGTAGGAAAAAAATTGATAATAAATTATTCATCATACAGTAATTGCATTTAGAATATTCCAGTAATAGCAGCAGCAATAGTTATTTATAAAACTTATGTACAAAAAAAAAAACATACTATAAAATCAATTGAAAATATATATTTACTATTTATTTATTAATATAGCCTAAAGCTCTATTTGAATTATATATTTACAAATAGAGTATATAAATACACATGTACATATAAAGGGATATCGGTATATTTATGATGTAATGTTACATGAAGGTTCAGGAAAATTAGTGACGCTTTCGAGCTTGACATCTTTCAGTTCGATGAACTGATGGCTCGTAAGTGCACGCATGTTTTTCTCTTCATTCGTATGTTATATTTACATTATATACATATATTGACATGCACTTACGTGTGCGTATCCGTCAGGAAATTCTTATTCTCAAACTTGGATCTGTATATTACAACAGAGAATGAAAATCGATAGTCCAATAACGTTGGCATGCTTGGAATATTTTTTCTAGAAATACTATTAGTTGGCGACAGATGATGAAGAGTTTTTTTTTCTTTTTCTTCTTCTTCATTTCATTTTGTGAATAAATAAATTCCTATGTATCTGCAAATAGCTGCTATCTCGACCTCAATATATTTAGTAATATTATTATATATTGTCTATCAATTTACTTGTCATTTCATCAATGTTCCTGATGTTCAAGTCTCTTGTGAATATACTTCAACATTGTTTGCATAACTCTTCAATTTATTTACCATTGGGTATTAAAATGGATAGTACACAATATATTTACGTACTGTCTAATTAATTTAACAATTTATTTTAATATTATTACATTATAATAAAGATAAAAAAAATATTTTTACAGATAAAATCGAAACTAATATTTTTTTTTATTTATTTTCATTTGTTATATAACTGGTTATTGGATATTCTTACGAAAACTGTGTTCGAATATTGTTCTGTACTGCAGAACAGATGCTTCGAACGTTCTCGAGTAGTACCAAGAACGAAAAATTAAATGTTGTCACGGCGAATAATAAATTCTAAAACTAATAAATTTTAAGTTTAATAAATAAAAGATTTCACAGAATTCATAAATCAACTATTGATCACGGGGGGCCAAGAGTAAAAGTGACATGTATGTAAAGACAAAAAAAATACATTTTCAGTGTCCAGGCTATGGCCGCGGACCCCTTTTTTTTGTCACTGGTCACTACGACACGTCAAACATATATGAATATAAGCCAGATGTAGCGCACGTGAAAGTTATAAAAATCAGTTTAAATTTATAGATGAAATTTCGTAAATGCAAAAAAAAAACACTACTTTTCTGGGAAATTTCTTAACTGTTTTTAACGTATTTTTCATCCCTACTCTGAGACCTGGGAGAGTCGAAAATCTGCCAAGATTGGTAGAAGTGCCTGAGACTTTGAAGAGTGAAGATCTCTGTCAACTTAGAGTCAGTCGCGACACATAATCTTTTGGAAGAAACTACGGTATATATAACACTCTTGGCCCTCGCGTCTCTGTGAATGCAGAATAACTCACATATAATAGATTTAGAATATACGAATAAGAATTTGATAAGCAGGATATACATAACCATTCTACACTGTTCGAACTTTGAATATAGTCAAGTGAATATAGTTGTACGGTGTAAGCGTGTGAAGTGTGGAGAGAGTGTGTGAGAGTGAGTGGAGAAAAACAAAAAACAGTACACCAAGTGCAA